>CM062926.1:13305390-14555390 GCA_031878705.1 Tapirus indicus | reverse complement strand
AAGCATAAAGTTCCGGTCTCTGGGTAAACCACCACACAGACATCTTGGTTTTCCTCAAACGTTGGAGTTGATCACTGAACAGTGGTTTGGATAGAGCTTGAGTTGAGGTTAAAATTTGAGAACAATGACAGAACACCACTGAACACGGTTGGCTGCATTTAGGATCCACGTAATCGTAAAAATACATATTAGTATATACGAAGGTCACAGTTACCGCGGGAAAGATGTTCATATTACGAGAAGGAACAACAAAATCATGAAACACACTCTTATGGAGTGGAACAGCCTTTCGAGAGCTGGTTTTGTTTTGGAGGGGAAGATTTTCCCTGAGAACACAGAATTGAATGCCTGGGATGTGTGTGTTCACCCTGACGGGGAGTATCCTTGGAGGTAGTGGATTACAAGTAGGCATTGTGTAAGACGTTACCCAAATATTGTATTCTTTTTGGTACAACACAGAACAGAGTATATAACCCAAATGTACAGCTTAAAGAATAACAATTTAAAAACCTGTACAGGGGCCGCCCGGTGGCGCAGCGGTTTAGTCCGCGCTTGGCAGCCCGGGGTTCCTGGGTTCGGATCCCGGGCGCCCGCCGACGCACTGCCTGTCAGCCATGCCGTGGCGGCGTCCCATATAAAGTGGAGGAAGATGGGCACAGATGTTAGCCCAGGGCCAGTCTTCCTCAGCAAAAAGAGGAAGATTAGCAACAGATGTTAGTTCAGGGCTGGTCTTCCTCACAAAAAAAAAATAAATAAAAAATAAAAACCTGTACACTTATCACCTGGGTAAGGAATGAGCTCATTATCAGTGCCTTAGTACACCTGTGTGTCCCACCCAAGTCCCCTGTAACCATTATCATGGCTTGTGCGTTAAATATTCTCTTGCTTTTCTTTATAGTTTATCACCTATGTATGGATTCCCCCATCACCATAATGGTCGAGGTTTCTTCTTAATCTTTTATTATAGAATCATTTTAGATTTACAGAAAAGTTGCAAAGATAGTAGAGTTCCAGAACCGCCCCCCCCCCGCCCAGTTTCCCCTAATGTTAGCATTTTACAAAACCATGGTGCATTTGTCAAAACTAAGAAATTTATGTTGGTACAATGTTATTAATTAGATTACAGACTTTATTTGGATTCTACTCGTGTTTGCACTAGATGGTTGACTTTTTAAAAAATGGTTAGAGAGCAAGGACCATCTATCTGTGTAAGGAAAGGGCAAACTGGCCACTCTTAAGTGGAGGCCTCTGGGAAAGGATGATCTGGACTATACCCCAGTCGTAATCTGGTATCAGCTTCCCTGAGAGTCTACACAGAACCCTTCTGGAGAATTCAGTAGGCGAGGGCATGCATGAATCTTAAAAAGCGTATGGATAACCATAAAAGAGGGTAGCTGTTAGGGCTGAAATGTGGGCCACGTCCTGCATGGCCAGCAGGAATGTGGTCAGCTCTGTTTTCCACTTTCGAGAACACCCCAGCCCTTCCATAAGCTCTCGTGAGTGGGAGCAAGCAGCACATTTATTAGAGGAAAAATGAGCATCCACAGTGGATCCAGCAGCCGGTCATGGAGGGAAAACAGGATCTTCTCACGGTCAAGACAAGTCAAGTACAGACAAGAATGTGGTTCATGTTCACCCAGCCATTCTCCCCTCACACTGAAAAGCAAAACAGTACAATGGCAGTTGGCATGCTGGTGATGACAGCCCTCCACATGAGTGTCCCTTGAGTCACATGGTCCTATCTGGACTGGTTGACCTCTAACCTTGGTACCCAGCAGCCATGCTGGGATTTTCCCTCCTGTGTTGGGGCCCCTGTGTCTTGGGTTCCAATTTTTCCTCTTTCCTGGTGCTGCTCTCATTTTGGTGGAGCACATCCTGTAGCTTCTTTTTTTTTCCACCCTGTAGCTTCTTGAGGAAAGTTTCTCAGGAGGTAAGTTTTTGAGAGTTTGCACATCGGAAAATGTCTTCAACTTCCCCTCTTACTTGATTGATAGCTTGGCTGGCTATAGAATTCAGGGACAGAAAGTAGTTTCCTTCAGAATTTTGAAGGTGTTGCCCCCTTGTCTTCTTGTCGGCAGTATTATTCTTGAGCAGTCTAAAGCCATTCCATTTCTCGGTCCTTTGTTGATAATGATGCTGATGATGATCTGTCATGCCACTCCCCAAACTTATTAAATCTTTTTGTCCCCAGAGTTATGAAATTTCACAGTGACATATCCTGGGAAGGGTCTATTTTTATCAACTCTGGTGGGCACAAGGAGGAGGCAAGCAGAAGCAGGGAGACCAGTGAGGAGGCTGCTGAGATGGTCCAGGCAGGACACAAGGGTGGACGGGACCCGGAATGGGGGGGGGGCACGGGGGTGGTGAAATGTGACTGTGTTTCGGACAGATTTTGAAGGGAGAGCTGACAGAATTTGATGTCAGATTTTAAAGGATGAGCGAGAAACAGAAGAATCCAGGACCAACTCCAAGACTTTTGGCTTGAGCAATGGAAGGATGAATTGCCTTTCACTGTGACAGGGAAAAGAGAAAAGATTTGGGCAAGAAAATCAGAATTTCTGTTTTCAGTGTGTTAATCTGGAGATGCCTATTAGTCGTCCAAACGGAGATGTCAAATGGGCAGTTGGATGAGGAGTCTGGAGTTCAGGGGAGAGATCAGGTTGGGGAGAGAAATTTGCAAGCCTACAGCTTGTTAGTGGTATTTAAGGCCATCAGACTGGCTGTGAATACCAATGGGAAGAGATGAGGACTAAGGACTGAGCCTTGAGAGACTGAGAAGGAGCAGCTAAGGGACATGGTATCCTGGGGGCCACAGGAAAAAGGAAGGATGGCGTGTTTAACCATATCAAACGCTGCTGGTGGACCAAGGATATTGAAAGAATTGAACTTTGGATTTAGCATCATGGAGGTTGTTGGTGACTGTGACGAGCTGCTGATAGATTTGTTTTTCATGGCTGCACACCAGGCTGTGCTGGGACTACCATGACATGTTTAACCAATGCCCCCCGAGGGATGTTTGCATTGTGCCCTATCTTTTGTTATTTCAAACAGTGTTGCAATGAAGAACCTCGTACACACGTCTTTTTGGACTCTGCTTATGCTGTTCTACACATGAATTTCTGGGTCAGAGAGGAGGTGTATTTCTAATTCTGACAGTTGTCGCAACTGTCCACCATAGAGATTGACCAGTTGACACTCCCACCAACAATGTGTGCCCTTTCCCCTGGGATCTTGCCCATCTTTTTGTGCTTTACCTATTTGCTCTATTAAAAAATGGTATCTCAGTGTTGTTTTAATCTGCACTTATTTTACTTCAAGTCATGTCATATATCTTCGCATATATTTAAGAGCCATTTTTATTTCCTTTTCTGGGAACTATCTGTTCATATTCTCTGTGCATTTTTTCCTGTGGGATTGTTCCTTTTCTTATTGTTTTGTAGGAAATCTGTGTATATATTAGGAAAATTAGCCCTTGTGTGTGATACGATTTGCAAGTATTTTTCCCATTTTGTTAGTGTTAATTCTGGATTGATCAAATTTAGACATTATCTATCGACTCCTCATTATGAAAGATGAAGATTTAGATTTCTTACCCTCCCACTCTGTTTCTCCCTTCCCGTAATTTCCGATGTTAGAACCAATGCTACCCCATTTCATCTTCTTGCAAACACAACTCCTGATCAGCAAGCTTCTCGGGGAAAGCCAGGATGATCTAACCACATCTGATAACGTTGCTGTGAAAGAACCAGAAATTCTCAAGAAAAGGATGTGAAAGGCAGATTTACATCCACCACCATCAGTGAAACCTTTGCCTTGAGCAGTATTATGCCAAACAGATGAGCGATCATTTTGAAAATCTGGCGACTCCTACTTTAGGGTGTGTTTTTCCAACTTTACTGACTACAGTTCAGAATAAGAAATGGGACCCAGAGCTTTGTGAAATTATTCCCTATGGTCTCCATTTTGTTTCTTGCATGCTGCAAATAAAATTTCTGCATTGTGAGGGGAAAAAAGGGGGGGCCCAGCCTGGTGGCATAGTGGTTAAGCTCAGCACAATCTGCTTTGGTGGCCCAGGTTCACAGGTTTGGATCCTGGGCGCAGACCTGCACACCACTCATCAAGCTGTGCTGTGGTGGTGTCCCATATACAAAATAGAGGAAGATGACACAGATGTTAGCTCAGGGCCATTGTTCCTCAAGCAAAAAGAGGAAGATTGGCAACAGATGTTAGCTCAGGGCCAAGCTCCCTCACCAAAAAAAATAAATAAATAAGAAATGTATGCATATCACAACGCAGCCTGCACACACATATCTGTGTATCTATTATTCATTGAAACTCTTATATAACTTGTGTAAGAGTCACAAAGCAGCACTTATCCAGTCGGTGCTGGCTGAGATTGTCTATTCTGTCATGTTTTGCTTTTCTTCTTAAATGCCTATCCAAATCCACTGAATCGAGTTCAAGGCCTCAGCAGGTCCAATGCCTCCTTTCTAGAACAAATATATATTTTTCTATACAGATATTTTTTAATTTATGTTTTATTCGACTTAAATTTACATTACAATTACAATGAAGTGCGCCCACTTTAAGCATGCATTTTGATGAGTTTTGGCAATTGTATACCATCCCAATCAAGGTAGAGAACAATTTCCATCCCTCTAGAAAGTTCATTTGTGCTCCTTTGTAGTCAATCCCCTCACCGTCCCTCCCCCTCCCCCAAGGGTAGCTGCCGTTCTGATTTTTATCACCATAGATTAGTATCATAATAAATATTTTTATATGCTCCCTTTACCACCCTGAAATGAAAGTTACGGATAACGTAACCTACGCACATACAAAAATTTTTTAAAATCAAGATAATGTCCTTATTGTAATATAAAGGAAGAATAAGAGGAAAGTAATTTGTAATATAACAATGAAAGACTCAGGCCTGATTAAGCTGCAAGACACAATGATGAGGTTAGGGGTCTACACCAGGGGCGGAATCTTCGTGAATGCTGTCTGGACTGCCACAAATGAATTCAGACATGGGTACATCGTGTTTGCAATTCAAAGAACAAAATGGCAAACAATGAATAAAGTTCCCTTGTTTTACCCAGTAGATGCATTCCTGGAAATTCTAAAATTCTGTTTGTGAGTAAGATGGAGCTCAGTGCTGGGCTTGGGCAATTACAAACAGGTTCTTTAACTCCACGAAGGTCTTGTGGGACATAGCGTGGGACTGCCTGTCTGGGCCACTCAAGGGACATGTGGCATCCTGGTCCCCTGCCCAGGAAGTGCCGGGGGGTCCCCCTCATCACTGTAATAAAAACCTTCCTCCAGTTCCCCAAACACCCCCGGGGAGCAGTAACCATTCCAGAAACGAGTCTCTAGCTCAATCCCAAATGTTGTGACAAAAGATGCTTCCATTGCTCTTATTACTCAGGAAATTCCAAGAGTTTTGGGAGATGTGAGCCAGACACTGTGGATCAAGATCGAATATATCTGAGAAATACATTTTGGTCATCTGAATGACCAAATATATATTTCTTATAAATCACAATATCGCAATTGCCCTCTGTACCTGAACAAATTTGGGACTCTATAAGCCAAAACTGGGATGCGCAACGTGTCCATTAGCTCAGGGGGAGCAAGTCTACCATCTGTCATAATGTTGAGCATCGGGTGAACCCCATCTCTTCTGAGCCCCCCCGCAGTTGCCAGACCTGCCTTTGATTAGGAAAATCCCTTGCCATAATGGGTGTTTTGTTTGCCAAAACTCTTTTTTACTAAAAAGTTTCAAACATACAGAAAAGTGGAGAGAATAGTATAATAAACACCATCTATTACTTCCACCCAGATTTAATCATTGTTAATAATTTACCATGTTTGCTTCGTCCTTATTTTTTCCAGAACCATTTGAGGGTAAGTTGCAGACATGGTGACTGTTTACCCTAAATACTTAAGCACACGTCTCCTGAGAATCAGGTCATTGTCCCACTCAACCGCACTGCCATTATCCCACCCGAGTCCATAATATTGTCTACTTGGTCCATCTCAAATTTCCCTAATGGTCTTGTTACTGAACCAGCTTCGTTTTGCCTGCTACACGATTATGCCAATTACCAAGATGACAAGTTTCCAAATGGAAAGGATTTAATCACACAAGGCAGCCAAGCGAGGAAGCAGGAGAATCAATCTCAAATCCACCTCCCCAAAAATGGGGACGCAGGGATATTTATGGGGTAGGGGGCCAGGTGATCTGAAGCGTGAGAATTGATGATTAGAGGTGAGGAGAAGTGAGGTAATGGATGACCTGCACTAGCGTAGTCCAGCTTCATGGCTCTTCATAGGACACAGGTTCAAAAACCGGTGGCGCTCCCATGATCTGAGGATGGAGTTTTTAGCTCCTTGACGTCAAAAAGGTCACTTGTTGGGGGCCGCCCGGTGGCGCAGCGGTTTAGTTCGCGCTTGGCAGCCCGGGGTTCGTGGGTTCAGATCCCGGGCGCCTGCCGACGCACTGCTCGTCAGCCATGCTGTGGCAGCGTCCCATATAAAGTAGAAGAAGATGGTCACAGATGTTAGCCCAGGGCCAGTCTTCCTCAGCAAAAAGAGGAGGATTAGCAATGGATGTTAGCTCAGGGCTGGTCTTCCTCACCAAAAAAAAAAAAAAAAAAAAGGTCACTTGTTGAGCGTTTGCGCAGGCCCAGTTGATGGATTGGGGGTCTCAACCACCCTGAACTGGGCAAGGGGGTCTCAGTTCCTGAAAAACCACCGTTAGTCACTCTCCTGATAGGATGGCTTCAGTTGAACTGGTCCTGGAGGGCCATCTCTATCCCTAGCTTACTGGTTTCAAGCACTCAAAGCATTTCATATTCCTTATCTCACTTAGTTCTCACGGTGCAGGAAGTAGGTTTCATTATTAGTCATTTGTAAGTGAGGAAACTGAAGTCAGAGAGATTAGGTATGATGAATAAATGACAGGCAATAGGATATATTGGAGTATGTGAGGAAGCCATTTGGTTTAAAACTAATTCGGCCTGACCTTGTTTTCCCAGGAAGCTGACACAGCCTGTTGAGCATGCGTTGTACATCTGCTTTAAATATTTACATGTCCAAAGCCAGGAATGATGCCCTTATTCATGTTTTTATTTTTGGCGAGGGAGATTGGCCCTGAGCTAACATCTGTTGCCAATCCTCCTCTTTTTGCTGAGGAAGACTGGCTCTGAGCTAAGGTCTGTGCCCACCTTCCTCCATTTTGTATGTGGGACGCCGCCACAGCATGGCTTGATGAGCGGTGCGTCGGTCCACACCTGGGATTCCAATCTGCGAACCCTGAGCCACTGAAGAGGAGTACACAAACTTAACCGCTACACCATCAGGCCAGCCCAGAATGATGCCCTTAAATATAGGGATGTAGCTTCCCGCCATATTGGCATTCTTTAAAGATAAGCATCTCTTCCTGGAAACTAAGGATTGATTACCAACCTGCTGTGCTCACCTTCTGACCGCTGACCTGCTGTGTTGGCAAAGCAATCTTGTGACTATTGTAAAAGGGACGTTCCTGTTATATGTGTGCTCTTTGTTCCAAGATGGGATACAACCACTCTGTACACCCTGCTTCTTTGGTGTGCTTCCTTCCTTGGGGGAGGAAGCCCCCCGGGCTATATATAAAACTCACCCCAAATCTGATTTATAGATTTATTATGGATTATTTGTGTCAACAAGTAGCCTGTCATATCACACGGCTAGTATGCGGTGAAGCCTGGAGTTTGACTCAGGTCTCTCCCCTTCCACAGCTTAACCCAATGCTCTGTAGCCCCTGCCCCACCCCTGCCCACCCAGGGACGTTAAGAAACATGAGTGTTGGCCTTACCTGCAGGTGCCACTTCCGCAGAGGTTTCCTAAAAGTCCCAGCTTACTTTGCGTCATTGTCAATGTAATCTCTTTGAAGGCTTCTAACAGAGAGATATGGCGGCTTGGTGATAACCGTTAACTCACACTTTGGCCAGGAAGGTGCAGGACACCACGCATGTGAAGAGAAGACCCAGAAAAGAAGAAGGGTGAATTTTTGAGCCCAAGACACACAAACTGGGGACCATCACCTGAGGGAAAAACGGTACTGGGTTTCTCTAAGACCAAGTTTCCCAAACCTCAGGGGCTTATGTACCAGTTGAGATTTTTAGCCATATTCAAGGACCACTTGAACTATTATTTATGTAATATTTTTTCTTTAAATCATTTTTAGACTTAATTTAGTTTAAAAGGTCACTTTATATCACTACCTTAAAGGGAAAATCAATATCGCTTAATATTTTTTCAAAGACAGTATGGAGCTATTTACATGACAAATGTCCATTCTGTGTGCCACCTAAAATCTCGCCAGCGTATGCCACTCTTTGGGAGATGCTGTTCTGAGAGGAAATGAGTGACAATTTCCAGAGAGATTGTTTTGTCAAGGGTGGGAAATTGGCTCAGAGATGTAGAAGAGAAGACAGGGAGGATAGTCTGGGTGTCTGAGGGGAGGGAACGAGGTCAGGACCCCCCAGGGTTGGAGACAGAAATGTTTGCTGTTGTGTCGATGATGTTGGGGAGATGGAGCATCAGGCCCCTCTGAGCATCTTTGACCAACATCTTGGAGTTACCCATCAGTCAGACTGTCGAGCTGGGCTTCCCAGGGGTCTGTAGCATGGGGTGGGGAGAGAGGTCTGCTGGAGAGGTTACTCGCTTAGGGGGCTCAGGAGCGGGAGAGAGGCAAAAAAAACCCACTAGTAAAAACAGCCTGTGTTCAGAACACTCAGAACCAACCAGCTCTTCGGGGAGAACATTTACACACACACACATATTCATACGCTCACACACACACACACACGAACTCTATATATGAATGCTTTGGGCTGCAAGTAACTGGAAACTTACAGAGATTTGTTGGTCTGTCCAGATGCTCAGCAGTGTCGTTGGCCTCCCAGGTTCCTGTTTCTCTGCTCCATGGTCTCTGGTTTCATCTTCATCCTCACCTTGTGGGAAGGCTGCCAACATCAATGCAACATGCCTCCTTGTTTGAGTTCAGCAGGAGAGAGAGAGAGAGACAGACAGAGACAGACAGAGAGACAGAGAGAGAATCTGTGTCTTCCTGGGGGACCCTCGCTCAAGAGTGAGGAGGGTGCTGTTGGGGTGCTCATGAGGAGCCAAAGCAGTAATATTGATTAACACTTATCTGGCACTTTCTGTGCTACAGGCACTCTTCTTAGCCTTCCATATACCTTATTTCATCAACTCTGAGATGCCCTGTTTGTAAGAGGCATCTTAGGAAAAAAACCTGCTAATTAAACCATGACAGGCCGTCTATTTTAACACTCATCCCAATCCCTTAGATCAATGAACCACCCCATATTAGCTTATTTACTCCTCACCACAGCCCTATGAGGTAGGTAGCGTAGGAGTGGAAAAAGTTTCCTCTACCCTTATAGGTTCTTTGGCTGGCCTAAGAATTAAATTGACCTAAGACAGATTAACAGGAGAAAAACACAAAAGTTTAATAGCACTGTGAGAGATCAGAATTTGCCACCCCAAAATATGTCTCTCTGACTTGATTATTATTTTTCTATTATTATTTTTGTGTGTGTGAGGAAGACCAGCCCTGAGCTAACATCCGTTGCCAATCCTCCTCTTTTTGCTGAGGAAGACTGGCCCTGGGTTAACACCCATGCCCATCTTCCTCTACTTTATATGGGACGCTGCCACAGCATGGCTGACAAGCAGTGCGTCAGCGGGCGCCCGGGATCCAAACCCACAAACCCCGGGCTGCCAAAGCACGAACTAGACCACTGCACCACCAGGCTGGCCCCTGACTTGGTTATTTTTAACAAAAGACTCAAAAAGAAACTTTGGCCTCCCCCCTAACTGCCTAAAAGAATTTAAAATAGAAAGACTGCCCCAGGAAAGAGCTATCACCATAGACAACTCTGGGTATGGTAGACTGGGATGATCCTTCCTAAGCCCATTTTTATCAAAGTTCTCTCTCTCTCTCAGGTCACATTGTCTATAGATGGCCCAGCAAACATTTGTTTACCAAACATTTGCTTTTCCATCTCCATGTAAATTGCTTTCCTCCATTTTGAAGTCCCAAACACTACCCCAACACCCTCCTTTGTCTTTAGCTAAAGGTGGTATTTGAGGTCATGCCTTCCGCCATTTTGGCAAGTTACTCAGTTTTCCCAGGTTTCTCCTGTGTAAACATATCATTAAACTTTGATTTTCTCCTGTTATTCTGTCTCATGTCAATTTAATGCTTAGGCCGGCCAGAATAGTTTTTCCTTCCCTACAACATGTATACATGGGAGAAACCCAGGAAAACTGAATAACTGTCCCAAATGGCCAAAGTCATCATCCTAAATACCATCTTCAGGTAAAGACAAAATAAGTTGGTGGTGGGGGGGAATCAGTTATGGGAGTTTACCAGGGAAAGCACAGTAAACAAGAATAAGGTTGTTATGCAGATTTAAATCATTGCCTGCTCCTTTGATAAGAGTTCCAAAGATTGAGTCATCCCCCTCTTCCTGGGACAGAGAGGGAGACACCCTCACAAATGGAGATTTCCCTTATACATGTAAATGTTTCTTACAAAGGGTAATAACTTCTGCTGGGTTTTCAGAGCTTCTCCCATGTCTGCTGTTTCTTAAAAAATAACCAGCCTAAAATAATCCTCATGTCAAAGAGACGTATTCTGGGGTGGCAAATTCTATTCCCCTATAGTGGCATCATCACCCCCACTTTATACCTGGAGCACCTGAGGTCACAGAGACTGAATAGCATGACTAGCTCTTCTCCCAGCTAGTCAGAGGTGGAGGCTGGAATTGAACCCAGGCAACCTGGCTGCAGAGGACTAGCTCTAATCTACTCACCCCCTGCAATCCTGCTGCAGTGTGGAGCCGTTTGGCAAGTAGACCCAGGAATCACACAGAGATCAAAAGATCGGCTTGTCGGTAAGGCTTAGATGGGTGGCCACAGTGGACTTCCCAGTGCTCCTCAAAGTGAACTTACTCTCTGAAATGTAGGCTTCTCTCTGGCGGAATTAGAAGCACAAGGATGAGCTCCAATAAATCATTTTTCCTCTTCCTGTCACCAGGCCCTCCAGGACCAGTTCAACTGACCCCATCATATCAACAGAGTAATTAAGAGTGGTTTTTCAGGAACTGAGAAATGACCCCTTGTCCAGTTCAGGCCAGTTGAGACCACCAACCCATCAACAGGGCCGGCACAAATGCCAGATAAGTGACCCTTTTGACATCAAGGGACTGAAAATTCCACCCTCAGATCATACTAACACCACCATTTGTGAACAGGCGTTCCGTGAAGATCCACGAAGCTTGACTACACTTGCGCAGATCACTAATTACCTCGCTTCTCCCTGCCTCCAATCATCTATCTCCACACTTCAGACCGCCCTGCCCTTCATCCCATGAGTTGTGCCCCAAGCCCTGGATTGAGGAGATCTGAGGGTGTATGCCTCCTGTCTCCTTGCAGATCGATCTCGCAATAAAGCTGTTTCCTTTCCCCAAAAGCTAATGCTGTAATAATTGGCTTTCTTATGTGCATTGGGTAGGAGAACCCCTCTACCCATCTTAGGTTCTCTGGCTGGGGCCCTGTAAGGGGGACTGGCCAAAGACAGATGAATGAGAGAAAAACAAACAGAAGTTTATTAACATGTACCTCGCACATGTACACATGGGAGCACCCAGCGATGAGTAAGCCAAAGGAGCGGTTAGAATGTGGGTTTATATATCATCTTGGGCTAAAACAAAGGAAAAAGGTTGGGGGCTTTTGGGAGGGGGACATAAGTGAAGGGAAGGTGGCCAGGAAAAGTGTGGTCACCAAGATTTGGTCCCCACTAAGGTGGACATGTGAGGGGCCCCCTGTACCTGCTCCACCATCTAGCCTGTGAGAGACCTGGTGGGCCCTAAATGCCATCACAAATGTCCTTAAAAATGAGAGGCAGAGGGAGGTTACACACAGAAGAGGAGGAACCAATGTGACTTCCAAGGCGGAGATTGGAGCGATGCGGCCACAAGCCAAGGAGTGCCGGCAGCCCCCAGAAGCTGGAATGAGTTCTCCCTTACAGCCTCCAGAAGGAACGCAGCCCTGCCGATGCCTCAACTCTCACCCGGTGAAGCCAATTTTGGACTTCTGGCCTCCAGGATAGTGAGAGAATAAATTTCCATTTGAAGTCAACAAGTTGACCAGCCATCCCGGAGCACTGGCACAGGGACAGGTCAGAATGCACAGGGAAGTCTGGAAAGGTGGCCGTGTCCAGTAGCTGGGTGAGTGAGACCATGAAGGGGAGCTGGTGGAGAAGCCTATAGAAGCTTCTGAGAAAAATAGAGCAGGGGCAGGGGCATAGAAAGGGTGGGTTGGTAATATAACGTGGTGGTCAGGGGAGGTCTGGCTGAGAAGCTGACAGCTGAGCAAAGACTCCACAGAGGGGAGGGAGGGAGCCATGGAGAAACCTCGGGGAGAGGGTTCCACCAGGAGGGAACAACCAGTGCAAAGGCCCTGAGGCAGAATATGCTTGATGTGGTCAGGGAACAGCAAGGAGGCCTGAGTGGCTAGAACAGGATGAGGAACAGGGCAAGCAGGAGGCCACAGGGTCAGAGAGGTGACGGGGGCAGATCATGTGGGGCCTCAGAGGCCACGGTGAGGACTCTGCCCTTTACTCAGAGCAGGATGGCAGCACCGAATGGCTCTGAGCAGATGATGGACATGATCTCACGCAGGTGTTCACTGCGTCCCTCTGGCTGTGGGAACAGACTGAGGATGAGGGAGGGGGAGCAGGGAGACTGTGGAGGAGCTACTTCAATGGTCCAGACGGGAGATGAGGGTGGACAGGACGAGGGTGGGAGAGAAGAGGGCGGGTTCTGGATGGATTTCCTGAAGTTGGAGCCTGCAGGGTTTGCTGAGAGGTTGGATGTGGGTGTGAGAATGCGGAGCGGACCTGGGCCCCGGCAGGTCTGGGTGTGGTCCACAGGGAGGTCTCCCACGCTGGCACCACAGGGACCACACTTGCGGGCGCCTGAGTCCTGGGAGTGAGGACGGGCCCCAGTGTCCCAGGCTGGATGGTGCCTTCCTCTGAGTGCCTCTCCCACGGGCCCCTGCATGGGGCCCTGGCAGAGCCGGGGACCCCTGGTCCACATGGGGCTGGCACCAGCTGGGTCCAAACAGTGCAAATAAAGCAGCAGGAATGAGGCCCTGTGGCCCCGGGAGGCAGAGATGAGGCCCCCCAGCTCCCTGATTCCCTGAGGGAGGAAGGGCAGGGAAGGAGGGGGCCTCGGGAAAGCCTGGCCCAGGACGGGATGGAGAGAAATGTTCCATGAGCGCACACGTGGGCTCGGACTCAAGGCCGACAGACCTCTGCCACCTCCTCAGCCCGAGGCCTTGCACAAGGTCTTTCTGAGTCTCCTCTTGTTCCCCCCGAAAGGGATCAGAGAGCCCACTGTTGGGAAGACTAACTGGGATCATTCATGAACCACGAGCCGCACTAGGCCTGGTGCATCATAAATGCTCTAAGACGGTACCCCCTTTGGGGTTGGGACAGGTGGTGTCGCCAGGGGTGACGAGACACGGTGGGTTCACACCCTTACTCTGCGCCTTTGGGCTAACTTTCCTGAGTGTCAATTTCTCCACTGAGTCCTGATTTGCTTACTCAGACACAGGACAAGTTCAGGGCTCCGGGCCATCAACTGTCCACCGCCATCCCTTGGGCCGGAGCCGAGTGGGTGGGTCCCGGCTCTAGTTCCCATCGCCCTGCTGCCTCCCGTCCACGGCACCCAGGGCGGGGCGGGGGCGGCACAGGCCGGGGCGGTCTTGCCACCCCTCCCCCGCTCCTAGGCCAAGGGTCAGGCGGTCTCCCTGTCTCCTCCAGGGGCTTTTTTTAAAACCACATAAAGGAGGATTAAATTTTATTACTTAAAACCTAATAACATATAGTCTGTGAGATCATGGAAAATATATCCTGGTCTCTGCCCACGGTTCCCGACACAGGGCTCCCGAAACCCTTGTAAATTCCTAGGTGATAAGAGCACTGGAAGCATCTTTTGTCCTAACAGGTGACTCTGGGTGGCTCCTGGAGGGAGGCTGGTCACCAGGAAGACCAAACCGGGATGAGAAGCTTGGAATTTTCAGCCCCATCCTCACCCTCCAGAGAGGAGAGAGGGGCTGGAAATGGAGCTAATTGATCATGCCTACGTGAGGAAGCCTCCGTAAAATCCCAATAGTATAAGGTTCGGGGAGCTTCCAGGCTGGCGAACACATCAGCACTTGGAGGGTGACGCACCCCAGCTCCACGGGGACAGAAGCTCCTGCACTCAGGACACTCCCTGGCCTCATCCTGTGTGTCTCTTCATCTGGCTGTTCATCTGTACCCTTGATCATATCCTTGAACAAACTGGTAAACGTAAGTAAGTGTTTCCCTGAGTTCTGTGAGCCACTCTAACGAATTAATCAAACCCGAGGAGGGGGTTGTGGGAACCTCCGATCTATAGCTGGTTGGTCAGAAGCACAGGTGGCAATCTGAGCTTGCAACTGGGAGCATCTGGAGTGTGTGTGGGGTGGGGACAGCCTTTGGGGGCTGAGCCCTTCACCTGTGGGATCTGACACCGTCTCCAGGTAGGACACCCAGCTGGTGTCGCAGAGAATTGCTTGTTGTGGGGGAAACCTCCACACATCTGGTGACCAGAAGTCTTGTGAGTGTTCCGTGTGAGAAGTGAAGGAGACACACAGGAGAGAAAAATGCGGGAGAACTGGGTTTTCCCCTACAGAGGAAGGAAAAATCTGCATAAGTCTAAATAAAGCATCATCAAAATCCACCACATGCTTCTTGATCAAAATACAGATTACAGACCCTTGGGATGTATCCTGGTTCTTCTGATCCAAATGGTCTATTATCTGAGAATTGTGTTTTCCCCAATTTTCAAGACTGAGGCTAATTATTGAGTAAATGTGGATTGACAGTAAGGCCACATCTCTTTAGAGACGAGTTATCTGCTTCTTTCTCTGCTATCTGTGAAAATCCCTTTGTTTCTACCACAGAAACTACTATTCATGGCCTGTAACTCCAGCTGCCAGGAAGAGACGCATCTTAAAGGACCGGCCAGTCTCTTCATAATCGCAAATGGCAAGACCTCTTTCCTGCCAGGGCTCTCGAGACCATGATCCCAGGACACCATGGGCCCTTCCAGCGATGGGTGACAAGATGCTCCCCTAGGGCAGTCTTAAGCTGTGCTAGGGGCGGGGCGGACATGAGACCATCGTTTTGCTTCTTCATCCTCACTGGGGTCGGTATGTGGAGGGCAAGGGCGAGGTCAAGGTTGAAGGACTCTAGGAATGCAGGATTAGGGCCTCCAGAGTGTAAGAAAGACCTGGTCGGAAGACGTGTTTTACATTCATGCTCTGAGACTCCAAACATGACCATTAAACGCGACCAGAACAGTTCTTGCTCACGTTGCCTGCATTCTCTGGTTAAGACTCGCGTTTGTGGTCATCGTCAACGAAGCCCAGGAAAATCTTCAAGACAGTCACAGGAAGCCGGGGTCCCTGAGGGCGCAAGGGAGGGGGCAGCGTCACGAATAACGATGTAGCCAGAGTTAGATACACGGCAGCAGGGATCAGGAGAGGCGAGGAGAACAGTGATTCATCAGACGGCTTCGTGTGATGAGGGCTATGACATGAGCCAGAAGTGACACATCTGGCAATAAAGATGGGCCTCGGATGCGCGGAGGAATCTCACGGGCAAATCTCATTGGTAAATCGCTATAGCTCACTTGGGTCTATGAATTTTGTGACACATTTTTCAATCAGTCATTTCTACAGACAGGGACTCCACACAGAAATATTTGCCTGGGGCCCCACACGTCCTCAGTGTGGCCCTGCACCCGACACTCAATTCGCCAGCAGATCCCATCGGCCCCACTTACAAATCTATCCAGAACCAATCCACTTCTCCCTGCTCCAGTGCCCCCGCCCTGGTCAAGCCACGCTCCTCTCCCGACACCTGTGTCATGGCAGCATCCTTCTTCCCACGCTCCCTGCCTCCTCCTGGTCCCACGTGCAGCAGAGAGTGCCAGTGGGAACCTGGGTCAGTCATGTCCCTCCCCTGCTCAGAGTCCTCCGCGCCTCCATCTCACCCAGGGGAGAAAACAAAGCCCCCACAGTCTGCCCTCGTCACCTCTCTGCATGCATTTTCTGTCACTCTCCCCTTTGCTTCCTCTGCTTCAGCCCCACAGGCCTTCTCCTTGCTCCTTGCTCCTGCCACAGGGCCTTTGCACCTGCTGTTCCCCCTTCCAGGAATGCTCCTTCCCAGACACTGCTGTGACTTAGTCCCCTTCAGACTTCAGCTCAAATGTCAGCTTCTCAGTAAGGCCTCTGACAGACCTGCCAGAAACTGCAGCCTTGTCATCCCCTGTATTTTGTATCCCACTTCCCTTTTTATTTTTTAATTTTTTTCCAGAATACTTACCACCCTCCCATATTCTATATATTTACATCTTTACTGATATATTGTCTGGTTTCAGTCCCAGGAGGGTAAATGCTCTGCCTGTCACATTCGCTGCTGTGTCCCCACTGCCTAGCCCAGGAGCTGGCAAACAGTCGGTGCTCGATAAATGCTTGTGGACTTCATGAGTGAATTGCGGCACTTCCTCACAGGGTCGCAGTTCCATTTTGACTATATTCTACGTGGGGCTGCTGAGAGACCACAGTGATGAGACATGTCGGGAAATCATTGTCCCACCCAGGGAAGAAAGGTGACAGCCCACATTTAATTCAGGAAGAAACTGAGAGCTTCTGAGAGGAAACAAGTGACCCAAGACCGGCGCTCTGAGCCCCAGCGCTGGGCCGCCTCAGTGGGGGGATTGGTGTTAGTGTAGACGTCGTTGTCATTGCCCTGGAGAAGTGGGTTTCTGGGGGAGCTTCTCTCTCTGGCATGGGAATGGGAGGTCAATGGCTGCCTGGACCGCCCTTGGATGATGGCCGAGCTTTCTTGAGCCCTTCTGCCGAGGGAGCATGGTTATAATAATAACAGTAATGATAGTGCCCTCTCCCATCCCGGGCACTGTGCTGAAAGTCGTAGGAGCGCTGTTGACACCGGGGGCCAGCTTGCTTTAACTGCACTCACTCGACTGTTTGCAAAGTAGCTGGATGATGCATTACTAAAGCCCACCCTACAGACAACATCTCTGACGCGTGGGTCACCATGGTAACAGGTGGGGCGCTCACCTTTTTCAGGAATTGAGAGTCCACTCCTTGTCCATTTCAGGCCCATTAAGACCACCAACTCATCAACTGGGCCTGCACGGATGCCCGATAGTGACTCTTGGACTTCAGGGAGCCGAAAACTCCACCCTCAGATCATGCTAAGGCCACCATTTTGTGGACATGTGTCCTCTGAAGAGCCATGAAGCTTGACGGTGCTTGCACAGACCGTCAGTTACCTCACTTCTCCTCACCTCCAATCGTCTGTCCCCACTCTTCAGACTGTCCTGCCCCTTTATCCCATAAATATCCCTAATCCCCATTTTTGGAGAGGCGAATTTGAGACTTGTCCTCCGTCTCCTCACTTGGCTGCCTTGTGAATAAACCCTTTCTCTGCTGCAAACTCGTCATCTCGGTGATGGCCATACCATGCGGCAGACAAAACGAGCCTGGTTCAGTAACACTACTTCATCAACTCCTCTCAACCCCCCCTTGATTTATATATTGTTACCATCCTGTTTTATTATGAGAAACTGAAGCTTGGAGAGGGCAGCAGGCTGCCCAAAGTCACACAGCTGACCCCGGGTCCACGGAGGGCTGGCTCCTGCTGCGGGGCATCTGGTCAGGGCGGTGACTGGATGAAGGAGTCCGTCTCAGCCAGGAGCTGGCTCTCCGGGCCAGGTGGAAGCAGGTGCCCTGAGCCCCTGGCCCTTCTCCACCAGGAACCCCTGAACTTGGTATAGAGCCTATCGGAATTGCTAGAGTGTGGATCCCAAAGCCAAGACTGCCAGGTTTCAAATCCCAGCTCTGACAAACCAAACTCTCCATACCTCCCCCTCCCTCCAACCCCACTCCCCCGCCCCAACCGCTGTCCTGGGGAGGATACACACTTTGGGTTATTTTCTTCTTTTTCCACATATGTTTTTCCTGGGGCAACAATTATGACATAGCATCATGTTATGTGTTTTTAAGTTCTACGTAAATGGTATGGTGTACTCACCAACCTGGAGCTTCATCTTTGTCCTGAGGGCAAGCTTCTGGATTGGTCCACGCGGCTGCGTGTAGATCTTCTCTTATGTGTCAATATTTCACTCTTCTTCAATGCCCTTCAATAACATTTTATAAATTTTTTCATAAAATATTGCATACCTTTTTTTGGATTTATTCTGAGCCACCTTAAGGTTTTCATTGCCTTTGTAAATGGAATTTAAAATTTGTGGTAAAATGTCAAATTCACCGTCTTAACCACTTTTGAGTGTACAGTTCAATAATGTCAACTACATTCACGTTGTTGGGCAACCAAGCTCCAGTGCTCTTTTCCTCTTGTAAAACTGAAATTCTGTGCCTGTTACCCAATAACGCCCCATTCCCCCCACCCCACCCCAATCCCCAGAAACCACCATCCTACTTCGTCTCTATGAATTTGCCACCTCCAGGTACGCCATGAGGGGAATCATACAATTTTTGTCTTCTTGTGACTGGCTTATTTCACTTAGCATAACATCCTCAAGGTCCGTGTTGTAGCATGTGTCAGAATTTCCTTCCTTTTTAAGGCTGAATAATATTCCATTGTGTGTACACACCACATTTTGTTTATCCAGTCACCTGTCAATGGACACTTGGGTTGCTTCCACCTTTTGGCTATTGAATAATGCTGCTGTGCACATGGGTGTACAAAGATCTCTCTGACCCTGCCTTCAGTTCTTTTGGGTATATACTGGATCATACATGGAATTAAAATTTTTTTAACTTTAAGCCTTCACACACATGAAAGTAGAGAGAACAGCATAATAAACCTTCACATCCCCTTTGCCCAAATTCAATAATTATCAGCTCAGGGCCAATCTCATTTTTTGTTTATATGTTTGTTGTAATTTTTGATTAAAGTGTAATATACACACAGGAACGTCAACCGAGCCCATCTATACCCAGCAACCAGGCAGAGAAATAAATCAGACTGGCCTCTCGTGCCCCCAGGCTAATTACTATCCAGACTTCTAACATCACCGATGGGTTCTTTCCTGAACTATATTAACCGGAATCACACAGCACTTGCTCCTGTGTCTGGCTTATTTCCCTTAACCTTAGGCTTGTAAACTCCAACCACATTGTTGCAAGTGGCTGTACCTGGTTACCTCTCATTACTACATACTACTGATTTATCTGTATGTTGTGGGTGGACTTTGGTTGGTTCCCGGTTTGAGTCTATGATAAATAAAGCTGCAATGAACGTTCTAGCATCTATTTTTATGTGCACACATTTCTCACACCCAGGAGTGAAGTGACACGTCACGGCGTAGGCATCCATTCAGCTCTAGTAGGTGCTGCCAGACAATTTTCCAACATGGCAGGACCACATCTCCGCTCCACAGCCGTGTCATGGAGCTCCAATCGATGGCTCCACATTCTGTTTTTGTTTGTTTGCTTTGGGGGTTTGTGTGTTTGAGTTTTTTAGTCATTCTGGTGAGTGTATAGTGATTTTAATTTGCATTTCCCTGATGATTAAGGGGGTTGAGCACCTTTTCATGTGTTTATTGGTATTTGTGGTCAACCGTTTTTTAATCTCTACTTCCATCTAGCTCCTCACTGGGTTATTTTAAAGCAATTCCAGACATGATATCCTTTTCTCCAAGAATACTTTAGTAGGTATCTCTAAAAGATAAGGACCCTCTCTCTCTCCCTCTCTTTTTTAACCAAACCATAATACTGTAGGAGAGGAAGAACCATTCCTCTACTCTCTAGGTCCTTCTGGCTGGTCTAAGAATTAAATTGACATGAGACAGAATAACAGGAGAAAATCAAAGTTTAATAACATGCATATGTGGGGGATCGGAATTAGCCACCTCAAAATATGTGTCTTTACCTTGATTATTTTCTCTGAGGGAGGCTTTGACATCCCCCCACCCCACCACTAACTGTCTAAAGGGATTTGGGATGGAAGGCCTGTCCCCGGGACGGGCGATCACCGTGGATAACTCTGGGTATTGATAGACTACGAGGGTCCTTGCTAAGCCCATTCTTGTCAAAGTTCTGTTCACCAAACATTTACATTTGTAAGGGAAATCTCCACTTGTAAAGGTGTCTCCTTCTCTGTACTGGGAAGAGGGGCAGATGACCTCATCTCTAGAAACTTATCATTGTGGAAGGCAAGGCCTTAAATCTGCATAATAACCTTACTGTGATTTTCTGGTAATCTCCCATAACTGACCCAACCCCCAATATCCTCCTTTGTCTATTTAAGAGGAAAACCTCTGCCATTTTGTCCAGAAGCTCAGTTTCCCTGGTCTCTCCCATGTATACATGTTATAAAGCTTCGTTTGATTTTCTCTTGCTATTCAGTCTCATGTCAATTGAATTTGTAGCCAGAAAGGACCCAGAGTGGGTAGAGGATGCTTCTCCTCCCCGTCATACACCTGGGAGAAACCCAGGAAAAATGAGTAACTCACCCAGATGGCCGAAGCCGCCACCTTAAACACCATCTTCAGCTAAAGACAGAGGAGGGTGTTGGGGGTGGTGGTTGGGGCTTCAAAGGGAGGAAGGCAATTTACACTGAGATAGGAAAGCAAATGTTTGATAAACAAGTGTTTGCTGGGCCACCTATAGAGACGATGGACCCGAGAGACAGAACTTTGATAAAAACGGGCTTCCTGGTGCCTTTCTATCACAACTAGTTTATATTATACTATAGTTGACTTACGGTATTAGTTCCTTCCTGGAACAGGCCTTCTATCTTAAATCCTTTTAGGCAGTTAGTGGGGGGCGGTGTGTAAAAGTTTCTTTTAGAGTCCTTTGTCCTTAAAAATAACCAAGGCAAAGAGACATATTTTGGGGTGGCCAACTCTGATCCCCCACAATACCATTGTCATATTTAAGGAATTATTATTTTTTCTTTTTTTACTGAAGAAGATTTGCCCTGAGCTAACACCTGTGCCAATCTTGCTCTATTTTGTATGTGAGCTGCTGCCACAGCATGGCCACTGACAAGTGGTGTAGGTCCATGCTCGGGAACCGAACCTGGGCCGCCAAAGCGGAGTGCACCAAACTTAACCACGTGGCCACAGGGCTGGCCCCTAATTTCTTTTTTAATGCATGGAATTACCTTTTAATTACATTATCTCAATGGGCAGCTGCCAGCATGTGGTTATGCTGCTGGTCATGGTACACTAGAGATATGAGAAGCTCCAACTGAACCCCTTATTAGGAAAGTTCACGTGGTCTGTTATTTTGGGTATTACAGCTACACAGTCCTGTGTAGGGATGCAGGCGGGGTGGATTCTTCTGGGAGGAGGAAGCCCCTCCCCTCCCTCCAGGCCTATCTCCCCCTCCTGGCCCTTCTACTCCTCGCCCTCCTCTCCCTGCAGACCCTTCTTACCCACTGCTCTCCCTCCGTGCCCTCCCCACCCCCTCCACCTCCTTGCCTGGCCCAGTTCTTTCTTTTCAAAGCCTGCTAGGTGTGTCCCCCCTCCAGGTAGGTCGGCGTTGTGATCTTTAAAGCCTCTTATTTTGTTGTTGCGTTTAACCTTGAAAACTGGCTCTCACTGGAAATTTCCTTAAGGTCTTGATTACTTCTAAGTGTGGCTTCAGTAGGAAGAATTACTTCTTTAGGGCAAAGAAGTTTGTGGGATTTGTGGCTTGTTTGTTTTTTACATGGCATGCTGTTGACCCCTGGAGGGTGGGTTGGGTGGGGATCTGAGAGGGCTTTACATTGATGTCCCTATGCCCTCCCCCCAGGAAAGATGGCATTCCAGGGCTGAGTCGCCTTGTGGAAGGAGCTTAGTTACCTCATCCAGGGCTGCCCAACTGAGTCCTACCTCTGGGGAGTTGGCCTCTTTCCAAATCCCTCCCCACCCTGCCCTGAGAGCAGGAATTTAACTATTTACCTTCTCCCTCCCACCTCCCTCCACACAAAGGGCCCATTCGCAGTCCAGTTCCTTTCCTGGAATCACAATACAGCCACACAGGCCACTCCACTCCTGTTGACAGTGGCCTCTGGGTAGGAGAGCAGGGGAGCAGGGAAGACGAGTTGGTGGAGCCCCTAATGCCCTTGGAATTATTTGTGTGGCGCTCTTCCCAGTGCCTCGAGATTCAGGAATTTTCTACTTCTGCAACCGGATTGGCAGGTTTTCTCCCAACTTCCCAACCACACCTCCGGAGACATGCACCTGCATGGCCCACTCAGCCCTTCCCTCGCCATCCTTGTTTCTCCAGCCTGTCAGAGCCAACACCCCCCCCACCACCATTTATAGCAAATAATTTCTCATTACCATCTTGAAATGAAATACTTAGAATGTTAATAAAATGTTAATAAATGCCCTAACAGGGCTGGCCCAGTGGTGTAGTGGTTAAGTTTGAGCACTCTGCTTCAGCAGCCCGGGGTTTGTGGGTTTGGATCCCAGGCGTGGACTTGCACACTGCTCATCAAGCCATGCTGTGGCGGCATCCCATATATGAAAAATAGAGGAAGACTGGCACAGATGTTAGCTCAGGGCCAATCTTCCTCACCAAAAAAACAAACAGAATAAATGCCCTAACTATGTATATATAATAGTTAAACATAATATACATAATTTTATATATTATATATGTATATATTGTATATATATGTTATATACATAATATATGAAATATATACATATTATATATATATAATGTAAAGGTGAAATAAAAGGAGAGAAATTTGTAATTTAAAAGATATGTATTTCAATATGCAAATGATGCTTGGACTTGATCTCCGTAAGATTCAGCTACTCAAAGCGTGGTCCACGGAGGGCAGCTATCAGCATCCCTTGGGAATCTGTTACAAGTGCAGGCCTGATTCAGTGTCTGCGTTTCAAGAATCTCCTCAGGGGATCTGATACGTCCCCAGGATGCTCGTCCCTCTGTTTGGCTCCCTGAAGCTCCATAAAACCCTCAGCTGGCACTGCCTCGATGAAGAGGTTTTGTGGTTTTCTGAACTGGAGCACAACTAGGAAAGTGCCAACAAAGCCAAGGACAGCCTTCCCGTTGACCCAGCAGTCGCATTCCTGGACAATTCCATGTCTATTCAGACACTTCACATTTACGTGCAAACTAGAATTGGGTTCTAGACTCAGATTCACAGGCTTTCCTTCCACATGGAAATGCACAGATGTTGAATAGGAGGAGGAATCCAAGACAGTGCTTTGCTGGGTGGCACTGTCCTGTGCATGGCTTCCCAATGGCACCCCCCACTACTGTGACACCAATATGCCCCCATAACTTTCCCAAAAGGCCCCTGGGGTGTTTGCACGCCCCCCTGTCCTGGGAGCCATTCTCTAATCATTATCTTCTAGGTGGTAGGCCCTTCTGGAACCCATTTATATTTACTTTTCTTTTTAATCAGAGTTCAGCATGGGATGTCATTACAGGAATTGACGGAGATTGCCTCCGAGGAGAATTGAGGAACGGGAAAGGAAACTGACTTGTCAGTGTCTGCCCTTTTATCCTACTTGAAGTTTTTAAACCTCTTTCTTTTTCATTTTTTGAACTTATATAGTTGGGTCATAATTTTCATAATCTCGTTATCAAAAACATTCCCGGGGCTTACACATTACATTAAAAGATAATTTGAGCCGGCCCTGCTGGTCCAGTGGTTAAGATTTGGCGCTATCACTGCTGTGGCCCGGGTTCGTTTCCTGGTGGTGGTGGTGGTCTGTCAGTTGTCATACTGTGGCGGCAGCTCACACAGAGAACTAAAAACTCGCAGCTAGGATACACAACCATCCACTGAAGCTTTAAGAAAATAATAATATATTTTTATGGACAGAAGGATGTGATGTCTAAGATTTGCTTCAAATTATCTTGAGGAGCAAGTGGGTGGGAGTAGAGATGACACCAGATTGACCAGGAGTTAACTCTTGGAGCTGGGTTCTACTTGTGGTTATATTTGACAACCTCAGTAGTAAAAAGTATATTGAAAATGTGTGTAATGAAAAGAAATTAAGGGCCAGCCCCATGGTATAGTGGTTAAGTTTGGCGCACTCCGTTTCGGTGGCCAGGTTCACAGGTTTGCATCCCGGGCACCGACCTACACCACTTGTCAGCCATGCTGTGGAGGCATCCCACATGTAAAGTGGAGGAAGACTGGCACAGATGTTAGCTCAGGGCTAATCTTCCTCAGCAAAAAAGAAAATGAAAAAAATTAGGCCAGTGCAATAGTCAACCTATCTCTCAGAATTAGGGGTTTGCTCACCCAGACTGCTTACACCCCACACCCCTTCTCTGCTGTCTTTTTCCACAACATTAATCACCTTCTAACACACTATATAATTTGCGTGTAATGTCTACTGTTCATTGTGGCCCAGGCACGTTACAGTCTGGTTCATGCCTTTTCAATAATAAAACTCTTTCACTATTTTCCACATTTGTGGAGATGTTTGTTTGGAGTTGGCAGATTTTATTTTTAATTATTTCCCCAACACTATATAATTTGCTTATTACTTCTCCTGTTCATCTGTTTCTCCCTCTGGAAGTTCAGTTCCATGTGGGCAAGAATCCATGTCTGGTTTTATTTGCTGATATTTAAAGTTATATGTGTGGCTCCCATTTTATTTTTATTGGATAGAGTTGGTCTAGAGGTTCAAAGCAGGATTCTGGAGCCAGCCTGGCCGAGTTCAAATCCCAGCTCTGTCACCTCCTAGCTGTGTGACCATGGACAAGTCACTTGGCCTCTGGTGGCCTCAGTTTTCTGTCTGTGAAGTGGGGCCATACAGTACCTACCTCAGGGGCTTGCTACCCTGACTGGGAGTAAACCGCTCCATAAAGGTTGGCTCGCGTTATTACTGGTTAGAACACTCATTTATGGAGTCAGATAGAATTGCATTTGGCTCCTACCAGCGCCTGGTTTTTCCTGTGACATGGGGATAACCCGGCCTTAAAGGTGATGGGAATTTTTACCCGAGTTAACGGATATGAGGCCTCCCGCCCGGATGCCTGACTGAAATAGCAGTTGTCCGGCGCCAGGCGTCTTCCAGCCGGGTTAGGGACACTCCAAGGCGCCGGCCGTGCAGGCGACGAGCGACAGACCTGCAGCCCGGCGGCCCCCGCCCCCTCGCTGTCTGCGGCGTCAGGTCCGGTTCCGTAGTTGCTCCGCATCCCGAGACAGCCGGAAGCCGGGTTCTGGCGAGTATGGGGGGGTGGCCGGGTGGGGGGCTGGCTTGTAAGTGGGGGCCCGGCGGGGGAGTAGGGGGCTAAATAGTAAGACGGCGGAGGGGAGCGGGGAATGCTGGTTATTAACAAGGGAGGGGCCGGCGAGTATAGGTGGGAGGGGATGGGGACGCGTGAGGCCAGGCAGGGCCCGCGGCGGGGGACACCGGCTGCGGTCAGGGGATCAGGGTAGGACAGGTCGGCGAGGCCACAGAGCGGGGCTGGCTGGGGAGGCAGAGGCGAGCGTGAGGGGGGTGGGATGGGCGCTGGCAAGGACGGGTTGGGAGGCTGGGGACCGGGCTTGGGGTGCTGATGGGGTCTCGGGACCGGCAGTCTTGGGGTGCGGCTGGCAGGGGAGGGGCGGGCGGAGGCTGCGCGCCGCGGAGGCTGCCGGTCCCTAACTCCTTGACACTTTCTCTCCCGCGGTCGCAGCCGGGCCTGGCAGGGGGACCATGGGCGTCTCGGCCTCCAGGGGCCGGCCCGCCCGGGTCCCCGCGCCGGAGCCCCAACCCGAGGAGACGCTGGACCTGAGCCAACTGCCGCCCGAGCTGCTCCTGGTGGTGCTGAGCCACGTGCCCCCGCGCACGCTGCTCGGGCGCTGCCGCCGGGTGTGCCGGGGCTGGCGCGCCCTGGTGGACGGCCAGGCCCTATGGCTGCTCATCCTGGCCCGCGACCACAGCGCCCTGCTGCCGCTCGCCCGCAGCTGTCTGCCCCACGCCCGCGACGCCAGGCCCTGCCTCCTGGGCCGCTTCTGCGAGCGCGCACCGATTGGCCGCAACCTCATCCGCAACCCCTGCGGCCAGGGTGCGGAGCCCGGGAAGGGGGTCGTCCTCCAGGGAGCCAATGGGAGGGGCCGGGGCGGGGCCACACTGGGGAGCCAATGGGAGGGGCCGGGGCGGGGCCACTCTGGGAGCCAATGGGAGGGGCCGGGGCGGGGCCTCACTGGGGAGCCAATGGGAGGGGCCAGGGGCGGGGCCACACTGAAGAACCAGCGGGAGGCCTCCGCAGGCCCGCGGGCGGGCGAGGAACTTCGGCGCAAGCCTTCTTTATTTAACAGAGGGCCTCCGGAAATGGATGGTGCAGCACGGTGGGGATGGCTGGGTGGTGGAAGAAAACAAGTCCACTGTGCCTGGTGCCCCTTCGCAGACCTGCTTCGTGTCTTCCTTCAGGTGAATGTCTTAACCCCCCAACGGTCGGGGCCGTTTTGAGAAGGACTTGCCTGTTCTCGTTGACCCTTCTCCCTCTTTCCCAGCTGGTGTCGCAAGAAGCAGGTGTTGGACCTGGAGGAGGAGGGTTTGTGGCCAGAACTGCTGGATAGTGGCAAGATTGAGATTTGTGTCTCTGACTGGTGAGTGTGGTGATAAAAACAGCCCTTTGCTAAGCACTGACCATGTGCGCCATGACCTTTGTTTGCATGGGTGACTTCATTTAGGCCTCCTGGCAACAGATGAAGAAACTGAAGTTCACGGAGGTGAATGGCTTAACCACAGCATAGCCCTAGTAATTAGAGTATACACCCTGAACCCCTCTCCCCACCCGCAAAGGGAACTGGATTGAAAAATGCCAGATTGGATCCAATACAGAGAGCTTGGACCCAGCTCAGGCTTGTCTGTAAATGAGATGCTTCTTGTCTTAGGAGGAGGCAATATAGTATAGTTGGCTAAGAGTTCAGATTCTGGAGCCAGACCTCGCAGGTTCAAACCCTGGCTCTGCAGCTTTGTGCCGTTGGGCAAATCACAGTGTGTCTCGGTTTCCCCATCTTTATAAGCTAGGGTTACATGTCAGGCACATACCCGGTGCTTTATAAGTGTGAGCTGTTTTAGTACACTTTTTGAACCTTGATCCTATGGGAAAGTGTATTCAAGACCTCAGATCTTTCAGAGCTTCACCAGAAATTGAGAGGTTCAGAAAGGGGAGGTGACTTGCCCTGGTGGCACAGCTAGTGCTTGGCAGGTCCTGGCATTAGGCTCAGACTCGTCTAACTACAGATCTTGTGCTCTGTAGTGATGGTCTTGACACTGGGGTACATGAAGACTTTCCAAGGGATACACAACCCAGATAATTGTAAGGGAGGCAAATTCCAGACTCTCTACAGCTCTATGTTCCCTATTCTAAAATTAATCAGATCACATTGATGGTGAGAATATGAGTATCATATGGTTGTCCTTTCCCAATCCCTTTCTCACAGTCCTCCAGTTTCACAGGAAAAGGAAGCCCCTCACTTTGGTCTGTGGTCTCCAGATGTAAAGACTGCTGTGACTTACTACGAAGTGACCATTTGAAATTTTGGCCGTACCAAATTCACTTTTAACCAAGGCACCATAACCTTCCCTCTTCTGCAAGTCCATCTCATGAGGAGATGTACTTACAATAAAATTTTATTTTTAATTCAATCATTATTTATCAAACTGTTATAACACATTTGTGTTGTTTTGATCAATGGTATACCATTTGATTGTAATCGTCAGCGGTGCCCAAATTTTGCTGTACATCACCCAGGAACACTGAAAACTCCCAATGCCCAGGTCATACTCCATACCAATTAAATCAGTGTCTAAGGGTGAGAGCCAGGCATTAATGTCTATGAGAAGTTTACAGCCTAATACAAAGTTCACAATCCCCAAGACCACCCTCACCTCTGACACCAGCTGCAAGTTTGGGGGATTCCTAAAACCACCCTCAGTTTCAGTAACTCACTGGAAAGACTCCCAGAACTCCATGAAAACTATTATCTGATTATAGTGTATTACAGGGGAAAGATACAGATTAAAATCAGCCAAGGGAAGAAGAGTATAGGACAGCATCCAGGGAAAGTACCAAACGTGGAGCTTCCATTGTCCTTTCCCTGTGGAGTCAGATGCATTATTGTCCTGGCATCCATGTGTGACACTACGCATGGAATTTTGCTAACCAGGGAAGCTCACCTGAGCTTCAGTGTCCAGAGTTTTTATAGGGGCTTCATCACATGGTTAATCTCAGCCTCCAGGTCAACTGATATTGTGTGACACATCCTAAGTCACATTGTAGGTCTTTGGAGTGGCTAGCCCCCATCATGAGACTATCTATATGGATGCTGCCAGCCCCCACCAAATCTCATTGGTAAGCTATCCAGTATGATCCAAGGTCCCCAGGCAAACAAAGATACTCCTGTCCGGTGTAATAGTCCAAGGGTCCAGAGATTACCTCCCAGAAGCTGGGGGCAAAGACCATGCCTTTGGACAAAGCTAAGTTCTTTTCTATACAATGTCTTTTCAACATTCCAGAGGATTCCAATCTTTAGCAAAGTCTGGAAACCACTAGTGGGTAATAATTCAATCCAGAAGAAAAAATGTTACCACTTAGAGCTTTATGGTCACAGGAAAAAATTTAAATTTCTATTTATATTCTTTCTTTTTGTGGTTGGCACAGAACAGTATGAAAGGGTAATCAATAAAAGTCAGAAGAACATAAAAATATATTAATATTACATTAGGACAAAATTCTATGGGAGAAGTGGACTGGACATCTGATTCTAAGAAGTAGAATGATGTGAGGTCTCTGTAAAAGAAGATATTTGTTCATGTATTTTTACGGCCCATTACTCTTAAGCTTTTAAATTTTATCTTCTAACATCAAAAGTGCACATATCTTAGGCGTGCAACTCAATGAATTGTCATAAAGTGAGCACATTCGCGTGACCAGCCCCCAGGATGAGAATAGAATGTTGCCAATAAGCCCTACCTCCAGCATCCCTTATGCCCCTTTCCCATCACTACCCACCCAAGGGTGGCTACGGTTCTGAATTGTGTTACCATAGATAAGTTTTGTTCATTTTTGTAATATATATATATATAGAGAGAGAGAGTCATACAGTATATATTTTGTATCTGGCTTCTTTCTCTCAATAACATGTTTGTGGATTCATCCATAATTGTGTGTAGCTGCAATTTACTTACATTGCTGTATAGTATTCCATTGTGTGACTATACCATAATTTATCCACTTATCGTTGATGGACATTGGATGTTGTTTTTTTAATGTTGCTGGGTATCCCGTCACCAATTTATTTAGATTCCCCTGGATCTTTTTAAATGACTGATATGAAAGTTGTATTTTAAAACATCAACATTATACACATCAGAAATTGCATCTTTTGCCACCATTTAACCATAGAATGAGAAATTTTGTCACCTTAATAATATGGGAGGAAGTACCTCAAAGAGCACTGCTCTAGGTCATTGCTTTTAAATGAATGTGCATGCAGCCCAGCTGGGGAGCTTGTTAAGTGTAGACTCTGATTCACTGGGTATGCAGTGGGGCCAAGCTCCCAGGTGATGCTGATGTTGCTAGTCTGAGGACCACACTTTGGATTCGCATACATGGGGAGGCCATTCAGGTGGGGTCAGCAGACACTCAGCGAGGTGGGGTGGCAAGTCCAGCCTTCAAGGCCTCCCTCCTCCCACAGGTGGGGAGCCCGACATGACAGTGGCTGTATGTATCGACTCCTTGTCCAACTTCTAGATGCCAACCAGACCGTCCTGGATAAATTCTCTGCTATGCCTGATCCCATCCAGCAGTGGAACAACAATGTCTGTCTTCAGGTGAGCCTCTGACAGGGGCGTGGGAAAAGGATGAGGGGGACCTGGAATAGTTCTCTATTGCTGCATAAAATCACCCCAAAACTTAGTGGTTTACCATCAATAGCAGTCATGTTATAGCCTCTCTCTGTGGTTTCTATGAGAAGGGCCCAGCTCCAGTCTCTCGTGTAGTTGTATTTAGACGATGGCTGGAACCGAATGGCAGGGTGTGTGTGTGTCTGTGTGTGTGTGTGTGTGTGTGTGTGTACAGCAGCTGGTGGCTGGCTAAGCATCTCTTTCTTCACTTAGTCTCAGAGCTTGACCATGGGATCTCTGCTTGGGCTACTTTGGGCTTCCTCACAGCATGGCGGCCTCAGGGCAGTCAGACTGCTTACATGGTGGTGCCACCCTGAGGATTCTAGAGAAAGCCTGAGGGTTCTAGAAAAACTGGCAGAAGCTGCACTGCGTTTTCTGATGTTGCCTTGGAAGTCACTTGGTGAAAGGCACTCAGCATCCCCTCCACCACACTCTTGGTTACGAGCTAGCCCGCCCAGATTCAAGGGGATGGGAATTAGGCTGCACCTCTTGGTGAGGAGCGGCGTGGTTCTAGAACATGTGGAACTAGAGACGTTGTTGCAGCCATCTATGGAAGATGCCATCTGCCAAAAGGCCCCAGCCTCAGCTTTCGAGGGGAAGGCTGTGGCACAATGGGGCTGACCCCTTCCTCTACCTGCAGGTCGCCCATGTGTTCTCCAACATCAAGATGGGCGTCCGCTTTGTGTCTTTCGAACACTGGGGCCAGGACACGCAGTTCTGGGCTGGCCACTATGGAGCCCGTGTGACCAACTCCAGTGTAATCGTGCGAGTCCGTCTGTCCTAGTCAAGGGCTGTCCTTGCACCACAACCTGTGACTGTGCCTTCTAGGAGCTGGGACCATTGGCCGGGACTTATTAACCAAGAGCTTGTACCTCCCTGGCATCCTGGGAACTTTGGGTCCAGTTGAGGGTCCTGCTGGGCCCCCTCTTCAGGTTCCAGAAGCTTCTAGAAAAAAGTTCCTCCATCAGATCTACCTACTGCTGGCTGCTCTAGGGAAGCCCCTGTTCTACTGAGTGGAGACCACAGGTGAGCACAGGGGAATGCTGGTCCCACAGAGGGCTCCTCGCCATCCCCCTGGAGGCCCTCTGGTTCAGCCCCAGTCCCCTCTGTCCTTGTCTTCTATTTCTGCTTCAGGGGCTTTCTTGGTCCCTTCAGGGAAGCCCTCTCCTCATCTCTGAACTAGCATCTCATCCTTATGGCTGGGAGAATTCCAGCCCCCTTGGGTGGTGAACTTAACCTCCTGAGGCTTCAAGACTGGGACCAGTTCTCACAGCTGAAAGTCAACCAGCTTGAAAAATATTTGGAGATAGATGATTCTGCCACTGTGACCTCTCTGAAAAGTGAGGTGGTCCCCTGAGCCCAACCCTGATCCTCAAGGACCCCTGTAATTGTGTGGTATATAAAATTATTTTATTTTGATTTTTTTCAAACATTGAGAGAATAATTATTAGCAACATCTATCTGCCAATCATATGCAATAAATTTATTATTTTGCAAAAAGTGCCTTAGATCTTTTAAATAGAAATAGTGTTACTGCCTTGGTTGCTACTTGGTTCAGAGTAAAGAGTTGTCCCAGTTGAGGAGGGAAAACTCTACAGAAGAAAACAGCAACAGAAGGTGTTTTACAGTAGAAAGAGTGGAAAAGTTAGACCAGTATTTCCCAAGCCCTGAGGAAATCATCGATTCAGACAAAGATTATCAATGGGAGTTAAAATCACGAGGCAGACGGTGGATGTGGGCACATGTCACAGTGACACCACAATCGTGACTTTCTAATCATGAGGGTGAGATGGAACCATGCAAAGGCAGGATCAGGCTGTCCTCACCCAATCCGGGGGTCCTGGCCAGCCTCACTGCTGGTGGACCACTGAGATGTTCTAGGGCTCCTGAGGAATTGACTTCAATGTATGCCACCCTGAACGGCCTCACTTGGGCGGATCGGGCCTTCAGCCCCCCTTGCAGGGTATGGGGAGCATGGGGAGAACAGGCCGGCGCCCGCAGAGGAGCAGCCAGACGCACCAGAGGTGGCGTGCTTTGTCAGTATCAGTAAAGGCGATTGTGGTGGGTTGAAACAGACCTAAGAGACACGATCGGATGTAGTGTGTGGTCCTGGAGGAGATGCTGGTTTGGACAATTCAGCTCTAGAGGATATTTTTGGGTTGAGTGAGGGAATTTGGATATGAGGAACATGAGATAAGCACTTACAGGAAGGGAAAGGTGGAGACCATTGCCTGAAAGAAAAGCAGGCGTATAATTTAATTTTGTGACATATATACACATATATGTTATGTTGTGTATATATACTGCATATGTCAAAATTAAATTATACTGCCTTAGACGCACATACATATAGACATAGATGTATATGTGTGTATATATATGTATATACGTTTTTTATATATATACATATATATTGTGTTATTGTATTTATATCCTAGATTACCTTCTGATATATATATTTATATATATATATATATACACAATCATGCACTGCATAATGATGTTTCAGTCAATGACAGACCACGTATACAACGGTGGTCCCATAAGATTATAATGAAGCTGAAAAATTCCTATTGCCTAGTGATGTCATGGCTGTTGTAACGTCAGAGTGCAATGCGTTACTTGTGTTTGTGATGACGCTGGTGTGAACAAACCTGCTGCACTGCCAATTGTAGACACGTATAGCACGTACGTAAGACTTGATAATACTAACAATTATGTTACTGGCTTATGTATTTACTATACTATACTTTTTATCGTTATTTCAGAGTGTACTCTTTCTACTCAAAGAAAAGTTTTTGGTAAAACGGTATGTTGTGTTACGCCAGCAGCAGCCTCACACATCTCGTGTTTACCGCGTCTCTTTATTGCACCATTTTCTTGTGCTTGATTTAATCTCGTGTTGATTTGTTCATCATGGCCCCTAAGCATACGAAATCCACTGCTAATGTTGTCAGTAAGAGGTCACGTTGAGTAATTGACCTGGAAATAAGATTAAAAGTGATTAAGGACTACAAAGGTGGAAAAGCAGTGGGGGTTATTGCTCACCAGTCAGGCACATCCCATTCCACCATAGCTACGATCTTGAAGATCAAGAACAAAGTGACAGAAGCTATTAAAGGATCTGCTTCACTGAAGGCAGTGAGACTGACAAAGATTTGAGAAGGGCCTCTATCAGACACGGAGGAACTTTTAATGACCTGGCTTGAAGACCAGTCACAGAAGCATATCCCTCTCAGCAGCGTGACGATCACGGTCAAAGCAAAAACTTTTTTTACAATGTTGAGAGGAAAGACTGGGCCCGACTACAGTGTTGAATTTCCTGCTGGCTCTGGGTGGTTTAAACAGTTCAAGAATCATTCACAACATAACGTGAAAGTGAGTGGTGAGTCTGCAAGTGCTGATGTGAAGGCAGCTGAAGAATCTTTGCAAACTAGATAAGCTGATTGCGGAGGAAAATTACTTGCCAGAGCAAATATTCAATAAGGATGAAAACTCCCTATGCTGGAAACGGATGCCTGAAAGGACTTTTATCCATAAGGAGGCCAAGTCAGTGCCAGGTTTCAAGTGTTTGAAGGACAGGGTAACAGTCTTGCTGGGGGGCAATGTTGCAGCTACAAATGGAAACCCTTTGTGACCTGGCACAGTGAGAACCCCAAGGCCTTCAAGCATATCAATAAAACACACTGCCAGTGGAGGACAGGAGCAATAAGAAGTCATGGATGAGCAGTTCCTCTTCCAAGATGCCCTCCTGAATTGCTGTGAATTGAAGTGGAGAAGTACTGTCTGGAGAATAACATACCTTTCAAGATTTTGCTTATTGTTGCTAATGCTCGTGGACATCCTCCTTTTAATGGTGATCTTCATCCCCATATAAAGTGAGGTGTCTCCCTCCAAACACCACCTCTTTGATCCATCCAATGGGTTGAAGGGGAGAAAGAGCATTCTCTACCCACTCTGGATCCTTTCTGGCTGGTCTATGAATTAAATTGACATGAGGCCGGATAGCAGGAGAAAATCAAACAAAGCTTTATAACGTGTATATGTGGGAGGGACTCGGGGAAACTGAGTATCTCTCACCAGAATGGTGGAGGTTCTCCTCTTATATAGACAAAGGAAGATTTTGGGGGGATTGGGGGTGTCAGCCATGAGGGATTACAAGAAAAGCACAGTAAACAAAAGTATGAAGATTGAAGTTTTCACCTTCCGTACTGACAAGATCCCCAGAGATAACATCATCCCCCTTCTTCCTGGTACAGAGAAGGAGACACCTTTACAAATGGAGATTTCCCTTACGAGTGTAAATGTCTCTTACAAAGGGTAACTTCTTGTTTTTCAGAGTTTGTTTTCCTGTCTACAGATTTCAGCCCAAAATCTTTATGTAAATAATCTTCACATTTTGGGGTGACCACTTCCAATTCCCCACAGGGTCAGGGAGTTATAGCGGCTTTCAAGGCCTACGACCTGAGGACCTTTGCCCAGGCCGTCGCTGCAGCTGAAGAGGGCACTGGTGCAGTCCCGGAAGGATCACAATATCCGACTGCAGCAAGGACCTTGCTTGGGCTTGGGGTGACGTCACCAAGGAGTGTATAAATGGCATCTGGAAGAAGACACTGAAGATGTTCACCCATGACTTCAAAGGATTTACCAAGGCTGAGGAGGCTGCAAATCAACGAGGCCGTGGTTGAGATGGCAGACAATTTGAACCTGGGTGTGGATGAGGATGACACGGAGGAGCTCCTAGAGGTGCTTCCTGAGGAGCTGACTGCTGAGGGGGTGTTGGAGCTGGAACAGGAACGCAGAGCTGAAGAAGAGGCAAGAGAAAAGGAAACTGCAGGAGAAGAAAAAGATGAAGAACCCCCCCCAAAAAAAAGTTCACGGTGATGGTTTAGCAGAAGCTTTTGCAGATCTCAACAAGCTCCTTAAAAAGTTTGAAGACGTGGACCCCAACACCGAAAGGTTTTCATTAATAGGAATGTTCAGGGTGTGTTATCTGCTTACAAGCAAATCTATGATGAAAAAAGAAACAAACCAAGCAAACCACCATGGACATATTTCTGAAAAGAGTGACACTTCCTCAAGAAGATTCTCAGGCAGGTCCTTCAGGAGGAATTCCAGAAGGCTTTGTTATCACAGGAGATGACAGCTCCACGCGTGTTATTGCCCCTGAAGACCTCCCAGTGGGACAAGATGTGGAGGTGGAAGACAGTGATATTGATGATCCTGACCCTGTGTAGGCCTAGGCTAATGTGTGTGTTTGTGTCTTAATTTTTAACAAACAAGTTGAAAAGATAAAAAAATTTTAAAAATAGAAAATACCTTATAGAATAAGGATCTAAAGGAAGAAAATATTTTTGTACAGCTGTCCAATGTGTTTGTGTTTTAAGCTAAGTGTTATTACAAAATAGTCAAAAATTTTTAAAAATTAAAAGGTTTATAAAGTAAAAAAGTTACAGTTTGCTAAGATTGGTTTATAATTGAAGAAAGAAAGATTTTTTTTGTAAATTTAAGTGTACGGTGTTTACAAAGTGCACAGTAGTGCACAGTGATGTCCTAGACCCTCACATTTGCTCGCCACTCACTGACTCACCCAGAGCAGCATCCAGTCCTGCCAGCTCCGTTCATGGTCAGTGCCTAGACAGGTGAACCACTTTTATCTTTTACTGTATCTTTTCTATGTTTAGCTACATAAATACTTACCGTTGTGTTACAGTTGCCTACAGTATTCAGTACAGTAACATGCCGTACAAGTTTGAAGCCTGGGGACAGTAGGCTATCCCATATAGCCCAGGTGTGTAGTAGGCTAGACCACGTAGGTTTGTGTGAGTACAGTTATGCGCCCCTTAAAGACGGGGAACCATTCTGAGAGATGTGTCCGTAAGTGATTTAGCTGTTGTGCGAACATTATAGAGTGTACTGAAGGGGAACGAAATTTACCACCCCAAAATGTGTCTCTTTAACGTGAGGATTATTTTAAGCTGATTATTTTTAAGAAACAAAAGACTCATAAAGTTTTTCTTATTACCTCCCCCTTAACTGCCTAAAAGAATCCAGATAAAGAAACCTGTCTTGGGAAGCGAGCTGTCACCTTAGCACATGAACCAGGTGGTGGACGGGGAGGAACCTAGAAAAGTCTGTTGTTGGGCTCCCTCTGTGTTCTTCTGTTTCTGTGCGGCCAAACACTTGTTAAATGTTTGCTCCTTTTCATCTACCTGTGAATTGCCTTCCTTTCCTTGAAGTCCCTGACTCTCCCCACCCCCAACATCTTTTTCTTTAGCTGAGGATGATATTTAAGGTGAGGGCTTTGGCCATTTTGACCAGTTACTTGGTTTTCCTGGGTTTCTCCCACGTATATATACTATTAAACTTTCGTTTGTTTTTCTCCTCTTTGTCTGTCCCAGGTCAATTCAATTCTTAGACCGCCCAGGAGAACCTAGAAGGGTAGGGGGAAATTCTTCCTCTCCTACAGTACTTACACAAACCTAGGTGGTACAGCCTACTACAGACCTAGGCTATATGGTACTAATCTTATGGGACCGCCATTGTATATGCGGTCTGTCATTGACCAAAATGTCGTTATGTGGTGCACGACTGTACACTCTATAATGTTCACACAATGACAAAATCGCCTAGTGGAGCATCTCTCAGAATGTGTTTCCATTGTTTAGCAATGCCTAACTGTATGTATGTATATTTGAAAGAATAAGAATAGGAACTAAAGTGTTACAGGTTATGGCAATGCTGATCTCTGGGTAGTGGTGATTTTTCTGCCTATTGATTTTACTTGTCTGTATTTCTCATTTTCTGCGCATATGTGTGTGTGTGTAGAAATACAATGTTATAGATGAATATAAAGGATCCTCCAATGTAATTTCCCTCCCCTTCCAGAAATAACCATATTTAGAAGCCATCTTTGCTGACAGGGGTGGTGGTGGTGTTGTTATGGAGAATTCTAAATAAAAACAAAAGTAGAGAGAAGAGTATTATAACCTCCATGCATCTATTGCCCAGCAACAGCTATTAACTTATGGCCAGTCCTCAGCCCACACCCCTGTCGATTCTCCCCTCTTCCATGTTATTCTTTTTTAACATATTTTTATTTTGAAACAATCTCAAACTTACAGAAAAATTGTAGGCATACGGTTCAAAGAGCTTTTTTTCCCCTGAAACATTTAGGAGTATGTTTCCAATTGGATGAGCCATCAACACCACTGCAAAATTCTTTAGTGTGTATTTTCTCCAAATGAGGACATTCTCCTACACACCTACAATACAACCATCAAAGTCGTGACAGTCACGGTGATTCAGTAACTGTCTGTGCAGAAAGGGGTTTAACATAGCTGGAAGGCCTGTGTGCAACATTGGCCCTTGGCTGGTCTGGGAACTTGAATTTTGGAAGTTTTCCCACCATCTCCTAACTGAGAAGGGGGGCTCCTTGTGCTTACACTGTTTGTGCAAACAATATGGCTTACGCTGACCGCCTGCTTTCACCCTGGGGGTCTGGAATGTTGGTATGTGCCAGGCAGCAGATTCTAAGTCTCCTCTCATGAGCTTCCCTGGACGTCACACACGTGTTGCTGCATTTTTGTTGCTGGGGGGAGAGGACACTCTGGGCAACCCCTCAGGGAAGGGAGAGGACAGAAGAACCTACCCTTGGATTCTTCCAGTCTCTGCCTGTGTCTTCTTCCCTTAGGATCCAACTATGCATCCTTACTGCACCGCCGTAGCAAATCTCAGCAGTGAATACAACTGTATGCTGAGTCTCACACACACACACACACACACACACACACACACACATGAACACACGCAGTGGTGGCAGCAGTGGGATTTGCTTGAACGACCCAGACTAAATAAAATATGGCTACACCATATTTTAGGTGAGAGAGGCGGGGGATGATGGAACCCTGGAGCCGGGGGACCACGAAGTTACCCACGGTGTGAAACTGCAGCTGAGCTGTTGTCTGTTGTGGTGTGAAAGTTACCCATGAAATTTAAAATATTAGGTCCAACCCCTGGGGAGTTGGCTCAGGGACCCCCTGGCTGTCTTTGGCTGGTGCTGGCTAAAGTGGGGAAAAGCACAGCCTGGTGATGCTTTTGGTTTTTTTCCTCCTTCCTCCAGTCAGGAGGAGAAAGGGCCCAAACACTCCCAAAAATGAGTTTGAGGTGGGTCAAAGACCATAAACCTTAGTTTGTAATTGTTCCATACTTCCGGTGGGAGGAGAAGGGGGCTAGATTTCCCAAAGACGGGCCTTAGGTGAACCAAAAAATGTTAAAAATGTGCATTCTTCTCTCCTCCAAGTAGGAAGAAAAAAAGGCTAAATCCATTCCCAGGGCTGGATCAAAGCTTTAGATAAGCCAGAGGAAAAAAAGAAGAAAAACAACATTCCTGGCTGCAACAGCCCCACCTATTCTAGCTGGGCTCTCTGGGCAGCTGGATGTTAACCCTGTAAATGGTGAATTCACTTCTAGGGATTCGAGGAAACTTGCAATGAGGAAAAGAAAAAGGAAAATTTATAATGCAATGATATCTCAATTTAAAAAAAAGGAAATTTGAAAAATGGCTTTGTATTTTATGTCCATTTCATCGGATGTATGATTAAAAAAATCAATGATCCATGTGTGTATTGTATATATATACATTTGTTTGTTTTCTGTATATTATGATGTTTTGAGGTCTTAAAAGACTTTTCTGGCTGGGGAGAGACGGTCCCTCCCAGGGCTAGCCCCGCCCCAGAGTGACTTTGATATGCCAACAAACCAACCCAGAGCCCAACCTCCTCTCTCAGGCCTGTGCACCCCAGGAGGGAATATTCCTCTGCCTTAATCATCCAGGGGCCGAGCAACTAGGGACCACCCCGATGGTTCCAAATCCTCCGAAATTATTCAGACTGTCCCGTCCTAAACTGTTCCCCCTGCCCCGCCGTTCCCGTGGAAATCCCAATAAAGGCCGTGGCCCAAGCCTTCCCCTCGGTCCTGTCTTCTGCCTCCTGACCACCCCGTGTCTTTCCCACTTGGCCCCGCGTGGCGCACCGCCCATCTCCGCGTGAGCCTCTCCTCTGTCTCCTCTCGTGGCCGCACCTGACCGACCATCTCGTGAAAGAAAACAAACAGTACAAAGCTGTATGTTTATAATCTACACTAGAGAGATCATCTGGATCAGGGAACGCTTCAGAAACGAGTATGTGTGTGTGTGCGCGTGCACGCGCGCGCGTATGTGCATGCGCACCCCATTCCCTTGTTTTTGCCACCCATGGGAGGGTTGGAATTGAAACTCTTTTGATTATTGGAGACAGAACAAGTACCTGTACAGCGATGATTTTTGCTATGATTTTGGCCTCTACAAAACTTTGAGAAGGAGGGAGACAAGATGGAGAGAGGCACCCTCTAGTTGGAGGTACACATTTGGAGTTTTGCAATGGTTTTTAGTTTGCTAATGAGGCCTTGTTAAAATCAAACGCCTGACCCTCAGAGGCTGTTGGTTTTCCAGGCTGGTGTGCATATATTTTTTGAATATGTTTGAAAAAGTATTTTGCTTTGGATTGTTGGTTTTTTGAATAGACTTTATTTTTTGGAGCAGTTTTACATTCACAGTCAAATTGGGTGAGAAGCACGGAGAGTTCCCATATACCTCCTGCCCACACAGAGGCACAGCCTCCCCCACCATCAACATCGCCCACCAGAGCGGGGCATTTGCTACGATGCATGAACCAACGTGGACGTGGTCATGACCCAGAGTTCACAGTTGACGTTGGGATTCACTCTTGGTGTTGTCTGTTCTGCGGGTTTGGACAAATGTATAATGATGTGTATCCACCATTATAGTATCATGAGGAGTAGTTTCAATGCCCTAAAAATCTCTGCTCTGCCTATTTACCCCTCCTTCCCACCCAACCCCTGGCAGCCATCGATATTTTCACTGTCTCCATAGTTTTGCCTTTTCCATAGAGTCATGTAGTTGAATTCATACAGCATGTAGCCTTCTCAGATTGGCTTCTTTCACTTAGTATTATGCATTTAAAGTTCCTGTGTGATTTTTCATGGCTTGATAACTCATTTCTTTTTAGTGCTGAATAATATTCCATTGTTTGTATAGACCACAGTGTATTTATCCATTCACCTACTGAAGGACATCTTGGTTGCTTCCAAGTTTTGGCAGTTAGCTGCTATAAAGCTGATTATAAAGCTGCTATAAACATTCTTGTGCAGGTTTTTGTGTGGACATAAGTTTTCAACTCCTTTGGGTAAATACCCAGGAATGCTGGGTCCTATGGTAAGAGTATGTCTAGTCTTGTCAGAAACCGTCAAACTGTCTTCCAAAGTGACTGAACCACTTTGCATTCCCACCAGCAGTGAATGAGAGTTCCTGTTGCTCCACGTCTAACATTTGGTGTCAGTGTCCTGGATTTTGGCCATTCTAATAGGTGTGTAGCGGTATCTCATCATTGTTTTAATTTGCAATTCCCTAATGACATATGAGTGGAGCACCTTTTCATGTGCTTATTTGCCATCGGTATATCTTCTCTGAAGAGGTGTCTGTTCAGGTCTTTTGTCCATTTTTAATCAGATGGTTCATTTTCCTATTGTTGAGTTTTAAGAGTTCTTTGGATATTTTGGGTAACAGTCCTTTCAGATATGTCTTTTGCAAATATTTTCTCCCAGTCTGTGGCTTGTCTTCTCATTCTCTTGGAGTGTATGTTTTTGCAAGGGTCAATTTGGGCTCTGAGACAGACAGGGCAATAAGGGTTCGGGAAAGCCTCTCTTACTGTGTGGACTTGGCACACAGTCTTCTGGCCCTGCTGCGTCTGGGTTTCGCTGCTGCCGAAGAAAGGCCGCTGGCTTTTCTGGATTCCTGAACTCACAGACCCTAACTGCCTGGACCTGACTCTAAGCCAAAACGTGACACTGTCTGCTACGGGCTGTTTCACTCTCAGCATGCACTGTGCTCAGTCGAAAGCAGGCATATGCTCAATGAATGCGACTGTGACTCTGGGACCTCGGCAGACTTAGGACACCCCTCTGTGGGACCCTAAACTGTGAAAACATCATGGATGCTAGCCCAACCATCTGGGTCACATAAAAATGCCCACAGGAAAAGGCTTCTTTGATGGAACTGTCTAAAATCCAGCTACTATTCAGCTCTACATTTCTGTTGCAGGTGCTAACTTCTGACATTTTCTAACTCACGATTCCTGCAAAAAGCTGCGAATTGGGGGAGGGCACATCATGGACTGTGACCCCTCTGGCCGCTCCTAACAGATGGACTCTGGACCCCCTCAGGCAGGTGTCTCCTTTCTGTCAATTTGTGTTCTACCTTCCTGGTTAGTTGCAGTCGGCAACAGTGGTCTGATAGCCTGACTCGACTTCCCTCACCTTTCTACTGGTCCACACACTTTAGGAAGGCAGCTTGATTGCTAAATGCAGCTGTCCTCGGAAAGGAATTGATCTCGGGCTGGCACCATGGTCTAGTGGTTAAGTTTGGCACACTCCGCTTTGGCGGCCTGGGTTCCCAGACACAGACCTACACCACTCGTCGGCAACTCATCAGTCGGTAGTGACCCACATGCAAAATAGAGGAAGTTTGGCAACAGATGTTAGCTCAGGGCCAGTCTTCCTCAGCAAAAAAAAAAAAAAAAAGAATTGATCTGTTCCAGGCTGCTCGGTGGATAAATGATCAGGACAAAAGGAAGGGGTGAAGGGCTGTATAAAATGATTCTGAACATTGTTGAAAATTCAGGATTTCATCCTGACCAATTCCCAGATATGATGTGTCTTTCAGTTAAGTTGTATAACATGTTTTTCTGTGAAAATGCTTTTGTCCCTTATTGCATCCAACCCTTCTGGGCAGAAAGTTTGAATGAGAATTTTAAAATGATTGGGAATTCTAAAGTATCCACAAAAAAAAACTATTAGAGCTAATAAACAAATTCAGGAAAGTTGCAGAACAAGATCAACATATGAAAATCACTTGAATTTCTATATTCTGGCAATGACAATCTGAAAATTAAACTAAGAAAACAATTGCACTTATGATAGCATCAAAATGAATAAAATACTTAGGAATAAATTGAACCAAGGAAGTGTTTGACTTGTACACTGAAAACTACAAAACATTGCTGAGAGGAATTAAAGACCTAAATAAATGGGAAAATACCCCATGTTTATTGACTGAAAGACTTAATATTGTGAAGATGGAAATACTTCCCAAATTGATCTACAGATTCAATACAATCCTGTCAAAATTCCAACTACCTTTTTTGCAGAAATGGACAAGCTTATCCTAAAGTTCACACGGAATTGCAAGGGGTCCTGAATAGCCAAAACAATCTTGAAAAAGCAGAAAGTTGGAGGACTCACACTTCTGGATTTCAAAACTTACTACAAAGCTACAGTAATCAAAACAGTGTGGTACTGGCTGAAGGAGAGACATATAGACCAATGGAATGAATCAAGAGTCCAGAAATAAACTCATACATCTACAGTCTATTGATTTTCAACAAGGCTGTCAATACCATTCAATGGTGAAAGGATAGTTTTCTCAACAAATGGTGTGAGACAATTGGATAACCATATGCAAAAGAATAAAGTTGGATCCTTACCTCACACCATATGCAAACATTAACTCAAAATGGATCAAAGACTTAAAAGTAAGAAATAAAATTATAATTCTTAGAAAAAAACATAGGGATAAATCTTCATGACCTTGGATTTGGCAACTGATTCTTAGATATGACACCAAAAGCATAAGCAACAAAAGAAAAAAGTAGATAAATTGGACTTCATAAAAATTAAAAACTTTTGAGCATCAAAGGACACGATCAAGGTAGTGAAAAGACAACCTACAGAATGGGAGAGAATATTGCAAATCATATATCTGATAAGAGTCTAGCATCCAGAATATATAAAGAATTCTTGCAACTCAATGACAAAAAAAAAAAACCCCAATTTTTAAATAGGCAAAGAACTTGAATAGATATTTCTCCAAAGAAGATATACAAATGGCCAATAAGTACACCAAAAGATGTTCAACATCATTAGTCATTAGGGAAATACAAATCAAAACCACAATGAAATACCACTTCACACCCACTAGGATGACTATACGCAAAAACATGAAAAATAATAAATGTTGGTGATGATGTGGAGAAATGGAACCCTCATACATTGTAGGTGGGAATGTAAAATGGTGCAGCCACTTTGGAAAGCAGCTTGGCAGTTCTTCAAAAGCTAAACATAGAGTTACCACATGACCCAGTCATTCCACTCCTACGTGTATACTGTATCCAAGAGAATTGAAAACAGGTGTTCAAACAAAAGCTTGTACGTAAGTGTTCGTAGCAGCGTTATTCATAACAGCCAAAAGGTGGAAATAACCCAAATGTCCATCAACTGATGAATGAATAAACAAATTGAGATATATCCATACAGTGGAACATTATTCAGCCGTGAAAGAATGGGTGCTATGAGGTACTGATCTGTGCTACAGCGTGGATGAACTTTGAGAATGTTATGCTCAATGAAAGAGAGGTACACATCGCATGATTCCATCTATATGAAAAGCCCAGAATAGGCAAATCCATAGAGACAGAAAATAGATTCGTAGTTGGCAGGGAATGGCGGGGGGATGGACAGTGATCGCTCACATGTACAGAGTTTCTCCACAGTGATGAAAATGTTCTGGAACTAGATAGTGGAGATGGTTGCACAACATTGTGAATGTACTAAAAGCCACTGTAATGGACATTTTTTAATGGCTAAAATGGTGAATTATATATTATGTGAATTTTACCTCAATAAAAAAATCTTTGGGAGAAAAATGTAAAGTTATGATTATTGACTGAGCCACGCTGATTTTGTAACAAAAAAGGAAAAACACAGACTCGGCACCTGGGGAGGCACCAGAATCGGAGGAGAGACATTCATGATCTTTGTCTTTCTGAACTACTGCTGGAAGTTTCCTTTTCTCTCCAACTGAAAAAACGAGAGGATTGCCTGGTGTTGCCTTTCCAAGCTGCTGGACCGCTTTGAATTCAAACTGTGAGCCTATCCCTGATGTCTGTCCCTCCAACTGGTCACATTGGACAGAGCTGACCAGGAGACAGCAGGAGGTGGCTTTGGTTCCTGCACGTTCCATGCAGAACATTTAGCATAGCAGGCCCGAGACAGCTGTCTTTAGAAGGGCCTGCTCACAAGGTTGGCCATTGGCTGGCACCTGGGAGCTTGGCACCCAGAGGTTTCCCATCATTCCCTAATTAATAAGGGTGGTTCACTGAGCTGGGATTGTCCAGACATGTGGTTTATGGTGAGTACTTGTGTTCCTTCTGGGAGTCTGGGGTTTTGGTGCATGCTAGGCAGACGGTGCCTGTGTGACTGGTCCCCAATAAAAACCTGGATGTTAATATTCTATCGGGCTTCCCTGGGCAGAAACATCACACACATTTGCTGAATATTTGTTGCATCGTGACCCCTCGTGGGAGGGAGAGAGCATAAGAAAGCTTGCACAAGATTCCTCCAGACCCCACGTGTGTCTTTTTCCCTCATGATCTGGCTGTGTATCCTTAGGACATTGCTGTAATAAATCTTAGCTGAGTTCGACTGTGCATTGAGTCCCATGAGTCCTTCTAGAAAATCTCCAAACACAGGAATGGTCTTGGGGAACCTCTCATCTTTAGATTCCATTCAGATTTTGCCAAATGTCCCAATAACATTTTTTGTAGCAAAAGGATCCAGGTCCAAATCATGTGCAATGACTCTAGTTGTCGTGTCTTCATGGTCTCCTCCGATCTGGAACAGTCCCTCCAGCTCTTTTTCACTTTCATGAGCTTGACAGTTTGGAGCATTATAAGCCAGTTTTGCTTTATAGAATGTCCGTCAATTTGGTTTTGTCTGATGTTTCCTTATAAATTCAGATCATGCATCTTTGACAAGAATATCACAGAAGTGACTTTTCTGTCTTTGTTGCATCCCTTCAGGTAGTCCCTGATTTCACTTTGTCCTCTTACTGATGATGCTCACTGACTTAAGGTGGTATCTGCCAGCCTTCATGGTCAAGCCAATTTTTTCTCTTTCTATATAGTATTTTGCGGGTAGCATCTTTAAAAGGCCTGCTTGCAGGGTTGGCCCTTGGCTGGCATCTGGAATCTTGGATTTAGGGAGTGATAAGGGATGATAAGAGTGATTCACTGTGCCTAGATTGTATGAACAATATGGGTTCTGCTACTTTCCTTCTGGAATTTTGGTACAAGCTAGGAATTAGGTACAAGCTATGTTCAGCATAAACCACACTGTGACACAAGTAGTCCAGCCACAGTAAATCACTCTTATCAGTTAGGGAATGGTGGGAATGCTTCCAAAATCCGAGTCTCCAGATGCCAGCCAAAGGCCAACCTCACAAGCAGGCCCTTCTAAAGATAAAAGCCCCAGGCATGCTATGTTGACTCTTTCCTTCACAGTCCCCCACTCAGTTCTACGTGAATGTAGCCACAATCAAAAAATCTCTTTTAGTTACTGTTCTGAAGTATATGGAACCTCCCTTTTTATCTGTCTGATTCTTTGAGCCGCCCAACCCTCTCCCCCTCCGCAGAAAGGTTGAAACCTTGAAGACATCCGAATCAATAGCTTGGGTGTGATGCTAGCACCTTCCATAGATGTTTGCAGCTGGGGTGCCTTCCGCCGCCTCATGGAAACGTTGTTTGGAAGCTTTTGAGGAGTCTGAATGACAGGTGCACAGGGCGTTAGCTTTTCCAACTCTACTAGGTGGCAAGAGTCTAGAGTCTAGTTATTTTAGGCTACAGGCCGCAGGCAGAGAAGAATCCCTTAGCAGAGTCTAGTTCCTTCCATCTCTGCTTACTAACTGGCCAGTTCTTGCCTGAGCTCATCTCTCTTATAAAGATATTGCAAAGAGCAAAAAGGGGCAGTATGCACACCAACGCTGAGTTTTCCAACCAGTTCTCTAGAGCCACAAGCTCAGGTGCCCAATGGCCTGCTAACGTAATTATCAAAGAAGACGGTTCTACAAAGTGTTTTCTCCTGACATAATAAAGGTCACCAGCTTCTCATCCTGTAATCGCTGGTCTTTGCCACCTAATGCATGATCACTAAGACAATGACACGTCTTAGAGTTTTATTTTTTACATCAGCACCCCACGTCTGGTATCTATTTCTATATTAAATAAGGTGCAGGCGAGGCTGTTGTAACAGACTCTAAAACACAGTCCCTCGAGCATCATCTCTCATTTAATATTTTAATACCTGGGGCTGGTAGATGGCTCTGATCCTTGACCCATCACTTCCACCATCTTTAACATGTGCCTTCTATCTCTAGGGCCAAGGAAGCTATTGAAATTGCTATTTCCCATCCAGTGGGTAGGGAGAGCAGGGGAATTATAGGAAATTGGCTTTGTTTTTAAGGAGATGACCTAGAAGCTGCACACAATATCTCTACTCACCTCCCATTGGCCTGAACGTAGTCACATGGCCACATCTAGCTGCAAAGGAGACTGGGAAATGTAGTCTGTGGCTGGGTGGCCAGCTGAAACTTAGGGGTTTTTATTACCAAGAGAAAGAAAGGGAAAGTGGATATTGAGGAAATTGATGAAGTTAGCAGTCTTTGTCACGGATGGTGCGGGATTAACTACTCCACGTCCTCTGATGTCCATTCTCCCCATGGTATCTCTGGTCATAAGCCTTCCTAAACTAAAAACTACATTTCTCAGTTTCCCTTGCAGCCAAGTGTGGCCATGTGACTAAGGTCCAGCTAGTGGAATGGAAGGGAAAGTGATGTGTCCAGCTTCTGAGATGTGACTTTAAGGTGGGGAGAAGCATGCCCTTTCTATCTCTTCTTCAGTATTCCTTCTTCTCGGAAGGTGGATGTGATGGCTGGAGCTACACTGTGGGCCAGGAGGACAAGAGCCACATCCTAAGGTCAACAGAAGGAGCCAGAAGCAGCCTAGATCCTAGACAATGGCAGAGCCACCACGCCCAGCCCAAGTAGCCTACATTTGAATTTTACCTAAGAGAGAAATAACCTTATATCTTGTTTAAGTTACTGCGATTTTTATCTCTGTTACACAAAGCCAAACCCAAGTCCTAATTAACACAGAGATGTCATACTTATGTTCCTTTTGCAAAAACTTGCTTTTTCACTATATCTAATTCTCTCTTTCTTTTTTTTTTTTTTTTTTCTGCGTAGTTCCTTCAGGGGTCATTGACCTGAGGCTCTTTATTTTATTGCAGTAAAATAAGCGTAACCTAAAATTTATCATTTTAACAATTTCTAAGTAAACAATTCAATGGCATTAAGTACACGCACAATGTCAGACAACTGCCACTATCCATTTCCAGGACTTTTCATTATCCCAAATAGAAACTTTGTACCCATTAAGCAATAACTCCCCATCCCCCCTTCCCCCAGCCCCTGGTAACCTCTATTCTACTTTCTCTCTATATAAATTTGCCTATTCCAGGCACTTTATTTAAGTGGAATCTTACAATATTTGTCCTTTTGTGTCTGGTCTAATTCATCCACTTTAACAACTGTATAACATAGTTTCCATCTCTTTGTTTAGGTCGTCTTTGTCATCCTTTAATGAAGTCTCATAATTTATTCCAAAATGCACTTGGACATCCCTTCTTGGCATTTGGGCTATGCACCTTCCTGCTTTGCCGTATAAGAGAATGGAATCTTTTTAAAAGAATTATATTTTCTAATTGGTCATTGCTGCTATTATAGAAGCGCTATTGGTTTTTTTGTATGTTGCTCTTATATCCAGCAGACTTGCTGAAATTTCTTCGTGGTTCTTTCCAGGGAATTTTTCAAATTTACTTGGGTATTTGTTACAGGTTTCCATGTTGACAATTCCCTTTTATCTCTAGTTGGTCACAAAAGTTTTATTATAAATGAGCGTTGAATTCCATCCGATGTTTTTTCTCCTTTATTTTGTTAATATGGTGTATTACACTAATAGATTTTCTTTTAAATTTTTGCTGTGAAATTGTCATAGGTAGGAAAGTGGAGGGATGCTATAATATGCCACCCAGATCCCCTCTTCAGAGGGGGACTTTCTACCAGCTCCAGGAGTGTTGGCGGCTGATGGCTCACAGCTGAGCCTCTGTCTGGGCAATGCCCTCAGCCGAAGAGAACCATCTCGCTCAAGCTTATGCCCCTTTCCGCAGGGCAGCCCACATTCTTTGTCTGGTCAATAAAGGGGACAAAAGCCTGGCTCCGTGCCTCAATTAGGGCCCACCCAGAGGGCCTTCCTGGTTCCAGGTTCCCTGGAGGATGGCCCGAGGCTCTTGTTGCAACCACATCAACTTCTCCCTGAGCCCACTGGCCTCCCCTCCCGTCTTCCTGACAAATGTTGCCCCAGAGAGCGCTCCCCAGAAACCATCTGCTCGAGCTGCATATCTCCAGCTCAGAGTCTGTTTCCCAGGAAACTCTACCTGTCAAAACCTGGGTGTATGTGTGTGTGGTTATTTTTAAGCAAAAACAAAATAAATACTTAGGTGTCCACCAACGAAGTCCTGGAATAGAACATTACCAGTACCTTCGAAGCCGGTGGTGGGTCCCTCCCTATCCTTCTCCTTCCACCCTACTCAGAGATAATCGATATCCTGATTTTTGTAATAATCTCTTGTTTTTTTAGTGTTTTGTACCTATGTATGTATCTATGTATTTCATATATATATATAGCTTTGTCTGCTTTTGAACTTTATATAAATGGAAGCATACAACATGTATTCTTCTGTGACCTGCTTATTTCATTCAGCACTGATGTAAGATTCACCCATTTTGAGGAAGGTAGCTATTGTTTGTTAATTTTGTCCATTATGTGAATAAACTACAATATGTGCATCCGTGGCACCCTTGACGGACACATGCGCTGTCTCCTGTTTGCTCTGAATGTTCTCGAACGTGCTTCTGGGGCCGATGGGCAGGAGAGTCTCTCGGACAGGATTTCTCAACCTTTCCACTACTGACATTTGGGGCCGGATAATTCTTGGCTGGGAGGGGCTGTCCTGGGGACTGTAGGATGCTTAGCGGTCTTCCTGGCCTCTACTCACTAGATGCCAGTAGCGTCCCCTCCCCCAAGTTGTGACAACCAAAGATGTCTCCAGATACTGCCAAGTGTCCCCTGGGGGGGGCAAAATCACCCCAGCTGAGAACCACTGTCCTGGGTGACCACTTAATTCCTAAGAGTGTCCTCCTCCACGTAATGGAGCCAGTAACAGAATCCCCGTTACAGCGTATCTACACTGGGTGCTGTTTCCACCTGTATCCCAGTGTGTACCTGCATCGTGAACTGTGTGTTAATATGTGTGATGTGCTTAGAACGAGCCCTGGCCCAGAGGGACAGCGGTTAGATTATTGTAATTATTGTTGTTGGTATTATTATTATATGCAAAGTAGGGGCACACGCTTCGTGCTGAGAAGCTGGGTAACTCCTCTCAGGCGTCCTGGGTCAGTTCCCCTCTCCGGGCCGGTTTCCCCCTGTGCAAGACGGTGGTGCTCTGCCTTCCTGAGCATCCCTGGGGGATCCCCGAGCAAACAGGGGAGGGGCTGGGCTCCTGGTGACTTCATGGGGTTCTGGAGCAGGGCCCCTCTGTCAGCCAACTATTAAATATTAAAATAGTCCACCCAGGTTGGTGACAACCCACTGCCTGGGGCCCTCCCCTCCTTCTCTCTGCCTCAGGACTTCCTCACCACCACCCCCAATCACAGGGGCAGACAGGGCACTTCTGAGACCTCCTCAGTGGCCCGCCTGTGTCAGTAATGACCGGGCACCACCATGCCATGCCATTATAAAAGATTGCAGGTGTCACCCTAGTCCTACTGGGGCAGATCTGTTACTTGCTGACATTCCCCCTTCCTGGCTGACAGAACCCCATATTTTTTTCAGTGCCCCAATGGGCCCAGCCTCAGGAGATGAGCTGGAATCCGTCGCCCTTTGGCGTATGCTTGCCCTCGCACTCTCCTTTGGAGAAAAGGTGGCCGTGGGACCCCATTCTGGGCAGGGGCGGTCCGCTGGGTGGCCTTCCCTTTCTGTCTCCCCGCCTCTGTGTGTGGTTGTGGCACCTCCGCTGGGGCCACCATCTTGGAGGATAAAAGCCCCATGTTGAGGATGGTGGAGGGGAAGAGAAGCAGCTGCTGGCCCACCCTGGGGCTGCTGGGGGCCGGGGGCGGGCACTCCCTCATGGCAGATCCTGGCTGCCGCAGTGTCTGCTCTCGCCCGTATGTCATTTCCATGTGCCACGGATCTCGGCCATCCCCTGCAGGTGCAGGGGTAAGAGAGGTGCCCGCCCGGCCACCCCGCAGCCCCCTCACCCCTGCCCCACTCTCACGCGCCCCGCTGCCCAGCCGTGCAGCCCCGGCCCCTTCCCCACCCTGGCTCCACAGCCTTGTCCTTCAACTATTCTGTAAGGACATCATCGTCCCTGGTGGGATCCACTGCTCCCATTTCCACCTCTCCAGGGTCTCCCCAGCCAACACTGTCTCCCCACCCCCACCCCCCAGGCTGTCCCTGGCTGCCCTGTGGTCAGCCCAGCCCAGGCTCCCTGCCGACCCCAGGGCAGTAATAAACCCAAGCTAAGTCTTGAGGAGGTAGAACCAGAACAGTGGTTTCCACTCTTCAGGTGATGACTCATTGATAAGTCTCGATGAGCACTTTTTTTTTAATGAAATACAATAAAAAACTGATTTATCAGAGTGCACTGCACATAGTGAGGGTAAATATTGCTGCAAGAAATTCTGTCAACTGCTATGTGTACTGATTGTATGGAACATGTATTTCTTCTCAGATGATGGTTACAACACTTAGAAAGACATTGGGCCTTGACGTTCCTAGTACCGGCCCAGAAAGAACTGATGTTGCGCCCTCTGAACCTCCTCACGCCATCCTCAGGAAAAGGCCCCTTTGTTTAAGCGGTCGCTCAGCTCCAAGACCCCAGCCTCGTCCTGGACCCCTCTCCCTCCCCCTCTCTCACACCACGTCCAATCCAACAGCAAATCCTGTTTCTTTCCTTCAAAAATCTATGCAGAATCCTCCCCGCTCCTGCTGCCACTGGCTCTGGTCCCAGGCAGGTCTCTCCCACCTCGGTTATGACTCATTCAGCTCCCTGACAACAGGACCCCGGAAGAGCACCCCGAGCACACAGTAGGTGCTGCACACAGTAGGTGCTCGTCTCTGGGCTGACTGAACTGCCTCGCCAGGCCCCTCTTGTTCAGGTGGGAGGGGCTGGGCTGGGCTTTGAAGTCACTTGGCAAGCCCCCTTCTGCTGTCCCCCTCCAGGTACCCCCAGAGCCTGTTATCTGACTTCCCCATAAGTGGGCCCTTTGCATCCCCTCCTCCAGACCATGGGGTTTTTAAGAAGTTGAACCCAGCAGCCCCACACCCTGCCGCCCCCCAGGCTGGTCAATTCCAGGTTGGTTGCACCCTCCCCGCATTCCATAGACACAATGATGAGAGCGGATCCATCCCAGGGACAATCTCCAGATCCCCATCTCCCATCCCCTGGGGACCCTCTGAGACCTCCCTGTTCATCTCTGGGTCACGACCTTGACTTCAGCGTGGCCAGGAGCAGAGCCAGGCAAAGGGATTGTGAGCGGTGCCATCAACACCCTGGGCATTATTAACTATCTCCAGGGTCGTGTCCAGGCCAGACAGCAAGACTCGGGAAAGAATGCAGAATAGAGCTGGGCAGTAGACAGACCAGTTGACGCCTGTCCAGCTGTGAGAAACTGGCTGGCAGCACAGACTCCCTCTGATTTCACTGGCTGTGAAATGGTACATATGTCAGGTAACGGTACACGCCGACCTGGGATGCGGGCCCAGGGACCAAACTTTGTAGCCCATGAAGCCCCTTTGTTTAAAAGCCCCCTGTTTAAAAAGGGCCCAGAGGGGGTTTTTCCATAACTAGAAAGTCAGAGCTCCCATTCCAGACCCAAATGTCTGGCCAAGAATTAACCTCACCTCACCACTAAAATTTTCCTTAAAAGTGTCTTTTAACACCCAACTGTAAGAAGGACTTACAACTGAATAGAGCAAGTCAATCAAACCCACAGAATTAATACTTTTGTGTTATGTTTAAGAATCATCTGGTATATCCAATATTTAAAGCATTTGTAATGTTTAAGAGAATTTGGCATAGGAGAAAATGTGACAAATTTGCCCTGTAAATGTAAGTCTTCCAACATAAAGTGTGTAATTGAGGAAGTCATTATTTTAGACTTGTAATTTTTCTAAGAGAATTTTACTGAGTAAATGGTACTGGAATGTTTCAAAGATCTTGATATTCTTATAATTTATTCCGAGAGTTAAGTAGTTGGGAAGGTTTTGCTTCTTAGAAGTTTCTGTTGGGCTTCCGAAGAAAATTGACCAATTTGAATAGGTGAAAGCAGAACATTTAAGGGAATTTAATTAACTGAGATTCTAAATGGGATGTGAAGTGGTTGAAACTGGAGTTGGTTAAATATTAATGAAAGACCCTCCCCCCCTGGGAGTAACTGTTAAAACTGACTAGATTTTAAAGTAGAATAATAAATAGAATAATATTTGGAAGTAGAACTTTGAAGCTTAAGGATGGCAATGTTTTAAATTGGTAGCTTTAATACACTGAAGATTAACTTAAAACTGGAGTAATCAGTCTTTTCCACGCACAAGTGTCCCCCAATGATGCCAGAAAGCTCGCATGGACGCTGTGTCCTCTGTTGGTGTCTAGAAGCCATCCCCCTCATCAGTATAAGTTACTGACTTTCCCTGAAACAGCACTAGACACAGCTAATTGTCCCCAGATCCATCTCCCCTAGTCCATAGTTGTGGAAGGCAGCCTCTGACATGGACCCCCACGACCCCCACCCCCTGCCGTTCACACCTGGCACAATCCCCTGCCCTTGAGGGTGGGCTGGACCCAGTGACTCACTTCTAACAAATAGAAAATGGCCAAAGTGATGGGATGTCACTTCTGGGATTAGGCTACAAAAGGACTGTGCTCTCTCTCATTCGCTCACTTGCTCCCTTGCTCAGAGGGAGGCCACTCTGTGAGCTGCCCTGTGGAGAAGCCCACGTGGCAAGGAGCTGATGTCTCTGGCCAACAGCCCGCAAGGACCTGAGGCCTGCCAACAAGCGTGCAGGGAGCTTGGAAAAGGGTCCTCCCCCAGTTGCCTTGCAACGACTGCAGCCCCAGCCGACACCTTACTTGTTTTGGGAGAGACCCTGAGCCAGAGGCACCAGATTCTTGACCACAGAAAATGTAAAACAATAAGTGTTTGTTGTTTTAAGTTGCTATGTTTTGGGTGTGGGGGTAATTTGTTACACAGCAATAGCTAACTAATACAATAGTAATAGAATCTTATTGGGCATAAGACACGCCCCCCCCCCCCCAGAAAGAAAAGCTATATTTCCCACACTCCCTTGCAGCCAGGCATGGCCATGGGGGGGGTGTGGTAGTGGGGACAAGCCATCTGACCACACAGACAAGCCCAACACCTAGAAGGAACCGAGGTTCCTGACTGACTTCCTGGAGCAGAGCCACTTTATCAGCCTGGAGAGAAACAGGGAGAGCAAAATAAACTTCTAAATTGGATCTCTGTTAAAACAGCTGAATCTCAGCTTTTCCCAAACCCCCACATAATCTTTTAATCAACTCCCTCTTTTTTTTTTTATTAGCCTCATTTTGATCAGTGATAACCAAGATCTTATAGTTTGGCGTGCTTGGTACACGTTTTTAGGTTTTTTCCCGAAAACATATTACAGTGGTTAATAAATATGTATTCTGTCCTTTAAGTCACAGGGCACCCCACCACGAGCACATACACCATCAGTCATGTAAACACTGCTGTCCTCTTTCTCTGCCCCAGGGAGGGCTAGAGTTCTGTGCTATGAAGCTTAGATTCATATATTTGTTTTCAGATTCTTTTCTCATGAGCCAGCAGTCTCTTGCAACCCCCGGGCTCCTGTGCCCCAGCTGGCCAGCTTGACAAAAGCTACTGGTGTGCCTTTCTTCCTGAGCCCGGATCTTCAAAGGAGACCCACGTTACAGACACTTGATACCTGGCAAACACCGTCGTAGAGAAAACCACGCCAGTGCTCCCCTGGAGGTACTATTTGTGTAGGCATGACCACAGTTTGCCGGGACCCCACAGGGTGCTGGCACCAACAGGTAACCCCACGATCCTTATTCTCTGATTCAGCCAGGCCTCTCCCGCTGGGGCGGGCCAGCTTCACAAAACGATGGCAGGAGGAGTTCGTGGAGGGGCCACCACCTCAACGAATCGATTTATAAGATCCAATGTGTGCAAAGCCTTAGGAAACCTGTGCCCAGGGAAGGGGGCTTCTGAGGGAACGGGGATTCTTGTGTTTGTAATAGGGTCAGCTCAGGATGGTGGCTATGGGCTCTGGGGTCAGATCTGGGCTCCTCCCTCTCCTGTGTTGTCTTCGCCTGCATCTTTGGGATGGCAATGGTACCTTTCTCAGAGCTTACTGGGAGCTTGGGTGAGATAATGTACCTAGAGCCCTTGGCCCAGCACCCAGCACACAAGATTTTAGAGCCAATAATTATAGAACGTTACTGGGTAACAACTATTAGGGTCATGACTACTCTTATTATAAAAGAACCAAGGTCTGTGGTAGGCTGAATAATGACCCCCTAAATTATTGAGGTCCTAATCGCTGGAACTTGTGGGTGTTACCTTATATGGCAAAAGGGACTTGACAGGTCTTGAGATGGCGACATTATCCCGGATTATCCAGGTGGGCCCTAAATGTGATCACATGTCCTTATAAGGGAGGCAGAGAGAGACTTGACTGTAGAAAAGGAGAAGGCAATATGATGACGGAAGCAGAGATTGGAACGATGCAGCCACAGCCTCTACAAGCCGGAAGAGATGCCCCCCTGCAGCCTCCAGAAGGAATACAGCCCTGCCGACACCTTGACTCCTAGCCCAGGGAAACTGACTTTGGACTTCAGACCTCTAGAACCGTAGAATAAATATGTGTTGTTTTAAACCACTAAGTTTGTGGCAATTTGTCACGGCAGCCACAGAGGATCCTAAGGGGAGATGATGTTGGGAGATTTACGTGGGGCAGAGGGAGGGAGAGGCACACGGATACCTCGTTCCCCTCACCAGCTCCAGCACCAACTCCCCACAGCAGACGTTAGTGCCGACAGCCGTCCCGCAGAGAAGAGAACGTAGCCCAGGCCCTGCAGACAGGGTGCTCTCCAGGCGGTGCGTGCATGGAGAATATTCTCTCAGTGCTTCCTGTGCGTGTGTACCTCCAGATCTGCGTGTGTGCGTCTGTCTGTATCTTTACCTGAGCGTGTGTATCTATTCTTATACTTACACCGCTATCTGTATGTTTGTGCCCTACATTCCCCAAATGAGTTTCTTGTGTAGGGGAGGAAAAAGATTTCCTTGTCCCTCTTACGACCACTGACTGGGTCTGACAATTAAACCGACAAAGACAGATTAACAGGAGGAAAGCATATGAGTTTAAGTTTTCTGTGACACAAAAGCCTTCCTTCATAGGGAAATGGAGCCCCAAGGAAAGTGTTGATGCAAATAATCCATAGCCAATAGATAAATCAAAATTGGGGTGAGTTTATTATGAGCCAAATTTTGAGGACCATATAGCCCGGGGCCTTCCTTCCCAAGGAAGGAAGGGCACCAAAGAAGTGGGGTGTACAGAGTGGTTATATACTGTCAAAGAGCATATATCACATATGAATGCAATGTCCTTTATACAACAGTCATGAGATTGCCCTGTTGGCACAGCCTTTGATGGACAGCGCAGGGAGCAGGTCTGCTGTCTCGAGCTGGGTGGTCACAGGATGAGCACAGCAATCAAATCCTCGCCTAGGGAGAAATGCTTATCCTTAAGGAAATGCCAATGTGGGGGATGTTGCATCCTTATCTTAAGGGCATTTGTTCTTGTCTCTGGAACACGGTAAATGCTTACAGCAGATATACAATGCATGTTCAAAGGCCAGTCAGGCCCTTTTGGAAAAGCAAGTTCAGGCCAAATTAGTTTTATACCAAATGGCTTCCTCGTATTCTCCAATATATCCTATTGCTTGTCATTTTATTTATCAAAAGAGAGCAGTGTATTTTTACACCAGGTTTGATGACGAGTGGGCAGTTGTGGAGGAATATGATGGATTAAGGAGTTTGAGGGAATTGTGGTAAACGGGGGGAGACTTACCAAGGCCTGTTTATTTGGATTCTTCATCTTCCCTTTGTCTTCAGAAATCCAGATGCTCCTTTCCTCCCAGTGTGGGGAGGGCACCTCTCACAAGACGGTTTTGGGACCTGTTTCAGGGAAGAAGGATGAAGGCAGGGAGGTCAGAGTAATGTTCCTGCCTCTGCCGTGGTCTCAAACTCCTTCAGCTTAAAATATTCAGTATGCCAAGGTGCCATATTTTGGGGTAGTGTGTCCTGAACACCATCCCTTGCAACTTTCCTTTGTCATTCAGAAGATTTCCTTCTACCTGAGATGTGTCTTCATGTTAACTCTCTGCCCCCCAAATCTGCACATCGTCACCGCGCAGATGTCTTTCTCATTAATTATCTGGTCCCTTAAGCGTCGTCACTAAGACAAGGCTGGCCAGCTCTGCTTTTGAGATTCCTTTCCTCTGCTCACAGCGGTGTGGTCTGCAGGGCCAGGCTCTGGGCTCAGAGATTTGAAAGGATCATCTCAGGAGCTGCCACCACCAATGCCCACAGGGCAGGCGGGTATGGTGATGGGTCAGGGCCAGGCATACACAGCTGGGGGTGGGGACCACGACAGCGGGAGATGATGGCTCTTCAGCCACTCGCTGCCACACTCCCTGAGAGTGTGGGTCCAGGCGGCCAGGCCTTTCCATTTCCAAGGGAAGCTGGAAAATTAGATTTTTGTGTGACATCACCCTGTGGTTTTTCAGTGTTTGCAACCCATCCACTATTTTTAAAACATAATACATGACCAATAACCACTGAAAAGTGGGCAAAGGCTGATTAACAGACAAACCATGGGGAAAGAAATGCAAGTGGTTCTTAAACTTGAGAAAAGATGGTCAACTTCATCATCGCAACAGAGATACAAAATAAGACGATGGTGAGTTACCATTTTTCATTTCTTAGGCAAAGATTTAAAACATTTGATAATACACTCAATTGGCAAATGTGTGGGAGCTTGATATTTCAGGTCTCAGTGGTTGATGAGAATAAAAGTTGGGATTGTATACCACTTCACATCTAATTGGATGACTATAATAATAATAAAGGAAAATAAGTGTTGGGGAGGATGTGGAGAAATTGGAACTCTCGAACATTGCTGGTGGGAATGTAAAATAGTGCAGCCGCTGTGGAAAACAGTTTGATTGCTCTTCAAAAAGTTAAACATAGAATTACCATAACCATTTGACCCAGCAATTCCACTCCTGGGTGTATACGCCAAAGAATCGAAAACAGGGACCGAAGCAGATACTTGTAGGTGAATGTTCATAACAGCTTTCTCCACAGTAGCCAAAAGGTGGACACAAACCAAACATCCAACAACTGATGATGGATAAACAAAATATAGTCTATCCATACAAGGGAATATTATACAGCCAGAAAAAGGAGTGAAGTACGGACACATGATACCACATGGATGAACTGTGAAAACATTATGCTAAGTGGAAAAAGCCAGACACAAAAGGACAAATCTCGTATGATTCCACAAATATGGGATATCTAGAATAGGCAAAGTCATAGAGACAGAAAATAGATTAGAAGTTGTAGTGGGCTGGGGGGAGGAGGGAATGGGGAATTACTGCTTAATGGGTACAGAGTTTCCATCTAAGATGAAGAAATATTAGGGAAATAGATAATGGTGATGGTTGCAAAGCATTATGGATGTAACTAATGCCACTGAATCATACACTTAAAAGTGGCTAAGTTGGCAAATTTTGTATTATAGGTATTTGCGTTATACATATTTTTACCACAATAAAAAAAGTTGGAGTCGTGTTAAGCCACATTGATGAAAGGCTGTGGATTTAACTGGATAGAAACAGGTCCTGCTCAGAACAAAGGTGCAGAGTGGGCACGCCAGGCTGCACTATGGAGAAGCGGCTCAGAACCCACGAGCCTCCGAGGGGAAAGCAGGACTGGGGCCATCTGCCTGTTCCAAGCCAGTCCCGTGGACAGTGTCTGAGTGACGACCTCGTTGGTGGGCTCCTGGTGTGGATGCTCCCCAGCCTCATCACTGCTCCTGAATCATTGGCTCCTGAAACTGGATCCACCTACACCTGAAACCTCAGCCGTGAGGCAGGAAACTTGACTCTGCGCTGCGTCAGTAAAATCATCCTCCCGACAGGAAGGAATTGGACTGGAACAGCAATCCAATTGGAACAGCAATAATAAAGAAACAAATTCAAACCTGTGGTGTCAGCACATTGTGACACGTCTCAGTACATGTAATTAGTTTCATAATCATTATAATATCACATGATTGCTTTGTCTGTTCGTTAGGGTATTTACCACATTTGCAAGCATCTGATATTAGATTTGTGAAGGGTTTAAGTAATCGCCTTTGGAAGGAGTGTTTAAATGGTTAGGGAAATCTCATTTAGAAGAATAATGTTTAATGAGTTTATTAAAGAACAGGGCCGGTCCCGTGGCATAGTGGTTAAGTTTGACAGGTTCTGCTTTGGTGGCCCGGGGTTCTCGGGTTCAGATCCCGGGCGCAGACATACACCACTCGTCAGCCACGCTGTGGCGGCGACCCACATATAAAGTAGAGGAAGATGGGCACAGATGTTAGCTCAGGGCTAATCTTCCTGAGCAAAACAAAAAAAGAACAAAGTTTAGTTAGTATTCCTGTCCATACACAAGCCCCATGCTTATTAGAGAATCTAGCATCCTGCAAAGATGGCTGCTTGCATATATTACTGATGAGTAATGGGTAATTTTGCAGTAGCTAACAAAATTTTATGCACATACCTTTTTTTAAGTATCACTTTTTTATTGAGATATAATTCACATAATGAAAAAAGTAATCATTTTAAAGTGTACGACTTGGTGGTTTCTAGTGTGTTTACAATGTTGTGTAATCATCACCACTGCCTAATTCCAGAACATGATCATCACCCCATTCGAATCCCCCCTCCCCTGGTGACCACTAATCTACTTTCTGTCTCTATGAATCTGCCTATTCTGGTCATTCCACGTAAATGGAATCAGTACCAGGCATGGCCTTTCGTGTCTGGTTCCTTTAACTTATAATGTTTTCAAGGCTCATCCACGTTGTAGCGTGGATCAGCACTTCATTCCTTTTTATGACTGAATAATTCCATTCCAGTAATTCCATTGTATGGATGTACCACATTACGTTAATCTACTCATTAGTTCGTGGACATTTTGGTTGTTTCCATCTTTTGGCGATTATGAATAATCCTGCTACGAACACTTGTGTACAAGTTTTTGTGTGGACATGTGTTTTCATTTCTCTTCCATGTGTAGCTAGGAGTGGAATTGCGGGTCACGAGGTAATTCTATGTTTGACTTTCTGAGGAACTCCCAGATTGTTTTCCAAAGCAGCTGCACCATTGTACATTCCCACCAGCAGTGTATGAGGGGTCCGATTTCTCCACATCCTCAGCCACACTTGTGACCGTTCCTTTTTAAAATTATAGCCACACACATACCTTCTGACCCAGCAGTTCCACTTCTAGAAGTGTCTACGATGATGACACAAATTACCAGCACTGGCAGCACTGATGTAATAACAAAATACGGGGAATACCATTATATTTCCATCAGTAAGGGACAAGAGAGAAACATCAGTACATCCACACAATAGAGATCGATGCGGCTGTTAAAAAAAATAAGGAAGCTCTGTATGTAGTGATAAGGAAAGATCAACAAACTATGTTAAATGATAAAAGCAAAGTCTCAAAAGGGAGTATACAGCATGTGACTGTTTAAGTGTGTGTGTGTGTGTGTGTGTGTGTGTGTGTGTGAAATTCCTGATATATGTATAGAAAACTCTGCAGGACCATGTCACAATCGAGGGAGAAAGTGGGGTAGCCAAGGGCAGCAGTAGGAGAGAGATCAGCACTGGAAACTTTTTTTAGACTTTTTAAATTGTATACAATGTAAATATACTCTCCTATTCAAAATAAATACAGTGAGAAACTTTAAAACACTCAAAGCTAAACAAATCATATCTGTGGGCCTGAGATGGACTGGAGGCTGCCAGCCTGTGACTTCTGCGTCATCGAACTTGACCCTCAGACCATAAAGAAACTGACAACACAGTGAGGTGACAAAGGGACTTGCCTCGGGTCCCACAGGAATCAGGGATGTCCCCAGGAGATAAGATCTGACCCCCGAACCCACCATCGTGGAGTATACTTCTGCACTCTCATTTGTATAAAGCAGTGGAATAAAGAAGCGAATCAACTGACAACAGCAAAAAGATTGAGAAGGAGACTGTGTTAGTTTCCTGTAGCTGCTGTAACACATTACCAGGAACAAAGCGGCTTAAAACGATAAAATGTATTCTTTTACAGTTCTGGAGGTTAGAAGTCCAAATCGGTGTCACTGGGCTAAAGTCAAGGTGTGGGCTGGGCTGGTCCCCTCTGGAGGCGCTGAGCGGGGAGTCTGTGTCCTTGCATTTCTCGGCGTCCAGTGGCCCCTTCCTCCATCTTCAAAGCTCATCGCTCCAATCTCTGCTTCTGTCATTAATCGCCATCCCTCCGGCTGACTCCTCCTGCTTCCTCTCTCAAGGACCATTGTGATTCTATGGAGATTCTCCACGTGGAGAATCCAGGATTATCTCTCCATCTCAATATCCTTAACTTCATCGCATCTGCAAAATCCCTTTTGCCGTGTAAGGGAACACTCACAGGTGCTAAGGACGGGGCATGGATATCCATCTTCAGGGGCCAGTATTCAACCTGCCACAGAGACCGTCCACACAGAGATTCCAGCACAGTTCTGGTAGACGAATCAGGTAGAGGCATGCGGACATGAGTCAGAGAGAGGAGCTCATCGCGTCCAGGAGAGGCCAGGGAAGAGGGAGCCCAGCACGACCCGGGTTGCGGGGAGGGGGCAGGAGTGAGAAGAGAGAGCCAAGACAGGCTCAGATGAGAGTCTGTCCGGGCTTCCTGCACCCTGCCCTCCTCCCTTCCCCAGGGCGCAGGCCACCCACATTCACGTGCAGGAAAACAAGAACTGAAGGGCGGTTCTCTGAGGAGATCCAGCTCTCTGACAGCTGAGGTGGTCACCAGGGAGGTGCTGGCTTCTTAAAAAAGCCAGTCCTCTTCCGGCACTTGTGGTGGAAGGGAGGGGCGGCGGGAAGCGGGCTCCTGGCCTCGCCCACCCACATGTGAGGCCAGCCTGGCGGCGAACCCCACGCCCTGACACAAAACTCCCATTCATGCTCCAACTCAAGAGCAGAGGCCTGGCGGGAGAACAGTCCCACATTTCTAACAGAAAGCGCACCCCGTCACCTACAGGCACCAGCCTCGTCTCTCATTTGAGAACGATTTGAGAACGGCAGGGAACAGGCAAGGATCACCAGACGGGAGAAGAATCCAGCACTGAGCAAGAGGGCACCCTGAGTGAACAGCCCACCCAGGACCCAGTCACGGTGCACACACTGCATTTGGTCATTAAGTCTCTTTTTTGGTTTTTCGTGTTGACTTTGTTGAAAAGTCCTGGATAGTTATCTTGGGTATATCCCTCATTATTAAATATAGGTTTAGCTTCTTTTTTTTTTTTTTACAAGACTTCCACATAGGCACTTTTGTGCGTCACCTATAGTATCACATCAAGAGACCCCTGATGTCATGCTGGCCCACTATTGGGGATATTGTTTGATCACTTGGTTAAGAGGGTGTCTGCTAGAACCCGCTCCCCCTCACTAGGTAGGTACATTTTTTCCCCTTTGTAATGAATAAATCATCTCTGGGGTAATAATTCTAGACTGTTCCACAACAACCTTTTACCAGGGGTTTTAGCATCCTTTGATGACCCAGTTATTTTACTGGGGACCCCCTGTGTTTTTTCTAATTCATCTAAAATAAACTGGTATTATTAGTTGAAACAAATTGTATAGTGCCTGTAAACCTATGTAATCTATGTCATCTGCATTTGGTTCACAGCAGGTGCTTAATAATGGTATCAATAAAAAAAAATCATTGCCACGATCTCTTATCCACAGACAAACTTGCTTCACACATTAGGCCCCGAAACCCTTCAAGCAGTAAGACCCGACTGAACTGACGTCAGATTATTTATGTGTGTAATTCCCGTCCAGACACGCTTGGAAGCAGAAACATCGCGTGATCATGGAGGACTGCCCTCACCCCGCCGGGAATATTGCAGAACACTAGGGTATATATGCATGGTATACGGTATATATGCATCCTAAAAGAAAAATCCGGAATCCAAACTATCTAGTCGTAAGCCTTTCAGGTAAGAGACTGTGCGTGGATCTGTACTAAAATGCTCCCAATAATAGAATAGTTTTACAACCTGTGGTAGAAATGCTTGGAAAGGCCTGGTACCGACGAGAGGTAGGGTTTCCTCGACGCCGCACGCGCAGGATCCCACGCCGTCCTCACGGTGGCGCTACGATGCCTTGCGGAAGCTTCTAGAGGAGGGGACCGGGGAACCCAGGCTCGAACCCTTTCTTATCGTGTGACCCCTACCCCCAAGCCAGCGACTTGCACCGCGTGCACGGACCACGTATCTCTGGGCCTCAGTTTCTCGGGAGAGGCGTCCATGGGGTCGTGCGTATAAAGCGTTTAGCACAGTGTGTGCTCTGGGCGCGCGCGGGCGAGGATTTGCTAGTGGTGGGAGGCCTGGCATTCGGAAGACCGGCTCTGGGATGTCTAAGGGCAGCCACTCGAGGTCCCTTGGACAATCTAGGGCAATCAGAGGAACTGTGAAGGCCCAAGGGCAGAGGTCAGGGGAGCAGGGGCTCGTGGCCCCGTCTTCCTGGTACTGCACCTCGGAATAATCCAGCTGTCTGTAATCTAGGGTTGGGGCAGGTTTCTGCAGCAGAGACCTATGTGTGGTGGAAAGGTTCAGCTTAAGAACAGGCCAGGCTTCTGAGGCTCCAGGGACACGAAGGAAGTTCGAGAGAATCCCAGGCCCGGGTCGGAGTCACAGCTAAGCCATGTAGGAGCAGACAGATGGTGGGGAGATGTTTTGAATGGCGGAGGCGGCTGTAGGCAGGAGGCCGGGATGAGACGGCAACGCAGGATTTGGGGGTCCGGGGGGGCTAGGACGGTTCCCACGGCAGGAGGCTCCTGGACGTGGAGCTCGCCCAGAGGAGGCGCCCGGGGTGGGTCTCAGATCGCGGCGCGCCCGGGCAGCAGGTAACCACGTGGGGACAGTGCAGGCTCTCCAAGGGGCGGGCCCCCGGATCCGGGAGCGCGGGGCTGGGTCTCCTCCCCGCCTCGTGGCAGCTGGGCCCGGCCCGGCGCCTGCAGCCCTCCCGGGACCTCCCACGGGTCCCGCCCGCCGGGAGGAGGGCCGGCTCCCCAGCCGCCCGCAGGGTCCCAGAGCCGCCCGCCCCTGCGCCCGCCGTCGGCCAGCGCCCCCGGAGAGGACCGCGGGTCCGGGGCTCCCTGGGCGGGGCCGATCCCGGGGAGCCCCCCGGCTGCCTCCCAGAGCAGGGTAGGGAAGGGGATCTTCGCCCGCCGCCGCCTCCAAGCGGTCCGCCAGGTGAGCGCCGGGACAGGTAGGGACCCAGGTCGGGACCCGTGTCCCGTCCCCACTCGCAGCTGGGGGGTCCCGGCAAGGATTTGCGCCCCAGGTCCTGCCCGGAGGGGCGGGTCCCGGAGTCCAGTAACCCCGCGCCCCTTCCCAGGCCTCCCCCATCCTGGGCTGCCGGTGCCATCGCCTGGCCCTCCAAGTCCAGGGTTACCCCCAGATCCTAGGGGGAGGGCTTTGCTTTAAAAACCCGTCCCCTAACGCCCACACCTTTCCACCCGCTGCTGGGAGGCGAGGCCACCATGAAATATACCCCCTCCAAACGCACCGACCGACACGTGTCCGCGGCAGCCGCTGAAAGGCCAGGCCACCTTCCCCAGTTCAGCTTGTCGTTGCTGCTGGCTGCAGCCCCTTCGCAAAATCTGTCAATCAGGAGTCTTCCAGCGCCGCTTCTTGATTTAGCAACTTGGGCGCAGTGTGTTTTTAGCTGCAGCCGCTCCTCCCAATTTAAGTTTTGTTCTTCTAAATTAACTTTTGTAGTGTCCAGTAATATTTTTGAACACTCCGTGTCTTGTTCCTTCAACTTTAGACAGCATCTGTTTACCGCCTGTTTTGGAAGATTGCACAATTACCAACCTACTTTTAAAATAAATAATAGCTTTTTTAAATGTCCCAGTGACACACAAGAACAAAAGACAAACAGGACAGACAAAACTTTGCATTAAAAATAACAGTACTTTAAACAACAGCCCTGGCCCCGCAGCCAATTAAAATGTTTTGTAATTAAATTACTTTTCAGAAATTGACAAAATAACTTGTGATCAGGGGTGCCTCGTTTTAAACCTTTTCTGCTTTTTATTCCTCTGGTAGTTACTTCCAAATCTTTAATGCAAATTCTTGGATTGTTATTTCTTAGTTGATCAACTTTTACACAATGTCTGTTAATCCCTTGCTAAAAATAGATGGAGACAGCTTTCTTCATTGCCACAGTTTCCCTCCTCCCTAGATAATCACAGCTTTCCTTTTAGCTTCTCTACCGGCTACTTCTTTAAATACTGGTTTTTATTTTTTTATCCAATCAAGTTCCACCTATAGTGCACAAGTCAAATAGAAATGAGAGTGCATTTATTTTTTTTCTATGATAAAAGTAATATAATCTCCTTAAGAAAATGGAAAAGGCAGGGGCAGTGTTTTAGATTAAAAGAGATTGGGGGGGCCAGCCCTGATGGCCTAGTGGTTAAACTTCGGTGGACTCCCCTTTGGCCACCCAGTTTCAGTTCCCAGTCTCGGGACCACAATGCTCCTCTGTCAGTAGCCATGCTGTGGCGGGGGCTCACATAGAAGAACTAGAAGGACCTACAACTAGAATATACAACTATGTACTGGGGCTTTGGGGAGGGAAAAAAAAAGAGATTAGAGAGACATGACCACCCACAGCAGTGTGTGAGCCCCCAGCCTTGTCAGGAAGAAACAGGTACAAAAGACTTTCTTGGAACAGCAGGGAAAATTGTTCATGGGTTGGGTATGAGACAGCAGAATGGATTTCTCTTGGGGATGTTAGGAGGTAGTGTAGACCTATAAAGGGCCCTTATTCTTTCTTAGAAGATGCATGTTGAAGTATTTAAGAGTTCCTCAAAATAGCTGACATTAATCGCTAATCGTAGTAAGAACAGTCACAGTGACAGCTAACGTTTGTTGAGGGCCAGGCCTTGATCTCTTCATTTTCCCACCACCATGAGGGGTGGGAGTTAGAAGTCCACACTGTCTTATCCAAAACTCTTGGAGCCAGATGCATTTGGGAATCCAGACTTTTTTAATATTAGGCAAGTCCAATGGAACCCATTCATTCCATGAGACCCCCAGTGGAGGCTGGGGAGCACTGTATACTGGAACATATTAATATTTCTTCAGTGAAATGCCTGTGCATACCCAGTAGGATAAACAAAACCTCACACCAGTTCGAGTCAGCTCTGCCACCACATGGGTCAGGGAAAGACTTTCTGTTTTTTAGAGCTTGTGGATTTCCAGATTACGGAGAGGAGATGTGGACCTGACATCTCCCATTTTCCAGAGGGGACAGCTCACAGAGGGAAAGCCATTTTGCCCAACGTCATGAAAAAGGTAGAGTTAGGGCTTCAGGCTGTCACCAGCAATTCCCCAAACCAGTGTGCCTTGCTAGCCCTGTGATGCCCTCTCACTCGGAAATGTCAATGGTGCCTCCTGGCAGGGAGATGATGCATGGAAGGAATTTCCCAGGGTGCCCAGCGCAATGAAAGCACTCGAGAAATGTGAATTATTATTGGCACTAAGATGCAATTAGACTATCTCCTTCTTTGGCTTAAATAATCATGGTGTTCATTCATAGCATTAATTTTTTTAAATTGTGAAATATAACATCCATGCAGAAAAGTACATAAAACATATACATACAGCTAACATATAAATTTACCTGTGTAACCGGCACGCAGGTCAACAGCGAGAACATTGCCAGCACCCAGATGCTTCCCCGTGTGCCCCTTCTGGTTAAAGCCCTCCCCTTTCATGATATTCATTTCCCTACTCTGCTTTTCTTTAGATGGTTTTAGTACCTGTGTGTGCATCCATAAACAATATTGATTAGTTTAGCCTGTGTGTGAACTTGCTAAGAGTAGAACCATTGGCGCCAGTATATAATTTATCATCCAAACCAGGAAATTTTGGAAGTAATAGAGGTCACTATTAATAATTATCCTAACTACCCCGGGACAACAGGTATAGCCGGGATTGCCCCAGGCTGTCTGACTGTCCTGGAGCCACACTCCAGGTGACTCGTTGAGTCTGGCATCTTTCACCCAAAATTATACTTTTGAGGTTCATTCATGCCATTGTGATTACTTGTAGTTAACTCCTTTTCATTGCTACATAGTAGTCCATTCTGTGACTACCTTTATTTATACATCCTAGAGTGAATGGGCATCTCGGTCATTTCCAGGCTGGATCCATTAGGAATAATGTTGTCAGGAATATTCTAGTATGCATTTCCTGCCTCTGGGGTCGAATTGCTGGGTCATGGGGCAGGCACGTTTTCAACTTCAGTAAAAAATGCCCAACTAGTTTCCAAAGTGGTTATACCAACTTATCCTGCCACCAGGAGTGTATGCGAGTTCTCACTGATAGCATTTTAAGTAAATTATGGTGACATTGCACCGGTTGGTTGGTTGGTTGAAAAAGAAAAGCATGTTCCTTATTACGCGTGATGTTCGTTACACTTAAATTAGAATACACCAAAAAGCCGAAGTAACTTCACTTCCCACTTCTCCCACGCTGTGGCCCAGAGGGCAGTTGGGCAACTGAGAGGGTGAAGACAATGAAATAACAGAAAACTGGAGACAGAAATCCAGAATCATCTATTACCGTCTGCTATGAACGATGGTATTTAGCCCATTGTGTATTCCCCTGCTTCACTGCTCCAGCAATTTTTAATAATTGTACTGTTTGGGGATTATTTCTTATTTACCTTTGTAAGTTTACATTTTATGCTTCACTTCTATTTTTCCTTCTGGCAGCTTTTGATTCCCATGATTTGAAGTAGGTGAGCCGAGCATCTTGGCTTTCCCTCCCCCACCTTTCGTTTCCCATCTTTTGTCAGTCGTTCACGTACTTTCACAGTCAAGGCTGATAACGTCTACAGTCTGCTCTGTTGCCATAAGTAATGTGCTTAAGTCTTACCTGCTTTACCTGCAGAGTTTTTTTTTTTTTTTTTTTTGATGGCAATAAAGGTGTAATTTACATACCATGAAATTCAGCCCTTTTAAGTGTACCACTTAGCATACTGTTCATTCACGTTATAGCACGTACCAGTACTTCATTCCTTTTATTGCTGAGCGGTATTCCATTGTATGGATATACCACATTTTGTTTATCCATTCACCAGTTGATGGACATTTGGGTTGTTTCCAAATAAGTAATGCTTCTAAGAACATTTGCAATCAAGTGTCTGTGTGGACATATGTCTTCATTTCTCTTGGGTAGATAGTCTTAGTTGTAGAATTGCTGGGTTTCATGGTAAGTTTATGTGCAAGTTTTTTTTTTATTGTTCAACTTTTAAAGAAACTGCCCAACTGTTTTCCAAAGTGGCTGTACCATTTTACATTCCCACCAGCAATGTGAAGTTTCCAGTTTCTCCATGTCCTCGCCAATCTTTTGAACAATAGCCCTTCTAGGAGGCATGAAGTCGTGTCTCATTGAGATCTTAATTTGCATTTCCTTAATGATTAATGATGTTGAGCATCTTTTCACGTGCTTATTAGTCATTTGTATGTCTTCTTTGGTAAAATGTCTGTTCAAATCTTTTGTGTGCGTGTGTGAGGAAGATTAGCCCTGAGCTAACATCTCTTGCCAATCTTCCTCTTTTTGCTGACGAAGATTGGCCCTGGGCTAACATCCATGCTCATCTTCCTCTATTTTATGTGGGATGCCTGCCACAGCATGGCTTGATAAGTGGTGCGAGGTCCACGCCTGGGATTCGAACCTGCGAACCCCAGGCCGCCACAGTGGAGCATGCCAACTTAACCACTACACCACCGGGCCAGCCCCTCTATTCAAATCTTTTGTCCATTTTTTAATTAGGTTGTCTTATTATTGAATTTTAAGTGTTTTTTATATATTCTGGATACAAGTCCTTTATCAGATATTGCAAATATTTTCTGCCAATCTATAGCTTGTCTTTTCATTTTCTTGATGCCTTTTGAAGTGCAAAATTTTGATGATGTTTAATCCATTCTTTTCTGTTATGAATTATACTTTTGGTGGTGTATATAAGAAATCTTTGCCTAATCCAGGATCATGAGATTTTTCTCCTGTTTTCTTCTAAAAATTTTATAGTTTTAATTCTTACTTTTAGGTCTATGATTCATTTGGAGTTGATATTTGTGTATGATGTGAGGTAAAAGCCTAAATTCACCTTTTTGCATGTAGATTTCCCAGCACCATTTGTTAAAAAGACAATCTTTATGCTGAGATCAGATCTTAAATGTCCTCACCACAAAAAAGAAATGATAATTATGTGACATGAGAGAGGTGTTAAGTTTCAACTGAGTAAATTTGGAGATCTAATAGGCTTTATTAAACGATTCATGAATCAAGCAACATCTCATCTGGCAAGCAGGGAGATACTCAGAGGAGTTATACAAAATGGAAGGTTTTTGTAGAAATGAGGGTGGGGCAAAGAAGTCATTAGCCAAAGAAAAATGAAAGTTCATTGGAGGAAAGTAAGAGTTCAGAGCAACAATGGCTTCTCATTGGCTGAGCTGCGGCATTTTCCATTGGCTGGGCTTGTTGCTGGGCAAGAAGAAAATCTTCCTTCCTCCTGCCTGGGTAGTAAGATAGAGACAACTTCCTGTTGGAGATGCCAGGTACATCCCTTCCCGTTTAGGGTGATTGACCACGAGTGGTGGAGCATGAGAGCTCCCCCTATAGGCCTTCCAGACTCCCATTTTAGTTGAGGTTTCCTTTATTAATTTTCACAGTGGTGTTAGCTAATGCTACAGTGGTAATCATATTGCAATATATAAGTATCAAATCAACACATCATACACCTTAAATTTATACAGTGTTATATGTCAACTATATTTCCAAAAATAAAAAAGACAATCTTTTCCCCATGAAAACCAATAAACAGGGCTACCATAAGGAGAATGCCCCTAGCCTCCAGGTTAAATAGATTCCTTTTTCTTGCACTTTGTCAAGTGGACATAACATGGATATAGTTTAGTGTATATCATGTTCAGACCATGACTTTCTTAAACAGCTTTTCGTTTTTCCTGTAGTTTCTCATCGCTTTAATTTTTTTCCCTTTCAAGAGAAGCATTTTCCTGTTTCTAACTCATACAATCTATTTTTTGAAAATTTTTTTTCTTCTTGAAGACATTCTTCCTTCTATGGTATCCTATTCTTGTCTTGTTTTGAGTATCTTCTCAAATCTAAGTGTATCCAGGACCAGCTACATAATTTGCCAGGCCCAACGCAAAATGAAAATGTGGGCTCCTCATTCAAAAAATGATTAAGAATTTCAAGTTGGCAACAAAAGAGCATTAAAACAAGCATGGAACCCTTCTAAGTGTGTGGCTGCACAGGTCACATGCCCATGAAGCCTGAAGCCAGCCCTGAGTGTACTAATTATGGTTTTTTCTTTTCCTTGATGTTCTCTTGGCCCTCTGAATTGTCTGTTTCCTCCAGGGTCAGTTTGCTCTGGCTCTGCCTGTTTACCTTAGTGCTTCTCTTTCAGGCTGCTAGTTTTCTTCAAGCATCTGGTGATTCTTGCGCATCCAATCACATTTTCAAACAAACAAGGGGCTGTGTGACTTTTTTAAAGTAACCAGTATGAGATTTGGGGCTGTTAACAAATATAGTCCTGCTTTCCCACTGGCCTCTTTGTCCAGTTGAAGGGCTGACCGAGAATTCTGTCTGGGGTGGCCCTTGTTAGCGTTAGCACGCAGGAAGCCTGTCTTTGCTTGGAGCCCGCCCCCAGATGCCAGAATGGGTCGGGCTACACAAGAACACCAGCAGCCTGGCACTTCCCAGATGCTTCATGCAGTTTCTTTAGAGAACAATCACCCATGGTTGTTTTGTTTTTCCTGTGTGTGACTGTTGGGCAGCCTGAGATCTGTGTGGCAAAGCATGAGCGAGGAAGGAGAGAGAGCAGGGAGCCAATAGGCACAGTATTTTCAGAGATGGACTAACCTCTGTCCTCATTCCACCCTCTCAGTCCTGACCTGCACGCCTACCCCAGCCTGGGCCCTCTGGGTCCAGAGCCTCTGGGGGTCCTTGAGGCTCCATGGTCCCCACCTTGAGTTCTGTCCTAGCCCCTGCACTTCTGTCTGCTCTCTGTATTTCAGAACTACATTGACATTTCTTTTTTATTGATGGTCTCCCTCCTGCTCACTTTGCTTTTTAACTTCTTTGCTGTGCATAGAGAGAATGCCCTTTGGGAGGGCGATCAGACCACCCAGATTCCAATCCCCACTCCACTTCTGACTGCTGTGTGACCTTATGTGAGGCAGTTCACCTCTCTGGGCCTCAGTTTCCTCATGGTGTGAAGATCAAGTGGGAAAATACAGAAGTCACAAAATGGCCACCCCCAGTCAGTTCATGACTCTGCAGATCTGTCTTATCTGATCCATACTTGCTTTATTATTATTATTAATTTTGTGTGTGTGTGTGAGGAAGACTAGGCCTGAGCTAACATCTGCTGCCAATCCTCCTCATGTTGCTGAAGAAGATTGGCCCTGGGCTAACATCTGTGCCCATCTTCCTCTACTTTATATGGGACGCTGCCACAGCATGGCTTGACAAGCGGTGTGTAGGTCGGTGCCCAGGATCCGAGCCTGCAAACCCCGGGCTGCCAAAAGCAGAGCGTGTGAACTTAACCGCTATGCCACCAGGCCAGCCCCATTGCTTTATTATTATTATTATTATTATTTGTGTGTGTGTGTGTGAGGAAGACCAGCCCTGAACTAACATCCATTGCCAATCCTCATTTTTTTTGCTGAGGAAGACTGGTCCTGGGCTATCATCTGTACCCATCTTCCTCTACTTTATATGGGACGCCGCCACGGCATGGCTGACAAGCAGTGCATTGGCAGGCTCCCGGGATCCGAAGCTGTGAACCCCGGGCTGCCAAGCTCAGGCTAAACCACTGTGCCACCAGGCGGCCCCCTATTGTTATTTTTTTAATGCATCGGTAACATTTAAAAATTGGGTGCTTTCACATAAAAACTGAGATTTCCAGTTTCTTTTGAAAAACTGGAAGATGTGGCCAAACTGGGCCCCCCTTCCCTGTTGGCAGTAAATCAGCCAGAGTGAGTGCTGGCACAGCCTTCAGGCTGAGCTGGACTCTCTGGTTGGCCGGGGTCTCCACCACTCCCTGTTTTCTTCCACCCAGTCGGCCTCATTTGGGATACTGCCTGTCTCTCGTAGGCATTTGAACTTGGGATTCCTGGGCTACTGTTTTGAGAGCATCTAGCACAGGACCATGCACGTATGAGCTGTTATTATTACCAGGCCAGCCAGGGGCAGCTGTGTGAGTGGGGGCTCAGATCCAGCCTTTGCTCCGATCACCAGGCCATGCTGCCCCAGGGCTGCATTCACCCAGAAGGGCTGCCTTCTAAAACATCTACCCAAAGGCTCATATAGGCTAGCGCAGGCCCTGATTCTCAATAGCTCTCAATCTACCTTCCCGAAACTTCGAACACGCAAATAATTCTAAGGAGCAAAGAATTTTAATCTTGTCTTATTGACTATTTTGATGTAGCCATTTGTCTCAGGTTAGAAAGAACACCAACACCACAGCTCAAGAGCAAAGAGTTAAAATTAATGAGGGAGAATGTCGGGTAGAGGAAAACCTCCCAAAGGTATGAAAAGGAAGGCATTCTGTTTAAAAGGAAAAAGATTGACAATACCAGGTGCTGGCAACCACACTCTCCTACGTTGTTGATGGGAGTGCAAATAGCATGATCAGGCTGAGAAACCATTGGGTGTTTTCTTGTTAAGTGAAATATACACTTACCGTAGGATCCAGGAATTCCACTCCCAGGTATTTACTCATGAGAAATGAAAACATATGTCCACATAAACATGTGTACATGAATGTTCATGGCAGCTTTTTTCTTACTACCCCCAAACTGGAAAAACCCAACTATCCATTGTGGCGAGTGGATAAACAGCTTGTGGTCTATCTGTTCAGTGGAATACTACTCGGCAGTGAAAAGGAATGGACTCCTGATTGATACCTGCGACAATGTGGATGAATCACGCAGAGGTTATGCTGAAGGAAAGAAGATGCAGGGAGCACATACTATTGGTATCAGTCAAGGTCCAGTCAGGAGACTGAAACCACACAGTAATTTGAAAGGACAAATGTTTAATATACAGAATTATTCATTATAGCAGGGGATTAGAGTAAGAGGGATTAGCTACTAAGGAATAAAGAGAAGGCTAAAGAATACCAAAATAACAGAAGGAGCAGCCACTCCCCTAAGATCCAAGATAGAGAGCTCTAGAAAAATGACAGCCCCAGAGACCCTGATCTCCTTGGAGAACGCGTGTTTGTGGCTCACTGACGGGCAAAGGAATCCTGTGGTGCCGCATCTGTGGGACTTGGGGGAAATCCACCCTCTGGAACTTGCCCGAATCCGTCCTCTAGGGTGCCGGGGAAAGCAGTTCACAAGGAAGTGTCTCACTAGGGGCACTCTGCTAGGAAGCCACCTGAGGTGGGTGCCAGGGGTGTTGCTGGCTGCAGGGTGCCGCTGACCCCCAGACGCTGGAGAAGCATGCACACTGCCCGAGCTGGCGGGGGTAGGCTGCCCGCCCTCTGGGAACTCAGTCTGGAAGCTGGAGGCAAAGCCCCTTCCTGCTGCCACGACTCTCTGGCTCCCTCTACTGGAAAAACTTATCGGAGGAAAAAGATTTAAAGGGCCAAACTTGCCTTGGGGTGAAGGTGGGGGTTGACTGGGAAGGGGCAAACCTTTTGGAGTGATGGAAACGTTCCCTATCTTGGTCGTGGTGACAGTTACACGTTGTATACAGGTGATAAACCCCAATTGTACACTTGAAATGTGTGCGTTTTATTGGATGTAAATTATACATCAGTAAAGGTCTTTTTTTTTAAAGGTGCCCGTTCTGGGAATCAGGGCTCATGTGCAATTATAAATGGAAAGACAAGCGCATGTGCACACACAGCAGAAATGCACCCCGAATCCCACCTGCGAGGTCCCCCAGCTTACCCTGGTGAATATCTCTCCATGGGGTGCTGTCGGGATAGTTTCCGGCACCCGCCTGGTGGCTTGCTCACTTACTCTCCCTGAGGGGTTTAAGGTCAACACAGGTGCTGTGGGCAGTTGGCTGAGTTTACGGGGGCAATGAGGTGCTCATGTGCCCACTCCTCTCTCCTTTTTCCTCCCTCCCTAAGGTGAATCCACAGAGGGCCCCACACGTTAGGTTCCTAATTCTTTCAGATGATCAACTCCCCATCCTAAGAGCTAAACCCTATTAGTTGTTTTATTACTGTTGGGTCTTATTCCTTGAGTCCTGGGCATGGCTTAGGGATATTTGTCCTTCTCTGCTCATATCGACCCTTTGAGGTAGACTTATCCCCATATTGCAGATGAGAAATCTGAGGCTCAGAGGTCAGCAATACACCTAAGAGACGGCCTGCCCAGGAAGAGCCAGAACCAGGATTTGAACCCAGATCATCTGCCTCTGTAGTGGGCGCTCCTGACCACCACCTATCCTGCTGGGGGCAGCAGCCTGGGGTCCGGGAAACCCTTAGATGCTCCCTGCCCTCGGCAGAAGGGTCCTAAGAGGCTTTACAGATGCTGAATCTTTGACAATGGGGCCTTTTCTCTCCCCATGATTGTATTACGAAAATTTTCAAGTATACAGAAAAGTTGAAATAATTCTACAGTGAATAAATACTGGCTCCTAAAAAGGGGAGACAATAACAATGCCCACATATTTTTTAGCCTGATACTGAAAATATTACTATCCACAGTAACAGTTTGTTCAGGCTTCCAAATTCATAAAACAAAAAGTTAGTGAAATGACATTTCAAATACAAAAATGTCTAAATATCACAGCAAGTAAAAACATACATTTATGAATATATAAGGGTTACACATAAGTTGTTCTAACGTTTCTTGCTGATAAAATTGATAAAAATAATTTCAAAATCAATTGAAATAAAATTGCTAAAATTAATAAAGATAAGTTTAACAAAAACTAAGAAATAAAATTAATAAAGTAAAAATAACACTGTATAAGGATGGTTTAATGAATCATGAGCCTTGAAAATTAAATTACATTATTTGATCTTTTGCGTGTAGACTCTGGGGAAAGTCTGCTCAGCTGGAGAGACCACGTGGAGACAGAGAAATGCCTGAGCCCCCAGCTGTTTGAGTCCCCCCAATCCCAGGGGACAGACTTGGAGTGAATCAGCCCTCAGATGACCCAGCCTCCGTCTGCCACTGCCTGAGAACTACTGCATGTGAGCCCCTAAGAACCACTTAGCTGGGGCTGGCCCGGTGGCATAGTGGGTAAGTTCACACACTCTGCTTCAGCAGTCCGGGGTTCACAGGTTCGGATCCCAGGCGCAGACCTACACAACGCTTATCAAGCCATGCTGCAGTGGTGTCCCACATAAAGAGTTGAGGAAGATGGGCACAAATATTAGCTCAGGGCCAATCTTCCTCAGCAAAAAAAAAAAAAAAGTCCTAGCTTTTGTTTGATGACTTTCCATGGACTACCACCTCTGTTTTTATTGTTGTTATCATTTTTAGTAAACCTTTTCTAGATAGTGCTCAAACCGTACAGCCTGATGAATTTTTACAAAGGAACACACACATGGAGCCAGCCCTCAGATTGAGAAACAGAAAAAAAAAAAAAAAAAGCTTTCTAAATGAGTGTACCTCTGCCTGGTTTGAAATTGTAATGCTGACCGAAATTCTCTTGGCAGAGAGTGTTTTGTTGTTCAGTACATATATTCACCATGAAATGAATCATCAAGTCATTGATCACAATCTCAGGATGCAAAAGATTCCAGATTTTTAAATAAAATGAAATAAAGATTTTACACCACCCAAAACACCAGTGGTCAACATAGCTAAAAAGATGGAAGCACCCTGTGTCCATCAGCAGATGAGCATGGGTAAGCAAAATGTGGTATATCCATACAGCGGAATATTATTCAGCCTTTAAAAAGGAAGGAATTTCTGACATAGGCTACACCATGGATATTAGGCTAAGTGAAATAGGCCAGTCACAAAAAGACAAATACTGTATGATTCCTCATACGAGTTACTTAGAGTAATCAAAATCATAGAGACAGAAAGTAGAGTGGTGGTTCCTGGAGGCAGGAGGGAAGGGGTAATGGGGAATTATTGTTTTACAAGATGAAAAGCGTTCTGGAGATGGATGGTGGTGATGGTAGCACAACATTATGAATATTTTTAATACCACTGAACTGCTCACTTAAAATTGGTTAAGATGGTAAATTTTGTTATGTGAATTTTACCACAATTTTTTAAAATGGAGAAAAAAAGAGAAAGAATTAGCCCCATAGAACAGGCAACAAGTAAAAAAGATTTCTGATTATATAAAAAAACCCAAAAACCAGTAGTCACTACTTTAAAATAGCATGGTTTAAAAGCAAAACAAGCAGGGGCAGGCCTGGTGACGTAGTGGTTAGGTTTGTGTGCTTTGCTGCTGGCGACCCAGGTTCTCAGGTTCGGATCCCGGGCACAGACAGATAGATGCACTGCTTGTCAAGCCATGCTGTGGCGGTGTCCCACATATAAAGTAGAGGAAGATGGGCACAGATCTTAACCCAGGGCCAATCTTCCTCAGGGGAAAAAAAAAGAGGAGGATTGGTAACGGATGTTAGCTCAGGACTAATCTTCCTCACACACACACACAAAACCAACCAAAAAAAAAATGAATTACATTTACTAGGCTCAAAGGAGATATTTATTTTTTGCCCCAAATCACACAGATAGGAAATGGGTAGAGTCAGGATTTGAACCAAGATTGGCCTGCGTTGGGCATCTGTTGTTTCTTCTTGGGGGCTCTCTTGGCATCCAGGGCAGGACAGTTCTTTCTTTTTTTTTTTTTTTTTTTTTGCTTTTTCTTCCTCCCCAAAGCCCCAGTAGATAGTTGTATGTCATAGTTGTGCATCCTTCTAGTTGCTCTATGTGGGCCGCCGCCTCAGCATGGCTTGACAAGCGGTGCGTTGGTCTGCGCCCGAGATCCGAACCCGCGAACCCCCGGCCTCCGAAGCAGAGCACGGAGCGTGCAAACTCAACTGCTACACCACCGGGCGGCCCCTGGGGCAGGACGGTTCTTTGGGTTGGTACCCGTCCCACGAAATGCAGGTCACTGAGCATCGTTACGTTTAGCTAGTGCTGAATAACAGACCACTCAAAACTTAGTGACTTAAAACAATAGCCATTATTATTATTTTTATGGCTCTGAGGATTGACCAGGCTCCGCTAAGGGGTTCTTAGGGGCTCTCACGCAGGTGCCCTCAGACAGTGGCAGACGGGGGCTGGGTCATCTGAAGGCTGATTCAGTCCTATGTCTAGCACCTGGGATGGGGGCTCTCAAACAGCTGGGGCTTCCCGGGATCTCTCTCTGTCTCCATGTGGGCTCTCCAGAGTGAAGACTTCAGGGCAGCCAGCCCGAAGGGATGACACAGACAGTGGTGGCTGGCCTGGCTTGCACCGGCTGGTGGAGCAGATTGCCGGCAACGCTTTCCAACTCTGCAGTTCAGGGATTTCACGTCAGTAACTTGCGATCAGCTGTAGTGGGTGTATTTACACCACAGAAATCAGCAAATGCTACAAACCCGGACTCTTTTCCTTTTTCCCCAAAGAGCCAGTTGTTAAACATTGAGCAGCACGGCCCTGGGCTCAGGGCTCCCAAGAAACACGTCGCCAGCTTGTCAGGCAGAGGCTGTCTCCTCTGGTTATGACCCAGCCTGGGGAATCCCTCAGCAAGGTCACCTCTGCGGGGCTCTGCAAGTGGAAGCAGTCACAAAGGCCTGCCCTGTCAAGGGGAGGGGTGTGGACTCACTTCTTTTGTGTGTGTGTGAGGAAGATTAGCCCTGAGATAATGTCTGTTGCTGATCCTTCTCTTTTTGCTGAGGAGGACTGGCCCTGGGCTAACATCCGTGCCCATCTTCCTCTACTTTATGTGGGACGCTGCCACGGCATGGCTTGATGAGTGGTGCGTAGGTCCGCACCCGGGATGGAAACCTGCGAGTCCTGGGCTACCGAAGCGGAGCGCGCGAACTTAACCACTATGCCACCAGGCCGGCCCCAGGGACTCACTTCTTAGTGGAGACTGGTCAGGTCCTGGAAGAGCATGTCAGACAGGATACGTTGTTATAGCTGTTTGGGAAGATACAGTCTGCCATAGCATCATGGGTCCCCGGAAACTGAATACCAGTAGCATCCCCCAGTCACTGTGACAACCAGTAATAACCCCCCCCCCCAAACGCACACACTCACAAACGCCCTGGCAGCAGGCAGTGTCGTGACTTACGTGTCCCATGGGGCCCAGCCAGTAGTTGGCACTCAGCCGTGTGGACATGGTGGCTACGAGGCACCTCCTGGCCCTCAGCGGAGCATCCTAAACAAGCATTTTGTATACCCAGGGCTCATGAGGTACGTCACTTGAAGGTCCTTGCTCCTCGGTGAAGTCTGGCTGCCCTGCTGTGTGAGGGGACCAGCCCCAGCTCCAGAGGTCGCCCGTTTGCACGTTCCTAAGGAGAGCCGGCCCACTACCCTCTGGTGAGTTTCATGTCCATGCCAGGCAAGCTGGTGGGCTTGCTTGTAAATTGCAGCTCATTATTTATTTATTTTTTTGTGGGGAAGACCAGCCCTGAGCTAACATCCGTTGCCAATCCTCCCCTTTTTGCTGAGGAAGACTGGCCCTGGGCTGACATCCGTGCCCATCTTCCTGTACTTTATATGGGACGCCGCCACAGCATGGCTTGACGAGCAGTGTGTTGGTCTGCGCCCAGGATCCGAACCTGCGAACCCCAGGCTGCCAGAAGCGGAGCGCGTGCACTTAACCGCTACGCCACCGGGCCAGCCCCTACAGCTAATTATTAATGCAACTAATAACCACCTGGGGCAAAGCACACCCTAGTCTCTAAGGCCTGTCTCCACAACTTCAGTCACTCTCCAGTGGGGGTGAAGGGGTGTCAGGCTTTTTGCCATATCCAGAGACCACTTGCCTTGCCCGATACAGGCTTATTTCTTAACAAGACCTTAATCAATTTGTTGAAAAATAATAACAGCTGACACGAATCGGGCACTCACTGGCTTTAGATAACATAACAAGCGTTAGATCGTTGAACCCTTTTAACCCAGGGCCGCCTCCAAGGATGGTTTTAGCCGTTAAAATGAGATGATGGGATTCAGTGAGATGATTCATCTCAAATGCTCTGCTCTGTGGCTTAATAAGGGCTCCATAAATGTCAGCAGATGAAAATATCATAGCTCAAGGTTGCTTGTCATTTTTTTATGATGTGTAATCATAAGAGCAACTAACAATTTAGTGTTTAAGATTAAATTAATATCACTTTTATTTATGAGACACTAGCAGTTTTTTTAAATTACTTTACAAATATTAACTCATTTCATCCTCACAACAACTCTAGGAAGTAGGTACTGTTAACATCCTCATTTTCAGAAGGGGAAACTGAGGCACAAAGCGATTAGTGACTTGCCCTTGGTCATATAACTAGCAAGAGGCATAGCTGGGACTCGAACCCAGGCCGGCTGGACCCAGGTGTGACGCTTTCAGGTCTAGGCTGTTCCACCCCAGACAGGGAAATGAAGTGAGTTTCACACTAGGTCTTGAGCTGGTCACCGAGTTCTTGTTTAATAAAGGTATTTTTGCCTCGCTATGCCTCAGTTTCCTCATCTGGGAAGTGAGTTTCTGGTGTGATGCTTCCTTCATTCATTTAACATCTCTTTATGGAACAATTATTATATGTCAGGCTCCAGTGTGGACACTGGTTTGCAGTATGCAAAAGAAACAATAGTTCTGCCCTCGTGATGGTTACAATGTGGGCTGGTCGTGAGGCCCTGAAATTGTAAACAAGGTGGCCAGGGAAGGTCTCACGGAGAGGTTGACATTTGAGTGAAGACTTGAAGGAAGTACTGAGCAAAGAACTCCTTTGAATCCAGGTGGAGGAAACAGCCTGTGCAAAGGCCCTGAGGTATGGAGGCTGGTGTGTCTGGGGCAGAGTGAGTGAGGGGGAGATGAGGGCAGGGAGGTGATAAAGGCAGATCGTGTGGGGCCTTGTGGGCCGCAGTGAGGACTTGGCCTTTATCCTGAGTGAGATGGAGCCGCTCACCGGAGGGCTCTGAGCAGGGCAGGGACAGGACCTGACTGACGTGTTCACACCTGTCCTGGCTGCCTATGAGGAACAGACAGTTGGGCAAAGAAGCAGGGAGACAGTGATGGTCTAGGGGAGAGATGATGAGAATGGATGAGCTCACCAAGGGAGTGAGCGTTGATGGAGAATACAGGAGGTTCAAAAACCGGTCCCTGACATCGCGAGATCAGAGGGAGGAGGAGGGAGCAGCCAAGGAGGCTGACTGGGAGCCACCAGGCAGACAGGAGGGGTCCAGAGGGGTGTGGCGGCCCAGAGCCAAGAGAAGAGGGAGCAACCCCACCGTGCCAGGTGCTGCTCACAGGTCATGCAAAGTGAGGCCTAAACAGTGACCATGGCCTCAGCACCAAGGGGGTCACTGGTGACCTTGACATTTCAGGGTGAGGAAGGGGGCAAAGCCTGATTCGAGAAGGTTTAAGAGAGAAGAGGAGTGGAAAATGTGGAGGCAGTCGTGTAGACAACTTTTTTGAGAAGTTTTACTATAAAGAGGAGCCAAGAAATGAGGCCATAGCTGGAAGGGGAGGTGGAGTCAAGAGAGGGTTTGTTTTCAGATGAGAGAGATGACACTGTGGGCTGCCGGGGATGATGCAGAGCAGAGGGGGACACTGTGAGACCACGGCCCGGAGCGGGCGGGAGGGTGGCAGCAGGCCCGGAGCACAGGGTTGACGGACGCAGGGGCAGTCACGGTGCGAAAGCGCAGGCGCAGACTTGTGTGGGCACGGGGCAGGTGGGTGGTAGATGGGGTGGGGGGGGGGCCTGTGGAAGTTCGCTTCTCATCACTATATTTTTTCTGCAAAATAAGAAGCGAGAGGAGAGTGAAGAGGTGGAAGGAGGCGTGATGGGTTAGGGAATAGTGAAGAAGGTGTGAAATAGTTATCTGTAGAGAGGAAGAGCAAGGGCACAAGAGGAGGGTAATCTGATTGCATGTTTGAGGGTCAGGTTCACAAACTTGAAGTGAGACCAGCCAGCGGAGTTGTGTGTTGTGCTTCCGCAGCTTTCAGCTGTGTGGGTGCAGGCACAGGGTAGGTGGAGGGCTGGATATAAGCAGCATCTTGTGTAGGAGGAAGCCAGAGGAGGCGAGGTCGTATGCAAAGAAACCAAGGAATTTAAGCCAGATAAGGAAGAAATGAGGACTTGAGGGGCCGAGGGGCCTGACAAGGACGTAGGGACAAAGGATGGGAGAGCACAGTGGGTTGGAAGGACGGTGAGGGTCTAGGACACTGGGGGAGACAGCTGGAAAGAGAGGCGGTGATGGGTGGAGAGATGGCCGAGACTGAGGTTCTGAAGAGGCTGTGATTATTGAGACAAGGTCTAGGTGTGACCATGGGAGGGAGGGGCTGAGAGGACAGCAGGCCAGGGAACAGAGAGGTGGGGGCGCAGAAGGAAGGATCATCTACTGGATGCGAAATCACCAAAGATGTTAAGAGCAGACAGAGTGGCAGTGAGCCTGGAGCTAAAATCATGGAGAAGTTAGGAATATTGATCTGGGTCAGCATATGATGCACAACGTGGGGTAGTAAACGATGTACTCTGATACGAGATTCATAGCTGGGGGGCTTGGGGAGGATGGAAGGGGAATGGTCTGGAAGCAGCACCAAGGAACAAGGAGATTCACCCACTTGGAAGGGTTACAGGAGAGCTGGGTTCTGGTTAGAGCAAGAAGGTAACAAGAACGTCCAGTGAAGAAATTGAGGGAATAGATTTTGCTGAAGACAGGTCATGAGTTCCAAAGGCTCGAGGAGTTGGGACAGAATGGGGGATGGGGTGACAATGGTTTCCTCCTCGGGGGTCTTCAGTGTGCTTATGGTCATATATAAAGTGACACAAGTGCGCCGACCAGGGATGGAAACCATGGTTAGCAGTCCCGGTGCGGTCATGGTCAGGTCAGGGGTTTATTGCTCCGGGGGAAAGATGGGGAGAAGCGCAGATCGCCCTCCGGAGCCAGGTGGCAGGAAATAGGTGCCCAGTTTTCGCGGCCGTGGCAGTCCCCCGGTCGCCCATGTACATGGTGGGGTCACGGTCCAGCCGCAGGGGGCTTGCGTCCTGGAAGGAGAGGTGGAGAGAGGCCAGACTGCCCTGACCCCCCGCCCCTCTCGACCTGCAGGACTCCGGCGGCCGGAGATGGGCGCCCGGCCCTCGCGGCGGCGGCTGCCCGCGGACCCGCCCATAGCCTTGGACGCGCTGCCCCCGGAGCTGCTCGTGCAGGTGCTGAGTCACGTGCCGCCGCGCGCGCTGGTGACGCGCTGCCGCCCGGTGTGCCGCGCGTGGCGCGACGTTGTGGACGGGCCCACCGTGTGGCTGCTGCAGCTGGCCCGCGACCGCAGCGCCGAGGGCCGGGCTCTGTACGCGGCGGCCCAGCGCTGCCCGCCCAACGGCGAGGACGAGGAGGAGTTTCCGCTCTGCGCCCTGGCGCGCTACTGCCTGCGCGCACCCCTCGGCCGCAACCTCATCTTCAACTCCTGCGGAGAGCGTGGGTGCCGGGGGCGGGGCCGACCGAGGGGCGGGGCCAGCATGAAGGCGCCAGGGGCGGGGCCGGGGCCGAGAGCCAGGGAGCGTAGTCGAGGAAAGATGTGCTTGGGAAGCTGGGTGGGCGAGGCCGGGACGGGCTGGGAAAGAGACGGACTGGGTGGGAGGAGCCAGGGGCTGTGGGCAGTGTAGGGAGACGAAATGGAAGGGCGAAAGAGAGCAGGAGGAGCCAGGGGGCGGGGCCGTGGCAGGAATGGCGCGGTGGGCGTGGCTAAAGAGGGAGGAGCCTGGGAGGGCTGGGGAGAAGCCGATTGGGTGCTGTCGGGGGCGGAGCTTGCATAGAAATATGAGACCGCCTTGAGAGGCCGTGGGGATAGGCTGAGCGAGTGGGCGGGGCAAAGGAAGGAGGAGCCGAACTGTGAAAGGAGAGGGTGGGGCCGTGGTGGATGGAGCCCCGGGCGGGCCAGTATTGAAACCCAGTAGTTTGACAGGCAGAAGGGAGGCAGATCAAGGGGCGGGGCCGAGTGGGGCTGAGAAGCAGCTGAGTGGATGGGCAGGGTTGAGTGACGCTGTGGTGGGGAGGGAGGAGCTGGTGGGCGGGGCTCATTGGGTGGTGGCCGGCTCTGCGGGCGGGCAGGCAGGCGAGTCCCTTGTGTTCAAGCCTATTGTATCCCACAGAGGGCTTCAGAGGCTGGGAGGTGGAGCACGGCGGGAACGGCTGGGCCGTGGAAAAGAACCTAACACTGGTGCCGGGGGCTCCTTCCCAGACCTGCTTCGTGACTTCTTTCGAGTGAGTGGCCCTTGATCCCTGGGGCAAGGGCCCAGAGGAGGGAGGGGGACCCTACCCCACGTCCTCCTCCTCACTCTCACCCACCTCCACCCTCTCCTGCCCTCATTCATTTATTCATGCCGTCAATCAATAAATATTTGTTGAGGGCCTGCCAAGTACCAGGCACTGTTTTATATGCCAGAGATACAAGGGAACTCCAGCAAGATCAGGAACCTGCTTGTTTCGTTTGCATTTTAGATATAGGATGGGGGAAGACATTAATCACATAATCAGTAAAATAACAACAACACAACAAACATTTAGAGGACTTACTCTATGCCAGATGCTTTACATATGACTCTTTTAATCCTAGCAACAACTCTGCGACATAAAGATTCTTATTATCTCCACTTTATAATGAGAAACTGAGGCACGTAGAGTAATCAACATCTAGTAAATGGTGGAACTGGGATTTGAACCCAGGTAATCTGCCTCCAGAGCTTCTGATTTTGTACAAATGCTGTGAAGCCATCAGAACGGTTTGATTGACCGGTTGAGTGTCTTTATCCTCCTACCGCACACAATTTTCCTTGCCCCCTCCTGCCATGGTCAGCCATTCTCATGTGGCATTATCCAGCTTTCTAGTAGTTCCCAGTATATTAGGGGTGAAGTGATATCTCATTGCTGTTTTAATTTGCGTGTTTTGATTTCCTAATAATTAAGCATCTCTTCATGTGCTTGTTAGCTTTTTGGATTCCCTCTTTTGTAAATTGCCTGTTCATATTTTCTATTAGGGTTGATGTCTTATTCTTGTTGATATACAGGAATTCCTTGTATATTCTAGATGTCAGTCCCTTGTCCTTCCTGAACGTTGTGGAAATCTCCCACTCTCCATCTGTATTAACTGTGTCCATGGTGTTCTTTGTTGTTATTTTCATGTGATCAAATTCATCTCTTTTTTGCTTTAGAATTTCTTCTTGAAATTTTGTTTAAAAAAATCCTTCCCCACCCTTAGATCCTAATGATATTCTCTTATACTCTCTTCTAGTAACCTCATAGTTTTATCTTTCACATTTAGATCTTTAATCCGCCTTTGAATGTGGTGTTAGGAAGGATCCAGCTTTCCCCCCTCCATATATTGAGCCAGTTTTCCCAACAGCATCTTCTAAAAAATCGATCCATTCCCCATGGAATGGCAGTGCTGCCTCTATCATTTATGAAGTCCCCATACACACCTAGGTCTGTCCCTGTGCATTTTGCTCTGTTCCACTGGTCAATTTATCACTTCTTGCACCAGTACTACACTATTTATATTATTATGGCGCAATCAAATTAGGGGGGGAGGACTGTTTACAAAGATGTAGGCATGCCACAAGGGATACTGCAGGACCCCCGGGCTAGTAACAATGGGGGAAGGTCATTACCACCCCTAGACCTGATAGGGGTAAGGGGAGGAAGCAGTTATTGGAACATAAGACAGAGAAGGCTGTGAGGAGAGGGCATGCGGAGGTGTGCCCTTTCGTTGAGGGACACGGCAGTCCACAGTGATCCCTTGGGAGGGAGCCAGGAGATAAATACCCTGGTTTTACTCTCTTCTCTCCTTTCTATCTCCTACTGGAGCTTCCCACTGCTGATCCAACAGGAAGTGGAGGATAAGGGAGACCAGTCCCTACAGGCAACACAATCTCAGACCTTGGGCCCCTGTACTTTAGGAGGCCCCAGAATTCCCTGCTCAATGTGGGCCTCCATTTGTACTTATGTCCCTGTCCCCACAAATCTTAGGGGAAAGCTTGCATACAGGTCAGCCACCTGGACGCCAGAACAGGGTGGAGAATGGTGGAGGGGATCTGAGAGGCCAACGGGGATGCGCAGCCCATCACACATCTTGTCTGCTAGAGCAAACCCTGAGGGGCTGCTTCAGACAGGGTTGTCGGGGGCTGGGTGGGGGGGGGCTTCTTGGAGGAGGTGATTTCTGGGCTGTGAGTGTCTGCCCCCGTCCCCATCATCTCCACTTCGCAGATGGTGCTTCAAGAGGCAGCTTGTGGACTTGGTGATGGAGGGGGTGTGGCAGGAGCTGCTGGACAGCGCCCAGATCGAGATCTGTGTGGCCGACTGGTGAGTGAAGAATGGATGCCTGCCCCCAGCAACAAGGGTGGTGGCAGCGGTTCTGCAGACGGGGCTCCTTTCACGCCACCGTCAACCCGATGGGCTGGCCACTGTCGCTGTGCCCCCGTCACAGTGAGGCTGCGAGAGGGGAAGGGATGCTCGCACAGGTGCAGAGCAGGGAGCGGGGAAGCCTTGGTGAGCCCAGCCCCCACTCTGCGCTCCTCCCCACCCTCTTCCCAGCAGGCCCCGGGGTTGCTGACATGGGGGCCACTACCTGGCTTGGCTTGGTCTGAAGCACAACAGCCCTCTCACCCCACTCCACCCCCAGAGTCGGCAACTCAGCTGACCCTGAGGTCTTGTGGACGCCCAAGGCCTCGGGAGGGTAGGGAGCACCGTGTCCTGAGAACTGAGTGGGCAGGGTTGGGATGGGGGCACTGGCTGGCTCCAGAGCCTGCAGGCCGAATGCAGCCACCTCCTCTCCAGAGCACCCAGCTTGCTCCCCAGAGCATTTGGGCTCTTCCTTCAAGCTCTTGCTTCTCCACAGAAAATCCAGGTTGTTCCCTGGGACTCGGGCTCCTCCCCAGAGCTGTGGCCACCCCAGAGCATCCGTTTCCTACTTCCTCAGGCTCCCCCCGGATCCCCCAGCCGAGCCCTCCCCACGTGCCGGGTGGGTGTGTGTGACCCTCATCAAGGTGCGGGGAGGCCCAGCCCTCGGCCTCCCTCCCCCAGCCTGGAGAACTGGGAGGGTGGCAGGGGCGTCAAGGCTCACCGCCCCCAGCAGGTGGGGCGCCCGGGAGAACTGCGGCTGCGTCTACCGGCTCCGGGTTCGCCTCCTGGACGTGTACGAAAACGAAGTGGTCAAGTTCTCGGCCTCGCCCAACCCGGTCCTCCAGTGGACTGAGAGAGGCTGCCGACAGGTGGGTCCACACCGCCTTCCAGGCCGCCCCTGACCCGCCCAGAGGCACGGCCAGCCTCTCTCTCTGCTCGGTGGCCCTTCTCAGCTCTCGTCGCCACGGGATGACCCTCATAATAACGGCTAACAATCCATATCACATTCCAGGGCTTGTTCCGATTTTCTCTACTAATTCATTTCATTAGCACCACAGCCTAGCTGTTCAACATACATTTATTGAGCACCTACTGTGTGCTGGGCAATACTGTAGGTGCTGGGATGCAGCGGCGAACCAAAGTCCTTGCTCTGTGCCCATTCTAGAGTTGGGGAAACTGAGGCATGCGACTGGCCCAGAGTTGCACTGAAGTGTGCTGGGCCTGACACAAGCCCAGGCTGGCTCCCAAGCACTAGCTGTCATGATCACCGCACCCCAGTCATCAAAGTAACCTTTAGGGGGTCTTGTTTCCACTCCTCATCTCCTCCCCCACCCCCCACACAGACACAGCATCCAGAAAGATCTCATTAAAAAGTGAGTCAGATCGCATATCTGCTTGTGACCCTCCCATGGCTTCATCTCAGAGTAAAAGCCGAGTCCCATCACGCAGCCATGGGAAGGAGGGAAGTCGGATCCACGCTACAACACGGAGGAACCTTGGAAACCTTGTGCTAAGTGAAAGAGGCCGGCACAAGAGGCCATAGTGTATGGCTGCATTTACATGAAACGTCCAGAGTAAGCAAAGCCAGTGGTTGCCAGGCACCGAGAGGGAGGGAGGAGTGAGAAGTGATGGCTAATGGATTCAGCGTTTTTTCCTGGGGTGATGGGAATGTTCCAGAATTAGATAGTGGTATGGTTGCATAACATTGTGAACATACTAAAACCCTCTAAATTGTAGTTTAAAATGGTACATTTTGTGTTAGGTGAATTTTATCTCCATAAAAAAATTGCAAAAGGTGAAAAGCCAGAAGCCCAAGTCCTTCCCTGGCCCACAAGGCCCCCCCACGATCTGCCCATTACCTCCCTGACCCCATCTCCTACTTCTCCCCACGCTCTGCTCCAGGCAGGCTGCCACCTCAGGGCCTTTGCACTGACTGTTCCTCTGTCTGGAACAGTCTTCCTCCAGATTCCCCCATGGTTCCCTCCCCTCCTTCAGGTCTCTGCTCAAATGTCACCTCAGGGGGCCTTCGATTACTCACTTTATGACCCCCCCTCCTGCCAAATTCCCTCTGCCCCGGCCCCATCTGTCTCCAGTTCCTGGTCCCCTGCTAGACTGTCAGCTTCACCAGGGCGGGCTCTTTTCGCTGCTTCTTTCACTGCTGCCTCCCCGGCACCTACAGTAGGCCTGGTACCTACCTGGTGTGGGCGGAGGAGGAGGAGGAGCCCGCAGGTCCTCACCCTCTCGCTCTCCTCCCCTTACAGATCTCCCACGTCTTCACCAACTTTGGCAAGGGCATCCGCTACGTGTCCTTTGAGCAGTACGGGAGGGACACGCGTTCCTGGGTGGGACACTACGGCGCCCTGGTGACTCACTCCAGCGTGCGGGTCAGGATCCGCCTGTCCTAGCCCGCCAGCCTGCTCACCCTCTGCCGGACATCGCCATCCATCAAGGGCTGCTGTGCAGCCGGGAGCCAGAGGATGCCCCAGGACAGTGCGGGGGGCGGGGGGGTCCCATGTGGCCTGCTCCCCGCAGTCTCCAGAGCACCCCACTTGCTACTGCTTCAGCACGTGGCCCACATACTGTACGCAAACCGGGACCCAGCCAGGCTGCTCGCAGCTTCCCCAGCGGGCGGTCAAGGGAAAACTTTGAGATGTTTACTTTGCCTGCCGACAATTTGGGCCAGTGACTCTTATCCGAGTGTTTTGGGGGTAAGCTGATCGCTGGTAGGGAGCAGAGGTCAATCAGGCAGTCCGTCCTTAAGGGGACCACCAGGGACATCAAAGGGATCCCTTTGTGTTGTTTTTGGGAGTCTCTGAGATTCCTATGGGGCCTGTACAACCTCCTCCCACACTGCCCATCAGCATCTCCACTTTGGGCCAGACTGGAGCCATTTCTTTCAGAATTCCTCAGGCCGACCCCCAAACTGCGGCCCCCACCCCCTGCCCTGGCCTTAGGGCAGCTCACCTCCCGCCGGGCAGCACACTCCTTTCCTCCACACCCCAGCTCCAGGAGCAGGGCATGCACAAAGGAAAGTTCCTCTGTCCCGATCCCCTAGTGTCACCCACTCTCTCCCCAGCTCGGCTCAGCCAGCCAACGAGCTCAATAAAATCAGTGATGAGGGATTTTTGTCTGTGATCGATGCACTTTCTGCCCCCAGCTCTGATCCTAAAAGGCCTGGGGGTGTTTCCAATAATGAGAACTTTAGGAGGTGGCTAAGGGCCATGCAGAAAGCGGAGGTGGGCTTCGAGAATCCCGGGATGGGTTACAAGGGCACGCTGGACAGCCCCACGGCGGTTCTGGGGTTCTCCCAACAGCTCTCAGGCAGGCACTCTTATCCATGCCATTTAGGCCAGGCCACTTAAACAGGCTCAGAGGACTGCCCCAGCGGCCTAGTGGTTAAGTTGGCACGCTCCACTTTGGCGGCCCAGGCTCAGTTCCCCGGCACGGACCTACACGGCTCGTCTGTCAGTGGGCATGCTGTGGTGGCGGCTCACATACAAAAAGAGGAGGATTGGCACAGATGTTAGCTCAGGGCGAATCTTCCTCAGCAAAAAATAAAAAATAAACAGGCTCAGTGTTTAAATATCCTGCCCAAGGTCACCTGGCCGGGAAGTAGGGGTGGCAGGACTCGCACCCTAGTTGGGCTCCAGAGCCCACGGCTTAAAATCGAATGTGGCCAAGCACGTGATCAGGGGAGGCCAGCATAACTCTCAGTGCCGTTTGCCAAGGGAGGAAACCGAGGCCCAGAGGGGGAACAAATATACCCAACGTGACAGAACAAGGAGGTGGAGGTAGGTGTGAACCCAGGCGTATGTGAGTCAGAGAAGAACAGAGGAGTAGCGCCCCCTTGTCACCAATGTTAGTTACCGCCACTTTTCAGCTGAGGAGTCTGGACGGCAGGGTTCCGTGCCCCGGCCCTGGGCCTGCAGGAAGGGGAACTGGGCCTCAGGGCCACACACCTGACCCCAAAGCTTAGAACAGCAGTCATCTGCATGTCTTATGCACATAAAACATCTAATTTCATCTTCATCAAACCCGACCAAGGGGAGGCACAGAATGGAGCCATTCTCTGGAGGAGGAAACTGAGGCCCAGGGGGGATGTCAGTTGCCAAGACCATAGAGAGGATGACCACCACGCAAAGGGGTTTATATCACACCGGTGGCGGGGGTCTGTTTATTGCAAGTCCTTCCCAGCAGGTGGCAGTGCAGTGTCCTGTCCCAGCAGAAGTCCCTTGCGCCAACACTCCATTCATGGACGCCAAGCGTGCTGCCAAAAGCGCCTTTTTCTAATCCACCCCAGGACCCCATGGGCTAACGGTGGTCCTGAGGGAAGAGGCGGGGCCGGGATTCAAACCCAAGACCAGCGGCCTTTAGAGCCGGCCCAGCTCCGCAAAGGTGCTGCAGGGGCCCAGAGAGGCAGGCTCTGGCTCTGCACGACGCCCAGCCCGCGAGCCCCGGGCCATCACTTCTTCTTCTGCACGTGGCTGCAGTCGTACTTCCCGCGCACGATGGTGAGCTTGACGCCGGGCAGGTCCTGCGTGCGGCCACCCTGCACCAGCACCACGTGGTGCTCCTGCAGGCTGTGGCCCTCGCCGGGGATGAAGCAGACGGCCTCGCGGCCCGTGCTGAGCCGCACCCGGCAGCACTTGCGGTTGGCCGAGTTGGGCTTCTTGGGCTTGCGGATGAACGTGCGCAGGACCACGCCCTTCAGCTGCGGCCGGCCCGCCGTGGGGCCCAGGGTCGGGGGCGGCCGCTTCGGGGGCCCCTGGCGGTGCATCTGGTTCAGGGTGGCCATGGGGCGGGCGGCCCGGAGCCGGGGGGCCAGGGCCAGACCTGGGGAGACACAACCAGGATTACCACCCCACGAGCAGATATTAGCAACTCAATTCTGGGCTTCTGGGCGCTGCTGCCAGCACTTCACAAGGGAGCATGTGTTTACATCTGGGGGTCCTCACAGACCATAGTAACAACACGGATTGAGCACCCACGTGTCAGGGTCTATTGTAAGCATCGTACAGGAATGAACTTATTTTATTCTGCAAGGAAGGTATGAACTTTAATGCTGTTCAAGCATCATAAAGCCAGCAGGCTCACTGCGCCCTGTTCTAGGCATGGAACCTCCATTAACTCGTGCCACCCCCACAGTGACCCTGCAGGGTACGTGGGGTATCCCTGCGAGGTGTCGCTGCTCTGCCTCCGCCTGTCACACCCACTTCCAACCCCCACGAGCAGATGCTGTCAGCTCAACTTTCAAAACTGATCAGAATCCACCTTTTTCTCCCTCCTCCACTGCATCCACTCTGGTCCTGTCCACCCTCGTCTCCCAGGTCTCTCTACTCCTACTGTCCGCTCCCCACACGCAGCCAGGGGGACCCCGTGGACACCTGGGTCAGATCACGTCCCTGCCCGGCTCAGAGCCCTCCTGTGGCGCCAAAATCTCCCTGAGGCCCCACACGGTCTGCCCCTGGGACTTCTGACCTCCCCTCCCCACCCGCCCCTTGCTTGCCCTGCAAACACACCGGCAGAAAGGAGGCCAGCGCGGTTGCAGAGCAGTAAGAGAAAAGGCAGTCGGGGGAGGGAATACATTTCCAAGGCAGGCCCACCGGATCGGCTCACGGATGGGAAGTAGGACGGACCAAGATTCAGAGCCAACTGCATTCTCACAACCACCATCCACTGAGCACCCACTGTGTCTTGGCCCCAATGACAGAGACAAAGCGATGGCTGATGACCCCAGGCTGTGCCCTCTCGGTACTCCCAGTCCAGGGACCTCAAAGGTCCATCCTCTCTGTCACTAGCACAGAAGTCCTTTCACACCCACACTTGACACTCCCTCCATATCCACGGCAGGTTCTGGGCTTGCTGTCCATTTCCACGTGTCCTCATGTCTCAGTTACGGCAGAATCCTCAAAGCGGATGAGCCATTCCCAGAAGTCTCCTCCCAGCAGTGTGCCCCTGAGCGAGACTCCTCGCCTCGCACTGTCCCCATCTGTATCGTGGGCACCATAATCACGTCTCCCTCCCGAGCACCTTGTGCATCAAGATACACACGTGAAGCTAGCCCAGATTCCCCAGGCAGGGTGCAGGTCTGCCTCGTCCAGCCCTGTGATCCTCGGTGACTGGCAAACAGGAGGTGCTTAATAAAGGCTTGCACAGTGAATAGTGAATGGGATACCTTACAAAGGGCACGGCCCACGAGAAGCATTTGATGTTTGGGGCAGGAAGAAGTTCATAAATAAAGCATCCCTCTCAGAGCCTGGCACTACTCAGCTCTTGAAAAATATTGGTTGAATGAATGACTCAAACGCCTCGCTTGGGTGTCTTACCCACAGGAAGTATTGGATGTTATTTGCTTTAGAAAGAATTGACTCGAACTCCTGGTCCCCACCTGACGCACGGCTGCCCCCAGCGCAACCACGTCCCACTTCTGCCCTCGCACCCCGAGCTCCGCCAAAACCCATCGCGTCTCCATCCTTGATTTTAAACTGATTCCCTCGGGGCTGCGACAGAGGCACACAAGTCCCACAGGGGATGACCCTCATCCAGCCTCGTTTCTGCAGCCAAGCCTCCCACTTACCATAACTTAGGGACGTGCTGAGGCCACGGAGAAGGCCGGACCAGGACATCCCGCCGCCTGCAGCGTCCCTGCGTTAGGGGATAAAAGACTCAGAAAGGAGGAGGGAAGATTGGCCGTAATTGAGCGAGGATCCAAATTCTCCTTATCCTACTCTCAGAGCCTTCTGGTTCAATCTATGGAAGTTCCTCTGATAGTCTAACCACAACCCCTCATGCTGCTAACAAAGTCCCTCCGTAAACTTAGCCTCGCTCTGAGTAGACTCTCGGGGACCCAAACACCCCCCCACCCCCCGTATACAGGGGGAAAAGGGAAACGAGGGGATGTCCGGGGAAGGTTTGGAGGACCCGGGCACGCCACTGACCTCACCGACCCTAGCCGGAACCGCAGACACGCTGAATCCGGCCTCTAGTCCCTTCCGGGGGTTTTCCCGGCCGGGATAGGCTGGTTCCGCCGCACGCGTACACTGAAGGGGCGGGGCACAGACGACGATTGGACAGCCACAGAGTCAATCTCGGCCAACTGTCTCCACCCCTCCCAGGATCTGATTGGCTCGTTCCCAGCAGGACGGCTGCTTTGCAATTGGTCTAAACGCGGAGTGGGCGGGACGAAGGGTGCGTGACTCCTTGTCCCTCGTCCAAGATGGCTGCGTCCGTAGCGCGGCGCTTGTGGCCTTTGGTGGCCGGGCGGGGCCTCCGGCCCCGGGGAGGCTGCGTCTGCAGTCAGAGCCCAAGGAGAAGCTTCGCTACGGAGAGACGAGAGCGGAACCTCCTGTATGAGCACGCGCGCGAGGGCTACAGCGCGCTCCCTCAGCTGGACATGGAGCCGCTGTGCGCATGCCCGGAAGAGGCCGCGCGCGCCCTGGAGCTCCGCAAGGGGGAGCTGCGGCCGGAAGAGCTGCCCGCGATCGTGAGTGCGCTTGCGCGGCCCGGCCGCCTATTGGCTGCTTGCTTTACGGGCGAAGTGGGCGTGCGAGATGCTCTCCAGCAGGGGGCGGGCTTGTCGCAGGCGCTTTAGTTCCCTCCCAAGTGTCGCCCACGTGTGGTGCTTGGTACCCACGTACCCGGTTGTCCACGGAGCGCTGAGACCCTGCTGTCTAGACCCCCATTTGCGCCTGTTCCGCGAAGCGTGCTGCGTGCGCACCCTGCGCTGGGCACTTGGTGCCGATGCTCTTTGTGCTCCCTCCTCCTGCCGGGCTTACCCAAGGCCACCAGGAGAATGGGGGACAGGGATGTGAAGGGGGGAGCCTCTTGCCTTTGGAGAGGGAGAGGCCTGCACTAGGGCTGTGTGATAAATGAACGGTTTGTTGAACAGATGTAGGGAGCACCTGTTAGCCGGTGTTGAGAATAAGGCGGTGAATGACAACAATAATGATAACGTAGCTAATATTTGCATAATACTACATGCTGGGGAACTAGAACCAGGGTCTGCATGCTCCCAGACCCTGCTGGGGTGCTGCGGATGGTGAGCACCCCGAAGCCCCCCAGCCCTCTCTTGGACGCCCCTACTTTCCTGTTCTAAGTGCTTTATACACATTCGCCCCATTTAAGATTTGCAACAGCCCTGTGAGGTAGGTGCCATTATTTCCCCCATTTTATCAGAGGGGAAACTAAGGCTCAGAGAAGTTAATTTTAAAAAAAAGTATGGAGGTTCCTCAAAAAATTAAACATTGAATTACCATGTGATCCAGCAATCCCACTTCTGGGCATATACCCCAAAGAACTGAAAGCAGGGACTTGAACAGATACTTGCACACCCGTGTTCATAGCAGCATTATTCACGATAACCGAAAGATGGAGGCAGCCCAAGTGTCGATCAGGGGATGAGTGGATAAACAAAATGTGGTGTATCCACACAATGAAATGTTATTCAGCCTTAAAAATGAAGGAAATCCTGACACGTGCTGCATCATGGATGAACGTTGAGGACATTATGCTAAGTGAAATAAGCCAGTCACAAAAGGACAAATACTGTGTGATTCCGGTTATATGAGGCACCCAGAGTAGACAGATACATAGAGACAGAAAGTGGAATGGTGGCGGCCCCGGGCTGGGGGAGGGGGAAATGGAGAGTTAGTGTTGAATGGGGACAGAGTTCAGTTGGGGAAGATGACAAAGTTCTGGACGTGGATGTTGGTGACAGGGCACGACATTGTGAATGTACTTCATGTCACTGGACACTTACAAGTGGTTAAAATGGTCAGTTTTATGGATTTTTTTTTAAAAGTGCTAGTTTAGAGATCCTAAATTGATTTTATAACCCACTAACGGGTCCCGTACCAAAGCTTGAAAAACTTTAGGGCACAAAGTGGGAAGAGGAGCATGGCACGTGGCTTTGCCGCAATAGCAAGGCGTAAGATTTGTTCCTGGGCACCGGGGAGCTCTGGACGCCTTGAGGCGGGAGAGGGATCATGTGAGAACTCTGGCTGGATTGAGGGCCTGAGCCTCAGGGCTGGGAGGCTGGCTCAGGGGTCCTCCTGGGAAATGACAGGACCTGGGTGGGCAGGAGCGGGGGGATGGATGTTCATGAGGCAGAAGGGACAGGACCCGGTGTCTGGCCGCAGGGTGGGGGTGGCAGCTGGAGGAGGCCCAGGGCTCTGGGGTGGGGCCGGGGGCGGGTGGGGCTGTCCCCGAGGAGGAGGAGCAGATCTGGGGGGGAGTGGTTTTCCTAGAGTCGCTCTTGCACGTGGTGAGTGTGAAGTGTCCAGGGGGAGCCACCAAGTGAGGAGCAGCCCTCCCTTTCGGGTTTCCAGCCCCAGAGAGGGAGGACGGTGTTTGTATGTTTTGTCGAAGGGGAGGCTGCAGCCAGAGGGGACAGGGTCGGCCCGGGGGTGCGGGCTCGCTGAGGGGCTCTGGGCAGTGAGAGCTGGGGCGCGGGTCGCCTGGCCCCCGGCCCCTGTGTTGGAGGGGGCAGGGTTGGCTGCTGTCACAGCCCCCGGGGTCGAGGCTCTTTGACTCTCACATGAGGGTCGAGGGGAGTGCTAGCGGGGCCACGGCTCCCTGTCGCCCGTCGCGCCCAGGTCCTTTTATCTTGCTACGCGTCCCTTAGGATGTCGTCCTGGTCAGCTCTCCCCCGGGTCCGTGGACCAGTCCAGGGAGAGCGAGAAACTCCAAGATGGGGCTTATCTTCAAGGAGGCGACCCCAGAGTCGCGCTTAGCTCTCCCTCTCATGTCCGCGGTGGATCTCGGGCGCACGTGGCTGCAGGGGAGGCTGGGGAGGGTCTCGATCCCGGGCAGCCGTGTTCTGGTGCTGGGGGAAGGAGCGGAGGATATGCCCCGGGGCCGGTGAGGGTCTCCGCCTCGCCCCAGCGCTGGCACAGGCGGCCAGTGGGGTGGGGCTCCACCAGAAGGGGCGGGGGACAGCGGCCACTCCACGTCTTTCCCTCCCGTGTCCCCCCAGATCTCCATGTGGCAGGAGCTGAGACAGCTGCGGGAGCAGGTCCGGAGCCTGGAGGAGGAGAAGGGGGCTGTGGCTGAGGCGGTGCGGGCCCTGCTGGTGAGCATGGGGGTTCACGGGGCGGTGGGGTGGCGGCAGGATGCCTCCGGCTGTGGGTGACGGGGAAACCCGACTTAAGGACCTTGAAGGATGCAGACATTCGTTAACTCACGTAACATCCAGGTTCAGGCATCCCTGAGGTTGATGAATGTGCGGCTTCCTTCCCCTCTCTGCACCCGCGACTTCCCCGCGCTGATGTGACCTCAGTTCCCCACAGTCCAAGCCGGCTGCTGTAGTCCAGCGTCTCCTCGTGTGACCCTGCCAGAGGCAGGGAACAAACCTCTCTGGCTTCAGTGCCTTTTCCAGGAGCAGAGAGACCTTCCCGAAGGGTCCGGCAGAGTCCCCCAGGCGCCCCACACCCCACACCTCCCAGCAGGAGGCAACCTGGCTGGGCCCACAGCCCTGAACTGCAGGCCGCCGGAGAGGGTGACCTGCATCAGGCATTTGGGCTGCTCCTCTCCGGTCCACTCAAGTCCTCTCGCAGCACCGATTACATCTCACGGTGACCGCCGTGTCTGCCGGGCCCCAGGCCACACGTCCCGGGCGGGCGCCGGTGAAAACCGCAAAATTGATCTCCGTCACTGTTCAGTGAGCGCTGGCTCATCTCAGGGGAGCCGTGTGACAGCCCTGCTGGGGAGGCCCTGTTAGCTCCCCACTTCACAGATGGGGTTACTGAGGCACCTAACGTTCAGACCCAGGTCCGCCCGATTCCCTCCGCTGCTCAGAGGCGTAGAAGGTTCGGGATATCAAAGGCCACTGGTTGCAGGCCTCCAAATTCCTGCCCACAGACCACCTCCCAGAGCCTCAGTGTTCCCATCTGCAAAACGGGCTCCCGTCGAGGCCAACCTCGTGGAGGGGTTGTGAAGCAATAGGAGGGTGTGAGAGCCCCCGCAAGGAGCCAGGCGTGAGGCGGCACTCAATGGACGGAGCCGCAGGGGTGGTTACTGTTATGTTATCTTGCCTCCTCCCGGCTTTACCAACAGAGAAACTGAGGCGCAGAGTGGAGGAGGGTCCGACCAGGCCCTGGCAGAGCAAGGAATTCAGATGCCTGGCCCTGTGTGACCTTTTACCCCCTTTTCACCCCTCCTCCCCACCCCCAGCTTCATCAACCTAATCACCGTCTGTCTCTTTTCTACCAGGTGAACCAGGACAACAGTCAAGTGCAACAGGTACTACAGGGGGTTGGGGTCCTGTCCCTAGTGGGGGGGTGGGCAGCGAGGATACCATATCAGTCATGATTCCTCTATTGTATGTGTCAGAAGGCACAACTCAAACAGGATTAAGGAAAAAAGAAAACCAGGCTCTACTGATTCATGAAGCAAAAAAGCTGGCTTTAGGTACAGCTGGATCCAGGTCCTGGCTCCATATTTAGATCTGCTTCCGTCATTCCCAGACCAACTTTCTCCCCTTGGGGGAACCGGAGGCAGGGTCTGGTGCAAATAGGACCACTTCCCTGATAGCTCCAGCCATAGTCCCAGGGCTGATTCTCATGAGTTCAGTTTGGATCACATGCCTGTCTTTGAGCCAGTCACTGTGGAATGTTCTAGTGGGCCAGGCTTGAGTCATGTCCCTATGGACATGCCACATGGTGGTAAGGGGAGGTTCCCGAAAGGATATTCAGGCTGTTGAGCCAAAAGAAGAGGCCCTGAATGTCCACCGAAGAGGTTCTGCTAGCAAGGGTCGAAGTCAGACTGGCTGGGGGACCCCTCACCCTCTCACAGGCTGACCCCGCTTGCCCCGCTCCCAGAACCCCCACTATCAGAGCCTGCGGGCACGTGGCCGGGAGATCCGGAAGCAGCTCACGCTCCTGTACCCCAAGGAGGTCCAGCTGGAGGAGCAGTTCTACTTGCGGGCACTGCGGCTGCCTAACCAGACCCACCCGGACGTGGTGAGCACAGTGCTGGGTGGCGGGGGAGGCCGGGGGCCGCCTCGCGCCACCCTCCCCATTGACGCCCGCTGTCTCCCTGCAGCCCATCGGGGATGAGAGCCAGGCCCGAGTGCTCCAGGTAGTAGGAGACAAGCCAGGTGGGCCAACGCCCCAGGCAGGGGTGGGTGCTCAGGGTCTGGGCCTGTGCTGGAGCCTATAGAACCCCTGGGGCGGCGGGAGGCGGCTCCGTTCTGCTGCCTGGGGTGGGGTGGTGCCCAGGCCCCTGTCTCCCTGGGGCTCTCCCTCCCTGACCCTCGGTGTCTCTGATGCTCTCTCCCTTCCTCCTTGTGCTGCCTCCTCTTTCCTTTCTCTCTTCCTCTCCTCTGCGGCCTCTGCCTCCCCGTCTCTCCCCATCTCTCTCTTTTCCCCGTTCCCGTCTCTGCCGCCCTCTCATTCCCTCCCCGTCTCTCTCCTCCTCCCTCCGTCCCTTCCTTCTGTCTTCCTCGCTCTCCTTTTCTCTCCCTTCCTGCGTCTCCTTCCCGCAGTCTTTCTAATCCTCTCTGTCCCTGTTCCCTGTCTCTCTTCCTCTCTTACCCCATCGCTTTTCATCCATATCCAGCTTTCTCCTTCCAACCACGGGGCCACCTGGAGATTGCTGAGAAGCTCGACATCATCCGGCAGAAGTGAGCCCCCTGGTATCCCCCTTCCTCTGCCCCGCCCCCCAACAGCTGGCTGCCGGCTCCACCTTGTATGGCTCAGCCCAGGATGGGGAACCGCCAGGGCCGCACCCGACATGAATGTTTGATGCCTGATCCCCCGCCTGGCAGCTGGGCCTCTGCCCCGGAGTGCTTGAGTCCCCCTCTGCCCTCGCCAGCCCTGGCCCACGCGTCCCCACCTGTCTGCCCGTCTGCCCCCAGGCGCCTGTCCCACGTGTCCGGCCACCGCTCCTATTACCTGCGCGGGGCTGGGGCCCTCCTGCAGCACGGCCTGGTCAACTTCACACTCAACAAGCTCGTCCGCCGGGTATGGGCCAGGATGGGAGGGCTGCCTGGAGGGGGTGGCATTGAAGCTGAGCTCAGAAGGCTCCGGGACGCGGGTGGGACAGGGACGGGGACGACATCTCTGCTCCAGTCACTGTTTTCAGAGCTTTATATGTATTATTGACACATGTAATTCTCATGAGTTGGGTGCTGTTGTCCCCATTTAGAGATGGAGACCTTGAAGCCTGGAGAGGGGTAGCCCAGGGTCTCACGGCTTGTGTGTGGTGCTGACTTATAACCACTGCACCACCGCCTGCCTTGGTGTAAAGGGAGTGTTGGGGAAATACAACCTCGGTTGAAACTAGAGGGGCCGGCAGGGCTGAACGCGCCCCATGGCGAGGGGCTCCTACATTCCCTGAGGCCACTGGGGAGCCACAGAAGCCTCTAAGCAGGGGAGGGACACAGTCAGATCTAGACTTTCGAACTACAGCTCCGGCTGCCCTGTGTGGTGTGATCTGAATGAGGAGCCTGTGAAGCACCAGCAGAGAGGGGCCCCAGCCGGCCCCAAGCGCACTCTCAGGTTCCCCTGATTTCCTCTGAAATGGAATGGGCTTGAGTGACAAGGGGGAGCCACTGGCCCACTCTGCAGTGTCCCTTCCTCAGGCCTGAACTTGGGGTCTGGTGGGGGTCCCGGCTGTGCCCTTTACCCCTTCCCCTCCCCTCCACAGGGCTTCACCCCCATGACGGTGCCAGACCTCCTCCGAGGAGCCGTATTTGTGAGTGAGGACCCTCCACCCCCCACGCCCGCTGTGTCAGGCCCCGTTCTGGGGGCCCCAGGCTGGGAGACCAGCCTGTCTCCCCTGAGGAGACTGCCCTGGGGCCAAGTGGAGGGAGTCAGGCTGTAACAGGGAGGCCGGAGGGATTCCAGATGCTTCCAGGGGAGGAGCAAGGGTTGTGACTGCAAAGTGGAGGAGGCTAAGGGTCCCCATCCCCTGACATCTGTGGTCTGGCCTCCTCCCCAGGAAGGCTGTGGGATGACACCAAACGCCAACCCATCCCAAATTTACAACATAGACCCCTCCCGCTTTGAAGACCTCAACCTGGCCGGGACAGCAGAGGTGGGGCTTGCCGGTAAGCACCTGCCTGGGGGAAGGGTGGTGGTGAGGACACCTCCAGTGTCCTTGGAGCAGGAGGAATTTTAGAGGGACAACCGGGAGCATCCTGGGGGGTGGCAGCTGCCTGCCTAGGATATCTTCAGTGACCCCAGGACCGACATGTACAGTTGTGTAGGTTGTCTACTGCCCAACAGTACAGTGAGGATCCAGCCACATGCCCTGACGTGAGGCTGTGTCCGCCAGAGGGGATACCTTTTCCAATTCTCACAAAGGTTCCCTGTGGATGGATGGTGGCCCTGGCTGACCCATCCTGTCCCCCTCTTCTCCCAGGCTACTTCATGGACCACTCCGTGGCCTTCAGGGACCTGCCCATCAGGTGATGCCCCGTTCCTTCAGACCTTGTCCCCACCTGTGACATTCTCTCTCCCCTCCCTCACCCCATCTCCCCTTCTCCCCCCAGGATGGTCTGTTCCAGCACCTGCTACCGGGCGGAAACACACACAGGGAAGGAGCCGTGGGGCCTGTATCGAGTGCACCACTTCACCAAGGTTGGAGTAACCGGGACAGGGGAGGGGGCTCACCCCCACGGCCCAGGGTCCCCTGACGCCTGTGCCCCCGCCCTGCCCCAGGTGGAGATGTTTGGGGTGACGGGCCCCGGGCTGGAGCAGAGCTCCCAGCTGCTGGAGGAGTTCCTGTCCCTTCAGATGGAGATCTTGACGGAGCTGGGCTTACACTTCCGGTGCGGAGGGGGCGGGGGAGCCGGGATGGATGGCAGAGGGAGGAGGGGGCTGGCTAGGTGCTACCCATCTTGAAAACCCTCACCACTTTCTCTCTGTCTGCCCCCATTTTACTATATTAGGATCCTATCTAGGATATGTGTGTACTATCGTCCATAAGCCCTGTAGAGGATTCGAGAGCTGTAACAGCAGCATAGGCAGCACGGGGCGCCCAGTGTCGGGGCCCAGGCCCCTTCCCTCCCGTTGCTCCCCATCCCTGGGGTGCCGCCTTGTCTGTACAGACCACCCAGTGGGAAGGGGGGTCTTACGACCTGGACATTGAAAGCCCCACCTCTCTCACAGTCAGTTACATGTAGCTGTCAAGAGGGGCTGAGAAATGAGGGCTTTTTTCGGGGTGACCCGTTACAAAAACGTGGGGGTGCTATTGTTTTAGAAGGTGAGAATGGCCACAGTGAACAGCCCGCAGACTCGGCCACACGCCCATTCTCCTCCGCTTCCTCCCTCCACCAGCTCCTGTTCTGCCATCGCCCCCTCCTCCTGCCCCTCCTCCCTCATCCCCTTTGCCACCATCACCTCCTTTTTTACTGCCATTTCTCTCTTTTTTGGCTATCTTCTCTTCTGTTGTCTCCATGTCTTTGTCTTCCTCTCCCTCCTCCACCTCCTCCTCCTCCATCGCCACCACCTCCTCCTCCTCCATCGCCACCCCCTCCTGCTCCTCCATCGCCACCACCTCCCTTCTCCTCCATCGCCACCACCTCCTCCTCCTCCATCGCCACCACCTCCTCCTCCTCCATCGCCACCACCTCCTCCTCCTCCATCGCCACCACCTCCTCCTCCTCCATCGCCACCACCTCCTCCTCCTCCATCGCCACCACCTCCTCCTCCTCCATCGCCACCCCCTCCTCCTCCTCCATCGCCACCCCCTCCCTCCTCCTCCATCGCCACCACCTCCTCCTCCTCCATCGCCACCACCTCCCTCCTCCTCCATCGCCACCACCTCCCTCCTCCTCCATCGCCACCACCTCCTCCTCCTCCATCGCCACCCCCTCCCTCCTCCTCCATCGCCACCCCCTCCCTCCTCCTCCATCGCCACCCCCTCCCTCCTCCTCCATCGCCACCCCCTCCCTCCTCCTCCATCGCCACCCCCTCCCTCCTCCTCCATCGCCACCACCTCCCTCCTCCTCCATCGCCACCACCTCCCTCCTCCTCCATCGCCACCACCTCACTCCTCCTCCATCGCCACCACCTCTTCCTCCTCCATCACCACTCCAGCCTCGCCTCTTCCCCTTTGCCTCTGTCACCTCCTCCTCCCTTCTTACTGCCATTTCTCTCTTTTTTGGTTACTCTCTCTTCCATCGCCTCTATCTCTTCTTCCTTCTCCTCCTCTCCCTCCTCCTCCTTCCCCTCTTCCTCCTTCACCTCTCCCCCCTGACCTTCTCCATGTCTTTCTCCCTGGCTGCAGGGTCCTGGACATGCCCACCCAGGAACTGGGCCTCCCTGCCTACCGCAAGTTTGACATCGAGGCCTGGATGCCAGGCCGCGGCCGCTTTGGAGAGGTGAGCCCCCGCCCCCTTGGGGATACAGGGCGGAGAGAGGACGGGCCTGGCGCCACCACCGATCCTCTCAGCCCGCCCCGCGCCCACATCCAGGTCACCAGTGCCTCCAACTGCACGGACTTCCAGAGCCGCCGGCTCCACATCATGTTACAGGCGGAGGAGGCTGGGGAGCTGCACTTTGCCCACACAGTGAGCAGCCACACACCCTCGCCTGCCCTCCCGAGCGCCCCCACTCCCCGGGCCCACGCTGCCTCGGGCCCTCCCTGGGCCCAGGCTGGGTCAGCGCCTGGTTCTGAGCGGGCCTCTCTCCCAGGTGAACGCCACGGCCTGTGCTGTCCCTCGCCTCCTCATCGCCCTCCTGGAGAGCAATCAGCAGAAGGTGAGCGGGAGGATGGCACCCAGAGAGGCGGGGGGGCGGGCCGGGGCAGTGGCAGCATCCTGAGGCCTGCTCCGTCCCCAGGACGGCTCGGTCCTCGTGCCCCCTGCCCTCCAGCCCTACCTCGGCACCGACCGCATCACGGCCCCCACCCATGTGCCCCTCCGCTACATCGGCCCCAACCAGCCCCAGAAGCCCAGGCTCCCGGCCAGCCTGCCTTGAGCCGAGAACTTGTCCTCAGCAGCCAGCAGGGTTGTTCCTGCATCCTGGAGCACAGGGGACCCTGGACACCTGGAAGCCGTTTTCCTGACGTCTGCGTTCCTCCTGTCAGCTCCATGCCTGGGCCCCTGGACTCCAGGGTCCACCTCTCCCACCTTCCTACTTCCTCAGAATCAGTCAGGGACCCTGTTGTCGTGGGGGGGGCCTAACCCGCACTGGCAAGCAGGACGTCTGGGAGTGAAGGTTCTAGGGATGGGGGAGGGAGAGGCCTCCATTCTCCTTCCTCTTCCCTCCCTCAGTGCTTGGTAGAAGGTTCCCAATAAACGGTCAGAACAAAGGCCTCTGTGGATCTGCGAGCAAGGGAGACGGCCCTGGCCGACTGGCGGGGGTGCTGGGCAATTGCTCAGCGGTGCTTAATCATCAAAGGGTCTGCGGCTGCAGGGACATGGCTGGAAGCATCCGCAGCCCCCAGAGCACATGGGGGGTGGCGTGGGGGTCACCCGGGGAGCTGAGAGGATGCCGAGTCCTCTCCCCTCACTCTGGGACAAGTGGCACCTCGCTGACCCCAGTTTCACCCTCACCCCTGAGTCCCCAGCTCCAGGTGGGGGTCCAGTGGGCAGCACAAGCTCAGAGAAGCCAGAACTCGCTGTCCCCCGCTTGCGCCCAGCTCTGTGCGTGCAGTGTTTTGCCCAGCTCTTCCGGCCACACCCTTCAGGCCATCCTTCCTCCTCTCTTCGTCCACATCCAGTCCTGCAAACCCTGGCAGCTCCTCCCTCAGAATATTTCCAGAACCTGCCCTTGCTCTCTCGTTTCTCCTTGGACCTGTCCACTGTTATCTCCTGTTTGGACCGTCACATCTCCCTGCTGCCTGTCCCCCACACAAAGCCAGGGGACCCTGTGGACCCGTGTCAGGTCACACCCCTCCCTGCTCAGAGCCCGCCTGTGGGGGAAGACAGAGTTGTGACCCTGGCCTGGTTCACAAGGCCCCGCATGACCTGCCCCTCACCTTGCTCTTCCACATGCCTCTTCTCTGTCATGTTCTCTGCCCTGCGGGTCTCCCTCTGCCAGCTCGTCCCCACCTCCAGCCTCACCCTGCTAGTCCCCTCCCAGCTGCTCTTCCGTAGATCTTGTGTGATTGCCCCCATTCTATCACTCAGGCCATAGCCCAGTGTCACCTCCACAGAGAAGACTTCCCTGACCACCTGGCCAAGGTAACCCCCCAGCTCTGTATCCCAGCCGCACTGGCGCTGCACCTGTCATGTCCTCCTGCCTCAGGTGACGTGTATCAGAGTGCCATCTACCTTCCCTTCTCTGATGTCCGCTCCAGGCGGGCAGGGGAGTTTGCCTGTTGGTTCACTGCCGCAGCCCCCGGTCTAGAAGAGGCTGGGCATACAGTAGGTGCTCAGTAAAGGTACTAGGAGGAAGGTGCTCAGACCTGTGCAGTGCCCTGCCTGTTAGCCACACTGTGGAGTCGGTGTCACCAGCCCTACTTCACTAACAAGGAGACAGACAAGTCTCAGAGAGGTTAAGCAGTTGTCCCAGGGCTGCACAGCTGGCAGTGGTGGAGCCAAGTACAACCCCTGGGGAAGGAGGTTTATGAGACCCATTTTCCAAATGAGGATACTGGGGCCAAGGACAGAAGGAGTCGCCTGAGGTTGATCTGTAAGTGGCTGCCCCTGATTCGAACCCAGGTCCGCCTCCCAGTGGGGCTTTAAGTCCATCAGACCCTGTTTCTCTGGGGAGAGGAGCCCCCGCCCTCCATGCCAGTGCTCAGGGGCCAGAGCTGGAGGGGAGTGGGTGCAGGGCGTGGGTCCCCATGAATAATTGATGGTCTCAGGCAAGTCACCATCTCGCAGCTGTCACCCTGCCTCGGGCAGGGAGGGGGCGGCGGTGATGTCACTTCCTCCCCTGTGGGGCCACAGGCCAGGTTATAAGGAGCTGCTGTCCCCCCGCCTGCACAGGGCTGAGCACCCTGGTCAGACGCCCTGCCATGTGGCACCACAGGCCCTCCTCTGTGCTGCTGGTGCTGCTGCTGGGGGCAGGTGAGTGCCAGAACCCAGGGGGACCTCAGGGGCCACCTCGGAGAGCCGGTGACCGTGGGTGGGGACCGTGCAACCCAGCAGGGTCAGACTAGAGACTGACTGGGCCGAGCTTCCAGGTGGGCCGGTGCATCTGGCAGGTGGGCTGGGGAGGGGCATGTGGGTACCAGGACGCCCTTGGAGCTGGAATCAGCACCGGGGACAGCGCCCGGGGCCCAATCCCAGAACCCATCTGCTTCCTCCACAGCCACCGCTGCTCCCTTGGCGCCAAGACCCTCCAAGGAGGAGGTGAGGAGGGTGGCCCCTTGCCCTGCCTCACATCCCTAGGGCCCCGGCCCTCCCTGCCCAGCCTCCTCCATGACCCTTATCTCCCCTCCAGCCCTCCAACTGCTCACATTCCCCCCATCTGTCCTGCCCTCAACCTCCCCTCTGACCCTTCCCCCCCAGCTGACCCGCTGTCTGGCAGAAGTGGTCACAGAAGTGCTGACGCTGGGCCAGGCCCAGAGAGGCCCTTGCATGGCTCTCCTCCACAAGGGTAAGGAGCCCCCACCCCACCCAGGGGTCTGTCCAGGGCTGCCTTGACGAAGGGGTGTCCTGTTCTCATTCCGGAGCTTTCTTGCCTAGGCTGGCACGGCACTGCCCAGCGGGTCCAGCCTGACAGAGCCTGGGCCCCAGCCCCACCCTTAGGGCTCCCTGCAAAGGAACGGGATGGGGACAGAGAATGTCCCCCAGCACCCAACACTCCTCTCCCAGTCCTGGGCAGTCCCCCTGTGGGACCTTGGGCAGCCCCCAGCACTCTTCTGGGTCTGTCTCCAGATCTGCTGCCCACAGTATCCTCTTTCCACTAGAAATGTGTGGGACAGAGCCCTACAGCTGTGCGTCCACCAAGGAGAAAGACCTGGTTGGAGACTTGAAGAAGGGGGAGGCTGGGAAGATGAGGTCCAGCCAGAAGATGAGGGACGAGGAAGAGGAGGAGGCAGCAGAGAGGACCCACGAGTCCGAGGTGCAGGAACAGGCCGTCCACAAGCAGCTGCACAGCCAGCTCCGCCAGGAGGACCGCGAGGAGGAGGAGGAGGAGGAGGAGGGAAAGAAGAGGGGGCCCGCGGAGACCTTCAAGGGCCTGTGGAAGCGGCATCTAGAGGGTGGAGGGGGACCCCAGAAGCAGGTGGCAGAGGAGGCCAGTGATGAGGAGACGGCCCAGTTCGAGGCAGAGGAGAAGGGCGTGCAGGTGCTGGGCGGGGGGCGCAGCCTGTGGCAGGGGGCTGAGGGGCCGGGAGGAGAGCGGCACGAGGACGCGCCCCACCGCTACCACCTCCGCCAGCCAGAAGCTGAGGCCAAGCAGGAGGAGAAGGACGAGGCTTCAGAGCGGGAGGTGAGTGGGGGAGGCATTGGGGGCACGGGGTGGAGCAAATGTCAGTGGAATTGCTACCAAACAGGACTGGGCCATAAACAGCAAGAACCGCTACAAATGGGTCACAATGACCAGGACTAGGTAGCAACATCCAAGCAGGGCCTCTGCTTGACCCAAGACGGCTTCCATACCAGATTATGGTAACCATGATGGCCACCGTGACTGCAGACGCGTCCAAGTTAGCCACCATTCTAGTCCAAAAGAAGCTGGCCACATGGAAGGTGGCTGCCATGTCTGGTTCACTGGGCTATAGAACCATTGCTGGGTCATGGAAAGTAAGATGTCACTGTGAGTGGTGGCGGTAGCCACAGTGGCCATCCCATCACAAATGGGTCATGGCATCCGGGTTGGGCACCTTTGCTAGTCCCACGTCTACTGTCGTTGGGTCTGGAGTCAACGCAGACCTCACGTGTTGGCCAACGTAACTCTTCCAGGGTCATGGCGACCGCTGTGGTCACCACTGCAATCCATGATGACTAGGATGACCACTGCTGGCTGCCGTTGTGTGAACTGATATGGCCACATTGATGGGTGACCACTGAGGCGGCCTGCCCTCGAAGGTGGGTGCTGACCACCCACTTCTGATCCCACCAGGAGCGGCTGGAGCGCATGAGAGATGAGCTGAAGGCGGCGACGGAGATGTTGGGGGAGGAGCTCCAGAGGGCGGGCTGACTCCCGACCCCATGTCCTTCCTCCCGACACACCCTATGGCTTAGGACTGTTGACCCCCAAAGCCCTCACCTGGTGCCCACTCCACTCCCCCACCTGCAGGAGTGGGGGAAGGGTGGGTTTGGGACCAGGCCTGAGGGGCCGAGTCAGAGCTGGGGAGAGAGGCCGGGCTCGGACTGAGTCAGGACACATCCTTCCACCCGTCTCGCCCACTCTGACCCTTCCAGGTGAATAAAGCACAGAGAAAACCACCCAGGCCTACTGTGCAGCTCTTGCTTTTGGAGGGACAGGTCCCAGGACTAAACTAGAGGACCAGGAAGGTGCCCGGCAGTCTAGTCTCTGTTGTCAGAACTGGGATTTTATTAAACTGGAAATTCTGTTGACAACGAAGTCAGACAGGGTCATCAGGGAGAGGTTTTGAGGCTGGGGGGGGAGGTAGCGGGTGCTGGTTCCGGCCTCTGTGGACCACAATGTCGTCATATTCATCCTGGGGGCAGAGGGGACAGGCAGAGGGGCTCAGGCGGTTGCCACCCGCCCGCTGCCCAAGTTCTTCCACCCTCCCTAAGAGCCGGCTCTGGCCTTGAAGCCCAAGGTCCCTGGCTCCCAGTTCAACTTCCCTGCTCCTAGTTCTCCAGTCACCACTTTCAAAGTCTCCTGTCCCCTGCCTGTGTCCTCCCCGCTCTAGGCCCACTGCTGCTCCAGCTTCTCAGCAGCCACAGCCCCCGAGGTCTCCCTCCTCCACTGCCTCCCTCTGCCTTTACCCAAATTCCTCAGCCCCAACTTGCAGCGCCGTCCCCTGCCCGAGGCAGTGTCTCTGCTGCCTGGGTTCTCCAATGAAACCTCACCTTCCCTGCTGCTGCCAGTGTTCAGAACACTCCTGCCCCAGGTCATCTGCCCGCAGGCCGAATTCTCCAACACTTGCTCCACGAAATCACGCCCCACGCCACCCCCACCGCTGCCTGTGGTGACCAGTCATTGTGACTGAGGTCTTGTCTCCGCCTCTGCCTGCGTTCTACCTCTGTCACTGCCTTCATTTCTCAACCACCGCTGCCTGAGTTCTCTCACTGCAGCAGCCCAAGGTCGGTCTCAATGTGCTGCCTGATGCCTCTTCTCCTGCTTCCTACTTGCCCGTTTACCCTGACCCCCCCAGCTGGGCCACCCGGTCTCTCCGCCTGACTCACGCCCTCGTCCCCGCTGTCACTGTCGCTACTGCTGCTGCAGGGGCCAGGCCTGTCGTCCTCGTCCTCGGGCTCGGGGGCTCCGTGTGCGCGGAGGAGGCGGGCGAGGATGGGGTTGGGCCGGAGTGTGGCGCTGCCCAGTGGGGTGCGGCCGCCGTACATGCGGGCAGCAGGGTCGGCACCTGCCCGCAGGAGAAGCTCCAGCACGTCGGCTGCCTGGGCCTCCACTGCCAAGTGCAGGGGGCTCCGGCCGCATGTGGGCTCCTGCAAGGGGCAGCAGAGAGGTCAGAGGAGGCCCCGCCCCATGCTGGGGGACAGTCCCCACCCTGTTGCGCCTTCTCCTGAGGGCGGCTTACCGGTTTGTTGAGGTCAGCTCCGGCCTCCCGGAGTAGTCGGACCATCTCTGCATCTTTGTGGATGACGGCCACGTGGAGTGGGGTGTGGCCTGGGGACAAAGTGACTGGTGTCAGATGATGGAGGCAACACCATGATCCTGGGGGAGTGCTTTGTGGCCTGGGGGTGCCCAAGTTGGGGTCTGGCTCCTGAACTCCTAAGTATGTCAAAGAGGCACCTGCATCCTAAGTCTCGGGGGGTCTGGAACGTGCCGGCGGTGGCAAAGCCTGGGTTGTGGGGTGTCTGGGGCCTATGGGTGAGGAGCCTGGGGGCTCTGGATGGGAGGCCTGGACCTTGGGGCCAGGAGACCTGAGTCTCTGGTCTTACTTCACAAAGGACGTGGACCCCAAATTCCTGGGTCCTAAGTAGTTGAAGGGCCTGTGACTGTGGGAGGAGTGGGATGGGCCCTGAACACTGGGTCCTGGATGATCTAAGTCCCCTTGTGGAGGGGCCTGGTCCCAGGTAGCTGGGTTTAGAAATGGGGGAGCTGAGACTCAGATGCCAGGGTCCTGAGTAGATGGGGTCTTTTTGCTCATGAGGCCTAGGTGAGGAGGGCTGTCCCTGAAGCCAGTGTCAATTTCTGGGTACCTGGGCTGCCAGTTTCACAGAAGGCCTGGGCCTTCAGTTCCCTTGTCCTGCGGGGGCTAGGACCTGTGGGTGGTGGTAGGGGCTCCAGAGTGAGCTCTACCTTCCAGCTGGGGAGGCTGGGCCCCACACCTGGATCTTAGCAGCTCTAGGCCTCTGGGAGACAGGTCTGGGGCCAAGTGGTCTGGGGCCCCCAGGTGGGGGTCCTGGGTCCCACATGTCCATTCTCAATAATCTGGGGCCTGAGCAGGAGTCCTTGGTCCCGAGGCCTGGGTCCCTGAAGCCTCAGGATTATTTCCCAAGGGGCTGGGTCTGAGTCAGGAGAGCTGAGCTAGGAGCCCCACCTGGGAGCCCAGGCCCTTCCCAGGGACTGGGAACCTCACCCTCATAGTTTTCAGCCTCCAGCTGCAGCTTCCAGTCCTCCTCACTCTCATCCTCTTCCTTCTCCAAGTCAGGGTCGGGGTACAAGGCAACAGGAGCGTGGTCAGTGTCGGGGGTGTGGTCAGGGTCCTGAGCGAGGTAGGTGCTGGGGGCTCCCCGGGAGCACCGGGGGCGGGGCTGGAGCAGCACACGAGCGCAGGCGTGTGCCCCCACACGGCAAGCCAGGTGCAGCGCTGTGTGGCCCCCACGCTCTGCCACGTGCAACCCGGCACCTGCTGCATACAACTTCTCCACTGTGGATGCCTCTTCCAGGATGGCTGCCAGGTGCAGGGCTGTCTGCAGGAGCAGAGGGCAGGGGTTAGGGGTCACCCTGAGAATCCTGGCCCCTATGACCTACACTGTCCCCCGGTGGCTCACCTGGCCCAAGTCATTCTGCAGGTCCAGGTACTCAGTGCCAGCCGCAAAGCCCAGGAGGAAATCCAGGAAGGGCTCATGCTGATGAATCACCGCCAAGTGCAGTGCCCTGAGGACAAAGATGGGGTCAGAGGGCAGAGGTCAAGTACTCTCATATTCCTTCACTCAACCAACATGGAGCACCTATTGTGTGCTAGGCACTGTGACCACAGCTCTGGAACCAGCTCTCAGGAATCTGGGAGGGTCAGGTCAGAGTTAATTCCGCAAATTTGTTTAATCAATATGTATTAAGTTGGACTTCTACTTCCTCCCAAGATGAAGTAACTTGGACTAGATTTCCCTCCCATCTGAATCAACCAAAAAAATCAGACAAAATACAGTATATGAAAGGACAGTTTTCAAGATACTGGACATCATGCAATGAATGACAGTGATCCTTGAGGGACAGGAAACCAATGAGATGAGCCCTTCAACTGACTGCCACAGCTTACTGTGTTGAGAGTTTCCAAGCCACAGAGCAGAGAGGGGAAACCCAGGCAGGGCCCAGCAGATGGCCTGAGGCAAGAAGATGGCGCTGAATCTGGGGAGAGCTAGGCAGTTAGAGTCACACAGCAGAGAAGCCAAGAGGAGAGTACCCCACAGGGAGAGGCCCCAGAGATCTGCAGAGGGGCCTCTTGAGTATTTAGGAGAATACTGATCAGCGCATGTGTGAGGAAACTACTCCAGTCTGGGGGAAATAACCACCCAAAAGGATTAGAGAATCGTGACCATTGGTCACACGGGGCCAGGAATAGGACCTGTTCCCACCAGTCAGTCTAGGAAAGACCTGTAATTTGCAGGACATTGGGTAGAATACTCAGGAAGGTTTTACCTCAGTAGTGGGGAATAATGAGTCCTAGACAGACCACTGCTCAGGACCCACCTAACAAATCATAAAAGCAAAACCCAAAAGGATCAAGCTACTTGCAAGTAATTTAACTGCATCCCAGAACAATATACAGGAATATTTACAGGAACACAAGATATCCAGCCTAACAAGAAAAAATCCACAATGTCTGGCATCTAATCAAAGATCATCAGGCATACAAAGAAGCAGGAAAACACAGTCCCTAATGAGAACAATCAATCAATTGAAATTGACCCAGATGTTAGAATTAGCGAACAAGAACATTAAAACAGTTCATTATAACTCTATCCCATAAATTAAAAAAGTTAAGTAGAGACATGGATAATAAAAGAAAAAGACTCAATTGAACTTCTAGACATAAAACTACAGCGTCTGAAATGAAAAATACACTGGATGAGATTAACAACAGATTACACATTGCAGAAGAAAGGATTAATGAACTTGAAGACTTCATGATAGAAACTATCCAGAATGAAACACAAAGAGAATATTTCAAAATGAAAAGAACATCAGTGAGCTGTGGGACACTGAGCAGCCTAACACATTTGTCACTTAAGTCCCTAAAGGAGGAGGGGGATAGACAAAATATTTGAAGAAATAATGTCTGGAAAATTTTCCAAATTTGATGAAAACTCAAAATTTTCCAAATGTGATAAACTCGCAGATCAGAAGCTTAATGAAGCTTAATGACTCCCAAGAACAAGAAATACGTAGAAAACTACACCAAGGCCCATCATTAAAAATCTGTTCAAAACCAATGATAAAGACAAAAATCTTAAAAGCAGCCAAAGAAAAAGATACCTGAAGTACAGAGGAATAAAAATAAGGATGACAGCAGATTTCACATAGGAAATAATGCAGGAGAACACAATGGAGTGACATCTTGAAAGGACTCAAAGACTGTCAACCTAGACTTCTTTAACACAGCAAAAATATCTTTTGAAAATGAAGACAAAATAAAGATGTTTTCAGATATACAAAAGCCGAAGGAACTCAGCAGACCTACACCACAAGAAATGTTAAAGGAAATCTGCCAGCAAAAGGAAAATGGTATCAAATGGAAATACAGACCTATAGAAAAGAATAAAGAACACTGGAAATAGTAACTATATGGGTAAATATATTAACTTTTTTCTCTTAATATGTAAGTCTCTTTAGAAGATAACTTAAAAAATAACAGACTGTTTAAGTAAAAATAATAACAATATATGGTGGAGTTTATAACATATGTATAAGTAAAATGTATGACAACATTGCATAAAGGCCAGGAGGGGACAAGGGGAAATACATTATTCTAAGGTTCTTTTACTCTATGCGAATGGGCATAACATCATCTGAAGGTAGCCCATAATAAGTTAAAGCTGTACTATTCTAGTGCAGGGGTCAGCAAACTTTTTCTGTAAAGGGCCAGATAAATATTTTAAGTTTCGTGGATCATATGGTCTGTCTTGTACCTACTCAACTTCTGTTGTCATGCAAAAGCAGCCACTGGCAATATGCAAATGAATGTGGCTCTATTCCAATAGGACTTTATTTATGGAGTCTGAAATTAGAATTTCATATAATTTTCACTTGCCACAAGATATTCTTTTTATTTTTTTTCAACCATTTAAAAATGCAAAACCCATTCTTACCTCACAGCCATACAAAAGCAAGTGGCTGGCTGGATTTTGCCCTGAGGCCATAGATTGCCAACCCTTGTTTTTCAAAGCAACCACTAAAATAACAAAACAAACTGTTAAAGTTGAGAAGCCAATAAAAGAAACACAATGGAACAAAATTTACTCATTCCAAAAGAAGGCAGAAAAAGAAGAAAAGGGAAACAAGGATGGGATGAGATAAGAAGAAAATTAATAACAATCTGATAAACATAACTATATCAATAATTAAATTAAATGTAAATGGTCTAAACACTCCAATAAAAAGGCAGCAATTGTCATATTGACTTAAAAAGTAAAACTCAACTCTCTGCTGCCTACAAGAAACGCTCTTTAAATATAAATATTAACAAATAGGTTAAAAATAAAAGGATGGAAAAAGATACACCAGGCTAGCACCAGTCCGTCAAAAGAAAGCAGGAGTATTTTAATATTAGACAAGGTAGATCTCAGAGCAGTGAACATTACCAGGGATAGAGGTTATTTCATAATGATAGAGGTCAATTTTTCAAGAGGACATAATAATCATAAATGCCCTAATAACACAGCAAATTACACAAAGCAAAACCTGATAGAATTTCAAGGAGAAATAGACAAATCCCAATTATTGTTGGACATTTCAATACCCCTCTCCAATAACTGATAGAACAAGTAGACAAAATCATCAGCAAGGATATAGACTTGAATAATGCTATAAACCAACACAACCTCTGACACTCAGAGGACACTACACCACCACCAACAGAATACACATTCTTTTCAAGTGCACACCCAACATTCTGAGCCATAAAACAAATATCTGGAAACTAAATAACATACTTCTCAATAATCCACTGGCCAAAGAAGAACTCAAAAGAGAAATGATCAAGTATACTGAATTAAATGAAAATAAAAACATACATATCAGAATTTGTGAGCTACTGCTAAAGCAGCACTCAGGGAAATTGACAGCACACAACACCTATACTAGAAAAGAAGAAAGGTCTCAAATCAATGATCTCAGCTTCCACCTTAAGAATCTAGAAAGGGAAGAATAAAGCCCAAAGTAAGCAGAAGAAAGGAAACAACGAAAGTCAGAACAGAGATCAATGAAATAGAAAGAAAAATAATAGAGAAAAGTCATGAAACCAAAGCTGGTTCTTTGAGAAGATCAGTGTTTACTGTGTGCTCCTGTGGGGATACAGGAGTAAACACAACCCACACACACACACACCGGGAACGACCCCCAGCTGGGCTTACAACTGTTGGTCCTTCTCCCCAACCTACTTGTCTCATTTTCCTGCTTTATGTTTCTCCAAAGAACTTAACTACTTTCTAACATACCACTTTTCTTTCTTTTGCTTCTTTCATTTCTTTCTGTCTTAGTTTCTTCCCATCTTTGTCTTCTTTTCTCCTTCTTTCTTTGTGTCTTCCTCTGTGTCCTGTCTGTCTTTCCTTCTGTCTCCCTTTCATTCTCTCTTTCTCTCTCCCTTTCTTTCTCTTTCTCTCTCTCTTTCTTTTTCCTCTCTTCCTTCTTGTCTTTCTGTCAGTCTGGCTGGCTGTCTACATACCCCCACTAGAATGCATGCTCCATAGGGCATACGTCTTTCTCTGTTTTCTTCAGATGCCTTATAACCAGCACCTCAAACAGGGCCTAGGACATGGCAGTGTTTGATAAATATTTGTTTAACGGATGAATCCCTGCTGTCGTGGAGCCTATATTTTCTCTTTGAATGTAAGATTTGAAAACTACTGCTCAGAAAGTGGGACCTTAGAGTCAAAGGCCAAGTATTAATTGGGAAATTAAAGTCTAAGGCTCATGAATCAAGAGCTAAGGATCAAAGATCATATTTGCAGGTTAGAGGTCTCAGGACTGGGGTCAGGAAGGTTAAACTGAGTGTTGAGATCAATGGATAGGGATGTGGAACTCTGAGAACCAGAGTTCAAGAAAAGAAGGTCAGAAATTATTGGATTAGGATCAAAGTTGGAGACGAAATTGGTCTAATTAAAGGTTAGGACTTGGGGGTTAGAGGTCAGGAAGTCAAGCATCGGAAGTCAGATTTAGGATGTGAGGTTGGGAAGCCGGGATCAGAGACTAATAGGGAATAAGATGTCGGATCCTAGGGCCCAGTTAGGTAACCTAAGGTTCACTCACGTGTCCCCATCCTCAGTGACGTAGCCGAAGACGAGGGGCGCCCACGACAGCCCCGGGCCCAGCTCCGCGCCCAGCCCCGGTCCTCCGGGGGCCGCCGCGTCCGGACCCAGAGAGCCCAGGCCGCTGTCGCACCATTCGTCGGCGTCCGAAGCTTTCCCCAAGCACGCGACCCCGGCCATGGCCCCCGAAGCCTCAGGGGGCCCCAGCGGCCGCCCGCCTGTTGCTGGGCTCTGTCTGGAGGTCTGGCGCTTCCGCCCTGCGGGGAATTCCCCAACCCGCCCCCTGACTCACCCAATCAGCGTGGGCTAAATAGATCTTGCCCCGCCCCCATACCACACTGTGACCAATCAGAGTACTGAGATAGACTGCGGCTCTCTACCCATTCCCACATTTTCCGGGCGCCCTTTACCAACATGGCTGCCGGCGCGGGGCACTCTGGGACACGTAGTCTGGCCCTCGCAAATCTCCCTCCTCTAAGAGGGGCGCGCCGCCGACGTTGTGCGAAGGCTCGTGTGCGGCCGCGATGGCTGCTGGGAGTTGTAGTTCTCTGCCCTATCTCTGCCCCCTCCTGTTTCCGGTGCCGTCACGGGACAGAGCAGTCGGTGACAGCTCCTAGGGCCCCCGCCCCGCGCCCATGGCCGAGCCGGACCGTGAGTCGGGGGCCCCGGTGGGAGGGTCGGGCCGCGCTGGGGCCTGGCCGAGGGCTGCAGGCCCCGGGGCCCGAGGGTGGGCTATACGCTGCAGGAGATAGGGGCTGCACGGGGCACGGCGTTGGGGGGAGTGGGACTCGGCGGGCCGTTGCTAAGTGATCCATATTGCTAGGTCGGTGGGTTTCTGGGTCGCGAGGTTTTAAGGGTCCGTTTGCCACGTCCCCCAAGTTACTAATGATCGCGTGTTTCTCGCACCTTGGTCGCTAAGGACCCTCGTTTCTAAGGACTTAGGTTGCCGCGGTCCCGGTTGCTAAGGGCACCTGGTTGTTGGAGGGAACCATAGGATCTTAGGGGACCCCTCGTGTCCCCTCCTATCTCGTTCCTCTAGTTCCTGTGCCCCTCCTACACCTACCATCCCCACCGCGCCTCCTCTCGCACCCCGCCTCCAGTCAATGTCTCTTCTTGTCTTCTCTTACTTTCTAAACTTCCCTCTGACCCTCCCCGCACACATTCACACGCTGCTCTGTCCTTCATCACTCCTCCTAAGTCTTCCTCCATGCCCCATATGCTCTACTTTCTCCTCCCTCTGCTAAACTTTCCCGTCCCAGCCTCTGTCCCTCACCAACCACCTCTCCTCCCAGCCCTCTCCACTCTAAGATCTGCCTTTCCCCATCCCTTCCCTCCCTCTACTCCGTTTTTAATACCACCTCCCGCCCCCGCTAGGATAACTAGGTTGGTGGGTCTTCTTGCCCCCCGCCCTGCTACTTTGAAGCCCTTTGTTCCCCCTTAACCATTCCTCCCACTGTAACCACGTCTACTCCCCCTCCTCCCCCAGCCTCTGACCCTCTGGAGACCCAGGCAGGGAAGGTGCAGGAGGCTCAGGTGAGATGGGAAAGGGTGGAGGGAAGGAGAGAGATGTGCTTGTTCCCACACCCCACTCCCCTGGGGGAGGTGGCAGAGGGGAGACAGTTACCCCAGGGCCCTCAGCTCACTGCCCCAATCCCTCACCCCACCACCCGGGTCAGCCTCCTGGGGAATGGTGGATTCTGGGGACTGTCAGAGAAGGTCGTGCAGCCTCAACCCCAGGCCTACCCTCCCCAACTCCTCCCCCGATCCCCCCACCCCCGCCAATCTTTCTGAACCTCGTTCGTGTTTGGCCTGGAAGAGATAGGTATCCAATCTGGTCTCTGAACAGATCTCATGGACAAGTGACTAGAAAATGACCCTACAGGGCGATTATGGAAGTAGCTCAGAGCACTGTGGGACCCCAGAGTCAACTTTGTGGGGTCACAGGGATTCCGGCCAGTCCCTTCCCTGGAGGAACCCACAGGCTGGTCTAGGAGTCAGACTGAGGTACACACACATCATAGTAAGTGAGAGTGACTTAGAATTTCCTGAGGCAAGATGAGAAGTGGGGTTCCATGCAGAGGGTCCAGCCTGTGCAAAGATGGGAGGGCATGAAAGAGGGTGATGTGTTCAGTAGTCGGTGGCTGAGGGTGGTCAGCTAATTATCTTCATGGGTACTCACTCCAGCCGGGTGCTCTGCTTAGTGTCCTATATGCATCATCGCATTTCATCTTCCCAGCATCCCTGTGCGGGGCAAGGTCTATTGTGGCCATTTTACAGATGAGAAATTTGAGGCAGCATTGTCAAGTCTCTTGTCCTCTGTTTGCAACCCACGGTACTCGACACACACGGCGCCTTCCAGACGCTTCTGGGAGAGGTAGACAGGCTGCCTCAGAGAGGCTCAAAGGCCCCGCCAGCACCTCCAGCTCCCCCTAGGCTGAGTTGCTCCCACGTGCTGGGCAGGGCCCTCGAGTCCTTCCACAGAGTCTCACTGTCTACAGCCTGAAGGAGTGCCGGCCCACCCACAGACACGAGGCTGCTGTTCAGATGTGGGCAGGGCAGAAGCTGTGACTAGAACATGCCACAGATGCCCGGCAGAGGGTATAAGAGCTTCCGTCAGCCCGGGGCTTCTCTCTCTGGTTCCCCAAGCCCGACCACTGTCAGGGAAAAAGGTTTCATGTTAAAAAGGAATCCTCAGTCCCAAAGAGAGAGATTCGGGGATGTAAATTGCAGCATTGTCTGTGACAGGGTAAAACTGGAGAGAGCCCAAATGGCTGTCAGTAGACGGGCGAAATGAACTATGGTACATCCTTACAATGTGACACTCTGTAGCTGCTTAAACGAAGGAGGTGGCTCTGTAGTATATTGTTCCGAGGAAAATGCAAGGTGCAGCATCGATCGTACTGTGGTATGACCCACTTCTGGAAAAATAATGAGGTTTATATGCAGAGAAAAAATCTGGAGCAATCGTTGTACTGTGAATAGTGGTTATCTCGCCGGGGTGGGCGAGGGAATTACAAGGCAGGTGCCCAAGTTATATACTGTTTAATGGTTGAAGCTTTACAAAGCTTATACAATCTTAAAAAGCAATAAAAATTTTCAATATGTTTAGAAAGGAGGTTCCTATTCTGAAAGGCTTGGAACCAGAGAGTGAGTGATGGGGGAGAGGGTTGTAGGAGGGGGTTTAAGCTGGAGAGTGAGTTGAACAGAATTGCGTTTTTACGAGATCTATTGCAGGGCCCAGCCCTGGTCCAGCACATGGCAGGTATTTGTTTGTTCAGTGGTGGATAGTTCTGGAGCTCCTGCCACATGCCAGACCCTGTTCTTGTGCTGGGCCTCCGGGGGTGAACACGAAAAACCCCTGCCTTCGTGGAGCTGGCGTCATGGTGGACTCTGTGGATGTTCGTGACCAGATGATTAGATGGGAGAAGCCAAAGAGAAGGGCCTTTGCAGTGGAGGGGAGGTGGCTGACCCGGACAGGCCATCACGAGGAGGGTAGCAGAGTAGATCGGAGATGGAGACTGAGGCTGGGAGCCTAGGGAGGAGGGCCGGACAGGGCCCCTGGGGAGAGAGGACAGGCTGGACCAGGCGGAACCCTGCGAGGGGACACATTATGGCGGGAGGGCGGGGGAGGGAGGCGGGAAGTGTCTGGCGGACTGGGAAGCCACACTGAGATGGGGCCCAGCAGGAGGAGCAGGTTTGGGGGAGATGCTGAGGCCAGTTGGGACATGGTGGGCGTGAAGGGCCTGGGGTCCCTTAGGGGGAGACAGCCAGGAGGCTGCGGGAGCCCTGGATCTGGGGACAGAGAGGTGACATCGCCAGTGACTGGGCCGAGGCCATTGGCATGGATGAGGCAGGTCGCCCTGCGAAAGTGGAGAGAGAAAGCAGGAGGGCCGGGGAGACAGAGTCCTGAGACCGGCAGTCTGGGAGCCCGGCCCAGGGGAGGAGTAGAGAAGGGAGATGGAGGGTCGGAAAGGTGGTGTCCGGGCTTCGAGCAGGAGAGCAAGGACCGAGACCTTCCCACTGGCGTTATTCCCAGGAGTGGCTTTGAGGAGGAGGACTGTGGGGTGCTGGACGGGGCGAGGCCCACTCCACAGGGGCCAAGAGGGGTGCAGGGCATGGCCATGACAATAGCCAGCGCTTCCTGAGCACTCACCCCGCGGGCTGCTGGCCTAAGTGCCTCACGTGGGTTAACTTACCTCACCTCGCAGTGGCCCTCCGGGGCGGGTGCCCTCTGAGCTCCCTGTCCAAAGTGAGGAGCACCGAGACTCAGAAAAGCGGTCACTCACACGAGATTATGCTCCTCCGAGCGGGGCCAGGTCTCCAATCCAGGCAGCCTGTCCCGGTGCCCACACACTGGCCCCTGGCATGTCCCTCCACCACCCCTCGCTTCCTCGGGCACAGCTCCCAGCCAGAGCCTTGTCCCCAAACCAGGGTGTCACCCCACTGCCCCTCCCTCCCTAACCCCATTTCTCAGCCTGGCCACCCCACCCCCCCTCCTCCAGGACTCGGATTCAGACACTGAGGGCGGAGCAGCTGGCGGAGAAGCAGAGAGTGAGTACCCTCCTCGGGAGCCCGGTTCTGGGGGCGGTTAGGACAGCGATCTGGGTGACACCCCTCGTCTCCACTGGGGGTGACATTCAAAGTAAGTAAAATGGGTTCGCTGCCAGCCCCTGGAGGCCTCTGACTGGGCCAGGCATCAAGCCTTTAGTTGTGGACGATGGGGTAGCCCAGGGCTAGGGCAGGGACACTTGGGACATCTGTGTACCCGGCTGAATGCCCACCTGGCCGCTGTCTGTCTTCTTTTTGGCCAGTGGACTTCCTGCGGAATTTCTTCTCCCAGACGCTGGGCCTGGGCTCCCAGAAGGAGCGTCTGCTGGACGACCTAACCCTGGAAGGGGTGTCCCGCTACATGCAGAGCGAGCGCTGTAAGTCCCCTGCCTGCGTGGGGCCACTTCCCGCCTCCTGGCCCCAAGTGACTTCTCAGCCCCAGCCACGTGAACCATTCACATCTTTTGTTTGCAAGTAACAAGAAACCCGACTCAGCCTGGCTTTAAAAAAGCCAAAAAAGGAGTGTGTTGACTCTATAACTAAAATCCAGCTTTAGGTATGGTTGGATCCAGGGGCTTCCATGTTGTTGTCAAAAATCTTAACTCACTCTGGAGCTGCTTTCCTCTGTGTTGGGGTAGCTCTGAATACAGGTTTCACCAGCCTAGCAGTTCCCACTGAATAAAGCTTCTTTCTCCCAAATATCTTCCATGTATTTGTTCAAACAAAAGAGCAGAGGTTGGCTCCAGTGGGCCCAGGTTGGGTCACATTCCTGTCCTGAACCCGTCCCCGTGTCTCTGATTGGCCAGACCTGGGTCACATCCCCGTTGCTGAACCAGTGACTATGCCCTCGTTGGCCAGGCCTGTGTGATGGAATGAAGACAGTGATAGTATCTCTCCCATGGGGTCCTTAGGGGTTAAATAAGTTAATATAGATGTGAGTGCCTGGAACAGCCTGGAACAGAGCGTGAGCTATGTGGGCGCTCCCTGTGAGTATGGCTGCAGGAGGTTTGTTTCAGGTCTGGTGGAGAGGTACCTCTTTCATGGGCCACCATGTAATTTATATTTCTCGGTGCGAGCTGAGGTCACCCAAGTCTGAGAAAGCAGGCCCTCGGCAGTCCTCAACTAGAACAATCGCCCCTTTGAGGGTCCTCAACGGCCTTTTGTTGCGAACGTCTTCTCCAGTTTCCCCAACCTCCAGCTGCTGCCGTCTCCCTCCTCGGGCCGCCGCCCTGAGCCTCCCTCTCCCGGGCGGGCCAGGCAGCTGTCCGCAGCCATCTTCTGGCTTGGGTGGACCCCAAAGAACGCAGGCAGTGGCCACACAGCACTGGTTCCTTCCGTCCTGCTGCACGTGGGTTTTAGGATCACTGGCTCACGAGGGGTGCCTGTGAGGAGATGATAATCAGTAATAACAATTAATTGAGCCCTGGCTGTTTGCCAGGCATTGGCCTAAGCACTTGGCAGGCGTCCTCTCGTTTGGTCTTCACATTATACTTGTGAGGTCATTACAGGAGTGATCTGAACAGAGGAGGAAACTGACGCACAGAGAGGCTGTGACTTGGCGCAGGGTCACACAGCTGGCAAGAGGCAGAGTCGGGACTCGACCCCCTGACACCAGAGCACACGCTCCCTCCCACGTGGCCCCCACTGGGTCCAGCAGGGCCTGGTCTGATGGCGTCCCTGAGACAAAGCCAAGGGCTGAGGGGCCTTACACTTGTGTGTCCCGTGTGCCCAGCTGACGCGCAGACGCCAGGATCCCGTGGGGAGGGCTGCCCGCCCACGAGCAGCTGAGGAGGCAGCAGGGCGGTGCTTGTCAAATGGTTCGACCCTCCCGTGTCTTCCCGCCTCCTTTTCTGAAAGCCGGTGGCAGCGGGCAACAAAGTACTTCTAGCGTATGCGTCATGAGTCTCAAGAGGTTTGGTACAATTGACTCAAAAGAATCCTAGCGAACATGCACGCGGTGTTTGCTCGGTGCTCGGCACTGACCCGAGCCTCCCGTGAATTCATTCTCTCAGCAGCCCGCCAGGTCTGCGCTGTCATTATGCCCATTTCACAGAGCAGGAAGCTGATGCCCGCAGTGGCGATCTGAGCTACAACCCTGCTGGTGAGCGGGAGAGCCGGTGTCCGAAGCCCGTCTCCACTGGACTGTTCAGTGGGTGTGGGGAAGGGTGGCAAATCTTTGGTCTTTCCCTGAAAATTACCAGTGGCCGATGTGTGTTTACAGAGTAATCAAAAGTAATATGATGAAGGAATATGCATAATACGCTAGAAATAGATGGTCATCCAAGCTCGTGTCCAGAAGATGAAATGTGGCCAGAGATTTTTGCAATGACCCGCAGCTCTTCCTGGGAGCCCCCGCCCCAGCCTCCTCACTAAGATCTCGTGCGTTTTTGTCTAGATTGTGTTGGGAGAGAATCTCTCTCCAAGTGACCTCTCCTTGAAACTAAGTTGGTATAATTTCAAGCAGTGGATTCTTTGTCCCTGTGCTGGCTCTTCCACCAGCTGACTCTGGGACCCCTTCCCCTCTCTGAGCCTCGGTTTCCTCATCTGTACGATGGGGGTGTTAACACCACCCGCCCGGAGATGGCTGGGAGGACCGGTCATGCATCCGAAACGCTTGCCCCAGGGCCTGGTGCAGAGTAAACGGCGTCAGGGGCTGTGATGGGTGGTGTTATTTTGGGGCTGAGCAAACCATGTCACGTGATCCATAAACTCCTCTGCTCCAGGTCGCAGGGTCATCTGTCTGGTGGGTGCCGGAATCTCCACATGTAAGTGCCCCTGCCCCCAATAGCCACCCCCACGTTGGGGGCGCCCCTTCCAGAGGTGGGGAGAAGCAGTGTGTGGGCCCTCGCCTGGGAGGGTCGGTGTGGTATAGACGGGCCGAGGTCCCTGATCCAGTGCTCGCTACCGCTCGTCCCCCAGCCGCGGGCATCCCTGACTTCCGCTCCCCTTCCACGGGCCTCTACGCCAACCTGGAGAAGTACCATCTGCCTTACCCAGAGGCCATCTTTGAGATCGGCTACTTCAAGGTGTGTGCTCCCCTGGGGAGGAACGTCTGTAACCATGGGGGGGGTGGGGGCACCTGGCTCCAGCTCTGATCCCCCCAGGGGTATCTGGTTGCCCACCTGCCCTCCGGCTCTCTCTCCCACAGAAACATCCAGAGCCCTTCTTCGCCCTCGCCAAGGAGCTCTATCCTGGGCAGTTCAAGGTGAGCTCTTTTTTGCCGGGGGACAGGAAAGCTTGGGGGACAGCAGGTGTGGGAAGGCCCTCTTGAACAAATATCACGTGGTCATGAAGTGCGTGGGCTCTGGCCCAACTGCTGCTCTCTCGTTTCCTGCTCTTGTGCCCTTGAGCCTCAGTTTTCCCGCCTGTAAAATGAAGCGAGTAGTAGTACAGGAAAAGGGTTGTTGGGAGCCCTAAATGAGTTAACAGTACACGTGAGAGCCCGGGCTCTGGAGCCGGGCTGCTTTTGTGTGAACCCCAACTCTGCAACTGACCAGCTGGGTGGCTTTGGCTAGATAGTCAACCTCCCCGTGCCTCGGTTTCCCCATCTGTGAAATGGGGATAATGCTGGTCTCGGCCTCGCGAGGCCGTGTGGTGGCTCCATGAGGTGAAACGGGCACGGGACAGTCCCTGGCGGGGGCGGGGCGTGGTGGACGTTGTCTGTCGTCACCAGCGTTGTCGCGATTGCTCCCCTCCAGCCGACCACCTGTCACTACTTCCTCCGCCTGCTGAAGGAGAAGGGGCTGCTTCTGCGCTGCTACACGCAGGTAGGTGGGGCCGCGGGCACCCGGGAGGAGGCGGGCGGTGGCTGTGTCCTGGCATCCCAGGGCCTGAGCGCTCGGCTGCTGCTTCTTCGTCGTGTGACCTGCAGGGAGTCCCTTCCCCACTGTCAGCCTCAGTTTCCCCTAAGTTTCAGAGGCCAGAACAGCTTTGCGCTCTCGGGTCTGTGGTGATGTGGCCGTGACCTCCTCTCAGGGCCACGTCCTCTGTACTGAGAAAGGACCCACGTCTGAGGGGACGCGTGCGTACTGCAGATTTTAGGTTTGTTAGAGTCTTCCAGCAGGTGACACCAATCAAACAAAATCAGTTCACTGTGACAATTTTCCAACTAATGGGTGTCGTGTCTTACGGGAGAGGCCCCTTCCCCTAGTTTGCGGAGGCCTGGGATGTGCCGTGGGGCCCTGGCTCGGTCATGTCAGTTGTTTAGCCGAGGTCTCGCCCTCAGGGCTCAGGCGACGACGGCTTACACTGTTGGCTTCTGGACCGGTCAGCGAGACTTTTGGGGTCTCACACCCCCAAAAGCAAAAAATGTTTGCACCTCTGCCTTTGTTTTATGGATACGTGTTGAAGTGACGTAATGTACTATAACACTGACATCGTGCGTGTTGTAATTCATTCCTCAGAGCCCAAACTTCTAAATCGAGAGAACATATGAGTATAAATACGTGTTCGAGTCTTTTCTTCCTGCACCTGGCAATTCTGCAGCCTCAGAAGCTGCCACCAGGGGGAGGATGACTCTTTTTATTTTCAGGTCGTTTCTCAAAGGGGGTGGTGTCCCGCCCAGGACTGGTGGTGGCAGTGGGGCAGGGGAGGGGACAGCCCCCTCTTCCAGGGGGAGCCCCAGCTCCGGATAAACCCGACCTTTCTTCCCGAAGAGTCAGTTTTATCCACAAGACACGGCTCAGGCACGATACGGACAGCTCACCTGTGCCTTCAGTGTGTGATTTCATGAGCTCCCCATGCCCTGTTTGTCAGCTTTGTGACAGTGTTTACCAAGTCCCGACCCACTGCCAGGCCCCACTGGCAGCGGACAGAGCAGACATCCCTGCCCTCCCGGGGCGGACACTCTGACGTGGGGAGAGAGACTATAGACGAGAGGGAGAAGCAGCACGTGGAGTGTGTGAGACGGTCAGAGGTCTATGGAGCACGACTGAGCAGGAAAGGGGAATCAGAAGCGCTGTGTGTGTGTGTGTGTGTGTGTGTCTGTGTGTGTGTGTATGTGGTGGGGGCACCGTTGTAAACAAGGTGTCAGGGAAGGCCTCCCTGAGAAGGGGACATTTCGACAAAGACCAGTAGGAGGGGAGGGAGGGAGCCATGGGATTCTCTGGGGGAGAGTGTGTTCCAGGCAAAGGGGACAGCCAGTGCAAAGGTCCTGAGGTGAGACTGTATTTGGCGTATTCAAGGAATCCCGAGAAGCTGGATCCGAGTGAGCGAGGAGGACAGGAGCTAGAGAGAATGGAGGAGCCGAGGTCAGAGAGGTTACGAGTGGACCGTGTGGGACCTCGGGGGCCACAAGGAGGGCTCTGGCCTTTCCCCTGAGTGAGATGGAGCCACAGGAGGGCTCTGAGCAGGGCAGGGACGGGACCTGACCTAGTTGTCCACAGGGTCCCTCTGGCTGCTGTAGGGGGCAGACTGTGGGGGAGGAGGCTGCAGCCTGTGATGGTCCAAGAGGAAGAGGATGGAGGCTGGGCCGGGGTGGGGGCCGTCGAGGGGGAGAAGTGGGCGGGTTATGAATCCATTTTGAAGGTGGAGCAACCGGACTTGCTGCTGGAGGGGATGTGAAGTGATTCAGGAGAGAAAGAGAGGAGTCAGGGACGACTGGACGGCTCTGGGCCTGAACTGCCGCTGTTTACTGAGATGTGGGGAGTGCGGGTGTGGGGCAGAGCAGGATCTTAGGGGGCGATGTCTCAGACGGTTGGACGCGGGAGTCTGGACGTGAGCTGGAGAAGCAGCTAATAGACAATGTTTGAACTCACCGGGGGGATGGGATCACACGGCATGAGAAATGCAGGCCCAGGACGGAGTGACCCATCGGGGGCGCAGAGTGCTCCCTTCCCAGCTCTGTGGGAGGCGACACCCCTGTCCCTGCCACAGAAACACCCCAACTGCGTGCTCTTCTTACCTGAAAGCCGGCATGAGCACATCCTGGGGGCGGTGTGCATCGTGCAGGCCTGTCCCCCTCCGTGCACCACTTCGTGCACGGATTTAATTACACAGGCGTATTCAGAATGGCTTATTCCATGAAATAGGTAAAGGTGGGAAAAAGTTTTCCACTCTCACATTTCACGAGACCATTTTTCTCCAACTTGTCACCCTCTCCTTCAACCTCAGCCCCTTTCGAGTCACTGACCCAGTTTGGGGGAAGGCATGGCCTTCGCGTCTTTCTGAACTGTGACGACGCAGCACTTCTGAAGCTGTGGCCAATGCTGTTTTTATCTCAAGACACAGTGTCCATTCAGGGGAGCAGCTGTCCTCTTCAGTCAAGTCGCTGTGATGGCTTCAGCAAAACAGTGCAGAGTTCTTGTCAGTATATACGTGGCCTTTCCACCACGCATAGGGGTCTGTCGCTGGCTTTTTCTCACTTAACCCCTTTTCTGGAAGACCCTTCCCCATCCACACCGCAGAGCAGCTTCATGCTGTTTAAAAGCGCCATCAGCGGTGTGTCAGTCAGGGTGTGATGTTTTGAAACAAAAAGTGAGCCAGGGATTAAAAATCAGGAGATTGAATTTAAACATGCAGACTTCAGGCTCCCTCTGAAAGTTGGGAAGAGTCGGCTGCACCCTGGGTGGCTTTCCCGGGGAGAAGCTGGAGCTGAGTGGCCACTGTCCCCTCTAGGGATGGCCCACCACTGCCCCGGGCCCACCTCCCCACCTGGCCCTGTTTCCTGCCGGCCCCAAGGTCAAACGTCAGTTGCTGTGTGTCATTGCGAGGTCACCGATGCTTGTCCTTCAGCAGAGAACTTCCTTGGGCCATATTCCCAGCCCCCAGCTGCCCTCCCTAGAGGCCACTGCTGTCACCTGCCTTTTATGTCTCCTTCAAAAATTTTCTGTCCTTGGGCCAGCCAATACACAAATTCGTGTATAGTTTTTCCGTGCCGTACCCACTGCCTTTGTTCTTCTGGACCTTTAACATCTTGGAGAGGTCATTTCATATCAGTCCCTCAGGTCGGCCTCACTCTTTTTTGTTTTTTCGTAGTTTCTGTATCAAAAGTGGCATCAAAGAACAGCAGAGGCATTAAAGCAGTTCTTTTCTGTGTTCTTTAGCTATTTGCATGCACACTGCCTGCCCACGTGCAAGGGAGTTGGTTGGGAGGCTGAATCAAGTAAGAAAGACAAAACTCGGATTTCTAATAGAGAAAGGGAGGGGAAAGCGGCAGTCCGGGAACAGTGACTCTTGTCTGCGCGTTTGGGGGACAAGCTGATTGCTGGCGGGGAGCAGGGAGGGCAGTCAGGGCCGTCTGCCTTGAAAGGGAACCCTGTCTGTTGTTCACGGAGTCTCTGGGAAAGCTTGTGGGTTCAGCTGTGTGGCCCGCGTGTGATGGGCCGTGTCTGTGGAACGTCTGCCAGTGCCCCCGTTAGCACCTGCTTCAGCAGCGTTCCCCATGGGCAAACAAAAGCTGTTCCAGAAGGGCTGTGTGTTTTGAGAAAACTGAGAGAGCACAAATGTCTAAGTGGAAAAGAAGGATATTTTTTGCGTGTTTAATAAGGAAAGTATCTCTGTCGTAAAAGAATGCAAGTTAATATGCCATCTATGAAACAGTCCATAGTAAGAAACCTGACTGCTAAATAGGTAAACAGTTTGATTCAAGCCAAATAATCCCTCCTGATTTGTTTATTTATGTAAATTCTTGGCCAGGGCTGCCATGTACAGCTGTGCAGGTTGGGTACTGCACAAGGATGCCACGTCTGAGGGGGCTCCATTTACAGTGGAGACGTTGTAGATTTGTACATTTATTTCAACAAATTTCTGGCAGGTGGCACTAAAGTGTAGGATTCTAGCAAAACCAATTTTCTGAAAAATGGAAGCAAAGTGGCCTGATTTTGTAGTAAAATGCCCTATGGGCTGGCGGGGGCACTGGGCCTGGGCTCACAGACATTTGAATTTGGGCCGCTGCTTTTAAGCGTCTATGACGGTGACCCTTTCAGGGCTTTCAGACACACCCTGTCCCTCCCTTCTCACCCTGTCCCCCGTGCTCCTCTTGGCCACACCTCCCTGCTCCCTTCTGCCTCCTGAGGGGTGCAGTTCACTCCCAACCCTCTCTCCTCCGTCTCTCCCTCTAGAACATAGACACCCTGGAGCGAGTGGCGGGGCTGGAGCCCGAGGACCTGGTGGAGGCCCACGGCACTTTCTTCACGTCGCACTGCATCAGCCCCGTGTGCCGGCGGGAGTACACGCTAGACTGGATGAAAGGTGAGGGCCCGGCTTATCCGCGTGGGTGGGCCTCCCGCCCTCTGTCCACTACTCAGCGCCAGGAACAGGGTCTCCACTCAGTGGGCACCACTTCTGTCCCGTACAGCTCTTCTTGGCAGATGACGGCAGCCCCCAAAGATTGGAGGTGGCGGGAGGGTTCATGGCTCCAGACAGCAGCTCACGGCAGGTTATAATGGATGCAAGCTCCAGGGGGCACACACAGATGTGCCTTAGCAGAGAGGCCCCCAGATGGTCACACAGCCTGTCTGTGAGCTCACGAAACCCTAGCTCTTCGTCTTTCGAGGGGCTCATCAAGGCAAACGCAGCCACATTCTCAGAAGAGCAGAACTGTCCGATAGAACTTTCTGAAAGGAGGGGAATAGTCCACATCTACGCTGCCCAATGTGGCAGCCGCTTGCTGCATGTGGCTACTGAGCACTTGAAATGTGGCTCGTGCGACCAAATAACTGAATTTTAGATTTTTGTTTAGTTTTTATTAGTTTAAATTTAAAAAGCCACGTGTGGCCGTGACCACCGCATTGGCCAGCACTGTGCTCAGGATTCAGCTGGCCCATTACTCAGATTCAGGCGAGCAGAGTCTGTGGAGCGTGGAGCCGGACACAGCCCTGGTTAGGGAGGAAGGCTGGGGGCTGTCCCTATGGGGCGCGGACCACAGGGCTTGCTAGAATCATGGCCCCTGTTCACGGAAGGGCAGAGTGTCCAAAAAAGAAATTCAGCCACTCCACATTTCTCGAATGCCAGCGAGGGCCTATTTCTGACGTCCATTGTGCGGATTAAGAAGCCATTTATTTCACCCATGGGAACCCATTTCTGACCTTCTTTATGCTGATTTCACAAAGCCTGTGGTGTCCCTGTGGGACCAGGACAGCTGTAGCCCTGTAGGAGCGTGGCCCTTCTGACGGAGCGCCAGCTGATGCCGCGGGCCAAGCCTCCTGAATAGCCCACTGCACGCAGCTGGGGGACCGCACAATTCACATTACCCCGCTGTGTTTCACCACCACGACATCACGTCACCACCCACAGAATAGCATGCTGTCCATGCGAAATATTTTACAGTAAATTACAGACAGAAAACAGTGCTCTGTGAATATCTGTTGAAGGAATGAATGACTAGTTAAACGAACAAGCTAGGATTCTGGGAGTTACAAGTGACCGAATGCTTCCAAGCTTCCCTCGTCAATAAGTAATAAGGAGCATGACTGTCATAAGGATGGGGGGGGGGGATCTGTCACCGAACCCGAGGGTGGGAAGCAGCTGGGCGTGAGTGTTTGTCCCCGTCCCAGGGTCATCTGCATATTCTCCCCTCGCTCTCTGCCACCAGCATGGGGCCCACCAGGCCCCTCGGTGCCAGGATGAACTAGCGCTGCCCTCAGAGCCCCCTGCAGGGGCTTATCCCCCCAGTCCAGATCCCCAGGTTGGGGATTGGTGATCCCCGGGTCAGGGACAGGTGTCTGCTCGTCCGATTATTCTTCTGTCCAAGAGTTAGAGCCTGGGGCGGGAGCCACCCCTAGAATCCTGGGTGGTGGAGGCAGTTCTCTAAGAAGGAGGGGTCCTTTCGGGGCAGGCACACACCCAGGAGGTCCCCAGTGACTGAGGTGTGTTTGTTGACAGTGAAGGAGGGCATGGGAGGGGGAGGGCAGCCCCCAGCCCGGGGCCTCTTACCGCCTTCTCTCCCTCCCCTTCCCCACGCCCAGAGAAGATCTTCTCCGAGGTGACCCCCAAGTGCGAGAAATGTCAGAGCCTGGTGAAGCCTGGTGAGCCTGGGGCCGGGGACCGCAGAGGTGGCTTTGGGCTGGGACCTCCCCCAACAACCCTGTCGCAAGAAGGCCACACTCCCCATCCACCCTGCCTCTGGCCTCCGCCCCTCCTGACCGGTGCCCCAGATCTGTCGCTGGGAGCGTAGGTTCTGTACCCCTGGCGTGTCCCCACTGCTCCACACTCCACCCCAGCCCTCGGGTCTGCCTTTGCTCCTGCCTGTTCTCTCTCTGTCCCCATTTCTGCCTCCCCGCCGTTTCACTGTCTCTGTGTCCGTCTGTCCCTCTCTCTCTGCCTCAGACATCGTGTTCTTTGGCGAAAGCCTCCCAGCGCGTTTCTTTTCCTGCATGCAGTCGGTAAGTGTCCCCACCACCGGCCCAGGCCCTGTCCTGGGGAAGATCGCTCCCCCAACCAGCTGCAGGTGGGCCTGCGGTGGGGGGTGGGGAAGGCAGCCCAGCCCAGGCTGAGGGTCCCAGAGCCCTCACTGGCGCCCCCCGCAGGACTTCCTGAAGGCGGACCTCCTCATCATCATGGGTACCTCCCTGCAGGTGCAGCCCTTTGCATCCCTCATCAGCAAGTAGGTTGGGGGTTGGGGCTGTGGGGGGCTGCTGGGGACCAGGGAGCCGGGACGGGTCCTCACCACTCAGCTCGCCGTCCCCTCAGGGCGCCCCTGTCCACCCCGCGCCTGCTCATCAACAAGGAGAAAGCTGGCCAGGTGAGTGGCTGGGGGCCACACCCTCCGTTCTTCCCTCCTTCTCCTCACTGGGTCCCACATTCCCTCCCACTGGTTTCCTCGGGACGAGCGGACAGGTCTCTGGGAATCCCAGTACTTTGGACCCCTCAGCTCTGCAGCAGGGACTCCGGAGCCCGGAGGGGTCAGGCTCCACGCTCTTCCAACTCAGATTCCACAGGCCCCTGGGTCATTCAAGACCTTTTGAGCAAGTGACAGAGGCCCAACTCAGAGTGACATAAACCAAAACAGGAACATTGTGCTTTCTGGGACTAAGAGTCAGGGCCAGCCAGACCCAGGGTCTTCCGCAGTGCGTCGGGAGCCCCTGCTCCCTCTCCTGGCTCTCTTCCCGAGGTGGCCTCCCTCCCAGGCAGGGGCTCCCTCCTGGGGAGGGATGTTTCCTCGAACAGGCAAAAACATACCACACGCTGGATGCTGTTCTAAGCATTTTCTATATATTCATCCACTGACACCACAAGCCTGCGAGTGGGTTCGATGATTACTCCCACTCGACAGATAAGGAGACTGAGGGTCAGAGAGGCCAGGTCACTGGAGCCGAGTCAGAGCTGGGACACGAACCCAGGCCACCTGGCTCCGGGGTCTGTGCTCTTAGCCTCCCCCGCCCCGTCCCCTGCAGACTGACCCTTTCCTGGGAATGATGCTGGGCCTCGGAGGAGGCATGGACTTCGACTCCAAGAAGGCCTACAGGTGAGGTGGGGGGTGGAGCCTGCAGGGGACGGGGCCCAGGGGGAAGGAAGGGCGTGAAGGCCCATGGACAGGGCAGAGCTGCCAGGGGCCTGGGACTAGCCCCGGGCCCTGACTTCTCACCCGCCCGCAGGGACGTGGCCTGGCTGGGTGACTGTGACCAGGGCTGCCTGGCCCTTGCCGACCTCCTCGGATGGAAGGTGAGAAGCCTGGGACCCCCCCAGCCCACCCTGAGCCCAGTCCCTGGACCTACTCCTGCCCCACGGGTCCTCTGACCTCTGACCTCTGTGAACTTTGACCCCTGCAGAAGGAGCTAGAAGACCTTGTCCGGAAGGAGCATGCCAGAATAGATGCCCAGTCAGCCTCAGGGAGCCCCAACCCCACCACTTCAGCTTCCCCCAGGAAGTCCCCACCGCCCGCCAAGGAGGAGGCCAGGACCACGGAGGCAGAGAAACCCCAGTGACAGCTGCATCCCCCGGGCAGGACGCCCAGCTCCTTTGGGACAGCTGAGCCCCCAGTAGCCCTGGCCCCCTCTAACTTTTAGCTCTTATCTGGGGAGCTCAGAACATTTCCTCAGTCTCTTAACCACTCCCTCCCGAAACAGGGGTCCCAGACCCCTCACCCCAGCAGATCTCTAACCTCTCCTAGGGGCGAGGCTTGGGCAGCCCAGCTCTAACGGCCCGAAGCTCTAACCACCCCCGGGGTGAGGCTTAGCCTCCCCTAGTGTCTAACTGCTCCCAGGGGCCAGGGGGGCCTCCAAACTGCTAACCGTCCCAGGAGCCCAGGACAGGGGTCCCGGGGCCCTCACACCCTCTACTGCTCCCAGGGGCCTGTGGCCAAGCAGACAAAATCTAACCATCCCTGGGTGGGGGTGTGGGCCCTCCAAACATAACTCACACCCAGTGGGGGACCCCAAGTTCCTGCCTCCAACTCCCCTTCCCTCAGGACCCGCTTCCCATTCGGGGACGGACAGAGGTGTTCTTCCTGGAGAGAAATTAAAAACAAAAAACAACTAACAGTCAGCTGTCTGGCCTCGCTGTTCCTTTCTGTGGGCGCACAGGGAAGCAGCTAGAGGGAGGGAGTCAGATGCTGGGCCACGAAGGAAAGCAGAGCATCTATGGGCTCGTATGAGAAGCAGAGCGAAGGGGCCGAGAGGGGACTCCAGGGTGGTGGCAGCCTCGTGGCTCTTCCCCTGGACTCCCAGGCGTCCAGGGTCCCTTCCTCCACAGCCCCGTCACCTAAGGCCTGCACCACCCAGAAAGAGGGAGGAAGGTCGATTTCGGATACCCCTAGCCCCGCCTCTTCCCCCAGCCCCCTCAGCTTCCTCTCTGCGAGAAACACTTTCACTTCCTGTTACTCCAGGCCTCAAGAACAGGTAGGGGCCCCCAGGGGCCGAGCAGCTGGCATTGTCACCCCCCACGCCTCCCTTTGGTATAGGGCAGCTGCCCCATCCCGCCCTGCCCAGCACCACCCACTCCTCCTCCCCATCTCATGGGAGCCAGGCGAGCATCTGCTTCCCTCCCCCACTTCTTCCTGCTCTCCCCTCCAGAGGGCACCTGCTCTCTGTCCCCCTTCCTAACACCCTGGGCTCTGGTCAGTGGGCTAACTGATTTGTTCAGCTGATCATTATCCATCTCCTGTACCAGCCCAAGCAAGAATGGAAGCCCCCCCTTTGAGCAGGGGCCTATGCTGTCCATCACCCTTTCCCCGGGGTACTGGCACCTAATTCTGGGCCTGTACTCAATAAATCTTTGTTGGATGGATGCATGCATGGACCCTCCCTTCCCAGACCCAGGTCTCCTACTCCTGGGACGGCTGCAGGGAAGACTCAAAAATTCCCTCCTCAAGTGCTAACCCACTGTGTACCTGTGGGGTCTGACGGATGGATGGAGAGGGACAGATGTGTGATAAAGCAGAGAGTAAAATGTCAGTAGTGGAATCTAGGTAGTGGGTAAATGGATGTTCCCTGTAACATTCTTCCAGTTTTCCTAAATGTTTGAAAATTTTCATTACAAACGTTAGGGAAATGTCTGAGGGCCCCTGTGGCCTGGGAAGGGAGGAGGAAGAGATGCTGTGTGACATGCGTCCTGGTTATGGAGTGCCTTCTATGGCCGAGCCCGTTTCTGGGCACTTGGTTTCGGCAAGCATGGTCCACGTTTGGTTGGCTGCTCCAGACGTTAAAATCTGAAATATTTCCCTACCACTTGGTCAATAGCTGTCATTTTGAGTCCACTCCCCCCACCCCAAGACACACTGGCCTCCCTCCTGGGATCCCCAGATCTCCACACCGTCCAGCAACTAAAGAATTAACACCTGCCACAGCAGGGGGTCTCAGGTCCGTTCTGATTGGGCAGGTTCTCTACCATATTGCTTGTAAGTATTTTGAATATTACTCCTGGGCTGGAGGGGACTTGAGCCTTATCTTCCTCCCTGCCAGAGGCCCGACCATGTCTCGCTGGCCTCCCGCATCCTGAGTATGGCCTGGCCAGAGGACAAGGGCTTAGCAAGCCCCACCCACGGGGAGAGGTGAGGGCTGCTGGGGCTGAGGTCTCCACCTCCCCTTCCATCCGATGCCCACCTCCCACAGGACCCCAAGCCCCATCTCTGACCCTTCGCCCCTGGGCTGCCCCTTCCTGCACCTTTGACCCCGCCTCAGTGTCCAACCACCCACCTCTGACTCCTGGTCTCCCGGACCCTGCATGTCCCAGACTGGTCCCATCACAGGCGAATGGAGCAGGCGAGATCCCCTTAGGCGTCCTCAGGACCCCAGAGCCATTCCTTCGCCTGCAGAGGACATGGGGGGTGTGGCAGGTCCCAGAGCTGGGTGCCCAGGATGCAGAAGGCCTTCTGGAGCTGTGGCCACCGGGGGTGAGTACTCACAGCCGGGGACCCTCCCCATGACACTCTGGATCACTCAGGGCTCTGCTGGTTGCTAGTGACAAGCACACCAGGCAAACCAAAAACGCTACTTATTGATTCAAATAACTGAAAAACCCAGAAGTAAGAGCAATTTCAGGAATGTCTGGATCCCAAGCATCAGACAACTTATAAATTTCCCTTCATCCCATTGCTCAGCTTTGTTTTAAACTGTGGGGAATTCTGAGTGTTTTGGGCTGCAAGTAACAAGCACCAATTCTATACTAGCTTAGATAAATAGGCACATATCTTTCTAACATAAACAGAAAGGTCACTGCTAGCTCTAGTCCAGCAGCTCGGGTGCCATCCAGGCCAGCTTCTCTGCAATTCTCTTGGATGTCACTCATGGTTGCCCAGTGGCTGCCCCAGCTCCAACCACACGTGTGCATTCCTGGCAGGAGGAAGGGAAGAAAGGAGGCACCAATTGCATCTGTTTCTTTTACCCAGAAAAAAAAAAAAAAAAGCCTTCACAATGGATTCAGAGTATATGGATGGGGCCCAGGTAGCAATATTTTTAAAGCTTACCTGGGAATTATACAACAAGAGGTGAGAAGCTCTGCCTACATCAATCATTATCCATCTTCTATGGCTGGGCATATTAATGTCCTGAACTGAGCTGGAGTTCTGTAAGGAATAGGGGATAGATTTAGGTATGGTAACTAACAGGTCTACCACAGCTTCCTCCATGGGGGGCTCTCTCCTTGTGGTGGCAGAGATGGCTGGCCCCAGCTCAGGGCCACATCTCACCAGCTTAGCAACCCCAGTGTAAAAAGAGGCCAGCAAAAATCCTGTGGAAGATTTCCATTGGCTAAGCTGGGTTCACATGCCCAACTCTGAACCAATCACAGTGGTCAGAGAGCGCTGTCATCCTATTGGCTAGGTCAGGTCATGGACCCACCTCTAGGGCTTGGGGAGAATTAGTCCCACCCACAGGGGCTGAGAATCCGGAGTGGGTTTCTCTAAACGAAATTTGGGGCTTGGAACCCAAAATAAGGAAAGTGGATGCTAGGCAGGCAAAAGTATCTGCACACATCCTCTTCAAGCTGACCTTTGCCTCCACCCCCACAGAGTTTCCTGGTCACAGGACATGACCCCAGCCAGGTCCTGGTGTTGAAGACAGGACCTTCACCAGGCGAAGTCAACAGCTACCGGATCCAGAAGCTTCCTGGAGGTGAGGAGCCTACCCCTGAGTTTCCAAGTCAGAGCAAGTTTATCACCAAGATAAACTTGGAAGTCAGTTTTACTTCCAAAATATCTCTTGAGTTTTCCCAGTCCTCTCCACCTCCATCACCCTAGTCCGAGCCACCATCACCTCCTGCCCAGACAGTTGCAGTAGTGTCCTCTCTGGTCTCCCTGCTCCCACTCTTTCCTTCCTGCAATCCATTCTGAGCACAGCAGCCAGAGTGGTATTTTTAGACATCAGTCAGACCTACCAAAGCCCTGCAAAGAATATGCAACGTCTTTATGTAAAATTTTAAACTTCAGCATCATAAGGTACTGCGTGACTGGTCCCTGCCCACCTCTCCATCGACTGCCCCTCATTCACTCTGCTCCAGCCACACTGTCCTCTTCCCTGTTCCTTGAGCATGCTAAATGTGTCCACAGTTCAAGGCCTCTGCATTTGCTCTCCCTGCGTGAATGCCCTTCCTCAAATGGTTGGTTTGGTTTCTATCCTGCGGGCATCTGTGACCGCCACAGCTCACATAGCCCCTAGTCACTTTCAATTGCTCCATTTCATACCTTGCACTCAGTACAATGTACACATACCTTTATTTGTGTACTCACTTATTTTCTATGTCCATCCAATAAAAGGTAAGCTACAGAGAGGCAGTGATTGTGTCTGCCTTTTGACAACTGTCTCCCCAGTGCCTAGAAATGAATAGGTAGTCAATAAATATCTATCTAATGAATGAATCCTATTTGGTGGCATAAGTGGGATGCAAGACACAGGAAGCAATGGGGACTCCAAGGGGTAGAAATTTCTCTGTTCTGAAGGTTCTTGGGGAGATTGCAGGACTGGGGAAGAGAGAGTTCCTTCCAGGAAAGAGAAGGCTGCCACCCTTCAAGTTTTCTAACTTCTCTCTCCTGGCCCCCTCCCCCAGGTGTGTCTCTGGAATCCTCTAACCTCTGCATGCCGGACCTGCTCCATCTCCTGGCCTTCCTATCAGCCAGCAGGTACAGGTCACCCATCAAAAGGACTAAGGTGACACCTTGCTTAAGACAGCCCACCTACATCATGGCTCCCCCTTTATCTTCTCTCAGGGATGTTTTGCCCAGAACACTTCTCTTGCCTCCTCCCCCTCTAGGGCCTGGAGACCAACACACAGGTGAGGCATGGTTCTCTAAGAGAGGGACAGACCAACTTTCCAGCCTCCTTGGTCCAGGAGGATGGCACTTGGGGGGCCAGACTACTGGGTTTGAGGGAGGATGGCGATGGGGGTCTGAGAGAGCTGGAGAGACTCAACTCCTGGGCCTGAGTGAGGAGGGGCCCAGGACCAAGTCTCAGCTCTTCTAGTAATGAGGCTGGGAATTAAGTCTCCTGGGGCCCTGAAGGAACCAGGGCTGGGCCCTCAGACATCTGGGACAGCTCACTTTCTGCTGGCCCTCAGATCCTTTGCAGATTGGCAGCATCCAACTCAACACCTCAGGGAGGGTGCTGTCTGTGGTGAACAAGCTCTACCTGGAGACCCACAGAGAGTGGGGGATGGGCCAGATTCCCCCAGACAGACCTCCAGAGACTGCGGAGAAACACCATCCAGGTTAGCTGGGCAGGGGCCCCTGAGGGATGAGGGAGCTGCTGCTGTTGTTCTGGGACCCAACCCCCTCCCCACATCCAGCCCCCAGGAACCCCACCCCTCACCGGGTCTCCTGGGTGGAAGGCCCACTCAGCCCAGAAGTGCACCATCCTGGGCCGGCTCTGACCATCCTGGTGGAGGAGAAGGAGGAGGAAGAGGAGGAAGAGGAGGAGCAGGAGGAGGAGGAGGACTACAGAAATGAAGAGGAAGGACCCGAAGATGTGCTCACCCGACATGTCCGGGCTCTGGCCAGAGCCCGGAGCAGCTATGTGGCCAGGCAATTCCGGGCCCTGCGGGCACGCCTCACGTCAGATGCTAGGGGCCCCCACAGGCCTGGGGACCCGGCCACTGAGCTGCTCCAGGATGTGCGGCACCTCCTTCTTGACCTCCAGGAGCACTTAGCAAAGGACCCCGATGTCAGGGCTGTCTTTGGGAGCAGGGGGCCTGGGGTCCCCCAGAAGGACGAGGATCTTGGTAACGAGGAGGACAGGGAGGGAACTTCTGGCCACTCCCTCAACCCCCACGGGTTGACGTGTGCCATCTCTTTGCCCTACATATGTGTTCACACCCAACTTCTCCACACCCATCCATGTGCACACACACGCCCTTTCCTACAGAGGGTAACACCTGTTCCCCACTGCTCCATCTCACAAGTGTGACAGCCATACTCCCTCTCCCACTCGCGTGTTCGCATCCAGGCTCCCTCTTCCATACGTGTTCACACCTATGTCTACACTTGTGGGTGGCCAGGGGTGGCGGTCAGCCAGGGTGGGTTGGTGGAGCGAGTGGGCGGCGTGGGTCAGCCCGGCGGCCCTTCCCTCACCCACCCGACCCCCTCGCAGGCCCCGCGCTGGAGGCGGCCTTGTGCCGGGCGGTGCTGGCGCCGCTGAAGCCTGCCCTGTGGACGCGACTCCGCACGCTCCGAGCCCCGGAGCTGCGGCGACTGCGGCGGCGACAGATAGCCCTGCGGGAGGGGGCGGGGCCTCCGGGCGCGCAGGGGGCGGGGCCTGAGGGGCAGGGCCCCGCCCCGGCCCCCTCCCTGCGGAGCCGCATCCACGCGCGCCTGGAGCACCTGCATGCCGCCTGCTCCCCACGCCGCAAGGTGGCGCTGCTGCTGGCGATGTGCAGTGACATCTACGCGGGCCTGGCTCAGGGTGAGAACCAAGGTAAGGAAGGAGTCGGCGTCCACTTGGATGTGGAGTGGCTTGGGGGTGGCGCCTGTGCGCGCTCCCCTCAAGGGCAGAGGGTGGCATGCTCTAGTGGGAGGCGTCTATGCGGACCCGGGGAACGGCAGCCAGCGCCCGCGGTCCTGGGGATCCGATGGAAGGCGTCCGCACGCCCCCATCCACCTCAGAGCCTGTCCTCCCTCTCCCCCAGAGCCCCTGGGGGCCGACGCTTTCCTGCCGGCGCTGACAGAGGAGCTGATCTGGAGTCCGCACATTGGGGAGACTCAGCTGGACGTGGAGTTTCTCATGGAGCTCTTGGATCCGGATGAACTACGGGGAGAAGGTGAGCCCCCACCCCCAGAGCGCCGGGACCCAACAGGGGGCGCCCGGAACAGCCTCGCCCTGCAGCAGGAGGGAAGGCGGGCAACTGCAGGGGGACCTCGGGCGACCAGGGAAGCCGAGAGTGCTGCGCTGACCTGCCCGTCTTGCCCCTAGCCGGGTACTACCTGACCACGTGGTTTGGGGCGCTGCACCACATTGCCCACTACCAGCCCGACGCCGGCCGCGCGCCCCAGGGGCTCAGCTCCGAGGCCCGCGCGTCCCTGCGCCAGTGGCACAGCAGGAGGACTCTGCACCGCCAGGGCGGCGCCGGAGCCCAGGTGACCGCCTGTCCGGACCGTGGGTGGAGGGGAGCGCTGGGCCTGTTGCTTTTTTGACCCAGGCTCCTGCCTCTCCCCGCAGGCCGACCTGCCCTTTGAGGAACCATGGGCAATAGAGACTGTGCGGTGACATCAGTGATGATCAGGGGTCTCAAACACTGCTGTTCCTCAAGATGGGAGAGGCACCTGGGACAGCACCGACTTCTGCCCCCTGTGGTTTAGGGGCGGCAAGGGGGAGGGGCTCCCAGGAAAAGGGAGCAGGCCCACCTCTGGGCCTTTGCATTGGCTGTTCCTACTTCCTGGAATGCCCTTCCCTAATATCCATATTGCTTCTTCCCTCCATCCCTTCAGGTTTTAAGGCAGATGTCACCTTCTCAGTGAGGTCGTCCCAGACGCCCCTGTCTAAAACTGCACCACCTCTTGTCTGACTCTCCCAAAGATGTCCACCTCCCGATCCCCAGAATATGTTGCCTTATATGGTAAAAGAGACTTTACATGTGTGATTGAGTTCAGGGTCATGAGATGGGAGGCCCTCCTGGGCTCCCTGGCCCCAGTGTCATCACAAGGGTCCTTAGGAGAGAGAGGCGGGAGGGTCAGTCAGAGAGGGGGACTTGCGGGAGCCAGCCAGTGATGGCTGGAGCGGAAGAATGCAGGCACCCTCCAGAAGCTGAAAACACAGGAATGGATTTTCCCCTGGAAACTCCAGAAGGAACTCAGTCTTTGATGTTAGGCACCTAAGACCTATTTTGGATTTCTGAACTTTAGAATTGCAAGACAATAAATTTGTGTTGCTGTAAGGCACTCAGTTTGTGGTCATTTGTGACAGCAGCCGTAGGAAACTAATACACTCCCTTACTCTGATTTTTTTTCCATAAAAGCTATCACTTTCCAGCATACCATATAATATACTTATTTATTTTGTTAATTATCCATAGTCTTCTCCCTCCCCTAGAACGGCACCGTCCAGTAGAAATACAATGAGAGCTACACGTGTAATTCTAAATATTCTAGTAGCTACATTAAAAAAAAACAAACTAAAAAGAAACAAGTGAAATTAACTTTAATAACATATTTGATTTAACCCAATATATCCCACATATTATCACTTCAACATGTAATCAATATTTAAAAATTACTGAGATATTTAACGTTATTTGTGTGTGTGCTACATCTTCAAAATTCAGTGTGTATTTTACACTTCAGCACATCTCAGTTTGGACTAGCCACATTTCAAGGGCTCAATAGCCACACGGGGCTCGTAGCTATCATTTTGGACAATGCAGCCTTAGAATGTCTGCTTCAGGAAGCTGGGGATCTCCGGGGTTTTTTCATTTTTCGGGGGGAGGTTTGCTGAGGAAGACTGGCCCTGGGCTAATATCCGTGCCCATCTTCCTCTACTTTATATGGGACGCTGCCACAGCATGGCTTGATAAGCAGTGCGTAGGTCCGCCCCCAGCATCCGAACCTGCGAACCCCTGCCAGCTAAAGAGGAACGTGAGAACTTAACCTCTACACCACCAGGCTGGCCCCTGGATTTCCATCTTTTTGAAGACTGAATAATATCCCATTGTATGTATATACCACATTGTGTTTTCCAGTCATCCTTCTATGGACATTTGGGTTGTTTCCGCCTCTTCACTATTGTGAATAATGCTGCAATGAAAAAGGGGGAGCAGATATCTTTTCTAGATCCTGCTTTCATTTCTTTTGGAATTTTTACCCAGAAGTAGAATGGCCAGATCATATGATTATTCTATGTTTAATTTTTTGAGGAACCTCTAAATTATTTTCCATAGCCACTGCACCATTTTACATCCCCACCAACCATGCACAAGGGTTCTGATTTCTCCACATCCTCACCACTGCTTATTTTCTGGTTTTTTTTGGTACTAGCCATCCTGATGGGTACGAGCTGATATCCATTGTCATTGTGATTTGCATTTCTCTAATGATTAGTGATGCTGAGCACCTTTTCACGTGCTTGTTGGCCATTTGTAGATCTTCTTTGGGAAAACGTCTGTTCAAGTCCTTTGCCCATTTTTAAATCGGGTTATCTGCGTTTTTTGTTGTTGAGTTGTAGGAGTTCTTTATATTCTGGATGAGTCTGTCTTGTGGACAGTCCCACTTTCTGGATTTGTCTGGCGTTTCCTCATGATTAGATCCCAGTCCTTCTGTTAAGGGAAGAATACTCCATAGGGGACACTGTCTTTCTCAGGACATCCCATCAGGGGCCCCGTGATCAGTGATGCTAACTCTGCCCACTGAGTTAAGGAGTATACTAGTTTGATCAGGCTGCAATGACAGAATACCACAGACTGGGTGGTTAAAGAACAGAAACCTGTTTTCTCACAGTTCTGGAGGCTGGAAGTCTGAGATCAAGGTGTCGGCGGGGTTGATTTCCTGAGGCCTCGCTCCTCGGCTTGTAGATGGCCATTTTCTCCCTTCATCTTCATGTGGTCTTCCCTGTGTGCGTGTCTGTGTCCTAATCTCCTCTTCTAAGGACACCACCCGTCAGCCTTAGGGCCCGCCCCCATGACCTCATTTGAACTTAATCACCTCTTTAAAGGCCCTTTCTCCAAACAAAGTCACATGCTGAGGTGCTGGGGGTTAGGACTTCAACATATGAATGGGGGGGGTACATAATTCAGCCCATAACAGGAACTGACTGCCAGATCTCTCCCCCTTTGAGTTATGATGTTGGTGGGTGGCACCTGGAGAGCCTGTGAATAACCTGTCGCCCAACAAGCTGTCACCCAATGCTTTCAGCACCTCTTCTTGATCCTTGCCGAATCATTGGATTTATTTGTACTATTCGATTCTATTTAGGGCAGCTGACACTGGTTTTCCACTTCCCGCAGTGAAATAACGTTTCCTGTTTAAATAAATGTGTTAAATTAAAAAAAAGACAGTGAGTTGATTTAAAGAAAATTGTTAAGTAGTTAAGTGTACGGGTGAGGCGTGGATACGTGGCAAAGTATGGGAAAGTGAAGTCTTCATGGCGGATGCGTGGGGTATCACTGGTTTAGGGCTTTGGGGTCACACTTGCCCTCTTGTTCACTCTGGAGCTCTGGGCTTCATGCTGGATGCCTCCTCTTGGGCTCCCACTTGCGTGGTGTCCCAAACTGGCCACCGCATCTCCCCCAGACCTACTCCTCCTTCTAGTCCCTTTCTCAAGGTCCCTCATGATCCGCTAGTCCCCGGGCCAGAGCCTCATCTGGGGCACCTCCCTCTCCCCCTCCCACTCACCCCATCCCCCCCTTCATGGCCACAACCCGGTCCGGCCCCAGCCTCCCCTTCCTCCTGGCCCCCAGTCCCGGGGATCCCCTCCAGTCCCCACCCACGTGGTAGCCAGAAGGAAATTTTAGAAATAGATCATAGGTCCACCTCTCAGGCCAGAACTTAGGTTTGCAAGAGTCTCAGTTTTATTTTTATTTTTTGACATCTAAGTTGAGCCCTTGTCCCACCACGATGGGAGGAGATTTTAACCTGGGAGAAAATTTAATCCTTTCTAACACCACGAGCCCCCACCTCCCATTGGTCTGCCATAGGGCCTATTCCCGGAAGTCACCTGGAGACAACTCATCCTGCTGATCCTGAGGCCTCGTCTCATCCCGCAGTTCCACTCTTTTCCCAGGTAGAGGTCACATGGCTTTACTTCACTCTGGGTGAAAGCCTGAGTCCTTCCCGGGGCCCTCGAGGCCCATAAAGCCCTACACGATGTGTCTCACCTCCTTTCGCTCACCTGCCCCAGCTTCACGGGCCTCCTCGCTGTTCCCCACACCTGCCAGGGCCCCACCCACCACAGGGCCTTTGCCTGGCCTTCCTCTGCCTGGAGCATCGTCCCCAGATGCGTGCATGTCTGCCGCCCTTGCCTCTTGCAGGGTTTTGCGCAAGTGTCACCCTCTCTATAACCTCTTGAAAAGTACCACTTCCCTTTCTGTTTTATTTTTAATCTGATACTATATGTCAATGGTTCTCAGCAGCAACTTGTTAAAAATGCAAATTCTAGAAATAAACTCTCGCATGGATGGTCATATGATTTTCAGTAAGGGTGCCAGATCATTCGGTGGGGAAAGGATAGCCTTTTCAACAAATGGTGTTGGGAAAACTGGATGGCGATCCAAGTGCAAAAGAATGGAATTGGACCCTTATCTAACACCATATACAAAAATTACCCAAAAATGGAGCAAAGATCTAAACGTGAGAACTAAAACTATAGAACTCTTAGAAGAAAACATAGGAGGAAAGCTTCATGACATTGGATTTGGCAATGATTTCTTACATATGACACCAAAAGAACAGGCAACAAAAGAAAAAATAAATTGGAGTACATCAAAATTCAAAACTTCTGTACATCAAAGGAAACAATCAACAGAGTGAAAAGGTACCCTACGGAATGGGAGAAAATATTTGCAAATCGTAAAGGGTTAATATCCATAACACACATAGAATTCGTAAAGCTCAGCAACAACAACAAAAAACTAAACAACCCAATTTGAAAATGGGCAAAGGACTTAAATAGATATTCCTCCAAAGAAGATACACAAATGGTTAATGGGCACATGAAAGGATGCTAGACATCGTTAATCATTAGTAGAATGACAATCAAAACCACAATGAGCCACCGCTTCTTACCCACTGAGGAACACTGTATGTTTTGCTTGTTTATTCTCTGGCTCCCCCCACCATAGGTAACAGCTAATACTTAGTTTCTTGCATGCCTGTTGGAAGAGGTAGTCAAGAGGAACGACTGCTTGTTGACCCGCGAGCTGGACCCAGGCAATCCGAGGCTCCTCACCCCCTCCGCTGTGCTTGGAATGTACTTCTGCCCACTGTTCCCACAGTGGGAGCTGTTCCAAGGACACAGCCTTAAGAGAGTAAGGTGTTGTTGAGACCATCGGGAAGGTATACGTGACTGAGCCCAGTTAAGGCTCTAGATAAACTTTTAAGATTCTGGCGGGTGGGTGTAAAGATCTACTTATCTTGCAGTTGCCCAAGACAAGCCTCCTAAATAGTTCTCCTGGCTATTAAACCTGCCACCTACCAATCTGGAGAGGTCTGCCTCTTTCTTTGGTCTCTCCTTGCCCTTTGTGTACAGAGGCCAATTTGTGAACCAGCCATTGGCGAACCAGCCAGGAGACCAACGAAACGGGCCTTGGAAAAGAGGCATCTGCATAGGAAACCCCAAGTTGGCCGTCAACCTCCATGTAGGGAGGGGCACCTGTATGTTAGATGCTGGTGGACCACCACGTGAGTATGGGGACACCCCAAAAATGCCAGCTGGTCTAATGTGCTTGTTTGAGGAACTGTGCAGAGTGCACTGCAGCCAAGAAGGGAAGTGAATGGCTGCTGCAGGGCTGGCCTCTACTTTGGGCAGATCGACTGGCCACTGATACCCCAACTAGAGGCTGAAACTCAAGTTAGAAAGTGAGAAGAAGTTAGAGAAGGACATGTGTTTGTTCACTGCTCTGCTGGCCTCGGGGCTGGCAGACAGGTTGGGAGACCTCAGTGTGCCACTTTGCAAAGCTAGGAGGGTGCAAGCTGCCACAGATTAAGATCTGAGTGCTTGTGGCAAAGCCTGATTAAGACACTATGAGGTAGAATTCCTGGGAAAGTGAGGAGAGCAAAGGGGAGGATATTGTGGTGATTGACACTGAAACAGACGGAGTGCCCCATGCCGTCCAACCCCTGATACAAAGGAAAAATTTTAAATAGTAATTATCCTAGACTTCCAATAATAGAGAAATACACCCCAAAACTCCCAGGAGAAAACTTGCATTTTTTTCTCTATCCCTTGACGTTGTAAATCTTATCATATCTTTGAAATGTACACACTGCTGATGACTGCCTGAGACTGAAGATAAAAATGGGAGGGGGGGAGGCTCTTTAAAATACAAACTGCTAGAAGTCACTTGCTCAAAATCGAGTCCACAGCCCCCATAAGATTACTCGTTAAGGAGTAAAGTTTTGGAATGAAAGCTGTGGGGTCGCTGTTTGTGTCATCTGTATGTTTATGTGTGTCTATGGATATATGTCTTGTATATGTGATGTTTTTCTACCTCTGGAAGGTATTACCAAAATTAATTTGTAAAAGAGTTCTATTTAATTGGCTTAAAGAAAAATAAGCTTTAATATCAGTAGTGTACTGTTGTAAAACTGAAACTTAATTTTCTTTCGTCTGATAAAAGGACAAAGTTTTCTTGGGCTATTGGTCTGTTCTTAATGGGACTGTGAAAAGTTTTTCTTACCTTTTAAGTAATCTGCCTAGAAAACAAAGATTCTGTGTCTTATCAGAATAATTTCCTGTGTGCACGTTGTCTTTATCAGGTCTTTGATTACTTAAGAAAACTGAGTTTTCTCTATTAAAAGAGCTAAGTTTTTTTACAACTATGTAACTTTTCCTTTGAAGTCTTTAATTGTCACTTTGGTTAAATTGATAACTAAGTACTGTTTCACAGTGACCTATGATCCTATTTAATCAAGTGTTTTAGAACCTTTTGATATCTTTGACAAACTTCCCCAAAATCAAATTCTAAGTGAAGTCTTGTTGACCTTGAACTAATTTGGGGATTTTCCAGAGGTCCCTGGAACATATCAAAAGATGTGTTCTCTCTCCTTATAAAAGAGAGATATTAAACTAATTAGGCTTATCTGATACATTAAATCACATGGGAAGCATTGTCAAATAAGAATTAATACTAAACTTTCTTTAGAGTATAAATATGAAATTCCTAAAAATCTGATGTGTCCTGGTATCATGTTGTTAGTCATAATTTTAAAATGTATGTCACAGAAATAACCAAATTTCCTTGTCAATTTCATTATAACAAACTCTCATCAGATCTTTAACCATGACCATTTTTAAGTCTTTTGTCATTTACAGAAAGTTATTGTTTTATTGTGATGCTTTTGCAAAAATCTGCAAAATGCTTCGTCATCAAGGAGATTCATGGGAAAGACTCTGACAAGCGCAGATTTCTGATAATTTGCCTTCATGTGGGAGGGGCAACAATGGACCTTTCAGGCACCTCCCTGAGGTTCCCTGCACAGCCCCTCCATGTGTCATTAGATGGTAGCCTGAGACCTGTCCCTGTTGTCCTTCCCCATGTTGGTGAAATGGGCCCATTACATTGATGGGATAACGTTAACATGTGAAGATTTGCCTCTGCCGCAGGACACTGCAGGCTTTGCTGGAACATCTGTGAGGGAGAGGATGGGCAGTGAACCCACAGAAAATTTAAGGTCCAGGCACCGCCATAAAGTTTTGGGGAGTCATACGGTCAGGTAAGATGCACGTTGTCCCAGAAGCTGTGATTGATAAGGCGCAAGCCTATTCAACCCCTAAGAATACGAAAGAGGTGCAAGCCTTTGTAGGGATTTTGGGATTTTGGAGGACTTTTACTCCCCACCTGACACAATGCCTCCATCCCTTATGCCACCTGGTAAAGAGAGGGCACGTGTGGGACTGGGGAGCAGAGCAGCAAGCCGCCGTTGAGAAGACAGAGATACAAGTGAAGCAGATTAAAGCTCTGGGCATCTCCCAAGCAGGGCTGCCGTTGGAGTTAGATGTGTCTATGACTCTGGAAGGTACGGGTCAGGCACTGTGGCAGAGACAAGAGGAGAGAAGAGTGCCCCTAGGATTTCAGTCTCCGCTCTGGAAGGGGGCAGAAACCCCACATACCCCTTAGAGGACCAGCTCCTGGCAGTGTCCACAGCGCTCCTCCAGGTGGAGCCTCTCAGGAAGGAAGGAGCCACAGTAGCCCGTGGGCTGAACTCAGAGCCGTCTGGCTGGTAATCACTCATGAGCCCTGGCCATTAACCCTTTGCACTGACAGTCAGGCTGTTCTAAAGGGATTAACCCCATGGCTTGGACAATGGCAAGCCAAGGGGTGGATAATGATGAATAAACCCTTGTGGGACCAGGATATGTGAAAAGACATTTGGGTTCACCTGAAAGAGACTGAGGCAGTCCTCACAGTCGTCCCGTCCGGGGTCATAAGGCGCTGACACCCCCTGACAATCAGGAAGCTGATGCCCTAGCAACCGACCCTTCAGTAGCCACGGCAGGTTGGGTGCATAGAAAGACTGGTCACTGCAGCGCCCGCATGGGAATGCGTATTGCCCAGGATGCCGACTGCCCTTGCATACCGTAGCTTGGTTAATGCAGTCGCAGCATGTCCTGTGTGTTCTAAACAACACCCAAGACAACTGCCACAGCAGTCAAGGGCCATCCATCAGAGTTCCCAGGTGAGGAACTGGCCAACTGATTATATTGTCCCCCTCCTTGTAAGTAAGGGTTCTAAATATGCCTTGGTTTGTGTAGACACCACATCTGGTTTAACCCCAGCTTTCCCCTGTTGCTGCACAAAGCAGGCCGCCTTTATCAGGGGATTAAAGAAGCTGCGTACCGTGTACAGATACCCTTGTTGACTAGACAGGGATCAGGGTCATGATATACACGATCGGGCAAAAGAACATGGCACTGAGTGGAGGTTCCATCTCCCCTACAACCCTCAACACGAGGGTTGGTAGAAAGGGGAAATGGAACATTAAAGCAGCAGATTAAGTTACTAACAGGTAAAACCTCCTTGGCCAGGTGGACTAAAGTACCGTCCCAGGCTTTAATAGATTTGAACGATCAACCAGTAGGGCCTGTTACTCCATATGCCAGACCGGGGACCCCTGCTGAGACACCCAATGCCATAAAAGGATGGAAGTCGTGGGAACCAGCCATTGCCCCGACTCTCACCGTGGATCAACGTGCTGTGCTGCTGAGAACACCACGCCCCATCATGCCTGGGAAAGGAGGTATCTACTGGAAGTTGCAATGGGATGTCCCACCAGGATCGGGGAGTTAGTTCGCATCCTAGGGTGAGGGGGAACGACACAATCTCTGCTGGCGTCCTGTTGACCTGCTGCAAGCTGGACCTGCTGAAATGCATTATACCTGGAATGGAACATGCAGCATTGAAAGAGGAGAGAAGGTGGGGATCCTGGTCTGGCATATCCCTCCCCCAGTCCACCTCCTCAGGCCTGACAGTGCTGCCTCCCCCGGCCAACGTGTACGGTACACACAACCTGGCCAAGTTCCTAAAGCTGCCAACTTCCCTCTCCTCAAGGCCAGGTGGGCACATTCTCTTTTCCACTGGTACCATCATTTGGCCACCATCTTTGTCCCCCCCATTGGCCTGGAGGACGTCATAGCACACATAGAAGCCCTTACTAAGTTCACCCAGCAAGCCTTGAATGACAGCCAACAAGCCCGTCCTTCCTGAACACTGAAATGCCTCTAGTGAGGAAAGCCGTCCTACACAACAGGATGGCCTTGGAGGTTGTCACTGCCTCTCAAGGAGGCACCTGTGTCATTATCCAAACAGAATGTTGTGTGTTCAAACCTGATGAGTCTGCTAACGTGTCATCTTTATTAAATCCCGTGAGGGCACAGGCGAGCGCCCTGAGAGATCCGACCCCAGCCTAGGGGACTTAATAAGTCGGTGGTTCAGATCATGGGGCTCTTGTTGGAAAAAGTCGTCACCGATTTTGGGAATCATGGTCTTAATCTGTGTTTTCTCTTGCATGTGCCTGTACTGTTGCTGTGCCTCCAGTGCAGCCAGATGTCACCACCTCCATGCTGGTGAACCCCTTGCGGATTCTCAGGCACATCGTGGAAGAGAGGGGCGTGTGAGATTGTAAGAGCCGGTCTCGAGGCGGGGAGGGGGGGAGGAGGTTGTCGAGAGGACGTGACTTCCCGTTGACCTGAGAGCTGGGCCCGGGCGATCAGAGGCTCCCCACCCCTCCCCTGTGCTTGGGATGTTCTTCTGCCCACCGTTCCCACAGTGGGAGCTGTTCCAAGGACACAGCCTTGAGAGAGTAAGGTGTTGTTGAGACCATCTGGACAGTACACGTGTCTGAGTCCAGTTAAGGCTCTATATAAGCTTTTAAGATTCTGGTGGGTGGGTGCAGAGATCTATTCGTCTTGCAGCTGCCAAGACAGCCTTGTAAGTAAGTTCCCTCGCGTATTAAACCTGCCACCTCCCAGTCTGGAGTGGTCTGCCTCTTTCTTTGGTCTCTCCCTGCTCTCTGTGTATGGGGACCAGTTTGCAAACCAACAAGGGCACCACCTTAGGAGGTAAAGATTGCATAATCAGCATCCCCTTTTTACAGAACAAGACTCAGAGATAAGGGGATTTGCCCAAGGCCACGTGGCTAGGAAATGGCAGAAGCAGGATTTGGACCCAGGCCATCTGTCTCTTGAGCACGTGCGTGCTTCTGACCTCTGAACCATGTCACCTGTGATGAGAGAGGATCCACATTAAACATCAGCTCCTTGTGGGCGGGAATTTTGTGTGCCCTGCTCACTGCTGAATCCCCAGTGCCTAGAACTGGGCCTGGCACAGAGTGGTACCCAGTAAATATTTGTTGAATGAAGGACTTAAAATAAAGACTGAATTTTCAACCAGTTTATTATTATTATTATTTATTAAATGTGACACCATAGTACAACTACTTTGGAAAATAGCTTGGTAGTTTCTTAAAAAGTTAAACATATACCTACTGTATGATCCAGGCATCCCACTCCTAGGTATATAGGCTAGAAAGTGAAAGCACATGTCCGCACAAAGACTTGTACACCAATGTTCATAGCACCTTTATCTGAGATCACCAAAAACTGGAAACAACTGAAATGTCCATCAATGGGTGACTCGATAAACAAATTGTGGTGACTTGGTAAACAAACCATTCCATGCAATGGGTTGGTACTCAGAAATAAAGAGAATGAATTATTGTTGAACATGTATGAATCTCAAAATAATTATGTTAAATGACAAAAGTCAGACATGAGAGTTCTTACTATATAATTTCATCCTTGAAAATATAAGCTAACTGATAGTGACAGGAAGCAGATCAGAGGTTGTCCAGGGATGTGTGTATGTGTGGAGGGGTGAGGGATGGAGGGTTTACCAAAAGGCATGAGGAAACTTGAGGATGAGGGATATGTTCATTATCTTATGGTTGTTATCTTGATTGTGGTGTGGTTTCACAGGTTTATACATAAGTCAAAACTCATCACCTTGTATATTTTAAATATATGTGGTTTCTAGTATGTCAGTTGTACCCCAATAAAGCTGAAAAAAAGTGTCACAATTGTGTAACGCAACTGAGAGGTTTTCCTCTCCCGGGCTGGCTTTACCCATTGGCCCCTGGGGGTATCTGAGTTTTCAATCTGAGGCCAACAGACCGTGAAGCTATTTCCACTTGGAGCCCTAAGGGGGCTTAAAAAAAAGAAAAAAGAAAGCTGGCCTATTTCTGCTTTCGAGACTGTCAACTTTCTCTCCTGAGAACCTGAGCCCGCAGGGAATCAATTTCTTAAACGGGGGAAGTGAAAAATGAGTATATGCATATGAAAAAAAGAAGCCCAGGGGCCGGCCAGGTGGCGCAGTGGTTTAGTCCGCGCTTGGCAGCCCAGGGTTCGCGAGTTCGGATCCTGGGCGCCCGCCGACGCACTGCTTGTCAGCCATGCCGTGGCGGCGTCCCATATAAAGTAGAGGAAGATGGGCACGGATGTTAGCCCAGGGCCAGTCTTCCTCAGCAAAAAGAGGAGGATTGGCAATGGATGTTAGCTCAGGACTGGTCTTCCTCACAAAAAAAAAAAAAAAAAAAAAAAAGAAGCCCAGAAGATGGGAACAGGGCTGGTTACCCCAGTCACAGGTGGGTGGCGAAGATGCAGGAGGAGGTGGATGTGGTGGGAAGTGGCTGTGGGTCTCTCAGGAAGCAGGAAGAAGGCCACTGCTGAGAGTGAGGACGAGGAAGGAGCTGTTGGAGGTTTGAGGAGAAGGTCTGATATGTCATCTGGGAAAGTCAAGAAACCAGGGACACAGGCAAATTTGCTGGGCAGCATTGTGGGTCCACTCTAGGTCAGTGGGCATGAATTTAAGGCAAGACCGTTAACATGGGTGCATATTTTCCTCCATCCACATTCAGCTGCACAGATGCAGGCGTGCGATATGTGGAGCCGTAGATTTAACAAGGGTTGTGGTTTTGTCAGATGAGTAGGGTGGAGAGGGGGAGGTGTGTGGAGAATGTGTGTAAGGGGGTGATTATAATGGTTAAGCAAGGAATTTAACCTGTGTGAAGACATGAGGGGGCTGAAAGGTGGTAGGGTTAACGGATTTTTGGAGTTGAGGTTTTGGAGGGAATGATCTAGAAAGATAGGGTACGACGGGCAGTGAGTGATATACATGAAATTGAGGTTCTGAAGAGGCTGCAGTTATTGAGACAAGGTCTAGGAGTGACCCTGGGAGGGAGGGGTTGGGGGAGGACACGCTCACTGGAGGAGAGAAGGTCTAGGAACCAGGAGGCCGGGATGGTCCGAGGCTGTGGAAAGAATGGTGTTAGGAGCAGCTGGAGTGCTAGTGAGCCGGGAGCTCAAATTGGGGAGAAGTGAGGGGTAGGGATCATCATCATCTGATGAATAGATAAACAAAATGTGGTACATCTATACAGTGGAGTATTATTTGGCCACAACAAGAAATGAAGTACATCCTATAACATGGGTGAACCTTGAAAACATGCTAAGTAAAAGAGGCCAGACAGAACAGATCACACATTGTTTGATTCCATTTATATGAAATATCTGGAATAGGCAAATCCATAGAGACAGAGAATAAGTTAGTGGTTGCTAGGGGTCAAAGGGAGGTAAGGAGTTTCTTTTGGGGGTGATGAAAATGTTCTGGTATTAGACAGTGGGGATGGTTGCATAAATTTGTGAATATACTAAAAAACCAGTAACTTGCACACTTTAAAAGAGTGAACTTTATGGTATGTGAATTATATCTCAATAAAGATGTTATTTTTAAAAAAAGATCTGAGGGGCCGGCCCGGGGGTGCAGTGGTTAAGTTCGTGCTTTGGCAGCCCAGGGTTCACAGGCCCGGTATCCGGGCGCCAGCTGATGCACTGCTTATCAGCCATGCTGTGGCAGTGTCCCATATAAAGTAGAGGAGGATTGGCAATGGATGTTAGCTCAGGGCTGGTCTTCCTCCCACAAAAAAAGAAAAAGATCTGATCTTGTCATTCTGTTTTTTTTTTTTTTTTATTCTTGAACAAAACACTTCCATTTACAACTTTAATGTACAATATGAATTCTGTGATTTCTTGAATTCTCACCTGGCTCTTGTAAAGGGTTGAGTCTACACTTTCCATCTTCATCATCAGGATGGATACTTAACTCTTCATCTATCCACTGGGAAGGATCTGGATATGGAAGGTGACCAGCACAGCATCTGAGTCATGCCAAAAGCATCAGAGAATCCAGAACCACAGAGTTGAACTGAAGAACTGGACCTGCATACCTGGGGAAACTGTCTGTAACTTGGCTGAAAATGTACACTGCTGCCAGCATGACAGACTCCCCCACCTCCAGGCACCCACGTGCTGCAGCCTCTGAACAGGCAACATCTGATGTGAACCAAAGGCACCAGTCACATCAAAGCCAATATGTCAGCCCCTTGTCACTCTGGGTTTTAAACCCTCACATTGTTCCTTTTTCAGGCCCAAGTCCTCATCCTCACCATGTCCCACTAGGCCTCACACACCTGCCCCCATCACCTCTCTGAACTCGTCTCCTCTCACACACCCCACCGCTTGCTTCACCTGGTCACACTGGCCTTCCTTTGGTTCTCATTTCAGGGCTTTTGCATTTACTGTTCCCTCTGCTGGGGAATGTTTTTCCCCCAGCTATTTCCATGGTATGTGAATATATATACACTCACAGACAAACACACACACACGTTCTATATGATAGATTCACTTTCGAGGAGATAAAATAAATGTAAATTAAAACCAGCTTTTACCCCTTAGATTGTAAAAATGTAAATGTAAAAATAATTTACAGTGTTTTTCAGACAGTGAGGAAACAGTTATTTGTATATAGTAACTCTGGGAACTCAAACTGTTACAGTGTTAATTGAGGGTAATTTGGTGAAATCTTACAAAATGCAAAATGTACCAACCAGCAATTATTTTAGCAACCAACAACAAAAAGATAACTAAAAACTATGTTTGGGAGTAATTAGAATGGAAATTACAAACATTTGAAGCTGTAGGATGCAGCTAAATCAGCACAGAGAGGGAAATTCATAGCCTCAAAGGCTCATATTGGAAAAGAAGAAAAGCTTTGACTTAATGAGCTTTTTCAATTTAAGAAGTTTTGAAAGAGAACAGAAGAAGAAACCCAGAAAGAGAAAGAAACAATAATAATTGTTATTATTATATAATAACAAAAGAAAAAATAATAATAAAGAGTAATTCATGCAATAAAATGTACACACTTTTTGAGTCAGCACTTCTAGTCATTTATTCTAGAAATACATTTGCATATATATGGAAATTAGTGTATGTACCACTTTGGCCATTGCAGCACTGTTTGTGGTAGCAGAAGCCTGGGGACAACCTCAATGGCCACCTGTAAGATAGATTATGGGACATCCATCCAAGAAAAACTATCCAGACATTAAAAGGAATGAGACCCTCTCAGTTACTGCTGGTGGAAACATACAGTACAGACACTTAGGAAAACAATTTGACATTATCCAGTAATGTTAAAGGAAGACGAACTTATGACCCAGCCACCCCACTCCTGGGTGTGTGTCCTGAAAACTCCCACACACGTGCATAAGAAGACAACACTAGGAAGGTCCAAAGAGCATTTTCTTTTCTTTTCTTTTCCCACAGTCCCCTCTGGTGCTTTACTGTTTACAAAACAAATGGCTCCAGTAGGAAGGAACACAAGCATTATGCTTACAGTAGCAAATATAGAAGGGGAAAAGGCTAGCTTTAAAATATTTGAAAATCACTGATTGTGTGAAAATGCTGCTTCTGGCCACCTCAGCCATGGCTGAGATGCCGACACTGATGCATCAGAAAGGTCTCAACTTCGAGACTGTCTCTCTGTATTTTCTAACTTCATCTCTCTGTGTTTTTAAAGTCACACAGCCCTCACATCACTGACTTTTATCAAGGAGGTGGGTCAGGGAGCTCAGCCAGGCAAAGTCAGAAAAGACTTGGGTCTTGCAAGCTATGGCCGGTGGGAGCCAATTTCTAGAGAAATGTGTCACATTCAATAACTGGTATTCTGTTCTTTTGCTGTTTGTTTTATAGTGGAAGAAACAGACAACCAGTGCAAGAAAGAGGGATGCTAGAAAGGATCAGCAGATCCTTTGTAAATAACTTGTGCCTTCAACTTTTCACTCTACTATCTGAACCCTGGAGCACCAAACCTCTATTTCTTTTTTTTTTTTTTTTGGTGAGGAAGATTGGCCCTGAGCTAACATCTGTGCCAATCTTCCTCTATTTTGTATGTGGGACGCTGCCACATCATGGCATGATGAGCGGTATGTAGGTCCGCACCCAGGATCCGAACCCATGATGCCTGGGCTGCCGAAGAGGAATGCGTGAAATTAACCACTACACCACCGGGCCAGGCCCACCAAAACTCTATTTTTAAAACCTTTTCCCGCTCTCTTGACAAGGTATAATCAAATTACACTAGATGATCATATCGCCCATTTCCCCATTGTAGGTGCATTCATGGAGGTTGTGATTGTAGAAAGTTTCACAGTCAAGACCATTAGCCCAATAAAGCACGGATAGGCAGCTCCAATTTTTTTTCAAGACAGACATAGAAAATTGCATAGAATGCAGAAGTAGAAAAAAAAAAAAAAGGAAAGAGGGAAACTTACTGGGTTCCCTCCCGGCAGCTGTATTAAGATTTCAAAGTGGGAAAAGTCTGCAAGGGATCAACCCAGTCAGAGCCTGCAAGAGGCCTTTCCCTGGACCATCACTGTACCTCTACGTTATCACAAGGCGGGAGGTAACTTCTGGGGGAGGAGCCCTGTGGGCTGACGGCAAGGCTTCTCAGTGGCTGACCTCTGTCCCAAATCCCACTCTCCCTCTACCTTGGAGTATCAGGAGACCAAGCATTTTTTTCTTGTAACCAAGTATTTAGGAACCACTCAAATGACCATGATCAGCAGAATCGGTAAACTGTAGTACATCCGTACAATGACTTAACTAAGGGGTATGCTAATCATCACAGATGAATCTCAAAAATGTGATACAAATCACATGATTCCATTTTTCACTAGGGCCCCAAACTGGGCAAATGAAACAACAGATTGTTTTGGAATACATAAAACCACACAGGAAAGCAAGGACTTAGAAAGACAAAATTCAGGATGGTGGTTATGTCTGAGCGCAGAGATGGCAATTCAAGAGGGACACGGGGGGGTCTCAAAGGCGCTGCTAATATTTTATTTGTTAAACTGAGTGGTGAACATCTGGGTATTTTATTACAATTTTTAAGCAACGCTTTGGTTTATGTACCTTGTCTAATAATGCTTTTAAGAGAAAAATCAGAAAACAATAAGGCAGCTCTTTATATGTGAATAGGAAGTGACCTTCAAAAAAAGTAAAGAGTAGAAACATTTGTATGGAATGTGAAAATAGTGTATATATTGGAGTACTTGCTGGTATGGATCTAGGATTCCTCTGGAAGGTCACTCAGGGACTTGGTAGCAGCATGCTTCATTGTTGGGGGGAGATGGGGATGAGCAGGGAGGGCAAGTCACCGAAAATTACTTTATACTGTCTGAATTTTGCATCAAACATCATGTTTGGTAACGGTGTAGGTAACCATGTTCATGTGTTACGTAATTAATATATTTTTAATTAAAAAATTTCAGTGTTAAAAAAGAAGAGGATACAGGCCAGAGGAACCCCCATCCCCAACTGGATGGGGTTGTCGCAGGTGTTTGAGACCGGGTGTGCGTGCCGCCGACAGTCACTGCAGTGGACGGCTGGTCCTGGGAGATGGAGAAGGGATTCTCCTTAAAAATGCAGCATCTCCTACAGACAGCTAATCTTCGACAAAGGAGCCAAGAACATACAATGGAGAAAGGAAACTCTCTTCAATAAATGGTGTTGGGAAAACCGGACAGCCACATGCCAGAGAATGAAAGTAGACCATTATCTTGCACCATACACAAAAATTAACTCCAAATGGATTAAAGACTTGAATGTAAGACTTGAAGCCATAAAACTTCTAGAAGAAAATACAGGCAGTACACTCTTTGACATCGGTCTCAGCAGCATCTTTTCGAATACCATGTCTACTCAGGCAAGGGAAACAAAAGAAAAAAATAAACAAATGGGACTACATCAGACTAAAGAGCTTCTCCAAGGCAAAGGAAACCAGGAACAAAATGAAAAGACAACCCACCAACTGGGAGAAAATATTTGCAAATCATATATTCAACAAGGGGTTAATTTCCAAAATAAACAAAGAACTCGTACAACTCAAAAACAAAAAAACAAACAACCCGATCAAAAAATGGGCAGAGGATATGAACAGACATTTTTCCAAAGAAGACAGACAGACGGCCAACAGGCACATCAAAAGATGTTCAACATCACTAATTATTAGGAAATGCAAATCAAAACTACAATGAGATATCACCTTACACCTGTCAGAATGGCTATAATTAACAAGACAAAAAATAACAAATGTTGGAGAGGATGTGGAGAAAAGTGAACCCTCATACACTGCTGGTGGGAATGCAAACGGGTGTAGCCACTATGGAAAACAGTATGGAGATTTCTCAAAAAATTAAAAATAGAAATACCATACAATCCACCTTTCCCACTACTGGGTATTTATCCACAGAACTTGAAATCAACCATCCAAAGAGACTTATGCACCCCTAGGTTCATTGCAGTATTATTCACAACAGTCAAGAAGTGGAAGCAACCCAAGCACCCATCAACTGATGAACAGATAAAGATGTGCTATATATATACACACAATGGATACTACTCAGCTATAAAAAAAAGACAAAATCATCCCATTTGCAACAACATGGATGGACCTTGAGGGTATGATGTTAGGCAAAATAAGCCAGACAGAGAAAGACAAACTTCATGATTTCACTCACATGTGGAAGATAAACACACAGATAAGGAGAACAGATTAGTGGTTACCAGAGGGGAAGGGGGTGGGGGGTGGGCAAAAGGGGTAAAGGACCACATACGTATGGTGACAGATAAAAATTAGACTATTGGTGGTGAGCATCATGCAGTCTATACAGAAACTGATAAATAATCATGTACACCTGAAATTACACAATGTTATAAACCTTTATAACCTCAATAAAATAATTGAAAAAGAAAAGCAACATCTCACAGTGGATAGAGCACTGAAAGGAGCTGGGGACCTGGGCCACCACCATGAGCCCCGCCATTGGGGATTTGAATCATGGAGAGCTTTGACCCCTCAGCCTGTCCTGTGAGCTCTACTTTCAAAATACATCCACAAGCTGCCACTTCAACTCCTCCACGGCCCCCAGCCTGATCCCATCCACCTTCTTCTCCAGCCTGTTCCACTGAATCAGCCTCCGCACCGTCTTCCTGCCCCGGCCCTACCTCCCACAGTCTGTTTCCCACACCCACAGCATACAGCCACAGGGCTCCTGTGACTATCTGAGCCAGATCAGGGCCCTCCCCCGCTCTGAACGCTCCTGTGGCTCCACCTCAGAGTAAAAGTCAAACTCCTCCCAGTGGGTGGCACAGGAGGCCCCTCGCAGACTGCCCCTTCCCCTACCTCTCTGACAGCATTGCTTACCATTTACCCACTCACTCATTTTGACTCCCGCCACAAAGGTCTCTAGCAATTCCTGGAACACACCAGGCACATTTTCACCTCAGGGCCTTTGCACTGGCTGTCCTCTAGGCTTGGAATGCTCTTCCCCCAGAATCCACATGGCTTCCTCTCTCCTCTTCTTCAGGTCTTTGCTAAAATGTCACCTTTTCTGTGGGGCTTCCCCTGAATACCCTTTTGAGCAGAGCAAACTGCCCTCATACCCTCCTCATCCTCCTTCGCTGTTTTATTTTCTTCATAGCAGTTATCTGATACAATACACGTTCTATTTCTCTCAGGTAGTACTGTCCATTTCTTCCACTAGAGTGTAACCCCCAGGAGGGAGTGATTTTTCCATATTTTGTTCACCAGTCTATCCCAGGTGCCTCAAATAGTGTCGGCTCAATAAAAATTTGTTGAATGAATGAATGACCCCAGGGGTGGGTCCTTAGATGGATTAAAATATACCCACTTCCGGCCCCAAGAGAGCCCAGCTTCTAGTGAGCAGACAGAAATTAAACAAATAACTATATATTTTCACAGGGCAATAAGAGCAAAGAGGGAGATAAATGGGGAGCCATGATTATAACCGTGTATGGGGCCTAACTAGGCTGGGGTAGTCAGGAGGTGACATTTGAGCCAAAGTCTGTCAAATGAGGAGCAAAGATCCGGGAGAAGGGCATTCTAGGCACAGGGAACAGCTAGTACAGAGTTAGCAATGAGCTTTGGGCGTTTCATGAACAGAAGGAAAGCCGATGTTTGCGCCATGTGGAGAACAAGTGGAAAGGGGTGGGCATGGATTTAGATGGGCCCACAAGGGTCAGATTCTGCCTTGGGGGTGTTGAAGGGGGAGCAATTTACTCTTTCAGAGGCCGCCCAGCTGTGGTGAATTTCAACTGGTCTTTCCCCTCTCTGGGCCTCAACTTTACCACATCTGTGAAATGGGGGTAGGCCTGAGGTGCCCTCTAGTTTTCGACATTCTCAGCTCAAGACCACCCTATGAGTCGTGTGCTGTTACCATCCCATTGGATGAGGAAAGAAACAGAGGCCTCCAAAGGCTGGATCGCTTTCCTAAGGCCACAGAGCTAGTACACGCAGCCTCCATATTTGAACCCTGGCAGTCTGTGCCCTTCACCTCCTTTGCGTGTTGCAGCCCCCCTAACCCTGACAGCCACTGCAGTGCGGTGGTCACGCGTCTTTGGCGGCAGACAAATCCTGCCACGCCACTTACAAGCTGTGGGATCCTGGGTTAGTCGCTTGCATCCCCTTAGCCCATTTCCCCATCTGTACAGTGTGCACCCTCACAGTGACCTCAACCGCCAGAATGCTCGGCTGATCAGGAGGAATGCGGCGTGATTCCCAAACCGCGCGCCTTTCTGCGAGGGAAATGGGGGGGCGTTAGGGGTTGGGGGTGTTTGGGGAACAGGGGCGCGCCCGAACGTTGCGGCTCTAGAATCTTCCCATTCCTTTCTAGTGTTGTTTCCTCCATTCAACCGCGGAGCAACTCTGTCTCCCCCCCACCGCCCCCCCACATTTTTTTCCCCAAGCTGAAAAGAGGTCGTGGTCCCTTTAAGGCCCGCCCCTCCCTCCCCCAAAACTTCCCAGTGTCTGCTTTCTTTTCGCTCCCGGACGGCCGGCCAGGCTCGCCGCCGAGCTGGTAGGGGATGGGGGTGAGGGGTCGGGGACGGGTGCGGGGGATCGGCGGGAGGCGCCCCGCCGCCGCGGCCAGAGCGCGCGGGGTGGGGGAGGGGCGGGGCGGGAGCGCGGGGGTGCAGACAACGCGCCCGCCCGGTCCCCGGCGTGGCGCGTCCCAGGCCGCTCGCCCTCCGCGCGTGCCCACGCCGGGGACCGTGCCGCCGAGCCCCGTCCGCGCGCGCCGGCGCGAGGGGCGTCCGGGCCGGGCGCGGGGGCGGGGCGGGGAGGGGCCCCCTCTCCCCTCCCCCCACCGCATTCCGCTGACGTCGGGGCCTCGCGACCCCGCCCCTCGGGGGGACCAGCGCCGCCTGGCTCCCGTCGTACGGATCACGTGTGGAGGGCCGCGCCGCGCCCCCCATCTGTTCTGCCGGCCCTTTCGGATCTTCCCAGTGAGACTGGGAGCTCGTTTCGATCCCCATCGGCCCTATCTCCCCACACCCGCGGACCCACCAGAGCTGTCCTACTCTCTTAGTGCCACTGACCCCATTGCAAACTTAGTTTCCATGAGGACACCCATGTCGGGAAGCCCCTTTACCGGGGCATCTTTGGGGGCGTGCCCCGCATTTCTCTCGACTCCATCCTCGCTTTCTAAGTGCAGTGCCCCCCCAGGAGGCAGCCCCAAGACTTAAAGCCCTTAGGGCAGGATCCTGGCTCAAACCCCGGCCCCGACCCCAGGGTCCGGCTATTGGGCGTCGTTGGACCCTAGAAACTCTAAGGGGGGGGCATTCTCTGCAAGGTGGCCCTCCCTCACCCCTGAGGAAGGCAGCCCCGCCGGACGCTTAGAACACCCTGACTCCCCGTGGCTGAGTGCTAGCGCAGTGCCAGGTGCTGTCCCCGGTGCTCGGCAGGCGGGCCGAGCCTGGGACCACCGCTCCCTTGCCCACGCAGGACTTCGGTGCTAAGGAAAGAGACAGTCACCGGAGGTGGCGACCCAGAGTGGTCAGGGCTGTCGCGTGAAAACCATTGGCCTGAGCGATCAGGGGGGTTATCATGGGGGAAGCCCGGGGGCCTGGGCTGGTAGGGACAAGGAAGGGTTTTCAGAGTGAACTGAGACCGCGCGGACAAGAGGAGTTATTCCTTAGTTCTGGCAGGAGGGGTAGTGGAGAAAGTGCTCTAACTGCAAGGTCTGCACGGGCAAAGGTCGAGAGGTGCGCGAAAGATCCTTCCCCTGGTGCAAACTGGAAAGTTACTGGGGCTGAGTTTCGAGGCGGAGTGGTGAAATGACACCGCCCAACTGGGCAGAGTCCGAAGACAGTCGGCAGCAGCAAATGGTTTTATACTGGAGGAAAGGGTCAAATTAGGGTTAAAAAAATTCTTCTGCCATTGTGAAGGTTAGATGTGGAGAGGAATAGCGTATGGCGATGGGGACTGATGTGCACGGCCAGTTACCCCTCTGTCTTGGTCTAGCCTTCCGGCGCTGCATTCAGCAGTCGCTCAATAAAGACTCGGGGTCCTTCATGCCTTCGCTCCTTCAGAGGGTCGCTCCGCCTCCGAAGGCGCCCGAAAGCACACTCGCGCATGCGTCCTCGCCTCCGATCCTTTACTAGACCGCGCCAAAGAGCGCCTACTGGCCTTGGATCGCCTCTTTTTCACCCAATCAGTGACCACCAGTCCTACCCTCTAGTGAGGGAACACTTCCTACTCCCCATTAGCCAATCGGGTGGAGACACAGAAGATGGGCACCTGCAGCAACCACTGGAGAGAGGCAAAAGGGAGGGGCTTCCTTGTCCCCTTGCGGAGTGGCGCGGGAAGGTAGTCATTGTGACTGGAAGACTAAGGGCTTTCGGTTTGATGGATTAGCGAGAAAGCCAATGAAAGTGGGAAGGAGGCGGCACTTTTCAGCACAGTGGGGAGTGCCACTCCTATCAGGTGCTCCGAGGTTAGGCCAGGCAGTGCCAGAAATCCGACCTATCAAATTGGAGTTTATTTTAAGGCGGCGAGGTCGGCGAAATGACTGGCAGAAAGCGCTCGCCTATAAGGAGTGTCCCACACAAATGAGGGCGGGCCCTCCTGCAGAACGGCGTGGGCTGGACCCAATAGGAGCGCAAGGCATGTGGATGATTCCCCTCCCCCCGCGGCGGGACCAGTGGCTCCCCCTATCGGGTGGGGGCGGCGGGTGACGGGCGTGTCCCTCCCCCAATGAGAGGCGGGGGGAGGCGGGTTCTGCGCCGCCATGTCGCGGAGGCTGCTGCCCCGGGCGGAGAAGCGGCGTCGGCGGCTGGAGCAGAGGCAGCAGCCGGACGAGCAGCGGCGGCGGTCGGGAGCGATGGTGAAGATGGCGGCGGCGGGCGGCGGAGGCGGCGGTGGCCGCTACTACGGTGGCGGCAGTGAGGGCGGCCGGGCCCCTAAGCGGCTCAAGACTGACAACGCCGGCGACCAGCACGGAGGCGGTGGCGGAGGAGCCGGGGCGGCGGGCGGCGGTGGCGGGGTGAGGCCAGGGCCCTAATCGCCGGAGACGGCCGGGAAGGGAGGGAAAATTTTCCATTTTGAGGGTATTTATTTTGAGGCGGGGGGGGCGCTCTGCGCACGCGTCTAGGCCCTCGCGCCGTGGACGGGGTGGGGGAGGGGCGGGCGTTAGGCAAACGGCGGGGTTTGCGCGAGGACAGGCGCTTGCGCGTGCGTGCTCTCCTCGGCGGGCTGGCGGGGTGGAGGAAGCTGCTCGCGCTGCGGGCGGCGCAGTGCGCAGGCGCCGCGGGCTGGCGTGTGGGGGCCGGGCACGCGGCCGGGCCGGTTTTTTTTTTTTCTTTATCGTCGTCTTGTTTGGCCCCATGCGCAGGCGCACTTCTCCCGCCCGGGCCCGTGGGCGGTGGGGGAGGGCACCGCGTGAGCGGGAATCGGTGGGCGGTGAATTCCCTACTTTTACGCGCCCTAAGTGGGGAATTCTGTTCGATCACTAATCTTTATAGCGTCATGGTTTGTCTCGATACAGACGTTGATTTATTCGAGGATGTTCCCCCAGAACAGAATATGTTTCACAATGTGGGCGTTGAAAACCGGAAGAAAGGCCTTTTTAGCTATTGGGGAGTTGAGCCAGGCTTTGGAGCCATCGCAAGTTTGCTTACGGTTTCTGGGGGTTAACTGGGTGCAGTGGGTTCGAGGAACCAGAATGTTCCCCGACGGTGGGCATTTGGGATTTTGGAAGGGATTCAGCCTCTAGCCTCCTACCGGGAAATGACCACCAGTTGTTCCTCAGAGCTGGGAGCAGGTTGCCTCCCCTTCCAAGTTCATAAACTGCCTTGCAGCCAATTGCGAGATTTTCCAGGGTTTAGCAGCAATCCGTAGCTATGGTTTGCTAGCATTTTAGTCTGTGCCAGGCGTTGTTCTAGACCTCTTATAGGTGTCTTAACGAATCTTCAACACTACGAGATAAGGGATGGTATTCTTATGTGCAGCTCACCGAGATGAGGTAAATTCCTTTAGGTCCTGTAGGTGTAATTGGAACTCAGGGCTGTGGAACTCTAAACCGCGGAGCTGGTAACCATCAGCTGGGTCTCCTGTGGTTTGTGTGGTTCATTCCTGAAATAGAATCCAGTTTTGCCCCCCTGTTCTGTGGGCTTCTGCCTTGTGGTTCTCAGACAGGAGGCTGGGCCTGGAGCCCAGGAGAGGTGGAGAAAGTTACTTTCCCCCTGATTCCCAGAGGCTTCTGTCTGTGTGGGTGGAGAGAAACTTCTCGTTGAAGGCAACTGGTTTGTAGTAGTATGGGTGGGAGTTTCTGTTTCTGAAAGACCTTCCTCACTTTGTTCTTCTTTAGTCTGGCGTAGGCAGGATTTTCTCATGCATATTTTGGTGGGAGGGTGATTAAAGACTAGAAGTGATCCAGACTGGCTTGGTTGCCACAGCTTCCAAGTCACATGCTGTTTTACCCGGATGGGACCTGGGGATGAGCAGTGGGGAGCAGTAATGCTGGGCTGGGTGGTGGTGATGGCTTGCCTCACCTGGGAAAGGGCAGAGAAGCTGGGGCAGTTGCGGAGCAGATGTCCTGATTCAGACTGCTGCAGAGAATTGTTGGAGCCCTTCTTGCCAGTGGTGTCCCCTTTCCAAGTCACTGTTCTTTTCGTTTCCTCTATCAGTGGGAAGAGACAGGTCCTGGGAGGAATGTAAGATGTGGGACTTTGCCTGGTCTTCCATTCTGCCTTCCTCAGAAGTGACAGCAAGAGCCAATAAGCCGGTGGCCACCCACTCAGGGCCTCTGCTCTGCTGACCCAGAATCCTTTTAGGGTGACTGGTTTGAATTGTTTCCCCTTGTTGTCTGCCCTGTGTGTCTTTCCAGGAGGACATTCAGCTTTATTAGACTGGGTCCCCAGCAGCACAGAGGCCAGTGGGCTGCCATCTTCTGTAGCGGGAAATGAAGTCCCATTTCTGTTTTGTTTCTCAGGAGAACTACGATGACCCGCACAAAACCCCTGCCTCCCCAGTTGTCCACATCAGGGGCCTGATTGACGGCGTGGTGGAAGCTGACCTCGTGGAGGCCTTGCAGGAGTTTGGACCCATCAGGTAGTCAGCTCAGGCCTGGGCCTTGCATATACAGAGAAGTTGACACCTCGGTGTCCTGGGCATCACTGGTTCCTGGCTGGAAGTGACGTGGCCATTTTGGTCCCGTGTTCTTTGGCTAAGTCTTGGGGCTCATCTATTCTTGGGCTTGGCCGTTGTGCTTGGGGTCAGGTAACAGCAAGTTCCTTGTTCTTTCTCCTTCCTTCCTTTCTCTGCCTTGTAGTTTGTAGTCAGTATTCTCTCATTTAGCAGGTATTTACTGAGTATTTGGCACATGCTAGGGACTGGGAAAGAGTAGCGGATTCCTTCCAGATGGTCGCCCACCCAGAGTGGTCAGCACGGTGATGGGGGAGCCTAGGCATGTGTGGGAGGCATCTGACTCAGGTGAGGAGGAGTCAGGAAGGAAGGCTTCCCAGAGGAGGTGGTGCCAAAGCTACACCTCTTCTGCCTGGTGCACCACTTACGGCAGTTGGTGTTCAGGTCAGGAAACCGTGACAGGGTACAGAGGAGGCCAGGGAGGGGTCAGCCCATAGAGGACTGGAAGCTGCCCTTCTTCTCTGGTCTTCATCCCCCTGAGAGGTCTGAACCCTGTGTTGTCTCTGCCAGCTATGTGGTGGTAATGCCTAAAAAGAGACAAGCATTGGTGGAGTTTGAAGATGTGTTGGGGGCTTGCAACGCCGTGAACTACGCAGCCGACAACCAAATCTACATTGCCGGCCACCCAGCCTTTGTCAACTACTCTACCAGCCAGAAGATCTCGCGCCCCGGGGACTCGGATGACTCCCGGAGCGTCAATAGCGTGCTGCTCTTCACCATCCTGAACCCCATCTACTCCATCACCACGGTGCGTGCCAGCAGCGTTCCTGTGGGCTCCTCTGGGGCCTCCCCTACGCCAGACTGACCTGCCGGCCCCTTCATCTTGCCTGTGTTTGCTTTCACAGGATGTTCTTTACACTATCTGTAACCCTTGTGGCCCTGTTCAGAGGATTGTTATTTTCCGGAAGAATGGAGTACAGGCCATGGTGGAATATCCTTTGCTGGGGAGCAGGTGTTCATTGGGGCGAGGGCTCTCACCGGGCGCTCTGTCCTCTCAACTAGTTTGTCCTTGCATGTTTGTCACGTGCTGGATGCCTCCCTAGAGCCCACGGTCTGGTGAGAGGGACTCCTAGTCGACAAGTAATCAGATGTGCAGTGTGAGAGTGCGGGAGTTCAAGTGCTCTGCAGGGAAAGAACAGGATGCTGTGAGGTACAAGGGGATCCGGGAAGGCCTCCGAGGAGGTGATAGCCCATCTCCACAAGGAGGTGGTGTTCAAGGCGGAGAAACCAGTCTCTGCTGAGTCCTCAGTGGGCGGGAGCCTAGTGCTGGAGAAGGCGAGTGACCTGACAACTGTGGTGAGCTGACGGGGGAGAGGGCTCGTTGTGGACCCAGCGGAAGTTAGTAAGGAGGCCTCGACAGCGGTGGGAAGCTCAGGTCAGGGTGTGGTGGAGAGCCACTGATGGACTTTCAGGACAGAAACTTAACCTGGTTGACATTTCAGATTGTTTGGGCCTAGTCAGAGCTCACAGCATGAGAGGAAGAGGATTAGGTGAAGAAGAAGGTGCTTTGGCCTGGGTGGTGGCGGAGGAGGTGGCTGCCACCTCTGGCTGGTGACTGCTCACCCAGGGCAGCACTCCATAACAGCGACTGGTGGCCGTGGCAGTGAACTCACCCCAGAGCCCACGTGCAGCCCAGTCCTTGCGTGCTACCTTGTCCTCAGCCCTCCGGAGGGAGCCAACTTGGAGCTCCTCCCAAAGAGCTCCTGTGACGATGCTTTCCTTAACTTTTGTCACATTCGACTCTGTGCAGAGTGCTCAGCGGGCCAAGGCCTCGCTCAATGGAGCTGACATCTACTCGGGCTGTTGCACTCTGAAGATCGAGTATGCGAAGGTAGGTCTGGGGAACGACTGCCCCGCGTCAGCTTCCCGGTGAGGAGGGCCGCGCCTGATCTCCCGCTCTGTCTTGTCCCCGCAGCCCACACGCTTGAACGTGTTCAGGAATGACCAGGATACTTGGGACTACACGAACCCCAATCTCAGTGGACAAGGTAATCCTGCGGCCACTTTGTTCTCCACATACCACCTTGTCTTCACTCGCCTAGCGCACCTCATAGACCCCGGCTCAGGGTTATGTAATGCCATTGGGCTCCCTGTGGACATGAGAGGGCCTTGGGGGTCAGCCCTTGGAAAAGACACTCCAGTGGGAGAGGGTGAATGAGGGGCCTCTGTAGGTCCCAGCTGCTGCTTGCAGCCGTCTGATGTGGCTGAGGGTGCAGTTGAGGCAGAGGCGTGGACGGGGTGGGGAGCAGGGCCTCACTGAGCTCAGGGCGTGGCAGTGGCTTATAAGCCATTAGCAGCTCCCAGATGGATTCTGCTGCTTTCCTTCTGGGAGCCTGTTCAGTGTCACTGATTCTCCATTCACCGGGCTGGGAATGGTTACCTTGCTCTCCACAATTGAGAGGGTCTGCTTGTGGCGGGGGGACAGATTGGGGCATGATGAGGGCTCCCGGGCCCTTGCAGCAGAGCCTTTGAGCAAGCTGACCTTGTGGAGGTGACACACCCTGGATTGGAGCGGGGCGGACATGCCTCACCTCACTTGTAGAAGGGACTCAACATCTCTGCGGGGGGCCCAAATGGACAGCCCCCTTCCTAGAATCTGTCAAGAATGGTTTGCCTTGGATAGGAGGGAGAGGTGGAGGATTGCCTTTGAAAAGCAGCAGCAGCCCCTCAACAAGACCATCCAACTCTGTGCCTGTCTTGGTCTGATACGTCGGACTAGGCCGCGGGCTGAGGGAGGAGGCTGGTTGCTGACATCTCACAGGCCCTGGGAGGCCAGAGGCCCCCGTTCTTAGGCAGGCCTGTCTTGCTCGCCCTTGCAGCTGGGAAGCAGTGGGCAGGGTGGGCTAGACTCCCCCAGGACCCTCACAATGGGCGCTGTGGGCCTGGCTTGCCCCCTCCAGAGGTCAGAGGCAAATTGGTGACCAAGTGAATGTACCAGAGCGGGCAATGGCATTACATGACTGCTAACAGAAACACGGCAACCAACCATTTCTTCTCCAAGGAACATAACTAGAAGATGTGCAGACCGGCAGGGGCTAGTGGCAGGGGCTGGCTGTGCATTGGTTTGATGCCTCTCAGCTTTGGCCGTCCCAAAGCCGGGGGTCAAAAACGAGAGCTGATGAGGTGACCTGGAGTGAGGGCGGTGCTTCGCCACCCCCTCGGGAACCATACTTCAGCGGCTCTGCCTCTGCACATTGCTCACCAACACACAGGGTAGAAACCACTAGCTCTTCCTGGAGAGAACAGAACATGCAGCCTGCACCACGTCCCCAGAACAGCTGCAGACTTGAGCTCACTACATCAAGAACACCACACCGCGCTCCAAGGAACAGCTACAAGCACAGAGACAGAGGCAGACAGAGACAAAGCAAGAGACGCAACATGGCAGCAGACACTGCTTTTTATTAAACATTAAAAAAAAAAAAGGTCAAAATCCAAGCAAACTCGAACCCGAGAATGTACACAGAAGTAGGAAACACAGAGAACAGAGCTCTCCCAGCCAGCCAGCGGCGCTCTTTTCGGAGAACGTTCATAGACTGAAGTAGATTCCATGGGCCTCCAAGACAATAGGATCCTCTCTCCATTCCTCGCCATATGGGTTTTGGTTTTTTTTAAGTCCTTTGGTTTGGGGAGGGCCTTCTTTTTTTCTTTTCTGTTGCGATATTTTTATTTTTTCTGCAGTCACCGGCTGCCAACATAACCTGCACCAACTGGAGATCAGAGACCAAAAAAAAAAAACTTAAGCCACAACAAAAAAAAAACCAAACCAGACCTAAAACCAGACAGCCCAACAGCTCAGAGGTACACAGTTACCTGCTGGCGGCTAACCGGGCGTGCTCCCAAGGCCAAAGCGCGGGCATAGTGGGGCCACTGGCACACTTCACAAGCACACGGAGCGCTACACAGCCAGAAGCACCGCACCACCGCACTGACAACACGGAGGGACACTACCCACTGCATACACCTTTATTTTCCACTTTTCTGGTATCTTCTGAGGACAGAACATCTGTGAGCCACTTTTGATTTAACCAAAACGTTGACTTTTAAAAAACAATTCTTTAAAAAAAAATTGTAGCGGATGTGTGCCGTAACTTGTATTTATGACTGTAAAACCATGTGATGCAGGGTCGCAGTGTATGTTTGATGGGACGCCATCTTTCAGAACTGTGCTAACTCACTGTTGAAGCGTCCAATGGTAAGAGAAAATACAGATTTGTTTTTTTGTGACAAATGGACATTGTACTCTGTACTTCTGCTGTAAGTAGCCCTTTTCCATCTTTGTGATGACTGATCGTTGAAAACAAAACCCAGGCTGGGTGGCAGGAAAGGGCAGTGGCCTGGAGCCCTGAGTTTTGGAGTCAGCCAGACCTGGGTTCAAATCCCAGCTCAGCCACTAACTTGCTTTGTGACCTTGGGCCAAAGTGTCTTTTAACTGCTCAGTTACAAGTTAACTGCTCACTTATCTGTAAAATGGGGCTAAAGTAGTACCTACCTCATAGGGTTGTTGTGAGGAATTTAAGCGGTGATGTCTGTAAAGCGCTTAGCACAGTGTCTGCCACTCAAGTGCTAAGTTAATGGTAACGATTCCGAACAGCAGCTGGGGTTGGGGGGATCTGCGCCACTGTTGGGGTCTGAGAATGTTGATGCCTGTACATAACTGCTCATCTGAACTGATGGTGATGTTGCCCTGCTTGTCCTCTCCTTGGGTCCGACGTGACTGGTGGGGGGTGACTGGGACCAAGATTGAGAGAGAAGGGGCCTAGGGAGTGGGGCTTAGAGCTCCTAGCACCTTGGGGCTTTGGGGGCCAAATTTTAGCTTCTTTCTGCCCTTCCCTGGGTTATCTTCCTGCCCTTCAATCCTCTCCCTTCATTGGGAGTTATTTTGGAAAGCTGTTCTCTGCCCCCGGAACAAGCATATCAACTTCCACAGCAGCTGCAAGTTCCCCAGAGGGCTCAAGCCCGGGCTTCCCACCAGCGCCGGGGCAGTTGAGAGCGAGCCCAGAACCCGGCTTCATCCTTCACGGAGAAAGGAAACCAGCCTGCTCAGTGTGGGCAGGGGACGGGGAGTGGCTGCAGCCCTGAGGCCTGGGCTTCATGCCCGCTGTGGGTCTGGCGACAGGAAAGAAGCCCTGGCAGCCCTGGTGAGGAAGGGAGGGTTTGCACCCAACTTGCAGGAGGGCCTTTGAGATTAGCCTGTAGTCAGGAGGGAGAGACACACCCCTTTTTCCAAGTTAGCTTCTAACTGCGTTCTCTGTCTACAGGTGACCCTGGCAGCAACCCTAACAAACGCCAGAGGCAGCCCCCTCTCCTGGGAGATCACCCCGCAGAATATGGTGAGGGCAGGGGGTTCCCCTCCGTGGACTCCCGTGGCTCATGTGCCCCTGCCCGCTGCCCGCCGCGCAAATTCTCACCCGTCCTCCCTCTCTTTCCTTCCCACCCCCCAGGAGGGCCCCACGGTGGGTACCACAGCCATTACCATGATGAGGGCTACGGGCCCCCCCCACCTCACTACGAAGGGAGAAGGATGGGCCCGCCAGTGGGGGGTCACCGCCGGGGCCCAAGTCGCTATGGCCCCCAGTATGGGCACCCCCCACCCCCTCCCCCACCACCCGAGTACGGCCCCCACGCCGACAGCCCCGTGCTCATGGTCTATGGCTTGGATCAATCTAAGATGAACTGTGACCGAGTCTTCAATGTCTTCTGCTTGTATGGCAACGTGGAGAAGGTGAGCTGCTGCCAGGTCCGCCGCTTCCCTTAGACTTGGCCTGCCCGGGGACGCGCGGCCTCGCGGCTTGCCATTCGGCAGAGGGGGAAGGAGCCTGGCTAGGAGCGAGCCGGTCCAGAGGGGTAACTCGAGTAGTTGGGTGACTGGCTGTGGGCAGGGTTGGTTTGGTCCTCACTGTATGTGGGTCTTGTTTTGGTGGCTTTTTAATTTCCAGTGTTAAAAAATCAGAACTTGATCAGGTAAAAGTACTGATACTTAACGTTACGTGAGTATTACTTACAGTTAAAGGTGGTCGCACAGGGTTTTCTCTGGGTAACTCGGGGTGATCTGGCTACACCGGGCCGTCCCTCCCGCCTTGCTTGTTGGGAACAGTGACTGGGGCTGGCGGGTCACTGTCGCCCTCAGACTGGGCGGTTTCTCCGGTCAGACTCGTCCGGGTGCTGGAAGCCTTCGCGTTTGCAGCCCTGGCTTGGCCCGTTAATAACGGTGGCAGCAGCTAACACGTGTTCGTCGTGTTTACGTGCAGTATCTTGTCGAAGTTCCACGAGAATCTTCAATAAGACAAGTGGGGGAGACGCGTGGAGGGCAAATAGCTTGCCCAGGCTCCCGCCCCTTTACGTGCAGCTGGAGAGCCTGGCTTCAGCGCCTACGCTGTCCGTTTTCAGTGCTTTTATCCTATATCCCACGCGAAGAAATACTTTGCATCAGCACCCAGTGCCTGTGGATGCATGTGTCTGTGTGCAACAGACACTGTCACCTTCTTGTGTGTCAGGAAGCGATACACTCGCAGGTCACGTCTTGTCGTTAGAACAACACTGCCCGCTGGGCCGAGCACTCGCTGCGGGCCAGGCCCGCCTCTCTGTTCTGGTTCCCTGTTCACAAGCGGAGAGTGGGAGCCTGGGTCCAGAGCGGGAGTTACTTGCCTGTAACTAACAGAAGGGGCAGGAGAAGGGTCCCTGGCAGCTGGGCAGTGGCGCTGACCACGGCTGCTCTCCTCAAGGTGAAATTCATGAAAAGCAAGCCGGGGGCCGCCATGGTGGAGATGGCCGATGGCTACGCTGTGGACCGGGCCATCACCCACCTCAACAACAACTTCATGTTTGGCCAGAAGCTGAAAGTCTGGTAGGTGCCCAGTGTCCCTGCGCCGGGGGGGGACTCCGCACGGCCCGGCAGAGCAGCACAGTGAGGCCCAGCACCTCTCCAGGCCGGAGCGGCTGTGGCACATGTTCCGGGTGCTGCTCCGAAGCAGTGGGAGGAAGTGTCCGCCCCTCGGCTGTGGAGCAGGGCCCCCAGGCACAGGGCGCTAAGACGGGCGCGAGCCACAGGGGAGGGCTTGGGGACAACTCGCGGTCTGACACAGGGCTCCCCTCCCCTCCTCCAGTGTCTCCAAGCAGCCGGCCATCATGCCCGGCCAGTCATACGGGCTCGAGGACGGGTCCTGCAGTTACAAAGACTTCAGCGAGTCCCGGAACAATCGTTTCTCGACTCCGGAGCAGGCGGCCAAGAACCGCATCCAGCACCCTAGCAACGTGCTGCACTTCTTCAACGCCCCCCTGGAGGTGACCGAGGAGAACTTCTTCGAGGTGGGCACCGTGGTTGGGCCCACCACAGCCCTCCGAGAGAAGGCCGTTCCTTTTAGTCTTTCGGGAAATACGTGTTGACTCCTCCTCTGGGCCCTGGGTTGTGTGCTGGGGACACAGCAGGACCAGGACAGACAGGCTGAGAATGGCTCCGGACTTCTAGCAACAGTGGAGTTTGCCATGCGCTTTCCACTTGGCTGCCCGTGTGCCGGGAGAGGGTCCTTTCTGCCTGGTAGAAGAGGGGTGAGCGGAGTCCAGTCTCTTAGCACCCACCCACTCGGCCCTCAGGTGCCCCAGACAACAGCGGAGGGGCCTGTCAGGCGAGCGCAGGGGAAGTGGGGCGGCTGGGCGGGGAGGAACCCGGCTGGCAGGGTGGACTCTGCCCCGTGCTCCAGCCCGAGAGGTTGCTGTCAGTTGAGCAAACATTTGCCCGGTACCGACACATCCAAACAACAGGTGAAGTTGGGAAACTTAAAAGGCACTTCCCAGTCCTTGGCAACACAAGAGAGTGGTGTTTCTAAACCTTAGGGTCACAAGGACACCGTCGAGTGTGTGATAAAAGCTTGGAAACACACTCTCCCGAAAAACTCAAGCTCTCAGTCGTGGTCTGCTTGACCTCTGCCGTGGCTCCGTGTGTGTCTGAATCTGCTCTCTCTCTCGCAGATCTGCGATGAGCTCGGAGTGAAGCGGCCGTCTTCTGTGAAAGTGTTCTCAGGCAAAAGTGAGCGCCTGCCCCGCCTTCCTCCCCCGCTCCCTGGGTGTGGGTGGGGGCTCCCTGGGTCCTGTTGGGGTCTGCCTACAACCGTCGCTTTCCGAGCAGGTGAACGCAGCTCCTCTGGGCTGCTGGAGTGGGAATCCAAGAGCGACGCCCTGGAGACCCTGGGCTTCCTGAACCATTACCAGATGAAAAACCCGAGTGAGTGTCTGTGTGTCCTGCGGTCGTCCCCCTTGTGGCCTCATGGGTTGGCTGGCTTCAGGGCCCTCAAGATAGGGCTCCAGAGACTCTCATTGTCACTGACACAGGCACGCGGGACCTGGTCGTCAGGAGAGCAGCCTGATGTTCCCCGAGGGAGGGCCAGCCTGGCTGCTGCCACCTGCTCTGCCAGCTGGAGAGTTGCTCGGGCTTGTTCTCTGGGGAGCAGGCATTCTCTTTGCGTCAGAAGATGCCAGTAAACACCCAGCGGTGTCAGTCACAGGCTGGCTCAGATAATACCAAGGAAGGGGCTCGACTAGCCTGCAGGGAACATCTCTTCCCCCGCCCCAGACTGGGGCGGGCCTGCTGTGCTGGGTCAGCTGAGGGGCTTGGAGTGGCCATTCTCCAGGGACTGGAGGAAGAAGAGAAATGCCTGTGTATCTGGCTTGTGTTTAGGCCTCACGTTGGGCAGTTAGACCTCTGCGGTTGAACTGCAGAGAATGAGGGATGTGTGCAGAACGAGGGGCACTGGGGGGCAGGGCTCTAGGGAAACCTCTTTTCTCTCTTTTGCAGATGGTCCGTACCCTTACACCCTGAAGTTGTGTTTCTCCACCGCTCAGCACGCCTCCTAATTAGGTGCCTAAGAAGACTCCTTTCTGAGCAGGAAAACGTTTCTCTTTCCTTTATGCTGTTTGTTTTTTTGGCAAAAGTTCTTGTATTCCTTTTTTTAATGCTAGGTTAGTAGAGGCTTAACCATAATGAAAATGCTGGAAGTCTGGAGGGGGAGGGGAAGGGAAACTGATATCTCCCAAGATTAACCTTCACTTTTTAAAAATTACTGTACATGTGATTTTTTTTCCTGTTCATACGTTTGTGCTGCCCGTGTACTCTGCACATTTCAATAAAATTGTTTGGAAAATAAACATAGCTCTTTCTGGGATTCCGGGGGGAGTCTGCTTCCCTCCCACACAGTCTTCTGAAGAGGTGTGGCAGGCCGGACACGGCCCTGAGAGGAGCAGGGTAGGCCAGGCGTGCAGACCTTGAGTGGTGCTGGGAACGAGGGAGCCTCTGGAGGGAAACCCAGGAGACCTGGTGGTAGTCTTCATGGGCCCTGCGGATGCAAGCTCGTCTAGTTGGAGTCACTTTACAAAGTAATGATGTTGAAAAAAAAAAACCTGAGAGGAAAAAAAGCCTTAATCCTGCAAAGTGAACAACCTGCCATTTTATAGGGTTGGAAAAGGAAAACTTCAGGTGAAAGGAAAGTCTCTCCAGTCCCTATAACAGTCTTGGGTGATTTTTTTTTCCATATGGAAAGTTCTATCTGGATGTTTTTTTTTTTTTTTTAGCAAATGCTCTGCTCTGTCCTGTACAGTGTTCTGTATTGTATCACACACAGAGCAACCTCCTTATCTTTATCCCCCTGCAGAGCATCTTGTGTGGATGTGTCATAGTTTACCTGATCCCAAAGGTAATTTCCAGTTTTTTTCTATTGCAAACACTACTGTTATGTGTATCGTTATACAAACAGCCAGCTTCCCTGATGGTGATCTGGAGGTGGATTCCTAGCAGCGGGAGTGCTGAGTTACAGGATTCATACAGTTGGAGCATGGCAGATACACCCCAGTTTGGTAGATGGGAATTGGTGTGTATGGGTGGGGTCGGGCATGGGGTGGGGTTGGGGGGTTGACGGCTTGGAAGGAGCCTGCTTTAAGGACCTTACTGCAGATTGGAGCAAGTAAAAAAAAATACAGGGCTTATTCATGTGTGTGCACTTGAAAAAGGACCCACTTTGGGGATTTACTGTGAGGAAGTTTTTAAACTCAAGATTATTAGCATCTACTGAAGGCACGTGGGGTTTATCGGAGGTACAAACTTTGCTTCACCAGGGAAAGTTTGAAACAGCCTCCGGACAAGGAGAAACTGGTCACCTTGCAGCGGGAACTACTAGGGTCTATTTTTAAGCCAATGGAGGGGGTAAAAAGTGAATTTCCCCATTTTGTCTCCCAGCACCCAGTTTTCATCCCTTGTCACAAGCAGATATTCCATGCATACGCTGTGTTCCGTACACGTACAGCCATCTATAGCTGTCTTTTTACACAAACCGATCATACTAAATGTTCTACAGCTTCACATTTTCTCTCTCATATCTTGGGATCTGCATAGCGGCTTCAGTTTTCCGTTGCAGAGATAACCAAACAGTTCTCTGTCGGCCGACGGTCACTGGTTCTGTTTCCTGAAAGTGCCTACCCGGCTGTGACCCATCCGGTACGTAGGCCAGGTGTTCCCTACGTCCCATTTGCCCAGAGACGTCTGTTCACTCGGCGAACCGTCTCCCGAAAGAGCATAACTAAGCCGTTTTACAACACCTTTTGTGTTCTTAGGTTAACTGGCTTTTCCCAAAGTGGTTTCCTTCTTTATTTTTTTTTAAAGTGGTTTCCTTTTTTAAAGAAATTGTAAGAACTTGGACTTCAGAGCCACGTAAATCCCCCTCTTCAGCAATCCTGAAGCCCAGTGACCTTGAACTAGGAACTCCCCCTCCCCGGCCCTTTCCTCGACCTCGTGGTGGTGTGGGAGGGCAGACACTTACACAGTCAGCACTTCCTGTTGGCCCGTGGGTATTTGCATTCCGTGAGCAAACTCAGTACGAGATAATTTTTTCTTCCTAGTTAATATGCTACAAGTGCATGGTTACAAACTTGCAGGGCTGGAGTCATTCTGCCCTTACGTCCTCGGACATTTCGGCTGTCTCCAGTTGGTCCGCCGTTATAGAACAGCGCTGTGATGAACTTTCCACAGGCATGCCCGGCAGCGGTGTGAATTATTTTCTTAGGCCATTTTACCACGGGGCCAAAGGGTTCTTGCTCAGCCGCTCTGTAACGCAGCAGGCAGTCGAAAAAGGCTGTTTCCGGTTCCCCTTAGTAAAGATGGCGGAAGAAGGGGCGTCACAGCTGTCAGGCTGCTGCATCGATGCCCTCACCCAACATGGCAGCCTCTTGTGCCCGCCCCCTTGATTTTCTCCCGTCCGGTGACTCCAGTGACTCTGACGCCATGGCGGTGGCGGTGGCGGCTTCTCGCAGATTCGGCAACCTGCAGCTGCAGCGTGAGTCACCTCTCGACCTGTGGGGGTCTGTTGCACTGTCGTGCTGTCATAGTGACGGTAGGACAGGGAGGTCTGTCCCGGGTCACGTAGTGTCCGAGCCCCTTAAACTCAGGGGTCCATGTGCTCTTGTTCAAAGGGCTTCCCAATTCTATAGGCCTGTGTCTTAAAATCCGGTCGCTCAGGGTCCCCAATCTGGGATCAGTCCCATGTTCAAGGGTCTGAAGTGGTCCTCAGACTGAGGCCACTAAATGCCTCAGTATTTACTCTTGAAGTCTGTATCCCCCTAAACCGAGGTCTCAAAGGGGCCTGTGGTCCCCAGTCTAGCATCACCGGGTTGTGTGCCCTCTGCTCTTGAAGGGTCTGTGTCTCCAATCTGGGGTCACCAAATGCTCTTCCTTCCTTTGTCTCCCCAGGCCTGACAGCCCCCGCCCACCTGGGTGTCAACCTTAGCCTTCGCCCCCTGGGCTCCTCTGCACAAGATGCCTCCAGAGCAGCCCCCAGCGAAGCCCCAAACCACAGCTATGAGTTCCTTCGGGTGACAGCTGCCCAGAGACACATTCTGCATGTGCAGCTAAACCGGCCTGAGAAGAGGAATGCCATGAACAAGGCCTTCTGGAGGTCTGGCCTGCAGATCCTGGAGGCCTGCCTGTGGGAGGAGGCAGGGACTGAGGGATGAGGCAGGGGTGGGGCGTGGGAGACAGACGGACATGAAGGCAGGGGATTCCCACCCCAGCCACAGCGCTACACTCCTTGCCCCTCCACAGGGAGATGGTGGAATGCTTCAACAAGATAGCACAAGATGCTGACTGTCGGGCTGTGGTGATCTCTGGTTCGGGAAAAATGTTCACTGCAGGTACTGGGGCTCTCCACACTGACTCCCGCTCTCTCCCCTGCTCCTGGGAAGAGAGCAATTCTTCTTAATTAGGGTTTTAAGCAGCTTCTCTAACTTCCACTTTTATTATTATTATTTTGATTGAAAGCAGTCAAATACAGAAATTAGTCCAACAGAACATGACAGGATCATGAACTCTGAAGTCTGGGTTTCCATCTCGGATCTGTGGCCTTGACCGAGGCCCGTAACCTCTCAGGGTCTGTTTTGTGTAAAGTGTGTTATAATAAATACAAGCTTTTGTGCGCTTACTCAACACACCTGAGCTGATTTCCAATTACGTGTCTGTTAGGTCTTTTGACTGCCCCCCAGGTCTGTTGTTCAGACTGGATGATTCCCATTGACCAGACTCACTGACCCCTTTCTCATCTCTATTCTGCTGTTAAGCCCATCCAGTGATTTTTAAAAAGTCGGATAGTGTAGTTTTCAGTTCTCAAATCTACATTTGGTTCTTTTTTCTATTTTCCATTTCTCTGCTGAAGTTTCATATCTTTTCATTTATCACGAGCATATTTTTCTTGGCGCCATCGAGCATAGTTGTAACGACTGCTTTAAAATCCTTGTCTCCTAATTCCGACATCTGGGTCACCTCGGGGTCAATCTCTGTTTAAAAACATGGGTTTATTTTCCTGTTTCTTTGTATTTGGAGTAAGTTTGGATTGTATCCTGGATATTGGAATGTGGGAAGAAGGTGTTGCGGAATCTCGATCCTGTTATATAACTCCCAAGAGTGTTGAGTTTCCTGCTGTAGCAACTTGGTTGGAATCAGTTGTTCAGGCTCTTGCCGGGCTGTGTGCGTGGTTTATGGGTCAGCACAAGATTTGGGTGGAGTTTATACACAGAATTTGGGGCTTGCCCTCCGGCCCTCTCCTTTCTGGAATCTCCCCGCTCACTTTCCAGCAGCTGGGGTCACCCTGGACTCTCTCTTCTGATTCTTCAAGCATAACGTCAGCTGGCCTCAGGCTAAAAGCTTTCGAAATGGGTAACTCACTTGGTGCCAGTCCCTTCTTCTAAATGGTAACTCCCTCCAGAATCTGCCCCGAGCCGTTGGGTCACTGCGTCTCGTCCAGCCAGAGCACGGAGTTGTCATCTGTGGGAGGGTCCATACCAGAAGGGAAAGGCACAGACACTGATTTCTGCGCAGGGCCCAGCCCAGTGCTGGGGACTCAGTGCTGCCGGAGACAGCCTCATGGAGTTCCCTGCTCAGTGGGGACGACAGAGAGTAAACAATCTATTTCTTTCTGTTTCCTCTGTTAACATCTTCGCACATTTTCTTTCCACACCTCTCTCTGTTCTCCTTTCATTCATTCATTCATTCAACAAACAGCAAGGCCACTCCAGTGCCAGCCCCCTTCCTGGGCGCCAGGGACCCAGAAACAGGGAACAGCCCCTTGTCTGACCCCTTACCCTCAGGGGACTCAAGCCTGAGAAGTGAAAGATGAGGTTCCTTTGTGCCTGGGCCAGGCCTGGGACCCTCTTCTTTTGGCTCCCAGCTCGTTGTGGCTGTCACGTCTCATTTTCAACAGCGAGACCCTGAAGCCAGAAAGAAGGAACACAATTTAATTAGTAGTTTCAATGATAGAATGGAACTACTAATTAAAAAGAAATAGCCCACACTTATTTAGCATTTGGGAAGCGTGTAAGCACTTTGCACGTATTAATGAATTCTCACCACAACCCTACGAGAGTGGGTCAGTGATCATCCCCATTTTTCAGGTGAGGAAACTGAGGCCCAGAGAGAGGAAGGAACTTGCGCAGTTCTCACAGCTGGCTAAGTGGCAGAGCTGGGAACTTTTAACTCAGGCTCCCTGCCTGCAGAGGCTTTGCCCCGAACCGCTGAGTGACTGCCGCAGAGAGCTGGCCTGCAGGTTCCAAACAAGGGGTCTGACCCCGGCGGCCGCCCGCCTCCCACCTCCAGCACCTGCGCACGTCCCTTCCCTCTCTGCGCTGCAGTTTCCTCATCTTGACCTACCTCATCAGGTGGCCAAATGAGTATCAAATGAGTTGATTCGTGTGAAACATTAATACGTGTAAAACTTTTATTGGTGTAGCTGTTATTATTTATGATTACGGGTAACAATTATGATTCTGAATGATGTCTGAAACATTTCGAGGCTCACAGGGGAACAAGGGCTTCTCTGCAACGTCTGGAGGGGGACACCTTGGACCACGGTCGGGGCCCCTTTATTTCAAGGGGTTCAGACGCCAGTGTCTGCAGGTCTAGGTTGGCCGGGTAGACAGGAAAAGCCAGTCGGAGGAGGCAAGGCGCCAAGCTGGGCTTGTCCTGGGAGTGGCCATGGCTCCTGCTGAGTCACACAGGCTTCGCAGACATGGTGTGGGAGCCAGCAGACGCCAGCGGGCTGCCCCAGGCGGGTCTGGCCTCCACCGAAGGGGAGAGTGTAATAACAGCGACTCTCGCGACCCGCTCCCATGCCGGGCACTGCGCCAAGTGCCTCTGGGGCTGTCTCCTCGAGTCCTTGCAGCCCCATCGGCTCTCATTTTACAGAGGAGAAACTCAAGGGCCCCAGGATGAAGTGGCCTGGCCAAGGTCGCGCAGGGGAGTCCCGTCTTACATGCATTTAACCTGCACAGACTCACCTCTACCCTGAGCCAACCCTCCTCTCGTCTTATTTAACCGAGCTGTGGAGGCCACGAGGCCTCAGTCGGGGGTGTGGCTGAACGTGGGAATGATTGTTCAGACATTGTTCAGAGGACAGGCAGAAGGACGGGAATGATTAACCCCAGGAGGAAGACACTGAAGGATGATTCTGCTCAGAACCATCTCAGAGTAAAAGCCGAAGTCCTCCCGTTGGCCCACGAGGCCCCACCTGATCTACCCCAGTCACCTCTCCGACCTTGGCTCTTCCCACTCACCAGATCGCTCACTCCACTCCGGTTGTGCCAGCCTCCCGGCTGGTCCTCACACAGACTGGGGGCATTTCAACCACAGGGCCTTTGCACTGGCTCTTCTTGATGTTTGCCACTCTCATCCCAGATATCCCCATAGCTCAGTTCTTCACTCACATGTCACTTTTTCAGTGAGAGGGTCCCTACCCACCCTATTTAATCCTGCAACAGCCCTCACTGCACACGCACACACACACATTCCATTCCACTTCCACTTCTCTCTTTTAAGTGTCTTTCAGCACTTGTCACCACCTGACAGAATGTGTTTTCTTATTGATTTGTCTCCCCCATAGAAGGGCAGCTCCATGAGGGCAGGGATTGTTGCCCGTATTGCTCAGTTATTGAGCACCTACTGTATACTAGCCCCTGTTTAGGCACTGGGGGTACAGTGGTGGACAAAAAGACAAAACCTGCTCCACTCGTGGAGCTCATATCCTAGAAAGGGAGACAGGCACTAAATGAGATAAGCACATAATTACGTGATAACAAGAGCAGCCGAGATAAGGCAGAGAAAGGACATCGAGGGTGATGGGGCCACTATTTAGCCAGGGCGGCCAGAGTGGGCCTCTGTGAGGAGGTGACCTTTGAGCTGTGGCCTGAACAGAGTGACAAAGTCAGTCCTGACCATCGCAGGGGGACGGACTGCTCTAGCAGAGGGAGCAGTAGGCACAAAGGCTCTGGGAAGGGAATGGGTTGTGTTGTCCGAACAACTGTTGGAGGCCCGTGTGCCCACAGAATAGGTTAGAAACGATGTTCGTGCAGGGCTGGTAAGGTCTTGGCAAAGACCTTGCATCTTATTCTAAGCTTGTGGGATGGGAGGGCAGAAGAGAGGGCCCTGAGGGGTTGACAGGGTCCCTCTGCTGCATGTGGGAACAGGGGCAGGTGTGGGAGCAGGGAGACCAGGGGAAACCATGGTAGCCAGAGTCATGGGGAATGACTGGGGGCAGAAAGGTCAGATTTGGGATTCTCTTGCAGTAAGAGCCACAAAAATTGCTCCAGCCCATCTTCCCATCTCAGGAAACAGTACCACCACTGACTCAATTGCTCGTGCCCAAAACCTTGGCTCCTAATGGTGGAAACCATGGCCCCTGGAGCCAGCTGTGTGGTTCTAGGTTCGAAATCCCTGTTCCACTACTCACAAGCCAGTGTGACCTTGGGCAAGTGACTTAAGCTTCCTGTGCCTCAGTTTACCCCCCGGTAAAATGGAGATAGCAATAGGCCCCACCTCATAGAGTTGCTGTGAGGATAAGTGAGTAATGACTCAATAAACGTTATCTTGTGTTTATTTCACACCCTATGCAATCCCTCGGTAAGTCCCTTGTGAGATGCTTTCTCCACTGTGGTAGTTTGGGGTTCGAATCAGCTAAGCCCGGGTTCTGACCTCTAGTGTGGGCAATGAGTGGGGCCTGGGAGGCTAGGTGAGCCTCCTCACACCTCCCCACCAGGTATCGACCTCATGGACCTGGCTTCGGACCTGCTGCAGCCCCAAGGAGACGATACCGCTCGCATCAGCTGGCGCCTCCGCAGGCTCCTCACCGGATACCAAGAGACCTTCAGCGTCATCGAGAAGGTGACTGGGGAGCTGGCAGGGCATTCCCCCTGTTCACCTCTCCTGGGCCAGCCCTGACCCGCCCCTTCTGTTCCTTTCCAGTGCCCTAAACCGGTGATCGCAGCAGTCCACGGGGGCTGCGTTGGCGCAGGTGAGTCTGCAGCCACCCTCCACCCTTGCGGATGCTCACTCTGGCTGGGCGCCTATTGGCTGCTGCCTTTCCTCCTTAGCCAATGGCCTCCAGCCTCAGCTCTGTTGCTAGTCGGAGTTTATCCCGAGGTGCATCCCCCCCACCTGGGAGGAGGGGTTGGTCCTTGTAGTTGTTTAGTGTCCCTGGCCTCTACCTCCCAGGCGTGGACCTCATCACTGCCTGTGACATCCGCTACTGTGCCCAGGATGCTTTCTTCCAGGTGAAGGTGAGCCGTCCTCCCGAGCTTCTGCCTCGTTGGGTCTTGCTTGGAGCTGGGCAGTGAGCAGAGAGCCAGGACAGAGCAGGGACAGCGCAGGCTAAGTGGCGGGGGTGGGGAGGAAGGTCCTGGAGTAAGCCCGGAGGGCTTCACGGAAGTTAGAACTGAACCTTAAAAAGTAAGACTTGGCCAGTGGAGGAAGTCAAGGGTAGGTCATGCAGTCCAGGCGAGGTCAGCAGTGAGTCAAGTCATAGGACCACGGATGAGGCTGGGGGTGCTCCTGGGGTCAGTGCTGAGAGCGGGGAGAGGCAGGATGGAGCTCAGGGATGCAGGAAGGGGGTCGGATGGGCAGGGTTGGAGGGCTTCCGTCTGGAGATGGACGTGGCTGAGCCCGAAGAACTGGGCGGGCAGAGGAATTGGGGGGTGGGCTCTATTCTAGACTGAAGAAAACTACAGGGGCGACAGGATGTGGATGGGAATGAAATGGGGTGTTGAGGGGAAGTCTCTGAGGTGGGGGTGGAGTGGGAGCTCTGCAGTATTTCACTGGCTTTGGGGTTGCATGGAGGACAATACTGGGCGGAAACCAGGTACTGACATGATAGCTCCCCACAGGAGGTGGACATAGGTTTGGCGGCCGATGTGGGAACCCTGCAGCGCCTGCCCAGAGTCATCGGGAACCAGAGGTGTGTGTGTGGGGGGGGGGGGTGCCACAAGGCTCCTCCTGGACTCGGGATGACACGTCCCGGCCTCTTGCAGCCTGGTCAACGAGCTGGCCTTCACCGCCCGCAAGATGATGGCTGACGAGGCCCTGGACAGTGGGCTGGTCAGGTAGGGGCCGAGGCCATGCTGGTCACCAGCTCAGGACAGCCAGGCCTGGGTGGGGCTCTCTGGGTCCCGGTGCATCCTCCCTCACCGATTCCAAGTGGTTTCCTCCGTCTGGGTGGTCCGCTCTGTATTCTGGAGTCTAGTGCCCTGCACTGATTGGCCCACTTCAGGGGGCGGGGCTTCCCGCTGTCTCCTGTGATTGGCCACTTCTTCATCCATGGGCGGGAGGGGAGAGAACCTGATTCCCTTCGTCCGCAGCCGGGTGTTCCCAGACAAGGAGGTCTTGCTTGATGCCGCCTTCACCCTGGCCACCGAGATTTCCAGCAAGAGCCCCGTGGCAGTGCAGGGCACCAAAATCAACCTGCTCTACTCCCGCGACCATTCGGTGGCCGACAGCCTCAACTACATGGTGAGGCTCTCTGCCCGGCCAATCGCAGCCCGTCTCTGATCCCGGCGCGACCAATCAGGGCTCAGCGGCCCTCCGCAGGCCTTGTCCTCTGATTGGTGCGCTGCTCTCCCTCCCGTTTCTCATTGGCCCAACTCCAATCTTCCTTTATCCTTGCCATGACCCGCCGCCCTCTATCCAGGCGTCCTGGAACATGAGCATGCTGCAAACCGAGGACGTCGTTAAGTCCGTGCAGGCCGCGATGGAGAAGAAGGAACTGAAGAACGTCACCTTCTCCAAGCTCTGAGATCCCCCACATCCCCCGCCCTGGCCCGGGGTCTGGCCTCGATCCGCCTCGTGCCCGTGTTCCCTCATCCACAAAGAGGGAGGACTGGTGAAGATGGTCGCCTCTCTGCCTTCTCGCCCGGCCTCGTCGTATATAACTTTATGACACTGATTCCCGCATCTTATCTTTGCCGTACGAACAATAAAGCAATGTAAAGAACCTGGTGCCCTTATTGGAGACAGGAGAGGTGGAAAGGGGCCAAGAGGCGCCTGGGGGCCCCCAAGAACCTCAGTTGTACTGAAGGTCGGGATAGAGATCCGACCAATGAGAATGGGCGCCGTGCAGGTGATGACCATTCAGATCTGGCGGTTTGCAGGCGGGAACCAATAGAAAGTCGGGCGGGGATGGAGCAAAAGTCCCAGGGCTCCCTCTGGACTGCAAGGCTACAGATGGTCTCTCTGCCTGCTCTGGGCTCGAGGGCGGTGTTCACCCTGCCTGGCACCCCTCGCTGCACAGCAGAGTGGGATCCGTGCTGGAGGCTGGCTAGGGTTCCACTGCTACCCAATCTTGGGCCAACTGCCTCATTTCTTTAAGCTCTGGGTATTCTTAACCATATATAATCCCAATCTCCTGGATTTATGTTTGGGATGAATGCAAGAGACCAAGCGTCAATGTAGTGCCTTCTGTATGCCAAGTCCTGTTCTGAGCATTTATTAACTTAGTGATTCTTTTCAAGGACCCTATGAGGTTGAGACTATTAATATCCCCATTTTGTAGATGGGCAAATTGAGGTTAAGACACTGACCCAAGATCACACAGCCAGGAAGTGGCAGAGGCAGGATTTGAACCCAGAACCTCTGGCTGCAGAAGTCAATGATCTAAACCACCACATATATATAATTTAATGTACATGGGGAAGGCATGTAGTGGGCGCACAATAAATTTAGGTCCTGTCACAGTTCGTGGGAGTGTTGAGCGCACCCGGTTCCGCCCTGCTTTCCCTTGCTTCCATTGCCCATCTGTCCTGGGCCACTCCTGCAGCCCTGCCCTGCCCAACCTGCCCGGCCGCACCCTCCCTCTGCTAACAAAGGTCCGGGCAGGGTTTTATGGGCTCTGATAAGGCCCTAGCAGGGCCAAAGTTCACTAGCACCTCTTTGTAGAAGGGCCTAGAGGAGGGGGCCCAGAGCTGGGTCCCCCAGGCCTGGTCCAGATGATCTGGGTTCTGGCTGGTTGCCAGCGAGGCTGATAAGAGAAGGGAGTCCAGGGGATGCCCTAGGTGAAGATGTGAGCCTGGGACGCCCAGAAAAGGGACCCCATGGACCCTGCCCTTCCAGCCACTCCCTTAGCCGCAGGTATAAGAGCCACCCACCACTGCCATCTGCCACCATTCCTCACTCCTGCAGCTCTTCTCACAGGACGAGCCACCAGCCCAACCTCTCAGGATGGCCTATGTCCCTGCACCCGGCTATCAGCCCACCTACAACCCGGTGAGATGCGGGCCCAGACCCTAGCCCCAGGCCCTGGCTTAGCTCCACCCTGACCCCCACACGGTTTACCCTCAGCCTGATCCTTAGAGGCATCCACCCGAATTTTGGGTCTGATTTTCCCAGTACGGACCCCACCCTGACACTCAGGCCATGCATGTCATCCCTACCCCTCCTCAACCCCACACAGATCCCTCACTCCTCCGTTCCTGCTCCCTTGCTTAAGGGAGTGGGGGGGCTTCACATGAGGGGTAAAGGCTGCAGTAGGTGGATGGCCTTTGAGGCCCCTCACTCGGCCCCTTCTGCAGACACTGCCCTACAACCAGCCCATCCCGGGAGGTCTCAGCGTCGGGATGTCCGTTTACATCCAAGGAGTGCCTAGCGAGCACATGAGGAGGTAAGACCCTCCCCCATACCAGGCCAGGGTAGGAGGGGGCTACAAACGGGGGGCTTCTGGCCCGGGTGCAAGAGGCCATCTTCCCTTCCTCCACCCGGTTGGGGAGGGGGCTCTATGTCACTGCCCCCGATGGCCAGAGACCAGCCCTGGTCTGGGGAGTCCAGGGCTTGGTGATCAGATCAGGAGTAGGGACCCTGAGGGCTGGGAGGGGTCAGGGACGCTCACCACGAGAGGTAGCCCCGGAGTTGGGACTTTGGATGGGAATTGATGGTTGTGATAGCGTGAATTAAGATCACAGGCTAGAGCCAAGGGCCCCTGAGTTCACATCCTGGCTCGTCACTTACCAGCTGTGACTGGGAAAGCTGCCGTCCCTCTCTGTGCTTTAGTTTCCCGTCTGTAAAATGGGATTGTTTTGAGGATTCAACGTGTAAAACATGTAGGACTGTAAAGTAAGCGCTGTAATAAGTCTTAGCCTTTTTTATGGCCTTAAAATGGTGATAAATATTGAACTGACCTCATAGGATTGTTGTTTCCCTACTCGTTGTTTCTTTGCTCATTGAGTGCCCACTCTGTGCCTGGGCACTGGGGACAGAGCGGTCAACAGGACAGACAGAGATCCCTGTCCTCACGGAGCTGACATCTTGGTAGAGGGGGCAGATCAACAATAAATAAGTCAAGTCTATAATATGTCAGATGATGATAAGAGCTATGGAGGCCAATAAGGAGGGGAGATGGAGAGTGGATGTGGGGGAGGGGGATGTGGCATTGTCCCTTTAAATAGGGTGGCCAGGGAAGGCTTCCCTGCGAAGGGAATATTTCAGCAAAGGCCTGAAGGAGGTGAGGGAGGGAGCCTGGGATGTGTCTGAGGGCAGGGTGTTCAAGGCAGAAAGAACAGCCAGTGCAAAGGCCCTGAGACAGGTGTGTGCCTGCCCCGTCGAAATAACTTTGGGGATGCTGGTGTGAGGAGAGGTGTGGAATGTGCATGCTGAGTTGGGTGTTCACAGGGTCCCTCTGGCTGCATGTGGGGAATGGCCTGCGGGGCCAGGGAGGGAGCAGAGACCTGAACTGAGAGATGTCGGGTTGCTAGGACAGCGCCTGGCCCATGGTGAATGCAGGGATGCAGGAGGCCCAGCTGCAGCCCTGTTTGGAGTTGGGGAGGGGGCAGACGTGGTCTGGTAAGGAAAGGGTGGGAGGGAAAGGGTGGCGCTGGGAATCTGCCTCCTGGAGTTCAGGGGCACCACCTCCTCCTCTTCCCTTGGGCCAGCAATGCCAAGATCGCCCTCCATCTGGAACCTGGAACAGGGTGGGACGGAGAGGGCTTCCCGGAGGAGGGCCCCGTGACCAGCTCTTCCTCGTCCCGCCAGGTTCTTCGTGAACTTCCTGGTGGGGCAGTCCCCGGGGTCGGACGTCGCCTTCCACTTCAACCCCCGCTTTGACGGCTTGGACAAGGTGGTCTTCAACTCACAGCAGGGCGGCCAGTGGGGCAGGGAGGAGAAGAAAAGGGAAATGCCCTTCCGCAAGGGTGCCCCCTTCGAGCTGGTGTTCATGGTCCTGGCGGAGCATTACAAGGTCGGAGCCCCAGGCAGGGCCTCCCCTCCCCTCCCCTCCCCCTCCTCCCCCCTCCTCCCCCCTCCTCCCCCCTCCTCCCCCCTCCTCCCCCCTCCTCCCCCCTCCTCCTTCTCTCCCTCCCTTACTTCTCCCTCCCTTCCTCCTTTTTTCCCTCTCCTCCTCCCTTCCTCCCTCTCTCTCCCTTCCTCCTTTTTTCCCTCTCCTCCTCCCTTCCTCCCTCTCTCTCCCTTCCTCCTCCCTTCCTTCCTCCCTCTTACCTTTCCTTCTCCTTTCCCCCCTCCCCCCTCCCCCCCTCCCCCCTCCCCCCTCCCCCCTCCCTTCCTACCTTACTTTTTTCTTTTCTTTTTTTTTTTCCGTGAGGAAGACCAGCCCTGAGCTAACATCCGTCGCCAATCCTCCCCTTTTTGCTGAGGAAGACTGGCCCTGGGCTAACACCGTGCCCATCTTCCTCCACTTTATATGGGACGCCGCCACGGCGTGGCTGACGAGCAGTGCGTCGGCGGGCGGGCGCCCGGGATCCGAACCCGCGAACCCCGGGCTGCCAAGCGCGGACTAAACCGCTGCGCCACTGGGCCGCCCCACTTTTTTATTTTCTTATCCCTCTTTCCTGCCTATTACAAAATTCCCTCATCCCTTTTTCTCGCTCCGTTCCCCCGGCGCAGACAGCCTTCTCATACGTTGCACGTCCATCATCCCGTTCCTCGTGTTCTCGCGAGTTTTTGTATCTCTGCACTTGCTTGTAGAGAACGCGGAACTCACACGGAGGAAGCACCGGTCCAGCGACCCCATCTCCTGGGCCGGCTCCACTAGTTGTCAGCTCGGGTCCCTCTGCTTTCTTCTCTACCTCACACCTCCCCTCCCGTAGTATTTAAAAGCAAATCCCAGATATCAGATCATTTCAGTCGGAAATATTTCAGTTTTTAAAAACACAGTCACGATGCCATTGTCACACCTAAAAAACTGGCAGTTCTTCCTGAGTGGCATCACGTATCCATCGGGTCAGCGTCCCGCTATCCCGTAAATGCCATCGTGTTTGTTGTTTTCTACAGTTTGTTTGTTTGAATCAGGGTCCCAATAAGGCACACACGTTGTGACTATTACACAAGTGTTTGTGACGTGTTACTGCAGTGTGACCCGGGTACCGGGAACCCCATGCCATCTGTGCACAGCCCACGGGCTTTTCAAGAAGAGAACGCCCCCGTGTAAGCAGCACCCGGGTCCAGACACAGAACCCCTCCAGCCTCAGAAGCCCTCATGTCCTCCCAAGTCCCCTCGTCCCCAGGGAGGCCTCTATCCTGACTTCTCCCCACCTGGATCTGTGCCTGCGCCTCCGTTTCTTGAAGTTCTCCCTGTATGTATTCAGAGCTGGTGCCACCCCCTTCTGCTGTCACTCCTTTTCCCGTCGTCATTTGTGTATTGGAGCCCCGTGTGCTCTGTCACACCTGGTCTGCGCCTTCTGATGGCTCTGCAGGCCCCCTTGTCCCTGCTCTGAGCTCACTCCATCCCAGAGTCCAGCTCCCGAGGAGTGACACTCAGGGGATGTCCTTGTGTGCATTCGTACCCACATGCCCCACTGGAGGAGTGTCCTGGAGGGAACTGCAGGGTAGGGGGACCTCCCTGGACTTGATTCACCCTCATGTGGGCACCAGGTTTCTAAGCTCATTGCCGAGGTCGACATCATGGTTTGAGGTTGGACATCGAGTCTGGGCTTTGCCACGCCCCGATGTGTGACCTTAAGCTGGTGGCTCTACCTCCTGGAGCCTCTGATTTCTTGAACCATGGGGACAAACCCTTGTCCTGCCTCATGGAGCTGCTGAGAAAATCACCATGGAAAGTACCAGCACGTAGGAAGCGCTCAGTCATGCAAATCTGGCTCTCAGCCCCGTGCCCACTCTAACTAGAAGCGTGATGCCTTCAAGTCCTCTGAGCTATGATCGCAAGGCAGGCTCTCCCCAGGCTTTCCACAATGCCTTTGACGTGGCTTGCTGGGTGTTCATCTTCCCAACAACCCCAGAGCGAACCCCCATTTTACAGATGAGGAAACAAAGGCTCAGAGAGGTGAAGTGACTTACCTGAGGTCACACAGCCAAGACATGTCAGAGCTAGACCTCAGACCTAACTCCTTTGGTGCCCAAACCGGGACTTGGACTCGATCCTCTCCTGATCTCCATCCCCAGATGAAGTTCTTTTGTCTCCCATCCACCATTCTGGGAGCTGACTTTTGACCCCAGCTTGACTCCTGACTTGTGGTCTCTAAGGTTCCCAAGTCTGAGGTCATCCCAGCTCACCCCTAAGTCTTTTGACCCCACGTTAAAAAGATCCCTGTTCCCTGCTTCCTGCTTTCCCAAGCTCCTGAGTGCCACCTCTGACCTCGCCCCTGCCCTCCAGGTGGTGGTAAATGGAAATCCCTTCTATGAGTTCAGCCACCGGCTCCCCCTCCAGATGGTCACGCACCTGCAAGTGGATGGGGATGTGAATCTGCAATCAATCAACTTCATCGGAGGCCACCCCCCACCACACCAGGTGTGTGGGGTCTCCCTCTCTTCTTTGCTTGCTTCCTTCCTTAGTGCATTCCCATAGTCATTTATTTCCTGAGTCCCTACTCTGTGCCAATCCCTTTGTTGGGTAATGCCGTGGACCCAGAGGCAACCAAGACAGTCCACTGGGAAGACAGACATGTCACCAGATGGTGTTGGCCACAAGCAGTCAGGGCCGGGAGGGGGGACATGCAGGAGGTTTCGGGAGGAGGGCTTCCTGGAGGAGGAGGAGGTGTGTAAGCTGAGTCAGGAAGTGGAGATAAGGAGGAGCCAAAACCCACAGGAATAGCAAACAGATTCATGAGAAGTTGCCCAATATCATTAGTCCCCTGGGAAACTCACTTCACATCACAATGAGCCTCCACCACACACCCACCGGAAGAGCTCCACCGAGGAGGCACACAATGCCGATGGTTGGTGGGACGGTGGCCTGGCCGACATGCCCACCCCGTGGAGGATGACTGGGCAGCATCTGTGAAAGCTGAACAGACGTGCACCCGATGACCTAGACACCCCACTCTCAAGTCCACGGTGAACGAATGGACACCAAAATACACACACTGGGTACCCAGAGGAGCACTATTTGGAGAGGCCCAAACTCCAGACTCCCGACATGTCCTTCAGCCGAGGGCTCTACACTCCCAGCCTGTAAGCCCCCGACACCTCCACAGGGAAGTCTCTGATGATCAGCAGCCTCCTTTTACAGATGTGGAAACTGAGGCACAGAGAGCTTACGTAACCTGCCCGAGGTCACAGAGCCAATCAAACGCAGGTGCGGGAAACATCGGGAATGTCTTCATCCATGAGGCGGCCACGGGTGTTCCTTTTCCTATCGTGCTCCATCAATACTTCTTTTTTTTTTTTTTTTTTGCTGAGGAAGATTGGCCCTGAGCTAACATCTGTGCCCATCTTCCTGTTTTGTATGTGGGACGCTGCCACAGCATGGCTTGATGAGCAGTGTGTAGGTCCGCACCCGGGATCCGAACCTGCGAACTCCAGGGCTGCTGCAGCAGAGCGTGTGAACTTAACCGCTACACCACCGGGCCAGCCCCCAGTAAAGCTGTTTTCAAAGGGCCTTCAGAATAGCTGACTTAACGTGGAAGTCAAGGCAGAAAGGAGTCCACTAGGGAGAGGAGCCAGAGAGGAGGAGAGTGAATATAAGTTATCTAGGGAAGGGAAAGGTGTTCCTGGCAGAAGGAACCATCTGTGAGAAGATGTAGATGAGAGAGAGAAGCAGAGTCAGAGATAGAGACAGGGAGAGACAGAGACTGAGAAACAGAAAGAGAGAGACGCACACACAGACTGAGAGAACCTAAGACAGACAGGGAGGGACGGGAACTCAGCCGGGTCCAAGGACTCCTAGTTGCCCCAGTGGAGGGCACATGGAGTGAGGGGCAAATCGTGGTTGGAGATAAGGTGGGGGGGGGTATTGTGTATGCCTGGGAGGATGTTCTGAGGCATGTACACTTTCTGGGTTGAGGAGGGACAGAGGGGCGTGTGAGGGTCCTGGGACAGCAGGAAGCCAGGCTAGGGGAGGGTATGAGAATAGAATGTACCAGGCTTGTCCTAAAGGGATGGAGTGAGATTCACTGTGCACTGGAGATCCCTAAACGCAGCGAGTCCCTCTCCATCAGTGAGCCATCTTTGACCCCAGAGTTCCCTTGGACGGTGGTGGTGGGCTGCCCTGGGGCAGGCATCCTTGACGCCCTCCAGGCCCTAGTGGGATGCCCCCCTCATCACCTCCTTCTCCCTCTGTGCCCACAGCCACCTAGGGGTTTTCCACCGCACCCAGTAAGTACCTGCTGGTGGGCGATGGCTTTCCCCTTAGGGTGGGGGTTCGGTGGCTGAGGAGATCTCTGGGCAGCAGAAGGAGCCCCAGTTCCCCTCACCATTCTTGCCTTCCTTCTGTCCACGTAGGGTCCCGGACACGGCCACCACCACCAGCAGAGTTACCTGCCTGTAAGTGGGAGGGTTACGTGGCCATCTGGTATGGGGGGGGTGGCGAGAATTAGGGGGGGCTCAGAGAGGTTGGTTCCCCAGTTGCACTAATCCAGCACCCAGAGATACACCTACATGGAGTAGGTGTGCCAGAAATGTTTATCCAATATTACAGAATAATATCTCTTCTTCCTCACTTCACAGACCATGGAGGGACCCCCAGCCTTCAACCCGGTAAGGCCTCCTGCAAGAGTTCGGGGCCCTGTGGTGGGCGATTTGTGGGGAAGCAGGAACGAATGGTGGGTAGGAGCCCTGATCCATGGGGAGCCCTGAGAGCGTAGGAAATGGAGTGGGCAGAAGGTGTTGGGGCGGGAGGTGGGGAGAGGGTGGAGTAGTGGTCAGGGTGGGGAGGGGTTGGGGGTTGGGGATGTTTCCTAGGAGTGGGTGCCTCTTTCTGAAAATTTGTCCCTGCATTTGGCTTCTGGTGATCTGAGAGGTGATGGGACCCCATGCTCTCTTCCCACAGCCTGTGCCATTTATGAGGAGACTGCAAGGGGGGCTTACAGCCCGAAGAACCATCATAGTCAAGGGCTATGTACTCCCCACAAGCAGGAGGTACAGAATCTAGATGGAGGTGGGAATCCTCAGCCCCCCTCCTCCCTCAGATCCAGGAGTCTGGGCCCTGAGGCCCTCCTCCACCGGGGACCCCGAAGTCTAGGCCCCAGTCCCTTCCTTCCCGGGGAAGGGAGCCAGGTACTGGCTCCCGGCCAACTCCGACCTCACTCCCTCTCTGCCCCCAGCTTCGTCATCAATTTCAAGGTGGGATCCTCAGGGGACGTGGCTCTGCACATCAACCCCCGCCTGGCCGAGGGCTCCGTGGTTCGGAATAGCTTTCTGAATGGCTCCTGGGGATCCGAGGAGAGGAAGATCGCCTACAACCCGTTTGGTGCTGGACAGTTTTTTGATGTGAGTCTGAGGTCTCTCTCCCCACTTCCTTCTAAAGCCTCTGTCCTGGCCTTGGCCTCATGGCCGCCCTTCTCCCTGCAGCTGTCCATTCGCTGTGGCACGGATCGCTTCAAGGTTTATGCCAACGGCCAGCACCTCTTCGACTTCTCCCATCGCTTGACGGCCTTCCAGAGGGTGGACGTGCTGGAGATCCAGGGTGATGTCACCTTGTCCTACGTCCAGGTCTGATCTATTCCTGGGGCTATAACCCTTGGGAACACAGAAAGATCTCATAAGCCTCCCTTCTAAGCCCCTAATAAAATGTCTGAAGGTGTCACATGAGTGCACCTGACTCCACTCACCTCCCTCACTGCTCCTTCCTTCTTTGTTCAATCATGCACTGCCCACTCAGCCATTCCAAGCATCAGTCCGTCCATCCTCCCATCATGGTAAACCTGGGTATGCTCCACACTCTGATCTTAGGGCTTTATGTCTATCAGTTCATTCGTTCCTCACAAAAACACCAGGAGGTCGGAACTATTCTTATCATCCCGCTGTAAAAGATGAGGCAACAGGCAAAGAAAAATAAAGCAAATTGTCCAAGGTCACACAGCCCATAAACAGAAGAACCAGGATTCAAATCGAGGTGGTCTGGCTGCCAATGCCACACACTTAACCACTGTACAGCCTGTTGTTCCATCCATCCATGCATCCACCTCTCCACTCATCCATCTCAACATCCATCAATCTCTCCATGCATCCTTCCAACCAAAAACCCGTCCATCTATTCATCAAACATCCAGCCATCTTGCCACTCATCAATTTCTCTATCCATCTGTTTATCCAGCCATCCTTTCATCCCAACCTTTTATCCAACCACCCATCCATTTATCTCTCCACCCATCCATCTCATCATCCAGCAATCTCTCCAACCATCCATCCAAGCATAGTTTTCTATCTGTCTAAACATCCAACCATTCATTCACTCATCAGTCTGTCTAGCTCTCCACTTAACCAGCTGTTTGTCCATCCATTCATCATACAACCCTTCACCCATCCATCTGACCATCCATCCATTCAAACATCTAACCATTTATTTATTTATTTACTAGTCCACCTGTCTATCCATTCAGCCATCCTTACATCCAACTTTCATTCATCCACTCATCTCTTCATCTCTCCATTTGTCCATGCAATTCTCTGCCTTCCATCACATTCATCCATCCATTTGTCCTCCATATGACAATTTATCCCTCTATTCATCCATCTATCCATTTCTCCATTCTCTATCTATCCAGGCATCCATTCATCTCTTCATGATCCAGTCCTCCATCCCTTTCCAACTATTTATCCATTCATTTATCTCTCCATCTTTCCATCTGTCCACTAAGCATCTGCCATCCATCCAACCATCCTTTTATCAGGTTACTCTTGTGTTGATTTAACCATTTGTTCATTTATTTACACTTCATTCACTCACTCACTCACTTGTTCACATATCCATTACTCAGTCATTTCTCGATGTCTGTTCATTTGTTCATTCATTCATTCTGTTTATTGTTGCATTCATTCATCTAGTTTAGTTCTCAGACTTAGCTGTACATTGCAATTACCTGGGAGTTTTTAAAAAATATCAATATCTCACCCCAACCCAGACCATTATCAGGTTAAACTGTATAAAAATGTCATTTTAGTAGGTTAAAAGTGGTTAAATATCAACAATTTCATATGTTCAAACTTAGTAAATCAGTAGTGGGTCCTGGGCATCAATATTGTTATTAAACTCTCTAGATGATTCTACAGGTTTGGCAAACACCAATCAAAGACGTTCTTGGGCCCTCAGATCCAGAATGGATGCTGAGGAGGTCGGGAAGGGCAGAGGGCTGACCTGGGCAGCCTCCAGTGTGAGACATTCTTTTCCTCCTTCTGGGACACATGAGAGGGGAGACTCCTTCTCCCTTCTACCCCTCCCCCACTGGACAGTGGAAGACCAGGGTGGTGCATCCCAGGAATGGCAGTGGGGAGACACATCCATCACAGAGCCTGAAAGGGTTCAGAGAGAGGGGCTGAGAGCTCCTCCCAGAGGTCGAGGCCCTGAAAGAGCTAGAGAGGTCATGTTTAGTTTTCTATTGCTGCTGCAAAATGTTTGAAGAAATAATGGCTGAAAACTTACCAAATTTCATGAAAGACATTAATTTATAGATCCAAGCAGCTCAATGAACTGCAAGTAGGATAAGCACAAAGACATCTATATCTAGACCCATTATAGTCAAACTGCTGGAAGAAAAAACGACAAAGAGAAAACCTTGAAAGCAGCAAGTGAAAAACAATTCATCATGTACAGGCAAACAGCGGCACAATTAACAGCTAACTTTTCATAGAAACAATGGAGGCCGGGAGGCAGTTGAACGATTTATTCAAAGTGCTAAAAGAAAAATAAAACCATTAACCAATATTTCTATATTCAGCAAAACTATATTTCAAAACTGAAGGCAAAAGAAAGACATTCTCAGATAAACAGAAGCTGAATTCATTGCTAGCAGACCTGCCCTATAGGGAGTACTAAACAAAGTCCTTCACACTGAAAGAAAATGACATCAAACAGGAACTCAAATCCACAAGAAGAAATGAAGAGCCCCAGAAATGATAAACATGTGGATACATATTTTAAAAGATTGTATAAATACATTTTCTTTCTTCTTCTTTTAATTTATTGAAAACTATGATTGTATAAAGTGAAAATTATAACACTATATTGCAGAGTGTATACGATACATGGATGTGGTATATATGACAACAATAGCACAAAATAGGGCGGTAAATGGACATATATTGGAGGAAAGCTGCTATATTTTAAATTAAATTTAAATCAGTATTTAATTAATACTGGAATTAAATCAGTATTAACATAAAGTCGGCTGTGATAAGTTAAGCTGTATATTGTAATCTCTAGAGTAACCCCTTAAAAACCAGCTTTCAAAATATACAGTTAAAAAAGTCAAAGTTGGAATTTAAATGGTACACTGAAAATTGTTTAACACAAAAGAAGGTAGTGAAGGAGTATCAGTAAAAACAAATAGCAAAATGGCAGCCGTAAAGCCAACTATATCAATAATCACATCAAATGTGAGTGAAATAAATATTCCAATCAAAAGTCAGAGATTGTAGGTGGTGTCAGCCTCCAGTGATGTTCACAGCCTGGTGTAGCTCCCTCCCGAACTGTCCCAGGGTTGGTATGTGTGGCTGAGAGAACATGGCAGAAGTGAGGATATGCCACTTCTCAAATTAGGTTATAAGAGGCACTGCATGGGGCCGCCCGGTGGCGCTGCGGTTTAGTCCGCACTTGGCAGTCCAGGGTTTGCAGGTTCGGATCCTGGGTGCCCGCCGATGCACTGCTCATCAGCCACGCCGTGGCGGCATCCCATATAAAGTAGAGGAAGATGGGCACGGATGTTAGCCCAGGGCCAGTCTTCCTCAGCAAAAAGAGGAGGATTGGCGACTGATGTTAGCTCAGGGCTGGTCTTCCTCACACACAAAAAAAGAGGCACTGCAGCTCCTGTCTTGGGCTTGCTGTCTCGCTCTCTCACTCCTGGACCACTCCTCTGGGAGGAGTCAGTAACTTCTTGAACAGTCCTATGTAAGGGTCCATGTGACGAGAAACCGGAAGCTCCTGCCCACAGCCATGTGTGTGAGCCTTCTTGGAAGAGGCTTCTCCAGTCTCTGTTAAGCCTTTAGAACAGGGGTTGCAAATTTTTTCTATAGTGGCTACATAGTAAATATGTTAGGCATTGTGGGTGACTCAGTCTCTGTCACAACTGCTGAACTCCATTGGTGAAGCACAAAAGCAGCCATTAGGCAATACATATATGAAAGAGTGCGGCTGTGTTCTGATGGACGCTGAAATTTTAATTCCATATAATTTTCAGTGTTACGAAATCCTATTCTTTTAATTTTTTCAGCTATTTAAAAATGTAAAAACTATTCTTAGCTTGTGAGCCATACTAAAATAGACAATGGGTGGATTTGGCCCACAGCCATAGTTTGCCAAACTTTCTTCTAGATGGCTGTAACTCCATTAACAGTTTGACTATAACTTCATGAAAAATCAGAGCCAAAACCACCTAGGTAAGCCACTCCTGGGTTCCTAACTTCAGAAACTGTGTAATATAATAAACACTCATTATTTTATGGTGCTAAGTTATAGGATAATTTGTTATGAAGCAGTAGATAACTAATACATTGTCAGACTGGATAAGAAAGCAAGATCCAAGCATATGCTGTCTACAAAAGACACACCTTAGATCTAAGACACAAATAATTTGAAAGTAAAAGGATGAGAAAAGACATACCATGCAAACAGTAACCATAAGAACGTAAGAAGGACAAAATTAATATCAGACACAATAGATGTTAAAAGAAATTATAGTAGAGACAAAGAAGGACATTTCATAATGATAAAAGGGTTAATACATCAAATATATATATAGTTTTCAATATATATATAAAGTAAAAATGTTTACTAACAACAGATCCCAAAATCCATTTCAGAATTGAAAGGACAAATAGACCATTAAATGATTATAATTATAAATTTCAATACCCCTCTTTCAGTAATTGATAGAACAACCAGACAGAAATGAGTAAGGATATAAAAGACATAGACACTATCAACCAGTTTGATCTAACAACTAACACTCCACCTAACAAAAGCAGAATATACATTATTTTCAAGCACCCTTGGAAAATTGTCCAGAGTAGATCATTGCTAGGCCATAAAATAAGTCTTAATAACTTTACACAAATTAAAATCATACAAAGTATGTTCTCCAACACAACAATAATGGAATTAAATTAGAAACCAGCCACAAAAAGAAATTTAGGAAATTTCTAAATATGTGGAAATTAAACAACACACTTCTAGATGACCCATGTGTCAAAGAAGAAATCAAAAGAGAATTTAGAAAGTATCTTGAGCTGAATAAAAACAAAAACACAGCATAACTAAATGTATAGGGTACAGCTACAGCAGTATTGAGAGGGAAATTTATAGCTTTATGTATTAGAAAGGAAGAAAGACCTAAAATCACTAATCTAAGTTTCCACCTCAAGAATTATGAAAAGAAGAGTAAATCAAACTCAAAGTAAATAGAAAGAAGGAAATACTAAAGAGCAGAGTAGAAATCAATTAAATAGAAAATATAAAAACAATAGGGAAAATCAATGAAACCAAAAGGTGGCCCTTTAAAAAGATCAACAACAACGAAAAAGATTAATAAGGCTTAGCTAGTGTGACCGAAAAATAAAAGAGAAAAGACGCAAAATCAAGAATGAAGGAGGGAACACCACTAATGACTCTATAGAAAATAGAAAGGATTACAAGGGAATATTATGAACAAGTTTAGGCCAACAAATTAGGCAACTTAGATGAAAAGAAAAAATTCCTAGAAAGTCAGAAATTATCTAAACTGACGAGAGAAGAATTAGAAAATGTTACTAGACCTATAGGAAGTACAGAAATAGAGTAATTTAAAAATATTCCTACAGAAAAACCTGTACTCAGATGGTTTAACCACTCAATTCTATTAGATATTAAAGTAATATCAATCCTACACAAACTCTTCCAGAAAAATCAAGGCAGAGGGAACAATTCTGTAGTTATTTTATGAGATAATTATTACCCTGATACCAAAGTCAGACAAAGATATCACAAGAAAAGAAAACTACAGACCAATTCTTTCATGAACATAGATGCAAAAATCCTAAACAAAGTATTCGGAAACTGAATCCATACTATGTACGAAATGATTATACCTCATAACCAAGTGGGATTTATCCCAGGAGTGCAAGGTTGGTTTAACATCAGAAAATAAAATCATGTAATAAGAAATGAGTCCACATTCATTTCTTAAAGACTCATTTCATAAAGACTTGTTCATACCACCCTAATTTGTAATCACCAGCACTGGAAACAACTCAGATGTCCATCAACAGGTGAATGGATAAACAAACCATGGTGTACTCAGGCAGTGGAATACCACTCAGACAAAAAGGAATGAATTACTACGACATGCAAATACAAGAACGAACCTCGAAAACATTACGCTGAGAGAAAGTAGCCAGAGAGAAAGGAGTATGCACCCTAGTTTTATACAAAATTTTAGAGCAGGAAAAACTACATTATGATGATAGAGAGCAGATCAGTGGCTGCCGGGTGCCAGGAATGTGCTTGGGGAGCGGGGACAGAAATGTCCTGGACGTTGACTGTGGTGCTGATCACACAACCATATGGATTTGTCACAATCCATGGAACTGTGCAGCTGAAAGGGAGAATTTTATTGTACGTATATAAATAAAGTTGATATTAAAAACAACCTCAATAAAGTTGATATTAAAAAACAAAACCAACACGATTTCCCAGTGGTTTAGATCACATTCACCTGGCTCTGGGCCCTGCTCCACCATCGACGTGATGTGTGACCTTGAGCAAGTCACTGAAACTTCTTGGGCATCAGATGCCTCATTTGCAAAATAGGAATAATAAGAGGCTCTACCCCAGGGGGTCTTTTTAAGGGTGAAAGTGGTTAGCACGGTGACCAACACACAGAAGGGACTCAGGAAATGTTAGCTATTGGTATATAAATACATGGAAATATATATGGGTATATATATATTCCAATTTTCCAATATTTGTAATTATTTATATTTCCAAACTATGTATGTCCATATATATATTCCAATTTCCCCCCAAATGTATAGTGTATGTAAACTGTTATAGAAAAACAGCTAGAAAGGAAAACACTAAAATACTAACAGTGATTATTGTCTGGGTTGTGAAATTGTGGGTGATTTTAAATTTATTAGTCAAAATATTTGTTATTCCAGAATAAGCATGCTTACGCTTTATAATCAGAATGGAGATTATAAAAAGGGAAAGCTCTTGGCTGATGTGGGTCCCAGGACACTCAGGGCGGCATTATTTGGGTGCAGTGGATGATGTGATACCAGTAGACATCCAGGAGGGCCCAAGTGACATTCGTTGTGTTACTCCTTACCAGGGAGCACTGGGCAGCCAGTGAAGTGAATGAAGCTGGACACGTATATACTGGTAAGTGACGAAAACAAGGCCAGTGGATGAAGGATGCTACCGTTTACAGGAAGAGGGAAGAAAACACATACACCTGTGTTTAGAAGTGCATAGAGATTTTTGGAAAGATACACATGAAGTGAACACATGGGTAACAGGAGTTTACTCTCATAAAGGACGACTTTCTTTTGCATATATATGTACATATATTTTTTTATTTTGAAATAACAAACAGAAAGTTGTAAGTACAGTACAAACAATTTTTACCCACACCCATTTCAGAATAGGTTGTCAACATGCTTCCCACCTTCAAATACTTTATTGTGTATTTTCTACAAACGAGAACATTCTGCGTGGCCACTGTAAGGCCACAGTGAAAATCAGGAAATGAACACAGAGGGATCGTTCCCACCTAACCCGAGGACCCCAACCACCTTCGCCAGCTGTGCTAATAACTATATGTTTCACTGTATACTTTTGAAATTTACGGTATGTATATGCTATCTTTACAAAAGTTTTAAAACGTATTTATAGTACTTGACATAGACAATTAAAAATAAAAACTAAGTCACTCAAGACTGAGCGCTGCGGACCAGGGGACTTGAGACTTTCTGGGCTCCTCCACTGGCAGACGGGACCCTTCATTCCACGGTCCACCGGGAGATAAACTCTCAAGGGTCGGGCAGAGGTGGGGTGGCTTCAGCCCAAGGGTCTCAGGGGCAGAAAACTGGGCCCTGAAGACGCTCAGCCTCCCGGCAGGGCCTGGCTTCCCACCGCCCTGGGCTCTGCTTGCGTTAACCCGGGCACCGGCCCGAGCTCAGGGCGCCTCCCTTTGCGCGGATGCAGCGTGCGCAGCGGCCCCGGGGGAGGGGGCAGGTCTGTCCCGCTTGTCGCCGCTTCCGGGCCGGAAGCCTGAGGCACCTTCCGCCGGGGGCGTGGCTGCGCACTCTCCCGAGACCCGGACCCAGGCCCAGCGTGCAGGGCTGGATGGCCGCCACCCGGCACCGCGCGCAGAGCCCTCGCTGAGGGTGCGGGGCTCGGGGGCGCGCGTGGTCCCGGCTCCCCCACCCACGGTATTAACCGGCGACCCCGCGATGCCCGCTCCCTCCGATCAAATGTCACCGCCTGGCGGTCGGGGGTGGACGGGGCGTCTGCGTGTGAGCGCCCGCCCCCTTCCCTTTCTAGAATCACCGGTGCGGGGGGGGGGGGGGGGCTCGGCCGTCGGGAGAGCGGAGGTGGCAGACGCATGGGACCGGGGTCGTGACCCAAGCGGGGACCCGGCAGCGCGGACCCTCGCGTCCCCGTCCGCGTCCCCTCCGCGGGCCAGCTGACCTCCGGGGCGCGTCTGCCCCGGGGCGCGAACCAGCGGGGACCTGTCCCGACTCGGGGACGGGCGGGGAGGCCGGCGACGCCCCATCCGCTTCCCAGCCCCTCCCCGCGCGGGCCGCCTCCCCCGAGAGCCCAGGAGACGGGGAGCGGGGGGAAGAGGGGCGGGGGCGCGGGAGCCGGAGATGGTCCACGCACCATCGCCGCGAGGGGGTCTCCACCGGACCGGCGGGGGCGCACTCGATCCCCTGCTCGCAGACGGACCGACGTGGAGGTCCACAGATCCGCGGAGGGGCCACCAAGGGAGGGCGTGAGCCCCGTGCACACTCCGCCACATCACGACAGCAGCGTGGCCACCGGGCTGCTCTGCAAAGTGCGGCGTGAAGACGAGCCCAAGTCCCACCCCTACCATTCCACGACCCTCCCAAGGCCTCCCAGACAGAAACGGCCCTCTGAGATCCGCTGGGTGCCCCTTAGTCGGTGTCTTCACCTCTCTGAACCTGCTTTCCTGGTCTAGGTGAAGGAGACACAGAGGAGGGGGCTCAGAGAACAAAGTTATCATCTTATCATAAGCAAAAGTCATAATACTAGCAGATCACGTATTTTGCAAAAGCAAGGGGTGCTTAATCATCTAGGCTACTTGCAGGCTAGAATGTATTCACAGACACTAGTGAGTCAGGGTGACAGTTACAATATTGCTTCCTTTCCCTAAGATGGCTTCCTTCATGCTAACTTAAGATCTAGCTGTTACAGAAGGGGTGCCCACGCTGGAAGGGGATGCCAAGGCCCCGCTCCTCAGGGCCCCAGGAGCCCCGCTCCAGGGTGTTGAAGACCACGGTAGACTGGTCCAGCTGCGGGTTGAAATGCAGGGCGTACTCGGCATCCGGCCCCTCGCTGCACAGCAGGTTTACAAAGAACCTGGTAGTTTGGGGTGGGAGGGGAGACGGGGCGCTGAATAGACATCAGGGGCCAGTGGATTGGGACTCACCATGTCAACAGGGAGCTGAGATGTCACACACCACCAAAGGAGGGGTTGGGAACTGGTGGCCAGGGTGCCCAGATGCCAGGGTGTCCAAAAACTTATTGGGGGCCTGCAATGAGGGCCACTATGCTATGGCCTCCATCCTCCTCGTTTCCAAAGAGTCTGGGAGTTGCCATGGAGTCGTGGTGCTGATGGCCAGGGGGCTCCCGATTCGCGGGGCACCCCCAGTTCCCACAGGGCTCGGAACAATACCAGGGACCCTATATTTTCAGGCACTCTAGATTCCCAGGAAGCCTGAAGGAAGGTCCCAGACCCAGGAAGTCATAGGATTGATTGCCAAGGCCCCCCAGATGCCAGGGCACCGCGGGGTCACAGGACATGTTTCCGGAGTTCCTGGGACTCAGACTGGAGGTCACAGGACTAGGAACCCTGACACTGCCCTGGAGCCCCAGATTCTTAGGGAGACGTGGGGACCCCAGCTCCACGGTCAGGGGGCAAAAGGGAAGACATCAGATGCCAGAAGGTCAGAAATAGCCTGAGGAGTCGAAGACCCCAGTGGGCAAAGGTGGCTCTGGGGCCCTGACCTCTGGGCTGTAAGAACCTGGAGACCACCCAGCCCTTCCCGCCGGGGCCTGGAGTCTCATGGGCCAGCGCATCGGGGACAACAGCACGGATTCTCATCACGGTGCTGACCTGGACGCCCTTGGGCAGCGGGGTCTTGTGGTGCACGACCTACAGAAGGGCTGGGGGCGAGGGGAACAGGGAGACAGAGGAGGCAGACAGAAGGGTCAGGGGGCAACGGGCAGGTCCCAGAGCAGCAGAATCAGGGAGAAGGGGCACAGAGAGCGGAGGGAGAGCCCCAGACAGGGAAAGAGCTGCAGAAACACAAAGAATCAACAGAAAAATCTCCAGAGGGAGGAACCCAGAGGAAGGCACCCTGAGGAGATGGGAGCCTGGGGATGGGTTGGGTCAACCCAGAAGCCACCACCCAGACACTTCACAGCACACTCAGCACCCACTTTCTCCCTCGGGACAGGAGACCTCAGCCAGGCCCCAGCCCCTCCGCCAGTCTGGTGCAGCCTGGGGCCCAAGACCCCCCAGGCCCCAGGCCCCTGAAGCACTCACAGAGCTCCCTGCCATGGCTGCGACAGTGGGACAGGCAATGTGGCGGCAGGTATGGCTGCTGGGACCTTAAGTAAAAGCAGGGTGTGGTTGGCCCTGCTGACTCACCCCACTCCTGTCCACACCCACCGCCCACACCTGGCACAGACCCCGGCCCCAAGGCCTCTTTCTGGGGCCTCTGACCCGCTCCCCTCACTGACGCTTCCCAGGCAGACCGCCCCGCTCCTCGACCTCGTGTCAATGGGACAGTCAATACCAACGATACCAGCAGCAGAGAAGGCTCACTGAGCCCCTCCGCAGCCCCCTTCCTGCCCGGCAGAGACGACAGACTCTCGTGCCCATTTGATCATGGAAAACGTGGGTCTGAGAGGCCAAGCTGGGGGCTGCAGCCCCGGAGACCCCTCTCCCAGGTTGGGCCCTGCTGCCTGGGGCTGAGGGGGTGTCTCCCCTGAAATTCCAGTTTACGCTTCTGTCCTAGAATAGTAACCACGGCAACAGCAGTCATAACAGAGAGGGGGCTCCACGGGGCGGGATTGGTGCCTGCTGTCCCAGCCTGTCCCGGTGCCCAGAGCAGCCCCCGTGCACGGTTAGCGCTCAGTGTGTGTGGACGAGAGAAGGACACGAAATAAGGAGCCGCCATTTATGGGGCCTCTGGGTCTGCCCAGGATACGCACGAGACCATGATGCTCGGTACAGGCCGTGGGGAGGGGCATCGGGCACCCCCACTGACAGACAGGGAACCTGAGGCTCAGAAAGGGGGAGCAATTTGCCCAAAATGCACAGCTGTGCAATAGCATGGAGACTGTGTCTCTGGCTTTCTTCATCTCTGGAAGTTTCTCTGTTTATTCTGTCTCTGGGAATGGCCTAGTCTCTCTCTGTCTCTTTGTCTCCCCATCTCTGACTCTGTCCACCACGTGTTCCTTTTCTCTCTTGTCCCACCTCCCAGGACTGTTCCCCTTCCGCCTGGTGTTCAGGACAAGGGGGTGGAGTGGAGGGTGTCCTAGGACCCACCCCCGACCCAGACCAAGGAAGAGAACAAAGGGGGACCCTCCACCCAGGCCCATTTCCAGCCCCCGACCCCAAGACTCCAGAAGAGGAATCCAGACCAGTTAGGGTGGGGTCAGAGGGAGACTGTTGGAAGATGGTTCTGGAAGGCAGGGAGGGGGGGTGTTGAGCAGAATCCCCTCCTAGCAGCCTCACAGCCATGCTCCCCACTTCTCCCCATGTCCTCCCACACTCCTATTTCTGCCCATCCTGCAGGGGACAGAGGCCTGGGGCAGAATCTGGTCGGGAATGGAAAGTGTGGGTGGAGACACGAGACTCAGAACCCGATCTACCACCCCCCACCCCCGGGCTTCCCAGACTCTCTCCACGCCCCTCACCACCAGGAGGCTCCCAGGTGCTGGCGCAGTGCGGGGAGCAAGGGCCTCCGAGAGGGAGGCTGGGCAGCTGCATGGAGGTGGGGGATGCAAGCACACCTGTTTTGCAGAGGAGAAAACTGAGGCTCAGAGAGGGGCAGCCTCTCAGCCAAGGACACACAGCAAAGAAAGGACCAGGGCTCGAGCTGAAGGTCGGGTCTGAGTGCCAAGGGCTCGTCATCGGGACTTTAAGTGGAGAGGACAGCGAGTCTGAGGTTATAACACCGACAACCGGATTGGAGAGAGTCCCAGGATGATGGCCTCCATTCCTCTCATGGAGAAGGCTGTCCGTGTTTCAGGCCTCGTTCTGTGGATCCCTGCTGTATGCCAGTGACTCATCTTTTCCTGATTTCTTCATCCTGACTGGATATTTCTTCACGTGCTGCCAACCCGCAAGTCCACACTCGACTTTGGTGTTTGGCCAAATTATCTCATTCACTCTATTATCAGTTTAATGCTGGTTCATTTCTCATAACCCAGATATGCTCACCCTTGGTGGATCCTTATTGATTGGTGGTGATTATCTTTGTATCTGCCCCAGAATAAGTTTTTCAGGAGCATTTTTTTCATTTCCAAATAAATAGTGAATGTATTTATATCCCATTACTCTTTTTGTTTTCAAGGCACATTTCACATTCATAAATTGTGCAGATTTTAACAGAATACTTCGATGAGTTTTGAGAAACACACACACCTGTGCCATCCCCGCCCCCATCGAGTTTACCCGAGCCCCAGAAACAGCCAGCCCCCCTCCACCTGCCCCAGGACACCAGTCATCCCTCCGCATTTCAGAGCCACAAAGTTCATTTGCCATAAAAATCAAGAAGAGGGGTGGCCTGCAGGCTGAGTTTGCTGATTTCCAACTTCCTTCAGGAAATAATTCAAGTGAAGAGCAGCTACTTGCACCCACGGTGGTTGTAGGAACTGAAATCCCAGGCTCTGTCAATGTCAGCTTCTTGGTGACTTAGGGTTGTATTTTGTGCACAGTGACGATAATTCAGAGGCTGCTTGGATTTTTAAAGGAACATTCAAATGAGGAAAATGACACCTTAACAAGCTGACTATGTTTAGGCTGTGAAGTCCTTTGGAACCTTACAGTTGTATTCATAAATATGGGCAAGTGTGCCAATCCAGTCACTCTAAGGGGAAGCGTTTTCTGTCGTATTGGGTTCCATTGATAAACGAGATCATTAAACCCTCTTCCCAATGTTTTAGACTGCACGTGGGACATTATCATGTATTAAGTTGTCAGTATTTCCGTTGTCCAATGAACTCTTCCAAGTCATAAGTGATCCGTGTGCATTTCCGCGCCTGAGTTGTAAATGCACGGCCTTGCTCTTTCTCCTCCTCCTCTTCCTTCCTCCCTTTCCCTCCTTTGCTGAGCCCTGGGGGTCCTCCAGCCATTAGGTGGATGAGCAAGCGCCGCTCTTGGGGGTGGGGAGGACACGGGGGCCCGAGTGGGTTCAGGGGGCGGCACTCGCAGGGGGCCGGGTCCAGCTGGGGGCTCAGAGGCAGCAGGTAAGGACGGCGCTCCGCAGAGGCTGGTCCTCAGGGCCCGGGGTGAGGAGGGCGGGGGACACGGGAGAGCCCGGCCTCCAGCAAAGAGGGAGTGTCTGTGCAGCGGTGGGACCCTCTGAGAGAAGCTGAGCCCAGCGGGCGAGGAGGGTGTCCTGGGGAGGAAATGGGGCGTGGGTGTCAGCGATAGAGGAGGAGCCCCCTCTGGCTCTGAGAGGAAAAGGAGAAAAGGACCTTGAACTTGTGGGTTGGGTTGGAATTGGAGGCATCTGTGTGAACTAATGGTTTCCTGAGTTGTTTCTGTTTTGGGGGCGGTGGTCTCTTAAAATTTTTTTCTGTTAAAAAATGAAAACAAGGGGCTGGCCAAGTTGCGTACGAGTTAAGTCCTCCTGATCCATTTGGCAGCCCAGGGTTTGTAGGTTCGGATCCTGGGCCTGGACCTACTCACCGCTCATGAAGCCATGCTGAGGCGGCGTCCCACATAGAAGAGCTTCAACTCTACAACTATGATGCACAACTGTGCACTGGGGCTTTGGGGAGAAAAAGGGGGGAAAAAAGAGGAAGATTGGCAACAGATATTAGCCCAGGGCCAGTCTTCCTCAAAAAAACAAATGAAAACATAAAATTTACCATTTTAACCATTTTTAAGTGTACAGTTCAGTGGCATTAACTACATTCACATGTTGTGCAACCATGGCCACCATCCCTCGCCGGAACTTTCCACCTTCCCCAGATGAAACTCTGTACCTATTAAACGCTAGCTCCTCATTCCCCCGTCCCCAGCCCCTGGCCACCACCATTCCACTCTGTCCCTATGAATATGCCTTATCCAGGTCCAGTAAGAATGGAATCCTACAGAATTGCCCTTCCATGATGGATGAGTTTTGCATACATATAAAAGAGAATAAATATAGATGTAACTCCATGTGTGTGCACGTTGGAGGGGGCAGATCAGCCACCCCAAAATATGCTCCTTTGGCGTAAGGATTGTTTTGAGCTAAAGGCACTTGAAACACAGCAGATGCAAGAAGGACATTCTCATCTCCCTTTTCTTCCTGAAGACAGGAGATAAATCTCCACGTGAAAGATGCCCTCCCTGTACCAGAGGGAAAGTAACGTTCTTATTGGGTGGAGACTTAGAGAATTCTATACCAACAGGCCTTGTTCAAATAAGTCTTCTCTTCCTTTAGCCTCCCCACGTATTAGTTTAGTTTCTTTTCCACGATCGCTTCTGTTGTTCAACCGAATAAAAGCATGGCGGGTCGGCCTTCTTTGAGTCTTCATTCCCTTATGAGGCTCCAGTGCCACATAAAACTGATGCAAATGTGTGTGCATTTCTCGGGTTAATCTGTCAGTTTGATCCGTCAGTTTAACTCTCAGCTGAAACATCCCGGGAGGAGGAAGGTAGCATTTTCCCTCCCCTACAATGTGTAGACACATCTGTATCCAAGGGTCCCCACCTCCGTCCCCTGAGAGGGCCTGGGAGAAGAGACACCTGAATAGCGATGAGCACACCTGTGCCCAGATCTTGGTTCCTGGGACTGTACCTTTCTGGACTAAAGAACTCTCATAGAAATGGCTGTTTCCACGGCTCAGACTGGGAAAGTGGAAGATGGAGCAGAAAAACTTACTGTGTCAGAGAAGAAGGGAGTGTTCCCAGGTGCTGGGGCGTGTTGGACGGCTGCTCCGTGAGCTTGAAGGACTCCCACGGGGGAATCTGGGAAGTGGGGTCACCCACGACAGCACCGGGAATGAAACAGGTTGCTGTGGGCCCACACTGATGTTGTCTTACTCCGTTAGGGCTGCTGTAACAAAGATGCCAACAACTGGGTGGCTCATAAACCACAGAAATTTATTTCTCATCTTCTGGAGGCTGGGAAGTCCGAGATCAAGGGGCCGGCATATTAGCTGTCTCGTGAGAACCTGATTCCTGGTTGGTAGACGGCCTTCTCCTCACCATGTCCCCTCATGGCTGAAGGGACAAAGGAGCTCTCTGGGGTCCCTTTCTGAGAGCACTCACCTGACTCATGAGGGCTTCACCTTCATGACCTCATCTCCTCCCCAAGGCCCCGCCTCCTAATACATCGGGGGTTTGGTTTCAACATAGGGTTTGGGGGGACACAAATATTCAGTCTACAGCAGATGTGAATAATGAAATGATAAAGGTTTGATGAAGAACGTGATATTTGCATAATTTCCAAGCACTTCTCCACAAAATGCTTATTAATGACGAGGGACCAAAGAGTAACTTCATGGTGGAGAAGCCTGGCAGGGACCACTGATCCCGTGATCCAAGTCAGCGTCTCCAGCATCAGGACACATGGAGGGCGTGGGCAGCTGGGTAGGATGCACACGGGTCAGCTCTGTGGGTTTTCTGCCCAAGATGCACAACCTGAATGTAATACGAGGAAACGTCTACCCGTGACCTTCCAAAGGGTCAAGGTCTTGAAAGGCAAATGAAGATTGAGGGGCCATCCCAGACTGAAGGAGAGAGACAGATGAATGGGATCCTTTGCTCCAGGAGACGCTGTGGGACAACAGGCAGAACGTGAATGGGTCTGAAGATGAGATGGCAGTGGGGGGTCAGTGTCGAATTTCTGATACGGACAGTGTAGGCGAACGTCCTCATTTACAGAAAATACTCATCAGAGTAGTCAGGGGTGAGGGGGCCTGCTACTGACAACTTAGTCAAAGTGCTGTATTTGCAACTAATCTCTAAGTTTGCAAGTGTTCCAAAATGTTTAAGTGACGTAAACAGACAGTGAGGCTTAAGTACTTTTAAATGTTGCAGTACTCTCTTTAATGTAATCAGAATCATATTTTAAAATTATATTCACAAGTCTAAATCATTACTCAATCACTATATACTTTAAGTTGGAATCACAAAGCTATTCATTTAGCTGTTTTAATATGCCAAAGTTCTTTAAAACATTACATGTACTTAATACTTCAAAATTAACATCTTTTTTATGAATAATTTTATAATCATCCCACTTGAATTACTATAATAAAAAAGACAGAGGTAAGTACATGGAGATATTAGGTCCCTCATGCTCTGCTGATGGGCCTGGTGCAGCTGCTGTGGAAAACACTCCAGCAGTTCCTCCAAGATAAAACATAGACCTACTAAAAGACCCAACAAGCCCACTCCTGGGTCTATACCCAAGAAAAACAGTAATGTATATCCACACAGAAATGTATATATTAATGCTCACAGAAGCATTATTCATAATAGGTGAAACATTATTCATTATAAAATGTGGAAACATTCCAAGTATCTGTCAGCTGATGATGGATAAACAAAATGTGGTATATCTGTACAATGGAATATTACTAAGCTGTGAAAAGGAATGAAGTATTATTACATGCTAAAACATGGATGGAGCTTGAAAGCACTATGATAAGTGAAAGAAGGAAGACACAAAACGCCACATATTGTATGATTCCATATGAAATATTTGGGAAAGACAAATCCATGGAGACTGAATGTAGTTTGTGGTTGCCAGAGCCTGGGAGAAGGGGAGAATGGAGAGTGGCTGCTAATGGGTATGGGCTTGCTTGGGAGGTGATGAAATGTTTGGAATTAGTGGTGATGGTTGTACAACCTTGTGAATATAGTAAGAACCACTGAATTGTGCACTTTTAAAGATTTAGTTTTATGGTTTAGGAATAATGAATAAAAATAAAGATAATATGCAAGGTAGAAGGTGGGTGGGGAAGCAGATGGGGCCAACTTGGCTGTGGTTTGGCAGGTGTTATGCTAGGTGAGAGGCACAGGGGGGTTCATTACATGATGTTCTGTCTTCTTTTGTACATGTCTCCATAATAAAAAATTTTACAGATATAAACAACTGAGAAAAAATTGTTCCCCATGATAACAACAAAGTGCATGACAAGTGTCTGACCATACAGCCAGATAAGACAAGAGATGTGTAGACCCTAGTCAGATGTCACTGGAATATCTATAAGCATCATGGCCCTGCCAGGTAAGAAAAATAGGAAAGGAACTCAGTGAGACAGAAGAGTAGATCAGGCCGATCTATTGGTCAGGTGAAGAAGTCCTCTGAGCGAATGTGGCTGACATGTCAAACTTGAGCAGATGTCATTTCAGTCCAACAGATATGGGCTGGGGACAGATTTGGAGACTCTAGACTTCATCAAGAAAGGTTAAGGAAATGTGGTAGATTGTAGTTTCCAAAGATTGCTATAATAATATTTCCTGTCCCACAGGCTCTTTTATGATGTAACTTTGCCATTTTCTCATGGAGTGTGTGTGTGGGACTTCTAAGATCCCTCTGCTTGAATCAGCGTGGGCTTCTGACTCATTTCTAACCAGGAGAATGCAGCACAAGTGATGCTGTGTCAGAAAAGGCCGCCATTCTGTGGCCTGGAACCCTGAGCTGCCATGTCAGCAGTCTGGTTATCCTGAGGTGGCCATTTTGTGAGGAAGCCCAAGCCAGCTGGAAAGTGCACATGTCCACAGGTCCACACAGCCGAGGTCCAGCGACTGCAGCGTCAACTTGCAGACGGACGTGTGAGTGAAGAAGCCTCCAGATGATCCAGCCCCAAGCTTTCGCATCACCCCCAGCCGTCGAGTCTTCCCAGCTAAGGCCCCAGATGTTGAGAAGCAGAAACAAGCCACCCTCACTCTGCCCTATCTGATTTCCTAATCCACAGGGCCCTTGAGCAAGATAAAATGGTTATTTTAAGTTTCTAGGTTGGGAGTAATGTGTTAAGCAGCAATAGTGTGTAATATGGCTCCCTTCCTAAAACCCACTAACAGCAACTGCTCACGTGCAGATGGTGTGTCCTGCCATGTGTCACACAGCTCTAGACACTTTACCAGCATTAACTCTTTAGTTCCTCACTGCCATTGAATGAGATAGGGACTCCTGTTGTCCCTTTTTACTGATATAGAGGGAAAAGTCACTGTCGTCAGATCATGCAGCTGGGAAATGCAGAGCCAAAAAAATGATCCCAGACTTCTTTTCCTATTACTACTATGTTTCAAAGGATTTTTTAAAGGTGTAAACCCTCAGAAACAAAGAAAAGGAGAGAGAAGACAAGTTTAGGAACTGGATATGTGGTAACTTCTTAGTAGACTCCAGAAACTGAATCGTAGGCTGGAGGTGGGAAAGTAGAGAAGAAAGTCATTGAACCCAGAAACCCAAACAACTCAGGAGTCCATGGCACCAGGTACTTCTGGAGGTGGGAGTAAAAGCAGGAGGCTGAGAGGTAGAGGAAATCCCCAGGATGGTGGTGAGCGAACATTCAGGATGACAGCTACCTGGGGGCTCCAACCACCTTTCCCCCGGGGCAGGAAATGGAGAGCATGCATAGGGGATAGTCAGGGGCAAAAAGTGAAACTGATAGAACTCCGGATGCCTCTGAGCATATTGAGAGATGTAGTCAAGGAACAGAGAGCCCAGGATTCCAATTCATGAGAAGTACAGAGAAAACTTAGCAAATACAAAACAAGGTGATCCTTAACTACAGGGAAAATATAAAGTTATTCAAGAAAGGAGAAGTCATCACAGATACACCACATGGCTGGGCAGAGAATCGTGCTAATGGTGCGAACATAGTGACACACTGTACATCAATCCAATCAAAATGACTTTGTCACTCTATTGGCAAACAGTGGGAGGGAGGAGGTAAGGAGATGAAAGAAAGCTACCTCCTCTTCCTCTTTAGTGGGAAGTCAATAGACAGTGCCCCAAATAGAAAAGTCCAGAAGGAGCAATAAGTAGATTATTTAGAGCTATGGAGGTAAAGATCCAGCTAAAAGTGTCTTACCTCTCCGGAGGGGGCAATGAGGAGGTGGGGTGGGGAGAAAACTGATGTTTTTCATCACAAGCTTTGTAGAATTGTGTTTTTAAATGTCACACATGTGTGTTTTTGGCTATATTAAAATCGGAGAGAAAAGAAATTCAGCACAACCTCTGGGTCATGACAAAAATTGTTTGGATGCCTTCAGGTACAGGTTTTACTTCCTGACCAAAATTTCTGATCGTGGTATGTTCCAGACAGGAGGAATGAGTAAGGTGGAGGGTCAAAGTGGCTCTTCCTTGGGTGGGTCAGTTTCCTGCAAAGAACTTTCCAGAAGCCCTACACAGAACATCCACCTACAGGCCATTATCTATCTGTAGGTGCAAAGGCAGGTGGATGTTGTGATTTTAAAATACATTGACCAATTCTTCAGCCCTCCTGTTGCCATGAGGTGGGGTCTTGAATGCAGGCCGGCCTCAGTAGTTCACTCATAGCAAATAGAATGTGGGAAAAGGGGATTTGGCATGACTTCCTGGACTAGGTCAAGTAGATGAGGCAGTTTCACCTGGTGAGCTGAAGGGGCACTTGCTTTTGGAGCCCTGAACGGCCACAGAGGAAGTCCAGCTGCTCCGAGGATGCCCAGGCCTCCTAAGGATGCTACATGTGGGTCCCAGACGTGATGTTTCCCAGAAATCATGCAACAAAGACAAGTCATTCCCACTGTGCCCTGTCCAAACTCTTGACCTACAGAAGCCATGAGCACACACACATAAAATGGCTGTTTTAAGCTGCTAAGCTTTGGGGTAATTTACTTCACAACAAGTGTAACTCGAGCTGGGAAATGTAATAAACGTATTGCCACCCTGCACTGAGTCAGGAGCCTTTGATTAAGAAAGACAGCAATAATGGATATTAGACAGGCAACTCGTGCTTCCTGTTACAGTCCACCCCTTGGGCTACACTAATACTCACAGATGCTCTTCCTCCCCATACCCAGAGCACACTCATCCCCTCTTCCAGTGGAGACAATATTAAGCTCCCGTCTGATTACTGTGTCCAGCTCAGACTCCAGGGTTTTGGAGGAAGACACAGTCCTCCTCATCAGGCCCAGACATGGCTGGCCCAGGACGCCCAGTAAACAAAAGTGGAGAAAGAATTCTCATTTAGAAAAGGGGAAAAATGGAAACACGCAGCAGACGCTGGCCCTTAGCAAAGACCAAGCCCACTGGACGTGAAGAGCACAGACTGGTTCTGGTCCTGCCTCCAAGGGTGGTCTTCCCTGTCTTCCTGGCTCTCCATCGCCTAGTCTGGGGGTGGGGATGTTGGAGAGGATGTTCTTCTTGGGGACTGCATAAGTCCTGATGGTGAAAAATCAGAGGCTCAGGTTTCATTTAGTTCCCCCAACTTTTTTGAAAATTTTGACAATGTTCGCACCTATAGAAAAGTTAAAAGAAGAGCACAATGAACACCTGTATAGAGGTTGTCTAGGCTCCCAGTTGTTAATATTTTGCCATATCTGCCATTTTGCTCTCTGTGAGCCATTGGAAGTCACGCTGCAGAGATCGTGACACTTCAACCCGAAATACTCCGGTGTACATTTCTGAAGCACAGTTCTCCTGTATTACCCAATACGAATCACATCTCAAAACATTAACATATTTAATCATATTCAACTTTTCTCAGTTGTTCCAAAAATCACCTTCCTAATGAACCATAATTGACATTGATGTTTTATTTCTGAAGTACAGGGTTTTTTGTTTTTTTTTTCAATTTTTACTCCCCCCCCCCCCCAGTCAGTGGTTCTAGTATCTTCCAAGGCTGTGAAACCATCACATCATCTCTTCTATGTTTAACTTTTTGAGGAGTCGCCAAACTGTTTTCCAAAGTGGCTGCACCATTTTACATTTCCACCAGCAGTGCATGAGGGTTCTGATTTCTCCACATCCTCACCAACACTTGCTATTTTCCAATTTCGACTATAACCATCCTGGTGTGTTGAAGTGGTATCTCATTGTAGTTTTGATTTTCCCAGTGACTGATGACGTTGAGCATCTTTTCATGTGCTTATTGGCCATATGTATATCTTGTTTGTAGAAATGTCTCTTCAAATCCTTTGCCCATTTTTAATTATCTGTCGTTTTATTGTTGAGTTATATAGCACCAAACTTTTGACACCATGGGTTCTGGTTTCATTCATAACCTCTGTAGTGAATTCTAAATCTTCCCAGGGTTAGAGACACGCATCCACTATGTAAGTTAATTATATCTTCCCAAGTAATTTGGTAAGCTCCCCCTGGAGGTTGGCCCATGGAGCATCCACCTTATTCCCCTTGTGGTATGCCTTCTCCAACTGCAAAGCTAAAAACTACATTTCCCGGACTCCCTTGTAGCTAGATTCACATATGGCTGGGTCCAATAAATTGATTTTGCACCCCTGCAAAACTTAGAAGGTGGAAGTGAGGTGGTAGTTGTGGGGACAGAGATGAGCCCCTCTGGCAAGTTGGGCAGTGGGGATGTTTATTTTTCTAAAGCAATGAGAGAACCACTGGCAGCAGAGTTTTTTCTAGATCAACCTTCTGATTTTGTAGCATTGAGGCTTGTTCCCTGGTCCTTCTGAAAATTCTGTAAGTGGGTTCCATTGTCTGCCACCAGGAACCCTGACAGCTGCAATCTGTGGTAGCAGAAGTGGTGTGATGCAAATAGCAGAACTTAAAATGTGAAATTAGTTGCATGGAAATAGACAAGAGGCAGATAGTGAGGACTCAGATCTTGCAGAGTGGGAAGCTGGTGACCTTTGTTATGTGGTGGCAAAATATTTGATCAAACTGTCACCTCCTATAGCAGGAGAGAGATCATGATCTGGTTGAGGCTGCACACTAAGGAAAAATGGTGGAGACACTTGAAAATGATGAGATGTTCTTGCTCCTTCCACTCCTGGAAAAGTCCTCAGCAGAGGACTGGAGCCTATGAAAGGAAACGGAAGGAATTAATAGATCTTTCCTAAGTGGGGCGTTCTCTGTAGCCGCACTCTGCAGTCTAAATTGCCTGAGGGTCCTGTAACTTGTAGCCTTGAAGGGCCGAAAAAGTAAACTATGTCTACACTCCAAACTGGAGCAGGTACTGAGATTCTTCTCTCTCTGAGTCCTTTGGTTCCTAGAATCAGATGAAGGAGAATGTGGACAGTGAGGGATTGCTGATCAAGTAGCTCCCCGGATGACTGGGGAGTGGGCAGATCAGATGGGGACAGTGAGCCTGTTTCAAACCCCCTACCGGATGATGGCTGGGAGACCACAGCAACAGCCAGATGGAGAGGATTGCCTTCCGCCCGAGCCGATTATCTCAAATGATCTCAAGGTAACCACCGATAACTCCATGATCAGGAAGGATCGGCAGGTCATGGAGACCAGTAAGGAAAAAAACAAGACCCTTCAGATATATCAACTGTCTCTAAGCAAGCTCATTGTGGAATTGTCTGGAAGCCCGCTATGATTTTGAAAGATCTGAATTACCAAAAATACCTCAAGCCTGGATGTCAATCCTTAAAAGCAAATCCTATTACCCTTTTGCAATCCCAGTGCAAGAATGGATTCAGACAGCTCAGACCACTGGGTGGAAGATGAAGAAAGATACTTTCTAAGTGGCATCCACAGACTCCTGACCGACTGCAACTGGGAAAAGGTACTTGTAAATGGAGAAATCGGGTGGTCGAGATCTTAACCCAACAATGAAACTTATCACCAAGAGCGACACACCCTGACGTCATGCGCGTCCTGATGTGAACATAACCACGAGGAAACAACCAGAACTTGGGACAGTCTACATAACTACTGCTCTGGAGTTTTTTAAAAAATCTGCTTCATATAAACCTAAAAGGGTAAAGAACTGTTCCAGGTGCAAAGACAATGACAAAACAGCCAACAGAAACTTATTAACCTTTATTGGCCCCTGAATAAGGAGGTAAAAAGACACAGCTACATAAAATATTTTGGGGACCGAGCAATTCTACTCCTAGGTATACAACCAAGAGAAATGAAAATGTGTTCATACAAAAAATTGTACATGGAATGTTCAGAGCAGCATTATTCATAATCACCAAGGGGTGGAAACAACCCAAATATCCATCAACTGAAGAATGGATGAACAAAATGTGGTACGTTTGTACAACAGAATATTAATCAGCCATAAAAAGGAATGAAGTGCTGATCCATGCTACAGCAGGGAGAACCTTGAAAACATTATGATAAGTGAAAGAAAAGGTCACACATTGTATGATCCCATTCATATGCAATGGCCAGAACAGGCAAATTCCTGGAGACAGAAAGGGGATTAATGGTTTCCAGGGACTGGGAGAGATTGTTTATGGGTACAGGGTTTCTTTTCAGGGTGGTAAAAATGTTCCAAAATTACAGAGTGGTAAGCGTTGCAAAACTTTGTGAATATACTAAAAACGCTGACTTGTATACTTTAAAAGGGTGTATTCATGGTATATGAATTATATCTCAATGAGCTGTTACTAAAATGATGTTAATCTTGATGCATTAAGTGTATGCAATGTTTTAAAGAAGCTGGCATGTTAAAACAGCTCAATGAATACCCTTGGGATTCCAAGTTAAAGTATATAGTGATTAAGGATTTAGACTTGCGAATTTAATTTAAAAATATGATTCCTATTACGTTAAACACAGTACTAGAACATAGTTTTGTCATTAGTAAGCATTTTGTGGGGAAGTGCTTGGAAGTGATGCAAATATCACGTTATTCATCAAACCTTTGTCATTTCATCATTCACATCTGCTGTAGAGTGAATATTTGTGTCCCCCCAAACACCTATGTTGAAATCGAATCCCCAGTGGATTAGGAGGCGGGGCGTTTGGGAGGGTCATGAAGGTGGAGCCCTCATGAGTGGGGTGAGTGCTCTTATAAAGGGACCCCAGAGAGCTCCTTTGTCCCTTCAGCCATGAGGGGACATGGTGAGGAGAAGGCCGTCCACCAAGCAGGAATCAGGTTCTCACCAGACAGCTAATATGCCGGCCCCTTGATCTCGGACTTCCCAGCCTCCAGAAGATGAGAAATAAATTTCTGTGGTTTATGAGCCACCCAGTTGTTGGCATCTTTGTTACAGCAGCCCTAACAGGGTAAGACAACATCAGTGTGGGCCCACAGCTCCCTGTTTCATTCCCGGTGCTGTCGTGGGTGACCCCACTTCCCAGATTCCCCCGTGGGAGTCCTTCAAGCTCACGGAGCAGCCGTCCAACACGCCCCAGCACCTGGGAACACTCCCTTCTTCTCTGACACAGTAAGTTCTTCTGCTCCATCTTCCACTTTCCCAGTCTGAGCCGTGGAAACAGCCATTTCTATGAGAGTTCTTTAGTCCAGAAAGGTACAGTCCCGGGAACCAAGATCTGGGCACAGGTGTGCTCATCGCTATTCAGGTGTCTCTGCTCCCGGGCCCTCTCAGGGGACGGAGGTGGGGACCCTTGGATACAGATGTGTCTACACATTGTAGGGGAGGGAAAATCCACCCTCCCGGGATGTTTCAGCTGAGAGTTAAACTGACGGATCAAACTGACAGATTAACCTGAGAAATGCACACACATTTGCATCAGTTTTATGTGGCACTGGAGCCTCATAAGGGAATGAAGACTCAAAGAAGGCCGACCCGCCATGCTTTTATTCGGTTGAACAACAGAGGCGATCGCGGAAAAGAAACTAAACTAATACGTGGGGAGGCTAAAGGAAGAGAAGACTTATTTGAACAAGGCCTGTTGGTATAGAATTCTCTAGATCTCCAACCGATAAGAACGTTACTTTCCCTCTGGTACAGAGAGGGCATCTTTCACGTGGAGATTTATCTCCTGTCTTCAGGAAGAAAAGGGAGATGAGAATGTCCTTCTTGCATCTGCTGTGTTTCAAGTGCCTTTAGCTCAAAACAATCCTTACGCCAAAGGAGCATATTTTGGGGTGGCTGATCTGCCCCCTCCAACATGCACACACACGGATTTACATCTATATTTATTCTCTTTTATATGTATGCAAAACTCATCCATCATGGAAGGGCAATTCTGTAGGATTCCATTCTTACTGGACCTGGATTAGGCATATTCATAGGGACAGAGAGTGGAATGGTGGTGGCCAGGGGCTGGGGACGGGGGAATGAGGAGCTAGCGTTTAATAGGTACAGAGTTTCATCTGGGGAAGGTGGAAAGTTCCGGCAAGGGATGGTGGCCATGGTTGCACAACGTGTGAAGGTACTTAATGCCACTGAACTGTACACTTAAAAAGTGGTTAAAATTGTAAATTTTATGTTTTTATTTTTATTACTTTTTTTTTTGGTGAGAAAGATTGGCCCTGAGCTAACATCTGTGCCCATCTTCCTCTATTTTGTATGTGGGTCACCTCCACAGCATGGCTGATGAGTGGTGTAGGCCTGTGCCTGGGATCCCGACCTCCAAACCTGGGCTATTGAAGCAGAGTGCCTGGAACTTAACCACTATACTCTGCAGGCTGGCCCCTTTTATTTTCTAACAGAAAAAAAATTTTTTTAAAGAGACACTCCACCCAAAAAACACCAACAAGTCAGGAAACCATTAGTTCATGCAGATGCCTCCAATTCCAATCCATCCTCACAGGGTCCAAGGTCCTTTCCTCCCTTTCTGTATCTACACCATGCTGCTCTGAGAGCGAGAGGGGGCTCTCCTCCATCGCTGACACCCACGCCCCATCTCCTCCCCAGGACACCCTCTTCGCCCGCTGGGCTCAGCATGTCTCAGGGGGCCCCACCACTGCACAGACACCCCGTCCCTGCTGGGGGGTGAGCTCTCCTGGGTCCCACCGCCCTCCTCACCCCCGGATCCTGAGGACCAGACTCTGCGGAGCGCCGTCCTCATCTGCTCCCTCTGAGCCCCCAGCTGGACCCGGCCCCCTGCAAGCGGTGCCCCCTCAACCCACTCGGGCCCCCGTGTCCTCCCCACCCCCAAGAGTGGCGCCTGCTCATCCACCTAATGGCTGGAGGACCCCCAGGGCTCAGCAAAGGAGGGAAAGGGAGGAAGGAAGAGGAGGAGGAGAAAGAGCAAGGCCGTGCATTTACAACTCAGGCGCGGAAATGCACACGGATCACTTATGACTTGGAAGAGTTCATTGGACAACGGAAATACTGACAACTTAATACATGATAATGTCCCACGTGCAGCCTAAAATATTGGGAAGAGGGTTTAATGATCTCGTTTATCAATGGAACCAAAAACGACAGAAAATGTTTCCCCTTAGAGTGACTGGATTGGCACACTTTCCTATATTTATGAATACAACTGTAAGGTTCCAATGGACTTCACAGCCTAAAAATAATCAGCTTTTTAACATGTCATTTTCCTCATTTGAATGTTCATTTACAAATCCAAGCGGTCTCTGAATTATCGTCACTGTGCACAAAATACAACCCGAAATCACCAAGAAGCTGACATCGACAGAGCCTGGGATTTCAGTTCCTACAACCACTGTGGGTGCAATTAGTTGTTCTTCACTTCACTTATTTCCTGAAGGAAGATGAAAATCAGCAAACTCAGCCTGCAGGCCACCCCTCTTCTTGATTTTTATGGCAAATGAACTTTGTGGCTCTGAAATGCTGAGGGATGACTGGTGTCCTGGGGCAGGTGGAGGGGGGCTAGCCAAGTTGGGGGCTCGAGGAAACTTGGTGGGAGTGGTGGTTGTGTAACCATCCAGGAACCCTCCAGGAGCAGCTCAACTGACCCCATCTCTTATCAACATAGTGATTAAGAATTGTCTTTCAGAAAAACTACGAGTCACGTAGCCAGAGCTCGCATAAAAGAAAAAAGTGTGACCTGAAATGACCTTGGAACTAAAGACCCTCCTCCCCACGGAACCCAAGGATGGGACACGACCAGAACTTGAAAGTCGGACTCTTATCAGAAGCAAGGGGTCCCTCATTCAGGAAGATCCGGTGTTAAAATTCCTTCCCCACCCTGTCATAAATGTTTAAAACCTTACCAAAAATGCTTGAAGCCCACCAATCAAAACCTGTCCCACTAGCGTTTCTGTGTGCCAGCCTGTTTTCCCTAACCTCTTAAGTTTTGCCCCAAATCCTGAATCGGGGAGACAGATCTGAGGGCACACGCCCCCTGTCTCCCTGCAGATCGATCTCACAGAATAAAAGCTGATTTCTCCCCAAAAGGCTGATGCTAAAATCAATTGACTTATTTACGCACATCAGGCAGAGAACCCCAATTTTGTGTGGTAACAATTGATGACCATGAAGGGACGCAGGTCCTCTGACTGCCCACCCAAGGCTCTGGTAACCCAGCGGGTATGGGGTCTTTTCATCAACCCTAAGGGGCTGCCTAGACAACTTCTTCTAGAGGCTCAGTTGATCAGATTCCTGTTTCCCCGCTGTGGTGCTCCAGGCCCCAAGGTGGGGTTTTTTTTCCCCTTTGGGAGAAGAAACAGCTTCTGGATCTAGACGTCTCTGGGCTCTGGGTAAGTTACTCTAAGAAAGTGACTATCCTTTACCTCATCTTTCTGGTTTGATTTCCTGGAAATATAAGTTTGGCTTGTATTCTGGGGAATCCTGGTGAGCTGAGACTTGAAATTTGGGCTTGAATCACCCAAGCCAACTAGAGGCAGGAAAAAAAAAGTGTTCACTCACGAAGTTGCTTCTGGATCTGGGCAAGTCCCGCCGCTGGTTCTTTTTCTTTTTCTTTTTTTTTTTTTTCAGCATTTAACTTATTTTTTATTGCAGTAGCATTGGTTTATGACATTTTATACATTTCAGGTGTACATCATTATAATTCTATTTCTGCATAGATAACATCACGTTCACCACCCAAATACTAATTACAGTCCCTCACCACACACATGCTGGCACTGGTTCTGACTTGCCCCTGGCAAGCTGGTTTTGGGTAGTTCCTGGCACTGGTTCTGAGCTACTCCTGGAAAACCAGCTAGTGTTCTGGTCTGTGTTCTATGTAGAATTGTATTGTGTGTTAATGTTTGTCTGAATTGAATTGGCTGTTTGGGGACTGAGTTTCTGGGTGATGGTAACAAACTCTCTTTAGAAAGGGCCCTGTTTGTTGCAGCCACCTTGGGGAAATCCCCCTAAAATGGGGATAACTGTAAACAGCTGGCAAGATAACCTGGAATAGTTTAAAATTACAGTGGCCACTTTGGGTTCCTCTTGAGCTTTTGAAACGAGAAACAAATCTTTAAAGAGTCAAGGGCTCCACCTTTCGACCTAGAGTTTCCAGGAGCTGTAAATGTTTACAGAGAACTGCAAGCTTGTTTGTGTCCTGAGGACTTGGCTTGATAATTGTCAGGTTGGGGGGTCCCCAAACTACGGTGGGACAAAAAATACGGTTGCACTCCATTTTGCAGTCAGAGATGGTTGGACAGAAATGCAGGTTGCCCTCCTGTTTGTGGCTAAGGGTTCTCCCAAACTGCTGTCAGCCTCAGGGGAATTACATTGGCCATTAGAAGGAAGCCTTGGCTGGGCCTTCATTGTGAGGGTCTTGGTTTTGGGAATGCCCCCAAATTTTCACAATCTGGTTCTAGCTGCAGTGGAAATATACTTTTGACCAGACTTGTCTAAATTCTCAAACAATAGGAAACACTAATTCAATCCCCACCTGTAGCCCCTTAGGCTGCATTTTCCCAAATTGGGTGTTTTAGCTACGAGTGTGTAGTACGAGCTACTGAATACTCATTGGTTTACTGATCCCTCTCCTCCCAAAGACTGTTGCTATGTTTCCTTGTCTCTGTTTTTTTGTGTCATTTGTCATAGAAAGAATAAAACCATAGGGTAAGGAGGAGGCATCTCCTTAAGTCTGTTGGGGGCGGCGCGCAGTAGAATTTGCCGTAGGGCCGACCTATGGAACACGTGCATAAGGTGAAAGCTGTTGCCAAGGGACATCTTGGAAGCCAAAAATGGCCACAGTATTTGTGGGTGCAGGTGGAGCAGTTAAGAGCCACTAGGGCGCTTGTCACCTCAAGAAGGCTCCCGTGATAAGTTGGTCTCGGAATAGGGTAGATGACACAGGTCCCCCACCAACCTCAAGAAAACGTCTGTACAATGATGAGGTACTCTGTAAAGCACACATAACCCCCAAGCCCATGTCACCTCCCCGCTAGATGTGAGTCTGTTTCCAAGAGACCTGCTCTTTTTCTTTTGTCTTGTTCTATGTATTGAGATCTTGGCCTTGTGACCTTTTTGGGTCATGAGGGGTTCCAGTCCATCGGGGGCCTTGTCATCTCAACCGTCGTTGTTTGTTAGTGCACTACCACCTAAGCAGCAGAAGCCTTTGCTTTCTTGGACTACTTTTAGGAATGAACTTTCTGGATCTTGTGAGGGCTGCTTCTGTTGCACTCTCTTTTGGGGACACCCCTTACATCCATAGTTAAGCTATAAATGCTTATTGGTTTGAGTTGCTATTAAGATCCTACTCGTCAAAGGTCAGAGGATGGATCCTTAAATTGGAAAATCTTCTAAATTGAAAATTGTAGCTGAACGGGTGGGTCAACCTCTTTCCAGTTCTTTGGGGAACTGGAAACAACCATCTTTGTCTTGCAAATCCCTGCAGGGGCAGAGGTATGGCTCTGGAAGGCAGTTCAAAGTCCACTTGTCCTTTTCCAATCCCAAAGTCTCCCCTGTTCCTCTCAAATGCTTGTAGATATTGGGACATTAGAAACTAATAAGGCAAATATGTCCCAGAAACTAAATCTTGGAGAAAACTTAAGTGGCTTCTCTGTGCCTTTGTGATGTAATTGGACAGGTAGATCAACCTATAATGTCATTTGAGTTACAACCCAACTACTGAGAAATCAAGAGCACCTGTCCTTTAAAAAAATCCTTGCGAGACTGGAAATGAAGCTCTAGAGACAGTTCAGTTTCCACCCAGTTCCCTTATCTCAAAGAGCTTGCAAACCCTTCAGGGAATATCTAGCCCATCACTGATTCCTAAGACTGAAGAAAAAAAAGGAAAAAGGAAAGAAAAATGGCCATAAGAGTGCTGTCACCAAAATCTACCATCTTGAGTGTCTTCTTCACAAATATTAGCAAAAAAGGCTTAAAACAAAATTTGGATTCATAAACAGGGAGCTTTGTACCTGATTCATGGCAGTAATTTTAAAACAATAGCTGTGGAGACTCTGTGTATGTGTGACTATATGTATGTTATATACATGTGATATTTTACCTCCAGATGGTATGGCCAAAATTAAGAGTTCTATTTAATTGCCTTAAAGTAAGTGCTTACATAAATTATTTCTAAATGCAACTAACCCAAATGTCTTTCAATATGACATGATATAAATTAATCTTTGGTAACTGAAAACTTATTTAAGATTATTGGTTTGATTAAAATGGACATATCCTCAGAGTTATCAGCATTGGATATAATGCAGACATGCAGCCTTTATTCTACATTTATTGGTCAAATAAGCTAATGTTATCTCTGTTACAAAACTGATTAACAAAAATAATAACTTAAAATGATGGCTAATTTTGTCTAATGTCTCATGAATTTTGTAGGCAATCTAAATAATTATTGGAAATGAGTAAACTAAATTGATGTGAAAAGGGTGAACTTTTTATGTGTTATGATGTGTAGATTTAAGATAACTTTCAGAATCTCTCTGGTAACTTGAAACTTTGAAGTTTTGCTAGGTGAAATTAAATGATTTTTAAAAAGCATTGGATATCTGGGTCATTTTCAAATAAGATAACATAATTGCCAAACATGTCTAAGTTCATCTACTTTTGGCTTCTTCTTCTTTTTTTTTTTTTCAGGAAAATTGTCCCTGAGCTAACATCTGTTGCTAATCTTCTCCTTCTTTTTTCTTTTTTTCTCCCCAAAGCCCCAGTACATAGTTGTATGTCATAGTTGTAGAGTTGTAGCTCTTCTGTGTGGGATGCTGCCTCAGCATGGCTTGATGAGCAGTGAGCAGGTCCACGGCCAGGATCCAAACCAGTGAACCCTGGGCTGCCAAAGCAAAGCGTGCAAGCTGAACTGCTACACCACTGGGCCAGCCCCTCTCTCTCTTAAAAGGATAATTTTCCTGTACTTTTAGTCTACTCTTGATAAAGAAGTTATAAAAGGTTTTTCTTTGCCTTTGAGTAAGCCTACCTAAAAGACAGAAGATCTATGTTTTGTTAAAATAATTTCCTATGTTCAAAAAGACTGAGGTCTCATCTTCAGGATGAGGAAAAATAAAACTACACCCTCAAGCACAATGCAAAAATACATTAAATCTCCAGCCCAGAAGGAAAATGACAAGCATCTAGAAATCAACCCTGAAGGCACAGAAATTTATAACCTAAATGACAGAGAATTCAAAATAGCTATCATAAAAAAGCTCAATGAATTACCAGAAAATACAGATAGATAATTCAAGGAAATTAGGAGCTTCTTCACAAAAGAGATTGAAACTATAAAGAAAAACCAGTCAGAAGTGTTGGAGATGAAAAGCACAATGGAGGAGATAAAGAAAAATCTGGAAGCTTTAAAGAACAGAGCTGACAATATGGAGGAAAGAATTAGTATTATTGAGGATAGGAATGTAGAAAGGCTCCAGATGGAGGAGGAGAGAGAACTAAGACTAAAAAGAAATGAAGAAATTCTCTGAGAAATATCTGACTCAATTAAGAAATGCAACATTGGGGCCAGCCCGGTGGCACAGCAGTTTAGGCTGCACTTTGGCAGCCCAGGCTTCACAGGTTTGAATCCCGGGCACCGGCCAATGCACTGCTTGTCAGCCATGCTGTGGTGGCGTCCTATATAAAGTAGAGGAAGATGGGCATGGATGTTAGCCCAGGGCCAGTGTTCCTCAGCAAAAAGAGGATGATTGGCAACTGATGTTAGCTCAGGGCTGGTCTTCCTCACAAAAAAAAAAAAAAAAGAATTTTCTTTCAGAAAAACCGCAAAGTCACATAGTCAGAGCATGCATAAGAGAAGAAAGTGAGACCTGAAATGACCTCAGAACGAAAGATCCTCCTTCCCATAGAACCCAAGGACAGGACATGACAAGAACTTGAAAGTTGGACTGTTATCGGAAGTGACGGGTCCCTCATTCAGGAAGACGCAGTGTTAAAATTCCTTCCCCACCCCATCATAAATGTTTAAAACCTTACCATAAATGCTTGAAGCCCACCAATCAAAACCTGTCCCACTAGCATTTCTGTGTGCCAGCCTGTTTTCCCTAACTTCTTAAGTTTTGCCCCAAATCCTGAATTGGGGAGACAGATCAGAGGGCACACGCCTCTGTCTCCCTGTACATCAAGCTTGCAGAATAAAAGCTGATTTCTCCCCCAAAGCCTGATGCCAAAATTAATTGGCTTTTTTACGCACATGGGGCAGAGAACCCCAATGTTGTGCAGTAACATCTGCATGGGTGTGTTTGTCAAAACTTATTGAAGTATTCTGTTAAAATCTGCACAATTTATGAATGTGAAATGTGGCTTGTGGAAAAAAAGAATAATTGAAAATAAATACATTCACTGCTTATTTGGAAATGAAAAAAAATATGCTCCCCCCAAAATTATTCCTGAACAGATACAAAGATACTCACCACAAATCAATAAGGATCCACCAAGGGTGAGCATATCTGGGTTATGAGAAATGAACCAGCATTAAACTGATAATAGAGTGAATGAGATAATTTGGCCAAACACCAAAGTCGAGTGTGGACTTGCGGGTTGGCAGCACGTGAAGAAATATCCAGTCAGGATGAAGAAATCAGGAAAAGATGAGTCACTGGCATACAGCAGGGATCCACAGAACGAGGCCTGAAACACGGACAGCCTTCTCCATGAGAGGAATGGAGGCCATCATCCTGGGACTCTCTCCAATCCGGTTGTCGGTGTTATAACCTCAGACTCGCTGTCCTCTCCACTTAAAGTCCCGATGATGAGCCCTTGGCACTCAGACCCGACCTCCAGCCCAGGCCCTGGCCCCTTCCTTGCTGTGTGTCCTTGGCTGAGAGGCTGCCCCTCTCTGAGCCTCAGTTTTCTCCTCTGCAAAACGGGTGTGCTTGCATCCCCCACCTCCATGCAGCTGCCCAGCCTCCCTCTCCGAGGCCCTTGCTCCCCGCACTGCGCCAGCACCTGGGAGCCTCCTGGTGGTGAGGGGCGTGGAGAGAGTCTGGGAAGCCCGGGGGTGGGGGGTGGTAGATCGGGTTCTGAGTCTCGTGTCTCCACCCACACTTTCCATTCCCGACCAGATTCTGCCCCAGGCCTCTGTCCCCTGCAGGATGGGCAGAAATAGGAGTGTGGGAGGACATGGGGAGAAGTGGGGAGCATGGCTGTGAGGCTGCTAGGAGGGGATTCTGCTCAACACCCCCCCTCCCCCTCCCTGCCTTCCAGAACCATCTTCCAACAGTCTCCCTCTGACCCCACCCTAACTGGTCTGGATTCCTCTTCTGGAGTCTTGGGGTCGGGGGCTGGAAATGGGCCTGGGTGGAGGGTCCCCCTTTGTTCTCTTCCTTGGTCTGGGTCGGGGGTGGGTCCTAGGACACCCTCCACTCCACCCCCTTGTCCTGAACACCAGGCGGAAGGGGAACAGTCCTGGGAGGTGGGACAAGAGAGAAAAGGAACACGTGGTGGACAGAGTCAGAGATGGGGAGACAAAGAGACAGAGAGAGACTAGGCCATTCCCAGAGACAGAATAAACAGAGAAACTTCCAGAGATGAAGAAAGCCAGAGACACAGTCTCCATGCTATTGCACAGCTGTGCATTTTGGGCAAATTGCTCCCCCTTTCTGAGCCTCGGTTTCCCTGTCTGTCAGTGGGGGTGCCCGATGCCCCTCCCCACGGCCTGTACCGAGCATCATGGTCTCGTGCGTATCCTGGGCAGACCCAGAGGCCCCATAAATGGCGGCTCCTTATTTCGTGTCCTTCTCTCGTCCACACGCACTGAGCGCTAACCGTGCACGGGGGCTGCTCTCGGCACCGGGACAGGCTGGGACAGCAGGCACCAATCCCGCCCCGTGGAGCCCCCTCTCTGTTATGACTGCTGTTGCCGTGGTTACTATTCTAGGACAGAAGCGTAAACTGGAATTTCAGGGGAGACACCTCCTCAGCCCCAGGCGGCAGGGCCCAACCTGGGAGAGGGGTCTCCGGGGCTGCAGCCCCCAGCTTGGCCTCTCAGACCCACGTTTTCCATGATCAAATGGGCACGAGAGTCTGTCGTCTCTGCCGGGCAGGAAGGGGGCTGCGGAGGGGCTCAGTGAGCCTTCTCTGCTGCTGGTATCCTTGGTATTGACTGTCCCATTGACACGAGGTCGAGGAGCGGGGCGGTCTGCCTGGGAAGCGTCAGTGAGGGGAGCGGGTCAGAGGCCCCAGAAAGAGGCCTTGGGGCCGGGGTCTGTGCCAGGTGTGGGCGGTGGGTGTGGACAGGAGTGGGGTGAGTCAGCAGGGCCAACCACACCCTGCTTTTACTTAAGGTCCCAGCAGCCATACCTGCCGCCACATTGCCTGTCCCACTGTCGCAGCCATGGCAGGGAGCTCTGTGAGTGCTTCAGGGGCCTGGGGCCTGGGGGGTCTTGGGCCCCAGGCTGCACCAGACTGGCGGAGGGGCTGGGGCCTGGCTGAGGTCTCCTGTCCCGAGGGAGAAAGTGGGTGCTGAGTGTGCTGTGAAGTGTCTGGGTGGTGGCTTCTGGGTTGACCCAACCCATCCCCAGGCTCCCATCTCCTCAGGGTGCCTTCCTCTGGGTTCCTCCCTCTGGAGATTTTTCTGTTGATTCTTTGTGTTTCTGCAGCTCTTTCCCTGTCTGGGGCTCTCCCTCCGCTCTCTGTGCCCCTTCTCCGATTCTGCTGCTCTGGGACCTGCCCGTTGCCCCCTGACCCTTCTGTCTGCCTCCTCTGTCTCCCTGTTCCCCTCGCCCCCGGCCCTTCTGTAGGTCGTGCACCACAAGACCCCGCTGCCCGAGGGCGTCCGGGTCGGCACCGTGATGAGAATCCGTGGTGTTGTCCCTGACGCAGCTGGCCGGTAAGGGCTGGGTGGTCTCCAGGTTCTTACAGCCCAGAGGTCAGGGCCCCAGAGCCACCTTTGCCCACTGGGGTCTTCGACTCCTCAGGCTATTTCTGACCTACTGGCATCTGATGTCTTCCCTTTTGCCCCCTGACCGTGGAGCTGGGGTCCCCATGTCTCCCTAAGAATCTGGGGCTCCAGGGCAGTGTCAGGGTTCCTAGTTCTGTGACCTCCAGTCTGAGTCCCAGGAACTCCGGAAACATGTCCTGTGACCTCGCGGTGCCCTGGCATCTGGGAGGCCTTGGCAATCAATCCTATGACTTCCTGGGTCCGGGACCTTCAGGCTTCCTGGGAATCTAGAGTGCCTGAAAATATAGGGTCCCTGGTATTGTTCCGAGCCCTGTGGGAACTGGGGGTGCCCCGCGAATCGGGAGCCCCCTGGCCATCAGCACCACAACTCCATGGCAACTCCCAGACTCTTTGGAAATGAGGGGGACACAGGCCATAGCATAGTGGCCCTCATTGCAGGCCCCCAATAAGTTTTTGGACACCCTGGTATCTGGGCACCCTGGCCACCAGTTCCCAACCCCTCCTTTGGTGGTGTGTGACATCTCAGCTCCCTGTCGATATGGTGAGTCCCAGTCCACTGGTCCCTGATGTCTACTCAGAGCCCCCTCTCCTCCCCCACCCCAAACTACCAGGTTCTTTGTAAACCTGCTGTGCAGCGAGGGGCCGGATGCCGAGTACGCCCTGCATTTCAACCCGCGGCTGGACCAGTCCACCGTGGTCTTCAACACCCTGGAGCGGGGCTCCTGGGGCCCCGAGGAGCGGGGCCATGGCATCCCGTTCCAGCGTGGGCAGCCCTTCGACGTGCTCCTCATCGCCACCGAAGACGGCTTCAAGGTATGTCTCTCCCACAGGGTTGGGCCACAAGACCCAGGTCCCTCCGCAGTTGGGGGCAGGCCCCTGGTGGAGGTGGCCAAGGCTGGGCACGTGTCCCCAGTCCCTCCCTCCCCTGGCGAAACCCCACTAGTGCCAGAGGGCAGGTGTGTGGCAGGTGCAGGACCAGCGAGCAACAGCCAAGCGCGCAGAGGGTGGGTGTCCCAGCGGGGAGGGGTGGCCCACACTTCCATCCCGAACCCACTCCCTGTCGTTGGTGCCTGAGCTCGGCTGGGCGGCAGGGGCGAGGCTGGGCTGGGAGAGGAGCCCACACACAAGTCCCCGAGGGAGTGGTCGCTGCTGACCCTCCACCAGCAGGCCGTTCACCACTCGCGATCTGCGCGTCAGCAGTGGGGCGCGGACGCGTAATCGTGGGGCGCACCGCCCCGCCAGCCCTTCAGAGCCCTCCTGAGCAACGGTCCCCTCGCGTAATCCTCCGACACGGTTAGACTGGACACCAGCCCCTTTCCCCATGGGGCCGGGGCCGGGCGGCTCCGTGGTGGCCCGGTCACAGCGTGGGCCGCGCCGGGACTGAGCCCGCATGTGCCTCCGGACGCTGAAGCCCCGCTCCCCCCGCAGGCGGTGGTCGGGGACTCGGAATACCACCACTTCCGCTACCGCATCCCGCCGGCGCGCGCGCGCCTGCTGGAGGTGGGCGGGGACCTGCAGCTGGAGTCGGTGAAGATCTTCTGAGCGCTCCAGGGACCGGGGGCGGGTGTTGGGGACGGGGGGGAGGGGGTTCCGGGCCTCGATGGAAATAAAGTCTGAGCCCCCTTCTCTGTGTCTGCGTCTCCTTCACCTAGACCAGGAAAGCAGGTTCAGAGAGGTGAAGACACCGACTAAGGGGCACCCAGCGGATCTCAGAGGGCCGTTTCTGTCTGGGAGGCCTTGGGAGGGTCGTGGAATGGTAGGGGTGGGACTTGGGCTCGTCTTCACGCCGCACTTTGCAGAGCAGCCCGGTGGCCACGCTGCTGTCGTGATGTGGCGGAGTGTGCACGGGGCTCACGCCCTCCCTTGGTGGCCCCTCCGCGGATCTGTGGACCTCCACGTCGGTCCGTCTGCGAGCAGGGGATCGAGTGCGCCCCCGCCGGTCCGGTGGAGACCCCCTCGCGGCGATGGTGCGTGGACCATCTCCGGCTCCCGCGCCCCCGCCCCTCTTCCCCCCGCTCCCCGTCTCCTGGGCTCTCGGGGGAGGCGGCCCGCGCGGGGAGGGGCTGGGAAGCGGATGGGGCGTCGCCGGCCTCCCCGCCCGTCCCCGAGTCGGGACAGGTCACCGCTGGTTCGCGCCCCGGGGCAGACGCGCCCCGGAGGTCAGCTGGCCCGCGGAGGGGACGGGGACGGGGACGCGAGGGTCCGCGCTGCCGGATCCCCGCTTGGGTCACGACCCCGGTCCCATGCGTCTGCCACCTCCGCTCTCCCGACGGCCGAGCCCCCCCCCCGCCGCACCGGTGATTCTAGAAAGGGAAGGGGGCGGGCGCTCACACGCAGACGCCCCGTCCACCCCCGACCGCCAGGCGGTGACATTTGATCGGAGGGAGCGGACATCGCGGGGTCGCCGGTTAATACCGTGGGTGGGGGAGCCGGGACCACGCGCGCAACCGAGCCCCGCACCCTCAGCGAGGGCTCTGCGCGCGGTGCCGGGTGGCGGCCATTCCAACCCTGCACGCTGGGCTCGGGTCTCGTTTCGCAGGAAAGTTCGGAGCCACGCCCTTGGCGGCCGTCCTTCGGGCTTTCCCCGGAACCTTGGAAAGCTTGTGACACGTCTCCCCCTCGTGGCCGCTGCCGACGTTGCAATTTTGGTGATTGGCGCCGGAGCTCTGTCTGTTACCTGGTTTTCGCCTGCGCAGGAGTGTAAAAGCCTGTGGGGCCACCAGGCCTGGTCTCAGGCTGGAGCCCGGTCAGGATCTGAACTTTTCCTGCACTTTGCCTCGCCCCATGCCTGGCCCCTGAGTGTATTTCTGGAAGGCAGTGGAATGAGGCGTCTGGAATGCATTGATATCCTGGGGCTCATTGTTCAGTGGATTAATTTTATTTTATTTGCCTGTGTTGTGTAGTTTTTGAACGTTTTTAAAAATTTTTGCAAAGATAACATATCCATACAGTACAAATTTCGAAAAATACAGTGCAAAGAAGACCTTATCCGCACAGGTGGTGAAGGTGGGTGGGTCCTGGGGGTGACGTGGTAGTGATCCATTCGTGTCAATTTCCTGATTTTCACCTGTCTTACCGCGTATATAGTGGAGAATGTTCTCGTTTGTACAAAATACACAATAAAGTATTTGGAGCTGAAGAGGGAGCATATTAGCAACTTATTCATAAATGGCTCAGGAAAAACTAAAGTTTGTATTGTACTTAAAACTTTTTGTTTGTCATTTCAAAAATATATGTATATATGATCTACATTGCATATATGTATGCTCTAAAGATTCCCCCAAAAATTGTTTTAAAAAATGTGTTAAATGAAATCAGCAAAGTATCAGGGTACATAGTCAACACACAAAAATCAGTTGCATCTCCCTAGACTAACAATGAACAACCTGAAAAGGAAATTAAGGAAACATGTCCATTTACAATAGCATCAAAAAGAATAGACTGCCAGGCTGGCCCCATGGTGCAGCGGTTTAGTTGGCGCTTTGGCAGACCCGGGTTCACCGGTTCGGATCCTGGGTGCCTGCTGACGCACTGCCTGTCAGCCATGCTGTGGCGGCGTCCCATATAAAGTAGAGGAAGATGGGCACGGATGTTAGCCCAGGGCCAGTCTTCCTCAGCAAAAAGAGGAGGATTGGCAACGGATGTTAGCTCAAGGCTGGTCTTCCTCACCAAAAAAAAAAAAGGATAGACTACTTAGGAATTAACCAAAGAGGTGAAAGACATTTTCAATGAAATTAAAGAGGACATAAGTAAATGGAAACACATCCCATGTTCATGGATGGGAAGACAGTATTTTTAAGATGTTAATGGTACCCAAAGCAATCTACAGAGTCTGTGCAATCCCAATCAAAATCTCAATGACTTTTTTTGCGGAAATAGAAAAACCCATTCTAGGGGCTGGCCTGGGGTGTAGTGGTTAGGTTCACACACTCCACTTCAGCAGCCAGGGGTTCATAGGTTCGGTTCCTGGGCAAGGACCTACTCACCATTCATAAGCCACTCTGAGGCAGCGTCCCACATGGAAGAACTAGAAGGACCTACAACTAAGATATACAATGATGTAGTGGGGCTTTGGGGAGAAAAAAGAAAGAAAAACCCATCCTAAAATTCATAAGGAAATCTGAAGGGAACCTGAATAGAGAAAATCTCGAAAAAGAACAAAGCTGGAGGACTCACACTTCCTGATTTCAAAACGTACTGCTAAGCTACAGTAGTCAAAACAGTGTGGTATTGGCATAAAGACAGACATATACACCAAGGGAATAGAATAGAGAACCTGGAAATAAGTCCACCCATGTTTGGTCAAATGATTTTTGACAAGGGTCCCAAGACCATTCACTAGGGAAAGGACAGTCCTTTCAACAATAGTACTGGGAAGACTGGATATCCACACGCAAAAGATGAAGTCGAACCATTGCTTAACACCACCTACAAAAATTAATCCAAAATGGATCAAAGACCTAAATATGAGGGCTATAAAACTACGAGGATAGACATAGGATGAAGGCTTCCTGACTTTGGATTTGGCAATGATTTCTTGAATATGACACCAAGACACAGGCAGAAAAAGAAAAAAACAGATGAATTGGACTTCAGGAAAATTTAAAAATTCTGTGCATCAAAGGCACTATCCACACAGTAAAAAGGCAACCCACAGAATGGGAGAAAATATTTGCAAATCAGATATTTTATAAGAGATCAACAAGCAGAATATATAGAGAACCCTCAAAACTCAACAACGGCAACAACAACAAAAGACAATTCAAAAATGGGCAAACGGCTTGAATAGACACTTCTCCAAAGAAGATCTACAAATGGCCAATGAGGATGTAAAAAGATGCTTAATATCACTAATCATTAGGGAAATGCAAATAAAAACTACGAGGTACTGCCTCACACCATTAGGATGGCTATATAAAATTCAAAAACAGAAAATAATAAGTGTTGACAAGGATGTGGAGAAATTTGAACTCTGGTGCATTGTTGGTGGGGATGTAAAATGGTGCAGCTGCTGTGGGAAACAGTATGATGGTTCCTCAAAAAAATTAAAAGAGTTACTGTATGATCCAGCAATTTCATTTCTGGGTATATATCCAAAAGAACTGAAAGCAGAGTCTCAAAGAAATATTTGTGCACTCATGTTCATAGCAGCCAGCATTATTCATAATAGCTAAAACGTGGAAGTAACCTGTGTCCATCGACAGATGAATGGATAAGCAAATTGTGGAATATACATACAGTGGAATATTATTCAGCCCTGAAAAGGAAGGGCATTCTGACATGTGCCACAATATGGGTGAACCTTAAGGACATAGGCTAACTGAAATAAGCCAGTCATGAAAATACAAATACTGTTATGATTCCATGTACATGAGGTATTTAGACAAATCAAAATCATAAAGATGAAGTGGAATGGTGGTTACCAGGGGCTGGGAGTGGGGAGAGAGAATGGGGAGTTATTGTTTAATGGGTGTAGAATTTCAGTTTTACAAGATAAATGAGTTCTGAAGATGGATGGTGGTAATGGTAGCACATTATGAATATATTTAATACCATCGAACTGTACACTTAAAGATGGTTAAGATGGTAAATATTATGTTATGTGTATTTTACCACAATTGAAAAATGGGAGGGGCTGGCCTGGTGGGGCAGTGGTTAAGTTCACATGCCCCACTTCAGCGGCCTGATGTTTGCAGGTTCGGATCCCAGCCGCGGTCCTACACACTGCTCACCAAGCCATGCTGTGGCGGCGTCCACATACAAAATAGAGGAAGATGGGCATGAATGTTAGCTCAGGGACAATCTTACACACACACACACACACACACACACACACACACACACACAAATGGAAAAAAACATATATCAAAGTCCTTTCTGGGAGGAAACTGCTCTTACTCATGTCTTATATCTTGTGCATCTTTCAAAAAATCTTCTATGCTCCTGTAGACAATTGCAATGGTAGGTTTTTTCCTCTCCTTGCATAAATGGTAGCATCCTCCACCCACTGGCCTTGTTTTCGTCACTTACCAGTATATATGTGTCCAGCTTCATTCACTTCACTGGCTGCCCAGTGCCCCACAATAAGGAGTAACATGATGAACGTCACTTGAGCCCTCTTGGATGTCTGTTGGCGTCACATCATCCACTGCATGCAGATAATGCCACCCTGAGTGTCCTCAGACCCACATCAGCCAAGAGCTTTTCCCTTTTTATAATCTCCGTTCTGATTATAAAATTCGTGCATGCTTATTGTAGGGTTTTGAATAAGAAATTTTAAATCACCTACAATCGCACCACTCTGAAATAATCACTTTTAATATATTGGTGTGTTTCCTTCTAGTCCTTTTACTGTAATAATTTATCTACACTTCCCTTTGGGGGAAAATTGGGATTCATATATATGTATACGTGTGTGTGTGTGTGCATATAGTGTCAATAACTAACATTTCCTGAGTCCCTTCTGTGTGTTGGTCACCGTGCTAACCATTCTTTCAACCCTTAAAAGGACCCCCTGGGGTAGATCCTCTTATTATTCCTATTTTGCAAACGAGGCATCTGATGCCCAGGAAGATTCAGTGACTTGTTCAAGGTCACACATCACGTCGATGGTGGAGCAGGGCCCAGAGTCACATGAATGTGATTCCACAGCTTGGGGTTTAAACCACTGGGAAATCGTGTTTTGTTTTGTTTTTTAATATCAACTTTATTGAGATGTAACATACATACAAAGAAGTCACCCTTTCTAGGTGCACAGTTCCATGGTTTGTGACAAATCCATACGATTGTGTGATCAACACCACAGTCAAGGTCCAGGACATTTCCGTCCCCGCTCCCCAAGCACATTCCTGGCACCTGGCAGCCACGGATCTGCTCTCTATCATCATAATGTAGTTTTTCCCGCTCTAAAACTTGGTACACCAGTACAGAAATGCTCTGTGTCTGGCTAGTTTCGTTCAGCGTAACGCTGTTGAGGTTCGTTCCTGTATTTGCATGTCGTAGTAATTCCTCCCTTTTTGTCCGAGTGGTGTTGCATTGCATGAGCAAGCCACAGTTTGTTTATCCATTCACCTGTTGATGGCCGCCTGAGTTGTCTCCAGTGCTGGTGATCGTGGGTTAGGGCGGTACGAACAAGTCTTTGTGTGGACATATGTTTTGATTTGCTTCGGGCAAATACCCAGGAGTTCCGTTGCTGGGTCATATGATCAGTGTCTTTGCTTAACTTTGTAAGAAAGTGCCAACCGGTTTTCCAATCTGGTGGAACCATTCTACATTTCCACCTGCAATGTGTGAAAGTCACAGCACATCACATTGTCGTCAATAAGTCGGATTGTCAGGTTTTTGTTTGTTGGTTGGTTTTAGTTTTAGCCATTCCGGTAGATGTGTATTCGTATCTCGTTGTGGTTTCAATTTGCATTTTCCTGTAACTACAGATGTTGAGCATCCTTTCATGTGCTTGGTGCCCATTTCTATATCTCTGTTGCGAATTGTCTGTTCAAATCTTTTGCCCATTTTTAGTTGGATTGTTTGTTTCCTTCTTATTGGGCTGCAAGAGTTCATATTTTCTGGATATAGTCCTTTGTCAAATATATGTAAGGTGAGTATTTTCTCCCACATCTTTAGCCTTTTCATTTTTTTTAACTCTGTCTTTCTCAGAGCAGAAGTCTTTAATTGATGAAATCCATGTTATCCTTTTTTTTTCTGTTATGGTTTGTGCCTTTGTGTCACATTTAAGAAATCTTTGACTTCCTAAGGTCACAATTTTTTTAATGTTTCCTTTTAGCTGTTTTTATAGTTTTAGCATTTATGTTTAAGTCTCTGATCTATTTTTAGTTAATTTTCCTGTGTGGTGTGAGATAAGGGTCAAGGTTCATTTCTTCCTATAGGGACTTCCAATTGTTTCAGCACCATTTGTTGAAAAGGCTATCTTTTCTCCCATTGAATTACCTTGGCAATTTTGTCAAAAATTTATTGACCATATATGTGTGGGTTTATCTCTGGCCTCACCCTCCTGACTCATTAATTTCTTTGTCTCTCCTAATGTCAATACAATACTCTTGATTACCACAGCTTTATAGTAAGTCTTAAAATCACACAGTATAAGTCTTGCAACTTTGTTCTTCTTTTCAAAATTATTTTGATTATCCTAGGTCTTTTTTGTTTCCATATACATTTTTAAAAATGTTATCAGCATTTTCACCAAAAAAAGTCTGTTGGGATTTTGATTGGGATAGTATTGAATGTATAAATCAATTTGGGAAGAATTGACATTACCAATATTGAGACTTACCAATATTGAGACTTCCCATCTATGAATATGGTATATCAATCCAGTTACTTAGGTCTTTGAAATTTCTCTCCTTGCTGTTTCAGTTTTCACTGTAGGTGTCTTGCAAATGTTTTATTAAATGATATCTAAACTTATATGTTTTTGAATGCTTTCGTAACTGGCATTGTTTTTTAAATTTCCATTTCTGGTTCATTTCTACCATATAAAAATACTGTTTTTTTTGTTTTGTTTTGTTGTGTATATCGACTTTATATCCTGCAACATTGCCAAATTCACTTTTTAGTTCTTATAGGTTTTTCTGTAGATTCCTTTAAAACTTCTACGGGTACACAATCATGTCCTCTGTGAATAAAAGCAGATTTACCTCTTACTTTCCAGTCTTTATGCCTTTCATTTCTTTCACTTGCCTGATTACACTGGTTAGGACCTGTGGGGTACATGGAATGGGTGTGGTAGGAACAGACAGCTTTCCCTTATGACCAATCTTAGTGGAAAGACATTTTGCCTTTCCCCACGAAGTGTGATGTTGGCTGTGGGTTTTTTGTAGATGCCCTTTATTAGGCAGAGCAAGTTCCCTTCTATTTCTAGTTTCTTGAAAGTTTTTCTTTTCTTTTCTTTTTTATCATAAATGGGTGTTGGATTTTATTAAATGCTTTTTCTGTGTCTATTGAGATTTTCATGTCATTTTGTTTTAACTACATAATTTGATTTTCTGATGTTAAACCAACCTTGCATTCCTGGTATAAATCCCACTTGGTTTGGGGGCATACTAATTTTTATACATAGGATGGATTCAATTTCCTAATATTTTGCTGAGGATTTTTGCATATGTTCGTGACAGATATTGATCTGTAGTTTTCTTTTCTTTTGATATCTTTGTCTGACTTTGGTATAGGATAATCGCCTCACAAAATGATTTGGGAAGTATTCCCTCTGGCTTGGTATTTCTGAAAGAGTTTATGTAGGATTTGTATTATTTTTCCTTTAATATTTGATAGAATTTACCAGTGAAACCACCTGGACCTGGGCTTTTCTTTGTGGGGATTTTTTAAGTTGCTTTTTCAATTTCTGTGTTTGTTATAGATCTATTCATATTTTCTATTTCTTCTTGAGTCAGTTTTGGTAATTTTTGCCTTTCTAGGAATTTGTCCATTTCATCCAAGTTGCCTAATTTGTTGGCATAAGCTGTTTATAATATTCTGATATAATCTTTTTTTATTTCTGTGGGGTTGTTAGTGGAGTTCCTTCCTTCATTCTTGATTTTGGTCATTTTTTGTCCTCTCTTTTATTTCTTGGTCAACCTGGCTAAAGATGATCAATTTTGTTAATCTTTTCAAAGAGCCACTTTTTGTTTCATTGATTTTCTCTATTGTTTTTATATTTTCTATTTCATTGATTTCCATTCTGCTCTTTAGTGTTTCCTTCTCTCTATTTACTTTGAGTTTGATTTACTCTTTCTAGTTCCTGAGGTGGAAACTTAGATTGATTTTAGGTCTTTCTTCCATTCTAATATGTGTATAAAGCTATAAATTTCCCTCTAAACACTGATGTAGCTGCATCTATACATTTTGTTATGTTGAATTTTTGTTTTTATTCAGCTCAAGATATTTCCTAAATTCTCTTTTGATTTTTTCTTTGACACATGGGTCATTTAGAAGTGTATTGTTTAATTTCCACATATTTAGAGACTCCTAAATGTTTTTATGGGTTGGCTTCTAGTTTAATTCCATTAGATAACATACTTTGTATGATTTCAATTTGCATAAAATTATTGAGACATATTATGGCCTTGCAGATAGTCTACTCTGGAGAATTTTTCAAGTGCACTTGACAATAATGTATATTCTGCTTTTGTTAAGGTGGAATGTTAAGTGTTAAGTCAAAATGATTGACGGTATCTATGTCTTCTATATCCTCACTAATTTCTGTTGGTTGTTCTACCAATTACTGAAAGAAGAGTATGGCTATCTACAATATAATTGTTAACTGTCTATCCTTTCAATTCTGTCATGTATTTTGGGGCTCTGTTATAATGGACTTTTATACTTGCTGTATATATCCAATATATTGACCATTTTATTACTATGAAAATTCCCTCTGCCTCTAGCAAAATTTCTTTTAGCATCTTTTGTGTCTGATATTAATATTGACCTTCTAACTCTCTTATGGTTACTGCTTACATTGTGTATATTTTTCCATCCCCTTACTTTCAACCAGTTTTTCTGTTTAGATCTAAATTGTGTCTTTTGTAGACAGCATACGGTTTGATCTTGCTTTCTTATCCAGTCTGACAATGTATTAGCTATGTATTGCTACAGAACAAATTACCCTCAGACTTAGCACCACAAAACAACAAATATTTATTACCTGACACAGTTTCTGAAGCTAATAATCTGGGACTGGGTTACCTGGGTGGTTGTCGCTCAAGGTTTCTCATGAAGTTACAGTCAAACCATCAGTAGAGGAGTTGGCAAACTGTGCTGTGATGGTGAATTTTATGCATCAACTTGACTGGACTAAGGGATGCCCAGATAGCTGGCAAACCATTATTTCTGGGTGTGTCTGTGAGAGTGTTCTAAAAGAGATTAGCATTTGAATCAGTAGACTGAGTAAAAGAGATCCACACTCACCAATGTGGGCAGACATCATCCAAGTTTTGAGGGCCTGAATAGGACAAAAATGCAGAGGAAGGGGGAATTCTCTCTCTCTTTCTTCTTGGGCTGGGACATCTGTCTTCTCCTGCCCTTGGAAATCTGAACTCCTGGCTCTCGGGACTTGGGACACCGGAACTTACACCTGTGCCCCCCCAACTTCTCAGGCCTTCAGCCTCGGACTGGGAGTTATACCATCCACTCCCCTGCTTCTCAGGCCTTCAGACTCAGACTGAATTCTATCACAGGCTTTCTTGGGTCTCCAGCTTGCAGATTGTGGGACTTCTCAGCCTCCATAACCACATGAGCCAATTCCTATAATAAATCTCTCTATAGATAGATAGGTAGGTAGATAGATGATAGATAGATAGATAGATAGATAGGTAGATAGATGATAGATAGATAGAAAGATAGATAGATCTCCTATTGGTTCTGTTTCCCTGGAGAACCCTGACTAATACATTTGTCAATTTTGAATATTATAGCCCAAAATATCTCATTGTTGTTTTATTTTGAATTTTTAATGTGTTTTTTCACATCTTAATCAGTCAACTTTATTACTTTTGTATATGTTCATTTTACCATTATGGAATTTCGAGTATTTATTTGTCAGAACTCTTTATTAATGAAGGACACTAAGCTCTTTTCTGTCACATCTGTTGCAAGTATGTTGCATATAGTTCTCCATTTCCTACTGTCACTTGCATTTAAATATTATTTCAATGCTTTTCTAACGTATAGAAGCTTTTGATTTTGTACATAGTCAAGTTTACTGATTTTCCTTGCAATTTCACACATTGTGTTTGTGCTTATAGAATTCTTCTCAACTATGAGATAAGATATTTTAGTTTCTTTGTAAATTTTAAATTTTATTCTTTAGTCCATCTAGAATTGATATATTTTTCAAAGTGTTAACTGAGCAATTTGCTGGTAGCTTTGTCATCGATGTGAGTTGACACCTTAACTATACACCAAAGTCTTAAATTGATACTGTGTATTTTCTCAGCTCTCTTTTCTCTTCCATTGTTCTATTTTTTGTATTACTATCACATTGTTTATTTTAGCTTTATAATACATGTTACTATCTAGTAGGTTAAGTCCTAATTATTAAGCTTTCCTTCAGAGACACTTTAGAATGAATGTTTAAACTCTCCTTCTTGCTCTAACCTCCAATCTCATTGAGTTTTTTAAATAACAGCTTGAGATATAGTTCACATACCACAAAATTCACTCATTTAAAGTGTATGATTCAATTTTTTTAGCGAATTCACTGAATTGTGCAACCATCACGACGATATAATTTTATTTGTTGACTCACCATAGTAAGTTTTACACATTTGCATAATATTGTTATAACTGATGTGCTTGGCTTTCCTTTGGTCATTGTTTCATCCTTTCTGTTTTTACTTTTTATGATTCTCTGCATTTTCCTTTGTTTTTTGACCTTTGCCATATGGATTATATCTTCTTCTCTTTTCAAGCTATTCCACTGATTTGAAAGTTATCTGCCCTCGTCTTATTCTACTGGTGATTAACTATAGATTTTTTTAAGCCCATACTTGAACCTATTGTTTCTTAATTATCAATGTCAAGAATTAAACGCTATCTGTTAACTCTCCCTGGGTAATATGAGGGAGATAATGCAATTATTCTTACTTCCCGGTAACTCATTCTAGTTTTTGTTGATATAATTTAGGGTTTTATTATTATTTTTTGCCCCTCCTTCCCCAGTATGTGGGGCCTCTCTGAGGTCACCAAACAGCATGGAGAAGGCAAAGATGAGCCCAGCCTGCAGAATCATTTTTAATAATCATTTCAATCATTTTAAGATAATATTTGTTTTGATTTTGAAATAATCACAAACTTACAGAAAAATTCCCCCATACAGGCCCTCTGAGTGGACAGAGCCAGGAAATTCTGGGGCTCCGGATTGCTGACCTCTCACAGCTGCGTCCCTCGCTGGGGAGTGCCCTCTGTCGCAGGGAGCAGCCTCACCCATCCTCATGCCCGTCCCAGGTGGTGGCCCATGCCAAGGACTGGAAGGTGCGGGATACAAAGCCCTGGACGCCTTGTCTCAATCTGGGATGACTCTGAACCCCATCCTAGCTCCAGAGCTCCCTGTAGCATTTCTGAGTCTTCCTTACAACTATCTGCCCAATCCTGCCCGCCTCGCTTCCTTTTAGGGGTGTCACCTGAGGCCACTCCCCAATAGCCCTTCTGCATGCAACCCTTTGTCTCGGAGTCCATTTCTAAGGAGCTCACCCTAAGACCCAGGGGGATATAAATACATGTGTCATATAAGTTACACTTGAGGGGCCACCAGTTGGCCTTGGCTGGAACAGACACTTCCAGAATAGTCAGCCAGCATCTGATCAAAAGCCAAACAGGCAATTATCACAGGGCTTCAACTATTTATCTCTGAGAAACACCAGAGACTTCATTAATTAGCGTGATAGATGTTAGAAATGGGTTTTCATTTGTGTATTGAGTGGCTGATTAATAATTAGCATAGTGAGTGTTGAAAACGGGCTGTTATTGGTGAAATTGGTAGCATGTAATGCTGGCTAAAATATTTTAGACACTCCCACCCTTATTTGAATAGTGTACAAGAATCTAGTAAACCTTCATCGTCTACCTTCAGGAATGGTGCCCAGGGAATGAGCTGTAAATGCTCCTGTGTTCAGTCAACAGTTCCAGAAGGATTCCGGTCACCTGATATCAGCCAATGGTCCTCAAGGATGTGGTCTGGTTCCCCTCCAATGCTCCTTTCATGAAAGGTGAGCTCAGAGCACCTAGAAGGATAGCCTGCTGGGACTTCATCAACCTTGCAGCACAGGCTGTGAGGCTGCTTTGCCCCTGCCTGCTATTAACCATCATCGACTACTGCTTCGTCTCCAGCTGATCTGGGTTGGCCAGGTCTCCACTCTGCTTCCCTCTGTGCGGACCTCCTTCTCGAGCACACTCGCCTCTTGACGCAAATGGACTTAAGCCACTTTAGTCTTGTTCGGGTACCAATTCTTTTGGGTGGGTATCCGTAGCTGCCAAGAATTAGAGGTAGATGCCCTGACCCAACTCACTACTAGGTAATTTGTTAGAACAAAAGCTCTCAAAAGGAATTCAGACACATATACAGATATTTAATAAACATGTATTGCTCTGAAAAGTGGTAAATAAAGGGAAATAATCAAGGAATTATCCTTCTTTTACGAACAGTATCCCAGGGCAGCCAAATAGCAGATATGGGGAAGTGTCCTTTTATATAACGTTCCGGCTACTACATGAAGATGAGACGATAGAATCAGAACATCACCTTTTTGCAATCCCCATCTTGCATCAATTGTTGTAGCCAGTGAGCACCTGCTGCTAACATCACACGTGCAGAGGCAACCAGATGGAGAAGCCAAGCCCCTCCTAGGGCATCATCTTGCAAAAAAAACTGAGCCTGCAGGTAATGAAGCTTCTAGATTTCATGCCCAATTTATGGGGGTTACAGGAGACAGAAGCACATGTTAAATGCCACTTGGGGTGCATCAGCTAGATCCAGACTGGAGAACTCTCCAGGACAAACGATTCGGTCTCAGCAAAAAATTGTAAGAAGAAAAAAAGAGCTGAAAGAAGAAACCTATAGATTAAATGAGATTTAAGAGAGATGTCCATCAATTGCAGTGAATCCACCTTATTTGGGTCCTGGTTCAAACAAATTACCAACAATTTTATGACATTTATGAGACAATGGGAAATGTGGGTACCAACTGGATATTTGACGAAACTAAGGAATTATTGTTAATTTTCTTGGTGTGACAATGGTATTCAGGTTATGGTTTTCTTTAAGAGTTTTTATCTTTTGGAGAAATACATTGAAATATTTACTGAGGAAGTGAAACAATGTCTGGGATTTGCTTCAAAATTACACAGGAGGGGTGGGTGGGGGTGGGAGATAGATGAAGCTGAATCGGCATGAGTTAATTGTTGAAACTGGGTGATGCGGACACGGGGGTTCATTATACCATTCTGTCTATTTTTGTTTAGGTTTTACATTTTCCTAACAAAAAGTACTTTTCAGAGAACGCTATCAGACTGTGAGTATTCTGAGACTTCCCTCAACATTATATTTCAAAGATTCACCCACGTCATAGCTGCCGTTCATCCAATTTTCACTTCTGCGTAGCCTTCCCATGAGCAAATATAGCACAATGTTCTCGTTTTGCTGACACTAGATATTTGAGTTGTTTTTGTTTTTTTGCTATTGCAAGCCATGCTGCTATGAACGTTTTTGCACGTGTCTGCTGGGACGCATGTACATGCATTTCTTTAGAATATATATACCTGGGAGTGGAACTGCTGGGTCATGGGGTAGGCATTTACTGAGTACTGCCAAATTGTCTTTCTCCATCAGCACTTCTGTTGCTCCACATCCCTGTCAACACTTGGTATTTTCTGACTTCATAGCTTTCTTTCTAATCTAGTGGGATAATTGTATTTCATATGGTCTTAATTAGAACTTCCTTGGGGTTGAGCATGTTTTCATATACTTATTGGCCATTGATTCTGAGATCGCTTATTTACTTCTTTTGCCCATTTTCTATTGAGTCAACTGTTGTTTATTTATAGGAGCTCTTTATATATTCTGAATACAAATCTTTTGAGAGGCAATGTAGTATAACTGGTAAGCCAGACCACTGGATTCAAATCCTGATTCTGCAGCTGGGAGAGCATGGGCAGAACACCGCACTTCCCTGTACCTCAGTTTTCTCATCTGTAAAATGGGGTCACTATAAACCTTACCTCTTGCTACGGACTGAATGTTTGTGTCCCCCCAAAATTCATATGTTGAAGCCATAACTCACAATCTGATGGCATTTGGAGATGGGGCCTCTGGGAAGTAAGTAGGTTTAGGTGAGGTCATGAGGGTGGGGCCCCCATGATGGGATTAGTGCCCTTAAAAGAAGAGGAAGAGATACCAGAGTTCTCTCTCTCCACCATGGGAAGATACAGCAAGAAGGTGCTTGTCTGCAAGCCGTAATAATATCTGCTCTTTCTCTGTGGTGGGTCTTTTCATTTCCATGACAGTGTTTTAGGCAGAATCTTTTTTTTAATGGCTTGAATGCACCCTTATCTTGGTGAAGCAGAAACACTGTCCACTTCGCCAGTGAGGTGAGGAGGCAGGGGTGGAAACGGAGTGAACTGGCACCAGATCCCTTACTCCACGGCCGTGTCAGATCGTTACTCCAAAGGGGATTGATGTCCTGGACATTCCAGCTGGTGCATCCCGGCAGAAATCACGCTAACTGAATGAAGAAGGTTTCTTTTGGTTGCTAGTGACAAAAAAAAAATAAAAATAAAAACGGGAAAAGAGAGGAGCAGAATTGATTGACTCCTTTGGTGTAAAAGTCTCGTCTCAAGCACGCTCGGATTGAGGGGTTCAGTGCTCGTGGGAATCTCGTCTCTCTCCCCGTGGCTGAGCTCTGCTTCGCTCAGCGTTGTCCTCCTTCTCAGGCAGAGGCTCCCGACAACCAGGTGGAGCCCCGCCGCTCCGCGCTTGCATCCCTCGCGCTTAGTGGCCCCAGGAAAAGAGAAGCCCCGCCCTGCGTGCCGGCCTGGCACGAGGGGGTGTGGCCAGGGGCGTGGCTGCGCTGCTCCGATTGGCCGGTCTAGGTCCCCGCCCTCCCCTGGAGGTGGGGGCGGGGCCAGCCCTACCAGAGCCACGTGGCTTGAGAATAAGGGGCCGGTGGGTCCCCAAAACATAATGGAGGTGCTGATTCCAGAAAAAGAGCTGGGCTGGCAAAGTAACAGACATCCACTACAATGGTTTTTCTTACGTTGGCCGGGGAAAGCGTATCTGGGACCCTGGATGTAAGGAGTGATGTGGGGAGTGATAATCAAGGGAATTCTTGTTTGTGGGACGTGATCAGAGCCATGGAACGTGGCAGCCGGCGGGGAGCTGGGAAGAGCAGCAGCCAGGAGGGGCCTGCAACGAAGGCGAAGGCGGCGACGAATGGCCGGATGATCTGACAGGCAGTTTTCACAGGTCCTGACGTCAGTCAGATTTTATTAAAAGCTTCCTCCTAGTGTTAGTGGTACGTTGGGGCAACCAAAGGGGAGAGGGCTGTGACCTGGTGGGGTAGGAATGTGAAGAACAGATACCTGGATCGCGGAGGTGACCGTGGAAGTGGCAGAAACAGCGGCCAGAGCCAGAGGGGACAGGTGACCATGGATGGGACCTCGGAACGTGGTCATAACATCCAACGTTCACGGAGCACCTACTGAGTCAGCCACTGCTCTGAGCATGTCCCACATGATAACTCATTGTCTTCTCTCAACAAGACTCTGCGGGAGGTCCCATTATTACCCCCGTTGTAGAGATGAGGAAACTGAGGCACAGAGAGGTTAGGTGACTTGCCCAAGACACACAGTTCTAAGTGGCAGAGCTGGGATTCGAACCCTCTGGCTCCTAACCCTGGCACATGTTCATAGCCACTGTCACCTGCCTCCCATGGGGGGCAGTCCTGGCAATTCTAAGGGAAGAAAACTTGTCTTGTAACCCCCTTTTGGTGGCCACACAGCCCGGGGCTCAGACAGTATCTGTGGGTCCATTTGGAGGGAAGGATGGGGTGAACAGGCTGAGGTCTGCCCGGTCGGGAGGAGGGAGACGGGGGTCCTGGCGGCTCAGGGTCCCGCCACGGGTGACTCATGAGTGACAAGGACAGAGAGAAGAATGGAGAGGGACAGACAGTGAGGCATGCACAAGACAGACAGCCACCGAGAGAAACAGACACAGAAAGACATACAAAGAAAGAGGGATGGAGACAGAGGGTGCCACAGACAGAGACAAACAAAGATAAACAAAAAGAGACGAGAGAGAGACAGTGAGGCCGACGTGGAGAAGAGAGATGTAGGGCAGGCAATGAGAGAAGCTGTCAGGTGGAGAGACAGGGAGAGACAGACACAGCGGTAAACACACGCCCCTCCCCATCCCTGCCCTCCTCAGCCCCACAGAGGGAGACACGCAGGGACAAGCTGGCAGAAAGGCACCCCCCACGCTGACCTCCTTCTAGGCACTCCCACAGCAGCGGCCTGTCCTCCCTCGGCTCTGCCCGCCTTCCCTCCTGCTGCCGGCCAAGCCCATTAAGCTGATACCTTGGCCACAACTGAAGGCCCCACACCCTGGGGAGGAAACGACTGACGAGGCGTCCCTCCTCCCCGGCACCCAAACCATCAATTAGTATTAACGAGGGAAGGCTCCTCGCGCCTAGAGACCCCCATGGGGGTCAGATGGAGAGGAAGCCCTGCCCCCCGTGACTCATGAGGTTAAAGGGCTTGGGGCCAGCCTGTGAGCCCAGAGTGTCAGGATGGCGTGTGGCAGCAGGAGGGTCACCATCCAGCTGGTGGATGAGGAGGCAGGGCCTGGAACCAGGGGCCCAAAGCCCTTTCGGGGCCAGAGCTACGAGGCAATCCGAGCAGGCTGCCTGGCTGAGGGGATTCTGTTCCGCGATCCCTACTTCCCTGCTGGCCCTGATGCCCTTGGCTATGACCAGCTGGGGCCGGACTCTGAGAAGACCAAAGGGGTGAAATGGATGCGGCCCCATGTAAAGTGTGGCTGGGGCTGGGCTCCCGGGTCTGAGGGAGGAGGGGCTGGGGGCCTGGGTCTGAGGGAGGAGGGGCTGGGGGTTGGGGGCCTGGACCCCTGGGTCTGAGGGAGGAGGGGCTGGGGGCCTGGACCCCTGGGTCTGAGGGAGGGGGGGCTGGGGGCCTGGACCCCTGGGTCTGAGGGAGGAGGGGCTGGGGGCCTGGACCCCTGGGTCTGAGGAGGAGGGGCTGGGGTTCGGATCCCAGGGTCTGAGGGAGGAGGGGTCACGGTGGGGCCGGCTCAGAGCGGGCTCCAGCATCCTGGGTCCAGGGAGGCCCCAGGAAGCCTGACGCCTGCCCACAGGCTTTACAAGCCTCTCCCGGGGCTGGAGGTGCTCATTACTCTGGAGCAGTGAGGGCAGGAGGGGACCCAGGCGTCTGACCTCCCAGCTGCCCACCCCCTCCGTTCCCTGGCTAAGGCCTGGAATACCCCATCACCCCCAGGAGTTTTGCGCTGAGCCCCAGTTCATCTGTGAGGACATGAGCAGAACAGACGTGTGTCAGGGGAGCCTGGGTGAGCACCCCGAGCCCATCCTGAGCCCCCACATCCAGCAAGTGGCAGCTGGGACCCTGACAGCTCCGCCCCTCGGGCTCCCCCTCCCTGCCCCTCAGTCTCGCCCTGTCTCCCTCCTTCCACCCTCACCCCATCCTAGCCTTTCCTCCCAGGTAACTGCTGGTTTCTTGCGGCCGCTGCCTCCCTCACTCTGTACCCCCGACTCCTGTGCCGGGTGGTCCCCCCTGGACAGGGTTTCCAAGATGGCTACACAGGTGTCTTCCACTTCCAGGTAAAGCTTGGTTCCTCTGTCCATGCCTCAGTTTCCCCCATGGTGACATGGATTTCCCAGTTGACACTGTCCACGTGGGGTTGTAATTCTTGGCCTGGTACGGCAGGGTCAGGGGTCAGAGGCTGAGGCCCAGGCAGGGTTGGAGATGGGAGGCCGACCCTGGGCCCCGCACCCTCTCCCGCCAGCTCTGGCAGTTTGGCCGCTGGGTGGACGTCGTGGTGGACGACAGGCTGCCCGTGCGTGAGGGGAAGCTGATGTTCGTGCGCTCGGAGCAGCGGAACGAGTTCTGGGCCCCGCTCCTGGAGAAGGCCTATGCCAAGTAAGGACTCAACACCCCCGCAGCAGGCCCAGGTCCCAGCCAGCAGGCCGCAAGCCACCAGGGACCCCTGGATCCTCCAAGACCCTCTGGACACCCCACCAAAGATCCCAAACCAAGGCGCAGCCCCAGGACCCTAATGTCACATCCTCCCCTGAGGCCCTCCAAGTAATGAACACCTCCCTCCATCGCCCGTTTCACACGAAACATCCCTAAGAGACCCCAGACGCCCATTATTCTTAAGGAACCTGAGCTCTCATTTATCAGGCCCTAGTCACCAAATCTAAGATTTATCCCCTTGCGGGCGGGTAATCTCAGTATCTCCTGACCCATCGAGAAACCCAAAGCACCTCCAAAATATTGAGTGTGGTCCCCGGGACCCTCAAATCGTTGCTTTTCCCATCCTGCGGCTCCAAAGTCCCTGACAAGCCCACAGGGATTACCTGCAAAGCAGACAGCGCCCAGAGGGTCAAAGTTTCAGACACTGTCCCTGGGACGCCCAGAATTCTGACAGCTCTCCTATGACCCCCAAACCACACAGTTCTGGTGGCCCCAGGGACCAGAGGCCTGATTTCCAAGGGCTTCGAGAATGTTCCGCAGTCCCCACCTCCGGAGTTTGCAAATTTCGGGGATAGCACTGCAACCTCAGAGGCCCCCCAGATCCCAGGGGTTACCCGAGATGCTTGTACATGCCTCAGACGCCCCCACCCCAATCTGATCCCACAGGCTCCATGGCTCCTATGAGGTGATGCGAGGTGGCCACATGAATGAGGCTTTCGTGGACTTCACAGGCGGTGTGGGCGAGGTGCTCTACCTGAGGCAAGACACCCCAGGCCTCTTCTCCGCCCTGCGCCATGCCCTGGCCAAGGAGTCCCTCGTGGGCGCCACTGCCCTGGTGAGAGAGTCAGACTCCCATGGAGACACCCCACCAGGACCAGAGCACAGTCACGGCTAGAGGGGGGGGCGTCCTGAGTCCTCCTCTCTGCTTTCACTTTTGGCTTATTCTTTCTCACAAATCAAACACAAGCAAGTCAAAAGGACATTTATTTACTGTCTGAACTAACCAATCTTGCTTCAGGCATAGCTGGATCCAGGTGCTTGGTGGATGTTGTGAATGTGTTTTTCTATTCCTGGCTCTGGGTTAGCTTCACTCTCAGGCAAGCCTTCCCCTCATGGGCACAAAAGGGACCCCCACAGCTGCAGGTACCTCCCAGCACCCCAGGGGTAAAAATAAGAGTGCCTCCTTCTGAAAATTTCAGCGAAAGTCCCAGGATTGATTTTCATGGGCTCAGCTTGGGTCATATGTTCAACTGTGACCCAATCACATATTCATCCACTGAGTTGGTCTAACTCATTCACTCATTCACTTACTTAGTCCTCTACTCAGTTACTGATTCTCTTTGTCATGTGTGTTTCTCTGTCTCTTTCCATCTCTTGTCTGCTCTGTATCTCTCTGTTTTCTGTCTCTGTCTCTCCCCTCCTCTTTCCACATATTTTTGTCTCCTCTCCATCTGCCTCTCTCTCCTTCCTCTTTCATCCTCACTCACCAACTCCCACACCCTCTCCAACTCCTGCGCCATTCAACTGGGGGCTCTGCTTGACTCCTGCTTTGGTGGCAGGAGGTCGGGGGACAGAGAGGAGCAGCCACCCTCCTGTCCCCCACTGTGGCCTCACCGTCCCCTGTCCTCCGCCCAGAGTGATCGGGGAGAGTACCGAACAGAAGATGGGCTGGTGAAGGGACATGCATATTCAGTCACGGGCACGCACAGGGTGAGTATCCCCACGGGTGGGCTGGCAGGGGGTGTCCCAGTGTCACCCCCCCTGACGATGCCGCCCTCAGGTGTCCCTGGGCTTCACCAAGGTGCGGCTACTGCGGCTGCGGAACCCGTGGGGCCGCGTGGAGTGGACCGGGGCCTGGAGCGACAGGTGGGATGCATCTGGGGGGGTGGGGGCTTGGCCCCAGCCGCCCGCCCCTCACACCCCAGTCTCCCCAGTTGCCCACGCTGGGATGCGCTCCCCACTGAGTGGCGAGAAGCCCTGCTGGTGAAGAAAGAGGACGGCGAGTTCTGGTGAGTTGGGCAGGTGACAGCCCTGCCTGGCGGGGGCGTGGGGGGAGGGGGGACAGGACGGGCAGGCCAGTGGGGCTCAGGGAGGGGGCGCGTCCTGCTTGCTGGGCCACAGCAGAAGTTCATGGGGAGAAACTGTCCATATCCGTGGTAATTTGGGGGCTGGGTTCCATTTGGGGAGTTGAGGAAGAATTGGTGGTAATATTAGGGGAATTTGTAACCTTTGGGGGGGTTGAAGGGGGAGGGGTAATATTTAGGGCAATTGAGGGGGGCTTGGTGACATCTGGGGCATTTCTTGCGATTTGGCAATATTAAGGGGCAGAAGGATACTTGTTGGTAATGAAGAGTCTGAGGGTCTTGATTTGGGGGGCAGAAGGCCATGTGACAACATTTGTGGGCAGTTTGCAGCTGTCTGGGGTGCATTTCCGAGGACTTGGAGAAATGGGGTGGGGGGGAGCTGGGGCTCAGTGATTGGGGGTTATTTCTGGAGACACGGTATTATTTGGGGGACTGAAGGGTACTCGGCAATATTTAAGGAATGTGGGGGGCTCTGTGACTTGGGGGTCACACTGGGGTCTTGGGATATCCGGGAGACTGGGGGGCGGGGCGGGGTCTGACGGCCGGCCCCGCGCAGGATGGAATTGCTGGACTTCCTCCGCCACTTCGACACCGTCCAGATCTGCTCGCTGAGCCCGGAGGTGCTGGGCCCCAGCCCGGCGGGAGGCGGCTGGCACATCCACACCTTCCAAGGCCGCTGGGTGCGCGGCTTCAACTCCGGCGGGAGCCAGCCCGGCGCCGGTGAGGCCCGGGGGGGGGGGTCCCCGAGAGGCTAGCCCGGGAGGCTGTGGCAGGCCGGGGAACCCCATTTCTTTCTCCTCTGTTAGAAACCTTCTGGACCAACCCCCAGTTCCGGCTGACGCTGCTGGAGCCCGATGACGAGGACGAGGACGAGGAGGGGCCCTGGGGGGATTGGGGGGCAGCAGGGGTGCGGGGCCTTGCGCAGGGGGGCCGCACCCCCAAGTGCACTGTCCTCCTGTCGCTCATCCAGCGGAACCGGCGGCGCCTGCGGGCCCAGGGCCTCACCTACCTCACCGTGGGTTTCCACGTGTTCCAGGTGGGCCCCCGGCTGAGCAGGGGCGGCGGGGAGCAGGGCCGCACAGAGGGGCGGGGGGCCAAGAGGGGATCGGAGGGGGTAGAGGATGGGGGCGAGGGTCAGAGACGGGAGAGAGAGCTGAGGGAGTCAGAGGGAGGGTCAGGGAGAGACTGAGGGGCTGGGGGGTCACAGAGAGGCTGGGGGTGAGAAGCGCGAGGGGATGAGGGGTCAGAAAGGAGTCAGGGCTGGGGGCTGAGGGGGGAGGGGAGGGACCAAGGAGCGGAGGAGGTCCTTGAGGGCACAGCCGGGAGGGAGGGATCTAGGAGGCGCTGGGACCCGCACTGAGGGGCGGGGGCCTAAGGAGGGAGGGAATGGGAAGAAAAGAGAGGGAGGGGTCTGGGAGGTGGAGGCTGTGGAGAGGGCGGGGGGCGGGGACTCTGAGGAGTGGCCGCCCCCCACCTCCCGGCCCTGTCTCCCCTTTCTCTTCCTTTTCAGATCCCAGAGGAGGTGAGTCTCCGATGGGACCCCAGATCCCAGACTCCATCCATGCCTGAACCAGCCCCCGGGGCTCGGACAACCTGCGCGGGGGGCAGGGCTGCTGATGGGTGGACCAGTGGGTTTGGACAGGGCGCCCTGCAGGGTGCGGTGGGTGGGTCGGAGGGCCGGGGTTGGGGGTGGCCCAGGGCGTCGTGGTCACGCCGGCCCGGCCCCCCAGCTACTGGGCCTCTGGGACTCCCCGCGCAGCCGCGCGCTCCTGCCGGGCCTGCTGCGCGCCGACCGCTCGGCCTTCTGCGCGCGCCGCGACGTGAGCCGCCGCTGCCGCCTGCGCCCCGGCCACTACCTGGTGGTGCCCAGCGCCGCCCGCGCCGGCGACGAGGCCGACTTCACGCTGCGCGTCTTCTCCGAGCGCCGCCACACCGCCCGGTGAGCCGGGCCCCCGATCCGCCCTCGGGACCCCCAGACCCGCCAGAGCCCCGTAGACCCGCTTCCCGGGCTCCGGAGAATCCCAGCCCCGCGTGCATCAGCCCAGGGCCCCCAGGATCCCGCCTAGACTCCACCGATTCCTCCGCGGAGACCCCTCGTGCCCCACAGCCCCAGCCCCGGGGCGAGCAGCCCCCCACTCCCATCTGTAATTTGCAGGGAAATTGACGACGTGATCAGCGCGGACCTGCGCGCCCTCTCGGTGAGGGGCTGCCCTGGGAGGGCACACGACGGGCGGGGGGGAGGGCGCGTCTAGGCCAGAACTAAACCCACCCCCCCACAGATCCCCCACGTTCCCCTGGAGCTCGGGTTGGAGCAGCTGTTTCAGGAGCTGGCAGGAGAGGTGAGGAGGGGGGACAGGGCTAAGGGGGTCCCGCCCCTCCCTTTGAGCCCGTCCCTCATCCTGGATGTCTCATTTTGCTTTAGTTCCTCTCTGTCTCTCTGTGCTTAAATCTCATGACTTTCTCTCGAAATGCTCGCAGCTCTTCCCTGCCTCAGGGCCTTTGCTCCGTCTGCCCCTCTGGACCACCTTCTCTCCCTTCTCATTCTCTGCCCAGCTAAGCATCATCTTTCTAAAGTGCCTCCTCACTGAGCTCTCCCAGCCCTCCCCCAGGCTGTCGGCTCCCACAGCCCAGTGTCTCCCCAGTGCATCCTTGACCTTTCTGGGGACAGGTGTCTCTCCCTCCCTGGACCGTGAACTCTGAAATGGCAAGCCTAGAGTTCTCTCACTCTCTGCTGTGTCCCCAGCACTGCCCAGCAGGTTGTTTGGGCTGGGCACCAAACTGTTTGTTAAGTGGCTCTCTCCCTGACCAGGAGGAAGAACTCAGTGCCCCTCAGCTCCAGACCTTACTAAGCATTGCCCTGGAGCCTGGTGAGTTGGGGGCCAGAGTGGACCCCTGTGTGTGTTAATCCACGATGCTGCTGGGAGTCAGGCCACAGGAACCCCAGGCTCAGCCAGCAGTGTCTCCCCACGTGTGGTCATTTCTAAGCCCCCTCCTCTCAGGGAGAGGCAGGGTGGGTAGCTGTCGTGAGCACAGACTTGGAACCCCCTTGCCTGGGTTCAAATTCCAGCTGTTAGTCACCAGCAGTCGCCTGGCTCTCTGTGCCTCAGTTTCTATAAGATGGGGTAGCAATAATCCCCAGCACTTCCAATGACGGCTGGCACGAAGGAAGTTCTGGTGTTTTCTTCTGTTTGCTGTAGCCAGGGCCCACGCCCGGACCCTGGGAGAGCTCGGGTTGAGGACCTGTGAGCAGCTGCTGCAGTGTTTTGGGGTACATGATGGGGGCGGTGCCTGGGTAGGGAGGATGGGGATGTGGGGGCCTCTGTTCGCCTTCTGGGGTCATTGCCGTTAACTAGATGCCCTGTCCCCAGCACGGGGGGAGCCTGGCCCTGCACCACTTCCAGCAACTCTGGCGCCACCTCCTGGAGTGGCAGGTAAGGTGGGCAGCTGGCCGGGGCCACCTCCTCCTGGAAGGAGGCATCTTTACTAATAGGGACCTAGGTGCTCTGTGGGCTACAGGGGCCCCAGGGAGACAGGGGAACTGGACCACCTCATGCCAACTGGGAGGGATCTGGCTGGGACGTCCCTGCCCACCCACCCCTCTGTGGTCCCTCTGGGGGCACTAAATAGATCGAGAGCAGAAGCTCTAGTCCTGGGTTGGAATCCCAGCTCCCAGCTTAGCCCGTTTCTGGCTGTGTGACCTCAGGCAAGTCACCTCCCCTCTGAGGGGCCCTTGCTGGTCTGTCAATGGGAGGCGATAATTCCCACCCTCTGGATCCCTGTGAGAAGTGGATGGTCCAAGGGCTCCCCAGACTAATAAGCGTGATAGGCCACTGTTTATTGAGCCCTCACTGAGCTCCTTGTGGGTCAGATCCCAGCTTGTCCTCACAACAATCCTATTACTGCTGTGGCTATTATCCCATCGTACAGATGGGGAGACGGAGGCCCAGAGTGTTGAGGAGCTTGCCCAGGGCACGAGCCGGGAGGAAGGGAGCGGGGGTGGGAACTGACTGTCTAGCCTCCGAGGCCCCCTTTCAGCCCTGAAGGTGCTCAGCGGGGAGGCCTGGTGGTGAGACTGACCCGTACTGCCCCTACCCCGCCACCCCCCGCCCCGCCCAGGCCACATTTGACAAGTTCGACGAGGATGCCTCTGGAACCATGAACTCCTACGAGCTGAGGCTGGCGCTGAATGCGGCAGGTATGGATGGGGTCCTGGGACGGGATCTGCTCCCTTCCACCCCTTCCTTTTGGAGTCCTGGCTGTCCCTTGCCATCCACAAAGCCACACCTTGGTTTGTTGCCAGCTCTCAGCAGGGACTGGGTGACCCTGAGAGGTAAATGGGAGGAATCCTCTGTGTGTGGGGAGAAGAGGGTGTGAGGGTGGGCCTGGGAGGGCACAGGGGAGGGGAAGATGGGGGAGGCTAGGGAGCCGGTGTCCGAGGCCCCAGCCCCCAGGGCATCGCAGTCAAATGTCCTGGATTCCTGTGAGCTTGAATTGGAATCCGAACTCTACCGACTTACTCCTTGGGTGGCCCGGGCCAGTGAGTCCAGCTCCTTGAGCCTCCATTTCCCTCTGTCAAGTGGCTCCTACCCAGGGCGACTGGGGGGAGCCTGTGGAACGAAGCCTTAGGGCCTGGTGCTGGGGAATGTGCTTCCATGACGGCGCCCTGCGCCCGAGAGAAAGGCAGCGTCCTTCCGGGAGAGGGAGAACAGCCCCTTCCGTCTGTGTGGGAGCCAGAGCCGTGTTCTTCCTGGGCTCCAGGCCCAGCTAGAGAAGTGCAGGCGTGCACTCGCCCTTGGCCTTGTGAGAGGGGCTGGGGGGTGGCTGGGATCAGACACGGAACTACCAGGTCCCCCACCTGACCACAGGCAAGTGCAGGGTGAGACACGGGGGGTGGGAGGCAGGTGGGACTGTGACCCAGAGTCTGAGACACAGAGGGAGACCCCGAGGGCAGAGGTCAAAGGTCCAGGGATACACAAGAAAAGAAAGTCCAAGATGGAAGGGGAGAGGTGGAGTCAGAGAGCGGAAGGTTGGGAGACATGGGATGGTGAGAATCATGTGGAGTCCCAGGCGGACAGGAGCAGAGGCCGGAGGACGAGGGGACGAGGGGACGAGGGGAGGAGGGGAGGAGGGGAGGTCTGTACCACCGGTTCAGCATCACTGAGTCTGGGACGTGCTCGGAGTGGTTCTAGGCGGGAGAAAACTGATGAGGTGCTCTGGAGGGCCGACGTTCTGGGGCGCAGACAGACAACAAACAAATAGAACACCTCGGGCAGGTGGTATAAGGGCTGTGGCGGAAAAAGAAAGCAGGCTGGGGCGCCAGGGCATGCAGGAGCCAGGTGTGGTTTGGGACAGTGGGCAGGGAGGGCCTCACGGAGAAGGTGATGTTTGAGCAGAGACGTGAAGGAAGGGGAGTGAACCTTGGGGACACTGGGACAAGAGCATTCCAGACAGAGGGAACAGCCAGTGCAAAGGCTGGGTGGGAATGTGCAGCCCTGTTGGAATAGCTTCGAGGAGGCTGCTGTGGAGTTAACGAGGGGCCCAGTGATGGAGGTGAGGCCCGGGGACCAGTGTGGCTGCAGGATGAGGAGGCTGGGGAGGGGGAGGTGGTGAGAGAGGAGAGATTGGTGGGGGAGACAGTAGAGCCCCGTGAGGCCTCTTTATCCGTGTGAGCGGGAGGAGGGAGAGCCCAGGGTCAGGGCGTGTGGGGCTGGGGCCGCCAGGCAGGGAAGGTTGGTGCTGCGTATGGAGGGCCAGCGGGAGGCTGGTTCCCGGGAGCCCAGGAGCAGGTGGGCTGTCTTGGGGCGGCGGGCCTGGCGGGAGAAATAACCTGCTGCTCCAGCTGAGTCAGGTTCTGTGCCCCGAAACACCCCTGCACACCGCTCCGCCCCGCCCTGTGCCGGCTGATGCTGGGGACGCAGTGCAGACCAGAGACCCCTCCCTGACCCCCACGCTTCCAGTCCAGGGGCAGCCAGAGCCACCAATGACAGTGACAGCCCAGAGGGGTCAGGGCTGGGCCGGGGGAGCCCAGAGGTCTCGCCGCCGCATGCTGGGGGCTGAGAGGGCTTCCTGAAGGAGGGTGTGCGGAGAGTAGGATGCTCCAGGCCGAGGACAAGGTGTTCTGGGCAGAGGGAACAGCAAGTGCAGAGGAGGCGTGACAGAGGCCAAGGTCCACGAGGAGGAGTGGAGGGGAGTGGGAGAGGAGGTGTGGCCTGCGGGGCCACCAGGCAGCTGAGGACAGTGGGGGCCGGGGGAGGAGTGACCAGATCTTGCTCACCAGGGCCCAGTGGACGAGGTGAGGGGTCTCACGAGTTCCAGGGGAGGGCCCCACACCAGGCAGTACAGGACACGAGCCACGACAGCAGTCAGAGCCAGCAGCTGGGGGCCCTTTCGCCTCTGTGCTGGGGCTGCCCGCGGCCCTGGGCACAGCACCCCCCAACCCTGAGGGCAGATGGAGGCCAGAGGGAGGGACCTGGGGGAGGTCACACGGCCCGGGTGGGGCCGCAGCCCCTACAATGAGGCACCGCATGTGGCGGCCTCATATTGGTTAAATGAACGAACGCACAGAATAGGGGGCAGCAGCAGCCCGTGAGGTCCTCAGCTCTGTGTTTATCTGGACACATGGGGGATGGAGTCATCCTATGACCTCGAGTCTCCGAGGGTCATCTGTGACCCGGAAGGGCAACCTTTGTTTCCGGCTTTTAAACGCCTCTGTTGAGTCCTCATCAGAGATGATTTCTGAACTTGAGGAATCGCCCCTGAGGTGGCGCCTAAAGAAATCGACTCCATAGAGAACCGACGTTTTCCTGGCAGAAATTCTGCAGAGTCTAAAGGAATCATAGCTCTGACACACAGTTGTGACGAGCCAGACACCGTTCTCCACATGTCACACCTTCACACAGCCTCGTGGGGTCAGGGCCGTCAGAGCCCCCAGTTGACCAATGAGGAAACTGAGGCCCAGAGGAGTGGAGGGAGCTGTCGGAGGCCACACAGCTGGGACTGGAGGGTGGGAACACCCTCCGTGTGTCTGTCTTCCCTGGGGAGTCAGGTGCAACGCTGAGGGGGGTTCATGGGCTCAGAGGCGGTCTCCCCCAGGCTTCCACCTGAACAACCAGCTGACCCAGGCCCTCACCAGCCGCTACCGGGACAGCCGCCTGCGTGTGGACTTCGAGCGCTTCGTGTCCTGCGTGGCCCAGCTCACCCGCATCTTCCGTGAGGGCCACCCTGGCGCGGGTGGGGCGGGGGAGGTCTCCCCGCAGGGGGCTGGGGTGGTGGGCGCTCACCCCGCCCACTCTGTACAGGCCACTGCAGCCGGCACCTGGATGGGGGCGAGGGGGTCGTGTGCCTGACCCACAGACAGGTGAGTCTGGGCTGAGAGAGAGGGTGGCGTGGGGTCCCGGGGGACCCCTGCCTCAAGCTGTCTTCTCTTGCCCAGTGGATGGAGGCGGCCACCTTCTCCTAGATCTCCACACCGGAGCACCTGCTGCCCGAGGCCCCGCCTTCCCCCTCCCCCAGCCTGGACCAGGGTTTATTCCCCCCAGGAGGGGGATCTGAGCAAAGCTGCCCTCCTCCGGCCCCTCCACCTCCCCGCCTGGCTGCGGGCTGATGCTCTGACGTCAAGCAGTGGTTCAGAGCACGGGCTCGGGTGCCAGCCTGCCTGGAGATGATTTCTGGCCCCACCACGTGCCAGCTGGGTGACGCTGGGCAAGTCACAGCATCTCTCTGGGCTCTGCTCTCACCTGTAAACAAGGATGGTCACAGCGCCTTTCTGGTGCAGCCTACACCACTGAGTGCACGTCACTGGCTCAGAACAGTGCCTGGCCCAGAGTGGGTCCCTGGTAGCTCTCATTTTTACACACTCAAGAGAACAGGGACTGTGCGGAACCAGGCTCCGCTTTGCTCTGGGAAGAGGTGTTCTATCATCGCTGTGCTAAAAGGTGGGGAATGGAGACAGGAGAGAGAAAAAGAGAACACCGTAGGAATCCTTCTTAAAAATATTACATGTTTTATTATCCTGTCCCCAGAAGGGTGGTTTATCCAGAAACCGAGAAAAAAATAATCAATCAGAATAAACTCAAAAAGGGGGATGGGGTGGGGAGCAAAACCATCAACTAACAGGCAGCCAGGCCAGCAGCCCACCGTCCACCTCCGGGGGGTCCCAGAGACCCTCGCTCGACAGACAAGAGACAGACCAGGGGCGGGGCGGGGGCAGTGGGCTATGTCTTCATTACAGCGAGAGGCGGCAGAGATACGTTGCTAGGTGAATATATATTTATATAATAAATCCGTAAGTTAATAAAGTAAATAGTAATTCTCTGAAAGTTTTTAAATTTTTTTTGTAGGTTTTTTTTTTGTGTGGATTTTTTGTTTTGTTTTTTTTTTTTTTTTTTTTGGTCCTTAGAAAATCTGAGAGGCAGGTCCAAATGAAGCAAGGTGGGGGCTGGCTGGGGGCGAGGCTGGGCTGCCCACCCCGCTCCTCTGTTGCAGAGAAGGGGGCGCTGAGGGCAGCCCCTCATCTCCCGGCAGGCGCCTGTGAGGGGAGGGGCGGGGAGAGAGGGGTGGGGGGCCCCTTTCCTGGCGAGAGCCGTGGCGCCCTCTGCTGGGCCCATCGCAGGCCCGGGTGGCTCCTGGACAAGGCACGTCGGGCTTTGACCTGGACGTAGAGGCCTGGAAGGGACCTCAGGACAAAGGAAGGGACAGGTGTGGAGGGCATTCCTGGGGCTCGGAGGGGACCTGTCTTGCTGTGGGGATCCACTGTCCCCTCCAAATAGTTAAAAAACAACACATCATATATATTTACCAGACCAGAGCGCCGACGAGTCTCCCGTACCCCTGTCCAGGGGGAGGAGCCTCCCGGCCAAGCACAGAGAGAGAGGAGAGAGCCGGCCCCAGCCCCTCCCTGCCCACCCGCCCCCAGAAAGGACTGACAGAGTGCTTGCATAGATACAGAGTCAGGGGAGCGCCCGCAGGGAGGGGCGGAGGCTCCCCCAGCCCCTCCCGGAGGCTGTGAGGAGGGGCGCTGCTCAGGGATCCGGGCGGCCTCACAGGTCGCTCTCGCCGTACAGGGCCGTGGAGAAGGACTTGTAGTCCAGGGCGCCGGGCACGGCGTCGGGGCCCTGGTAGGGCGCCATGCGGGCGATGCAGTACTCCGCCTGGTCCGGGGGCAGCTCTCTCCGCAGCTCCTCGGCTGTGATGAAGTTCTGGGGGCGGCAGGGCGCGACTCTGGGCCACCCCCACCCACACACTGGCCCACCCTGGCCCTCAAGCCCGGTCCTGGCTGCAAGGGCCCCTTCCTGCCCGCCCTCGGTGCCTCCGAGGCGTCTCGCTTACCTTGTCCCCTGCCAGGACCTTGAAGGAGGCGATGACCTGGTCGGCCGTGTCTGTGTCGGTGGTCTCCCTGGACATGAAGTCAATGAAGGCTTGGAAGGTCACGAGGCCGCTGTGGTTGGGGTCAACCATGCTCATGATGCGGTTGAACTCGGCGTCGCCCTATGATGTGGGGGTGGGGCAGGGGACGGAGCGCGTGAGCCAGGCAGGGCAGCCAGGCCCGGCCTGGCAGAGGCTCCCCCAGCAGACCCGAGCCAGGAGAGCAGGGCCCAGCCCCGGCCCACCAGGCCGCCGTTGTCAGCCTGCCTCCAAGGCTCTTGGTCCCCCAGGCCGACTGCCCTGCGCATCCCAGGCGGGGGATGGCCCCCTTTGCTCCTCCCTCCCATGGTTTTGGGAAGTGGGGAGCTGGGTGTAGATCAAACAGGTCTCCTGCTCCTCAGCCCTAGGCTCGCAAATTAGCTCTGGAGGGTGGGAGGGGGAGAGAGGGGGAGAGAGAGAGAGAGAGCGAGAGAGAGCGAGAGAGAAGAGGGAGCGAGCCGGAGGTCTGACCCCTCTCTGCGCACTTCTAGAAAAGGAGGTGGGAGGCTCAGGGAATCATCAGAGGAGCCCTAGCCCAGCAGAGGAGGAGGGAGGTGAGGCTGTGCTGCTCTGGGGGAGTGTCCCCGAGGACATGGAGATTGGAGGCAGTGACAGGGAGAGGGGAGGTGGCAAAGAGGAGGAGGAGGAGGAGGTGGAAGAGGAGGAGGAGGAGGAGGAGGAGGAGGAGGAGGGGGAGGGAGGAGGAGGAGGAGGAAGAGGAGGAGGAGGGGGAGGTGGAAGAGGAGGAGGAGGGGGGAGGGAGGAGAAGGAGGCGGAGGAGGAGGCGGAGGAGGAAGAGGAGGAGGAGGAGGAGGTGGAAGAGGAGGAAGAGGAGGAGGAGGAGGAGGAGGAGGAGGAGGAGGGGGGAGGGAGGGAGGAGGCGGAGGAGGAGGAGGAGGAGGAGGAGGAGGAAGAGGAGGAGGAGGAGGAGGAGGAAGAGGAGGAGGAGGCGGAGGAGGAGGCGGAGGAGGTGGAAGAGGAGGAGGAGGCGGAGGAGGAGGCGGAGGAGGAAGAGGAGGAGGAGGAGGAGGTGGAAGAGGAGGAAGAGGAGGAGGAGGAGAAGGAGGAAGAGGAGGAGGAAGAGGAGGAGGTGGAAGAGGAGGCGGAGGCGGAGGAGGAGGCGGAGGAGGAGGGGAGAAGGGAGAGGAGGCGGAGGGGAGAGCACAGCAGCGAGGGAGGCAGAGGCCGCATACCAGGCTGTATCCTGTGGAGATAAGCAGAGCCCTGAAGTCATCGGAGTCCATGCTGCCTGTCTGCTTCTGCTCGAGGACGCGGGGACAGCAGAGGAGACCAGGCCCAGAGTAGGCAAGAGGGCCGCCCCATGTGCACAGCGGGGAAACAGGACAGTGGCGGGGAGTGGGGGAGACAGAGGCGGCCCCGAGAGACCAGGTAAGAGGAAGGTGTCCAGAGAGACACAGGGCAGGGAGGAGGCAGGAGAGCGGGAGAAATGGCACACGCAACGACGAGGGCGGGACGGCAAGGAGGGAGACAGAGAGAGAGAGAGAAGAACGGTTAATGCCACGGTCGGTGGGCGCGGGCGCGTACCTGCCGGTCATTCTCCACGTCGTAGCCCAGGCTGATGAGGCAGGCCTTGAACTCTTCCGGCCCCAGCGCCCCGCCGTGGTCCTGCCGGGCGGGCGTCCGTGGAGACCAGGCCACCGCAGAGAGGTGGGGAGAGGGGCCGGGGTCCCATGCAGAGGGCAGGGGGAGGGGAACACATGGGGAGGAAACACAGTTAGAAGTGACGAGGACGAGGTAATGGCCAGGGACGGGAGGGGCAGGTGGAGGGGCGAGGGTGGCTGGAGGGCACAGAGCAGGGGCGGGACCTGAGGTCAGAACTGACGGTGGAGTCCCAGGACTCGTGGAGGGAGGGGAGCTCTCCTCACCCCAGGATTTGGGGTGGAAGGAAAGGGACGGCACCCCTTCCTGCTTGGACGTCGGGGTCCCTCCCTGACAGTGCAGAGCTGAGGTTGCACCCACCCACCACAGAAGGCCGCAGATGACCTGTCAGCCCAGCAGGGGAGGACTGGGGGAAACGCTGGCCACATCTGCATGTTAAGAACACCGTGTGTCTGTGTGTGTCTATGTGTTTGTGTTTCCCAGGCATGTGTGTGTGTGTGCGTGTGCACTTCCCGGGCCAGTCCTGAGTCTCGGGTGTGTGTGTGTGTGCTTCCCGGGCCAGTCCTGAGTCTCGGGTGTGTGTGCGTGTGTTTCCCGGGCCAGTCCTGAGTCTCGGGTGTGTGTGCGTGTGTTTCCCAGGCCAGTCCTGAGTCTTGGGGGGTGTGTGTGTGTGTGTGTGTGTGCTTCCCAGGCCAGTCCTGAGTCTCGGGTGTGTGTGCGTGTGTTTCCCGGGCCAGTCCTGAGTCTCAGGTGTGTGTGTGTGTGTGTGTGTGTTTCCCGGGCCAGTCCTGAGTCTCGGGTGTGTGTGCGTGTTTCCCGGGCCAGTCCTGAGTCTCGGGTGTGTGTGCGTGTGTTTCCCGGGCCAGTCCTGAGTCTCGGGTGTGTGTGCGTGTTTCCCGGGCCAGTCCTGAGTCTCGGGTGTGTGTGCGTGTTTCCCGGGCCAGTCCTGAGTCTCGGGTGTGCAGGGACTTAGTCTGCCCCTCATCGGCAGGCCGGCGAGGTTTCGCCCAGAGGCAGGGGTGGGCCCTCCGTCTCTCCTGCAGGGAGCCTGCCCAGGCTGGGGCTCAAGGTCATGCACCTCTGCCCCCGTCGGTGGCTGAGGCCCTGCCAGGCCCTGTGAGCAGTGGCTGATACTCAGCAACTGTGACGTGAACGAACGGACAGATGCAAGGACGATGGAGGGGGCAGGACGTGATGGGGACAGTGGGAGGGAAGACTCCAGGGGCCGAGGGAGCTGCCCACCTTGTCGAAGTGGTTGAAGGAGGCCCGGAACTCCTGCATCTGCTCCTGGCTGATGCCCTTGGCGTCGCGGGTGAGGATCTGGTTCTCGACCTCGTTGATGGTGCGGGCGATGGTGGTGAGCAGCTGCTCCCAGCCCACACGGATGTGCTGGGGGAAGAGTGAGGGGGTGACTGGGGTGCTGGGGCCACTGCAGCCTCCTCACATGGGGGGTGTGGCCTGGAGTCAGGCCCACCCTGACTCTCCCAAGCACCGATCCGGCCGGTGCTCCTGTGCCCCTCGTCTGCACACAGGAACAGACATGGCGCCTCCCTGGGCCTCTGCCAACCAGCAGGGTTCACGTCACGTTAGTGTACGTCCCGGTGACGGACGCAGCAGAGGGCGGGCCAGGGCCCAATACCTGGACCAGGATCCACGTGGACCTCTCCACCTTGCACAGGTATGCTGGGCAATGTTTAACTGGCTTTCTGGGGACAAAACCCATTCATTTTGTGGTATCTGCGGATTTGCATGGTTTAAATACAGTCACCGTGGATGATTTCAAGCTACCCAGATGATGGCAGCCAGCCCCGACACTTTACCCGGCCGTGGTGAGCCGGTGCGCACGGACTCCAGCACACGCTGGCTGGATGTGTGTCCCCAAGAGAGGACGAAACTGCTGAGGCCACAGTGGGGCAGGTGCTGCCCTCCCAGCTCTCCTGGGAGCCTGTCCTGAGATGTGCATTGTCGTGGTGATGGGACAGCGGTGGTAGGAAAACTGTGATTTTCTGAAACGTGAACGTTTGATCTGGTCTTTTTGCTCAGAGTAAAAGAGGAGACAGAGGAAGCAGCAGATCCCTCTTCCACTGGCCAAAACCATTTGGTGTAAGGAGGCCTGGCCTGGGCGGCCACCGGCTCCCCCGAGCCGGTGAGGGGGCAGGGCTGGCGGGCGTACCTCCATGGTGTAGTTGGTGTGCTTGTTGTCGAAGATGAGGGCCTCCTGGATGAGCTGGTGCTGCTGCTCGAGCAGGTCCAGGTTGGGCTTGTAGTCCACGATGCTGCGCTCATACTGCTTCAGGTGGCTCAGCTGGTCTTCCAGGGTCCCGTTCATCTCGATGGAGATGCGCCCGATCTCCTGCACAGAAGGGGGTGCCGCTGGGGGAGGCTGGCCGACCCAGAGGAGGTCTCTCTGTCGCTGGCTGCCCCACTGCCAGGGGCCTCCAGCCTGGGGCCTTTCCCCAGCCCTTCCCCCTGTGGAAGGCCCGTGGCTCGCTGACTGCCCCCCCACTCCTGTCCTCTAGTGTCACAGCAGCCGTGACGGAGCGTGTCTGTGCCCAGTGTTTCATGCCTGACCCCACTGCACCCTCGACTCCCTGTGAGGCCCGGGACTGTGACAAGCCTGGTCTGCAGAAGTGGAAACTGAGGCCCAAAGAGAGCAACTTATCACAGGGAGAGGCAGAGTCGGGATCTGAACCGGGCCTGGCTGACTTCAGAACCTGTGGCTCCCCACGTCTCAGCTCCCATGGTGGCCACGTGTGCAGCCGGCACTGAGCTGCAAGGCCGACCCGCCTACGCCCTCCCAGGCTTGCTGCGAGTTGAAGCGAGGCCCCTCTGGTCACCATGGTGCCTGGCACACTGAGCACTCAGGGAGTGGTGGCCAGAGTCACCATCAGCATCTTTACAAGCCTTCCCGTGGCTGGGTCACAGGGTCACAGCAAGCAGGCTGTGAGGGTCTGAGTTCGGACCACCCAGGTCACAGCTACACTGCAGTGCTCCCAGCGGGGCCGGCACAGAGAGGGCCTGGACGCATCTGCTGAGGGATGAGTAACTGTCTCTGCGCCCACGTTGGAGGAGGAAGCTGAGAAGCAGAGGTTAGACTGTGCCCGAGCTCATGACCGTCAGTCAAGGGCAGGGTCGAGACCTGAGCCCACCGCCCCGACTCCTCAGCCAAGTTTCCCTCTGGATGGCGCTGCCATTTCCACCAGTATAACCTTACTGACCCTCCTAGTCCCACGGGCCGTCAGGCTCCCAGCTGATGGGAGCTGGGGCCCCGATCCACCAGGCCTCCACGGCTGCTGGCCCCAGGGAGCCCCAGGGACTCTCTCCCCACTCTGCACTGACAGGTCCTCCTGGGCTCGCAGGGCCGGGGCGACGGCCCCTCACCTCCATCTTAGTCTGGATCCAGGGCCCCACGATGTTGGCCTGGCTGGCAAACTGGCGGCGGAGGCGCTCGTTGGACTGCTGCTTGCTCTGCTCCTCCAGGAGGGCCTGGTCCCGCTTGGGCACCAGCTGCTGCACCTGGGGCGGGAGGCGCGGGAGCGGTCAGGGGCAGCTCCCTCACCTGGCCGGCCCAGCTCGCCGCGCCGACGGGCCCCACACACCTTCTCCCACTTGGAGTTGATGATCTGGGGGGTGACGGTGGTGTAGGGGTTGCTGCCCGACAGCTTGATGTGGTTGCTTTCGGCAATCCTCTGGGCCTCCTTGTGGATGGCCAGGATGGCCTCCCGTTCCCTGTCAGCGTCCGGCAGTGTCGACTTGAACTGGTCGTGGGCTGAGATCAGGCCCTGGGGGAAGGAGAAGGGGTGAGGGGCCGTCCAGCCCCCCGGAGGCCCCGGGAGCAGGGTGGCGGGCACGGACCTCGATCTCCTCGATGGTGTGCACGATGAACATGTCCTGCAGATCCTCCATGGCGCTCTCCATCCAGTTGTTGAAGGGGGCCGCCCGCTTGGCGTATTCCAGGTGCAGCTGGTCAATGGTCTCCAGCTGCTTCTCTGTTTTCTGTGTGAGGGGGAGGGCAGGGACAGAGGGAGGTCAGCCAGCGAGCAGGAGCGGGTGGGTCGGGACATCGTTCCCACACTCCACCGGCCCCAAGGCAGGCGGACCGAGGGCTCCATGGCTGACGTCACCCTCCTCACCTCCAGGGCGTCCCTGCGACTGTGGGTCAGGGAGCCGAGCGCGTCCCACTGGTCGCAGATCTTCTGGCATCGGGTGTTGACGTTGTGGGAGTCGTAATAATCCAGCTCGCTGTGGGCCGGGAAGATGGCGATGAGACCAGCAAGGGGCAGTCAAGGTGTGCTCGGCTCCACCCACCCCGGGTGTCCCAGGCCCTGGAGCCAGGGGACACCAACACTTAAGGACATCAGCCACCGGTCTTCCTTCTGACCCACGGCCCCCAGGGGAAGAGGAATTTGGGGGGAGGATGCGCACTCACTTCCCGATCGCTCTGTTGCTGTCAGCTACCTCAGAGCCCCCAGGGGTGGCCCCCAACCACGCCCAGATCGGGATTGCTTTTCCATTTAAAGGAGGTCTGGCAGCACGTGCCGGGTAAGGGACGGCTCCGGAGCCGAGTCCCCCACGTTTAATTCTGGCTCTGATTCTGCACGTGTGTGACCCTGGGCGCGTGAACCCCCCCCTCTGGACACCTTAGTTTTCCCATCTGTGGAACGGGGAGGATTACGGTGGAGAGCAAGTTACCAATGCCTGTGAATGCTGAGAGCAGCCTGCGGCACTCAGTAGGTAAAACCAGCAATAGTTATGTATTAAAGGTTGTGTATTTATTTTAATGGGTCTTAAAAAAATACATAACTAGTCTGCAATCTCATTCTAAGCAATTAATAATATATTTAAGAAAAAAGTGAGCCGCTCAGGGAATAGGTATGATTATTGGGATGACTGGGGTTTAGGAAACGCTGGGCTGATACAAGAGTTCCTGGCCCCCGACATGTCCCTGCCCCTCCATTCCCTCTCCTCAGCCCCAGGATTCCCGGCTCCCAGGGTCCAGACACGTGGATATTCTTAGCAGCAGGCCCCTAGGGAGTCGGTGTCCAGGCAGGACCTTGGAGGCCTGGTGACCCAGACGGGCAGGCAGGATACAAGGGCAGGGGGCGCAGGCCAGGGCTGGGAGAGGGCACGAGGTTGTGCTCCACAGAGGCGCCAGGCAGCCTGGTTCCACTCCGGTCCCAACCTCTCCCTGGCTGCGTGACCGTGGGCAAGCCCCTTGGACTCTCTGTGCCTCAGCCCCCTCTGTGACACGGTGGCTGGGGGATTCAAGGAGCTTGTACATGCAGAGCACCGAGTGCCCTGGTTTTTCGTCATTGCCATTAATCCACGCTCAGCCAGACTGTACATCCACACTGGTCCTGGCTGGGCCTCAGCCCTCTGACTCATCTAAAGGGGAGCGGACAGCACCCTGAATAGCCCTCCCTTCCTCCTCCAAGGCCACTGCCCAGAGAGCTGCTCCAGGACCGCCTGCTCCCTGCTCAGGGTAATGGGTTTCACGTGGCTGTTCTCGGAGCCTGAGAAGTAGGCCGGCCCAGGACTTACTCCAAGTCTGTTTCCTACCAGCTTCCAGGGGCTTGCCTGCCAATGGGAGAACCTGCCCACGTCCTACGCCCCACACTCCTGTGGACGTCTGTGCCAGTGACCTCATCTCCTCGGCCCACGCGTGCCCGGTGCAGGGGCTTGATCCTAGGAGAGGCTGCAGGATCCCAAGGGGAGCCCCCAACAGTGCCCAGAAGGGACTGTGAAGGCCCCACTGTACTTCTGCCTCAGGGTGAGCAGATGTGGGACCCCCAGAGCAACTGGGCAGCGTGGAGGGAGTGAGTCAGGGAGGAAACTGGCCCGGCATGGGGCTCCACCAGGTGTCGAGGCTGGGCCCCAGCCTTGTAGGAACAAGGACTTTGGGGATGACTGTGGTGGGGTGGGGGTGTCTGTGGAAAGGGCAGTTCCAGCCAAGGCTCCTATTTTGGAGCAGACGGCTATTTTGGGAGCCCTGCCGCCCCTCCAGAGCCTGTGGATTTTCCATGAAGTAATGGCCTGGGCCTCCCACTCCCTGGGCCCTCCCTGCTGGCCACTGCAATGGGGGAATAAGGGCCCGGTTCACGGCTCTGGAGGTTCAGTGTACTAACTGTGTGTGCAAGTTTATCTGACTAGGGCGGGGAAGGGCGGGCAAAGAACCCGGCTGCCTGGAAGCTCTTACAATAAGTGTATTCTGAGCAGCAGAGGGAAGCGGCCGGGCAGAACAATGGGCTCTCTGTGCAGCCCAATTCCCTCAGGGAGAAGCGGGTGAGAGCAGTGAGGGCTAGGCCATCCCCCACATCAGGGGGCCAGGGGGTCCCCTTGGTGTGTCAGACACAGGAGGTGGAGCCCCAGGGACCCCAACAGCCTGAGAAATCAGGACAAGGGGTCAAAAGACCTCCCTTCTACCAGAGAATCCAGATCTCACTGTTTCTCATCCAGGGTCAAGACAAGAGGGGAAAAGGTGTCCTCCCATAGGCCCTGCCCTGGCATCTGAAAGGAGGGGTGAGGGTGGAGAGGGCTGGGACACCCCGCTCCAGGCCCTGGGGCAAGCTGGACCTCAGGAGGCCGCCCCACCACTGCTCTGGGCCAGGTGCTGGAGGGATGCAGGCGACGGGGCACCGTGAGCCCACACATACTTGAGCTCCTGGGCAATGGCCGCGATCTGCTCCACGCGGTCCTGGTGTGCAGCCAGATCGCTCTCGAAGGCCTCATGCTTTCGGATAAGGGCTTTGATGTCCGACAGGGTGGCTGTCTCGTAGTCCCGCTGCTTCAGCATCGCCTCCTTCCCTGGGGGGCAGAGGGCAGGGGGCGCTCAGACAACAGCACTGCAGGAGTCCAGAGGGCTGTCCAGCCAGAGGGAGGGAAACGAGGTGCAGACCCCACATCCTGACTCATCAAGGACCGTGCCATGAAGGCTAGAAACTTCTGGAATCTTTTTCTTTGCCCTTTCCAGGGATCTGTAAGCCCAACTATATCCTGGATGGAGCTGGGAGGCACTGTGGGGTCGGTGGACCTGAGACGGACATCCCAATTCAACCTGTGTGTCCTAAACTCAGTGCCCTTCTGTGGCAGGAGACCGTAAGAGCAGGACTGTGCTTCACAACTGGAGGGAGACACCCATCTGTGGAGGGCCGTGACCTAGGGACGCAGCGGGGGTTGCAGCCCGCGACTCAGTGGGGGTGGGAAGGGGACATGTTCGAGTCACGCTTCTTCCAGGAGCTTCACCCCCAGGCCTGTCCCCTGGGGGGGGGGCCCTATCGCACATCTGCGTGCCCCACGCTGTCCTAAGGGCTTTCTCCATGTGGTGCGGCAGGGCCCACTGTCAGACCCTTTGAAGGAAGGAGGAACACTGTCATTAGTCCTGGAGCCTGGCTAATTACAGACGGAGGGCAGGAGCTCAAGGAAGGCCTGCAGGCACAGTAAGGGCCTGCAGAGAACCGAGAGGAAAGTGCCAGCCTGGGAAGGCGGCTGGGACCTCCAGCTCCTGAAGGTGGCCTGCTTCAGGTGGGCCACCTCAGGCCACCCCTGGAGTGGCAGCTCAGAGATCCCCTCCTCAGCTTGGCACTGGAGCATCTGACCAACAGCTTCTGGCCTGGTGCAGACCTCGGAGCAGTGGGGCGGCACACAGCCTCTGTCCCCCGTCCCTCATCTGTAAAACAGGGCCAGTGCCAGCGCCTGGTCTAGTCTCAGTGAGGTGATGTTCGAGCAGGGCGGGCACGGAGCGGGGACCACCGCGTCTCAGCCACCCCGAGGACAGGCCCGGCACTGGCAGGCAGGGGGCGGCAGCCTGGGAGACCGACTCCACTGGCCCTGCGGCCCAGCCCGGAGGCAGGAGGGTTAACCACAAAGGCAAGCTTGCAATTCCCTTCTCCAAATTGCTTTCTCCCAAGGGTGGGAACCCGAAATAGTAGGTTACCGCTTCTCTGCCTCAGCAGAGTTCCAGCAAGGGAGCTGGCAAGAGGCGCACTGGAAGACTCGGGAGCGGGCCCAGCCACGCTGCCTGGGACTCAGGCCGGAGACGGCAGAGAAGGGGCACGCAGGCTGTTTTGTTTCTCTCCCCAGACAATCCAAGACCCTTTGTGAGGCCCCCACGCAGATCCTCAGCCCTGCAGGCTGTGGGGGATGGTGAGGGGACACAGAGCGACGGTGGCCCAACCCCCGGGATGAGGAGGCTGCCACACGGGGTCCCGGTGCTGAGGGCAGGAGGCCGGCCCGTCCTATGCTGCATAATTGGGTGGTTCAGAGGACAGAAGCTCAGGTTCTTGGGAATGAGAGTAGGCAGGACCGCCCAGGACCCTGGGCGGATGCGAGGGGGCAGGGCCAGATAACAAAGGGGTGGGGCAGGGGCACGCAGAGGCCGTGGAACCAGTTGGGCCCTGGCTGGGGACCGGGCGGCTCCTCCTAAACACCTTCAGATGAAGGCAGGTCCCAGGGTCATTCCCAGGGAAGGAGGCCTGCTGGCCAGCATACCGACACCCCTCAGCCACAGGAAGCCATCTTCCCAGGGCCTCCTGGAGTCCCGGGCGAGGGGCTGTGGAGCTGATAATGCGGGCCATGGGGCCCCCAGAAGGGAAATGCACAGGGATGACACCCAGAGCCCATGGAAGGATGACGGACGTGGAGGGCGTGGAGCCAAGCGTGGGACACGGGTGCTGTAAAATTCCTTCTGTGCCCAAGGGCCCCTGAGAGAGATGCCCAAATCTGGCCTGTGAGTTCCCCGGGCAGGGACCTCGCCCACCCAGGAATCTCCTGTGCACACGGAAGAGGCTCAAGAGGTGTCTGTTGAATGAATGAGCTAAACACCAACACCCCTCCTTTGGGGAGGGGGGTAGAACCCCTGGGCACCATTTCTGCGAGGGGTGAGGGCGGCGCCTGAGGCCCTGACCCAGGCCAGCTCTCCCTGGCCTCCCGTCCTGGGCCCTCCTCTGCGTCCTCTCCCCGGCAGAGGGCTCAGCGTACGGCCCTGGATCTGCAGCTGCTGCTGGGGAACAGCCCACCTCAGCAAATGTGAAGGGCAGTAGCTGGGCTGCGGCCAGGGACACGGCTGACGTGGGCCCAGGTCTGCGGATCACGCAGTTACGTGGTCACAGGCTGGTGGGGTGGGGCGGGCTCCACACGGGTGCCTCTGGGCAGGTCTTTGTATCTGGCTGGCGTTGGGGCTGCCTGCCAAACGGCTGGGTGGGCGGGGGCCGGAGGAGCCCCCGGAGGCTCAGTGAGGCTCTCACGGGGAGCTGTGGGGAGGCGGGATGAGAAACACTGAGCGATGCAAAGAAGTGTGAAATCAGCTGGGCAGGGCGGTGGCGGGAGGGCAGAGACAGAGCTGGCGAGGAGGTGGCCAGAAGCGGGAGGGCAGGCGTCCTGTGGACGCTCTCGGCTTTTCCCAGGCACCGGCCGCTTTCTGGCGGCTCACAGGCCCCTGGGATCTGGAATCAACCGTGGTGTGGGTCCCGACCGAGGGCCAGGGACGTGATGGAATCCCACATCCTGAGCCAAGGGAACAGCAGCTGCAGAGCTGCGGAGAAACAGGAGGCACCACCGAGAGGGCATCCTGCAGGGCGGCCGAGCCCCTGGAAGGAGGGTCTGGGACGGGGCACAAGGGGAGAAAGAGCTGCCAGGGTGGGCCACACCGAGGGGTGGGCAGCCAGCGGTCAGTGAGCACCGTCTTCAGGTCAGGCAGCACGGCCGGGGGCGGCTCCCTGGCCTCGCCTTTAAGGACCTGGGGAACACAGGTCCACCCAGCACAGGCTCTTCAGTGTGAAGTCCGCGGTCACAAAGGGTGTGGGAGAGGGAAGGCAGGCTGTCTGAACACAGGCTGCCAGGTGGTGGGCGAGCCCGCCCCACGCCCACCCTGGCCCGGGAGGCGCACTGTCCTCAGGGAAGCCATGGCAGAGTGGACGGGGCAGGGTTCACTTCCCCAACGAGCTGGGATGGGCTCGGCTGCACTCCTCGATGACGCAGGAAGGGGCCCACCTGTACGTACTTTCTGGGCCAGAGCAGACTGGGCAACCAGGAGGACCTGGCCCCAGACTGTTCCTTGCTTCCTGGGACTAGATGACCCCAAAGCAGCATTTCTGACATGCATGTCCCCAGGCAGCAGGAGAGGGGGCCTGCCAAACAGACCCAAGGCAGGAGGAGCTGTGTGTGTGTCTCACGGAGACAGGAAAGGAGCGAGGGAGCTGGAGGACCATACCATCGGTCCAGGCCTCGTGGATGGAAGCCTTCTGCCGGAACTTCTCCGCCAGGTGGTCGAGCCGCTCCAGCCTGCGGATCTCGTTCAGCAGCCACTCCTCGTAGCCCTTCTCGGCCTGCTCCAGGTGCTGCCAGCCGTTGTTGATGTCCTGCGGGGCAGGGGAGGGCAGGGCTATCACAGGGGACTCAGGCACCCAGCAGGACAATGACTCCTTGAGGGATGCTGATGGGGACGTGGCAGACATGGGCTGGGGTCACATCTGTCCCCTGCTTTGCTGTATCCGTGTCTCTAGACAGGGCCCAGCACATGGCAGGTGCAATCAATTCTTTGGGATTAAATGAATGAATGAAAATGAATGAATGACTTGGATGGGGCTACAGGGGCCAGAAAGTGACTGTCCAGGGAATGTCATCCCTCCCCTGAGGAGGGGCCTCAAGCACTTGGTGGTCCTGGAGTCACGGCCGATGGCAGGTCTAAATTCAAACAATTCCACACAGACTATGGTGTGGTTTGGGGATGGATGTAAAATTCTAGGGAGTGATGGGGGTACGTGATAAAGGATCAAGTGCACCTCCACCCCATCCCTGTACCCCAGGGGCTGTGCATTCCAGTTAAGGGAGACTATGCAGGCCAAACAATAAGCCTGGGGTGGTCCGGAGCTGCCCCTCTGCCCCTCGCAGTTCAGCAGGCCACAGGCTGGGCTCAGGAGCTGGGCCGTGCCCTCGCCCCTCGGGACTCACCGAGACCATCTTGCCCTCGGAGGGCATGAAGGCGGGCCGGTTGCTGAGACGCAGCTTGGTCTGCAGCGTGTTGAAGTTGATCTCCAGCTGGCACTTCTCCTGCACCTTGGGCGGCTTGTGCACACGCCGGTAGTCGCGGAAGTCCTCCAGCTTCTGCTGCATCTCCTGGATGGTCTTTTGGGGCACGCGGTCCTCCAGCCACGGGATGGTGCGCCGGATCCACTCCAGGAGCTGTGGGCCCACAAAAAGAGTGGAGGCCTTCGCAGGGAGCCCTCGGGGCGCTGAGAGGACCACCCCCGGCTCACGGCACATGGGATCTGGATCTTTGAGGGCCCCATGGTGGGGATCATCCCTGCTCCCCAGCTCAACTTCCCTAACATTCCCCTTGGGATCCCACAGCAGGGAATTCTGGAACGTGTGTCCCCTTTGAACCACTGTGCTGCTCTCTGGCTACCTCCTGTTCATGCCTCTGCTCTTGGTCCTTCTTTTCCTCAGACCTCAGCAGGGCGCCTTGAACTCCAACACCCCTCCTAGGAGGATCCCCCCCCCCCACAGCCCACCACGTGACCCCACGGCTGCCACCTTCACTGGGCTCAGCACTGTCTGAATCTCACGGCCCCCTCTTCACTGACCGTAGGTGCCTCAAGGGCAGGGCCCACAGCATGCCCGGCTCACTCTGGCGCGGCCAGGGCTATGCACGGGGCCTGGGACATAAAAAACTAGAAAGTAAAACTGAAAAAGAAAGTGACATTATTTTTATGAGCCACTTGTGTCTTTGATGGAGGTCAGGGTACAAACAAGCAAACAAACTGGACATTCTAGAACAATCCTAGGAGAGTAAAATCAGTTATTGTGCAACACAGACATGCTCGGAGAAGTTCCCAAATGCCAGCCTCTGGCAAATGAGAAACGAAGGACAAAGGTGTCTGTGTGTGTTTATGTCAACACACGGTGCCAACTGCCCTCTCTTGGGAAGGGCTGAGATTCTAAGATATGTAACCTTTTTGCCTTTTCTTGGTGTTAGAAATGATGGTGGTAACAGATGGCAGCTTTTTCTTTTTAAAATATCCTTAACTTGGCAAAATAAAAAGTTGGCCACCGTGGGTTGGCTGTCAAACATTTTTCCAAATTTTCCTGGTCCGTGAAATCTCCAAGTCTGGGAACCACTGGTCTAGAAGAGCAGTCAAACTACTGCCCCGGGGAGCTTCACTGTTTTCATTTTTTTAATACAGAAATTTTAAAAACCAAGGAGTGAGTCTAGAAGAGATGTCCTAAACACCCACATTCCCACTGACCCTCAGATTCAGGCTCTGGAGTGGGGCTGCCTGGGTGTGAACCCCAGCTCTGCCCCACCGGCTGTGTGATGGTGGACACGCGCCTGGACCTCAGTTTCCTCACTTGGAAAAGGGGTAATAGGAGCTCCCTCCTCGCAGGGCTGCTGTGGAGACTGCAGATGCTGCTCACCAAGAGCCCGCGCGGGGCCTGCCGTGATGAACTGCAGTCCTGTCATCACTGTGTCAGCTCTCGGGGCTCTCTCCGCCCTGCGGACCAGTCCCTCCGGGGTAGGGCATGGGAACGGGGATTTTTAAAAAGCTCCCCATATGATTCTAAAGCAGCGTTCAGGAAACTGTCCTTGAGTGTCTCTGTAGGAACCCAAGCCTGAGACCCCAGGAGCCAGCTAGCAGGGTGACACTCCAGTCTGACCCTTAGCCTCTTGAAAACAACCCGAGATGTCACATACTAGCTTGGTCAACACAGCCTGTAACCTTATGACCTTTTCTAGCAAGTCTCGCTGCCATACCTGTTCTCCCCTCTTGCAAGTGGCACATGACCCCCGGCCAAGGGTAACAAGAGGTGACCCGACCTCTCAGCTCTGGTGGGGCCACCGGGGGGGGGATGAGTGGCACACTTACGTCGCTGGCCAGCCTCTCATAATCTTCCATCAGGTGCTCGTTCTCCTGGTTAACAGCTAGAACCTTGCAGATCCGGTTGGCTGCAGTCTCAGCCTGGGGCGGGGAAGACACAGTCAGGGCTGCCTGGGGGCTGGTGACCCTCCCTCCTGACAGGCACGTCCCTTGAAAGCTGGCTCATCCATGGCCCCCAGAGAACTCCCCGAGGAGGGAAGGAGAGGAAGCGCAGCTCCAGCAAGATGTCGCCCTGAGTGGCCGTGTCCTGAGAGGCCTTGCTGGTGTCCCCGCAGCTTACTGCTAAAGGCCCTGTCCAGACACCCAGGGTCCTCGGCTCTCTTGGCCTGGACCCTGGAGGTGCTGAGGGGAGTTGGGGAGCCCTCCCACTGTAGGGGAAATGGATTAACAGACCCTCTAGTGGCCCACAAATAGGAGGAGTGGGTGAAGCTGGGTGGGTCCTCTCCTAGGCCAAGCCCTGGAAAGTCTTCCCCTTGGGTGGAAGGTGGGCCGCAGGGAGGCCGTGCCAGACAGTTGTGGGGGTGGGCAGAGGTGGGGGTACTGGTGCCCCACCCAAAGAAGCCTGGTGGTCAGTGTGCAGGCAGAGCACACCTGGCCCCTTCCTAATCCTCCCCTTGGAGGTAGGTGTTGACAGCTCGTTGGGCAGAAGTCACAATCCAAGGGGCAGAAGACAGCCAGGGCCTCGGAGAGCAGAGGGTGTGGAGACAGTGACTAGTCTCTGCCCAGAACCACAGGACAATGTCCTGCCTCGTCCTGCTGGGGGACAGTGCGAGGAGCGGAGGAGGAGGAGGGTGAGGGGAGCCACACGGGGTAAGCGAGACCAGGTACCTTTCAGGAAGCACAGAAAGGGTCCAAGAGGAAGAGTTGAAACGGCAACAGAACAGGAACAGAAATAGTGAGGAGGGTCTACAGAGTGGTGGGGAAGGAAAACAGAGAGCTTGGGGATGGCTCCCGACCCGCCGCGGCACTGTGGCCTGCCCTCCCGTCCGCACACTGCAGCTGGGATGGGGGAGCCGAGCGGGGGACCGGCTGAGGTGGGCGTGTGCACACGCGTGTGTACACACACACCCTGCACCAGGCTGCGGGACACACTTCGACGGCCCCAGGCAGTGCTCCTCAGGGATGAGGTTCACGGGGGCTCAGCCAATGAACGCCCGGCCCTGGGCAACGCGGGAAGCAGAGCCTACGTCACAGCTTGTAGGGCAGTCGCAGGGGCCAGCCCCTGACCCCTAACTCGGAAGAGACAGCTGGCACCCCGAGCTGAGACTAACTCCGCCGTGCAGACCCATGAAGGTGGGGGCTGTGGCCTGAGGTGCTTCGTTTTGCTGCCGAATTCCTGGCACCCCGCTCGGGGCTTGGTGGGTTTGAGGTGCTCAGGGTTGACGAATGAATGCGTGAGCAAAGGGGCAAGGAGCAAATGCTTCAGTGACTGGAAATAAACGATCAGGAGCGAATGGCATTCTCGGAGCCAGGCCTGGGGTTCAGCTCACAGTGACAAAACAAAACTAACCAGACAGCACTCTTTAACAGATGGATTGAGTCTCTGGGAAGAGACAGCAGCAGTAATAAAAAGCATTACCAGGCTGTCCTGAGATGTGGAAACGGGCTGGGGGAAGCCACACTCGTAGCTGGAGAAGCTTGAACTTTTTCCTCTCTCTTAAGAGGGGCCCCGCTGCCTCAAAAACCCCCCAACACTCTGACCTGGGCATTCCTGCCAGTATCTGCTCCCACGATCCCTCAAGGCCTCCCGTCCCCCGCCACACCAGAGTCCAGCTCTCAGCACAGGAGCGCACTTTGGGCAGAAAAGAAAACACTCCCGTGAGGGCACTGTGGCGGGCAGGGGCTGGCTCAGGGCCGCAGAGGGCCGAGTCCATGGCAAACGTGCTGTTAGTCAGGGCTTGTGGTGAGAATCTTCCACCGCTGCCCACCCCTACTCTGCCTTCCCACTGTGGGGGTCCCCTCCACTCTCCCTGCCTGTGCCCTCCAGCAGAACACGCCAAGCACGAGCTCTCCGGGCGGGGGCCCGGCTGCTCAGACCACCCGACCATCCACAGCGCCGGACGCTGTTCTAAGGCCCTCCCTGCGTGAGCTCCTTTCACCCTCAGAACAATCCTGAGATGGGTACTGGGATCACCCCATTTCGCAGATGGGGACACTGAGAGGAAGTGACTTATCCGAGGTCACACTGCTAAGGAGTGGCAGAGCAGAGGCTGGGGCAGACCACCCCCGGGAAGACCCTGTTGGACCCGGAGTCTGAAGAAGGTGGTCCACAGAGGCTGCTGGCACAGTCCCTGTCCTGTGACGTTAGGGACAGCTCCCTGCCTCTCTGCACTGCAATTTCCTCCTGTTAAGAGGCGATCACAGCACCCACCCTCCCGGGACTCTCTTAGAGCCTGTGTGTGTGCAGTGCTCGGAGTGCCTAGCAGGTGGTAAGCGCTCAGTGAGAAGCTCGTTTCTTCTCCTCCTCCTCCCTGCCCACCTGCCAACTGGTGACAAAATCAAGTCGCTGGGACTACTCTACTGCCCGAGACCAGGAGGCCAGTGGAGGGGACAGAGATGCCCAGGCCTCCGTGTGGGCCGCTCTCCCCAGGGGCAGCCCGGGCAGCGTGAGGTCAGCTAGGCTCAGGGAGAGCCGCCGCCTCTGGGAACAGACACTTCTGACGGCTCTGCCTGCGTCAGCGGGGCTGCTGGGGACGGCCCGGACAGCTGGGTCAGCAGGGGCAGGCTCTGAGAGGAGTCCGACCTGTTCACGCCAAGCCTCTCCCGGGGCGTCTGGGAGGGAAGGAGCCGCAGAGAGGGGTGGAAAAGCCACTGCTCCCAGGGGAAAGGGCCCAGTGTGGGTCACGGAGACACGGGCGGACAGCGGAGCGGTCAGGAGCACAGGCCCACGCTGCAGCTCTGTCTGTCGTTAATGTGGTGCCGGGACTCTGCTGCCTCGTCCCAGGTCGGGGCGCCCCCACCTCACAGGGTGGGCCGTGCTCATAGAGCTTATCGGCGGCGTGTCGGCACCGGCCTGCGCCGGCTTGGAGGTGGCACTGGAGGCCCATGGGCACGAGAACCCTGACTGACCGTGGGTCAGTCCTCACGCCGCAGCCGCCTGGCCAGGGCTCCAGTCACAGACGGGCGGTGGGGACATGCGGGGACAGAGAGGCCAGGCTCCAGTCACAGCAGCGAGGGGTGCTCCCGCCTCAGCTCACCTTTTGAGCCCCTGAGAAAGCGTGGTAGAAGCAGGACACGTACGTCATGATGGCTTTCTCGTCTGGCCTCAGAGTGCCTACAATATCTGCGCAGAGAGAGAGGGAGAGAGAGAGAGAGGCAGGAGAGAGTGAAAGACGCAGGAGGGCGGCCGGGCCCAGGCTCATGCAGGAGAGATAGCGCTTGCTCTGGACTGGAAGCCAAGCCCCAGCTCCGGCTGAGTGGGCATGTCTTGCCGAGCTTTTGTACAGGGCAGGAGGGGGTCTGAACAGGTGGGTTCCTCTTCTAACCAGGCCTGAGTTTGTGACATTAGCCATCGGCTCTAGAAAGAGAGGCTTGTTTGGGCTGGAGATGTCAAACACTAACTGATCTTTCTGAAAACATAAGTAGGATGATATCTTTTGCAACCACCTACCACCTTAGCATAAACCACCTAAGTCTCCTGGGGGCCTCAGAATAAACCCAAATTCCTGATCTAGACGGCAAGGGTCCTACACAGCCTGGCTCTGTCACCTTCTCCGACCTCATTTTCCAACTCTCCTCTCCTCGCTTACTCCTCTCCAGCCATTCCTTGGATAAGCCAAGCTTATTTCTGCCTCAGAGCATTTGCACTTGCTCCACCCTCTGCCTGGAGTGCTTTTCCGACAGATTCTGCTCTTCACTCAGTGCCTGCTCCCGTGGCCCCCAGGCACCTCTATCCCACCATCTTGTCCCACGCTCTCTACTGCACTGGTCACCATGTGAAATGACTTCTCTGTGGGCTGCTGACTCTGTGTCGCCCACTACAATGTCAGCACCATGAGAGCAGGACCCTGCCTAGCTCAGTCCCTACTGTATCCTCAGTGTCTGCAGCAGAGCCTGGCACATATCAGGCACTCAAGAGGTAGTCTGAACAAAGACTAAATGGGCAGCGACGCCAAGGAGCCGGGGGGTGGCTTCCAGTCGGAGAGAGGCCACTGCCGTCTGCAAGAGAAACGAGGTGAGCGTGGGAGGCGAGAGGCAGCAGTGGCATTGGGCAGTGGCGGCGAGGTGGGCCTGCCTGGCCCTGCCCGGTACCTTCTGCGCTCCCGAAAAGGCATGGTAGAAGCTGGACACATAGGTCATTATGGCCTTCTCGTCCGGCCGGGCCGTGTTCACGATGTCTGCAAGTGAACAACAAGGGTTAACCCGCCCAGCAGGGGCAGGGAGGGGCGAGGAGTCACAGGATACAAAGGCTCCCAAGGCCACAGCCATCCCTGGAGAAGGACACTCAGAGCTGATCCAGCGAACCCTGGTGACTCTGGTGGGCTTGGCCACACCCTCAGCCCCTCCGTCCCCCATGGTCTCGAGAAAGGCCAAGGCTGTGGGAACTGGATTGGAACGAGGCCACTTCCTCTGAGAATGGCCTCAAGGGGCTGCTAGACAGTCCACCCCAAGGGCCCCCAGAGGCCGGAGGCATGGGTCCTGGCTGGGGGTGGTGCTCGGCTGGGAAACGGAGCAAGGCCGGAAAGGGAAGAAACAAAACACTCCTCTTTGGTGGGCTCTGGACTCTGAGCCTGTGGCAGACAGGGAAGGCAGAGGCCTTGGTTACTTGCTAGTCAGCCCTCCCGCCACCTGCTCGCCCTCCGGAGGAGAGGTTAGGACTGTCAGGCAGGGTGCCTGGGCCCTGGCCCAAGATGCAGCCCCGAGAGCCGATCCTCTTCAAGCTCTCCTGTCCCCATCCTTCTCCACTCCTGAGCATGCCTGGCCTGCTCAGGCTGCCCACTCTGGCTCCCCAGACAACACCATTGTCCCCAGTTCTCCCGGACTCATTCGGCCATTCCGGCTGGATCTGCCAGCTCTCTGGAGATACTGCAGGACATGCCCACAAAACAGGGTGTGGACTGAACAAAAAGGATGTACTTACCCTCTGCATCCAGCATCTTGGGGATGTCTAGGTATTTCTCGGCCACTTCAAAGGCATTGTTCAGGTTGGTGACTGGGTCGTCCTGGGGGAAGTTGGTGGGGGAAGGAGGAAGAACTCCATCAGGGGCTGGATGCAGAAGCAGAAGGGAATAGGGCTGGCCTGGAAGGGTGGACTTGAGAAAGGACAGGACTGGAAGGGTCCCTATAGGCAGTTCTCAGCCTCCTGGGGTGCTGCAGGGATGGGGGGACACCTAAACAAAGTCAATTCCTACCCAGGGAACTGCCTGTGGAAATCTCTGTGGGGTAACTATGGACCTTTTCTCCAGAAAACAATGCAGGTGTGCTCTTTTCTTCCAATTTCCAGCCATCCAGAGATCCCAGATAAAGACCCCTGTCCTGAAACCCAGAAAGTGTGGTCCAGACCTGGGAGAGCCCTGGAGTGAGGGTAGCGTAGGGAGCAAACCGAGGTTTCCACGTTTCCACCTCGTGAAAGCATCTTGCATGCTGTCTCCACACTACTTATGGGATTAAAGCCCACCCCACTCCGACCCTCCCTCCTGTGCCTCCCCCACCTGGAATGATGCCCTCTCTCTGGCTCGAGGCTGCCTCCCCGTCTAGAGGCCCTTCCCGCTCATGCCAGCTCAGGGCTGACCTGACCCATGGGCTGGGTGCACCATCCTCCCTCCGCAGCATTGTCCAGCCCTATTCCCCCGCCGCCCCCATTCAGCCTGAGCGCGTGCATGACCTCGGTCTTACATGGGCACAAGTTTTGTACAGGCAGATTAGAACAGACCCTGCCTGGGAGATGTCTGCCATGGTGATGGTTTGGAATTCCTTACCCCTCTTCCCTGGGCAGAGAGGGAAGGCTTCCAGAATCTAGAGGGTTAAGGAAGCAAAGCTGGAAGGCATGGCTGGCCAGGCCCTAAAATACCCCTGGGCGGTTGCAGTGCCCATGGAGGGAGAAGGGGACAGTCCCCAGGGGAACAGGGGAGGTGAGAATCAGCCACCGAGCCTGGGGTCTGACAGCAGCTGGCACAAGGCTCTCCCAGCCCGCCCGTCTGAGCCCAGCATCCAGCTTCGGATGCCCGTGATGGACGGGCTTGGGGGAGGTGACAGAGAGTCAGGGTCGGACTCAGGGTGTCTGCGGCCGTGGAGGGAGCGCGAGGCGCATACCTTTCTCAGCTTGTCATACTCGATCAGCTCTGGTCTGTGCCGGTGGATCAGGGCGTTGAAGGCCAGACCGTCCTTCCAGCTGCGGGTGGAAAGGCAAAGGTCATGAGGAGGGCACGCTCACCGTCCCAGGAGTGCCCAGAGGCCCCGCGCACCGAGAGGGATGATCATTCCCTTTTATCGGGGCAGCTGAGTGTGTGCGGGCCCTGTAGGGGACAGCATGGTGGAGCGGCCATGAGCACGGCTGCTGGGTCCGCACGGTCTGGGGCTGAATCCCGGCTCTCCCACTTACTGTCAGCACGAGCTGGGGCAAGTCCCATGACCTCCTGTCCCTCAGTTTCCCTGTCTGTGAAATGGGGATAGTAACAGTACCTCCTCCCCAGGGTCGTGGCGAGGAGGAAATGAGTGAAACTAGGCCGTGAAACTTCTGACCGCAGCTACAGGGAGGGCTGTGACCTGCTGCACACACAAGGCAGCCTCCACAGGCTGCACAGGCCCCTGGGGAGACGGCCCACTGCGGGAGGCTGGGGCCCACGCTCGTGACCGTTCGCCTGGGCCGAGCTGGCCCACCGGCTGGCTGAGCGCCAGAGTGAGGCTCGGCATGAGGGCCTCTGTTCAGAGGAAGATGATGCTGGTCACCAGCTAGACTGGTCACAACTTCCTCCCTGAGATCCTCTGAGGGCTGCTCCTGCTGGGGTCAGGCTTAACGGACCTCCTCGGGACTGCCACCCTGACGGAGGTGCTGTCCCTGTCTGTCACCTCGTCCTGCCTTGTGTCTGGATGGCACTTTCCACCACCTGCAGCTGTGCACCTGTGTCGACTACTGGGCCCTCTGCAGCACTGCAACCTGCCCAGGGCGCGACTCATTTTGGTCCCACTCTCCGCATGGGGTAGGCCCTCCATAGATATGCAGCAATGGAAGAAATAAATGCGTGAGAAGTGCACAGAGGACCAGACAGTTGGCGGCAGGAGAAGGAAGGAGACACACAGAGGACATCAGGGAGGGACCATGTGCTATTAACGGGGGAGCACAATAGAACAGTCCCCAACACCCAGTGCGGGCCCCAGAGAGCCCAGAACACAGCAGGCCCTCTCTGGGTCCCAGGAGGCCCCTTCCTCACTCTGATGTGTGCCCCGTCCTGGGTCCATCCCCCTCGGAGGACACCAGAGGCTCAGGGGGGTAAAGTCAAGGAGCCAAGCCAGATCTGACCTCAGGGCACCCCCAAAGCCTTGCTCCTGACCACCAGGCCGCACCGCCTCCTGCCACACTCTGGATCTCGCGTGGCACTGACCACGCTCAGCTTGTGTTATGGCGCCGGTGGACACATCTCATCTCCCTCTCTCTCCCGAGGGAGAGCAGGCTCATGGGGGGGCTGGGTCTGCTCATCTTAGTGGATGCAGAGTCCATTTTCCCCAACACTCAATTCACTGGCAACTCTAAGGACGGGTCCCTCTTGCGAGGTCAAAATAAAGGAAGAGCTTTGTTGCTGCTTCTAAGTTACCTTACTTGGGGAGGAAGAAGATTCTATACAGCCCACCAGAGAGCCGGGCCTTAAAGCCTTCAGCCCAGGACGGCGTGGCAGCTGCCTCCTCCTCCTCCTGGGAGAGGACACAAGACCTCTGGGGGTTCACGGGGGCCAGTGGCAGGGGAGGGGGCTCCCTGAGGGCTGGCATCTCACAGACCACAACGAAACACAGAAGAGGGCAGGTGGGAGGACAGCGTCGCAGGCCCAGGAGGAGGCGAGGGAGTAGACGGGCGGCTGCTTCGGCGGGCGCTCACCTGATGTGGAAGTTCTGCACGTTGACGTTCTTGTACGGGGCTGTCTTCCTCTGGCACCAGAGAAGGAGCCCCTCCTTGGCAGAGGTCTCTGCAAGACACGGGAGGCCGGGGAGCGCTGGCTCAGAATGAAACCCTCGGGAGCCGGCCCAGGCGGGTCGCGCTTGCAGCTCAGGCACAGGGGTCAGACAGAAGCCCGGGGAGAGGGCGTCAGATGGATGGCCGCAGCACCGCCAGCAGTAACGGCCCCTCTGTTCCAGACACGGACAGGCCTCTGCTGATCCTAACGCTGACCTGCACGCACGGCCCCGAGCAGCAGTCACTCGGCCGGGATCACGCCAGGAAGTGGCGGTGACAGGACAGCATCAGGGCCTGAACCTGTGCCGTGTTTCTGACCACAAAGCCTGTGCCTTTAACTGCCAGAACACAGCGCCAATGGGCCTTGATGCTGGCCTTGGCCTCCTCCGGGCAGAGTGAAGGACCAGCTGAGGGCCATGAGCCTCAGGCCCTGCCCATGCAGGGTCTCCCAGACCTGGCCACGGTGGCAGGGAAGCAGAGTGGGGGGCCCAGGCGGTCCTTGGTTCCCTGGGGACAGCTCTGACTGTCCTCGACAGACCAGGAGCGCTATGGGGGCAGGGAACATGTTTGTCCTGGTCACTGCTGTGGCCTGTGCCCGGGAGCCCCCTGTATATGCTGGCCGGGGGGCTTTCTTCCTCTTGTGGCACACACAGGCACCTGAGGGAAGCGAGGCAGCTCATTCCTGGGCGGCCTGGGCTGACCCCGGCCCGCAAAGGTGAAGGTCTAGGGGCGGGTGCTGAGTGGAAATGTGTGGGCGCTGACCCCCGGGAGACCCAGGCCAGGCCGACTCCGTCCGCGGTTTGTGCTGTGACTCAGGTTCCTTGACTGTAAAATGGGGCAGTCACGCCCACAGGACCAGGGTGGTGCGAGGAGTCCACTGAGATGGAGGCCGTGACAGCAGAAGGGTTGGGAACCCCACTACCCACTCCCGGGCAGGGCTGGCCCTGTGAGGGACGCCGGGAAGCAGAAGAGCCTCAAAACAGGGAGACCAACCGCCCGGAGTCCTAATCTGACTCGCCCCAACTCGGGCCGGGCTGGGGAGAAAGGCGGCTCTGCCTGTCAGCGGGCTCCCGCTCTCACCTTCCACAGAGATGTCCTGGATGGCGAACCTGAGGATGATGGTCCAGATCATTCCCAGGGTCATCTTTGCGTTACCGTCCACAATCTCTGCATGCAGGGGAGGGGGGCGGAGGGAGAGACGGTCGTCACGAGGGTGAGACGCCTCCGGCAGCCTCTGGCCCCGGCTAGAGGTTGGTTCTGATTGTCCAGCAGAGCCGCTAGCCTGTCCTCCACTGCCCTCTCTGGGAGACGGGGTCCCCTGAATGCTCGAGGAAGCACTGGCCCCAAACCCTTCTGCTGCTTAGCACCTTCAGGTTCCTGTACACCTGTCTGGCCAGGCAGAGGCAGGCCACGTCCCACCCGGCCTGCCCATTCTCTTGCCCCAGCTCCTGGCTGAGGCCTGTCCCGGCGTGGGCCTGAGTCCCCAGCCCTCTGTGCACACCTCCATCCCGCCTTGAGCGGCATGTCTCCCCACTAGTGGGTGCGTACTGCGCTACTGTCTGTTCAGCATCTGTCCACTTCCTTCCAACCCCACTGCTGCCATCTGTCTAAGCCGCTGTCATGGCCCCCAGAGCTCAACATGGCACCTCCTACACCCCCCTGCAATCCAGCCTACACAGCATCCAGGGTGGTCATTTTAAAAGGTACAACAGATTGTGTCACTCGCCTGCTTAAAACTCCATGAAGATGCCAAAAACGGAACCCGTCTTCTGGAGTCCGGCTTACAAGGCCTGCGCTGGGTGATCGGCCTCCCCTCCCACGCTCTCTGTGTCCTTTTGGCAAGCCAGGCTTTCTTACCTTAAGGACCTCCCACCTCTGTCCACACACAAAGTGCACATGCACCCCCCTTTCCTCAGATGGCTGGTCCTTCCCATCTTGCCAGCCTCTGCTTACTCATCACTCTCCAAAATGGCTCCCCTGACCTCCCCACGCCTGTCCTGGTGCCTCTCCCAGCACCTCCCTTCCCCTCACACACGGATCGCCATTTGTCAGCATGGATTTGTTGGTCTGTTTATGTGTTCACTGTCTCTCTGTGATCACCACTACATCCCCCGTACTTGGGCCCGGCCCCCGAGAAAGATGTGATGGTGCAGGAAGGGGACAGCACGGACACCAGGCCCGGACCTAGGCGCACGCTTTCTTAACTAACTGAAAACCAACCATTCTCCCACACTTCTGGGAGCGAGAGGGAAGCGTCTGGACCACACATTCTTCAGCTTTAGCGACTCAGGGAAAAATCACCTCTGCCACACTCAGGACCCCAGGTGTCCACTGCTGGGTGAGGGAAGTGAGGGTAAGCGGCCTCAGCCCAGAGTCCATCAGCCAGATGTGGCTCTGGTGGTCCTCTAACTGCCTCTGCCCCCACACCTAGCACATCAGACACAGGGAGGAAGGTGGGGACGACGGAGGGCACTTCACGAGACCTGCTCACTGACCCTTGAAAACAGAAAACTCTAGGGTGGGCTTGATTGGAAAGGAGCTACAGTGTCACCCAGAGGATGGGGCCCAACCTTCCCCAAGGATACCCTGGAGAGGAAAGGGTGGGGGCTCTATCAACCACAATGGAGAAACTCCCAATGGCCAGCCACGGCTGATGGCCCAGGGCAGCTTTCGGCTTGGCTTTACAGTTTCTGGATAAGGAAATATGCTCAGCCTGCTGCCCAGAGGTGGGGGAAGGACACAGTGTTTGTACCAGTTCTTTCCCAGGGCTGGAAACCAGGCAGAGCCACCTGCCCCTTCCCAGCATGGGGCAAAGGCAGAGATTCACTCAAGAAATCTATGCTGCGTCCCTCCCAAGTGCCAGGCACCCAGAACCAGGGGACGGGCACAGTCTGGAGAGGAGGCTGCAGCTCTCGTACCCAGTCGGTTACACAAGGAGGCTGGTCACAGAGGGCTTAGAGAGTTCCCGTGAGGGAAGGAAGCTGGCTTCTCTCATGACACAGCCACCAGCTGCTTCTCGGACCTGCAGCCGTGCCTCCGACTCCTGTCCCCTCTTATAACCACCACCAGGAAGCTTGTTCCTGCAACTGCAGAGATTGTGGGGAGACAGGGGCAGCTGGGGGCTGGGTTCTCAGGTACCCCAAAGCCCTGTAATGTCTCCAGTAGGCTGCCCCCCAGCTTTGTCCTAAGGCCCGATAGTCACAGGAGCTGGAAGGGAACCAATTTGGGCATGAACAGAGAACATTTTTAGACTGAGCTTTTCTCCAGATGAAAACTGATGACTGCCAGGGGTCTGTCCTCTAACCCCTTCTGTGTTCACGGGCTAGCATTTGGGCAACATAGATGCAGCTGCGAGCAGAAGGCTGGAGGGGAGCCAGGAGGAAAGATCCATGAAGGACAGAAATTCTCAGGGCCTGACTGAAGTTTGGGGTTTTGATTGTCACCCTCGGCCGTGGCATGTGAGGCTTGGCACCCCTCCCTGAGAGGTCCCCAGTGGGGGCAGAGCCTTGGAACTCGGGACATGCATTCTGGCCTAGTGTCTTGGCCAAACTCTCCGAGCCCTGTCATTAACAGCAATTAGTTTCCTTTGTTTTTCTAAAAGCTGGGACAACATGGATGTCAGGCATAGGAAACCCTGCTCTGACAAATGAGCAGAACTGTGGGCCAGGCTGACAGGGAGCTGCTGGGCTCCATCGGGCCTCGCCTCGTCCCTGAAGTGCCCGTGAGCTCAGACGAGAGCCCGTGACTGAGGGACAGCTATTGCTGCTCTGCAGGAGGCCTGGAGGGATGATCACGGTCCTCGGCACCCCCTAGGTACACAAGGACCCTGGGGATCCAGTCAGAGGTCAAACTCTGCCAGCCTGTGTTCCCAGCAGTCTGGGCACTGACCTTTGGGCCTGCACTCCCTGCCCTGGACCCCAAGCTGACACTGGCCTCCAGTGCCCTCTCCCCTCTGGGTTCCCTCCTGCCCACAGACACCAGGCAGGGCCCAAGGGTAAAGGAGCTCCTGGCACAGAGAGAGGCCACGTCACTGTCTGACAACGTCTCTCGGGCCCAGCACGTGGAGGGCATCCAGGGTCCGAGTCAAAGGCACTCCTCCCCCTGCAGCAGCAGCCTGCCCCGCACGGCTGGGTACACGGACCCCCAGACCTGGACTGGAGTAAGCAGTGGGGGGAGGGCGGGACAGCTTGTGGGTCCCATGTCACATCGGAGGCAGTCACTGTGGCCACTGCTGAACACGCACTGGGGCTTTAAGCACCCCAAGCGCTCCGTCACCAACACAACTCCCGTTCCGAACGCAGAGGTCAGGAGCACAGCCGCCCACCCAGCTCACCCTCGGCCCCGATGGAGACCAGCTTGACCCCCTTGCTGGCGATGAAGTCCAGGGCCTTGTTCACGTTGTTGATCTTGTGCACCCTCATCTTGCCCCGCTCCGGCTTGGGTAACCGCTCCCCTGCGCGCCGAGCACCGAGGAAGTGGGGGAGAGAGAGAAGCGTTAGGGTCCCCGCTGCCCGGGCACCCGCCCCGCCCCCACGGGCCGACGCCCAGACGCACTGGCCCGGCACAGCGGGACAGATGGAGCGGGCAGTGTCCCGGGACCCGCTGCGACGGGCCCCCGTTCCAGCTGTGGGGAGGAGCCTGACCTGAAATGACCTCCAGGAGCAGCATGAGCTTCAGCCCGTCTCGGAAGTCCTCGTCGATGTTCTCGATCTGCGTGCCGGCCTTCCGAAGGTGGGAGTTGCACCAGGCTGTGAAGGTCTGGGCAAGCAGAAGAGAGAGTGGCTGGAGGTCAGCACGCTGTCGGCCGGGCCCTGTCCCCCAGACAGCAGCAGCCACCACAGGGCCCTCGCTCAGGGACAGGCCCTTGCTCCCTCCTTGTACACACACCGCTTCTGGTCTTTACTACGACCCAGGCAGGCGCATCTGAGGAAACTGAGGCTCGGGAGCGTTAACAGACCCACCCCACGACCACCCGGGGGATGAGCGGCAGAGTGGACTGGACCCGAGTCTGTCACCCCTGGCGCAAGTGCTCTCTCCACAACACCTTGAATGAGCCCAGCACACGTGTCAGACAGGCGCCCCAGCCCGTGTGCTCGTCCAGTCCTGCAAGCCTGACGGCGCCAGGCCCCGAGAGGGAAACAAGAGCTGGGCCTGCTCTCGGGGAGCTTCCGTTCTCCTAGACAGACACACCAGCTCCTCGTGTCCCCAGGGGGCAGACCCGACCACAGGTCCCAGCCAGCAACGGCTCCCGCCTCCCACCCTCCAGGTAGGAGCTTGGGCACCAATTTCCCCATCGCTGGCCCAGAGATGACCCAGGACAGGAAAGCAGTTGGAAAATAAAAGCCTCCCGTAAATTCAAGTTTTCCTCAAGTCAGTCTCTTCAAGCTTTGGGTGGCCCAACAGCAGGCACCTCCCTGAAGGGCCAGGAGCACAGGCCCTGAGCCCTGTGCATGCCCCACTGAGTTTGCTTCCCTATAGCCCAGACTCCCCCTATTCCCCGGAGAACATCCCACTTCCAAATCTTAAGATCCAGTGTGTCTTAGAGGGGACTGCAAAGCACGTGGGAGGCAGGCACCCACCCCCACCCCCACCAGCATTAGGCAGCCCTATCAGGGGAGGAAGTTTCTGTGGAACACAAGGCATGCAGACTTTGGAAGGTGAAAGGGTACTTTTGGGTAGAGAAGGCCAGAAACGAGAAGCTCTGATTCCAAACAGGAACACAGAACCCCGAGTACAGGGCACGGGCCACGCTGCCCCCTGCTGGCTGGGGCACCTTATCAGATGCCTGGGAAGCACGTTCCATCAGTTAACGTGGACATGTCCAGACGCCTCCAGGGGAAACTGGCCCACTCAGCCTCTTGTAGCAGGGTCTGGGAAATCCCACACCTCCGTTTCTCATAGGAGCCCCGGACCCCGCACCCGCCCCGCCCCGCCCAATCTGCAGGGGCTGGTGTGGATGCGGGCAGCCAGCCAGGATGGCGCAAGAGCACAATCCATGCCCCGTGCTGGCAGAGGCGGTGAGGGGGGCGAGGGGCTTCCGAGGAGCCTCTGGCTAAGCACCACGTATTGTGACAACTGTCATCAGTCCTGCTCATTCAGAGACTCAACACAAGGCCCCTCCCAGACAAAGAGGCCACCTAATTAACACACTGCACCACAGCGAAGACTGGCACGAGGTTTCCTTCCAAATCCGAAGGGGGGCGGGGGTCTGCATTCAGGCCAGACCCCCGACCCTGCCTCTTGCCAACGTGAAAAAGTTCTGCCAATGAAACAGAGGACCCCCCGCGTGAGACTGTTCCCTCAGCTAAGGCCGCCTCGCCCTGCTCTGCCTCACCTGAGCTGGCTCCCACCCATCCCTCAAATCAGCCCGAAGGGCAGCCCCTCCAGACGCCCACACCGGCTTCTGACTCAGATGCCCCTCCGCTGTGCAGATCTCCTCACAGCACCCTTCTCTCTGGTCTCTCAACAGTCACGTGTTGTCTTCTGCTCCCCACACCCATGAGCCACTCTGAGCTCCAGCTGCTGAGCAGGTTCTCATCTGGGAATGCAGGGACCACCTGCCCCGCCGCACTTCCCACGCTTCTTCCCTCTGACTCTGAGTTCAGACCAACCAGGGCCAGCCTGCTGGCCACACCACTCATGCAGGCAAGTTACCCAACCTTCCTAACGTCCATTTCCTCATCTGTCATGTGGCGATAAAGACACCACCCAGGCCCGGTCAGTGGGAGGATTCAAGGCGACAATGAGTGCAGAGCACATGGCAGATGCGCAATCAACGGCACTTCTCTGGACGTCCCGGTGCCCCCAGGACCTCCCCCTCTCGCAAAATCCTGCCCGCCTCTTCCACAGAGGGCTTCTTCTGTTCCCTGGCCGCCCTCGCCACCACACAACACACTTGGCACCTCTCTGACAGCATTCTTCAGTCATTTTGGGTTTTCCTGAATGTTACGTGCACATGTGCACACTCCCAGCGGGTCAGAATTACATCTCCCATCTCACCTGCCTTATAATGCCCACAGCACAGCCAGCCTTGGTAGTGGGCAGCAGCAAGCACGGAACTCAGCCGCCCTGTATGGCAAGGCAGCAGGCCAGGCTGGGGCAGGCAGTGGCAGGGGATGCTGGGCCTCTGCTCTTGCATGTGCCTGAAAGATGCTGCTGGGCAGCAAAGTGGCCAATTAGATCCCATGGCTGAGGGTGCAAGGAGGCAGCTCCCAGAGAGCAAGCCCCCTGATGCTCTGGCACTGCTGGGGCCGAGATCTAGGCACCTGGTCTGCAGGCAGGGCCGGGCATGTGTCTACACGGGACCGCTCAGCAACTTGGCCTGCCTGGGCTAGGCCCGTGTGCTCTGAAGGGGCACAGGGCTGGGTCTGAATGCCACCTCCCTGGCTTACTTGTTCTGTTTACAACCAAGTGACCTGCCCTACTCACACCTCAGTTCCCGTCTCTGCAGAGTGGACTTCTCAGAATCTACCTCCTGTGCTTGCTGTAAGGATTAAACAGGGGAAATCCTTTAAAGCATCTGACCCAGTGCCTGGCATAAAGTTAAGTGCCAGAGAATTGTGCGCGTGCACACGTCCACACCCACTGCTTCCAGCTCAATCCCCGGGAAGGGTGGGACCTGGTCTTTCTACAGGGGCCCCTACCCCCCGCCCATGGTTTGGAGCAGAAACAAGATTTCAGGAGACCCTCTCAAGACGGCCCCCACTCCAACCTGGGGAGGCTCTGAACAAACCTCACCTTGTTGGTCTCAAGCCATCTGCCCTCACAGTCACCACACTACCCACCCTCTACACACGTGTCCATCTCCACACCTTTGCTCTCTTCTCTGGGCAGCAAACAAGAGCTCTGGCTCGGGGCTCACAGAGAGCTGGGGGCAAATCTTGCCTCTGCCACTGAGGCAACCAGACAGCAGGGTAACCCTGGGCAAGCAATGAGCGTCGGGTTCCTCGTTGATGAAATGGAGGCAATAATCTCTCCTCTTAAATGAAGATTAAACAAAACAATGCCAGTAAATCACTTACGACTGTGCCTGGCACAGCTAAGCACTCAGTGTTATACACACGTCAAGGAAAGGTCTGCTTTAAATCAACGGTAACTGCCATGCAATCTGTCTGCCCGGAAGCAGGCAGAGTCCCAAGCAGAACCCAGAGCAGGCGCTCAGGGAGAACACCCACCCGCCTGGCCTGGGGGGTGAGGAGGAACTCCCTCCGGAACCTGAGAGACCCAGAACAGGAAGCCCTGAGCTCTGGGCAAGGAGAGCACGACCTCATGAGGCCGCCCTTGGGCAACAGGTCAACCACGGGCGGCCACTTCACTCAGCGCAACTGGCGAGTAGGAACTGGAGTTGGAAGGGGACGTTAAAAATTCACAGCTCTTTCTGGTTGGCTACAAAAATAACATCCTTCTACACTCCCTCTCCCTACCGGTTTAGGCTAAGATGTGTGGAGGGGTGGTTTCCATAGATGGAGGCCTCGTGTGCCTGCTGTCCCCACCTCCACCATGCAAAATTCTTAGAGCGTGAGCTAACGCCCACTGCCGACAGGTCCCCCCAGCTCCGCGACGCCCCAGGCCACCGTGCGGTCAGTCCACATCTACGCCCTCGACAAGCAATGGCTGAGTGTTGATCCCGGGCCAGGTCCACGCTAAGTACGTTGTGGTGAGCAAAAGCAGACATAGGCTGCATGCTATGGAGCTCCCAGTCTGATGAGAGGATCCCATTAATCAAGCAACTACTCAACCGCAGAAGTACCACCCTGAGGAAAAGTGGTGACAACCACAGCAGACACTGTGACAGAGCTAACAACACGCTGGATGCTGCTCCAGGCACTTGGTCCTGTATTAACTTCTCTCATCCTCACTGTCTTGTGCGGTAGTTGCTGTTGTTGCCCCATTTTACAGATGAAGAGACAGAAGGTCTGAGAGGTGAAGTAACTTGCCCACCGTCAGTCACACACTTGGAAAGTCAGAGCTGGATTTAAAGTCAGGTGCCCCGGCTCCAGAGGCCATGCTGAGGTGTCATGCTGCCTTTGCCCTCCTCCCTTGCCCCTGCCCCAGAAAGGGAGCTGAAGAGTGTCCAGCACGCTGAGCGCCAGCTCCTGATCTGGAGGCAGGGCAGACACGGGGAGGTTTCTCTGAGGAGGGGATTCTCAAACTCTGATCTGACTGAATGAGTCAACGAGACCAAAAACGAGGTAGACTCTCCAGATAATGGGAACGGCACGTGCAAAGGCCCTCCAGCAGGGGGACAGAGCCCGCTGGAGAGAAGAAAGAAGGGAATGAGGGATAGAAAGCTGTGCTGGGAGGCTGGCAAGACTGACCTCATTCTTTGGTCCTTCAAAAGGTCAAGCTGGCTGCTGCCGTGTGGGGGCCAAGCTGAACGAGGCAAGGGTCAAGCTGTGATGACCGGGGCAAAAAGAGGGTAAAGAGCCTCGGAGAGACACTTGGCAGGATGAGAGCAGAGGAGCCATGTCAGAGACGCCAATGGTTGTGACCGAGAAATGCTCAGGTTTCAATTTCCTTTGGGGGGGCCAGAGCTACTGGCCCTCTGTGGGAGAAGGGAAAGGCAAAAAGCACTGAGCTCCTCTGGGTTTTACTGTCAAGGGCATTTTCCAGGGGCAGCACTGACTCTGAGCGGTGGCCACGCCCCCAGCACCTCACCAGAGAGGCGCTCGATGCTCTCACCTGGCCGACAAACGCTGACCTGCGCATGGCAGGAAGCAAGACAGGCACAGAATCTACATTCTGATGGGGGGTGGGGGGAGCATGCGAGTAATTTAGCAAAAACTGCTAATTGCTAGTTCTTAGTATTTACAAAGAGTAACACTACAAAACCTTCAACCCCATGGTCACGTGAGATGTTATCATCTCCATTTTAGAGACAAAGAAACTGAGGCAGGGAAATTGAGTGACTACCCCAAGGTCACACAGCTAATAAACACAAACATAGGGTGGCCATTCATTCTGCAACATCTGAGCAGAGTGCTTGGTACCAGCCTGGCAGAGCACACCTGGCAGAACCGAGTCAAGAAGGGCCCCGGCCCCACCGCAGTCCCTGAGCTAGAGGGGAGCTCACACTGTGGGATGGGCAGGCAGAGCTGCTCCTTCAAGGCTGGACTGGGCAGGCAAAACAATGCCAACAGTGGCCCTGTCATTCTGTGAAGGGAGCTTGCACCCAGCCCTTGACCTGTCTAGGGAGGAAGGAAGGATGTGGACTCGTCTGCCTCTGAGAACACACGTGAAATAAACCACAGAGAAGAAAGAGCCTTCAGAATGCGCCTCTGCACACTGGCACCCTGTCGAAGATTCTCCTCGGTTGCTAAAATAGCACAGGGTGTGAATGGGGGACAGGGAGGGTGGAAGAAGAGAGAAAGAAGAGCTTGTTGGTTCGTCTGGGGCCCACTGCCACCATCAACGCTGCCTGTGCCGGTGCACTGGGGAAGGCAAGCTTCGGGGGGCCCCTGAGCTGTTTCTGCTTTGTCACTGGGTGCTGGGGGAGAGGGAGGAGGCTGAGCATCGCTGTCATAAAGTCCTTCCTGTGTCACAGGGACCCCTCCCAGTTGCCAGGATGTGGGGTGGCTGGGTGAATGAATGATGGACATTGTTCAGGAGGTGACCTAAGTGGCCAGGAATGTGGCAGCAGTGGGCTTTAATGAGCCATTCATCGACGACTCCCTCCCCCAACCCAAAGAGGTAAGCCGTCTCTACACTGGGGCAGGCACTGAATCAGAAACAAACATTCGGGGACACAGGGCAACCGAGTGGTGCTCCAGTGGGCAGAGTGATCGTGAGTTTGAGAGGAGAGAATCCGGCAGGGGGTGGCGGCTGACCCAGCTGAAAACACTGTCCTTCCCTTTTCTACCCAATGACTTCGGTTACAAAACACATTCTTAGTGCTGAAGGGGGTGGTGTGGAAGGAAACGTCTGTTGGAAGCTGGAATTCCACTAAGCCCAGAATAAAGAGAATCTCTTGCAAAGTCCGTTTGGACAGAGAAATAGGCTCACCGGAGTCCCTAGGCTGGGGCGAGCACGCTGGCTTTGATTACTGTCACTGCCAAAGGAGGGTCCTGGACCAGGGTGGGAGGCTGCACTGTTTCCACCCGCCTGGCAGATGCTCACATGTGGATTCCATTGACTCCAAGCTTGACAAGATTTTAGGAAAAACTGTTCACTGCCTCATGCTGTGTCCCCCGCCTTCCACTGTGTATACCACCCACCCCTTAGAGGGGTGTCACAGGCCAACAGCCTGACCCAGAAGGACCAGTTGCATATCCTTCCCCCAGGCCCAGGGCTGATGGGAACCGGCCACAGCAAACTCCCCCAGGGCACATGGAGACAAGACAGGGCTCCCTAGGGTGCTGGGAGTTTGCAAACCTGTCTCTGCAACATCGTGTTGGGTTTGCCGCTCCGCTGGGGCACCAGCTGCTTTGAGGGGGAGGGCGCCGTCCCACCTCTTGAACTCCCACCTTGCCTGCTATGGCCTCGGATGCTGCCCATGGTTCCTGCTTCCACGGGTCCTCGGGAAAGGTGTCCGGGGCTGGGATACGGGGGAGCGACAGCTATTTATTCCTAGGGTAGGCATCCACCCTTATCGCCCATCTGCCAGGCTACTGCCAGGCCTCAGGCAAGGCCTGGCCCCAGTGGGGCGTCTTTTCAGTTCCTGAAAGCAGAGACTGCTCCCCTGGCCCCTGGGCTTCATCACCAACTATAAAGGCACTTTCAGGGCCTGACCACTAAGCCTTCTGGAATCTGGGTTACCAGCGGGCCAGGCGACAAGGCGATCGCCCTGGCAACCTCTGCGTGGATCTGTCCAGGGCGTCTATGAAGGCTCTGAACAGTTCTGAGATTGCACATGTGAGCACTTTTTTAAAGATCCGTTGTCTTTACCAGACTCCGGAGGAGAAAGAAACCAGGGACCAGGCTGAGAGAACAGAAATTGAACTAGTCTTGATGACATGGCCGCAACTAAGACAGAGGCAGCAGCATGGGACTCAGACAGCCCTGCCAGCACGGGCAATCGGGGCTGGTGGCACTGCGGCACGGGGACACAATGGGATCTAACTCCATATCCAGCCAGGGGCAGAGCGGGCACCCTGTGTGTGCCTGCCCCATGACGACATAAGCTAATTTGAAAGCAATTACAGAGAAATGTGGAATGCTTCTTATGTTCTGGCCTGACGTTGCCTTATTCGGAGTTTTCTCGGCCTACATGAAAAAGCTCTGACTTCCCAGTCGGAGGAGAGGTATAAATACCGCGGAGTGCGGCAGCAAGCATTCCAAAGGGCCTGCGTGTCCACCCAGAAACCAGCTTTCCCCCACGCCCCCTCCCAGTAGCCAACATTCCCACCTCGGCCAATCCCCTGCGAGGCGCCAAGAAAGCTCGCATGCTGTTGCTGCAACGGACTGAACTTGGAATGCAGTCCCTTCCTCGTGAGAAACACTGGTCCAAGCCTTTCTTCTGGCTCTTCACAGGGCTGGCTGTCTCTCATCACTCAGGACTTCCCTCCCAGGTCCTCACCCCAGGAGGGCTCCCCTGGCCTGCTACGTCCACCACACCATCACGTTCCTCTGCTTTGTTTTCTTCACTGGACTTAGTACCATCAGAAAAGACGTTCTATCCACACCCAGGCTCCCTCCCAAGTGCAACATACGCTCCAGGAAAGTGGGGTCCTGCCTGCTGCCAGACCCGCGGCCTGGAATGGTGCCTCACACACAGCAGGTGCACAGTAGATCCCAGGATGAATGGAACAGGGTTGGGGCTTCTCGTGTCCAGCCATTTAGGACTTCATGGTTTCTAATCCCATTTTATCCTGGTGAGGGTCCCTTCTTAGGGATAAAACTGCTTGCTTTCAGGAGTTCAAAAAAATAACCTTGGGGCTGTAGATATTCCCAAAACAAGCCAGGGCAGACACTGCTCTCGGCTTGCCACTCCAATGGAAGAGAGGAGCCCTCAGCAGCCCTCTTGGCCCAGGCATCTGAGGCCAGTGGACCTGGAGAGACCCTGGGTCAAGCAGGGCTGGGCCTACACGGGGGTAACAGTGGGTGGGCGAGGAGGCAGGCTGAGGAGCTGACAGACGCTCTCAAGACATCAATCTCCCAGGTCTACATGGGTGACCAGAGGACAATGTGGCACAATGCTCCAAGCAAAGGCTCTCAAGTCTAAACAAACGTGGGTTCAAATCCTCACTTTGCCACTTACTGTGTGCGGCCACAGAAAACAAATGTCACCTCTCCAGACTTCAGGTTCCTGCTTCATACAATGAGGATACCAGACACGATGCAAGCATTCAGCAGGATGATACAGAGAGACCACTACACACACACAGCCCAGCAGAGTGAGCGATCAATGGATGCTGTGTTCATTGCTATATTATTCCTATCCTGGAAGGTGTCATCATTGGTATCAGCACTGCAGGCGAAGTCAGGCCTCCCTAGGATTCACCAAGTTGCTGGCTGCATTCTGGAGGCTGACACGAAGCAATCTTCCCCACATCTCTCCTCCCTTAGCCTGCCACTTGACCACCAAATGAGTAAAGCAATGTCACTCTCAGATCTGGTTCTTCTTGCTTCCAGAAATCCTTCAAATCCAGTGGTTCTCAACCCTGGTTAGAATCACCCAGGAGCTTTTCTGATTCTTCTTTTTTTAATATAATGAATATTTATTGTTTTAAGCCATTAAGCTTTGAGGCAATTTGTTATGCAACAGATAACTAATACAACATAGAAGCAGAGTTGCCAGATCATAGGTGTGTATACTCTTTTTAATCACGTGCATAGTTTGGAGGATCAATATTTTTTTACTGAGTTATAATTCACATAAAATTCACACCTTTAAAGTATAAAAGTCAGTGAGTTTTAGTATATTCACAAGTTTGTACAACTATCACCACTATCTAACACCAGAACATTTTCATCATCCAAAACTGGGAGCAGTTGCTCCCATTTCCCCTCCCCGCCCCCCAAACCCCCAGCAACCACTTATCTACTTTCTGTGTCTATGGATTTGCCTCTTCTGGACACTTCATATAAATGGAATCATATAACATGTGAGCTTTTGTGTCTGGCTTCTTCCATTCAGCATGTTTTCAAGGTTCATTCATGTTGCAGCATGAGTCAGTACTTCATTCCTTTTTGTCTGAATAATATTCCATTGTATGATATACCACACTTTGTTAATCCATTCATCAGTTGATGGACACTTGGGTTATTTCTACCTTTGCTATTATATACCTCTGCTATTATAAATAATACGGCTATGAACACTCATGTACAAGTTTTTGTGTGGATATATTGCTTCCAGTTCTTGGGTATATACCTAAGAGTGTAATTGCTGGGTCACATGGTAACTCTATGTTTAATCATTTGAGGAATTGCCAGGGTGCACCATTTTACATTCCCACCAGCAATGTATGAGGGTTCCAATTTCTCCACATCCTCACCAATGCTTGTTATTATCTGACTTTTTGATTACAGTCATCCTAGTGGGTATGAGGAGGTATCTCATTGTGGTTTTGATTTGCATTTCCCTAATGACTAATGATGTTGCACATCTTTTCATGTGCCACTGACCATTTGTATATCTTCTTTGGAGAAATGTCTATTCTAGTTTTTTGCCCATTTTTAACTGGGTTGTCTTTTCATTGTGGCATTGTAAGAGTTCCTATATATCCTGGACACTAGACCCTTATCAGATGTATCATTTGCAAATATTCAACCCTGTTCTGAGGAATGTCTTTTCACTTTCTTAATAGTGTCCTTTGAAGCAAAGAAGTCTTTAATTCTGATTTTGATTTTAATTTTGAAGTCTAATTTATCTATTTTTCTTTGGTTGCTTATGTTTTTGGTGTCATAGCTAATAAAATATTACCTAATCCAAGGTCATGAAGACTTATGCCTATGTTTTCTTCTAAGTTCTATAGTTTTAGCTCTTACATTTAGGTCTTTGATCCAGCTGCAGGTACTTTTTTGTACACGGTGTGAGGTAGGGGTCCAACTCCATTCTTTGCAAGAATATTCAGTTCTTGCAGCAGACTATTCTTTCCCCATTGAATATGTCTTGTACCCTTGTTGAAAATCAATTGACAATAAATGTATGGGATCTAGGAGCTTCTTAAAAATGCCTGAACTTCACTCCAGGCCAAATGAATCAGATTTCCTGGAGGTGGGTCTTGAATGATGATATTTTACAAAACTCGCCAAGTGAGTCTAACGTGAAGGCAGGGTTGAGAATCACCACTCTAATTTGACCCCTCATTCTATAAATGAGGGATCTGAGGCCCAGGTAGAACCAGGGAGCCCTTGCCACTGGATGTTAGACTGGACTGGACCCTTGGAGCTAAAAGAAACCCCAGAGAAGCAGGGGATAAGCAGCCCAGGATAGGGAGGTGCCCCAGTCTGAGCTTGTCTCTGTTCTCAAATGAACTTTTCCAGAGCCATCCCACACGCAGAAAACCAACCAACCAACCAACCAACCAACCCAAAGCCACTCAGATTACACTGCAAAAAACTGGGTCCTGTCCAAGGGGGAAGAGCCGCCCTCTCTACACAGAGTCTACAGGGAGATAAGGGTCTGAACTAAAGGCAGGTGGGGCCCACAGGGCAGAGGGAGGAGGCAGTGCCTCTCACAGGAGAGCTTTTCAGCAGGAAGAGGAGATGGGAGAGGCCTACCTTGAAATAGCTACCTTTAAAAGAGAAAACTTCCACTCCCAAAAGGCAGTTTTTAAATTAGGGCAGCGGCAGAAGCTGGGGCCCTGCCTTCCGCCTCCTCTGGCCCCATCTGGAATTTTGCTGTGAAACGATAGGGCACAGGGGGCCCTTCACCTGGAGAACAGGGCGTCTGAGCTACAAAAACCCCATTTACTTTCAATGGCTTACAGCTGAGCTCAGGTTTCGGGGTAGGAGGAGAGATTAAAGATCGTCTGGTTTAAACTTTGATCCTTTAAAAAGATAGCTGAGTGAGCCAGTTCTGGCCTCGAGACTGTGTAGCTTGGAATCCTAACAAGCGCCTGAGAGGACCAGTCTTTAGAATTCACGTTTTAGCCCAGACAAATCCACTCGTGGACTTGCTCATTCAGATAACAGGCGTTTGGGATTTGGGGAGAAAAAGTCAGAGGGGGCACTGATGGGACTCAAGTGATGTTCAGGCAAGTGCTACTTCTGCCCTGAGCCACCGAGGCTCACCCCGGGGACTCCCCAGCAGAATCGGGAGGTGCAGAGTGCCACGGGGCACAGGCACCTGGAGGCAGGGCAAACACTCCCTTCACCTCTCCCTCTGCTCGCCTCCTAGCAGACAGCTTGTTTTCTGCTAGAACTTACATGATCCACACACTGGGCGTTGTTGGCGGAAGGGCAACCATGCCGGGCCCAGCAGTGATTTCTAACAGTGGTGCGGGTTTCGCCTTTGACAACTGAAACTCCTCCTTGGTGATCCTTTTCCTTTTTCCTGTTTTGGGATGTTCTGACTCATCCGTGTGCCGGTTAGGTCAGAAGCCTTCTCCTACTCCAGTGAGCGCAGGGAGGGGTGTCTGGGGGTGGGCGACATGGCTAGGTGGAGCTGTTGGTCTGCAAGTCCGTGCTCTTGACACGCTGGGGGAATCAGAGCCTGGGGCAGCGCTCACAGACACACGCTTGTTTCAGACAGACTATCCCACCAGCTTCCACTCTCAGAGCCTGGGTGTAAGACGAGCCCTCTGAGAAGCAGGGCAAGTTTGCAGGCTGAGAGAATACAGGGCATTTATCCGCACGATCAAGCCCTCTCATCTCTCGAGCGGACAGCACTGGCAGGGAGCCCGCAGAGGTGCTGGCTGCCTTTCCTTGAGGATCAGCAGAGCCCCTCTTCAGGGCTGGCACCGAGCAGGGGCCCAGTGAGTGCTGCATGAGGGAGTGAATGAACCCATCAGTCAGTCTGGGAGGTGCCTCACCCGGAACTTCCGGGCGTGGAGTCTGGAGTCTGCTAAGAGGCAACCGGTGGTGTTCCGAGTCACCCACTCAGCCACACGCGAGCAGCGCTGGCTCTACTTCCTGCCAGAGCATTCGGCTGGTGTGGGGGCACGATGTCTGTGGTTAAGAAATCACTCCACATTTGGGGTCTTGTTTTTCTTTACCAAAGTCACTCCATCTTAGACCCCTTGGACAAACGAGATGGACAATATTAACAATGTCTTGGGAGCATTTAAAAAAAGAAAAACCAAAATAAGGTTCTATAGCCAAACGGTAATTATAGGTTTGGGAGGAACCAGTGGAGAGAGACTGAAACCTCTGACTCATAATTGCTCCATTAAAAATGGTGAAACCGTTTGCCCTGGCAGAGTGACAGGGCTAGACTCTCACCCGGGCTCGCCCCACCTACAGGCCTTCCCGGGGCTGGTCCTAAGTCCCGGCCAAACCCCACGGCAGTCATAAGGGGCGGCTGTCTCCAGGAGCAGTGTGACGTCAGAGGAGAAAGGGGCCCCTGACACTCTCAGGGGCAGATCTGACTCCTGGCCCTATAACAACAGAGGAGTGGCGGGGTGTATTGATGTTGGGGTGTGTGTGCATGTGTGTGTGTGTGTCTGAGGTGGGGCAGTGGGGGCATGGAGTACCCTCGTGAAGGTGTGGGTTCAGTTTTCCAGGACTCATCGAATCAGTTCAATCTGCCCCGTTAAAGCTGCTGAGGGGCTGGGCCTCAAACTAAGGCAGCAAGAGGTGTTTTTATGACTGGGTGGGGCATAGGGCTTACGCTAATATAATTGTACGAATGACTCACATTTACTGAGCCTTTACTGTGTACCAGGGCTTGTTGTGAGTGCTCTACATTTTACAGATAAGGCTCCAAAAGCTGAAGCCATCTGCCCAGGGTCACACAGCTGGCAGGTGCCAGAGCTGGACCCCCCTCATCTCCTAACTAACCTCAAGTCTGGCCAAGGCTGCTTTCTGACTCTGGTTCCCACTCCATCAGGCCCTGTGAGACACCTCGCAGTTTCTCTCATATGATCCACTCTAAGGAAGACACACAACCAAGTGCGGCCCCAAGGCCCTTGGCCAATTCCATCTACCACACACGAGCAGGCCCAGCGCTGGGCTGCAGGGTGAGTCACGGGAGAGGGAGGGAGTCAGGTGACCCGGCGAGAATCAGAGCTATGCTGAGGTGGCCTGGTTACCTTGACATTCCTGTGATTCTGCCAAGGTAAAAAGTAACCCGAGGAGTTTGCCTTATATGGGCACAGTGACAGATTTCGACAGGACGTGTTAACTGACCCTGCATCAAATCCGTTCCCGGACTGCATAGGAGATGCCGATAAAGCTGCTCTGAAAGTATAGGAAATAACAATTTATGACGGGCTATCGCCAGTGACTCATAAAACAAAGGTGCAGCCCAACTGCCATTGTGTGCCTTTTAGAGAAGGGGGAAAGGCTGGTGGCTCTCAGGTCAAGCGGCTGTATCACTCTCCTCCCCACACGTGGCGGGGAGGCCTGGCTCAGATCCTCCCTCTGTTCGCAGGGCCTGGCGGAAATCAACTTCAGACTGGAGCAGGACAGCAAGTCCTGTCTGGGCTCAGAGAGCCCCGAGCACCTGCTTTCTCCTAGAGCGGCCCAGGAGAGGAGAGGCAGGGGCTGCGCTGGACGCACCGCCTTTCGGGCCAGCAGGGGACAAGATGGTGGGGTGTGGGTGCCCTGAGGCTGCATGAGGACCTAAGGAGCCGACTGGGCCTCACGGATTCCAGTCATCCCTGCCCGGGCCCAAAACGCTGGCCTCAGACGCCTCCTCTCAGCAGCCCCCCGCCCCTCAGAGGGGGACACTCACTGTTCTGAGCTCTCCCCAACTTCATTCATTCATTCAAACATATTGGGCATTGACCACACGCTGCCTACTCTTCTGAGCACTGTGATTAAACAGACACACAACTGCCCTCATGAAGTTTACGGTCTAGTGGAGGAGTCAACACATAAGAAAAGAAAAGAATGAGACTCTTCATTCTCAAGACCAAGAGATGGTGCAGTAAAACAGGGCAATGTAACAAAGAGTGACTGGAGGAGGGGACACACAGGGAGGGAATCAAGTCCAGCTGGTCAAGGAGGACCTCTCTGTGGATGTGACATGTGAGCCTGAACAGATAGAAAGAGCCAACCAGTTGACCAGTAGGAGATAGGTCATTCCAGGAGGAAAGGCCCCAGGCGAGAACAGGCTCAGTGGGCACGGCTGGAGCAGAAGGAGCCTAGAGGAAGAGGAGGAGGGGCTGGTTCACCAGCACCCTATAGGCCATGGGGTGGGGGGGGTCTTATTCTAAGAGCAGCAGACAGCCTTTGGAGGGTCTCATGGGGGAGCAGCATGACCAGAGGGATGGTGTGGGAAGACCCCCAGTGGCTGTGTGGATGACAGGGTTACAGCAGTGAAGACGGAGAGAACTCGGAAGGCAGAGCCCACAGAACCAGGAGGCCGGGGCTGTGAGGTGACTGTTCTCCCACGTCGCATGAAGCTGCATTCACATGCAGGCCCAGGACTCCCCCCACCCCCACCATGGTCTTTAGAAACACACAGGGCCGAGGGTGAACTACACGGACTTCACACAGGGCCATTCCGAGGGCAACAGCAGGGCATCGCTTCCTTTAGCAGAGAAGTGGGAGTTGTACCAAGAAGTGATGTTCAAACAGCATTCCCCAAAGAGCTGGGCCTTGAGGGGTGCTGGGGCGGGGTAGGGGGTAGCCGCCCCTGACTCAAATTTAACCTCAGCAGCTCTTTCATCAATTTTATAATATGGCAGATCCACATGAGATGCAACTTCAAAAACAGTTGTGTTGTCGAAAAACATCATCGCTTTCAATCTTAAATCCTCCATGCAAAATCTATTCCCAATGGCTATCGCCCTCCACAGTAGCCCCCACATCCCACCGGACTGAGGGAGGACAGGGCTCCGTCAGGCCGAGGATGGAAGGGGAGAGAGGAGTTTCTGGTTCTACTGATGTGAAACCCCGTCCCTCTCCTCCCCTGCTAAAGCCTTTGATCCTCTCTGCTCCGTGGGTGGCAGCGGCGGGAGGCAGGCAGACACCACATGTGCTGCGGACACAGGCTGGAAGGCTGGGGCCTGCCCCCTTCTGTAAGGTGGAGCAGCAAAGAAAGGAAAGATAAGGAGGCCTATGTCCCAGCGCTCCCCCAGGGTCTGGCCTGGGACCCACAGATGGAAGCTGACGGGGAGAACCGGAGAAAGGCAGCCTGAATCCCGCAGCAGAGCCGCCCAAGTCGGCAGCCATCCTCCTGGGTGGGAGCAAACCCTTGCCGTGAGGTTCTAACTTCCACAGCATCCTCTGCTCTTGGAGAGAAAACAAAGCAAAAAGGAAGAACTAAAGGCAGAGAGAATGAGAAATCCTTACTTTACTTAACGAAACGTCTACTAAGGTGAAAGTGGCCTTCAGGTAGCTTCCCGCCTCCCGGGGGACTGAGGTTCAGGACAAGGAAAGAGAACCACCACCAAGGGTCAGGGAGACCTGCAGGGCCTGAAAGTTCTGTCCTGAGGAACATATGGGCCAGCTGGAGAGGGACACCGGTGAGCCAGTCGCTGCAGGGCAGTGTGATCCGAGGACAGCAGAGGTCGGTGACACCTGATCTGGGCCCTGAAAGAGGAGCACTGTTCCGATAGGTGGTGACCGGGAGGAAGGTCGTTCCCCGCAGCAGGAACGTCAAGAGCAAAACCACAAATGCGCAGGAGATGTTTGGGGACCCCTATGGGAAAGTGGCAGGAGAAGGAGTCAGTTGGGGCCAGAGGTGGAGAGGCTGCAGAACTCAGAAGCTGTGCTCGGGCAGCAGGCGCGGAAAGGTTTCCGTGTGCCCCAGTTAGATCCGCGTCTCAGAAAGATGACATCCACGGAGCCACCAAGCTGAACCAGAGGCTGGAGTGAGGCCAGTCAGGAGGCCGCTGTGGGAGAGCTGGCCGCGGATGGTGTAACAGGGATGCTGATGGCGGTGATGGGAGCCAACGTGGGAGTCCTTCCTGTGAGCCGGGCGTGTGCAAAGGGCACACCAGTGCTAACTCACTGGAGTCTCACCACAGCCCTCGGAGGCAGACATTATCCTCACAGAGAGGTTGAGGCACTTTTCTGAAGCCACACAGCACCCAGGCTATCTGACTTGAGAAGCTGCACTTAGAGCACTAGCGTGGTCCCGCGTCAGGACAACACAGGAAAGGACTTTCAGGTGGTGGTTCTCTCTACTCGTCCTGAACCTCAGTCCCCCAGGAGATGGGAAGCTACCTGAAGGCCAGTTTCACCTTAGTAGACGTCTAGTTCAGGAAAGTAAGTATTTCTCATTTTCTCTGCCTTTAGTTCTTCCTTTTTTCTTTGTTTTCTCTTCAAGAGGAGAGGATGCTGTGGAAGTAGGATTCCAAGAGATATCCGAGAGAAAGAAAGAAGTAAAACTTGGTGCCCATCACAGAGTGAGGAGTCAAAAGAAGATTCCACTGTTTCTAACTTGGATGACTTATGAATGGGGCCATGTCGCACCCGGGAATGGAGAACCCAGAGGGGGCTCGAGAATGAGTTAGTTTGGGACAAGCAGAAAGTGGAGCATGTGCTGCACGACCAGCTGGCCTTCAGAAACTGAAGCCCAGAACTCAGTAACAAGGTCATCTGTTCACACACTCATGCCTTCAGTCACTCAAACGTTTCCCGAGCTTCTACTCCGGTCGGGCCTAGTGCTGGCACCAGGGATACCGGGAGAATGAGACAAGGTTCCTCTATGGAAGACCTCAAAGTCTAACAGGGGACAGAGACGTGTTAGTGAACAATTGCACCAGAGACTGATAAGCAGGTCAGGTCTGGAGACCTGGGAGTCCTGTGCACTGACACGAGACGTGAGGCCTGGGGAGGGCGGGAAACAAAATCCTCCAGGGAAAAGGCCATTGTGAAATGCCCACATTCCAGAGGGGGGTGGAGGGAAAGGATTCAGAGACGAGGGATGAGAAGGAAGAGTCGGAGAAGTAAAGAGGTGCTGTCAAGGAAGGCAAAGGGAAGGAGGTTTCGCTTTCTTAAGACATAGTCAGAAGCATCAGGTGTAACAGTGTGTGGTTATATAAAAAAGAGACATCCACATCTACTAGAGAAACACTGAAGCATCTATGGGTGACGTCTGGGGCTGTCTTTAAAATACTTGAGGGAGAGGGTTGAGAGGAAATGATAACCATTGATGCTGGGTGTTGGGTACATAAGGATTCTCTCTACTTTTGCATATGTTCACAAATGTGTGTGTGCACACGCGCGTGCAGTTTTTTGAAAGGATTGCGCGTTGCAGAGAGGTTGAGAAGAGAGGGAAGGGACCTGTATCCCCAGCACCTAATACAGTGCCTGGCACGTAGGAGGTGCCACATCATCCTGATTAGGCGGGGGTGGAAATCAGCCAGTCTCCAGAGATCTTCGAGCAAGCAGACTCGGGGGAGCTGAACCTCCGGGGCTGAGAAGTATGCGGGAAGAGAGGAAACGGAAGCAGCGAACAAAGGCTCACACATTTTTTAAATGCACCGAGGCCGATATGCAAGCACGTTTCTTTTTCCCGGGACAGAACCCAGCTTGTGGGCCATGCAGCACGGTTCTATCCTCCTCCAAGAGAACACAGGCTTGACTGTACCAAGGTGAAGCTGGACTCCTCCACCCCCACTCCAGCTTCAGATTCCCACAAGTTCCCAGTGTTCCCCCCTCACTATCCAGTAAAGGCTGCTGGGGCAAATGGGCCTATTCAAAGGCATATGGGAGCACACCTTACTATCTCCAAACAAACAAGCCATGTCTTTCTCGCGTTTCTCCTCTCCTGCAGAACAAAGTCGCATTTAAAAGGAGAAACAGTTTCAGGTTTTGTCTCCTGAACAGAGAGAAGGTCCCAGGGGCAGGGGCTCGGAACACAGAGGGGCTCGTTCCCGGCATCGCTCACACCGACAGGAAAGGAGGTGTGGAGGGTCACGGCAGACAAAGCCCAAGGCCAGGTCTGACAGCAGGGACAGGGTGGCCCTGTCATTCTGGGTCCTGGCCTGGAGAACACCAAGGAGCTATCGGATTCTGCTCAACCACGCCGTGCAGCCTCTATCTTTCTCTTGATTTTCCATGGTGCTGACTTCTCTGCCAATGCCCCACAAATAACAATGGCCACCAAAGACGGCCCAGACTGTGCTTCCTCTCCTGGTTGCACGTCTCCAGGCTCAGCTTGGGACATGGAGACGAGTGGGCTGCCCCAGAACATGGTACAACCGTCAGCTGGGTTTCAGGAAGGTAGGCAGCTGGATAAACCACAAGGCTGTTCTTATGTTTTTAGCTAACCCTTGAAACAAAACACTTTATTGTCTCTTACTATATAAGTTAATTTGACCTATAGGTAGTAATTTCTGTATAAAATGGAAAAGTTGAAAAGAAAAGGTCTCCCTGTGTTGAGCCACTGCATCATTCTGAGGCCAGGTGCCTTCTCTGGTCACAGTGACCATTGGGTCCCTGCTGCCTAGACCCGCACCTGGCAAACAACGCATGGACACCTGGCTTGGTAAATATTTGCACAAAATAGGATGGATTCTGTTCTAATGATGATTTTCCCACCTCTCCAAGCAACAGTGACATCTCCCCTCCTTTCCGCACTAGAAAAGCGTCCTATTTGTGTGTCATAACTAGCAGGCACTGCTGCAGAATTCTGCAAGGACAGCTGGCTGCCCACTGGGTCTGGAAGCGTCCCAGGGAAGGACTTGTTTTTTTTTTGGTGAGGAAGATTGTCCCTGAGCTAACATCTGTGCCAATCCTCCTCCGTTTTGTATGTCAGATGCCACCACAACATGGCTTGATGAGTGGTGTCTGGGTCCATGCTCAGGATCTGAACCCGTGAACCCTGGGCTGCAGAGGCGAAGTGAGTGAACTTAACCACTACACCACCAGGTCAGCCCTGGGGGGAGGATTTCTTATGACCTTCCAGAGCACACAGCTTAGTGTAGGGCCAGCTTTTAGATGGGACTCGAGTGGCCTGCAGAGGTGACCTGGGCCCAGAAAGTGACAGAGCCCTCTTTCCCAGAGGAGGCACTGTGGGCGATCACTCTACCCCTAACACCAAGCAGAAGTGCTGTCCCATGGGAGACACTCGGACAAGTAGATGGACAGATGAGTGGCAGGTCCATTCTCCCTGCCCTACCGGCTGGTTATTTATCCATTCATTCAATGAATATTTATTATTGAGCACCTAGATCTGCCAGACATTGTCGCACAGCTAGGGACACAGCAGTGGACAACACAGATTCAGTCTCTGCTCTCAAGGCCCTCACAGTCTCACGGCAGGTGGAGAGCAAGGACGGTTAGAGATAAAAGGAGAAGTAAAGGTGATGGGCATGGCCCTCAGAGAGGGACCGAACCTCAGGCTGGAGGAGTCAGGCACGACTTCCCTACAAACAGGAGTATAAACTCAGATCTAAAGAATGATTTGCAGGGGAAAGAGGTTCCACAGGTAGGACAGAGCACGGAGCAGAGAAGTGGCTGGCGTGCCTGGAGCACAGTGGTGTGATGGGAGTGGGAGAGAGGAGGCTGGAGAGGGAAGAGCTCCTGCAGGGCCCAGCGGACTTCTCGATTTGATCCTGAGGGCAAGGGATGTGGATCAAGATTTGCAGCAGAATATCATCTGGCTTCTGTGTGGAGAATGGATTGGAGGGGGCCAGGGGTTGGCAGTGCTCAAACTTCAGCATGGGCACCTGGGCCACCCTGGTTCTCCCCTGGAGCCCCTGGTTCTGCTCCTGCAAGGGGACAATGGGGCTGCTTCAGGAGAGCCAAGAGACCTCAGGGCTTCCTGAGATGAAAAGCTGCAACTCAGGCCTTTCCGGGCCTGTCTGTGGTGAGGAGCAGAAAGGCTGCCTGTTTACCTTCCACATCCGGCCCCAGAGGCCCCGCCCGGGTGGAAGGCTTCCCAGAGGGGAGGACACATGTGGCATTCTGCAGGACACACAGCAGCTCATCTAGCCTCCTCAGAGGCACCGGGGGCCACTGGCCACCCTCAGGAAAGCCTCCAGCCCACTTGCTCTCCCAGCTTAGCGTTCTCGCCCAGCAACGCGTAGTCTGCGCCGAAACCACAGGGGCTCCATCCACCACCCTGTGCCTGAGATAATCGGGATGAGTAAGAGACTGCCGCCTCTTTCTAAGAATCTGACTTCCAAGACCCCTGAAATGCCTAATGCTCACACATCCAGCAGCTGAACTTGCTAGATCTCAGGGTCAATCTTCAAAGAGCACCTGGCTTCAAATTTAGTTATCCTAAGTCATTTCTCTTGCCTCAGTTCTTTGGCTGCAGTTTCCAGTTGGAGAAAGGTTCCCCGGTCCCCAACCAGTCACTCCTATCAAGGTTCCAGATCCTATAGGATGAGACCTCAGCCCAAACCCCCACCCCAGGAGACGGAGTAACGATTAAAACGGCCACTATTTACTGATCGTTACAACATGCCAGATGTGCCCCACGCCACCGCCTCACTGAATCCTGACAACCCTGAGGTAGATACCTCACTGGGCCTGTTCTATGATGTAGGGACCCGGTTCCCCCCAAGGCGGTGCTCAGTCAAACGCTTGTCTCCAACCTAAGATGCTGAAGTGGAGGTGGAATGCCCACGGACGGGCAGAACTCCAGGCTCTCGAAGCAGGGACGCCCCCGCCTCTGTCCTCTCACCATATGCCACCCTTCAGGACCCAAACTGCAGGTGCTTTGACGCTACCCCATGCCCGATGAGGAGGAAACCAAGGCTTCCCTGCTCTAAGTCCCTCAGGCAGGAAGTACTGGGCCAGGATCAGCACCTGAGCCTCTCTGGCTTCACGGCCTCTGTTTGTAAGAAGCCGAGTCTGCAGCCTCCAGTGCAGGACCGAGCCTGAGAACACTCGTGGGTCCAGCTGCAGCCTCCACTCGGCCCAGCCATGCACTTCGGGAGCACCAGCTCTGCTACAAGGCCCCTTGGCTGGGCGATGAAGAGCTGGGCCCATCCAGCTGACCTTTCATCGGGAAACCCTCTGGTAGCGGCTGAAACGTCTGCCCAGCACCTCATCAGCCAAAGTGCATACGACAGCAAGATGGACTTGAGCCCTTCGAATAGCTGGAGGCCTCCACCATCAGCCAGAAAGAATGCACTTGAGATGTTCAAAGATCCTCCCTCTCAAGAGATATTTCTAGGCTTATTAAAAAGCAACAAAGTCGAGAAGGCAACACCCAAGCCAGGTTGGCTGTACTCTCGCCATATGCTTTTCAGACCGAGATTAATTCTCTGGCTGGTTTCAGAACTTCAATTTCAAAAATATCTAGTTTGTGCTTGTCTGCAAAGGAATGCAGCTGGGCACCTCCCACCAGCAACACAGAAACAACTCCTGCGGCCATCGCCTGTTCTCAGAGGCGAAGCCACATATAGCAGACTGAACCCGGAAGGTTTGGCCGAGAGCTGGTCCACTCTCCAACTTCACACCACTGGTTAGCTGGGCTCTCCAGAGGCAGTGCTCGGTCACATGCTTGTCTCCAACCTACGATGCTGAGGTGGACGTGGAATGCCCACGGACGGGCAGAACTCCAGGCTCTCAAAGCAGGGACGCTCCCGCCTCTGTCCTCTCACCATACGCCACCTCCAGGACCAACACTGCAGGTGCTTTGATGCCACCCCATGTCTGAGGACCAAGGATCACGGAGACCCTTGAGTTTCCCTATGAGGGGTACGAAATGAGAGAGAAGGGAACCAGTCACTCAGCCCTGACATGGCAGGAAGAACCTGAAAGGAGATGGGGGCAGTTTGATTTTCTGTTCTGTCGTTTATTCGCTGAGTGACCTTGGCCAAGTCATGTAACCTCTCTGAATCTCAGTTTCCTCATCCGTAAGGTGGGGATAAAAACACAAGGATGATGTGAGGATGAGCTGAAGGAATTGGTGGGAAAGTGCTATAGTCTCTATGAGCTGTCGCAGGATCTGTCCCAGCATCAAAAAAGGACACGCTTCCACGGTGTTCCACTCAACCGGGAGCCCCAAGAGGGCAGGAATGGTTCCGACTACTTTTTTCACAGCTGTGTACCCAGTGCCTAAATCAGTAACTGGTATGAAACAAATATTTGTTGAATTAATGCTTTCTCCTTGCATTTACAATAAAATCCAAGATCCCTACTGAAGGCATGTTCTGGCTGCTGTTACCTTTTTGACCTTGTCTCACACCTCCCTCCGCACTCGGCCCCAACCACCCTATCTCCTTCCACTCCTCTCCTCCTGCGCTCCGCGGACCCTCCTGCCTCGTACACTCAGCTTCAGTCTCACCCGCCAGGTCTCACTTCACTGCCGCCATCACAGAAGGGGCCCCTCATGGTCTTGCCCAATCTACAGCAAGTTCCCCACTGTACCCTCTTAAATGGCTCTGCTCTTTTCCTTCATAAAAATGATCACAATATGGAACACTATATAGTTGGGATTTAGTTGTTTTCAAGATTTAATGCCTATATTCCCCTAGGGCTGTAAGCTCCATGAGGACAGGAAGGGTTATTTCGCTCAAAGCTTGTTTGAGGCAGGACCTTGTTTATGGCACATATGGGATAAAAGCTGAATGGATGGACGACCCTGTCTTCTCCATCAATGGTGCTGGGATCAATTACTAAACAATGGTGAGAAGGCTTCTCTTCCCTTATCAGTCTGTGGCTCTACCTCTCCCTTCCCCTTCACAATTCATTTCCTTCCTCCTCCATTCACTCCAAATCCACCAAAAGGGACACAGATCAAAAATAGAACCTCAAGTAACAAACAGTCTTGTGTGGCGCGTATGGCCGCAGCAAAGCTCACTTATGAGAACTCCTGCCGCTGTGGTCTCTACCCTGACAAACCCTGGGCTGCCAATCTGTGCAGAGCTGGAAACCTGCTCATCCTAATCACTGTGGTCCGGCAAGAGCCCTGCTGGAAAAATGGGATAGGTCAGCTGGAGGCAATGAAATGTCCTCTAGCCAGCTGCCTTTCTGGGTGGAAAGCGCTTTCCCTCACAGAGAGTTTCCATCCATGGAGAGGCAGTGAGCAATGCAAAGCATCACAACCATTTTTCCTCCAGCTATTTCGAGGCACACAAATAACATCTAAGGGCTCAGGGCAGCTCGAGAAAACAATCGAGCCAGGAAATACTCACACCAGTGTGGAGGCAACAGAGCCCAACAAAGTTAAAGTTGAGGGCGATGCCTTTATGGAGAGTTTCCTGGCTTTTCCCAGACAGACAGCTCCAAATGCAAAGTGTGATAAGGATCCTTTTCCGTGGGGCCATTAATCCAATTAACAGGGGACTCAGAGCTTAGCAAAAATTACACAAATTTTTCAGTAAGTGTCAACGTTTTTGCAAAAGTCAACAAATTTATTGCACACCTAGTATCTCCCATTTTTCTGAAACTCATCAGCTCACCAGTAATTAGTGCTCTGTTCTGGCTTTTCTGTCTACACAGATCTTAGAACTGATCTCTTTCACAAAACCTGGATTGCCAATATCTTCCAGAAGTCAAATTTAAGTGATCAATCCTAAATGAATATTTCTGTACATCTGCCACTTGGGGGCAAATCTTGAACTGGCGGTTATTTCTGAAGGTCGGCATTGTTCACCAGGGTATTGTGTGTACAGAATAGCTGCCTTTGTATAAAGCGTTGCTCAGAGCCTTCTAAAACAAAACAAAAAAAAACTTTCCACTATTTTTGTTCACAGAAACATGGAGCCAGATCCTAAAAATATGTCTATGGTGAGAGGAATTTTGAGGCGCTGACTCTTAATTATCTACGGTAATGGGAAAAAAGGTCCAGAGATGGAAGACCACAGATAAGGCAGCCCCTTTTCACTGCCATTCATTGCAACCACCTTTTATCAGAGCTGTCACCAAGGAATAAAAGAAAATGGATTTTCTCCTTCCCGGTAAGAGGATTAAGCAGCAGAATCCAGTCAAGAGGAAAGAAGGAACTTTTAAAGGAGAGGCAGAGGCAGGATGAGACCATGCAAATATCCAAGGTCAGAGGTCACAAATGGGTAACTCTTGGGGCCCAACAGGCCCCATTCTGTATGGCCTGCAGTTTTTGGTTTTTATTTTTTAAGTTGAAATAGCTGCCCCACGAAACTCTGGATTTCCAAATTCTTGGAAATTGAAGTCCCAGGCCCGCCCTCATTCCCACCAGGCCACAATCAGCTGAAGCTGAGTAGTGGCTGCCCTGTCCCCACCCAGGCTACTTCTCTGGTTTTTGTCACCTGCCCTATGATAATCCAGGACCATAGTCCCTCAGCTCCAGAAAAAAACCAGGAGCACTTACATCCATTTCCCTCACAATGGCCCAAATGATAGGACCACCCACTGGGAACAAGGCACATGCTGGTCTGAGCCACCGTCCTCACTATTCCTGAAAGGGGACTGAGGGCAGAGCTGCCTCAGCTCAGCTTCCAGCTTCCTCTGATCCCCATTCCACCATGCTCCCACACTCCCACAGACGGCCTGAAATTCCAGGTGGGAGTGGAGGGTGTCACCTGGTCCCCAACTGCCCTGAGTAGAAACACCAAATTGCCTGGGGGACCTAGGAGACATTCTTTTCAGGCACCCTATCCAAATGGTGGGGCTGGGAGGCAGAGAGGGGACAAATGGAGGAGAAAGGTGTGGTTAGGAAAATGTCAGAAACACCAGGTATACTGGCTCTGCGGGGCCCTGAGGGAACAACCCCCTTCAGCTGCCAAGGCTTTCCAATTGGTGCTAAGAGTGAACAGCTATTTTCAGTAAAGATCAGAAACGCACCCAAGTTTCCATACATTGAAGACTGAGCCTTGAGATTTTCGGCTGGACTGTAATTTCCTCTCCTTCGTTCCCTCAACTATTGCTTCAAGCTATCTCATGAGCAAGTGAGCCAGCATTCCAAGAGACGATATCCAAAGTGTCCCCAAAGAAACAGATCCCAAGGCTATGACCATGAGGTATCAGCCCTGGTATTATTACCAGGCCATGAAAAAGTGGTGCTAACCTCCCCAACTTCCTGAGGCCACACGGGGTTCAGCTTCCTGGCAGTTACCACAAAAACGTGGCTCCAGAATCAAAGCAGCAGCTCGAGCAATCCAAGAGCAACCATCTTCCCAGCAATGGCTGTGGCTTCTGCCACCACCCCACCACGATCTCCACCAGCTCCTCCCCAGCTGCCTCACATACATCTGCCATCTGAGAAAGAACAGCATGCCTGCAGCATGCCTGGGTGGTGCAGACTGTCCACTCAAGACCAGACTGGGCCACCTAAGCTTTTCCCAGAGAAATTCTAGATGCCATTGATGGAGGACACCTGCAAACTCTGGTTTCCTTGGCCAGGAGATGCATCCTTCCTGCCTAGATCTGTCATCCCTTTCCAACAACACGTCCCAAGCCAGAAGAGTTCCAGGAAAAGCTGGATCCCCGGGTGACTCCTCAGCTGAGGAGCTTACAGAACCACCCAAGAACCAAACACTCAGGGCTCACCTGGGGGTCGATCTAGAATAGAGGTGGCCCTGTACACCTTGGCTCCTAGACACATGCCACATGTTGGGAAGATCCTTTCCGAGCCCAGGAAAGCCATGTCAGTGGGCCTATTTAAGTTAGACTGTGAGCAGTAAACCAAAGGCCACGTTCACGTCTACAGGTCACCCTAACTTTCGGTTCACTCCCATCAGTTAATTCATTGTCCATCTTCCCCCCAGAACGTAACTGCCCTGAGGACAGGAGCCAGGCTGGTTTTCCTTCTCGCTGTATCTCTAAGCCTAACACCATGTCTGGGTAAATGTCAGCTGAATGGAAAAAAAAAAAAAAAAGGACAGATCACAGGATGTGAACCATAGGAAACTTACATGGCTCTCCTATTTAATGCTCAAACTTCCTTCTGAAGTTGTCAGGATGTTTTTTAAGGAGAGGAGGGTAGGGGGGTACTCTCAACTGTATCCTGATCCTGCATTAGCATTTCAGAGGTTTCATCAAGAAACTGGACTGTGCAAAGCATGAAATGAGACACCACATTATAACCTCATCTGAGTCAGTCACCCATGGTTTATTTGGAATTCTAAGGAACAGGCACCTCAAAAGACATAACTCTTCTGAACCAGGCCTGGATCTTCTTATGACGGCCTTCTGCCATATAAATAGTAAGCCAGCTTGCATATTTTGCATTAATGTCTTCACGCAGGGCTGGTTCGAGTTTATTTTTGTTGCTTTCATTTTAAGACTGTGTTTATGCCTCTCAGTTAGACTTCCAGCCAGAAGAAAAATGACAAGATGCAAAGCTTGTCCTTTTTTCAGAGATGCTCCAGACGGTTCCTGGAGGCACATGTGAAAACTAACGACCCATAGGTGCCAAGTCACTGGCATTGACTGGTTTTCCAAACTGGTTTTTGTGGCAGAAACAGATGCATTAAACTAGTCCTGTGACTCAGTTTCCACACTTCTTGACAGTGGAGACTCTCGTCCTCAGAAAAGCAGCAGGAAGCATTTACCTTGAGCCTAACTTAGCACCCCACATCGTGGGCCACAAATCTCAGGCTACAACAGCCAGTTACCCAAGAAAGCAAGCACTAAATGGGGAATGGCTCGAAAAAGCCTGTCTCTGAAAAAGTAGCAGCATTTTGAGGAGCAAAAATAGTAAGAGAGAATTTTTTTAACTTGGAAAAACAAGGAAAGTTGAACCTAGCTAAGAATATTTCAAAGACCCCCCACCTGTGATTTCTCTCCCACCCAGCTTTTCAATTGACTTGCCTCTTCCAGAGACAGAGACAGCAACGCAACACACACACACACACACACACACACACACACACACACACACACACACACACACACACACACACACACACACGCCTTCACAAACTCTTTCTTTCAATCCCACCAACCCTCCTCCCCCAAGGCCAGCTTCGGACAATGACATCACCCAGGTTTGCCTCTTTGGCAGGGTCACCAATATTGTTTGCAGTGAATTTCCTGTAAAGGCTCTTGAGGCAGGAAACTAGTCCTGTGCCTTGAGTCCTCCGCCTGTTCTGAGCCATCCTGTCAAGTCGAAACAAAGGCTTTTTGTGTTTTTTCCTTTTAAAAAAACAAAACTTCCCAGCACTTTTAATGAGCACCTTAATTACAGCTGAAGAATCAGATATATTTACAGATGACCTCATGCCTGCTGATAATTAGCCGTTTGAAAGACCTGGCACATCCTTAGCTCTGGTCTCTTCTCCTTCGCCCCCTCCCTGAAGCTTTCAGGTTAATTACTAAGCTTGACCTTCCAGAACAAAGTAGGTCTGGCCCAGTCAGCCCCTCCCCCAGGGCTCCCTGGCAGAGGGGCTTGTTCCCCCTTCTCCCAATGGAGAATGGAAACTGCATCGGAGAGGGCTGATCCGCCTGGGATAATGATGTAGGAGGGTGACAGGTTTCTGGGGGGCCCCGCTCTAAGTGTTGACAAGTTTTAATTAACACCCAGGCTAATTTAACCCTGGCACAGTCGAGAGGAAGAAAGCTGCTCATCTCAGAGGCAGAAAGTGTTTGGATCTGCACAGTCCTGGTTGTGACGAGGGGAGATCTCTCCGGCTCCCACCGCGGACTCTTCGTGTTTGTGCTTCATGCTCTCCTGGCGTGTGAATCCCAACTGGAGGTGCAGCTGACTTGGGCTGTTACTTTCCATATACTTTTCTGTGTGAGCGGGGTGTCAACTGCCTGATTTGGAAAGCGCTAGCCAGGTGGCCCTCCCGCAGGGTCCCGCCTGCGGCCAACAACGGCTCCTAAAAATGGCTGCCCCCCCCAGCCCCCAACTCCAGTCAGTTGTCACTCCGCTCCCTGCTCCCTCCGTTGTAACATTTTCCAAATTTGCTGTGGGCCTGAGCCCTGTAAGGGGAGAGGCTGGAGGCGGACATTCTCCTCATTCTTTTGCCTTATTAGGTTGTGGATCTGATTGCTTTTGGGGGGGATAGGGGCTAAGTTGAGGAATGGCATCAGGAAGTGACCTCGGGAAAGGGGGGCCAGGAGGAAGGCAGAAAAGAGGATGGAGCAGCAGGCGTGAGAAGCACTGGGGAAGGAGGCCTGGAAGGGGTATGGCTCCGCTAAGCCCTCTAGAAGGTCCCACGTGCCTGGTCGCGTTGGGCACAGGCTCCTGCACACCTCTAGGCCCCGTCTGACAGCATTTCTGGGTGGTTTTGGGGGCGGTTATCAGTGGGAAGCCCTGTTTCTACATCATTACCAGTTGAAAGAAGGCGGTCTGGCTGTGGGTTGTTTCTAACCTGAGTCGATAAGGATTTTTTTTTTTTTTGCTTTGGGGGGAAGGGGACAGGGAAAGAAGGGGACCCAGGAAAGAGTCCCTCGGCTGATCCCAGACTTAATAAGCTGAGTTACTCATGAGAGAGCCTTGTTGGCACTGCCGATGGCTCATCCAGACACGAAACTGTTCAGGTCTTGCAAGTCCGAAACAAGAGGCCACCTCTCAGGCGAGGAGGCCCAGATGGACCAGGGGCCACAGAGAGGGCGCAGGTGTGTCGCTTGCAGTGTGGGTTGCCACTGGACAGAAGATGCTTCTTTGAAGCTGCTGGCTGGGTTTAGGGTTCAGAGCTCCCTGGGGGAGGACTTCAGGAAAAGGGGTGTATGTTTTGGTTTTCCATTGAGCTGCACACTTCAACAGACCCTTTCAACTCCTTTAAAGAGGAGATGCAAGCAGCAGAGCCCACCTGGATGTAGGATGGTTGAGCCGCTGACATAATTCTGAGAAGCGGCGTTTATTAAACACTGACAACATGCCAGGCACTGTGCCAAGTGCTTCGTGCACACTACTTATCTCATTTAATCCTGAAATCATCCTGTGAGGTAGGACAACGGCCCTTTCCAAAGGAGGATACTGGGGCTTAACCCCTGTCACTTGCCCAGGGTCACACAGCCAGTAGGTGGAGGAGACGGGTGTGGAGCCCGGGTCTGTCTCCCTCTGAAGGCTGTGCTCTGACCCTGGCCCTCTTCTAATCCCACACCTTTCACCACCTCCTGGTTCTGTCGCCACAACCAAGCATGGAGACGGGGGTGCCAGAAGCGCCCTCCCACAGAAGTTTCGGCGCTCTTGACACCCCCTCCCAGGCGGCAGCTGCTTGGGCCAGGAGACAGCCTGAATCCCAGTGACATCTGAGCTGCCTCCTATCATCTGATGGGTAGGCTGGGTGCTATCGGCTAACCCACCAGCCGAGCAGGCGTCTCCTGGCGCCTGGGTTCATGCAAGAAACTTTCTGACCCTGAATGTTTTGCAACTTCTCCCCCAGAAATCTCTCCCAAAATGGAGATAAAGCAATTCATTGCCCAGCTACAACGAATGAGCCCCAAGTTCTCTCCTGGAAGAATGTCCACTTCCCTAACATCTCTGCCTTTCCAAAGTGGGGAAGCGGCATCTCTTAAGGACTGTCACGCAGAGCCTGCCTGGAAGCTGAAATGAGCCAGAAAAGGAAACAGAGACCGAATGTGCTCACGTCCCGCAGCTTTCTCCCTCATGGCACAGGCAGTGCCTCGGTGCCCAAGCTGCAGAGGCTGGCTCATTCCAGGCGATACCTGTCACCCTCACCATCACCACCAAATCCTTCCACGGCAAACCTACTGATCCCCGGCAGTCCAAAAGATGGAGGCCAGGTTCTGCTGGGTGATTTCAGCCGCTACTGCACTTGCAGGAGCTGAGCAATGTCAAGCCTCTCAAGCATGGTCTGAAGGGAGGAAAGACCCAACCTGAAACCACACAGAGAAAGAGGCATGGGCCAGCGACCCCAACCCTACCTCGCAGTGGGGCTGGAGTGCACCCAAGTGTATCCATTTTGGGAAAGTGTATCAAAGGCAGTGCAGTGTTGAGTCACACGTTGGCCATGAGCATCTGAATGAGTTTTGTTTTTTTTTTTTAACACACTGGAGTACTTCCTGGGATGGGAACTCTAAGTTCCACAAGCCAGCTCTAAAGCACTTGAGAAAAGAACAGCACCTGGAAGCTGAGCTCGGCAGGCAGGGATAAACTCTCACGGCAGCACACCTCCAACCGCCCTCACCCCGGGGACAGCGCGCTAACTGTGGCATGCCAAACCTGTTGGGAGTCAACCCCACTCGCTCCCAGGATCGCAATGCAGACCCTGCTCCCAGTTTTGAGTGGTCCTCTGGACCAGCAGATAATGGAGCATCACACACCTGGAGAAGCCAGAAGGCACAGGCTTGGAGAGACCCTGGGACATAAGAAGGGAGTCCCTCTGTTCCTCTTTTCTGAAGCCTGTGGTTCTTCTGAAGGGACCATCAACGAGCTCAAAGCAAATGCCTTGAAAGGCACAGTCAGGGCACAGCTGCCTGAGGAGGGTCTGGCCTGCCCACTACAGCCGGGAAGCGAGAGGACCTGTGAACAGAGACGGATGCAGAACCTGGCGTCTTGCTCTTCAGAGGTTCCAGGCAAGGCTAAGACACACAGAACACAGTGCCTCGAACGTGAAGCTCCCCAAAGACAATGCTCACCAAGGAAAGGCTGATCGTCAGAGGCAGCTAGGGAATGCTGTTCAACTGCACATGCGGGACCCCTAACACCTGCCCCCAGAAACTTGCCCATCCCTCCTGCACACTCACCTCCGTTATGAAAGTTTCCATGACTGACCCCGCCTGCCCTTATTCACCCCTCTCCTCTCCCAGGATGCCGACGTGTTGGGGTGCCGCTCAGTATCCTGCTGAGGGCTCGTGGGGCTTTGCACTATTCCCAGCCACACCGTGAGCTCCTCGAGAGCCTGGGCCGGGTCTCTGCGTTCTCATGCCCCAAAGGTGCGCTGCAGCGCAGAGCTCCACTCTGCAGAGGGGCCCAGTGAGGGCTGTCGCCTGGCCCTGGCGGTCATGTTTCTACCTGAGCACTGGACTCCGAGGCCCGCGAAGCTCCAACTCATGTTACACAAGATGCCGGCTGGCTACAAAATGCAGACCCGCTTCAGTTGGTGGCCCCTCATTCTGCTGCCCAAGTAACGGCTGCTGAAGTCAAAAGATCTTTCAAGACTTTACAGCATGCTGGAAAGAGACAGCCCCCACCCCACCTCAAGAAAGCCTTTTCTACCTGCAGGAACAACTTGGAGCAGGTTCAGCTCAGCATAAATGCGTAATAAGCCACCTACCATGGAGACTTACAGCTGTATCCCAAATGTGGGGTAGGACTCAATATAATCGGACACATTTTCCACTTGCCATATGCTTTCTTCCCGCTCTGAATCAATTTTATAGAGAAGTTTTATTTTTGTATTTAAGGGGATAAGGATAAAAACACACGCACTTCTCTCCCCTCCTATGCAGCTACTTAAAAGATTTACAAGTTCACGTGGGTATGCTGCCAGGAGAATGGAAACCTCACCATCTTCTTTCCAGCTGAGGCAGCGGGGCTGGCCATGCCATTACGAGACACCTTCACATTCATTTGCTCCTTTATATTCTGTCAAAAGGGATGATTTTCGCTGCCGAATCACATCCATGGTAGGGCAGAGAATCCCAGCTCTTGTCCACAACGGACACTTAATGATCCGTGGACTTAGCTTCTTGCTGGGCGCTGTGTGTACAGAGTCAGGAGTGTCTACTGACAGCCCCAAGCTCTGTCACTGTTCCTCCCTTCCTGGGTAGAAGCCACATAACTAGTCCGACAAGGTGTGCCTTCAAATGGGGAGCCATGGGCGAAACGGAATCTACCCTGTTCCTGGACTGGCTTCCAGCGGGCTAGGAGAGCTGGACGCCTCACAGTGAGTCAGAGGCATGTCTCTCTCTGAACGAGAGCCACCCTCGTTACAGCTCCACCTGACCAAAGGGAACAATGGGGAAATACCGAGCATATGAGAGGGGGTGTACAGAGAAAGGGAGGACCTAGGGGAAAAGCCAGTTTAAAACTCAGGCTTCCTGCCTCCTACTTCAAAGAGGGAGGCACATTTTACCAAAGATGCTTTGCAAGTTCAGTGGCCTCTGGATGGGACCGAAGGGGGCTGGACTTTGTTCATGGGGTAAAAGCTAAGCTAAGAGAAACACTACAAAGTCACATGAGTCCACGGTGCCATAAAACTCCAGATCCAAAAGTTACCTACGCTTTAATCAAACACAGGTGTCTGCTGCAGCCAGGATCACAGAGATAATTGAAGCTTTTGTTTGGTTTAATGTTCTACAGTCCCGGTTCCCACCTTAGAAGTCAGTTCTGGTTTGGCCTGTCCAGGAGGCCTGAAAGGCAGGGTTGCAGTGGGAGTTCTGGAAGCACGAGGTTCCTGGCCTGCTGGACTCTAAGAAGGACTGAATTTGCAGGCTCCAGGCCTCGTCACCATTTCCACAACAAAGCTCTCAGAGATCCGGCTGTGCCCATCTTTTCCACAGGCCCTGCTCTGACCACTCTGGCCTTTTTTCTGCCCCTCGGGGCCTCCACTTTCGTTCCCTTTGCCTGGAACAGCCTTCTCCTAGTGCTCTCTCGGCTCCCTCCCCCCTCCTCCCTCAGGGAACAGCTAAAATGTCAGGTCTTCAGAGATCTTCCTCTTGATCGAAAGTACCTGCACCACCCTCCTCCCCTCACTGACCTCTCCCCAGACCACTCCCAAGCACTAGACTATAGTGTGGTGTAGAAATAGGTGCACAGGCTTAAAAGCCAGACCTTCTAAGTCCAAATCTTGGAACTATCACTTGGGCAAGTGGCTTCAACTTCCACAGACCCATTTCTGCACCTATCCTGCAAAGGGAACACCACCTGCCTCACAGGATTACACGAGTCAGCCCGCATAAAGCACTTAGGATGGTGTCTAACACAGGGTAATAAGCTATTATTATTATTCAATTCACAGCATATAACCCTCTCTGAAATTACCTTGTTTTATTTACATGCTTGCTTTCTGTCTCCCCCACCAGCCTGTGAGTAGACCAAGAATATACAGAAATGAGATGGAAGATGGTTTGCATTTGGTCATCTGATTTCCTTGGTGGCCACTCGCCAAACCCAAAGTGGGGAGCAAGCTCCCCCAAGACCCTCAGCTGCCCATGCTCTGACATGACTGAACCCACAAAGCCTGAACTGCTCCTCAGAGGTCTCATGTTTAAACTATGCTTGGAATGTTCGATAGGAACACGCATTTATTTTTAGGCAAGAAAGCTGTCTCTGAAGCTGACCCTGTGGCCCTGGGGCAGGCCGTATTTGGCAAGGACGGCTTTGTGGTTGTTTATTAAAGAGGCCCAGAACTTTCTCAAGTCCGAAGTAGAGAACTCAATGCGCTGTGAGTCTTCTATTTTTATGGTCAAAGCTTGTTCCCTTTGACTCTCTGGGTGTCTGTGGGTAGAGCCAAGCGCCACTCCCTGACCTTCCGCAGCTTTGGGCCATGATCCATCAACCAATCATCCCTACAATGGTTCACGGCTCTCAATGGATTGAACTCTCTCTTCCGTGTGTTGTCTCTGAGTCAGTGAGTGACTTAATGAAAGTTACAAAAGGAAAGGGAAAATTCCTTTCCCCCAATGGTCAAGGTCCTTCCCCGACTGGTCTAGGCTTTTCCTCTCACCTCACCCACCAGTAGATGCAGGGCTGGGTGACTAGAGGCCTGACATCTCTGAAAAAGACATCTTGATACAGACCTTTCTGTTCCACACAAAGTCAAATCCTACCAGACTTGGCAGCATAGCTCGAATGATCAAAAAAATCCCCACAACTGCCTCACAATCCTGGTGATGTTTACCGTCTGGATATCTTCCAGGACTGGTGAGCAGACAGCCTGTAAGAGGGGTTGATTCATCAGACTGCCCTTGAACTAGCCTGGCAAGCCAGCTGCTTCCAGACATTTTGAATTTTGAAACTGAGTCTATTTCATAGGCCAGAACTGGAAGATCATACAAGCCTATAAAATTTAAGAAAACAGAAAACAAAAAAACCTGACTCTTCCAAACACAGTCCATGCCAGCAACAGCCAAAGAGACACTTTGTGAAAGCATTTAATATTTTCATCAGACACAGAGTTTAATGTAAAGATACCCATTTCCTTCAAGGAAAGAGCAGGGAGTGATAGGGAGAAAAAGGTTTATTTACTGTCAGAGTTGGGGGAGGAAGGATGTGGATTAAAAAAAAAAAATGTTATCATGGAATGAACTGTGCACTTGGGAATTGCTGGAAACTTCAGGGTTCTTTTTAATTTGTCAGTGTTTGTGAAAGCAGGCAAAAGTTGCAGGCACATTTTGCCCTGCTATTAAGAAGTCACATAGCTGACATTCCAACTCTAAATGCCCAGAGAAAAAGCACATGTCCCAGCCACAAAGCTAACAGCGGCTTCCACGGTGCTCTCTCCTTTTTCTTCTCCCTCTTTCATGCGCAAATACACACCCCTCCATGATAAAATGGACTGGCCTGACTCCTGCGCCAGGGAGCAGAGGCCCCTCATCCCCTACCCAGCATGGCCACCATGCACGTGGATATTTTCCTCCGAGACCTGTTGGCAGCATCGTATTTCTGCCCAGGAGCCCGACAATCCACCACTAGTGCTGCCTCCGGTACGGAGGCGCTCCCCAAGACAGTGAGCAAGCAACTCCGTTTCCATGGTGATATCAACTAAATACCTTTGACTCACACCCAGGTTTAGGTTGATCATGGAGCACTAACGTGGACAATTACGTACACGCATACCGAGGCCTTTGACACTGACTGAGATGGGCTGGGCATCTGGCAAAAGAGGGCCTGTCATTTCAATAACGCACGCTGAAGACCCACAACCCCCCGAGTGACGCTCCCTCCGGCAGCTGCCCTCGTGGCTGGTTGGTGAATCACTCTCAAGCTTCCTCCCGTGATGTTTCTCCTAACCTCAAACTGGCCTCCTCCGCCTTCAAAATGAAGCTTGTATTAAAGAAAAAAAAAAAAGAAAGAAATACATCTATTTTACTTCCTGCCGTGCCCCCATCCTGGATGGCTGCTAATTAAGACATTCTTAGAGCCAGAATCAGAGTCAAGACTGCTCAGGAGGTACGACATGGAAACTCTTTATCCTGGGCTTTTTGGAAATTAAAAAACCCCAGGTGTTGCCCTCCCCCGTGGAGACTGAGGAGTGAGGAGCACCGCCTGCCTTCCACACTGCCTCCCATCGCCTGGGCTGTGGCTTCCACCCACTCTCAGCAGCCGTCAGGGAGGGGAGGAAGATGAACCAAGAAAAACCCACTAGAAAGCCAGTGACAGACATCACTCAGCCCCACACCTTTGGGGGGGGGAACTTTAAAAAGCATAAAACCAACCACAATGTCTTCTTTATTCCTGCCCGAAGCTGAAGACACAAATGCTATTGTATTGCTGGTGTTCTAGCGTCCCATTCAATCATTTCAACACTGTCAACGATTTTTCCCGATGACTTCACTGTGTTCCGTGGAGCAGTAACTGCCACTTCCAACGACTTCTGCCCCGTGTGGACGGTTCCACCGGAGACAAAGAACCTGTTCTGCTCTGATATTTGGAAGAAAAAACATTTAAACAAGACTTTCTTAACTCGGCAGGAGGGCACTGCTTTCCTTTCAGAATTTAGGATTCAGATACCCAGATGGGGGGGCAGTGTGGTTTATCAATGGGAGCAGCCAAACTCGAAGTGTATATGTATAAGAAAGCTGGAGTCTTAAAAAGAAAAATCTGTGTGAGAAGCAAGCAATTACACCCACGATTCTTATATTTACCACGTGGCCCTGGTTTCTTAAAAATCCTAACACCTGAAAGCAAAGATAAATCCAGTGTCGGGCAATCGTGAGCGACATGTTCAAGTCTAGTCTGGTGGGACGGTGGGCATTGCAGGACGGGCTGTGTGTACCCAGGCAAGTCACTCTGCCCTGCCACTCACGGAATGCTTGCCGGGCCCAAGGAGACCAAGTTCCTTCCAAGTGTGGCATGCCCATGTGGGAGACTGTACGGGTCACCCACACCCTCCATTAAACCTTGAATCACAGTGAGCAGGTTCTTCGAGTCTCCCGTAAACCCTCTGATGACTTCAAAGAGAAAGTCTCTGCTGGGCCCGGCGGGTCTTCAGCATCTCCCCAACCTCTCCTTTCAACAAAGGAGCAGGCCTCAGGCTGAGCAACAGCAGGAACAGTACCTGGCGGGAACTTCATACTGTTTTGTTTCCTGCGTGTTTATTTTTGCAGTTTCCTTCTATTTATGGCCAGGGAAGCTGGGTTTCCACTTACCACACTCATATAAACTTTCCTTTTAAAACTTAAGTTAAAAAAAGGCAAACTGACTTAAAGAAAATTATTAAGCATATAGAAGAAAAAGTGGGTATGGAAAAATCACACATGACTGAAGTTTAGGAAGTACGGAGAAGAGTGTAGGGGGACTGCTCTGGCTGGGAACCACTGTCCCTTCTGGAAACACAGAACGGTCCCTCACTGTTGGGGGCACGGGGCTCATCCCAGGAAGGCAGGAGCCAGCACAGAAATAGTTGGCAAATAGCAAATCCCAAATAAGCTCAATCCACTCACCTTTAGCTAACACTTCAATAAATTACATCTAAGAAAAAGGCCACTGGCCTCTTCCGGAGGAACTGCTGCTCAGACTAAAGAGGAGGCAACCAAGCTACACCAACCAGCTTTTAAAGGCTTTCCACGGACATTCCAAGTTAATGCATCTGTTTTTATGAGGGAAAGGGGAGGGGGAGGACGCGAAAGAACAACACAACCAAAAAAGGCACAACACTGAGACAAACGTCTCAAGGATTTTTATAATCCCAGGGAGACGGCTACTTGGATACAACTTCCCAAGCCCTGCTGTAAGGACACTCCTGCCAGTTAAACGTATGCAAAGATTTCACTTTCTGGAAGAGGCGGGACCCTTCTCCTCCCAGCCAGTCGGTTAATTTTTCTCCCCCAATAAGATTGCTCTTTAAACAGAGGCTGGAATTTAAAATGGTTCTGCTTCTCTGGATTCATTACACAACTGGATACCTGGGATACTGACTAAAATGTAACTCATAAACCTTCTTGAAGAAAAGTAAGTGTTACTTATGCCACTTTCAGATACTTTATAACAAATTCTGGCGCCTAGACTGCCAACATTGTAAAACTACGTTTCCTTGTAACTGCCCTTTGATGTTTCAAAAACTAAGTTTCCTTATGACCAGCCTTTGAAGTTTCCAAGTTCAAACTCACCCTAAAGGAGACTAATCTTGAGCTCTCAAACTACCCATGATATAAAGACTGCTTTCAAACCTCCATGGATGACAGGATTGTACCTGCTCAAGTAGAAACTTCCGCCTACCTTTTAGTAAGTCAGTGTTTCAGTTACCACTGCCACTGAATTACCAACCCGCTCTCAACTTGCCTCTGATTTCCATGAAAAAAGAAAAGCGAGGAAGGAGGACTTAAACAAGGGAACACAAGTGCTTTTGTTATTCTGTAAAATGAACACATACGTAAAGGCCATGGAAGGAAACTGAGGGAAGGGAGCTGAATGTGACTGATGAGAACATGGACATCACTAAGTGAAGAAAACAAGGATAAAGCTGGGGGAAGAATATACTAGAATATACTAAATGCCAGGGAAGAGACAAGCATGTTGATATTTTAGCTATTCAGAAAACTTCACCCAACAAGCGACACTGGAGCAAACAAGTGTTTGCTAACCGTTCTAGCCCCCCACCCCCAAATAAAAGCAGCAAGGGAATCATTTTTTTTACAAGAACAGCACTAAGATCTGGTCAAAGGCCCGCACAATTCCCAGCATGTTATAAATCAATATGGCAAAAGCCTAAAGTGTTCACCTCAACAGTTTCAGAAATTCTTTGAGCCTTTCCAAATCAATCCCTTTTTGGCTCCACTCTCTTTGCTGTCATCTGCTAAACAGCCCTGCCAGATCACTTGTACTACTCACTCAGTTAACTATGAAAAGGGCACTGTCTGGCCAAAGTCTGCCATGACTGGAGCATATGTTTAAATGGCAGAACTCCCTACACCAGAGGCTTAAGACTGGAAGCCAGACTCGTCCCTGCTCTCCTGACGTCTGATTAAGAGGACATTTTGAGAGTGCAAGGCTACATTTTAACTGACCTCCCTCAGGAGGTTTCACAGCACCCGCCGCACCTGGATATTGAAACACCGCCCTCATTTCCTGGGCTGTTTTCCTCCAACACTTGCACCAAACTTTTCCCACAAGGCGCTCCACTCGAGGTCAGGCAATCGGCTGCCATTAAATGAAACCATTTAGCGCCAGCTCCAACTGGCGAGTCAGCTCCCTGCTGCCCAAGTGGCCTCCTTGTTGGTCTTGGAAGCTGGAACCAGGGAGCGTGTTTCAAAAGGCAGAGGGCAATCCTGAGCCCACGCCCTGGATCGCCTAGGATTAGAGGAAGGAGCAGGTGCCATTCCAAGGCACCAACCAGATTTGACTCTCACCTGAGTGAGTGTGCGTGGCTCCAAGGGGCGCTGCACTCCCAAGCCACCCTCCCACACCTCACCTCTTCTGCACTCATCAGAAAAGCCATGTCCTCACACACATGGGGCGGACATAAAGCGCTAGCAGCTGAGCAGCTTCCCTACCCTCTCCCAAGGGGGCAGACAGTGTATACCTGCCTCCCTCACACATTTACAGTCTTATTTCTAGATGACAATGGAGTTTGAGGTCTTTTTGGTTTGGTTTTGGGGTTTTTTTGGTAAGTACATTATTCAGTTTTGAAAACTGCGAAGGACCTGTTAGTCTTAGCCAAATCCTAAGAGGCAAGCAATTAGAGTAATGGAACAAAATAACAGATGGCTACTTTGGGGCCTCCATTATCAGCCTAAAAAAAAATCTACTTGGAGAAAAACAAAACGCCATTAGAACTTTCAAATAATTAACTCACACCCAATACAGCCCGAGCCAAAGGTCGGGGTCCAAACACTGAGGCCCTGCAAGCAGTGATGTTTCAATGAACACGCATGCTTAGCAAAGGAGGCATTTCGTCTCGCTGTGATGAGAAGTTCAGGAGGAAGCCGTCAAGGACCTCACTCATCCAGGACAGCAGGGGGTGGCGACACTACTCAGGTCCCTTTCGGAAATTGGGAGAGGGAACTGTGACCCTGAATTATAACTGCTCGAGAATTTGCTCAAAAAACCAGACCAGTCCTTCCCCCATCCCCTAGGGGAACATGTAGGGCCTTCTCATGTCAGAACTGTTGCACAACCTATTTATCAGGTAATGCCTTGGCTACAGGGGTCTCTAGAAGTCAGAGCAAAGGGCTTCAGGTAGAAGGGAAAACCACCAGGAGCCACACACCTCCTCTGACTTGGGCCAACTCTTGCTTACTTCCTAGATTTCAATTCCACACGCTTTAAGAGCCTACAGCTGTTCTGGACACAGATGTTGAGAGCATGTGAGTACGCACAGGACCCTCACAGGACTGCCACTCTCCCTGTGCCCAGTGGCTCAGCCTTGCAGAGGCAAAAAGGGCAGTCCATCGTTCACTCAAGAGACACCGCAACGCAGAAAAACCCAGCCAGCCTCTGTGCGGGGAGGGAGGATCCTCTTGGAAGGGAGAGAACAGCATCAACTTCTGTGCATATTCCTTTCCATTACTCCTTCCCCCATTTCATAAAGGATCTCTACCCCAGAAAAGGAAAGTGCAAGGCAGTGAAGTAATATTTTTCCCAAAAGAACAGCCAGATGTAAATATTTGCTGCAGCAGGTATAAAGCAGGACGTACTAGAATCTGGCCCTTAGTGAGAATCTAAAGCAGCTGGTAGCTGAGGACGCTGTGAACCAGCCTTTCCCTCAACCTTGCCTGGTCCTTGAGGAAGGGAGGAGGGAGGGAGAATGACACATGGCAGCAAAGCCTTGGGGTTCTGGTGGGTCCTGGTTCCCGCCCAGAACCTGAATGGTGCCCCAGCCTCACCCTCTGTGCAAGGGAAACTATAACCACGAAAAAGAACACACCCTGGCTCCCAGAAGGGAGTGGAACTGAGCTAGCAAAAGGAGTCACTTGGGGAATAGTAGAAGGCAGGAAGGGAAGGGAAAAGGAAGGTCTCCCACTCCCAGCACCTGAGAAAAAAGGGTCAGGGGCTCACTTCCCCAAACACCTGGAGCCGGAGAAAACGGATCCCAGACATTCTGAAGACAACTGAGGCCCCTGCTCCCCTCCTAACTTTCCAAGTCTCTTGGCAACTCTTAACCTTTTCCACCCCAGCACTGCCTCAGGCAATAAATTATTGTTGAGACTGCCGCCTAGTTCTCCCTTCCCCTCAACAAGCATTTTTATGTCAGATTATCTCAACCAGCCCACCCTGCGGTAGGTGGGGCAACGGATAAGGACACCACCACCAACCCCCTCCCCCCCACTCCTGATGAGGAAATTCAAGCCGAGGTTGGTAATTTACCCAAGGTTATGCCAGGCCCCGCCCCAGGCTGCCCTGGAACAGTTGCTCCTTTCACCCTTTCCCCTCCAGCCTGGCTGCCTGCGCCGAGCCCCAGGGCACCCACGCACACCCTCCAGAGGCTTCCATTCCAGTCACACTCCACTCTTTCCTTCGCTCACCGCTCGAACCCCTGGAATGCCCCCGTGTTCCTGAGACAGCTCCACCAAACCCACCCCCCAAAGTCTCAATGCCATACACATCCGTCTTTGTAGAACCACAGAAGGGACCCCTCAACCTTCCTCGTTTTCCAGATGACAGCACTGCACTGAGATCAAGGTCTTGCCCAAGGCCACAGAGCTGATTATTAACAAATCTGGGAAGAAAATTCAGATATCCGGAACACATTAAATGTCTCTAACTTCAAGGACCTCCCACTCTCTTCACATACACTTTTAAAGAACCCCCTCCCAGCACACACACCCACTCAATACACTCCTTTCTTAAGCTCTGCCTGCACACACTCAAATCAAACCCTCTCTATGAGCTCTCCCCCTCAACCACCTTGGATTATCCCCTCCCTCAACACACAACACCCCTGGGGGCCTCACGCTCCTTTCCATCTCCCTTTCACTACTGTGGGTCGCCCCTAAGTCACTTCCACACCCCAAAGTGCCACCTGAAAACAGACCCGGCTTTAGGATCCCTTCACCCTCTCCCACCAAAAAGACACAGTTCTTCCTGGACATTCTCACCTCTTCCTCCCCAAACTCCCACTCTCCCTTTCACAGCACACGCACACTTTCCAGCCCTAGGAGAAGCCCTCTCCTCCAAAATTCCCTTCTCAGTCTGTCCATCGCACAGTCCCTTTCTAATGGAACTTTCCTTTTCCTAACCTCCCTCCCATGATCCGCCATTCTGCTCACGTTCTCTCCCACCATCCTCACCTTTTCCAGAATACCTTTCCTCAGGCGCCTCCAACCCTTTGCTGAGCTGTTGAGTCTTCCATCAATTCTTCAGAAACCCCTCTTCAAATCACTCCAAATACTCTGTCCACCCCTTCAGCCTCTCTGTCCCTCATCAATTCCTCTTACTCCTCCTATCTCCCAATCTTCTCCTCTTCCCTTTAGAACAGGGACCCCAAATAAATCTCAACCCCTTCAAAAACTTGTCATTCACAGGTCCCTAACTTCTCCCATCAGACCCCTAGTGCCAGATCTCCTTCACACCCCTACCCATCCCCACACCCACTTCTTTCCTTAGCCCATCTTCTCCTTTCCTCTCCCCCGTCCTCCCACTACCCTTTAGACTCCACAATCCCTCCCTTAGTACCCCTCCTCCATCTTCAGACTTCCAGAATCTCCATCCCCTTTAAACCCCCCCCCAACCCGCGACTCCCACAATTCCAATCCTCTTCAGACCTCTCTGCACCCTAACAGCTCCCCTCCACCCTCGAGCTCCTCCTCAGCCTCCCCCGGAACCCTAATTCTATCCTGACTCACAAATTCCAGACTCCTCCGTTTGTCTCTCATCCTCCGACCCTTCAATCCCGCCGCAGCCCCCAAGTCTATTTTGGATCCCCAATCATCTCCTCGGTTCCCCCAATTCCCCGCCCAGAGCCCCCAATGCCTTCATCCGGCTCCCCGATTCCTTTTGGGAGACTTCCATATGCCTTCCTCGGCCGCCAATGCGTTTTTCAGACTCCCAATTCCTTGTTCGAGTTCTGCGATTCCTTTTCAGGACTCCAAACGCCCTCCCAGCCCCTCTGATTCCTTCTCAGGACCCCCGATTCTCACCACAGCCCCTCCAGTTCCCCCTCAGGACCTCCGAGCCCCTTCCAGGCCCCCACCCTCCCCTGAAGCCCCCCTCCAGCCCGTCCGGCCCGCGGGCCGCGCACCTTGCGCTGCTGCTTCTCCCAAGCCGGGTCCAGCAGCAGGTCCCGGTCCCAGTCGTCCTCTTGGGCCATGTAGTCGCCCATGCTACCCCCGCCGCCGGCGCCATTGCCCCCGCTGCTGGGGCCGTACTGGTACGACTGGTTCGCCGCGTGGTAGTCCACCATTCCGCCGCTTCTCGCTCGCCCACCAGCCCGTCAGCTCCCGCCCCTCTGCCCGAGCTGCTGCCGCCGCCGCCGCCGCCGCCGTCGCCGCCGCCGCTTCAGCTGCTTCAGCCCGCCCTCCGCCCGCGCCTGCGCACTGCCCGCCGCGCCTGCGCACCGCGCCGCCGCCGCCGCCGCCGCCCTCCCGCGCGCGCGCCTTCGCACCACACAGGCCCTGAGAAGCCCTCGGGGAGCTCGGCGCCTGCGCAGAGCCCGCTTCCCCCGCCGCCCCTTCGGCTCGTGCACGAGCCGCGCCCCCTAGCCGCGGGAGCGCGCGCGTCCTCCACGTGTGGGCGGAGCCAGATCATGAATGATTCATGAGGCGGGTCTCGCCATCAGGCCTTAACCTGCTCGGGCGTGGAATGTAATCATTCCATTCAGCCACACAAATTCAACAAATATTTATTAAACGCCTGCTGTGTGCCAGGTCATGTTTTACGCCTTGGCACCAAACAAAATCGACAAAAATCCCTGCCCTGATGGAACTACCTTCTAGCGAAGGGAGACAGACAAAATTTTAAGAAGTCTATAATATATTCCGAGGTGATAATTGTTATGGAGAAAAATCAAGCATGAGCTGGAATGTAAATGAAGTAGTCAGGGAAGGCGGAGAAGGAGGGCATTTGAACAAAGATCTGAGGGATTCACGAAATGGACATGGGAGTTGGGTAGATTGGAATAGATCCTAGCTAACTGGGAAAGTGGAGGGTTTTTTGGACTTGTCTATTTTCATTCATTCATTCAACAAACATTTATTGAGCACCTACTGTGCGCCAGGCACTGTTCTCGGGCGCTGGTGATATAGTGCTGAGCGTGACAAGCACGGTTAGTTCTCAAGTGGCTAACATTGCAGGGCGGGGGTGGGGGCGGCAACAATAGACAACAGATAAATGACATTACCACATCAATGGTCATCTCCAATTTAAATATCCAAAGCTGAGTTCCTGATCTTCCCGCCAAACCTGGTCGCCCCACAGCCATCCGCATCTCAGTTAATGGCGCCTCCATCCTTCCAACTGCGCAGGCAGCAAACCTTGCAGTCATCCGTGACTCCTCCTCACACCCCACAGCCAGTTCTTCAGGGAACTGTCAGGCCCATCTTCAAAGTAGATGCAGAATCCACCCACTTCCTCCTGCCCCAACAGCCCCACCCTGGTCCTGTCCACCCAGCCTGGTCTTCCCTTGGATCACTGCAGCAGCCTCCTCACCGTCTCCTTGCGCCCCCTACCCGCCCCCGACTGTTTCCCACAAGAAGCCAGAGGGACCCTGTGAACACCTGAGTCAGATCAAGTCTCTCCCTCCTCTGCTCAGAGCCCTCCAGGGGCGCCCCACTCAGAGTACAAGTCAAAGTCAAGGAAAGGGGGAAAGGCTGCAGGAGTCTTCCCCGCCCTAGGGCTTCAAGCCAGACCCACAAGGTCTTCCAGGTCCTGGTCCCCATTTCCTCTCCCAGCTCACCTCCCACTTCCCCCCACCCCCACCCCGAGCTCCTGCCAGCTGCTGACCTCCTTGCTGTTCCTCTAACACACCAGGTGTGCTCCTGCCTCAGGGCCGTTGTACTTGACCTTGTTACCAGTGTCTGGAACACCTTCCCCAGATACTGGATCCCCAGGGCCCACAGCTTCCTCTCCTGCAGATCTGCAGAAGTATCACCTCCTCAGTGAGACCTTCTCTGACCATCTTGTTTAAAAGAGCATCCCACACCTTCCCTGCTTAATTTTTTCCCCCGAGTACTGAATCACCACTGTTTAACATGCTACATGATTGGTTTATTTATTGTGTTTGTCTCCTTCCCAAGAATGTCAGCTCATGAGCGTGGGGATCTTTGATCACTACTGTGTCCCTAGTCTCTGAAGCAGTGTCTGGCACAAGAGAGCAGCTTAATAAATCCTAGGTGAATGAATGGACAGACTTACAACCGTGGTGAGGAATTTGAATTTTTCTTATATTGAGATACAATTGACATGTAATGAATTTTATTCTCTTTTCCAATTTTTCTTTTTTTTTTTTTTTGCTGGGAAAGATTCGCCCTGAGCTAACACCTGTTGCCAATTTCCCTCTCTTTAGTTCTTCTATGTGAGCCACTGCCACAGCATGGCTACTGACAGACAAGCGGTGTGGTTCTGTGCCTGGGGAACTGAACCTGTGCTGCTGAAGCAGAGCACGCCGAACTCGAATCACTAAGTCATCAGGGCTGGCTCAATCAATTTTATTCTAAATGCAATGAGAAGTTAAGGGAGGATTTTAAGCAGGGCTGGGATCTGATTCACAGGGTCCCTCCGGCCACATGAGGGAGGGGAACAGACTGTAGAAAGTGGAGTGAGCTCAAGGAGGGTTCTACAATGATCCAGACGAGGGTGGACAGAACCAGGGTCCGGAAGGGAGAGAGAGCCGTGGAGGAGGGGCAGTGGGAGGATTTGGGGAAATGGAGCTGACCAGACTTACTGTCATGAATTTGATGGCTGAGTGGGGATGAGGGAAGAATCAAGAGTCAAGATGGCTCCTGGGCTTGGGGCCTGACCAACAGGGGAGTGTGAACTTTACTGAACTCAGAGAAGGACTTGAGGGGGCATGGTTGTCAGGGAAGGTAAGGCAAGGGTTTGGGTTAGACTAGAGCAGGAACTGGCCAACAGTATGAAAGGCGGGGATTGTGTCACAGCCAACCTTTGGGGATGGGAACTAGAAGACACAGGTCTGCAGGGTATGGGAGATGCAAGGCTCTCCCCACCTCCCTCAAAGGCACTGGAAGGGACCCAAAGGCAAGCAAAGGAAAGGGACAAGACCTGGGCAGCAGCCCACTTTCCCACAGGATGCCGTGACCTGGCTGAAGACATAGGAGTGTTGGCTGTTTCCAAAGCTGGGCTGGGCTGGGCTGGAGCAGGCAGCTCCTTCCTGCCAGACCTGGAGAACGAGCCCAGGACTCTCGTGCTGGGCCTGGTGAGCAGGGGCAGGCCGCTTGGGCGATGGGCCATGTGCCCTGCCTGCCTGCTCTGGGTGGACACAGAAACCTCCCAGAGCAAGGGCTCGGAGATGAAGCGGATGGCCCCAGCCAATGAGGTTTAAATTAAAGGCTCCCTTTAATTGCCAGCTTTGAGGCCACTTCCCGGCAGCCATCCAGGAACAGTGCAGTAATAATAGCCGCTGTCTATTGAGGGTCAAGGGGCAGCAGGCAGGGGCTCAGAGAGGGCAGGAAGAGACCGGAAGGGGCTCTGAGGGAAGGGGTATGACCAATGCGCCCAAGCTTTGGGTCCATCATGTCCACACCACCACGTCTTGGAATCCTCGAGACTTCAGTCAGAACTGAAGTGCCCCATCCCATTGTTAATGCTGATCAGGCCAAAGAGAGGGCTGTGTCCTCTCAGGGTGGGACATGAACAGATCCTGGGACATCTAGAGGCGACTATGGAAGCAGCTGAAACAGTAGCCCTGAGCTGAGCGAGCAGACGGGCAAGAAGTTTATGATCTCTTACAACGTGCCACGCTGTTCTCAGCTCTTGGAGCGCATTAACTCACAGCAACTACTCAAGTGGGTTCTCTCCCCAGCTGTAAAACTGCAGCACAGGGAGGTTAACCAATAGGCCCAAAGCCACTAGGCTGGGATTCGAGTTCAGCAGTCTTTCTCTTAGCTGCTCCAAGGACGATCCTCCTGGAGCGAAAGCAGATCAGGAAAGCAGGACATGATGCGGCTTCCAAGAGATAAAGATCATTTCCTCTTCCCCAGCAGAGCAGCCATGGCCAGCTGTGCAGGTTGGAGCCTACACAGGGCACCTGCCAAGTGGGTGACAGGGAGTGGTGCCCACCCAGAGGGGGCGACTTTTGCTAATTCATACAACCAAATGGGTGGGGAGCAGCCTCCCAGTCTTCCCCCTTCCACCCTGCCGGGAGCTGGCTCCCAAGTCCTGTGCTGCAGAAGCAGCCTTTGTCCCCGGGGTTTGGGCACGCCCTAGTTCATGGCTTTTGCTCAGGCCTGGAGCTGAGGGCAAAGGCTGTCCTGCCCTGCCCTGGCTCCCCAAGCCAGTGCCCTCGGACGAATAATGGGTGTGAGCGCAGGCCTGGGGGAGGGTTAGAAAGGCTGGCAGCTGGGGCACGGCCTCCGCCCTCTCCACAAAGTCCACGTACACTGGACCCGAGTGCGAGGCACTCCCTCAGGGGCGGCCACCAGTCTACACTAAGGATTGTGTATCCATCGTGGCATTTGACGTCCCCCATTTTCCCCAAAAGACAGTCACCGTTGTCCTCACTCCCTCTTCCTGCAGACACCAGGCACAGAGGGTAAGACACTTGCCCAAGGTCACTCTGCCAGGATGTCTGGAATACCTTGTGTAAAATGGGAGTTGCTAACCCAGCTAAGGATCAAGTGATGTGAAGCAGGCCTCCTGGCCGACAGAGGCTGGGACTCGGGGATGGGGGAACATGGCGGGGTTGAAAAATCCCGATTTTCCTGTAAAGTCTCTGCAAACAGAAGAGTGCTGGAGACTAGTCTGCAGTCTTGGGGGACAAACTCTTCTGAGTCTGAAATGAACAACTCACGTTTGCTAAGCACCAAGAACAGGCCAGGCCCTGGTCTGAGACCTTCACTGGCAAGAGCTCATGGGATCCCCACGATTCTGACAAGGGTGCACCTTTCTCCCACTTTCACAGATAAGGAAACTGAAGAACAGAGAAGCAGAGTCACCACACCAAGGACACACAGTGGGCTGAGCAGCAGCCAGGACTGGAGGCAGGCGGACTCCTCGTTCATTCACCCCTCCAGCCACTGCCCCAGGGCCCCTTGTGCCTGTATCTGTGAGGCCCAAGGACAAAGGAGGTGCCTCTCCCTCCCCCGGAACCCAAGGGGCCCGCTTCTGTTCACCTAGGGTAGCAGAAGAGCCTAGACTAGCCCCACCTGCAGGGCTGCGCTCCTACAACCCAATCGCACCTTCCTCCTTGCTGACTCATGGCTGCCTGCCCTCCCACTTGTGACCTGATGAGGCGGGGCAGGGGAGGAAGTTAAAAGAGGCGCCACTGGGGGGCCCCAGCCAGAACCAGGCGGCTCCAGTACAGGGTGGCAGAGGCCTGCTCCTGGGCTCCCTCTGGTGGGCGAGGGGCAGAGGCAGGAAGCCAGCGAGGAGGAGGAGTCGGCAGGGTTAAGAAGTCAACAAATCTTTATTAACCACCTGCAGAGTTACTGGGAGGAGGCCATGATGCTGGACACACCTGTGGAGAAGAGAGGGCAGGAGCAGGGTCAACATGGAAAGCACAGGAGCCGAACCTCCAGCCGCCAACCACAGCACCCACGATTTAGACGGCAAACCCCTTCAGGGCCCTGGTCACCATCACAAAGGTGGTTTGGGGCAGTAAAGGCCTGGACTCTGGAGCAAGGAGGTCTAGGTTCAAATCGCAGCTCCGCCTTGTACCAGGTGGGTGACCTCGGGCAAGTTACTGAGCATCAGTTTCCCCATCTGTATGAAGCACCTACCCTATAGGAGCCTAGGCTTAAATGTGCTTAGAACAACGCCCGGTGCCCAGTAACTCACTATTATTATTATCATCGTCACTATCACGACAACATTTACTCTGGACTGTTTGCAGGACACTCTGTGCTGGACCGGCACGTCCTCACTGCAGAGCCCTCTGCTCCGGTGAGTTCTCACACGGACCCCAACACGGGGCGCATCTCATCTACAGTGAGGGTCCACAGTCCCCATGTGCAGAGACGACTGCCTGCTCACCCTCACTCCTTGGTTAGGGACAAATGAGCTGGTCTGGACCCAGAAGCCACGCTGTACCAAGATGTATCTTTAAAACACCAGAAGGCCACTCAAGAGGGTGGGGAGGAGACCCAGGGAGCAGCCCAGTGGTGGCCCCGGGTCTCACTCACTCCAGGACATCCGCCAGGGGAGCAGAAGGGTGAGGGCATGCTAACTGAAGGGCTACTTTGCTCTCTCTTCAGTTGAGTCATCAGTGGAGTCTGTGTAAATTCAGCGTGTGTGACGGAGAGAACAACAACGGTGACACTGAGTCAACTGTGACGGGTGCTTTGCCAAGTGTGACACCTGGACTGTCTCGCTCCACACTCACACCTCCATGAGGCGGGTGTTATGATGTCCTTCGGTAACTCCTAATAAGGGCACCTACCTAACAGGTTGATGTGAAGACCGACGACTTAATAAGTGTAAAGAACTACCAGTTTGTCCTAATTATTGGCGTTGCCATCCCCACTTTTTAGATGAGAAAACTGAGGCACACAGAGGTAAAATCACTTGCCCAAAGCTACACAGCTACGAAGGAGAGAACCAAGATCCCCACCCAGCTAACGCGAGTCCAGGGCCTGCACTTTCTGGTGCTCTGCTGCATTTCAGCGGACGCCAGGGCTGAGCCCCGAGAACCCTAAGGACAGAGCCCCTGGGAGCAGTAAGGGTGCGGAGACCCTCCAGGCCCCTCCAGGCCCCGGGAAGTCCCAGGGAAGGACACCCAGCACGCCCCGCCATTCCTCCCTGGACAGGTTCCTGGCCCCGAACCAGACGTTATCTACCCGGATCCCACGGGGCCCCAGCCCTGGTGTGTCGAAGGGCACCTCCTAAGCCCCATAGCCTGAGGCCTCGGGCCACCACTCACTGTCAAAGTCGATCTTCTCCACGATGTTCTTGGGCTTAATGCTCTCCTCCTGGCTACAGATGAAGATCTGGCCCGACTCGTCGGCACTCCAGCCGTACTTGCTCATCCACACCTTCAGCTGGCTGTCTGCAGGGGACACAGGGGCTTCGGTTACCCCAATCCCGCACCATCGGGGGGCCCCGGAGCCAAAGGCGGGGCACCCCCTTGCCTGACTGCTCCCGAAGCCACAGCACCTCCCGTTTGGACAGTGGCAGCAGCTGAACTGGTCTCCCGCCCCTGGCCCTGCGCTTCTAGAGTCCATTCTCCAGACGGCAGCCAGGGGGAGCCGTCGGCTTTCGCATCCTCGCCATCACTGGGCCTCGTCTCAGCCACTTTTATTTTCTATTTCTCTTTTCTCTCCCAGGGCAAATCTCGGTTACGAGGAACAGCCGAGTATTTACTTGTCTGCCTCTCCCCACAAGCTACATGAAATGGTCCCAAAATTACGACGTCATCATTATCACGAACAAGCCCAGGACATCAGGTTCGAGAATTTCTTTGCAGTTCTTTTTTGCCCTTAGAACACATACCAGTAAGGATGGCCGGCCACCGAGTGTTCTGTGACTTGAAATAAGTCTTTTCTGTGTGACTATCATTGATTTGATATGCATTCAACTGCTTCTCTTTATATTTAATTCTAAGGGCTCTTTCAACCTTTTGATTTAATTTCACTTTTAAATATGTAAAACATCTACCCAATAAAGCACTTAATGTAATGCCTGACACAAAATGCCCAATAAAAGTTAGCTTCCACTAAAAAAAAAAAGCATTAAAAAAAAAAGCTCCACAAAAAACCTACCTGGATCAAAAGGCAAAACTATCCAACACGGTACTGAGAAATCTCACCCCCACCCAAGGAGTAAACATTTCCCTTAGCTTTTAAGTTTTCCTTCCTGTGCTTCTTTTTGCAAAAATGACCAAACATACCAATACATTCTTTGCTCTTTTGGAAGGATGTTCTGAAACATAAATCTGATCCTGTCCCTCCCTGCTCAGAACCCTCCTGTGGCTCCATCTCACCCAGGGTAAAGGGCCAAGTCGTCAGGAGGCCCCACAGGATCTGAAGATCTCCCCCAGCACTACCTCTGCCCTTGGCACTGCCCCCTCGTTCCCCGGGCTCCAGCCACAGGCGCCCGGGCTGCTCTGTGAACATGCCAGGCACACCCCTGCCCAAGGATTCGCATGTGTGCTCTGCCCTCAGGGTGCCCACCTCACTCCACTGATGAAACCGTCCAACACGGCCCCTCCTCACCCCCATGCGCCCCAGCCCCCGCCCCTCTGAGCTGTCTTGCATGAACTGCCCCTGGACACGTGCATCTTAACTTATTATCTGTTTTGCTGCCTCCATGAGACCAAATCTGGGCCATGCTGCTTGCTCACTGCCATGTCCCCAGGGCCTAGAATGGCGGCTGGCGTAATGTAGGTGTTCAATTAATTTATGCAGAATAAATGAATGAACGAATGAAATGCCGTAGGATCTCCCTCAAGGAAGGAACGTTTATTACCAATTCCTTATTTCCTCCCCGGCCTGGGCCTTCAGTAATGACCTGGTGAAGGAGGATCAGTCCATCTGAGAAGCTGGCTGAGGCCAACCGCCCCAACCACCCCCAACCTCCTAGACAGACCCGAGGGACCCAGAGAGCACCTTACCCGTCAGATCCCCGAGCATCTCGGCCAGCAGCCAGCGATCAATGTGCTGATAAGTGATGCCCACGACATGGCAGATGACTGCGGAGGACAGGGAGAAACATGGTGAGGGGCCACAGGCCAGGACCCTGCTGCCACTCCCTACCCGGTCCCCTGGGGAGCTCAGGCTCAAAGAGGGACTTACATTTTCGGACAGAGTCTTCAAAGCCAGTTATGCTTTCCAAGAGGTCCATGTTTTCATCCAGGGCTTGCTGTGAGGGGAATGGTAATATTCGTATCAAGGGTATTAATATTAGTAACAGTAACAATAATAGAAGCTAACACTTGAGCATTCACCCTACACGCCAGCTGTTCTGTGTGCAACCTTATGACGTAACAGATACTATTTTTATGCCCATTTTAGAGACGAAGACAACAAGGCTGAGAGCAGCTCAGTGATTTGCCCGAAATCAAAGAGCTCGGGTCTGAACCTGGCAGAAACCACAGCCCTGAGGGAGGGCCGGGTGCAGATTAGCTAACGGCACTTGACCACCTCCCCGGCTTCTGCCTCACTCAGAGCAACGGCCAACTGTTCTCCCATGGCCCACGAGGCCCCGCAGGATCTGCCTGTCACCTCCTCCCACTCACCGCCCCCCCCCCCTCCGGCCACAGGGCTGCCCCGAAGCTCCTCAGACAACAGGCGCCCGCCCACCTCGGGGCCTCTGCGCTGGCTGGATCTGGGTCTGGCACTCTCCTCCCCCACGGCCAGCACCTCCACCTCCTTCAGGCTCCTGCTCAAATGTCACCTTCCCAGCAAGGGCTCCCCCCTCCAAAATAGGTGAGGGAAACGAGGAGCCCACAAGGACACTGGGAGGGAGCAACCAGCAAGGCAGGAGGAAAGCCAGGACAGGAGCTGTTCCGGAAGCCAAGTGACAAAAGGGTTTGACGGAGCCGTGCGTGCTTGTCCCTACAGGAGGCAGCTGACAGGGTAGGTAAGACAGGGCCTGAGGGCTGCCTGCTGGATCTAGCAATGGGGACACCTGTCCATCTCCACAAGAGCAGTTTCATGGAGTGTGTGTGCTGGGCCCTGGGGAGCAGAGGGTTGGTCACAAAAGCCTGCACGGACAGAATGGAGTGGGTTCAGGTGAGCAGGGAGAGAAGGGGAGACTGAGCACAGTCAAAATGTCCCAAGAGCGGGTGACCAACAGTGATTCATCTGTGACTGAGGGGTTTCCTGGGGTGTGAGACTTTGAGGTTTTTTTGTGTGTGTGTGTGAGAAAGATTAGCCCTGAGCTAACATCTGTGCCAATCGTCCTCTATTTTTCATATGTGGGATGCCGCCACAGCATGGCTTGATGGGCAGCCTGTAGATCTGCGCCCGGGATCCAAACCTGCAAACGCCAAGCTGCCAAAGCAGAGCACACACACTTAACCACTACACCACCGAGCCGGCCCCAAGACTTTCGGTTTTAAAACCAGGAAAGACCTGGGCAAACCGGGACTGCAAGGAGTGCGTCTATAAAAGGGAGAAAAGAAATGGGGCAGGAGGCAGAGCTGGTGGGGAACATAGAGGTCACTGGAGAGTTCTCTTCTTTAGGCTAGAACTAAGTGCAGGGTAGACGTGTTCTACGGTGACAGAAGTTATCCAGGAAGGCCAAGTCTGCCGTTCCAAGAGAGCAGGGAGAGCCGCTGGGGTGACGCCCAGTGAGAGGGAGGGGTCAGTGCACGAGGGAGCTGGCCTGGAATGGGAGGAAGGTAGGTCACCCGCTAAAACAGACAAGTGCTCGGTCAGCTGCTGGGAGACATCACGGCAGGAATGCATGTGAGTTCTGCCTTCACTGCTTCTATTTTCCCCCGAAGTAAGAAGCCAGATCATATGTTGAGGTGAGAAGAAGAGAGAGGGCAGATGAGAACGTGTGAAAGGCTGTCCAAGAGAGCGGGGAGGGAATAACGGTGGTGGGGGGAAAGTAAGACCCTAGACTCAGAGGGGCTGCGGACTGTGGATCTGGGTTGCCACAGGCTCTTGATGGGCTCTTCTCCAGCCTCACTCATCGAGGGAGAAACACTCAAGATTTATGCTAAAGAAGCAAGTAGAACAGAGGACTAGAGCTGCTGGTCAGACCCAAGAATGTCGGGTTGGAGACTTCACGGGGCTGAGCTGAGAAGCGAGGAGGAAGTGGTCAGTGGGTGGAAATGTGTGACACTCATGGGCAGAGGACAGGCCAATTACTGGTGAAGACAAGTGTGGGGCAGTGGCTCCCAGCCTTAGTGAGGCGTCAGAATCACGTGGGGTAATTGTTTAAAATCCCACAGCCTCCATCACACCCAGACCAGTTACATCGGACTCCGCGAGGGCAGGACTCATGCATTAGTATTTTTTTTTTTAACTCCTCAGGGGTCCAGCGTGCTGAGAACCGGTCAGTGCGGGCCTGAGGTCACGTGACAAGAGATGGAGGAAACGAGAGGTCAGAGTGGTGGAAGGATTACTGATCTGGTTTTCAAGCATTTGAGAACAAGGACAGGAGGAATGAATAAAGGGGGGCAGTGAGCAGAAGCTAAACTCTTCGTGCATTGAGCAGCAGTCACGTGGCAGGGGCTGACACCAACAACGTGGGGCAGGAAGTGATAACACACGAGCTTCAGGACTGAGGGGTTTCAGGAGGGGGAGGGAGATGGGTCTGGGAGTGGCCGTGAAAAGCAAGACCGGTTGGCCGCCCACCTGGGAAGCTGCAGGAGCGGAGGGCCGGGCTCCGCGTAGAGCCAAGAAGGGAGACACGGCGTTCCGAGGACGGAGGACTTTTGCTGGAAGGGTGTGTGTGTGTGAGCCTGAGCACTGTGGGCCCGCGGCACGACCCGGGCGCCCTGGCTCTGTATGAGGATGCCCGGTCCGTGAGACCACACACGCAAAGCCCAGAGCACAGGGCCCATCGCCCAGCAGGCAGCCAAAAACGTGCACGGAGCTTACTTCTGGCAGTCTGCTCCGAGTGCCCAGTCCCCACCCTGCCCTGCACCCGAGGGAAGTTACCCAGAAGGCCTGGAAGTGGCAGGTCTCCAGCAGGTCTCCGAGGTACAAAATCTGCCGGATCGGCCGTTCTTCTTGCTGGGGGGAGGAAGCGTTAAGGAAAAAATGGCCTCAGAGCCTGGGGGGGCTGCTGCAGAGTCCTAGACCATCCCTCCCCGCCTACCTTCTGTCCCCTGCAGCATGGTCTGTAACGGCAAAGGCAAAACAACCTAATGATGTGACGATGGGGACAATGACATCAACAACGGCCCGTCCACACACTGAGACCAAGTCAGCCCTCATAGAACTGATACAGAGAACGCGACAAGACACACCGTGAGAGAAGCAAGAAGCAGGACACGAGCACAGCAGCCTGCCACTGGGATGGGCAGACATATGTGTATAGCAACACACACCTGTCCTTACGTACCTACAGGCTATCTGTGGAAAGGTACCCGATAACTGCAAACAATTATTGACTCCTGGGAGGGGAGTGGAGTGGCTGCGTGACAGGGAAGGGAGAAAGTTTTATTTTTTTCCACTGTGCACTTTTTGTACTTTTAAGTGTACTGTATGCCTTTTTTTTTAAGCCACTAGAACAGACCCCTGGGGAAGGTGGACCATCTCTCGGAAGGCAGGCACTTCCCTGGAGCACCTGGCAGGGCAGGTTCAATGAGTAAGCCAGCATTTCTCAGCTCAGCGGCTAACAGGCAGGGAAGTGTGACAGCCTCGGGGCTGTGAGCCATAAGCAGGGATGGGGGACTCGTCAAGAGATGGGGTACAAACAATGAAGTTCGGCTGACAATCCAGGTCTTCGTGATTCCTGCCTCTTGCCTGGTGGTCTTTACTCAGCTCAGAACCCTCACGGAAATCTCTCGAAAGCATAAATTTCCCCATATCACTTTGCAGCGTTAAAGCCTTCTATGGCTCCCCAGTGCCCTTTCTGAGTCTGACCGAACTCCACTTTGAAACCTGTGGCGCGACTATGCCAAACTTCTTCTACTGCTTCTAAAAGAACACCGAGCTCTTTGTGTCCTCCAGGCCTCCCTACGTACTGTTCCCTCTGCCTGGATCACCCTTCCCTACCGTTTCACCTAACTCCTCATCTTTCAGATGCTCCCTCCTCCAGGAAGCTTATCCCTAACAACCAAGCAGGGTCAGGCGCCTCCTCTGGCCCCTCCAACCCCAAGCCCTGATGACTCCAGGCTGTCACCGACAGGCGCTTGTCTCCCCCACAGGACAGTGAGCTCCGTGAGGGCAGTGTCCCGGCACCACGCCAAGCCCAAAGCAGGCACTCAGTGTTTGTGGCTGACCTGACAGACCACTTCCCCATGAATCCATCTACCATGCCACGCCCCCCGCACACACCCGGCCGGGAGCTGGAAGGATACATGTGCCTGGTCGATCATGCACTTGCACAGCGTGAAATCGGTGTGGGGCAGGTTGGTGAGGGCCTTCAGCAGGATCTGGGCAGTGACCGTGGTCTGAAAGAAGGCTGGGTTGAACTGGTACCTGAGAAGGGGAACAAGAGGCATAGCCACAGTGGCATCTCCGGGTCCCTGGGCCTCACCAGCCGCCAGGCAGGCTGCCCACTGCTTTGGCCCAGAGCTTGGGAGCTGGACACGCCTGGACGCCAATCCCAACCACAGCCTTCGCTGGCCGTGGGACCTGAACCTCCCTGAGCCTCCTCTCCTGCCCTGTAGACGGGACAGTTAATCCTCACACGCACCCAGTATGGCAAACACTGTTCCACGGTTCACAAACAAGCGAGTACAGAAGCAGCAGTCTGTGGTAGAGATTAAGGCTCTGGAACCAGACTGCCCGGGCGTACACTTCCCCGCTGAGTGACCCTGGACTACTTACTTTAAATTCTCTGTAGAGCAGTTTCTTCCTTGCAAAAGGAAACAATAACAACCATATCTACCTCTTAAGAACAATAAAGCACCTAGGGGAGTTGATATATACAAAGCTTAGAGCACCGTAGCTCCACAGTGAGCCCTCACGAAGCAATGGTCATCACCGACAACAATCTAAACAACCCCAAATGCAAGTGTCATTATCACCACTTTACAGGTGCCAAAACCGAAGTTGTGCCATCTGTAAAAATCACCCAGCCGGTAGTGTGTCAATAAGGCACTTGGGGGGAGAACCCCAACATCCATCCACAAGAGAACGGATAATCGGGACACAGTCACACAGTGGAACACGATACAGCAATGACAACAATCAGACCACAGCCACGCAGAGAATGGGCGGATCTCACAGACACAGGGCTGAGTGGAAGATGCCAGACGCAGAAGCACGCATGCTGAATGACTGTATTTATGTCCCGTTCAAAGCGTGCAAACCTCAACTAAGCTAGCCAGGATGCATGCATGTTGTAAACTCACATGAAGGCAGGCCATGGGAGCATAAGAGTGGTTACCAGGGTGGGGGGCGGGGTGGTTGGCACAAAGCATGTGGGACAAAGATACAGAACTCTAGCAACACTCAATTTTGCAATACGGCTGGTGATCACGTGGATATTCACTTATAATTACTGGTTGGATTATCTGTTTTATGTACTAGTCTATATGTGTCTTGTAATGAATTGTTTTTGTTTTTGCTGAGGAGGATTCGTTCTGAGCTAACAGCTGTTGCCACTCTTCCTTTTTGCTTAAGGAAGATTCACCCTGAGCTAACATCTGCACCAATCTTCCCCTATTTTGTGTATGGGTCACTGCCACAGCATGGCTGCTGACGAGTGGTATGGGTCTGCACCTGGAGACCAAACTCAGGTCACCAAAGCAGACTGCGCCGAACTTAACCACTAGGCTACGGGGCCAGCCCCCGTAATGAATTTTTTAAAAACCATCCTCCTCCGGCCCCAACTTCCTTGGCTTCCTAGTTCCTACACGCCAAGAGAAGCCACATCTTGCAGGCTACCCCCAACTCCCACCCCACCCAGTGCTGGGAGCGGCACCCTGCCGGCTGCTGGCGTGGGGTTGGGGATGGAGGCAGACACTCACAGCTTCAGGACAGCCAGGTTGGCTTCCAGATCGTAGGCGTTCTCCCTGGCCTGCGTCTCCACATAGCGCTCCAGGGTGGCCAGGTTCTCAGGATTGTACCTAGAGGAGAATCGAGATGGGTCAGTGGAGAGGACACAGAGGCTGAGGCCAGTCCCTCTGTGGGACTAGGGTGTGGGTGGGCACTGTAACCTGCTCCTCCCTCCCTCCAAATCTGGTACTGGCCATCTGCTCTACCCAATTCTGGAATCAGCTCTATAAACTCTAATAAAGCTTACATGCATCCCAGATCTAAAGCTAAGCTCTAAGCCCCATCCAGGCCCTGGGTCTTTCCTAGGATGCCTCCTCAACCTCTCAACCAGTCAGTCACGGCAGCCTGTATACCTGGCCTCCTGGACATTTTGCCACCTACCCCTTCCTCCTCTCCCCTCCCCAGGCCCCCACTCTAGTCTAGCCCCATCCTCTCTTGCCTAGCTTTCCCCATCACAGCTTTGACCACTCCCTCACTGTCTACTGTCAGGTTTGTCTGGACTCTGAACTGGGAACTCCATGAATGCATGCTCTGCAGCTGTCCTGGTCACCTCTGGTCCCCAGCACTGACAGAGTAGATTTTAGTGAACACATACTGAACGAATGACATAAAGAGAAAGCAAGAGAGAGACGGAGAAGCACAGTGAGAGACTGAGGAGCAGACAGAGAAGTGAGGGACAGAGAGGGAGGCCTTAAGACAAACTAAAGATGGGGAGACTGGGTAGGAGGCAAGGCTATCTCCTGCTCTAGGCCTTTGCAGAGCTATTTCCTGAAACGTCTCCAAAATTATGGGGAAATGCCACTCCGGGGCAAGCCCAGGACCCCCCAGAAAACCCTGTCCTCCACCCCGCTTGGCCAGAAGCGCTCCCTCCGGCCGGGCTCAGACCTGTCGATGCCCTTGAGCAACTTGCCCACGTTCGCTCTCATCTGCTCAAACATCGCCATGACTACTGTCGCCTCCCACGCCGCGGCTGGAGCAGAAGACCCGGCCGGCGCGGCGACCGCGAGGACCGGAAAAGGAAGAGGTGGCGGAAGCGGAAACTACGTCTTTGTTGTCCCTCCAGCCCCGGGGACGGAGAAGGGGAAGGCTCTTGCGGTGGCTGCCACGCTTTCCGGCTGTCACGTGACTTCTGCCCCGCGGGCGCAGCTGGCGCGTGCGCACACGCTCCACCCGCGCTCGACCAACGGCGTGAGAAAAAGCTTTGTCTAGCCCAGTGCGCAGGCTCCCTCCTGGGGTTGGGGCGGGGAGGAGGCGGGGATAAGCTGTTCCCGGGCCTCGCGTATCCGGTTCTAGTTCCCGGGACGTGCGCGCAAACTCCCTGGGAAGGAGACGGAGCTCTTGCGGCGTGCGTGTACGTCGCGTTGTGCGCGGCCGTGAACTCACTAAACTGCTGGAAGGCGCGTAGTAGCCTTCCTTTTGGGTTTCGGCCAGGTTCCGAGGGCGATGCTCTCTAACGTCCCGTTTGCCCCAGGCCTGGGTCCCCAAGGCAGGATCCTGAACTCTGCAGTTTCAAGCCTTGAACCTGGTCCCCACGCCCCACCCTAACTCCAGGGGTAGGGGCCTGCAAAGCTGTTGTGCTCTGCCCGGCGGGGGCTGGAGTGAGGGGCTCCTGGACCCTGCCGGATCGCGCCCAGTCCCCACAGGCTCCAGTCTTGTGGGTGAAGGCGAGCGCCCATGTGTGCCGTCATAGTTATGTGTGTGCAGATTCTGCACGCTGCAGGCGTGAATGCACACGCGTGTGTCATATATGTGGAGACATGTGCTCTGGGTACATCGACATGTGTGCACACAGGCATCCAGACATGTGCACATCGACTGGTCTGCGCACCGCACAGGGGAGTACCACTAAGTGCGTGTGTGTGCCCCAGGTGAACAGTAACGTACATTGCATGGCCATCCCTGTGCAGACTTGCCATCTCCGAGTTGTGGGCAAACCCTCAAGCACTCAGCAGAGGTTCAACTGTGGTTTTTAGTCGCCTCCCAGAACGGAGGAGGGGGTGCTAGGGCACCCCCCAAGTCACAATTAAGATCGTTTGCATCTGGTTTACATTCAGCTCAGGGCCCTGGAGGTGCAGGGGGGTCCCCTGGGTCCCAAAGCAAGCTGCCCCTCACAGGCTCTCAGGGCCCAGGGGACAGGGGGTGGAGCCGGCTGCACAGCCCTGTGCTGGGGCAGGAAGCGAGAGAGGGGAGGGGGGGAGGCCACAGCCGGTGGAGGCAAGGCGGGTGCAGGGCTTGTGGGGAGGGAGGGAGGTGCCAGCACTCGAGCCCTGAGGCCCTGCTGGCCGCTGGGCGCAGGCCCAGCTCCGGCCCCCAGGGATGGACCTCGTGGACCCCGACATCTTTAATAAGGACCCCCGGGAACACTATGACCTGCTGCAGCGGCTGGGTGGCGGCACCTATGGGGAAGTCTTCAAGGTGAGGACCCCACTCTTTCTCCATCACACTCAAACCAGTGACCTTTGGGGTGAGGCCCAAGAAGGGAAGGGGCTGCAAGAGGGTCCCAGCCCTTGGCTTTGACTAAGGGATGCTGAGGGGGACTCAGGCGAATGGAGCCTGCCTGACTGCCAACTTCCCCTTTACAAGGCTCGAGACAAGGTGTCGGGGGACCTGGTTGCATTGAAGATGGTGAAGATGGAGCCTGGTGAGGAGAGGACCCAGGAGCTCCATCCCCACCCCACCCCCCACCTTCTGGGACAGGGGGATCTCTTCACCGGTACTGCCTCCCTGCAGCGGCCTTTTCTCTCCTGCCCCTCCTCGCAGATGATGATGTTTCCACACTTCAGAAGGAAATCCTCATCTTGAAAACTTGCCGGCATGCCAACATCGTGGCCTACCATGGGAGTTATCTCTGGTGATGAGCCTGAGGCCTGACCTGGGACCCCACCCAGGCCCTAGCCCAGAACCCCCATTTCTGACGGGGCAGCCCCTAACCTGACCTCCAATCCTGGATCCCCGTTTTTAACTGGGGCACCCCCCTAACTTAACTTCCCAGTCGAAAGTCCCTCTTTTCTGATCAGAGCACCCTCTGATATAATCCCCAATCCAGAACTCTCATTTCTAACCAGGGGTCCCCAAAATTGATCCCTTCCTAGTAACCAAACCTGAAACCAAGTCCCCTAAAACTAATCTCTCAGCATCCTGCCCTTCGGGTACCCCAGTTTCACTCTCTGCTCCTTTAATGTAAACCCCTAAATTCCCTGACCCCCAAGTGAATATCCCATATGCCCCAATAATGACCTGTGTCCCCCAGACCTGTCACCCTGGGCACCTCTGTCCCCTCCCAACCTCCACAACCTTTGAGATCTCCACCCTCTCTCCTAGGTTAGCATGGGACAGCAGAAGGTGCCCTGGGTTAGGAGCCCAAAGACCTGGGTTGGAGTCCAATTGACCTTGAACATATGTTTCCTCTCTGAGCCTCAACTTCCCCATCTATAAAATGGAAGCAGGGTGACCTCACTCTGGTGGACAAGGGAAGATAGAGAGATGACAGCTGTTATATTAAAGTTCCTGTTGAATTACAACAAGACAGACAGTGAGCCGGGGGCTGTCCTGTAAACAATAATTTATTACTGCTATTATTATTATGATTACTCTTGAACTGTTGTAGGCTGCAGAAACTCTGGATCTGCATGGAATTCTGTGGGGCTGGTTCTCTCCAGGACATCTACCAAGGTGAGCGGAGGCCCAAGGGCATCCAGGCAGCCCTCGCCCCTCCAGTCACCTCTCTCTGTTTGTGTCCCTTTTTTCTGGTCCATATCTCACACAATGAGCCCCTCCTCTGGGCCTGGCCTGGATGATGCTGGGGATACTGTGGTGACCCAGTGGGCCCTGGGCCCTGCCTTCTGAGACCGGAAGGTCCAGCCTTAATCTTTCTGCATGCGACGATCCCCTCTACTTCCCCTCCCCATCTTCCTCTGTGTCTGCATTTTCTCACCAATGTCCATTGGTGTGTTTGAGTATTTCTGCATTTCTGGCTCAGTCGGTGCCCACATTTTCGTAGAATGAGTGAATGAATTTCTGATTCTCTCTCAGCCTTCTTTTCACCCTTTTGGATAATTTGAGGGTGTGGGTGGGGTGAGCCTCTGATCACCTTTCGATTTCTGATGCCCACCTCTGTCTTCGACCATCTCCCTGTCTCCCTCCAGCCCGAGATCTCGAATGTCAGAAAAGGAAGGATTTCATTAAGAAGTCCTCAGGGGGCAAACTGAGGCCCAGAGAGAGGAAGTGGCTCATCTGGTCTCTGACCCCCTCTCTCCGTCTGCTGTCTCTCTCTCCAGCCCTTGGTGTCTCTCTCTTTCTCGGTATCTCTGTCTTCCTGCTTTTTGGTCTCTGACCGTCTGTTTTTCTGTTTCAACTTGGATCTGTTCCTGCTTCTCTGTCTGTCTGTCCCTCCGTCTCTGTGTCTTTCTGCCTTTCCTCATTTTGCAGCGTCACATCAGCCCCTGCTCAGACCCGTCCCATGGCTTCCATTTCCCTCCAAAGAGAAGCCCAAACTCCTCGTCCTACCCGCAAGTCTGACCCCCACGCGCCCCCAGCCGACAGACCTCACCTCCTACCGCTTTCCTGCCCCGAACTCCACTCCACCCACTTTGCTGCTTTCCAGACCCACCAGACACTCTCCCACCTCCCAGCCTTTGCTCTGGCTCTTCTCGTTCCGCCTCGGAACAGAACTGCTCACATCTTCACCCCTGTCACCTTCTTAGAGCAATCTTCACTGACCACTCTGTGTAAAATGTCATACCCCTTCCCACACATATTTCCTGTTGTCTTTTCTTACTTTATTTTTCTTATTATTTATTAGCGTCTCATGTACTGTGTCTGTTACTTATTGATCTTGTTTACTGTCGGTCTCCCCAGCTGGAATGTTCTCTCCCTGAGGGCAGGGGTCTCCGTCTCTTTCGTCCACAGCTGTATCCCCAGTGCCGACCACAGGGCCTGGCACGCAGTAGACACGCAGTAAATATCTGCTGAATGAGTCTGTCTCCCTCGGCCTCTGGTTCCCTACACCGCTGCCTCTCTCTGTCGCTGAGCACCCCTGTCTTCCCCTCCCGCTTGTCTTGTCCTGTTTCCCTCTCCCCATATGGCTCCCTCTCAGCTGGTGTGGGTGGGGGGCAGGGGCTCCTGAGGCCAGGCTTCCGGGTCCCACCCAACGCTGCGCTGTGACCTTTGCAGTGACGGGCTCCCTGTCAGAGCTCCAGATCAGCTATGTCTGCCGGGAGGTGCTCCAGGTGAGAAGGGGCCTGGTGGGCTTGAGCGGGCGGGCAGGGCCCTCTCCAGCCCTCAGACACTCACGGCCCCATGTCCACCCTCCTCCCCAGGGACTGGCCTATCTGCACTCACAGAAGAAGATACACCGGGACATCAAGGTGGTCTGGGGGCCGAAACGGGGCGTTGGTGGGTGGGGGGCTCAGGAGACGGGAGTGGTGTTGGGCTGTGGGGTGGGGGAGACCAGTGGGGGGAGGCAGTGTTGGGCTGGGGGGGTGTCTCTGACAGCCTCTAATTCCCCCCTCTTGTCCCCAGGGAGCCAACATCCTCATCAACGACTCTGGGGAGGTCAGACTGGGTGAGTGTGACCGGTAGGGTGGGCAGGGGGACTGGCTGGGGGCCTGAGGGAATAGGGGATCCCAGGGGATCCCAGGGGATCGGGGACCCCCAGGTCACTATGTCTCTCCCTCTGCCTCCAGCTGACTTTGGTATCTCGGCCCAGATCGGGGCAACGCTGGCTCGACGCCTCTCTTTCATTGGGACGCCCTACTGGTGAGGGTGCCTGGCGGGCAGCTAGGGGTGGAGTCGGGGGCAGCGGCTTTTCCCACCCCGGATCTCTGGGAATCGACTTCCTGGCTCCTTTCCCCTTCTCTGCCTTTCTCTGTTGACCATTCTGTCTTCTCTTGAGTTTCCATTTACCGAGGTCGCTCTGTGCCCTCTCCACCTGGTTCTCTCAGTGTTGTGTTGATTTCTTCCCTGATCTCTCTGTCTCTCCCTATCTGTCTATCTCTGTCTTTTCCCTCTGCCTCAGTCTGTGGCTCTGTCTCTTGGTTCCTGTCTCTCTCTCTCTCTCTCTGTCTTCCAGTCTGTCTCTCTGGCTTTACCTGTGTGTCCGTCTGTATTTCTGTCTCCATCTTTATGTTTCTCTCAGCGTCTGGCTCTCTCTCTGCCCCACTCTCCTTCTCTCTTTGTCTCTCTTCGCCTCCCACTCCCCACACCAAGGAGTCTCCTCCCCCACTCTTTGTGTCACCCCTGGCTCTCTGAGGGTCTCTGCCCCCAGGATGGCTCCAGAAGTGGCGGCCGTGGCCCTGAAGGGGGGTTACAATGAGCTGTGTGACATCTGGTCCCTGGGCATCACAGCCATCGAACTGGCCGAGCTGCAGCCCCCACTCTTTGATGTGCATCCTCTCAGGTAGGCGGTGTGGCAGGTCCCCCTGGGGGGGACCCCTCAACCCTGAACACCGCCCCCAGCCTGCTTCCCCACATCAAGACACCCTGCAGGAGACCCCCAAGGATTCCCTCAACCCAGAAGCCTTTTCGGCAGCCCTGCACACCAGGCCCCCCCAGCGCAGGGATCCCACCTTGAGCCTCCCTCTGCGAGGCTGTCGCTCTCTGATGTGGTAAATGGTGTCCCCTGGCGGTGGCACCCAGTGCATTGTAAAACTTGAACCTCATTCTCATTCTGTCCCTCCCTTGGCTCTCTGCTGACCTCAGAGCTAGTGGGGACCCCTCGAGCCATGAGGTGTGACCCCCACTGGGAGTCTGAACCCCATGTTCTCCCCTTACTCTTCTAGAGTTCTCTTCCTCATGACCAAGAGTGGCTACCAGCCCCCACGGCTAAAGGAAAAAGGCAAATGGTAGGAGGGGGTCATGGGGGGGTGGGCAGAGCCCGGGTTGATGGTCTGATGGGAAGGTCTCCATCCCCTCACCCCAGAACTTGGCTTCTTCTTCCCAAGGTCGGCCGCCTTCCACAACTTTGTCAAAGTCACCCTCACTAAGAGCCCCAAGAAACGACCGGGAGCCACCAAGATGCTCAGCGTAAACTGCCCCTCCCCAGACTCTGACCCCAGAATTCCTAGAACATTGATAATTTAGTTCCACAGAACCCCCCTTTTAAAGACCCAGTCCCTCAGAATTCCCCAGGGCCCCCAAGACCCTCCAAATTGTACCCCAGACCTTTTTCCAAGATGCCCTGAGTTGTTAAACTCACAAATCCCCAAGGGCCTCGAGGAATTCCAGGGGAAGCCCAATACCCTCTAAGACACGTCTGGAATTCTCCAAGCGCCCCTGCAGGCCCCCTAAATTCCTCTAATCCCTTCCGACTCTTCAGAATTCCCCAGGCCGCAGCTCCCCGGGGCTCCTGCCTTCTTCCTCGCTTGGCACCTACCCCACCAGAGCCCCTTCTCAAGCCCCCGTCCCAGCCTCCCCCTGCACACCCGCCCTCTGCTCACACCCTCCTCCCCTCCCCCAGCATCAACTGGTGTCCCAGCCAGGGCTAAATAGAGGCCTGATACTAGATCTTCTGGACAAACTGAGGAACCCAGGGAAGGGGGCCCCTGTTGGCGAGATTGAAGATGAGGAGCCTGAGGTGAGGGCGCCCTGCTGACAGAAGGACTGGAACCTTCTATCCTTTGCTCAGGCTGTGCCCTCAGCCCGGCGTGCCTTCCTGCTGCCTCTCTTAGAAAGAAAACAGGAGAGAGGAAGGGGGGCTTGCACAGGGCTGGGGTGCAGAGGTTGTGGGGGAGCTGAGGGCACCAGGCTGGCCCCCAGGGTGGCAGGCACTAGAGGGCCATGGGCCTGACGCCGCTGCCACTCTGCCCAGCTTCCCCCTGCCATCCCCCGGCGGATCAGATCCACCCATCGAGCCAGCTCTCTGGGGATCCCGGATGCAGACTGCTGTCGTGAGTAGAGAGCCTTAAGCTTGGGGACACCTCACCCTATAATAGATCCAAGAGACCCCCCTTCACCCCCACATAAATACTCATCACTTCCAAACAGACCCTCAGAGACCCCCATCACCTGACCCCACCAGAGACCCCAGAGAACCTCATCACCTGACCTACGAGATGACTGTAGAGACCCCCGCCTCTCTGACCTGCACACAGACCCCATGCGACTTCCTGTCACCACCCTGACCCCCAAAGAGACCTCAGAAATCTGTCAGATCCCTGACACCCAAATGGAACCTGGAAATGAGCACTTTGTAACCACTTTGAGCCCCTACCTCCCTGATCCCAAACCCTGACCCCCAAATGAGATGCCTGTAAACCAAGATCCCTCTCCTTAAGGGACAGCTCCAGCTCTAAGGTCCTGACCCCAAACCCCCCAAATTCTCCTCCTTCTGTTCTCAAAGCCATGTGTGTTGCCCCACCCCCCTTCCAGGGCGGCACATGGAGTTCAGGAAGCTCAGAGGAATGGAGTCCAGACCCGCAGCCGACACTGTGAGATGCCTCCCCTGCTCGCCCCAGACGCCCTCCCCTTCCCCTAGGCCACTGCTGACCCTTTACTGTCCCACAGGCCAGCTTACAGCCCCCTGGAGACTTCCGGAGCAGCAGTCCTAGGTCAGGGACCCCCAGGGTCGGGGGGAGGGGGCTGGGATGTGGGGGAACCAACTGAGGCTGATGCCTGTCACTCCTCAGGAGGAACCAGTCGGAGTCCGATGATGACTACGACGACGTGGACATGTAAGAGAGGCCACGGCCAGCTCCACAGGCCTTCACCAGCCCCCGCCTTCCTGCAACCCCTGCCTTGTCCCCACCCCTGCCTCTCTTCTACCCCTGACCCCAACCTCAGCCCCTACCTTCCTTCCACCATGCACCCCTGACCCCTGATTGGATTCTCAATGCAGCCCCCACCTTCCTTCACCCCCGACCCCTGACCCCAGCCCAACCCCCACTCTCCTTCCTCCCCAACCCCTGTTCCCTGTCCCCCCCCAACCTCAACCCTTCACCTTCCTTCACCTCAGACCCCTGACCCCCAACCAGATCCCAACTCCAGCCCCACCTTCCCTCACACCCGACTCTGACCAGGACCCCAACCTTAGGCCCCACCTTCTTATACAACCTCTGACCTGATCTCAGCTTTGTCCCTCAACCTTACCTGCTCTCAAGCCCAGCCCCTTCTAGAATAGCCTTCTGCTCCAGCCCGAGATCTTTCCCCACCTATCCTGCTCAGCCCTGGATGCACCACTGCGTCCCCCAGCACCTCCCAGATGCTGCTCCAACCCCCAGATCTCAGCTGCAGCCGTAACCCTCCACCCCCTGCCTGGACTTTATCTTTCTTCATTTTCTCACCCAATCTCAGACTGAACCCTGGCCCCTGGGAATTTCCCCCACACCAGACCCTCAGTCCCAGACCCCAACCTCCACCCCAACAGTCAGTCCAGGCCCCCAGTGTCAGCCTCCGGGCCCACCCTCCCGTCCACACACCGCATCTGTTATGGGCTCCCATGTGGCGCCAGGCACCAAGCTAGCGCCCAGCCCCCAGGAGCCCCTGTGACCGTGAGCCTGGGGCTGTGAAGGTTCAGAGGCTTGATGCGTTGTCAGCACTTCATGTCCAAGAGCTGCTGTCACTGTCATCACCGTGGTTGTCAGTCCTTTAGTCCTCAGCTCCAGCCAGACCAAGTCACCCTGACCCACCTGACCCCAGACTTCCAGCCCTGAACCCCCCATCTTCCCCCAGTCCTTGTTCCCACGCCCCACCTGCTTACCCCATCGTTGTGTTTCAGCCCCACCCCTGCAGAGGACATACCTCCTCCACTGCCCCCCAAGGTACGGGCCCGGGCCAGAGCTGGGGGCTGGGGGCCAGGAGGCCGGGGTCCTTAGATGCTGGGATACCGGGCGCTCCAGGGCTGGGGTCTGGGACACCAGGTCCCTTGAAGTCTGGGAGAACCGGGATGATGAGCCCACTGGGCTCCGGCAGCGGCCTCCCTGAACCTAGGGGTGGGATTCAAAGTATTTAGCCTTGTGGATGCTGTCCTGGGAACGCCCAGCACTGACTCATCCAGCATTAATTACTGGGCTAATTCCTTTAGTTGCCGGCGTGTGTTGATGTGGGGGGGCGGTTAGAGGGGAAGGCTGGAGTGGTGGGTGGTGGCAGGGCATTGTGGGGAGGATCAGAGCCGTGGCCAATGTCGGTTCTGGCCGAGGGGGGATTGGGAATGCAGGGTTCCCTCCCCTTGAGATCATCTAATGTGTTTCCCATGCTCCTTCCCTATCTCCAAAGCCAAAGTTCCGTTCTCCATCGGACGAGGGTCCTGGGGGGACTGGGGATGAGGGGCAGCTGAGCCCAGGGGTGCTGGTCCGGTGTGCCAGTGGGCCTCCCCCACGCACCCCCCATCTTAGGCCTCCCCCAGCCACCCGCAGTACCCACCTAACTGCCCATTCAGGTAATGGGACAGGCTGGGGTGGGGGGTGGGCTGGGGTGAGGGGTGGGCAGGAGTGGGGGTGCTTTGGGGGCTGATTTTCTCCCACCCATCTCAGAACCCTCACTCTGGAGCCCACCCCCCCGGGAGCCTGACCAGCCCCCACTGTTGCCCCCCAAGAAGGAGAAGATGAAGAGAAAGGTGAGACCCGCTCTGCTGAGGACTCACACCTCTGGACGGGGCTGGAGGTGCCTGGTGGCGGGGGTCGGAAGACTAACCATGATAGTAGGTGACAGTAGTTGAGCAGTCCCTCTGTGCCAGACAGTGATCTCGTGTCTTTACGTGGCATAAAGCTCCAGAGGTAGAGGTAAATATCACAGAGATAGATGTGATCCACCATTTCACAGATGGGGAAACTGAGGCACAGAGGGGTAAGTAGGCTTGCCAAGGTCATAAACCTTTGAGGAGGCAGAGGCAGGATTTGAACCCTGTCACTCTTGCTCCAGAGTCTTAACCACTGCACCTTCCTGTCCCCTCCTCCCTTTTGCTGGATCTGCTGCCGCCCGCCCATGGCTTGCCCAGGGATGTGCCCTTCTTGTAAAGCTGTTCAATGGCTGTCCCCTCCGGATCCACAGCACGGCTGCCTGGACACACCCCTCTACCAAGGGTGGGCATTCAGGAGGGTCAGGGGCGCGTGGGGGGACGGGGAGGGGCCTTATGGAAGGCGCAAAGGCAGGGACGGGGGGAGGGTGGGGAGTGGCAGAGCTGAGGCAGAGCTGAGCCCAGAGTTACAGGTGGGGTTTGGGGATCAAAGATGGGAAGAGTGAAGATGAGTTTGAGAGTGAAAACTAGGAAGATTCGAGTTTGGGGGCCAGGAATGTCAGAGTATAACAGAAAGGCCAGAGTTTGGGATACAAGATGGGGGCAGTGGACCCCATCCACCTCAGTTGGAAGTTAATGGTACACAGACTGGGATCAGCGTTTGGGAGTCAGGAGTTTTAGGGAGCAGAATGTAGCAGGAAGGGACAGAGTCTGGGGATCAAAGACGTGGAGAGGAGGTCAGTGTGGGTAAAATGTTAAAGAAAGAACATGAGAGTTTGGGGAGTCACACTGGGCAGAAAAAGCCATATTTAGGGGGGTCTGAGGACCAGCATTGAGACAGGATTAGCATTGGGGAACCAGGACTGGGGAGAAAGTGGGAGAGAACTTGGAGGGCCATTTGGAGAGGCACCTCGAATGTTGGAGTCAGAACTGAGAAGTCAGAGGGTCAGCATATGCAGGTCAGAGACGGAAGAACCACCCGAAGGTGGGAAGTCAGAGGCAGGTGAGGATGAGATCAGCTCAAGGGACTGCTTCGGGGTTTCAGTTCAGATTTGGGGGAACAGAGTCTGGCAGTGTCTCTGTGGGGTGAGAGAGAATTGAGGGTCAGAGCTGGGGGACAGGGTGCCAGTGTTTGGGGTCAGACGGTGGGAGTCCGGGAGGTCCCCCAGGATGAGCAGGTCCCAGCGTCCTCGTGTCTGTCCCCCCAGACCAGCACCTGCTCCTGGGGGCTGAGGAAGGCATTTTCATCTTGAACCGGAACGATCAGGAGGCCACGCTGGAGATGGTGAGGGACAGCACCCAGGGAGGGCCAAGGGCGGGGGCTGGAGTTGGGGGTTATGGGGTCTCACAGAAGCCATCTCCCCCATTCTCTGCAGCTCTTCTCTAGCCGGACTACCTGGGTGTACTCCATCAACAACGTCCTCATGTCCCTCTCAGGTCTGGCTATGGGTTGGGTGGGAGGAGTGGGGGTCAGAAGTTAAGGGGTCCGGGGTCAGGGGCTTGGGAGGTAAATGGGCACAGCTGAAAAAGAAATTAGGCTTCCACTTCACAGAGCCTGTGGTTCAACTCCCAGCCACTTTTCACTGCGGGACTTGGGGCAAGAGACTTCTGCTCCCTGAGCCTCAGTTTCCCCATCTGTAAAATGGGGCTCAATATAGCCGTCACCTCTCAAGTCAGTTTTGAGGTCATTTCTACAAGTTAGTCTTTACATTTCTTTGATGTTCAGATGACGGAACTTAGTCCACACTTTATTAAAATAGAGCAAGGTACAGATTAAAATTTTGTGTCATTGTTTTATGAGAACACTTTGTGTAAGAGAATTTCTAATTTATGGGGAAATGCCAAGCTAAATAGGATTCATGAACTAGTTAACATTACATCAGTGCTGACAAACGTTAGAAGAATTTCTAGACTGGTTTCTCTTTTTAAAAAAAAATTATTTTATTGAGGTCACATTGGTTTATAAGAGTGTAAATTTCAGGTGTACATTATTATATTTCAGTTTCTGTTAGATTGGTTTCTTCTTAAACTTTGTAATGTGTGTAATCTCATCTGACTGGTTAAGTGTCCATAGTTTCTTGTGTGGCTGCGAGCACCACGAGGGTGTGGGACATTTATTTTACTCACCACTGTTCACCAGAGCCAAGCACAGTGCCTGGCCTACAGTGGGCATTTAAAACATGTGGAGTGAAAAAATGAATAAATTAAAAGTGTTTGAGACTCGAAGGCATGGGAGTTTCAGACAGAGGGATGGGGCCCAGTGAAGGGACAGGGCAAGGTGGGAGTGTCCAGTGTCCTATAACTGCCTGCTTCCCCCTACATACACACACACTGCAGGAAAGACCCCCCACCTGTATTCTCATAGCATCCTGGGCCTGCTGGAACGGAAAGAGACCAGAGCAGGAAGCCCCATCGCTCACATTAGTCCCCACCGGCTGCTGGCAAGGTACCAGCCCCTAATGGCACCACAGAGCCCTGTAATGCCCCTTCCTGGCGTCCCTTCCCCCTTCACACCTGTCTTCTTCTGCAGGAAGAACATGGTCTCCACCAAGATCCAGGACACCAAAGGCTGCCGGGCGTGCTGTGTGGGTGAGAGTGGACCCCATGGGCGTGCAGAGAGGGGGCGGGCAGAGCTTGGACTGCATCCACCCGAGAGGGTTGCAGACTTAAGGCAGGGTGTCCAGAGCTGGGGGAAAGATGTGTGGCCTTTCAGGGGCGGGGAAGGGGAGAGAGGACTGACCCTAACCCGTCCTTACCCACCCCCACAGCGGAGGGCGCCAGCTCCGGGGGCCCGTTCCTGTGCGGGGCACTGGAGACGTCCGTGGTCCTGCTTCAGTGGTACCAGCCCATGAACAAGTTCCTGCTGGTCCGGGTAGGGGCCTGCAGAGGCTGGGGACTCTGAGGTTCGGTGGCTAGGGCTTTCCACCCTGTGCGCTTTGGTGGAGAGCTCCACGAAGCCCCCCTTTCACCCCAGGCCCCGGCCACTTGGAGGCTCCTCCTTCTTAGGGCTTCCTGATCCTTAAGCTCCGCCTCTCGCCCCTGGCCTAATTATTCTTCGGGCCCTATGCCCCGCCCCCTCGGGTCTCTAAGGAGACCCCATTCGGGTCCGCAGTCTCTAAAGGAGACTTTGCTGCCTTTGAGGCCAAGCCCCCCGGAGGGCCCTGCCTTTCTGTCACCAAGGAGCCACCCCCCCAAGCGGAAGCTGCGCCCACTCTGAGGCCACAGGCGTCAGTTTCTAAGGAGGCACCCCCTAAACCCTCTGAGGCCTCACCCCCTGAAATTTCTAGATGGCACCTCCCAAGACTGAGGGCCTAGGAAATACTTGGAAGCCACGGGCCCCGCCCCTCCCGGGCCCCGCCCCCGACCTCCTCTGACCCGGCCCTTCCCCGTGCGGCCCGCAGCAGGTGCTGTTCCCGCTCCCTACGCCTCTGCCCGTGTTCGCGCTGCTGACCGGGCCAGGCTCCGAGCTGCCCGCCGTGTGCATCGGCGTGAGCCCCGGGCGGCCGGCGAAGTCGGTGCTCTTCCACACCGTGCGGTTCGGCGCCCTCTCCTGCTGGCTGGGCGAGATGAGCACAGGTGAGTGGGGCAAGGTCTCCCTGGGGGCGGTGGGTCTGGGTGGCTGGGCGGGGCTTAGCCTGGGGCGTGACTGGGAAGGGGGTAGAACCTGGAGGGGGCGGGAGAAGGGCGGGTAAATGCAATTGGTGGGCTCGACGGCGGCGTGGGGCCGCTGTGATGGGCGGGGTTTAGCCTGCTGGCTTGGGAATGGAGAAGGGTGCCTAGCCGAGGAAGGCGGAGCGAGGTGGACTTGGTACTTGAACCCCCTCCTCTCTAACAGAGCACAAGGGTCCGGTACAGGTGACCCAGGTAGACGAAGACAAAGTGATGGTGTTGATGGACGGTAAGGACCCTCCTCCCTCTCTTTCCCCCACTGTTATGGATCTCCGCCCCCAGACCCTGCCTCCTTCGGGTCCTGCCCTGTCCTGCTTTGCTTCTCACGCTGAGTGTATTGTCCACTCCCTCAGTACCCTTCCAAGCCCCGCTCTTAAAGCCCCCTCTCTTCCCGCGTCTAGGGTCCCTGAAGCTGGTGACCCCAGAGGGGGCCCCAGTCCGGGGGCTTCGAACTCCGGAGATCCCCATGACGGAGGCGGTGGAGGCCGTGGGTACGTGCGGGCAGGGGCGAGCCCGGGGTCCAGGGGGAGTCGCAAGTGATACCCAAGGGTGACAGGCACTGCTTTCCTCCCAGCTATGGTCGGCGGGCGGCTCCAGGCCTTCTGGAAGCATGGCGTGCAGGTGTGGGCTCTCGACTCCGACCAGGTAGGCCCCCATCCCAACGCCCACAACCTGCCCCTCCCACCTGAGTCATCCCGTGCATCCCATGCGTCATCGGATGCATGAGAGAACTGAGTCAGGGTGTGAGGTCCTGCAGAGGCGCTTCCTCCAATCTCAGACGGATCCCCTTCTCTACCCCAGGGTCTCGGGTCCAGAGCTCATCCCAGGCCATTGTGTGACCTTATGCAAGGGACGTTGCTTCTCTCTGAGCCTGTCTCCCAGCTATAAACTGGGAGTGATTATAGAGATATGTGGCTGTTTAAGAGCACGGACCAGACTGCCTGGGTTGGAATCCAGCTGAGTGACCTTAGGCAAATGACTTAACCTTCCCATGCCTTACTTCATCTGGAAAATGGAGCAAAAAGTGGTGCTTAGCTCATAGAACACTATGTGTCAGATTCTGCCCTTATATGTTTGTATTTTACTTAATCTTCGTGATCACCTATCAGGTAGATACTATGATTTCACAGGTTAGTAATCTGAAGCACAGAGAGGTTAAGTAACTTGCTTGCGATCACACAGCTAGTGAATGGCATTAGCAAGAATGGTTATTTCTGGACCTGAGGCTAGAAATTCAGAGACCTCCCCCTTGCTCTCTTTGAAGAAGAGGGATGGAGTCTTCTAGATACTAACACACACACCTTTTCCTCCAGCTGCTGCAGGAGCTGAGAGACCCCACCCTCACCTTCCGTCTGCTTGGCTCCCCCAGGTATGGACTTGGGGAAGGGGACAGAGGACCTGGGAGGGGGGCTTCTGATGTACAGAGGGCATCCTGAGATGTCCCCAGTCACCTGTGTCTTTGGCCTGGACATTCTTTCACCTGATCTCCCTGCTTCCATCTTTGCCCCCTTTAGTCCATTCCCCACCCAGCAGCCAAGGGGGTAGTTTCATTTTTTATTTTTATTTTAACTTTTTCTTTTGACGTGACTTTGGACTCACAGAGAAGTTGCAAAACTAAATAAAAAATTTCCTGTATCCCCTTCACCCAGATTCCCCAGTGTTAACTTTTTTTTACCACATTTGCTTTATCCTTCTTTTCCATATATGTGTATATAATTTTTTATATCTATTTTATATATAATTTTTTTCTGACTATTTGGGTGTGACTTGCACACATGATGTCCATTTACCCCTAAATACTTAAGTGTGTGTTTCCTAAATCAAAGCAAGGACAGAGTCTTGAAACCACAGTGCAGCTCTCGAAATCAAGACATGACATGGAGACATCACCACCTTCTACTCCACACACCCAGTCAAGTCTCACCAGTTGCCCCAGTGATACTCTTTATAACCAAAAAATCATACTTTATTTCCTGGTCCAGGACGCAATCCAGGACGATGGGTTGCATTTTGGAGTCAAGTTTCTTTCGTCTTTCGCCTGGAACAATTCTTCAGACTTTCTGTGTTTTTCATCACCTTGACACTTTTCACTGAAGAGTTCAGGAAAGTTGTTTTACAGAATGTCCCTCAGTTGGGCTTGAGGTTTCCGGGATAAGCATTTTGGGCAGGAATTCCACGGAAGTGATGGTGTGTCCTTCGCGGTGCATCGTATCAGGAGGCCCCTGTCAGTCTGTCCCATTACTGGTGACGTTATCTTTGATCATTTGGTTAAGGTGGAGTCAGCCATGTGTCTCCACTACAAAGTTATTCTTTTTTTGTTTGTATTAAGTATCTTGTTTTGGGTTATTTGTGGAGACTATGTAAAGATACTGCTTCTCAACAGACTTTCACCCGCTAGTTTTAGCATGTATAGATGATTTTTGCCTGAATCCATTGGGATGGTTATTATATGGTGATTTTCTATTTTTGTCATTCCTTCTACATTTATTAGCTGATATTCTACCATAGGGAAAGTTGTCCCTTCACCATTTATACGTGTGTGTATGTATTTCAGCACAGTCTCATGGATTTCCATTTTATTCAATGGGTTCTAATCTATTATTATCATTTATTTTGAAGCACAAATAGTGAGAGCCCCTTCAAGGATCCCTTGTGACCTTTTTTTTTTTTTTTTGGTGAGGAAAATTGACCGTTAGCTAACATCTGTGCCCATCTTCCTCTACTTTGTATGTGGGATGCCTCCACAGCATGGCTTGATGAGCACCGTGTAGGTGCATGCCTAGGATCCGAACTCGCGAACCCCGGGCTGCCAAAGCAGAGTGCATGAACTTAACCACTATGCCACTGAGCTAGCCTCTCCCCTGTGACCTTTTGACATGCCAGAGGGGTCTTTTAAAATCCAAATCTGATGTGTCATTCTCCCCATGTTTAAAACCCTCCTGTGGCCTCAAGATAAATACCCAGTCCTGGCCACAAGACCATGATGCCTGCAGCCAAGCCCCAGGCTCCCTCCTGCCTCAGGGCCTTTGCACAGTCTGTTTTCTCTGCCCAGAATACCCTTCCCTGCCCTTTCACCAGGTTCCCTCCTGAGCCCCTTTCAGGCTCCACCATCCATTCCTTGGGGGCACCTTGGCTGACTCTTTGGGCTAGGTTGCTCTGCTGTGTGCCCCACGCTTCTTTGCACTCATGTAACTCTCTGATTCATGTTGGTCTCCTGCTCTCGACTCAGTTCCCCAAGGGCAGGAACCACGTCTGCCCATTCACTGCCATAGCCCAGCATTGTGTTGGCACAGCCACTGTTAACGCCTATGTGAATGAATGAGTGAATGAAGAAATGAATGAATGAACTGACTTCTCTCTTCTTTCCCCAGGCCTGTGGTTGTGGAGACACGCCCAGCAGATGATCCTACCGCCCCCAGCAACCTCTACATTCAGGAATGAGTCCTTGGGGGGGGTGCACTCCCCTCCCCAAGGGACACACATTAGTGGTCATGACATGCCCTGTCCCCAATAAACGTGACTTCAGCCTCTGCTGTCATCTTGTTTTTCTGGAGTGGGGAGGGCAGAATTCCTGGATGCCCCCCCACCAAATGTCAACAGTACAACACGGTGATGTCAGGGGTGTAGCACAGACTTTATTTTTCCAGTACATGGTCACCTTTCCCCCAGTCGCCTGGGGGGAGGGGTTTGGGGACTAAGGGACTTGCTGTAAGAATAAGGCACTTGAGGTGGGGGTGAAGGGCCAGCTGTGGGGTGTGGGAGGGGCGAGCTCAGCTAAGCTGGTCCTCGTACTGTTTGCGGAAACAATCGCCAGCCGGGAAGAAATCCCAGCATCGCTCTTGGTACATCTTCCAGACGTAAGACTCCTAGGGTTGGGGGATGGGAAGAGTCCTTAGTCATATCTTCAAACACTTGATACTGATATGCGCTTTTTACTGCCACCTGCTGATTGACCTTATGTGAAAACTCCCCGTGTCCCTGCCATTGTCCTCCCGTTAACACCCCCGTACCTGACCCGTGTGTTCCGTCTCGTCCTTGTTTATCAGATACATCAGGAAAAACCTGGGCATGGGAGGGCAGCGGGAGACAGGTCAGGACCAGCCTTACTTTCTCCTGATTGGCTGCTGGGGACCCACCCACCTGGACGCCACACCCCCTTCCCTAACTGGCCAATGCCTGGTGTCCCGCCCCCCGCCACTTCAGAGGCCACGCCCCCACCCTCCTGATTGGCCAGCGGGCCGACGCTCACATGTAATTGGCCAGGTTGTGCTCCTCCAGCGTGTGGGTCTCGAACCCGTGCGGTGTCGAGTCGAAGTAATCGCTGCCGATGCCGCAGATGAAGCACTTGGTCTGCGGGCGGCGGGAGACGTCAGAGTCGAGGCCCATTCGACACCCCAGGGTCCCGCAATCCCTCCGGGTCACCCCCAGGCATGACCCACCTCCATATCTTCCTTCACTTGCTCTTGTTGGTCTCGGAGCTCGCCAAAGGCGTCGATGATCAGACCTGGGGTGGGAGGGCGCGGGTCAGGGCCCAACCTCCGACCCAGTTCAGACGCCGCCCTCTTCTGGCACCTACCTCCGAGCCTTGCCTCCCATCCGCCATCTCCCTAATCTCACCCTGCTTCCTAAAAACATACCTAACGTTTATGGAGCGCTTATCAGGAGCCACTTAACAGGTATGAATTGACTTAATTCTCACAACAACCCTACGAGGTTAGTAGCATCAATATCCGCATTTCACTGACGGAGAAACTGAGGTCCAGAGAGGTGACTTGCCCGAAGTCTCAGAGGAGGGAGAGGCAGAGCCAGGATATGCACCAGGCAGACTGGATCCTGGGCTGCACTCTTAAAGGAGCTAGTCTGGGTCTGGACACCGAGCCCCCCACCCCCACAACCCTGACCGGCACTGACCCTGGATGATGGCCAGCAGGATGACGATGACAAAGAAGAAGAAGGTGATGTCAAAGACCACTCGGTACAGCTCGTATTCGTCGCCTGCTGGGTCCTCAATCTCGTCCCCGATGCCCCCACCAGCTCGGACTCCCACGTACATGTGGAACAGGTAACACTGCGGGGGGAGGGTGAGAAGCATTGGTCACGCATTCGATCATTCGACATTCACAGGGCGAGGGGGGCAGGAGATGTAGCAATGACTGAGACAGCCCTGGGCCCTGCTGGACTCACAAACATGGCATCGTACAGTGACAGCCCAGAAGTGCTGAGGGCTGTGAAAGGGAGAGCACAGGCAGAGGGTCAGGGCCAGGACGGGGGAAGCACAGTGTGACCGGGGGTGGACTGGGGAAGCACAGGAAGCTTTGAAAGCCTGACCCAGCCTGGGTGATCAGGCCAGGCTGCCTAGATGAGGGGACATGTGTGACCTGGAAGTTGAAGGAGGTGTTAGGTGGGAGAGTGTTCCAGGCAGAGAAAACCACATGTGCTACGTCACCACTGGGGAGGAAAGAATACATTTTCTCCTGTGAGGAACTGAAAGAGTGTCAGTGAGGCTGGAAAACAGAGCTCCTATGAGCAAGAGTAGGGAGAGAAAGGAGGCCCGATGGTCAGGGAGGGCTTCCTGTAGGAGGCAGCATTTAAGGTGAAAGGTGAGGTGTCACGTGGGGGGGGGTGTATACATAGGTCCTTGGGAGGGGCAGAGAGAACGTCAGATGCAAAGGGCTTGGGTCAAGAGGAAACACATGGTCTTAGGGGAACTGAAAGAAGACCAGGCAGCCAGAGAACAAAAACAAGAAGAACTGTGGTTAGACTCAGACAAGACTAGCTTTTCCCTGGCTTTGTAAGTCACGGTGAGGAGATTCGATTTTATCTCCACAGTGCTGGGGAGCCACAAGAAGGTTCTGCGCAGAGCGGGGGACACAGTCTGCCTGGCAGTTGGGAAAGGCTTCACGCTTATTCTTTCCGTGTCCCCAGGAAGTGAGAGAACCCTGCTGTCTCGGGCAAGAGCAAAGGCCAGCGGCGGTGGCAGGAACAAGGCTACGAACGGCAAGACCAGGTCTGGCGGGGCCTCAAATGTCAGGCTGAGGAGCTGGACCGGGTCCCAAGAGCGTGGTGCCAGCTTACAGAACATCTTCTGGGAGAAAGCCCTGAGATGATTCTTTCAACTGTGACCCATGCCTCTCGTAGGTGAAACTCAATTTGGGTTATGACCACCATTATTAGAATAAAAGAGAAACTATAAACATGCAGGGCATGCTGGTTCTTTGGGTGCAACTTTTAATTATAATGATAGTAGCTAACGTCCATGTAATCCTTATACACGCCAGGCACTATTCTAAGACTTTTAAGTCTTAATGGTCAAGGAGCACCATCAAGTCCTAAAAGCGACCCTAGGATGTAGGCATAGTTATTATACAGCCATTTTACAGGGAGGACACCAGAGTATGGGGAAATTAAGTAGCCTACCCAAAATCACATGGCTCAGAGGTGGCAGGGCACTTTGCCTCAGCAAATAATAATAGCTTAAAAGGCTCCAAGAATATTACAACAGCGGCTAACGTTTACTGAACACGGACGATGCGGCTGGCACTGTTCGCAGTACCTCATGTGTATCGGCTCTCCGAACCCTCACAGTAAGTCTACGAGGTGCGGTGTGTACTATTACGAACCCCCTGTACAGATGGTGAGTAACTTGCCCCAGAGCGTTGGGGGAGGGGCTCACCGTCATCATGTCGTCACACTTCATGTCAGGCTCGTCCTCGTCCTCGCTCTTGTTGTAGAACTTGCGGAAGAAGTTGAAGGCCACCACGGTGTACAGGTAGACCACCACCGCCAGGAGGCCCACCGTCATCACCAGCTGGGGGCGGGCAGGGGGCCGGTCAGCTCCACCATCGGCTTGCCCCTCCCCTGAGCCCAGCCGTCCTGGTCCTTATCCCCGTTCAGCCCGTGTGGCCCTCCCCCCGGGGTCTCACTGCCCACACCTGCCCTGGCTCAGCCCGCCCAGCCTCACCCCGCCTCACCCCAGCTGCCCAGCCCTCATCCCTCCACCCCTACCCAGACCGCCAGGCTCACACCCCTCGGCCAGGTCCCCTCCACACCTGTTTCCCATTGTGAGTGACGGAGGAGAGGATGGTGCGCAGCGTCTTGACCCCCATGGCAATGTCCAGGAGGTGGGCAGCAAAGAAGAAGTTGTTGTAGTGTCCCAGGAGGGACATCACCATGTACCAGCCCAGGTACAGGAAAGACTGTGGGCACACAGGGTCGGGGGTCAGGGGAGCACGCAGGACTCACGGGGAGCACTCTTGGGGTCAAGGAGCACTCTGGAGTAATGGAGCACTCTGGGTGAGAAGCCATCCCAGGAGAAGTTGGGGAACCCTCTGCAGAGGAACGTCATGTGGGAATTCAAGAGCACTCTGGGGAGAAGGAGCCTTGAGGGGGTCAGAGGGTACCCTAGGATAGAGGTGCACAGGGGCTCAGGAGTCAGCCCCAGGTCAGGAATACCAGGGTGGAGCCCCCAACCCTCCCAGGGCCCTTCTCCTGCGGTCCCTCCCCCGCCCACGGGCCCCTCCTCACATTGTCTGTGAAGATGACCCCGAACTTCCAGATCTGGTACTTGACGTCGATGGACATGAGCCTGTGCAGGGTTGGGGAGGAGGGATGGCCAGATGCCCGGAGGTCAGACCCCGGCCACCCGCCCTGCCTGCCCCAGGCCTGCGCGGGGCCGTCCCGGCTCACCAGGTCAGCAGCCCTGGCGGTGGCTCAGGCTTGCGCTCGTTGTGGGCCGTGATCACCAGCGTAGCCAGGTCCATGCCCAGCAGCTCGGCGATCCGCTCCCGCCCGTAGATGTCCCCGTGCTTGTCCAGGACCTGCACAGGAGAGCGTGGGGCCATGCAGACATGGCCAGACGGGGGGAGGTCACGGCCCGCAGGGGGTTCTGGGGACACACTGAACTTTGTGTGAGAAATCGGGAGTGAACTTTTCTGGGGAAGAGGCCCAGAGCTTTCTTCAGTTCCTCAAGGGGAGGGTCCAAAAGTGATAAAGGTCTAGCTGATTCATTAGCCAAATTAATTAAGATAGTTTATTATTATTAGGTAAGTAAACAAGGAATTCTATATAACTGGGCCCCCTGTCATCTATGAACTTATCTCCTCCCATCACCCCCTCCCTCACTCTGCTTCAGCCACACTGGCCTCCTCGCAGTTCCTCCAATACAACAGGCACATTCCTGCCCCAGGGCCTTTGCACTGGCTGTTCCCCCTGCCTAGGACATTCTTCCCCCAGGTTCCCCCATCTGGCTCACTCCCTCACCTCCTTATTAAGGAGCATGACCTTTCCTGACCACCCTACCCGAAAAAGCAACCTCCCCTGGTGCGTGCGCGCGCGCGCACACACACACACTCCCCACCCCTGTCCACTGCTCTATTTCTTCTGTTACACTTATCACCATCTGGATGTTATAAATGTGTTCATCATTTATCATTTCATTTCCATTATCATCATCATTTCCAACTCAAATGTCAGAATCGCTGCTGTTTCCTGCTGGATTCCAGGTCCCTAAAACAGTTCCTGGCACACAGTAGGTGCTCAATAAACATCTGTTGAGCAAACGAATGACCGTAACAGCCAACACTTATCTAGTGTTTTCCTATGTGCCAGATACTGCTCACACAGTAGGTCATATAATCCTGACAACACCCTGTGGGGTTGGACCTATGATTTCTTTTTTTTTTTTTTTTTTTTTGTGAGGAAGACCAGCCCTGAGCTAACATCCGTCGCCAATCCTCCTCTTTTTGCTGAGGAGACTGGCCCTGGGCTAACATCTGTGCCCGTCTTTCCTCTACTTTATATGGGACCCCGCCACGGCGTGGCTGACAGGCAATGCATCAGCGGGCGCCCGGGATCCGAACCTGCGAACCCCAGGCTGCCAAGCGCGGACTAAACCGCCGCACCACCCGGCGGCCCTGGACCTATGATTTCTTCACTTTGAATACGAGGGAAACGGAGGCACTTCTGAAAGATTGACACGGCTAGGAGCAGAAAAGCAGGCAATCCGGCTTAAAATAATAATTCCTCCCTTCCTCCCTCATAACTAGTGCTGACTGAGCGCTTACTTTATGCCAAGCACTCTGCTGTGCTCATTACATGTATCACTCGAGAGAGGGAGGTGTGGTTAGCATGCCCATTTCCAGATGGGTAAACTGAGGCACCCCTCAGAGACGCAAAGCCCCCTGCCCAAGGTCGCACACAAAGCAAGTTCTTGACCGGGCTGGGATGGCCTGGTGGCAGCAAGGGACGCAGCCCAGAAGGCCCTCCCACCTCCCCATCCATGTGCTCTCACCTTCCGCTTGACAAACTTGTCCCAGTAGTTGCTGGGGAAGGACCTGCCGAGGGAGAGACCGTGAGATGTTAGGGCAGAGGGACTAGGAGACACGAGCCAGGCCAGAGTGGCTTGAAATTCCAAGGCTTTTCTTACAGGGGACTCCACACAGTGGGGTCGCGTCTCACTCGGGGTCACGCTCTAAAGACCCTACGCCAGGTGAAGTTCACCGAAGGGCAACCGCTATCCCCACTGCCACCTTTGGTGCAGCCCAGGCGAGGCAGGGGGCCTGCATTCAGAGCCAGATGTGCAAAAAGACAGAGGTGCAGCCCGGGGGAGGCTGTCGCGTGTGAAGGGCGGGAAGGAGTCCAAGCAGCAGCCTGACCCTCTCCAGCTGTAGGGGAGCGACGTGCCTTCTCATACTGTTTTATTTAATTTTCATTGATGATTCTGGCCCTTTATTTACCAGTTTTCTGAATGATGAGTTGGTGCCCTAGCCCCCTGCGAAGGCAGCCGGTGAGTTTTACTTCTGGGGAGGGTGAGGAGGTTGGAGTGGAGGTTTATTACGAATCTGGGGATTGAGATCTATCTGGTGGGCTGCGGTACGTTCCACTGCCCATCCTCACTGATGCTCAAGTTGTCCTGATCTGTCCAGCGGGAGCCCCTTCTGGCTGGCGGCTGGGTCATTTCAGCCCGTCACCATTTTTCACTGAGCACACCCTTGCTTTCTGACACGAGAGAATCCATGCTCATCCTGAACTGCCCACCCCAGCCCTGACATCTGCCACTTCAAGTAGCCTGACTCCTTCACGTGGGAAATGGCATTTAGAAGTCAAGGTCTTGGGCAGACGCTGTTTTGAACCGATGTTTCTCTCTTTTTTCTTAAGCACGTGCGCTTGAACATGTGCAAGTTACATTGTGGCTCTGATGGTGACAATGAGACGTCAGATGTGCTTGCTGTGGCTTCTCTCCCTTCCTCCTCACACCACCTCTCCTAGGCAGGACCCCATAGTAAAATAAGTTCCAACCTTATCTAGGACTTACTGTGCCCCAGAAACTACATTAACTCATTTAATCAGTACAAGATCCTTGGCAGGTCAGTACTATTATTTATCCCCATTTTACAGATGAGGAAACTGAGGCACAGTGAGGCTAACTTGACCAAGAATTCCCAGCTAGGGTGTGGCCAACCCAGGATTCAAACGTGACCCGGTGTTCTTATTCCAGAGATGTCCCCTCTCACGATGCAGCCCCACTGTATTAACACATGGAACGGGACTCTATCCGGGGGAAAACGGAGTGTGCTGGGAGAGCACTTTGGGGGTGCAGGGTCCCCGACATTGCCCTCACACACCCTCACTCCCTCTCTGGGCTCAGTTGAAAAATCACGTGATTTCATATTTCCCACTCCTGGCACCTGGGTGAGAATTACACTTGGGGGCGGCGTTTAAAATGCAGGTTCCTGGGCGCCGCCCCAGACTCGCTGAACCAGTCTCCGGGGCTAGGGCTCAGGAATCTCCACGTGCCACCAGCACCCCCACAGGGGCTCTCGTGCTTGGGAAATTTGTCTGTGTTACGGAGAGGAAGGCTGAGGCACGGGGAGAACGGGTCAGCACTGGCAGTGACCGGGAGCCCCGATCTGGGTCTTCTGAGGCCCAGGCCCAGACTGGAGTGGAAACGCAGCTCTGCTCCCCCCACCCACCCCGGGTGGGGGCTGGGCCCTTACGGCGTGTTGAGCACCAGCCGGTCCCACTGCCCCTTCACATCGTCGTCCTCAGGCTGCTCCGTGATGTACAGGCCGTCAAACTCCAGCTTTCGGGCCAGCTCCTTCTCCCGCTTAAAGATCACCAGGGGCACCTAGATTGTGCAGGGGGGCAAAGGGGCGTGTGTCAGGCGCGTCGGGAGACCACAGCCCCAGCAGGAGGCAGGAGACCTTGCTGGAGCGTGTGGGAGACCCCACACACAGTGATCAGGGTAGTGACGGGGCAGCGTGGGCAGAGGCGTCAGGGCTGGGATGGGAGAACAGTGGGAGAGCCCAGAAGTGGTGCCTGATGCAGCCTGGGGCTTCCCAAGGGAGGAGGATGAATAAAACAGGCAGGTGAAAGGAAGTGGAAGTGGGGCAAAGCATTCCAGGCAGAGGGAACAGCAATGTGCAAAAGTTCTAAGCCAAAGATCTCTGTTCATCCAATCGTGAATTATCAAGATTTGCTACAACAGTCAGGCCTCATGGGACCCAACCTGAAGCTCTCATAACACACCACATGGGGCATCATACACCCCAGACATAGTTGACATCAGAATCCACATCCCCCCATTAGCGGCACCTTACGTCACAGACCCCACAGATCTTAATTCTCCAATTGAGGAATGCAGAAACGAATATTCCCAATGACAAATTTTGCCTCTTGATCCAGGAATTAACGTGGTTACAGACCCAGGTCCTGAGCTGTGACCCACATCTGTTCCCAGTTTGAATCTCATCCTTGCGGAAGATCCCAATCCTGTACCCGGTGTCCTTACCCCCACCCTGTCCCAACCACCGTGTGAGCCCCCAAGCCCTCTTGGCCAGTGCCCCAGCACCCCCCACACACACACACAGAAGCCCCTGCCCCAGAACCGTGGTCAGGCCCACCTTGAGACAGTTATAGCCGATGATGCAGAGAAAGGCCACCAGCGTATGCAGCAGGCTCAGGCAACGCAAGGCAGGCTCCATGTAGCCCGTGCTCTCCTCCAGGAAGTAGTACACCATGTTCTCGTCCTCATCGCCCTCTGCGTCCTCACCGGCCCCCGAGCCCCAGCCAGAGCCGCCACCAGACCCTGCGCCCGACAGGTCCCCAGATGCTAAGCCCTCCATGTCGTCCTCCCCTGGTGGAGAGTCTGAGACCTGAAGGGGGCAGAGATCAGTCAGGGTGGGGACCCTGGGGTCCTGGCACCTGGTCTGCTACACCCAGAGCCCACTAACAAAATTAACAGCCTCCAACTGCTGAGGCTGGACAGGGCCCGTCAGAAACAGTCTTGGTGGGAGTGTCAATCAAGATCAAGGGGCGGGCCCAGGACTCTAGCTAGCAAATCAGACTGTGCCCTGGGAATTTGACTATTGTATTGAGTGACAGGAGGACTGAAAACAGAGTTGATTCATCTTCATAGTGGAGCCCTAAAGAGACTGACCCTAATATTAACACTAACACTAAAATTAGTTGTAGCTAACATTTATGTAGCACTTTCCATATGCCACGTACTGTTCTAAGTGCTTTACACATATTAATCCTCTCTTAATCCTCACAGCTCTAAGAGGTGGATGCTATTCTTATCCCATTTTACAGATGAGGAAATTGAAGCACAGAGAGGTTAGGCTCCTTGCCTACCATCACCCAGCCAGTGAGTGGTGGAGCCAGGATTCGATTCCACAGAAGCCACGCTCTGACTCTCTGCCCGACTGCCTCTCTGTCCTGTTATCTAGATCCCTGGCAAGACCCTGAGGGTCCCTTTGTCCTTCGGGAGGCCTGGTTCTTAGCCTTTTCCTTCCATCCCATGAGCTGCCCATTTCCTCCTCCCCACAAATTTCTTTGTAGCTTACAGGAAAGCAAAGAAGCTTAACCGAACGAGTGGGTTACAGAGAGGTGAATGCCTGCACCCAGGGGCACAGGGCTGAACACGAAACCCAGAATCAGCTCCCTGCTGTAACTCCCACAAGCACTCAGGCATCCCCCAGATGGACCAGATACCCACACTCACCCCCATGGGGGTCCCAAGATCCACGTGTCCAGTCTGAATCCTCCTGGGAACCCCGGGCCCAACACCTTGCCCCTGGCGACCTGCAGGGGCCCTGGGAACTTGTCAGGGACTGAGCCTCCCACCCCACGGCCAGGATAAGCGCCCAATCCTCCTGGCCCCTCATGACCAGCACCTTATAAAACAGCAAGATGAAGTTGATGGCAAATGCCAGGAAGAGAGCAAGGAAGCGCAAGGTGTAAAAGTTCCGGGAGAGGTAGTTCTGACATGAGAAAGGAAAGAGAGAGAGAGAGCTCACGGTCCACCCTCCTCCCTGGAGAATTCATCCCCTCATTCACCCACGATCCAAACACCTGGGTGCTCAAGATCTGGTCCCGCAACCTCCTATGTATTGAGGGCTTACTGCGTGCCAAGACCCGGGCTAAGAGCTTTATTTGCATGAACCTGTTCGATTCTCCCCACAACCCTATGAAGTGGGTCCTGCTGATATGCCCACTTTACAGAAGAGGAAACTGAGGCCCAGGGAGGTGGGATGCCTTGCTCAAGGTCACATAGCCAAGAAGTGGCAGACCTGGGATTCCATCTCAGTCAAGCTCCAGAGTCCATGCCCCTGACTGCTCTGCTCTGCTGCTTCCCGTGGGAGGTGACCCTGTCTGCCTTACCTGGGCAAAGTAGACCTACTTCCATCTCTCCCTTCATCTTCTCTTCTCCACCTTTCTCTCCATCCCCCATTCTTCCCATGAACCCTCACTGAATCATCTTCTGTCTGACATATTTCCCTCAGCCATCATGTCAGGCTGAGCTTGCAGAGGAGACAGGACAGCCAGAGCCCTGGGCCCTGCCCTCCCAAATGCCCTCCCTTCTTCTTGTCCTGGAGGAGGAGCTGAGTCTTTCCCCACCCCCCACACACAGAAGGAGCTGGGGCCAGTGTGGGGGCTCTGACCCAAAGGCTGAGAGCCAAGAAACAGGCCACAGAGGAACAGAGCCACGGCCTCAGTTGGATTCAGGTCTGGATGGAGGATGGGGTGGGAAGCCTGGGCAGGTGGCCCCAGACGAGCAAAGGAGCGGCGGTTGGAATGAGGATCGTGAGCAGGGAGGGGCAGAGGAGCCAGTGGGGACATGTGCCCTGTGCCCAGGTCCTGGCTCTGTCTGGGGACTTCTCTGCCCTCTCCCCGCCTGGCTTCCTCTCAGAGATAAGCCTGGCACAGGTGGGCTCCAGAACAGGGTGGGGAGGAGAGGTGACGGGAACGCGGGGTCTCCCCGGGAGGGGGCATTTCAGCGTGCCCTTGCTGGGTCCTCACCAAGAACTTCACCCTCTGCACCTCCAGCTCTCCCCAGAATTCCAGGCCCCCGCCCCTGGCTTCCTCCTTCTTTGGAGGCGGTGGAGGAGGGGCTTCTGTCTTCTTGGGGGGCTCTGGTGGGGGTTCAGGGACTTCCTCCTTCTCCCCATTCTCGGTACTGCAGGGCAGGACACAGAGTGAGGAGGTGCCTGGGCAACACATTCATTCATTCATTCATTCATTCAAAGCCAAGCACTGGGGGCCACCCCACGCCTGGCCCAGGTCTAGATGGTGCTGGGGACACAGTGATGAGACAACCTCAGGCCCTGTCCTCATGGGGCTCCAGTCCAATGGCTACAGACCCGTTACCAGGCAGTGGCAGCCCAGAGTGGCCAGGGCTAGGAGCGGGGGAGCTCAGGGGGTTGTGGGAGGGCAGAGACACCTCTTCAACTTGGGGGTGATGTTGAAGATGAAGCTTGGGGGACAGCGTTCCAGGCAGAGAGAACAGCCCATACAAAGGCTTGGGGAAGACAGGAGCATTCATTTCTCTACTCCCTGTCACAGAGTCCCTTCTCTGGGCCTGGGCCTGCGCTGGACGATGCTAAGGACATGGGGTGACCAGCACAGCCTCAGGCCCTGACCTCAGGAGGCTCCCAATCCAGGAGGGAGGCAGCGATAGAAGCTGGGCCCCTCGGACCCCAAGACCACTCACTCAGCTTTCTCGGGCTCGGGCTCTGGCTCTGGTTCTGGAGGCAGGTCCTCTTCCTCTCCATCCACCTGGCGGCGGAGCAAGCATCAGGGCGAGCCCCCACCCCAAGCACTTCTCAGTGCTGACCTGCCTGTTCCTCTCTGTGCCCCTTTCTGGTCATTTCCCCTGCGCAATCTAAATTCTACTCTCCCCCCACCAGAAGGAAGAGGGATTATGATTCTCATGTTACAGAGGGGAAACTGAGGCTGAGAAAGGTGGAGCACTGGTCCCAAAGCACTGTGCAGGGCCAGGCTGACTCCACTCGGAGCGCTTCTCCCTCGGCTTCCCATCACCTTGACAACCACGCTCCCTGGCCCTCATCCCTGCAAGGGCCTGTGGATGCGTTAAGGGCCTCATCCCGTGGGCTACTTAACTCCCAGCAACCATCTGTATCTCTGAGGGTCTTTTCCATTGTCCCTGACACCGCCTCAGGTCTTTTCAATTCTTGGTCCCCTTTCCCCTCTAATTTGGTCTCTGGTTCCAGATCTCTCTTTCTCTGTCTCTCCCAGAAACACAAACTTTTTCACCGCAAGCCTCTCTGTAGGTCTCCAACACTGAGCCCATTTCTGTGTCTCTCTCTGAGTGTCTGTCTCTGTCTCTGCGTGCCTCTCTCGGACTCTCCGCTGTTTCTCTCTCCTCTCTGCGCATCTCCACCCACCTGTCTCTCAGGGTCTCTCCTCCCCTCTCGGTCTCCCCCCGCCGAAGCCCCCGCCTGCGCTCTCACCCCCAGCTTCCTCTTGAGGATGGGGGAGCCCTCGGGCGTGGGCGGCTCCGCCGGCGTCGTGTCCCCCATGTCCCCGAGGCCGCCGGCCCCTTCGGGCCGGAAGGGGCCCCCCTCGGCCAAGGCCACCGCCCCGTCGGGGCCTCCCGGCCCGGCCTCGTGCGCCGCCACCTCCTCGTCGCCCGCGCCCTCCGCCGCGTCGCCCGCGCCCTCGCCCGCGCCCTCGCCGTCCGCGTCGCCCCCGGGCCCAGCCGGCTGCTCGCCGTGCACCTCGTCGCTCGTGGGGTCGGGCATGCCGGCCAGGAGCTCGGTCACCGTCACCTTCTTGGCTCCCTCCACCAGGCCGCCGCCGAAGAGCGAGCCCCAGAGCAGGCGCAGCGCGCCCGCCGCCGCCCCCGCGCCCGCCGCGCCCGCGCGCGCCATCGCCGCCCAGAGCAGCGCCGCCACCGCCGCGGCCGCCTCGCGCGCCGTGAGCCGCCGCAGCCGCCGCGCGCGCCGCCGCAGGCTCCGGTAGCTCAGGCCCCGCAGCGCGCGCGCCGCCGCCGCCGCCAGGCCGGCCGTGACGCCCGCCGCCGCCGCGCCCTCGGGCCCCGCCGCGCCCTCCTCCGAGCCCTCGGCGCCCGCCTCGGCCGCGCCCTCGTCCTCCTCCTCCTCCGGCTCGCCGTCGGGCTCCGAGATCTGCGCGGCGATCTGCATCTCGAAGATGGTGTCCTCGCAGAAGCTCACGAACAGCTCCATCTTCTCCGACTCGCCGCCCTCGTTCACCACGTCGAAGATGAACTGGCGCTTCGACTCCTTCACCTGCGGCGGGGACGGAGGGGCGCGAGGGGGACTTGCGACGGCGGCCGGGGCGGCCGCACGTGCTCGCCCGCGGGGGTGGCCCTCTGTTAACAGCAAACGCGAGCAGCGCGCGGGGCAGGCGCTCTTGCGAGAACTCCCGGCAGGCCAGGCCCTGCAGCGAGCATTTCACATAGATGGTCTCATTTACTCCTCGCCAGCAACCCCAGAGGGAGGGGCCCTTATGCCCATTTCACAGACGAGGAAATGGAGGCCCGGAAGGTCCCGTGCCCAGGGTGGCGCAGCTGAGAGGTGGCAGATGTAGGATTCGAACTCCTAACAAGCTGGCTCCAGAATTGATGTTTCCAGCTCGTTTGAGAGACAGCGTAGGGACTGAGGGCAGAGGTTCTCCTCCCAGCCGGCCGGCCTGGGCCCGGACCCCGAGTCTGCCACTGAGCAGCTGCGTGATTTAGACAGAACCCTCTGGGCCCCAGTTTCCCCCTCGGTAAACTGGAGGATAGTACCAGGACCTATGTTATAGGGTTGCTGTGAGGATTAAATGAGTTAATAGATGCTGAGGTATTAGAACAGCACCTGGTGCCTAATAAATGCCATACAGCGCTCCCTGTTATATATGCCTGCCTGAGCGCTCCAGGTCCTGGCCCGCGTACACGCACTCTTGACCCGCGGGGGGGGGGGTGGGAATGGGGAGGGGTGAGCAGGCAGAAGTGGGGGTTTGGAGGAATAACACTAAGGGGAAGGGTGTGCACGTGGGGAGCACGTGAGCGGTGGAGGGGGTGGAGCTCCCACAGCATGCGCAAGTGTGTGGAGGGCCAGCGGTGAACCCAGGCTTCCGGCACATGCAGGATGCGGCAGACATCCTGGGGGCAAGGATGGTACAACCACTTTTATGCCAGGTTTGGGGGCTGAGTATGCAATGGAGCCCCAAGAGACACAGGTGAGTGTGCAAAGCCTTGAGGGCTCTGTGGAGTATGTGAGGGGGCCGATTGCAAGAGCCTTGTGAGAGGGCACCGGGGACTACAGGAGGAATTGGGTGTGAGGAGAGTGTGGTGGCACCAGGAGGATGTGGGCAGCATGTGACCATGTGGGGCTCAGTGTGCACGGTGGACGTGGGCCCATGGGGCAGGCATGCAAGAGCCTGGGGCCAAAAATCATGGGGCGTGTTAGTGTGGGGGGGTCTATAATTCGTAGGGTCAGTGCATGTGAGGCAGGCATGAGTGTGCAAGTGGACCTGGGAGTCAGTGCAACAGGGCCCAGAAGATGAGGACAGGGCTGTGTGGGACATGAGCCTGGGAGTGCAATGAGCAGGTGTCACTGAGCAGGAGACACGAGGGCCCAGTTGTCGAGGAGATGGTGGGAGTGCAAGCCTCATGGGCTATGCGTGTGAGATGGGAAGGAGTGTGCAAGCACATGTGGGAGGACTGTGCAGGTGCCTGGGGCATCTGAGGAACAAGAGGGAAGTGTGAGTACAAGGGGTAGGCAGGCTGTGCATGTAGTGTGGGTGTGAGCAGGAGGGCCACCAGGGCAGCAGGGGCAGGGCTGGGGGCCGAGTGTGTGTGGGCCATGTGAGAGTGCAAGAGAATGGGGGATGGGAACCACATGCAAGCTAAGTGTGTGAGGTGGGCTGGGGGCATGCCAGAACCACATGAGTGCACTCTTGGCACAAATGAGTGTGTAAGGGGCAAATATTGGTGGGCTGGGCATATGAGGAGCTGAGACAGGGCACATCAGGCCAGGGAGAAGACCTGGCCACCAAGGACAGGCAAGGGCTCTTGTGGGTGAGTTTGAGAGGATGGGCCAAGTGTGCACGGTGATCATGGGTGTACCAGGGCTTCAGTGAGGGCATGTGGGAGGTGAATGAGTGAGAATATGATGTGCCAGGGCTGCACCCTCAGCGTGAGTGTGCGAGATGTACACCCACGTGGGCCCAGAGTAAGTGGGATGGGCATTGTGTGCTGGGATCTCAGAGGGCATTTGGGGGCACATGTGGTGACTGTGAGGTGTCAGCATAGCAGGGCATCCCAGAGCCCCCAAAGTGAGTGTACAAAAGAGTGGGCATGGGTAAGCTAGGGACAAGAGAGCACACCATGAGCTGCTGGGAAGGTGAGCAGAGGTGTGCAATCATGTGGATTTCAGTGATCCAGGCTGTGGGTGTGGTTGCATCAGGACTAGAAGGGCATGCCAAAGCTTCCAGGGTGAGCGTGCAAGAGGTAGGTGTGGTGTGGCAGCAGCCACAGTGAGGGCACACCGATGCTGCTGCATGTGCAAGGGATGTATATCCATGTGCCGGCTAAGTCTGCAGGAGGTGGGCATGGGAGAACTGGGGACGTACAAGGGCACAGCAGGGCCCATAAAATGTGTGCTCGCATGGACTTGCACGAGCAGCACAAGGGCCCAACAGGGTCTGCAGAGCAGATGTGCAAAGCATGCACAGCCCCATGTGGGGTCCAAGCGTGCGAGGGGCATGCCCCAAAAGCCTGGGAGGTGAGCATGCGCGTGTGTAGGTCCGCCGACCTGGGGCATCTCCCACTGGGTGCGGTTGGTCTCCGAGATCTCGAAGTAGATGCGCTCGATGCGGCGCGAGGCGCCCATGATCTCGATGCGGCCCAGGTAGGGCCGGAAGTACTCCAGGATGCTCTCAGCCAGCTCCAGGAAGTTGCGCAGGCGCGGGTCGTGCGGCACGTGCTCCGACAGGTTGGTCAGCAGCACCGCCACGTTGAATCCGATGTCACGGGCTGGCTCCTGGAAGCGATTGGCAAACTCTTCGAAGTCGATCATCTCGTTCTCATCCGCCTCGGAGCACGAAAGCAGGAACTGGATTTCCGGACCGGTGAACTGCTTCTGGCTGTCCATGGCCTGGGGGGTGGGCAGGGATGGACAAGCAAGGTCAGAGGGCTGGCCTGGGGAGCCTCAATGCTCTTCTTAAAATAACTGTGGACTTTTCATAGAGGCAGAAAAGTCCAGAATCGTATAACCAGCACCCAAGGCTGATACCCAGCAGGTTGCCACCGTTATGTATCAGCCATTAAAATACAAAAATGCTGCATTTCAGTACAGCTGAGCCACCATCCACTGTAAGATACATTCCATTTGCAGAGATGGTAAAACGTGACTTGATGGAAGTCAGCACCTGTGTAGCAACTGGTAAGAAGATGTTGCCCCAAGCTCTCCACGTGCCATCCTGGGTGCCCCTGCAGGCCTGCCCTCCCCCCGTCCTCCCCCCTTGATGACACCTGTAGTCTGCACCAGAGACTCTCTTGGCCCTGTGGCTTCCGGTGGGATCCATTCATTTGGGGTCAGGAAGCAGGAGGAGAATGGAGCAGTAGTGTTTCTCCCCCTGGCTTCCTCCTTCTGTTGGCCATGTCCCTCACTCAAAGCTCAGTCCTGCAGCCCTGCCCACACAGCTCCTTCTGTCTCCCAGTTAGGTACTCTTTCCTCCAGGCTGGCCCCCTCAAGGCTGGGCCCCGGACTGATACATGCCACCACCTCTGCCCCTTCCACAAGGCCCTTTGCCCCCCTGTCCATTTTCAGCGACTAAATGATTGACACCTTACACAGTGGAGGTCTCTAAATGTCAAACTGAAACAGAGAGTCGTGTGCCCATCACCCCAGAATTAACAAATGCTCATGGTGACATTTTTTCCCTGAGCTAACATCTGTTGCCAATCCTCCTCTTTTTTTCCCCCTCCCTAAAGCCCCAGTGCATGGTTGTATATCCTAGCTGTAAATCCTTCTAGTTCTTCTATGTGAGCCGCCGCCACAGCATGGCAACTGACAGACGGGTGGTGTGGTTCCATGACCGGGAAATGAACCTGGGCCATTGAAGCAGTGAGAGCGTTGAATTTTAACCACTAGGCCATCAGGGCTGGCTCGACGTATTTTTTTCAAACACTTTTTTTTTTTTTTTGGTGAGGAAGATAGGCCCTGAGCTAACATCTGTACCAACCTTCCTCCATTTTGTATGTGGGACGCTGCCACAGCATGGCTTGACAAGTGGTGTGTAGGTCTGCACCTGGGATCAAACCCGTGAACCCCAGGCCGCCAAAGCAGAGCATGCGAACTTAACCACAATGCCACTGGGCTGGCCCCTCAAATACTTTTTTTAAAAAAGTAAAACATTACTGGTATGAGTGGAGGCCTCTGTGCACCCTTCTCTTGCTCCATCCTCCTCCCCCTCCCCCAAGGTAACCACTGTCCTGGAGTTGGCATATCCTTCTAGACGTCTGTCAATAGTTCTACTACCTATATCCCATCATTTCCTCACAAAAAAAATATATAGTATCCTGTGCATTTTTTGATTTAAAGAACTGCTATTGTAATCATGCCATATGAAACTTGCTTTTTTAACTCAACTATATGTTTTCAAGATCTATCCGTGTTGCTATATAGATCAAATGAATTCATTTTCACTGCTGTGTAGTATTCCTGTTTTATAAATATAAGACTCTATTCTCCCGATGATGGACGTTTAGGTTGTTTCCAGTTTTTCACTTTGGAGACAATACTTTCATGGAAAATTCTTGTGCTGATCTTCTGGACACTTTTTGCAAGAGGTTCCCTAGGGCAGTTTTTGAAGTGTTTTGACCACACTCATGGTAAGAATACATTTTACAATGTGACTCAAAAAAAAAAAAAGGTTTCATGACACAGTTCTGACTTTTGCTATGCAACACACTCTGCGATGTTCTGGTCTATTTTATTTTTAAAGATGCTGGTTATGACTTAACTAAATTTCGTGACCTACAGATGGGTTGCAACCTGCAGTTTGAGAAATGCCGCCCTGGGGATGAACAGAAGCGAAATTTTCTGGCTCTAAAAAGTGCTTTGTAGCCAAGAACTTTGCAAGATGCTTTCTAAATGAGTAACGTGCTTTGCAAGTCATGAAGGGCTCTAGAAACCACAGAGCGTAGAGACATAATCACACAGGAACTCCTCACCTTCTACCCTCGCTCCACCGACTTGCCTTCTCCCCTTATGATGCAGTGTGACACTGCCCCTCTTAAAAGCGCCCCCCTCTTCCTTAAGGGCCTGGGACTCCATCCCCTCCATTCAGTCCTGGACTCTGCTCTTGGGATTTGCTGCTGTCTCTTTGTCATCACATCCATTAGCACACCCCCTTCTTTGGAAATACCTTCTTCTCTGACTGTTCTCAATTTCTCTTCCAGACCTCTAAAGCTGGGGGGGGGCTTCAGGCCTGGAATTTGCACCCCTTTCTTGAGATATACGCTCTCATGGGGATATCGTTGAGGCCCAAGGCTCTGAATGTCATCTCACGCCAATGATCGCCAAGTATACATCTCAGCCCTGACTGCTCCCCAGAATCCAGACACCTACAGCCAAAGCCCTACCTGACGTCTCTGTGTGGACCTCTACCCCAAACTGGAAATGGCCAAAACTGAACTCTTGATTTCAGAACCTCTCCTCCCACAGTCTTACCCATCTCAGGAATAGCATCACCACCCACCCACCCAGGTGCTTAAGCTAAAATCTTTGAGTCATCCTTGATTCTTCTCTTTCATGCCCACCCACACCTGATCCATCAGCAAATCTGTCAGCTCTGCTTTCAACAGATCTAGGACCCACACACTTCTGCTCCCTCAGTGGCCCCCACCCTGGTTTTGTCCCCCATTGTCTCCTATTAGGTCATCAGCAACCTCTTCCTTGGTCTCCCTGCTCCCTGTCTGTCCCCACACACAGCTAGAGGGACCCTGTAAAGATCTGAGTCAGGCCACATCCTTCCCCTGCTCAGAATCCTCCTTGGCTCCATCTCATTCAGGTTAAAAGTCAACGTCCTCCCTGCAGCCCAGGCCCTGCACGTCAGCCCCCCTCACCTCTCAGACTTTATTTCTTCCTCTCTCCTCCTCCACAGCCTCTCCAGCCACACTGGCCTCCTCTGCATCCCTCTCGTTCTCACCTTTCAGCATTTGCACTTGCTGTCCCCTTGGCCTGGAATGCCACGACCTCCGCCACCTCCACATGGTACCTTCCAGCTCTCAGCTTCCATGTCCTCTTCTAGAAAGGCCTTCCCTGACCATCTGGCATACAGGGCTTACTCCACCCATGCTCCCTCGCATGCCAGCCCACTCATTTCCTTCAGACCACAGATTATAACGTGAAATTATTTTGGTTATTTACTTATTTTCCTCTGCCCCTCCCCACTGGGCTGGCTATCAGCTCAAGGGTGGGGGCTCTGTGTTGCTCACAGCTGCATACAGTAGGTGCTCAATACATATTTGTCAAATGAATTCAACATCTTGAAAACTGAGGTGAGTTGTTAACTCTGTTACAACTTTTGGAAATTAAAAAGTCCTTTAAAAAAAATCCTGAGCTTGTCTTTTAAACCATAAAGAAACTGAAAAGCATGGTGTAAAATATAAGACTTGTAAAGAGTTTGGGAAATCATGTGATGTTTTGTGTTTGGGAAACTATATGAGGCTTGGTAAATGGTCAAACATTTAGAAATGAGGATGTTGCCATTTTGCAGTCTCTAATGAGCTAACGTGGGCATCGAACACCAGCGGCTGCTGACGTCACAAAAGGAGAGGTGTTGGGACAGGCTGTGCCTCCTGATGGACACACTACAAAGGAATGTCCTGACAAAAAGCAGAAAGCAAAATCCCAAATCTGAATCTGATCAAGTTTCTGACCTAAGTCCCAGTTTACAGGAACCACAGGGGACAGAGGAACGTGTTAAATAACACCACGAGGATGCACCAGTCAGATCCAGACCGTGGAAACTCCACAACAAGGACAGCACCATTGATGAGAGCCACGAGCCATAGGTGGCTGCTGAGCTCTTGAATCATGGCTGCTGCAATGGGGATGCACTGAGAGTGTAAAATACATCCTGGATTTTGGAGACTTAAGTATGAAAAAAAGAATGTAAAATGTCTAATAATTTTGTATATCGATTACGAGTCGAAATCACATTTTGATATACTAGGTTAAATAAAAGCCAGCCCTGGTGGTCTGGTGGTTAAGATTTGGCGCTCTCACCACCATGGCCTGGGTTCATTTCCTGGTCAGGGAACCACATCACTCGTCCGTCTGTCAGTTGTCATCCTGTGGCCTCTGCGTGTTGCTGTGACACTGAAAGTTATGCCACCGGGATTTCAAATACCAGCAGGGTTACCCACGGTGGACAGGTCTCAGCGGAGCTTCCAAACTAGACAGACTAGGAAGAAGGAGCCGGTCACCCACTTCCGAAAAAACTGGCCATGAAAACTCTATGAATAGCAGCAGAGCACTGTCTGAAATAGCGCGGGAAGGTGAGAGGATGGTGCAAACAGACCAGGCAGGCTTCCGCTCTGCTGTCCACAGGGGCACTAGGAGTCGGAATCGACTGGATGGCACTAAGAACAAAGGTTAAATAAAACATCATTAAGAATAATTTCACATTCCTTTTTACTTTTTTTTAAAGCGTGGGTACTAGAAAATGTTAAATTATACATCATATTTCTATGGGGCAGAGCTGCTCTACAGCACCGACAACCCAGGTCTCCAGCAGATAAACTGCCAGGAAAAGGAAAAGTGATGGAGGGGAAGGAGATAAAAGGAGGTTTAAAGAAATATCAACCCATTGCCAGGGGCGGGTCTTGTTTGGATCCTGGCTCCAAGAAATTGCAAAAACTTATATGTGATATTGATGAGATTCAGAAATTTGAACACTGACTAGATGTTTGCTGATTTAAAGACTAGTGGATATTTTTCATTTTGTTTTTATTGTTTTGCTTTTGGTTAGGCGTGATAATGACATTGTGGCTTGTTAAATAAAAGGAAAGCCTTTAAGACCATATATTGTACAATTCCACTTATATGAAGAGTCCAGAATAGGCAAATCTATAGAAACAGAAAGTAGATTAGTGGTTGCCAGGGGCCTGCGTGGGGGAAATGGGAAGTAGTTGCTAAAGGATGCAGGGTTTCTTTTTGCAGGTGATTAAAATGTTCTAAAATTAGATTGTAGCGATGGTTGCACAATTCTGTGAATATACTAAAAGCCCATTGCATTGTATGTTTTAGGTGGGTGAACTTTATGGTATGTGAGTTATATCTCAGTCAAGGTGTTTTTAAAAGGAAGTCTTTTAATTTAAAGATACATACAAAAATATTTGCAGATAAAAAAATAAAGAAAATCTCAAAACAGTACTGGCCAAGACTAAATTAGGAGCCTGAAGTATGTTTTCAACCACCAGAAAGGGCTCTCCAAATTTTAGTGATGTTTTGGAATTTGCAAAGTACTTATCAATGGAGATGTGCTTTGCAGACAGTCAAGAACTCTGTCAACCATGAAGAACTTGGGAAACCATAAAACAATGCTATATATTTTTAATGCAGATTTACATATGAACGGAAATGCAGAAATAAATGTCTGGAGAGATATACCAAGTGGATAACAGTGACAGCCGTTGGAGAGGAGGGATGAGAATAGGACTGGGGATCGGGGCCAAAAGTGACCTCAACCATAGCTATACTGATCCAAATTTCTTTACAAGAGGAATGTATTCCTGTATTTCCTATTTTGTTAAAAATTAATAAAATATTTTAAATGATTTTTCTACATAAAAATCAAGTATTCTGCATGACAAAAGAAAAAAACACCATAAGCAACATCAAAAGACAAATGATGAACTAGGAAAAACAGGTTCAACTCCTATCACCAACAAAGTTATAATCCACCTAATATATAAAGAGTTCCTAGAAATCAAGAAGAAAAATACCAACATCCCAACAGAAAAATAAACCAAGGACATAGTCAATTCACTGAACAAGTAACACAAAAGCAATAATAAGAAAAGATGCTTAACTGCACTCATAACAGGAGAAATGTGAATTAAAACTGCACTGTAATACCATTTTTCACCTATCAGATTGGCAAAAATCCAAATATTTGACAATGTGGTCTGGTGGCAAGGCTGTGGGGAACAGGCATTCACATGTTGCTAATGAGATGGAAAAATGGAGGGCAAAATCTGTCCAAATGACAAATGCATTTACCCTTTAACCCAGCAATCCCACTTTTGGAAGCCTATCCTTAGATATGACTGCACACACAGAATGACATATGCACAAGGGTAATCACTGTAGCCAGCACTGTTAGTGGCCCACATGGAGGCTTCCTCAGCACTCTCACTTCCATCTGCTGGAAATCCGCAGTACCAATTTACAATATCTGTGCTATAAACCGCACCTTTGCACAGTGCACAACTTGCACAACTATCCATGGCAGCCCTGACTACAGCATGCGTTATAAAAGCAAAAAAAAAAAAAAAATCAAATACACCATGATATATGTACTAAGTGGAATATTGGGCATCTGTAAAAAAAATAATGAGGACACTCCCTGTCCCTCCAGAATATATTGTTACGTGATACAGACTAGTGTATGTAATTCATTACTTATTATGTAAGGAAGGAGGAAAATAGCAGTATCTGAAAAAAATGATGGAAGAATACAAAAGAAACTAATGCTTACAGCAGTGGGAGTGGGGGAAGGGTGGGTTGAGAAAGGTGTGAGAGTGAGATTTCTCACTTCATACCTTGTTATATGTTACTTTTTAATAGTGTGAATGTATTATTTATTCAAAAAAGAAAACCAATGCACTTTTCAAGTTACAGCTTGTAACTTTGTGACACAGAGATGCTGAGCTACAAAATGCTGTGTGCATGACATCAAGTCTCGTGATCTGTGAAGCCCTGAAGAGTCGGAAGCGATCTTTACCCATTTTTAAAAACTTCATCTTATAACTGAAGGTTTGTCCCCTTTTACTAACCTCTCTCTGGTCCCCTCCTCCGCACAGCCCCTGGAAACCACTCTCTTTTCTACTCTCTGTTTCTACGAGTCTGGCTTTTTCAGATTCCACGTATAAGTGAGATCATGCAGCATCTGTCTTCCTCTGGCTGGCTTATTTCCTGCTGCTCTTCAGCTTCATTCACGTTGTTGCCAATGACAGGATTCCCCCTTTTTTTTTAAGGCTGAATAATATTGCATTGTTACATATATACACCACATCTTCTTCACCCATTCCTCCATTGACACTTAGGTCGTTTTTATGTCTTGGCTATTGTGAATAACGCTGCAATGAACACGGGGGTGCAGATATCTCTTCGAGATCATAGTTTCAGTTCCTTTGGATATTTACCCAGAAGTGGAAGTACTGGATCATGTGGTATTTCTATTTTTAGTTTCTTGAGGAACCCCCACGCTGTTTTCCATAGTGGCTGCACCAGTTTACCTTCCCACCAACAGGGGACAAAATTTCCCTTTTCTCCATATCCTCACCAACACTTGTTATCTCTTGTCTTTTTGATATTAGCCATCCTAACAGGTGTGAGGGGACACCTCACTGTGGTTTTGATTTGCACTTCCCTGATGATTAGTGATGTCAAGCATCTTTTCATGTACCTGTTGATCATCTGTATGTTTTCTTTGGAAAAGTGTCTATTCAGGTCCTCTGCCCATTTTTAAATTGGGTTATTGGTTTTATTGCTTTTGAGTTGTATGAATTACGTGTATATTTTGGATATTAACCCCTCATTAGATACGTGGTTTGCACATATTTTCTCCCATTCAATAGGCTGCCTTTTCATTCTGCTGAGTGGAATCATTTCCAAATGAGGAATGCTGTGCACTCTAGCTGCTGCAGAGTGCTTTTCGGTTCTCTTGCAGCCCCAGTGAGATGCCCTAAATCTGCCAGTCCTGAGAGCAGGGCGGGGACTCCCAGCCAGGGCCTGGCACCCAGGAGGAGCTCAATGACCATTTACTGGACTAGATTGGTAGATGAATCTGGAGGCAGTGTACCCTGGAGCTAGACTGCCTGAGTTCTAATCCCAGCTTTGTCACTCATTAGCTTGAGCATGTCACTTCACCTCCCTGTGCCCCAGTTTCCAATTCTGTAAAATGGGAATAAAAAACCTTACCACATAGGGTTGCTGTGAGGAGTCAATGAACTCATTCATTTACACACAGGACCTGGCACGGACTGAGAATACGATAAACGTTAGCTATTCTTCTTCCTGAAGGTGGAGGGCTCGGGCCGGCGATGTCTAAGAGGCTGCGAGGGATGGGCAGGGAAGGTGGGGGTCCCGGGAGTGTGTGGCACAGACGTCCCGGGAAGCAGGCATTGCTGGGGGAGGAAATGGCCGACCGTGGCAAATGCTGCCAAGATGACGAGTCAGAGGAGAGATTCAGGGGTTAAGACATCACTGATGATCTCGGTCAGGGGAGTTTCAGGAGAGTGACAGGGACAGAAGCCAGCCAGCCCTGAATCAGGGAAGGAGTGGGAGGTGAGAAGGGAGTGAGGGACGGTAGACAGCTCTTGGGAGGCGTGGCTGAGAAGCGGGAGAGGTGCAGGGAGGTGCTCGGAGGCCAGCTGGGAGGCATGGGGCACTTTATTTTCAACTCAGGAGACCCTGAACTTATTTAAGTGCTGATGGCAGTAGCGACTGCAACCCCTAGAATAAAACAAGAAGCCCCAAGTCTACACTGATAGAGATAATTAAATGGGTGAATGAGCAAATAAACGGAAGAGAGAGGAAAAACTCTTCCTTACAGTACGATGGAAATTGATGAATGTAAGGGGCGTGGTGAAATTAGAAACCCACCGTTTGTCAATCACCATGGTAATAATTGTTCCTGGCAGGAATCATCAACGGATGCTAACCCTAGAGGGTGGGCAGGATATTCACACAGTCTCGAAGCACCTCCTCACAAGATACGGAAGGGAACGGTACCATCTTTACAGTGCACACCCTGGTAAACTCCACCGTAACCAAGGGAGCCACGTTAACATCGACAGTAACGGGGAGAACCAACATCACGTGCCTCCTGATCCAGTGCACTGAGAAGGGCACGTCATTTCCATGATATTCCTGCCAGAGGTGTGTCTAATCACGAGGAAAATTCAGACAACCCACACCGAGGGCCGTTCTATAACACAACTGACTTCTCTTCTTCAAAAAAGTCAAGGTCATGCACGACAGACAGACCAAGGAATTGGTTCGAGGTTGAAGGAGGCTAAAGAGACGGGATGCCTAAATGAGATCCCTGACCCTGGACTGGCTCCTTGGCAGGGAAAAGAATTTCTTCCACGAGTGACAACTGAATAAGGTCTGTAGACAGCAGCACTGTGTCAGTGTTAATTTCCTGATTTGCATAATCGTTCTGTGGTTCTGTAAGTGAATGAACTTGTTCTCAGGAGATACACGCTGAAGTATTTAGGGGTAAAGGAGACTCGTGATAGAGCAAATGTGGTGAAAAGTTAACATTTGGGCAATCAGGGTGAAGCGTATGCAGAAATTCTATGCACTGTTCTGGCAACTTCTCTACAAGCTTGAAGTTATTTCAAAAGAAAAAGTGAACAAAATAGTGATGGAAACGATCAGGCGGTAACAACAGCAGCTAACGTCTGGAGTGCTCCTGTATTCCAGGCACTGTCTACTGTCACAGCTGTCCTGGGAGATGGTTAATGACGTCATCCTAGCCCATTTCACAGAGGAGGAAACTGAGGCTCAGACCAGATGAGTGACTTACCGGGGGTCACACAGGAAGAGAGGGCAGAGCCAGAGTGCAAGTGTGGATGGAGGCAGATGAGTGGGCTCCTGGAGAAAGCTGGTTTCTGCATTTCCCTCCTAACAGCCTCATTATTTAGACCTGCAATGGTCATTAGTGACTGCCTCCCTCATTAGACTATGACACTCACAAAGGCAGGGCTGGGTCGGTCTCAGTCATTGCTGTGTCCTTGGAACCAGCACAGGACCCAGAAGAGGAGAAACCCAGTAGATGTTTATCAACTGAATAATGGATCTCTATTTATAACGAGGATAATATTATGACTATTAATAATGATAATAGAAAAAAATGGTTCTCATTTGTGTTAGTGACTTTCATCTTCAAAACAACCCTGAGGACTGTTTTATCCCCATTTTGCAGATAAAGAAACTGAGGCTTGCAGAGAAGTCTCTTGCCCAAGGCAGGCAACCGGGAAGGGCATGACTGGCCCGTGGCACCCCCACCCACCCGCCTTCCAGCACCCACCTTCTGGAAGTCCTTCTTGGAGATGAGGCCACGGGGATCGGTGACGTAGTCCTGGAAGGCCTCAGAGCCCACGATGTCCTTGAGCTTCAGGAACATGTCGAAGAACTTGAGGATCATCTCCACGTTGGACGAGGACTCCACGAGCATGTCCACCATCTGCCGGGCAATCATGCCGTTCACCACGTTCCCTGCGGGCGGCCCCCGGTCAGTGCAGCCCGGCAGAGCCTCCTTTCTGGAGCCCCACCGGGCTTGCCTCTCTCTCCAGCCCAGGAGCCACCAGGACCCACTGTGCTGGTGGAAGCTTCTTGGACCAGCTCCCAGGTCACTTGCTGATCTGCATCAGCATCGTGTGAACCTGGCTGACCCTGTCTTTGTCCACCTCCTCAGATAGCTGGGGGCATCATCAATAACAATGACGATGGCATAAGCCAGAAGCCATGCCAAGTGCTGCTCTGGCATGGTCTCATCCTTGATCCCATCCATGATCTCTCAGGGAGGTGTATCACTATCCGTTTTTAGAGAGGAAACTGAGATGCAGAGTAAGTCACACACTCAGGGTTACTTAGCCAGTAAGGGGGCGAGGAGGACTTGAGCCCCAAGCTGCATGACCTCAGAGCTCACACACCCAAGCCTTCCACTAGCCCACAGAGGCCAAGCAGGTCCATAGATGAGGGAGGCAGGCCAAAGGGTAAGGCAGCAGGGAGTGGTGGAGACTGTAGCAAACTGGGCTCCCACACCCCCTCGAAAGTAAACTGGCTCCAGCCTCTTTTGTACCTTTCAATTTTAATATGATTTCAAATTTACATGAAAGTTGCAAGCATAGTGCAAGGAACCCTCCTTCATATATCCAGATTCACCAATTATTTACATTTTGCCACATTTGCTTTATAATTTCCCTCTCCATATATATTTTGTCCCTATACTGGAAAGTAAGTTGCAGACATGAGGTCTTTTTAGCCCTAAACATTTCAGTATATATGTCCTAAAAGACAAGGATATTCTTTTATATAATCATAGTGCAGTCATCAAAACCAGGAGATTTAACATTGATATAATTCAGTTATTTAATCCAGTTCAACTGATTTTTGCCACTTGGGAATGTGGATCCAGGGCCACCAAATCTTTCAGTCTTTCAAGAAAAGCTGGAAATCTGATGTTTCAAGGGAACCTTCTGATTTTTAAAAGCAGATGACTAGTTACAAAAATATCGAGCCACTGTAGAAGGATTATTCACTGCAACATTGTAATAGCAAAATATTTTTTAAAAATCCTTGAATGTCCATCGATAGGGGTGTGGTTAAATGAATCACTGTACACCCACACAACGGAGTATTATGCAGCCACATAAAAGAATAAAGGCACTCATGTACCTCTATAGAAAAAAGTCTTTATCTACTAGTTAAATTGTTTTATTAATTAGTAATAAATTATAAATGTTTTAAGTCACTAAGTTGTGGGGATATTTGTTAGGCAGCAAAAGCTAACTGATACATTTAGCAAATAAATAACTATTAACTACATAAATTTTAAAAAGTGTCCAGGCCACCCACCTTATGAAGATTTCTCCAGGGATTCAATGAACTACTATATGTCCAGGCACGTAATAGTGCTCGATAAGTGTTTGCTGGGCTTGTTATTGTAACTTTGACCCTGACGTGATGTCAGATGGGGTGGCAGGTTAGGGTCTCCTGGGGCTCAGAGGGCCATTCACGGGCACATCTGCACCTTTATATCCTCCCTTTCCCCCCATCCGCTGGGCATTTACCTTCTAGTAGTGACAGCAACATCACCACCATGTCCTTCTGCAGATCCAGCAGCTCCTTCAACAGCTCGATCTGGCTCGAGTCCTAGAGACCCACATCCCAGCTATATGAGGGCTGGTCTCTGCAGAGACGCCTCTCCCACCTCCCATGGCCTCTGCCCCTCTTTACCCATCCAGCGGGGCCTGAGACCGCTTTTTTCTCCCCTCTTACCTCCGAGGGGACCCGAGTCCAGACATGTTCCTCGGAAGCAGGGGAAGGGGCAGAGAGACGAGATTGTGGGGGTGGGGTTGGCACTTCGGGGGAAGCAGGCCCTATAGGTGATGTGTGGTGGCAAGGGCTGGCGGATGAGGAGGGCTGGGAGGAGTATGGGGCTCAGAGAGCGAAGGATTGGGGCCGAGAGAGACAGAGACAGACAGGGGCAAATACTGGGGGTAGAGACACAGATCTGGAAAGGGAGAGAGCTCAGCACTGTGCCTGGCCTATGGTGGGTGCTTGATACATGTTTGTTGAAGGAATGTGTGATGGAAAAAGCGGGAGTCTGAGTTCAGGAAGAAGGCTGGAGGACACAGCCACGTGCTTTCTGATGAGCCATTTGGGAAGAATGTGGGGACACACTGCCTCCTCTGTCACAGGGCCTCATGTAGAGCCCACAGAAGTCTCCAAAATAGTCAAAGTTCTGTCTCATGATCCTTATTTGTATCAGGTTGAGCTACATAAAATTGCCAATGTTCGACCATTTTTGACACACAAAATTCTTTTGTAATTTCATATGGTTCTAATAAAACGGAGGAGGGGGAAGGATGCCAGATAAATGGGATGGAAGGCTCCTTCTATCCCAATGACAGTTCTCGAGTTGCTGATTCTAATCCTAACACGTTTCCATACTTGCAAAGCTCTGCATTCTGACTCTAAGATTCCAACATTCCAGGATCTCAAGATCCTAAGATGGGCCGGTGCATGTGGTGTGCGCCTGCCCCGCAATCCAGCCCCTGGCTTCTCTTAAGAGCTCCACTGTCAGAGCACATGGGGCTAACCCCACCTTCCTGGTCCTAGGGGTGGGTATATGACCAGGTCTGGCCAATCAGAGCTGTCTTTCCCCTGGCCACGGTGATTGGTTCAGGGATGGGCATGTGACCCGATTGTCCAATCAGAGAGAACCTCAGGTCTCTTCCTGGAGCTCCCATGAAAGAGAGGTTCTTTATCCTCTGGAGCAGTCAGTGGGGAGCATGGCACCCTGGGGCGCCATTTTTCCAGCCCGTAGGGAGAGCCTGCTTGAGAATGAAGCCAGAGAGGAGAGAGACATTTCTGCTGACATCACTCTAGGCCCTGGATCTGTGATGTGAACTGATAAATTCTTTTTCTTTTCGTAAGCCACCACTTTGCATCGTATTTCTAGCCTTTGCAACCTATCCCTAGACCGTGGCTGATGAATTAACACTGCAGGATTTACAACACTAAGATACATTCTCTAGAATTTTAAGATTACACCAACAGCCTGACCTCAACTGCACTGACACTGAGGAATTGCATTCTTTAAGTTCGACTCCTTTCAAAAGTCGGATAACACCAAACAGAGTTACTGCCAGCCCCCGTGGCACCTTTGTGTAAATTAGAAAAAGGCTCCCCTTCCTCAAGACTACCTGTTGGGAAATTGTAATATACTGGACACTTTACTGCCATCTGCTGGAAAACTACTGTAATAAATACACCGATATTTGTATATCTTACGAGTTGAGCCCTGGCGCAGTGTCAACGGAGTGTCAATATGTTTACCAGACAGAAGCAGAGCAAATGGATAAGGTGTTCGTGAGACACTGACAAGGCTGCAGAGGGGCGGGGATGGTGGGGAAAAGGGGAGCACGAAGATTCTAGAGATGGGAGATGGGGCTCGACAAGGACCTTACATCACGGATGCCCGGGATGGGCGTCATCTGCCGCACGCAGAGTAAAGAAGCAAGACACTCGTTCAGCCCCGGCCCTGATCTAGGAGCCTGCCCCCATCCTATCCCCGGGGCTGTCTGAATCTGAGATGACCTCATCGGAGAGAAAAGAACACCGACCAATCATAGAGGAGCTCCGGGCCAGGGGGCGGGGCCCAAACGTCAGACCAATGGAAGTGTGGATGGGAAGCCAGCCGATTGGCGGTGGCAGAGGAGGAGGCGGGATCAGGCAGAGAGCCAATCCGGAAGGAAGGTGAATTTGGACGCGGCAGGGAACGGGTGTGGACCTTCCCCCGAGCGCTTGGGTGAGAAATTGACCGATGGGGCCGGACTTGGGAACGCGCCCCTTGTGGGGTGCCCGGAAGCCGTTGGAGGAAGACAGAGGGGCCCGAACCTGAGCGAGCTTCATCATCATGTGGGCAAACACGTGCAGAAATCCCACCACGGCGTCCCAGAGGCGGCTGTGCGCCAGGCTCTGCTGGTTCCCGGTGCAGGGGCCCTGGGGGCGGGGGGCTGCGTGAGCGCCGCGCGGGGGCGGGGGCGGGGCCGCCCCGCCCGCCCCATCCCCGCGGGCGGGCCCTACCTGGATGTACTCGGTGAGGCTGTTGAACACCTGTTTAGCCACCGACATGGCCTTGGAAAAGTTCCTCTTGCCCTGCTCCTCAATGACATCCTTGCCGGAGTAGTACCAGTAGAAGTCGCTGATGGACTCCTGGGGGCCGACCGGGTGTGAGGGGGTGCTGGGGCCAACCGTGGCCTCGCAGCCCCCCACCCAGGTCACTCCTGGACGGCCTCACATCCTCACCTGCAGCCGCAGGAGGTAGTCCACCGTGCAGATGATGATGTTAATAGTGGTCGTGTTCCCTGTCTGTGTCCGTAGATAGTTCTGGAAATCTAGGAAGAGGAAAAGCCATTCATTCATTGAGAATCTGTCACGTGCTAGGGGAGGTGGACAGTCGTTTATTCATTTACGCAATAAGTTTATTGAGTGCCTACTGTATGCCAGAAGGCATATAACCATTAATATAATAACTCTTTATCAAGTACCTACTGTGTGTCAGAGGAAGATGGAGGAACATTTATTTATTTATGTAATAAATGTTTATCGAGGGCCTACTACATGCCAGATGTGGTGGAGGGTCAGTCATTTATTCATTCATTTTTTTCCAAAATATGTTTCTCGAGCACCTATGATGGAGCAGGGGAAAATGGAGATTCAGTTCTCCATTTGTTTCCAAAATTTTTCATTGAATGCCTACTATGTGCTGGGGGAGATGGAAGATTGGCTATTCATTTATCCAACAAATATTAATTGAGCACCCACCAAAAGCCAGAGATAAGCATCTGTCATTAATGTGTTCATTTATTCAATATGTATTTATCGAGCATATACTATATGCTCATGGGAGATGAAGACTGGCCACACATTTATCGAGCATTTACTTCCTGCCAGGCACTGTTCTGGGCCCTGGGGATACAGCAGTAAAAGTAAACAAAGTCCCTACCCTTGTGAAGTTTCTATTCTCGTGTGGTAATTTTTCAGTCTCTTCTACTGCAACCTACAGTAGGAAATCCATTTTACATTGAGACCCAGTACATATGTTTATTCTGGAATCATATCCACATGTACCTGAAACAGAAGTGTCACATCACCTCACTAGGTGCCCTGCATTCTGGTATCTTCCATCCTGTACTAGTATAGTTAGCTACAAAAGAATTCTGATCTCAACCCACTAAGTTTGTACTTCTCAACCTCTCTCTCGACTGCACATTAGAATCATCTGGAGACTTTTAACAATCCCAATGCTCAGACCCCATCCCAGACCAATTAAATTAGAATCTCGGGGGGTGAAACCTGAGCTTTAGTATCTTTTAAAGCTCCCCAGGCACACCAGTGTTCAGTCAGAATGAGAACCTCTGTGATAAACAGTCACGACCCTCTGGTGAGTTGGTTCTCAGTAGTATTTAAAAACATTGTTCTATGGCAGAAAGCTGGTAACTGTTCAAGCTGAGTGATGGCGACTTGGGGGGGTTATTAGACCATTCTCTCTACCTCGGTGTGGCTGAGAAGTTCTAGAATAATAATTATAATAAAACACTTCATGGGTGGCATGGGGGGTGCTGGTGAATACTGGGCAGGAATGATCTGAGTTGTGATGGAGGAAGTCAGGGGAGGAGATGGAGGAGCCCAGAGGAGATGCCTGACCCAGCCCAGGTGGTCAGGGAAGGCTCCCTGGAGGAAGAGACCTCTGAGCGAGACCTGAAAGATAAGTGGGAGTTGGCTGCGTAAATTCCCAGCTGTGTGACCTCAGGCAAGTTATTGAACCTCTCTGTGTGGCACAGACTGTGCCTCAGTTCCCCCAGATGTAACATGGTGGTCACAACAGACTTTACTTTCCAGAGCTCTCGTGAGGTTTTTTTTTTTTTGGTGAGGAAGACCAGCCCTGAGCTAACATCCGTTGCTAATCCTCCTCCTTTTTTTGCTGAGGAAGACTGGCCCTGGGCTAACATCGTGCCCATCTTCCTCTACTTTATATGGGACGCCGCCACAGCGTGGCTGGCATGCAGTGCGTCGGCGGGCGCCGGGGATCCGAACCGGCGAACCCCGGGCTGCCAAGCGCGGACGAAACCGCTACGCCACCAGGCGGCCCCTCTCGTGAGGTTTTAATGCTTTAACATGCATAAAGGATTTGGGACAGCACCTGGGACATCAATAAACTGTTCTTAAAGGGCCTTAAAGAGAGAGCTGAGGTTAAGAGCTGCACTTCAGAGCAGTGGTTCTCAAAGTATGGCCCCAGAGCAGCAGCAGCAGCATCTGCTGGGAACCTGTTAGAAATGCACATTCCCGGGCTCCACCCCACAACTACTAAGTCAGAAATCCTGGGGTGGGGCCCAGAAGTCTGTATTTTAACAAGGCCTCCAGGTGATTCTTAGGCATACTTGTTTAAGAACCACCTCTGGGGCTGGCCTGGTGGCGCAGCAGTTTAGTTCGTGCTTTGGCAGCCCGGGGTTCGCGGGTTCGGATCCCAGCCACCGGCTGATGCACTGCTTGTCAAGCCACGCCGTGGTGGCGTCCCATATAAAGTAGAGGAAGATAGGCATGAATGTTAGCCCAGGGCCAGTCTTCCTCAACAAAAAAGAGGAGGATTGGCAACAGATGTTAGCTCAGGGCTGGTCTTCCTCACAAAAAAAGAAAAAGAAAAAGAACCACCCCTGTAGACCCATTTGCCAAATGCCCAATTCATCAAATTATCAAAACAACAAGGGCGGGCTTCAGTTAAGTCCTCTGGATGTCGACAGCACCGTCATGCTGTACAGGATGGCTCTCACAGCCCTTGAAAGTTTCTTTTTTCCATCCAGTTTTACTTTCCGCCTAACATCCCTACAGCCATTTCACAATCGCTGTATCAGGGTGTATGTCCATTTTGCTGGGTTTCACATTATAGTGAAGAATATATTGAAATATCCAAAATCTTATAAGCAAATGTACAGGTTTTCATCAATTCTCCTTTCTAACGCCTTTGTGTTAATTTAAATTGGACCATATGCCTAAATGGTTACATATACAGCTGCCCCTCCTGTAAAGGACTCTGTTAGCTGAAGACACTGTCATAGACTCATGCAAGAAAAAAAGAGAGAAACCTTTTGTCCGCTTTGAGTGACCTTGAATACGCAAGACATGCAAGGCATCTGAGATTTGAAAGATATTTCAAATATTTATTTGATTGGGCTGGTTAGTGAATCCACGAATTTAGGCGGAGGACTGGATTGCAAATTTGTTGGGAGAGAGAAATCCCACCCATAAGAACATTCTCGTTTCTAAAAAGTCACAGACCCAGAAAATAAAGTTCATTTTAAACCCCAAAGACTGATTCCACCTTAGAGAAAATTAAAGAAAGGAAACCCTAGGCACGTGGCACAAAGGTATTTAATAAACCTTGAAGAAAAACTAGTTGTGGACATAAGGGCTTTTAAGAATGCAAAGCAATGGATCATGCTTTATCCTTTGTTGAAAAGAGTGAAGATTAAAGATATTTATTAATCAATTACCTGAAAGAACACTAGCCACGTGGGGTGCAGGTTCTATAGAAGTTAGATGTAAAATTACTTCCATTCTTGTCACGCAGGTTAATTTCTGGGCAGTCTGTGGTTTCATAGTCACCTGCTAAGTGTCACAACCACAACCTCGAGAGTGTGTATGTTTCTTATAGGAAATGGCATTGGGTAGAATGTTTATTGTACAGGATTTTGGCTGTCCCTTTCATGTTGCAAGCTGTGTGTGCTACAATGGGGTTATATTTTCTCACCAGCGGATGTGTTTAATTAACTTGCATGTCATCCTTGATCTGGTTCAATTGCCTGAACCAGAACAAAAGCTGTGAAAACTCTTGTTTAAGTTAGGAAAGGATCTGTAGGCCTTCCTCCTGGCAAAGCATTTCATAAGCCAAATTCATAAGGGATTCGAATAGATGCGTTTAAAACTGTCACATGATTCTTTTTCCTCTGTGGGCCCAAAGTATGGAAATCCACCACATTTACTGAACTTCGGCAGCCGTTGCAAAACGCCAGTGGAAAAATGGCATGTGACTGATTGCTCATTTGGGCAAATCGATTCTTGGCCAGATTGGTTTTTGGCAGATCGCTTTTGGGGAATTAGACTGGCCAGAGGAGGTGAAAGAGAAGCAAAGTGGCTAGATTCCAGAAATTCAAGAGAACACAGGAAGGTGGGTGGACACGGCTTGATGGTGGCTGAAAGTAAAGGATGAAGGGCAATGGGGTCAAGGACAAGACCAGGATGGGTGGTGACGCACCAGTGATAATTGGAGGAGGGGACTGGAGATGAACTCAGGCAACCCTTCCAGACTGACCCAAGCCCCGGCCTCCTGTCCACCCGCCCATCCTCACCATTATTGTGCCCCTCGCAGAGCAGTTGCAGGAATCGGAACAGGTCTTGGGTGAATTCATCATCTGCCATGACCTTCTCTCCTGGGTGGAAGAGGGGGGGCAGGGCCCAGAAGGGCTCAGACGTGCCAGGACACAGCACACGCATGCACATGGCCCATGCACACTGCACCCTCATGCACAAAGCAGAGGGGTGCTGGGAGGGGCAGCCACCACTTCAAAGACACTGTGAGGGCCACGGGCATTCATGACACCAGGGGGGTCCCGACCTCAGAGTCTATGGAGACCTGAGGGGCCCTGAGTCATGAAGCTGGGGCCTCAAGGGTCTTTCTACAACATCAGTATCCCCATAATGTCACCACTTATGTCACATCCGGGAGTGTCTGCCGCCCCAGCACAGGTTCAGGGACATGGAGGTTAATGGATTAGGGGGTTGGGACCACTTTCGTGCAAAGGCTCGAGCAGGAAGGGATTGGGCTGAGGATGGGACTGAAAGCCAGTCAAGTGGCTCAGATGCCTTGAAAGCAGTCAATCCAGGAAAAGCAGAGGGGGAGTCGTGTAAACACGGGCTAATCAGACCGAGCATCTGAAAGAAGCCAATCACGGTGGGCTGTAGGGGCGGGAAGAGAGGTGAATGGGCCAACCAGAGCAGGGGGGCATGCACGCCAATCAGAATGGAGCTGGAGCAACCAATCCGGTTGGTGGATGGGAATCGCAGACCCGACCAATCTGGGGCCGGGCACAGAGAGCTGGGTAGGTGGGAGTGGGGATCACCCCACCTCGGGACTGCGAATCTGGGTCTGGAAGCGCAAGAACATCCAGCTGGAAAGGGGTCTGTGCCATCTTCGCTAGCTTCTACTTTACACGTGGGGAAACTGAGGCTTAGGGGAGGTAAGAGACTTGTTCACAGTCCCAGGTGGTGTTGGTGGCTAATCTGGGACCCGCATCCTGGTCTCTGGACCCCTGACCTCAGACTTTCCGCGGGCATGTGCACCCACAGAAGGGCTCCTCCCTCCCCGGCTGTCCCAGATCCTCAGCCCCCAGGTGGAGGGGCGGTTGGGTGTGAGAAGGGAAGGGGTGGCAGTCGCACAGCAAGGGGTTAGGGGCAGGGAATTACCGTTCTGGCGGTTGATGACTGGGGCAGCCACAGGATGGGAGGAGGAAGCAGGAGAAAAGAGAGAACAAGAGAGACCAAAGGAGACAGAGAGACAGACACAGAAAAACACACACGGTGAGACGGTCAGGGATGAAGACATAGACACACAGAGAGAAACAACCCAGAGAGAGACAGAGTGGTAAGGAGCAAGAAAGAGAGAGGGAAATGAGGGTGAAAGCGGAGGGAAAGAAAGAAGAGGGAAGAGAGAGCGAGGGATGGACAGGTAGAGGTGAGAGGCAGGAGGCGATGATCAGGGCAGAAAGGTTAGATACGTCACAACACAGCAAAGAGGAGAGTCAATTAACCCGGATTAGGGACATTAATGAGGGAACACCAACCAGGACGGGAGGTCTGGGGCACGTTCAGGGCGGGCTTCATGTGGTGATGGACAGGAGGACCCGGACAGGAGGACACCCATGGGTGGGGACTGGGGGGGCAGGACTGGGGACCACTGCAGGGGGGAATCTGGGGATGCTCTTGGAGAGAGGGGAGCCTTGGAGGAAGGGAGCTCTGGGCAGCACTGCAGGTGGAGGTGGATCCCGAAGGAAGAGGATGTCCTGGGGAGAGGGATGCCGGAGAGAGGGCCTCACCCGTTCCGTCCTCGTTCACCATGCCCAGCCCCTCTGCCTTGTTCTGTCTCTCGAAGGCATTGAGATCCAGGACGCTGAGGGGAAGAAAGGAAAGCTTCAGAGGGGTAGAGAAAGTCAGCCAACAGCAAGAGGAGAATAGGGCAGACAGTACTACTAGGGGGTCATCGGATTCCCTGCTGCTGGGTGCCCCTTGGATTCTCAACAACCTTCCTTTCCCAGCTGTCTGCATCTGTAACACAACTCATTCTTAAAGCCTGTGGCATGTTGCCTCCCTTATTGTTCCATGTGAATTCTTATACTAAACTCTCTGTTATTTGAGCTGATCTGAGTGGGTCTCTGATCCCGGAAGCAAGACAGTGGACCCGGAACCGGAAGTGTTACCAGGTGTGGGAGCTCAGCCACACCAAACAGTTTATCTGAAAGATGTATGCCAGAGCCTACCTGCATGTTTGCATCAGCGCCTGGATGCTCTGGAAGAAGCCAACTTCCTTCTTGTCCTTCAGATAATCCAGCATTTTCTGCAGAGGGGGCGGGAGGTGATGGGGAACTGGGAGTCACACAGGAACCTCCCACCCCTCTTAGCCCTCTTCCCAAGTGCCTTCGCCTGTTACCTGTTGCACATCAGCATTGCCTCCATTTAGGATGGAGATGCCCAGCTTCAGGGTGGAGGACACCATGGCTCCTGTCTCTCCTGGAGGGGGCGGGGGGCAAAAGCTGGCCCGCTCAGTCTGGGAGCAGTGTTCTCCACCCACCAGAAAATGGCCATCCCAGGGGATGGGAGCAAAGGGGGTGGAGAAGTGTGCATGCAGGGGTGATCGTGATTGAAAGAGGAAAGAGAAATTGCAAGGCGAGTGGGGCACGCAGGGATGGGGTGTGTGTGCAAACCACAGGCACGCAGGGGTGAGCGTGCCCGCTGCGTCCACAGGGAGTGGGCGGGCGGGGAGAGCGAGGACAGGATGGGTGTGCTCGGCGCAGGCGCGAGGGCACCTTTGCAGGCACTGATCATCTGAAGCACCATCTCCGCGGCCCCCCGGTTGTGCAGCCGCGCCTGCTGGTACAGGAGCCTCTGCTTCTCCATCTCCTTCTCCTGGGGCAGAGCCAGGCCCGCAGCGCCGAGTGAGTCCAGGCCCACCAGGCCAGCCTTTTCCCCTCAGAGTCTAGTCCCCACGCCTGCCCTCCCTGCTCCAGCCACACCCCCTGGCTCATTCCTTCAACTGTGAGCTCCCTCTGTCCCCTCGGACTGAAGTGCCGGATTTGTCTCCTGCACTCAGCACCCGGCCCAGCATGGAGCAATCTTAATGTGGGCCCACAGACCTCCAAGGGGTCAATGGATAAAATCCAGCAGGTCTGTGAACTTGGATAGGGAAAAAAGTTATATTTTTATGTTTGCCATCCTCTGACTGAAATGTAGCATTTCCCTCCCTTATGGGTGAGGCCATAAATCATAGAAATATTGGCAGAACCTGTGGTCATGTCACCAATAAGAATCACAGACCATTCCATCTAACATTATTTTTGCAGACATCTCGAAATATCGCTTATGTTCATCACCACTCATCAATTACAGTAGCTATTGGACCCACTGTTAGATCTTGTTACTTGAGAGATCAATAAAGGATACAGATATTACTGTATCACAAATTTTTAAAACAATATATTGATAACTCTTTCAATATGCTTGTCTCCTCTGTTATGAACGCATTCTATATGTTTAAAAACAAACATGATTCTGAGAAAGACTTCACCAGATGTCAAAAGGGACCCTGGCACAAAAACGGCTAAGAAACTCAGGGACATGCTTGCTGACTGCCTTCACGATGGATGGATGGGTTCGTTGCGTGTTTATTAGCTCTCTCTCACTACCTGGCCTTTGAGTATGCTGTGCCCCCTGCCTGGAACACCTTTCTCCTTTTCTTCAACTGGACACTCCTTTTGTCTTCCTGCTCAGATATCGCCTCCTCCGAGAAGCCCTCCCTAACACCCTTCTCCCCAGGCTGAGTCAGGCACCTTATCTGGGCTCCCACAGTCCCCTGGACTTCCCCCAGGGCCCCCTGAGTTTCTCTGGCTTCCCCAGTGCTGACCCCTCTGCCTGAGCCCCCATCCCACCCTGACCCCCCTGCCTGAACTTCCTTCATCACCATGAATACTCTCTGCTGTTACTGTCTGGTTGATGCATCTGTCTCCCCAATGGACTGACTTGGTCACTGCTGTGTCCCCAAAATCACTCAGCACAGGGCCGGGCCCAGAGCCTTGTTCTGTGCACATGTGCTGAATGAAGGGGGATGACTGAAGTCAGGGTCCCCCATCCCTTTCCTCCAAGACCTCCTGATCCCACCTACCTCAAAGGAAACCTCAACCTCGTCTTGTTCCGCTTCAGTGTTCTCCCTTTCCTCCTCCAGGTGGCAGCTCTGGGGACGGGGCATCAGTTAGGGACGGTGAACAGAGGAGACACCCCAGTCCACCCCCAGCCCTTTCAGTGGGGAGGCTCCCTGCCCGGGACAGGGGCAGGGTCTCACCTTTGCCATGATATCGGCGTACGCCATATACAGGTAATCTTCTTCCAGTTTGCTGAGGGAGTAAGTGGGGAGAGAGTCAGGACCCCAGAGGACAGGATCCCCATCTTGTAGCAGCCACCCCTCCCCACGCTCAGGCTGGCTGGTTTTGGGGGGTAGACTGTCCACTGCCGGAGTGGGCATGTGATGAAGGCTGAGCCCATCAGGACTTTCTAGCTGCTTGGCCACCACAGCAGGTCAGAGACAGTCGTGTGATCTGGGCTAGCGCCATGGAGTTCATCCGGGGGTTCTGCTGGGGCTACTGGTAGAGGCGCTTCCTTTCCACTGGGGCCGCTAGAATGGTGCAATGGAAGCCTGGAGCTTCCGGGGACCATCTTGCCACCTGTTGGCTCACTTGACAACTATGACCAACCACCTTCTCTTGGGTTCCCTCTATAATATTGACAATAATAATAATAGAAGTAATGGCCAACATGTTAGCCCCTGTTCGAAGTGATTTATATATATTAACGAATCCTCACAGTAATTAGATTAGGTATATATATTACTAGCCCCATTTTACAGATGAGGCAACTGAGGCACAAAGATCTTTCTCGGCCAAGGCCACACAGCTTGTGTTCAGATTCAAAGCTGGAGAGTCTAACTCCAGAGTCATTGCTTTCCCAGAGGACGGAAAACAGGACCCTCAGCTTCCCGCCTCCCTTGCAGCTAGTGGTGGCCTGGCGTCAGAATTCTGGCCAATGAGTTATGCACACAAGCCCACCAGGGAGAGATTTCCTTGGATAAAAACGTTTTGGTCTTGCTTAGGAGAAAGCCTGGCCCCATCTGTCTGCCCAGCATGTGGTCATGTCTGGAAGGTCAGCATCCATCTTGTGACCACAAGACAACAGCTCCGAGTGGCAGGGCAGAAAGCCTGAACGAGCCTGGGTGCCAGTCAGTGTCATCGTGTCACTGCCCTGCCCTGGACTTCCTCCCTCCTGACTTCATGTGTGTGAGGAAAGTAAATCCCCCTGCTTCCATTTCCTCGTGCACAGAAAGAGTTGATGACAGTGTCGATCTCATAGTGTGAAGGTTAAGTGAGAGACTATACATACCAAGTGCTCACACATAACAAGCCTTTGATAAATGTCATCTGTTATTAGCATCGGTGGCAGCAGCAGCATCCTTATTACTGTTATTTATTCCCAGGCTGCCATTAGCCCATAGGAAGCCTTTGTGTGAATTAGAAAAAGGTGCCCCTTCCTCACTTCTGTCTGTTGGAAATTGGTCATAATATACTGATTTCTCCCCTCTAATATACTGATTTTGTTTGAGCAAGACACTCTCTTCTAGAAAAGCCTAAATCGTTAACTGTGATGTGAACCCTTGTGAAATGCTCAGCCTGTACAACAGTACATGTGATCCTGCCTGACCTGGTAAAATGACATTAAAAGAGCAGCCGTGGGGCTCCCCCAGGACACAGAGGGTCTCTCCTGAGGAACAGGGAGGTTGCTGGGGTGGGGGGGGGAGTGGGTTCCTTCTCCAGGACTAGGGGGGGTCCTCACCTCTTTTCAGTCAGGGCAGTGCGGCTGAAGTGCAGGACCAGCTGGTGCAGGGGGTCTGGCTTCTTCTCCTCCACTTCTTCCTCTTCCTCCTCCTGCTCCCCAGCTTTCTGGAGGGAGGAGTGGAGCTTGGGAGAGGGGCTTCGAGAGTCCCCTCCTGTCTCCCGCCATAGCCCTGCTGGGCTGGATCGTTTTCTCTTCCCGCACATCCTGCCCCTCCCCTGGTTCTGCCCAAACCAGAGGCTTACTCCTCAACGTGAAGGGTGACCCCTGGAGATGTGCAATGGGCAGCTTGGCCACGGCCCTATCCAGCTCTGCCCCCACTCCCAGGGAGGCCCCAGCTCACTGAAAGGTCATCTATCATGCGATCCTCAAAACTGTGGTCTTCGGTCAGGATCCACGCGGCCTTGTAGCTCTCCAGGAACATGTTACATGCCCGGTGCCTGTAAGGGGAAGGTGCAGGTGACACTGAGACCTTCTCCCCTCCACCCCCCCCCCCCGGCCGCTGACCTCTCACGCATCTGCCTCCCCAACCATTCCTCAAGACCCCGTCATGGTGGCACTCCATCCTCCTGCCTCCTCAGCCACCCTTTCTCCGCGGCCCCTCAAGCTCCCCTCCTTCCCGAGTGTCTTACGTGGGCAGGTTGTGCAGGGGGGTCATGCGGAAACAGGCGACGACCGCTCTCCGGCGCTGCTTGGACAAGAGCTTGTGCCACACGGCCTTCTTGGACTTGTAAGGGTGCTCGGTCTGGGGGCGGGACAATCTGTCATGTCCCCAGACCCTGCCCCTTCCTGGGCAAAACTGCCCATTTGTGCCCAGGTCCAAATTCAGGCCTATTCACAGGTTGGCTCCACTAATAGAGTCAAGGTTCCGACCCGTGCTCTGCTTCCGGACCTGGCTCCGCCCTGGACCCAGGGCCTCTACCCAGGCCCGGCTCCAATCCCAAGACCCATCCAAGGCCCTGCCCACTGAGTCAGTCGTCTTCCCCAGGCCCCACTCCCGGACCCAAAGCTCTGCCCCTGCGCCTCCCCCAGGCCCAAGATTAAGCACTAGCTCCTGACCACAAAGCCAAGTTTCCATTCTAAACCTTGCTTTAAATTCAAGGTCCGCCCCTTGCCCCGCCCAGATGCCTGTAGTTCACTGCAGGCCCCGCCCACGGAGTCAAGGCCCGCCCCTTGCGGCGCACAGAGACCTAAGGTTCACCCGCAGGCCCCGCCCACAGAGTCGAGGCCCGCCCCCGGCCCCGCCCAGAGGCCTAGCTTCGCCCGCCGGCCCCGCCCACAGTGCAAGGCCCGCCCCTTGTCCCGCCCACAGACCCGAGCTCCGTCCGTGCGGCAATGAGACCCCTCGGGGCCCGCCCACCTGCTCCAGATGGTAGAGCACCGCAGACACCTCCTGGACTCTGCGCACAATCTTCTCGGGGTCGTCGGCGTCCTCCTCGCGGCCAGGGAGGCCCCGGTACAGGGCCATCTGCCAGCGCAGGGAAGGAGAGCCTTCGACCTGAGAGGAGGGGGACGGCCGCCGGCGTGAGGGCCCCTCCCGGCCGCTTCCCCGGCCGCCCGCCCCCTTCCCATGCCGTGACCGTGCAGCGTGAGCGGGTCCTTCGATGCCTGGTGCACAGTCGGCGCTCGAACGTCGGCTGTTATTGTTGCCATATCCTGACATGCGCCTGTCCTTGCAGATTAAGGGAGCATACCTTTCCCTGAAGGTGAAGGTTGTTCTGCAGAAATTCCCGGACCTCCTCATCCGTGTCTTTCTGGGGAGACATGGCCAGGCTGGGTCACTCTGGAGGGCGCCTACCGTCCTCCTGGACCCACAGCCCTTTCCCTTCTAGGCCCATCACCCCAGCAGCCGGTGAGACGGTTGTGTGGCGAGGGTCTGAGAGCAACTGGAAGGACCAAAGTTCGGGAGGATCAGAGGGGGGTCCTAGAGGGCATCGGAGGCCACAGAGGCACCGTGAAGAGACAGTAAGAATTAGAGGGGCCTCGTGGGGGGAAGGGGTGAAGAGACGTAGGATATCCTCAAAGGTCAAATAAGGCCACAGAGGGATTATGGCAGGTCACAGTGGGGCAGGGAGTTTTTGAAGATCAGAGGGAGTGAGTGGGCTTATAAGGGAGATGCAAGGTCAGCAGAGGTCATGGGGGATCAGGCAGATCAGCCAAGTCACTGGTGGGGTTTACACAGACGCCAAAAGGGAGGTCAGGAGGTGGGGGTTCCTTAGGCTCCCAGAAGAGGGGGGCCCTCAAGGAGAGGTCTAGGAGGGGTCCCAGGAGAGGAGGACCAAGTTGAAGGGTCAGAGGGGCCCTGCAGGGCTCTTTGGGGTCTTGGCGGGACTCAACAGGTCCTAGGAGGAGCTTGAGGTCCTGAGGGAAGGAGCCTTTAGGGTTCCAGGAAAGGGGGTGCTTATGATGCCAGGGGAGAAGTCAGTGGTCTTCAGGGCCCCAGGAGGGTTAGCAGGTTGTCAGGGTGCTGAGCAGAGTCCTGGGGAGAGGTCCTAGGGGTCTAAGAACAGGATCCTGGAGGGCTCCTTAGGGTCCCTGAGGCTAAAAGGGACCGGGGTGAGGAGGTTCTGTCCCACACAAGCGGTAAGTGGGGTCCTGGGAGGTTTCTTAAGAAGGTTCAGGGGCGGGGTCAGTTGATCCCCAGGATCCTTGAGACCTCAGAGGTTTGGGTGTGGCCCTGGGGAAGGGGCCATTAGGATCCTGGGGGCCACTTAGGGTCACAGGGTGCTCACTGGGCCCCTGAGAGCCTTTGGGGGCTCAGCCAGGTGTTAGAGACCAGGGGAAGGGGTCAGCAGGGTCCTGAGGGAAAGAGGTGGTGAGCTGGAGAGCTCAGTGGGGACCCAGACGTTCAGGGGAGGGCCAGTGGGATCCTGAGTTTAGTGGGTCCCAAGGGGTTTGGGGAGGTCCTGGTAGAGGGGGGACTCCCCCAGAGGAGTCTCAGGGGAGCTCGTGGTATCTCAGGTAGGGTCCTCAGGGTGCCAGCAGGTTTGGCATGGTCCTGGGGGAGGGGAGGATGTTCACTAGGGTCCCTGAAGGCTCAGTGTGGTCCTTGGGTCCCAGGGGTCTTAGTGGCCTTTCTAGTTTTCACTAGGGTCCCAGTTAGCATCGTTAGGTCCCAGGGCCCTGGCAGTATCCGGAGTGGGGTCTCAGCATCCTGGGGGAAGGCTCAGGGCATCCTAGGGGCCCAGTGAGTCCTCAGGGTCCTGGAGGGCTCAGCAGGGTCCTAAGGGAGAGCTCCCAGTGGGATCCTGGAGTTCAGTAGGGTCCTGGGGGCTTGGTGGGGTGCTGAGTGGGATCTGGCAGGATCCCAGAATGGGGCAGGGCAGGCACCAAGGCGTAGCGGGTCTTGGCCAGTGCGATGAGGTCCTGGTCAGTGGGTGCACACATGTTCAGGCCGATGGGCAGCATCTTCTTGAGCGTGGCCACAATCAGCGACGTCTGCACCGAGTACCGGTTCCCCCGGCGCTTCTTCTTGGTGCGTTCCTGGTCCGAGCCACCCGACTGTGGGGACATGGGGCTCAGCGCCAGCCCGAGTCCCAGCCCAGCCCCCTGCCCCAGCCCCAACCTGCAGCCATTGTCCACACTCCCGCCCCCAGCCTGGATACCAGGCATCCCCTCCCCGATCTCAGAGCTGCCTCAGCTTCCACCCCAGACCTGGCTGATCTTTCACTTCAGACCCTCAGCCCTGACCCTAGACCCTCCCAGACCCAAGCCCCTATCCCAAATTCCCAACTTCTATCCCAAACCCTTCCAGACTCCCCCCAAATTTCCAGGCCTTTCTCAACCTCTGGCAATCTTCTCCCAGAATTCCCTAAGAACTCCCAGTACAGCCCCCTCACCCCGCCACCCCGCACAACACACACAACCATATTTCATTTCCCGAGACTGAATTCCCAAAAATGAGATAAAGATGCAGAACCACAGAGTCTCAAGAGACAAGAGAAGTTGGAAGGAAAAGAGAGACACTGAGAAAATGAGACGGACACGGAGACAGGAAGATAGAAAATGCAAGAGAGATCCGGAAAGATATGGAAGCAGAAACATGGGGCACAGAGTCCCACAGCCGTGTTCTAGAGCCTCGAGTGCAGACCCGCGGCCAGGGCCAGCCCAGTCATGCCAGTGGGAAGCCCCGGTGACAAGCTTCGGCCAGAGCCACATTCGCACCGGCTCGTAATATCGAGCATGACCCATGTGGGCCACACATGCAGCATCTCAGAGTCCCAGCAGAGCCCTGGGGCCAGGGGCCGCTGGCCGATGCCATCCCAGGCTCAAAAGGATGACACTTGACCAAGGTCACACAGCTAACTGCCAAGAGTCAGAATTCTAACCCACGTCTGTCTGATTCCAGAGCCCAAGCCTTAAACCCAACCATGCGCGTGCCTTTCCCCCCTCTTCCCATCCCCCATGACCTCAGCCCACAATGCTTCGATGCTTCGATGCTTTTGGGAAAGCTGAGAGGTGCTGGGGTTTTTTTAAACAAAAGTTAAAAAAAAAGTTAAATTGCCAAAAGCTGAGGGTTGGGAAGGGAGTGGATGGTTCAGGGGGGTGGGGGGAGGAAGAGAAAGAGGATGGAGGCTGGGAGCCAAGGATGAGGGGTGGGGAGCAGGGGAGCAGGGGCAAGAGTTTCCTGGAGGGGGTGCAGAGGCTGGGGTTTGGGGGTGAAGAGGTTATTAGCCACGAGCCATGCGGAAGGTCCCAGACGTGGGGCTGACCTGTACATCTCCCGCCTGCTTCGTCAGGTTGCAGACAGAGACAAGAAGGGTTACCCCAGTCCCTCAGAGAACCCCAGGACCCCTCCAAGCCAGCCCTACCCCGGCTCCTCTGTCCCACCCTACTTGCCTCCCCTAGCTGGGCCTTTCTAGACCTTATCCGGGAGGGTGGCTTTGTTCTTTAGGACCCTGAAGGGGGCAGTTCTGAGAAGGATAAGGGGAAAGGAAAGAGGGGATACAAAGAAAGAAGTGGGGGATGAGAGACGAGAAAATCGGGATGGGGAGGGAGAGGGGGAGGAGGGAGACAGGGAGGAGGGAGGAAGAAGATGAGGAACAAGGGAGATGGGGAGGAGGGAGATAGGGAGGAGGGAGGAGAAAGATGAGGAACAAGGGAGATGGGGAGCAGGGAGATGGGGAGGAAGGAAATGGGGAGGTGGAAGATGGGGAAGAGTGAGACAGGGAGGAGGGAGGAGAAAGATGAAGAACAAGGTAGATGGGGAGGAGGGAGATAAGGAGGAGGGAGGAGAAAGATGAGGAACAAGGGAGATGGGGAGGAGGGAGATGGGGAGAAGGGAGATGGGGAGGAGAAGGCATATGGGGAGGAGGGAGGAGATGGGGAAGAGAGAAGAGGGAGATGGGGCTGTTGTGAGGGCTGCAGGGAATGTGAGCGGGCGAGGGGAGGCTGGCTGGGTGAGGAAGGGTCAAGTAGGAAGCCCTGCAGGGTGCTCCCTTCCCCGGCTAAGTCCTCCTCCCAAGGCAGAGCACCCACCTTGGCCATCTTGCTCTTGTTGTCTGCAGTCAGAAACGACATGTTGTTGATCTCGTTCTGGACCACAAAGTTCTGCTCCTCGCGCTTAAAATTCTGGTGGGGGAGGCAGCATTGGGGATCAGACGGGGTGGGGGGGCATCTTCGGGCAGCAGCTTCGGGTTATAGGAGGAGGGCGGGGTGGGCGGGGACTCACGTGGGACTTGGACCAGTAGATGAAGATCTCGCCCACCATCCTGAACAGCTCCTCCGCGTTGGCACTGGGCTCCGTGAGCCAGTGCGCCCTGGGCAGGCAGGGAAGAGATAGGTGAGCGATGGCGGCGGTGGGGCGGGGACACCCAAGAGAGGGGGCCGCACAGAGATGTCTCAGGGGAGGGGAGCGGGGGACCAGGAGACTGCAATGGGAGGGATGCAGGTTTCTAGGGCAATCTGGCCATTTGGATGATTTATAATTTTTAAATACCATTTCCTTTAAAATATTTTTTTTCTTTCTCTAACCTTTTTATTGAAGTGTAACATACATATAAAGTGTCAACTTGATGAATTATCACAAAGTGAACACATTTGCATAACCACCACCCAAGTCAACAAATAGACAGACCATTTCCAGTCCCCAGAAGTACCTTCATGTCCCTCCCCCCAGCTACTCCCCCTTCCCTCCTCTTGAAAGGTGACCTTTATCCCTAACTTCTAGACCACAACTTATTTTTGTCTGTTCTTGAACGTTACATAAATAGATGATACGATGTGTACTCTATTTTTTATTCCTCTGACTTTTTTCATTTAACCTGACGTTCATGAGATTCATCCAGATCGTTGTGTGTTGCAGCAGGCTGTTGCCTTTCATTGCCATGTAGTATTCCACTGTCTGAATATACTACAATTTACTTCTTCACACTCTTTGCCCCAGCACTCCCAGTCCTAGGAATGGGCCCTATAGCAGTGCCCACTCATGAGCACAAAGACAGATGTGCAAGGATGTAGACAGCATGCATACCACTACTTCCTCTTTCTGCTCTCCTGACAGACATAACTAATCAATCAGAGCACCCTTTCTCACAAAGCCCTGGTGCAACCTTAAAATCTGTTTCAGCTAGGATGGAACTTGGAGTTAAAATTTATTTGCTATCCCTGAGTTAGGCTGCCCTTGGAGTTAATAATTCTTTAATTGTGCTTCTGATTTTAGGGGGATATTAGCAATTGGTTAATACCTGCATTTGCCCTTTAATCTAAGACCTGTGTTTCTTGGGGGAATTAGGCTGGCCAGACTGGACTGTCTTCCTTTCTTCTCTCAATGATAGAGGAAGCCCTGACTATTGGGCTTCACTGCACAAATCAGACAGCCCTGTCTATCCAAGCCTGGAGGGGAAAAGTGGGGCTCCTTATGGCTGGCACCTCAGCCTCCCAGGGGCTCAGATTCAGGAGGGGTAGAGGAGCAGAAGGGGAGCAAATGCCGGTGGGGTGGGTTTTGTTGGGCCAGAAGCAGTTGGAGGGGGGAGTCAGAAGGTTGGACAGGGTCAGGTGAGAATTGCAAGAAGTTCATAGCAAGTCAGAGGTGAGGGGTCAGGTGGGGTTCAGGCTGGAGTGTGGGGGGCGGCGAGGGACATGCTGACCTGTTGTTGTCCACGTAGCGGATGAGCAGTGGATAGAGGGCGTACAGGTCCCTGCAGAGCACAGAGAACTCGTCCCGCACCAGGAGCTCCCCCTCCTGGGCCTCGGCCTTGGCCTCCAGGCGCAGCTGCTCCTCCTCGGCCACCACCTTCCCTGCGCGCTTGCGCAGCCGCCCGATGGTGGGGATGAAGTGTGAATGCAGGAGCTCCGGCCGGGCCCGGCTCACGATGGGCTGGGCAAACACTGCAGGAGCAAAGGGGGGCACTCACTGCTGGCCGGCCTCCAACTCCAGCAGCTGACCTATGACCTCTGATCCCACCCCTGACCTCTGTTGCCATCCCATGACCCCTGACCTATTCCTCTGACCCAGCATCTGTCATTGACCCCAGCCTGACCCTGGCTTCTAACCCCAGCATCTACCTCTGATCCCACTCCTGACCTTGAGCCCTGACCTCTGACATAGCCCCTGAACCCTGATCCCAACCATAACCCTTGACCTGAACCTGTGACCCCAGACTGACACAAGTCCTGACCTCTGACCCCAACAATGGAATCCTAACCTGATATCTTACCCCATGACCTCTCACCCCTGACCTGGCCCATACCCAGACTCTTACCTCACTGCATGATTTCTGACTATGACCCCTAGCTTCTTACCCCAGCCTCTGACCTCTGACCCTGGCCTCGGATCCCAGCCCCCATCTCTAGCTTGACCATGATCCAAAACCCAATCCTGACATGGAACTTCTAAACCAGGAACCCCAACTCTTTAAAGACTCATTTATTGACCTCTGACCTAGAACCCTAATGACCATATCAGGGACCCTGACGCTTGACCTGGTCCTCTGACCCTTAGTATAAGGAAGTCGGGCTTCTGACCGAGCTTCTACCCCCTGGCCTAACCCTCTCTAGGCTCCAGAAACTCAGAATCCGGCCTGGAGGACTCCCAGGACCCACCCATCCACCCCACACCCTATGAACCTGAGATTCTGACCCCTTGCAACGACCCCTGGGCCTTTTGACCCTGAGAAAACCTAGACTCTGACTCCTCTCAACTCCCAGGAGACCATGGACCCCGGGATCTCCCTCTCAGACTATCAGATCAAGGGACCTGAGCCCCAGGACACTGGCCCCAGCCCTCAAGAGCCTGGTGCCCCCCAGACCCACCGGCGAGCCGCTTCATCCACGTGGCCTCGTCAATGCCCAGGTTGTTGACGATGATTCGCAGAATATTCCCCAGCAGGGAGTTGAGGTGGTCGGAGGTGACGGCTGTGCAGGGTGGGGGGGCCCCAGCAGGCAGGGCGGGTGGGGGGGCCTCGGGCCCACGCTCCCACCAGCGGGGCAGGTAACTGCACAGCATGGGCAGTGTGATCTCAATGACGTGGGGCATCTCGGTGTAGCGGGCCCCGGACTCGGCCAGCCCCCCGATGTCTGCCATGAGCCGCTCCAGCACCGGGATGTCAGGACACATCTCCTCCACGCTGTTGGGGAGCCCCAGAACTGGGGTGCAGGAGGGGGTCAAGGCATGCTGACCCATCACCCCGAGACCTCAGTGGCCACACCACAAACCAGGGCCCCCACAAACTCTGGGATTTCCCAATCTGGGGTGCCCCCAACCTGGGGAATCCTCATCCCCTCTGAGCCCAGACTGGGCCACACTGCCCCCAAAGTGGGCTCTCCCCTGGGCCCTGTGTGGGGTGGGATGTAACCCCTGACAGCTGCCCCAGCCCCACACAACTTACTGGCCCGCTCGCGGGGGGACTTGGTAGTGTACACGGAGAAGGCGTTATACTCGTTCAGCTGGGGCTCCAGAAACGCCACCGGCATGGCTGCTGCCAGGCGGGCCAGGCACTCCCCGAGAGCTGGCCGCAGCCTGGAAGAGGGGGCGACTTAGCTCCCATGCCCCCCTCTGCCTGGGGATCCCAGCCCCTTCCTCCACAGAAGTGTCTGTCCCCAGAGACCAGAGCAGAGCTGCTGGTCACTGGTGGGCCCCGATGTGGCCTTTTCCCCAAGCTTCCTGACTGCCCCTTCCTCTACAGGTGATCCTGGCTCAGGAGAGCCCACATGGGCACCCTCGGGGGCGCTCCCCAGTGCCTCCAGCTGCCGTGGCTCCTGTATGCCACCCTCGGTTCTGCAAGCCCCTGGCCAGGCAAGCTTGTTCCCCAGCAGGAAGTAGCTGGCATCCTGGCTGGCAAGTGCCTGCCCACCCGGCCGGCTGCGGCCTCCACTTCCTTCGCTGGCCCCCTGAGCGCCCTCACGTGGCCGCCTTGGGGAACTGCAGCTGCCACAGTGCGCATGTCTGTTGCTGAAGGCCGACCATCTCCCTTGCTTTTCATTCCCCCCATTTTCTCCTGCGCCCTCCCCTCCCTGAGCCCCCATAGTACCCACCCCAGCCCCAAACCATGGCTCTCCCTCCTTACTTTTCTACGTAAGGGTTCCTGGTGGTTCCCAGAGAGTAGATACTGCACAGCGTTCGGTAACAAGAGACCTGGACATCATCCACTGAGGGAGAGAGGGAGGCGAGGGTCGGGGGTGCGCCCACCACACCGGTCCTCCCCCGCCCTCCCTCGTCTCCAATAGAGGGCAACAGCAGGGGCTGTAGAGCCAGCCTGCCATTTACTAGTTTTGTGACTTGAGCAAAAACCAACTCTCTCTTGGCCTCAGTTTCCCTATCTGTAAAATGAGAATAATTATAGTATCTTCCTCATGGGATGGCTGTGGGGATTAAATGAGTTACTACTTGGAAAGCAATTGGAACAGGGCACACAGCAGGCACTCAATAACGGCTAGTTGTTCTTTGCTTGGAGAGGAGTCAGGATCTCTTTGATGATAGCGATGGACGCTCTCTCCAGAAGAATGTAAGCAAAAATCCAATCCCGACTATGATTTTAGGTTATCCACGTGCCCCCAGAAGGCCATGTTAACAACCTCATCAATTTCACCAATGTCATGAGACTGAAAGTGGGCGGGGGCCTGTTCTAGATTGAAAAGAGATCTACAGACGGAGACCTAACAACCAAATGCAATGGAGAAACCTCACTGGATCCTGAATTGTTTTTAAAAACTCAAAGACATTTGGAGGGTAACAGGGAAATTTAACTGTAGTTGGGGTAGGTGTGATACTGATGTTGTGGGTCCACGCGAGAAGGTTCTCATCCCAGGAGATGCGGGCTGAATGTTCAGGGGTGGGATGTCACTGTGTGTGCAACTCACATTCAGAAGTTCAGCAAAAAAGTTTGTAGACACCTTTCCCCATAAAGTGAAAGGAAAAGCAAATGGGGGACATTGTTAACAATTCTCTTCCTTTGACTTTATGTTTTTAAATTTTCAAAATAAAATGTTAGAACAGGGGAAGAACCCCATCCAAGTGCTACTTTTCTTACTTTTTCTCTTTTTTTGCTGAGGAAGATTTAACCCTGAGCTAACATCTGTGCCAGTCTCCCTCTGTTTTGTATGTGGGTCACCGCCACAGCATGGCCATGAGTGGCGTAGGTCTGCACCCAGAAACCAAACCCAGGCCGCCGAAGCAGAGCGTGCTGAACTTAACCACTAGGCCACTGGGCCGGCCCCTACTTTTCTTCCATTTATCAACAGTTTCTAATTTCAAGTAAACAGTGAGCTGAGACATGGCTCCACCCTCCCTTGGTCCCCACAGCCCATTGGCCCTATGGCCCATCCTGGATGCCACCCCAAGGCATCCCCTGGGCCCCTCACAACCTGGGCATCTCCCCCAAACTTGTTACTTCTTCCAGTCTGTCTCCTGGAGGCCCCACTGTCCCCAGGTCCCCAGGCCAAGCCTTGGGCCTCACTCTGGATGCCTCCCATCCACAGCCCATCTCCTCGGCCTCCTCAGCCTCTCTCCCACCGGCCCCTCCTGTCCTTCCCTCGGCCCCACCATGGTCCAGGCCACATCTCCTGAGGCTCTTTTGAATACCTGTACACACGATGTCATGACACCCCACCCAGTGTTCCATCTTGCCTGTGTCTCACTAACAACAGTATGTGACACCCTGTGTGTGCTATGCCACACACCCCAGGCTGGGCCACACACTGTGGGTGCCATTTGGTAAGACAAACACTGCAGCTGCTGCTAATTGACTCCCCGTACCTGCTCTTACCTTCTTTCTGCTCTTCTCTTCCTCCTAGTAACAGACCTCCAATATTTAGCTCAACACATGGCCTCCCAGAATAAAGACAACTCTCCCAGCCTCCCTTGCAGCAACATATGGCCATGTGCTAAGTTCTGGCCACTGGGATGGATGTAGGCAGAAGTGATGCGGACCACTTCTAGATTGTTCCTTTAAAAGAACTGAGGCCCTCCTCTTTGCTTTTTCTCCTCTCCTACTGGCCAGAATGAGGATGGAGTGAGGTGCCATCTTGGACCATAGTGATAAAGGCAACAGTTCAGAGAATGCAGAGCAAAAAGGTGGAGGGAACCAGGGATGCTGACATTATGATCCACTTACAAGTAGATTGTTACATGAGAAAAAAATACATTTCCATCTTGTTTAAGCTACAGTCATTTAGGGTCTTTTGTTAGAGCTGCTGAACTTGTAATTAACTCATCTGTTACCTACCAATTTCCTGAATGCACACTTTGCTTACAGCAATAAACCCATTCATAAATACACACTCAAACACCTGGGGATTCTATCAGGCCCACGGGGTGGGTGCTGTTGGCTGAACTGACCCCGACCCCTGCCCTTGGGGTCAGGAGCCCTTACGGATGACATCGTCTCCGAACTGGTGCTGGGCGATGTGCTGGAAGAGCGTGGTGAGGACGGGCAGCAGGGCCACGGTGGTGTACGTGAGGTTCTGGCCCACGCCCTTCACCTGCGTGCGCGCCTGCGACACCTTGCCCAGGCGCAGGTTCTCCACCATCTTCTCGATGTCCTCCGAGGCGCTCTCGAAGAACGAGCGGAGGCCAGCCTTCACGATCTCAGGGCCTGACTTCATCACCGTCCTGAGAGGGAAGCGGGAGCACCCCAGTTCTACTTTTCCTGTGTGTGTGTGTGAGGAAGATCAGCCCTGAGCTAACATCCGTTGCCAATCCTCCTCTCTTTGCCAAGGAAGACTGGCCCTGGGCTAACATCCGTGCCCATCTTCCTCCACTTTATATGGGATGCTGCCACAGCATGGCTGACGAGCAGTGTGTCTGTCTGCACCAGGGATCCAGACCTGTGAACCCCGGGCTGCCAGAAGCGGAGCGCGCGAACTTAACCGCTATGCCTCTGGGCCAGCCCCTGCACCCCAGTTCTAGAATCTGAGAGTCTAGGTTTCAGAGAGCCTAGGGGAACAGGGGCTGGGCATGGGCACCACAACCCATGGCCCTACCTGGCATCCAGGGAGCGGGCCAGGATGTGAAGACAGTTGACCACAGCTGGAGCATCTGTCCCTGGGAGAGGAAGACCGGCCAGGGTGAAGGAAGGGCTACAAGGACAGCACCTCCCTCCACATCCAACCCCACCTGATCTCTCCCCACCCCTCCCCTACCTGGACTCCCATAGACCCCATCCCTCCCCCATCCTGGCCCTGACCCCTCTGCCTGACCTTCCCTCATTCTGGCCATGACCCCCCAGGCTGTCACTGTCGGGTGACGAATCTGTCTCCCCCACTGGCCTGGGAGCTCCGTGAAGGCGGGGCCCAGGGCTGTCCCAGTCACTGCCCTGTCCCCAGGACTACCCGGTCCCTGTCTGGGATCAGAGGAAGAACATAGTGGTGGTTGTTCAAAGTAAGGCAGGAGCCTGGGCAACACTTCCCCAGGGTGGGGTTGGTGATGAGGGAAGGAGAGGGGAGATGAGGGAGAAAGGCTCGGGGAGCAGAGCCACTTACCAAAGAGAGAGACCCGGTGACGGACAAGGGCGGCAAGCTTGCAGAAGAGGCTGAAGAAAGAGAGAGGGACAGGAGGATAGGGGACATGGAGTGAGGACACCATGGGGACAAAGAGTAGAGGAGGCAGGGACAGGGAACACAGGGAGAGAGGGACAGAAGACAGTGCTGGCGGGGTGGGATGATGGAGGAGAAAAGGAAGGAGACAGGAGGGGTAGGGATGGCAGAGAGATGAGCAAGCTTGAAAGTCACAGGCAGGAAGTGGGGTGGCGGGCGAGGAGGCTGGCCCGCCTTTCTGACAGGAGGATCTGGTCATCCTAGGTTGCCTAGGAAACCCCTCAGTCCTGGGAACACCAGGACAGTCCGTTACCCTAGCCCTTCAATCACTTCTGTAGGTTGAGTGGTCAGTGCCCAGCACCTGGACAGAGCCCCTGAGGTTCAAGGTTGGGAGGAAGAGATTCAAGATTATAATCCTGTGAAAACAGAGGGCTGAGTCAGAGGTCACAGGGCCGCCCACCTGGTGATCATTTCCTTCTCCTTGTTGGAGGCATGGCCACCACTGCCCAGCACTTTGGCCGGTGTGGACAGGAAATAGAGGCAGTGGTTGGTGAAGTACTGGTTGATCAAAGGGAGCAGGATCTGGGGGGGTGGGGAAGAGATGAAGGACTAGGTGAAGGGTGGGGAGAGCCCACCCTGTTCCCAGCCCTTCCAGATTCTGAGCCCACCTCTCACCTTGGCAAAGAATTTAATCTCCTGTTCATGCGGGGACTTTTCCACTCGTCCACTGCTGACCACAGCCTCTGATGGGGGAGGGCAAAGAGGAGTCATGGTGGGTTCAAGGCTGGGGGACTCAGGGTGTTCTGATGGGCCAGAGTTAGGAAATGATGCAAAATAGATTCTTGATATGAAGTTACTTCTGTTGGCTTTGAGATAAACTTCTCTCCCCTATCTTCCACCTGACCCCCTGACTCCTTGATCAAACCCTTCCTGAGGCTGAAAATGGGGAGGAGGACAAACTGGGATGGGCTAAGGCCTTGGAACATCCCCCTCTTCACCTATCACAAGCCTTTTTCTTCCTGAACTTGTACTGAGTAAATGTGGAATAAATTAATGAATGAATGGACCAAATGAAATAAGAAGTCAATATAGAGTTAATTTTAAAATGGAAATCAAGGGGCCACCCGGTGGCGCAGCGGTTTAGTCCGTGCTTGGCAGCCCGGAGTTCGCAAGTTCAGATCCCGGGCGCTCGCTGACGCACTGCCTGTCAGCCATGCCATGGCGGCGTCCCATATAAAGTGGAGGAAGATGGGTGCGGATGTTAGCCCAGGGCCAGTCTTTCTCAGCAAAAAGGGGAGGATTGGCAACAGATGTTAGCTCAGGGCTGGTCTTCCCCACAAAAAAATAAATAAAATAAAATGGAAATCAATTTCAAACATAATAATAATGGTGATAGTAATAATTAAGACTATTAAAATAATAATACTGGCCCCAATCACTAAACACCTGCTATGTCCCTGGCACTGTGAGAAATGTCGTCCTTGCACACTCTCCCCCCAACTTGGAGGGGAGGTCTACAGTTGTTCCCTCTCCCCCATTTTACAGATGAGGAAACTGAGGTTGAGAGAAGGGAGAATTGTCAAGAGGTGTGCAGGACGGAGTTTCAGCACATGGGGTCTGAGGAGAGATGTGTAAGGGTGAACCCTGCTCTGCCACTCACCTGAAGGGGATTTGGGGGTTCCTGGGGGGCTCTCAAGGGCTGGGGCTCTCTGGGGGAAGCTGGAAGGGACTATAGGACCCCAGTGGTACAGAAGAGTATCTGCAGGGCATCCCAGCAGCCTCAGCCTGCAGACTGGATCCAAAATCTGGCCAGTTCTCTCCTCTTCTGCTCCTGCCCCCCCTAGTCTGTTCCCACGGGCAGCCAGAGGGAGCCTGTGAACACCGAGTCAGATCAGGGCCCTCTCCGGCTCAGAACCTCCCGGGGCGTCATCTCACTCAGAGCAAAAACCCACAGTCCTCCCACGGCCTGCAAGCCCGACACGATCTGCCCCGTCACCTCTCTGACCCCATTTCCTCTCACTCTCCCCAGTCACTCTGCTGCAGCCACACGGGCCTCCTAATGCTCCTACCCACAACTTCTCAGAGCCTTCGCACTGGCTGTTCCTCTGCCGAGAATACTCCCCAGATGGCCACACGGCTCCCTCCCCAGCTCCTTCAAGGTCTTTCTGGAATATGCTGTGTAAATTTTCACCTGCTCCATTGTCCCACGCTCCCAATCCTCTTCAGCTGGCCCTCGTGTATGCTCCCCATAACACTAACCACCGTCTAACACGCGAAGTGATTGCGTTATTTCTGACATTAATTGTCTGAATCCACCACAGGAATGTAAGTTGCAGAGATCTTTGTCTTGTTCACTGCTGTATTCTCAACACCTAGGACAGTGTCTGTCACACTAATTAGATGAGGGGAGGAAGGAGAAATGCAGGAACCGGGTCCCTGGGCGCAACTGAATGGAGGGCGGGCATCGGGGAGGGAATTCCCCGTACCCAGGTGGGCGATAAACTCTTGGGAAATGTCCATCCAGCGCAGCAACTGCTGCAGGAAGCCAAAGGCGAAGCGTTTCTCAATGGAAGACGTGTCCAACTCCATGTCCTTAAGGCCTCTGCGTGGACAGGCAGAGGGAGGGGTCAGCCCAGACGCACGCCTGCCCCGTTTCTAATTCCTCTCCAGCTTCGCCTCTGTTCCCCATGCCCTGCCTCTGCAGGCTTCTGCCTCACCCCAGGCCCCCTCGAGTTCCCTGCTCCTCCCTGGACCCACCCCTCTTAGCCTCCTCCCTTCTCCGGCCCCGCCCCTGCCCTCCAGGCACCACTCCTCTTAGCCTCCTCTCCTCTCCGACCCCGCCCATGCCCTCCAGGCACCACCCCTCTTAGCCTCCTCTCCTCTCCGACCCCGCCCCTGCCCTCCAGGCTCCACCCCTCTTAGCCTCCTCCCCCTTCTGGCCCCGCCCACGCCCCAGACCCCACCCCCCTTAGCCTCTTCCTCTCTGGCCCCGCCTCAGCTCTCCAGGCACCACCCGCCTTAGCCCCTCCCCTCTCTGGCCCCGCCCCTGTCCCCCAGGCACCACCCACCTTAGCCCCTCCCCTCTATGGCCCTGCCCCAGCCCCAGCCCCCCCCCCTTAGCCTCTTCCTCTCTGGCCCCGCCTCTGCTACTCCGGCTGGGCTTCTCTCTGCTCCCAGCTTTTGCCCTGCAGGTTCCGCCCACATTGCCCGCTGCTCCCACGTCCGGCTCCCAGCCCGCGTGCCTGGTGACCGCATAGCCATTCATCTGCAGGAACTTCAGCAGCTCCTGGGCCTTCTCTCGATCTCGTGATTTCTCCTTGGCCGTGAGCGTGTCGTAGGGGACCAGCAGGGGGTGGGTCCCACCACCTGGAGCGGCAAAGACCAGATATCAGGCGGCTGGGGGGACCCAGGCCACTCTCACTGAAGTGGTTCCTGCAGTTGAGGACATGTATAATTATAGTAATAAAGACAGAGATAAGTATAACTCATCTCTATGCCCTGTGACTTCCGAGCCTATGACTAGGGGAGTGCGGAGAAAGGGGGTCTGTGCGGGGGTCGGATGGGCGCCTCACCCTTGGCCTCCAGCTCCTGCTTCTTCTTCCGCCCCCACGTGTTGTGGTAATTTTCCGCCAGTTGTTCTGCCATGGCCTGGGAGTGGATGCAAAGAGTCAAGGCCCAGATTCAGAGGATCCTCCCCCACCCCAACAGACACCTCCAGGCCCTCAAACAAAGGATCAGGGGTCTCACCTGCAGCTCCCGGGACAGGGTAACTCCGCTGAGGTCGGGGGGCTGCGGGTTGTAGCCTTCTCGCGGGTCATAGGTCTGGGAGGACAAGGGGGAGATGGGGGCTTGATGGGCTAGCAGGAAGCCCAGGTCCCACCCAGTCTACCCCGCACCTGGCCCTAGACCCCCGCTCTGCGCCCCCTCCTTAAGGCTCTGTCTCTAAGCCACCCCCTCCTTCTCTCCTCTGCCCTCTGCGCTTCTTCAAATCTTGCCCTCTCCTTTCCCAGATCTTTCAGCCTTCCTGGCCTCCCCTCTTCCCCTGACCTCGTCTCCCTCCCTTGGCCCTTCTCCCCTCTCATCCCCACCTCCTGCCTGGCCCCACCCTCTCCCGGCCCCGCCCCTTACTCTAGCCGCTCACCACTCCCTCACGACCCCGCCCTCTGCCCCGGCCCCGCCTCCACCTGGGCACTTTGGGATATTTTCCGCGTTTTTTTCTTCTCCGTCTTCTCCTCCTCGCCCTCCCTGGCCTTCTCTATCGTCCACTCCCAGGCGATCATGGCCTTCAAGGACTCCTTGATGGGCCAGCGGTAAATCTCTTTATCCTGGGTGGACAGGAGGGAGCAGAATTGGTGGAACGGGGTGAGAGGGAGGTGGAGGTATGATCCCCCGGCTCAGCCTCACTGGCCTCCAGTGTCCCAAGAAGGGGAAAGCCCCGACCACGTGGCTAGGAAGTGGTCCAGCCCGGATTCGAACCCAGGCCTCTTACCTGCTCTGTAACAGAGCCTCCCAAACAAACTCTCATTATCCCCTTTTACACGTGAGACTCAGAGTAAGTTACTTTGTCCGGTCAAGGACACAGACCCAGTCTCTCTGACTCTAAGAGAAGGAACACTAGGACTCTGGGATCTAGAAGAGGCAGCCAAGTTTGAAGGATGGGGAGCCCTAACCCACAGACAGAGCTAGATCTAAGCCTGCAGAGCAGACTCACTCCTCCCTGAACCCCCAAATTTGGAGGTTTCATTCTGGATCCCCAACATTGGGCCCCAAGCTTGGTCACCTTCTCTGAGAAGGTCTTGTAGGGCCTCAGCATGGGATGGGTCTTCAGTTCCTCGTCTATGTTCTCCCCATAGGACCAGTTGTTCTGGATCTGGAGGTGGAGAGGGCACGGGTGGAGGCGGTGCCACTATGGAGCTGGCGGTGGGGGCAGGAGAAGGGTAGACAGCAGCCTGGGGGACACGGGGGGGGGGTCACTGGAGGGGCTGAGGGCTCCAGAGGAGGCTGCGAGTCCCAGGAAGAGTTAGGGGTCTCGGGGAAAGCTGGGGTCTTGAGGGAGGCCGGCAGGGGTGGGGGCTCCTGGGGAGGGAGGACCCTGAGGCCAACCTTGTCGAAGGCCCACTTCTCATGTGTGTACTCCGCGAACTTGTTGATGAAGGAGTCCAGCTTCTCCGGGATGATCACGCTATTAGGGGAGACAGGGTCAGCAGTTGCTGGGGCTGGCCCCTCCTTCCACTTTTGACACCACCCCCTCCTGCCCCCAGGCCTCACTTGAGGGTCTCCACAGGCCGAGGATCAAAGTTGCCTTCAGCGTCCACCGTGGCCTTCTTCTCGGCCTTGGATGAGTACGAGGCGTCCACATAGTCGGGGGGCAGGGCCCCTGCGATGGCGCACAGACAAGGCATGGCCATGCGGTACAGTTCTTGGTCATACTTCTGAGGATGCCAGGGGTGGGGATGGGGAGGTCACTGCAGGCCTGGCTGCATCTTCAAATCCTGGAGCCCCGGGACCTCAAACTCACTCTTCCAATCATCAACCCTCTACCTTGAGCCCTCAAACATGAAGTGTGGTCCCTCTGCCTAAAACCCAAACCTCAGACTCACCTGGACCCTCAAACCACCCCTATACCACCCCTCTCCAAGCCCCCAAACTAGGGGCCCCTCCCCTCTTCCATAACACCCAAACTGGAGACCCCACTCGTAGATTCTCCTAGATCCACATCTGCAGAACTGCCTCCCTCCCTGAACCTCCAAATTTGGGGATTTCATTCTGGATCCCCAACTTTGGGTCCCAAACCCTCCAAACAGGCTCCTTTCAGGACCCTTGGGCACCCAGACCTTATGGGCCAGCGAGTCAAAGATGCCCCAGAAGAGTTTACGCGTGAGGTGCAGCTCTTCCTCCGAGGTGATCCCGAAGTTGGCCCAGCCTGTGGGGAGGCAGTAGTACTTCCAACAGCGCTCGTAGTGGTTGGTGAGGAGCTGGGTGGGAGCGAGAGGGGGACACACAAATGAGGGGGCATAAGCATGTGGCAGGCAAATGAAGGCCCAGGGAGGCCCATGGGTGCCAATGCTTTTAAATTATGAAGGGGGTGTGGATTATGCAAATAACGTGCTAATGAAGGGCAATGGTATGCTTATTGGGGAGTGGTCCTGGACACTATTATACAGATTTGGCATTCTAATTCAGAGTCAGGATGGGCATTAAACCAGACCTGGATTTGCCTGGCATTGCTTTACACAAATAAGCATGCTAATATTAATCCATGGGTAGGGTCGTGTGCAAATGGGCATGTGGATGGAGGGATCCCCGCTTATGCGAATTACTATGGCAAACAGAAACATAGGCAGCACCCCATGCAAATATATGGTAATTGGGAAGAGGGCCTCCACCATCCAATATGCAAATTTGAAGTAGGGGCTGATTTAGATGTGTTATACAAAACAGTCAAGCTATCCGAGTTAGAGGTATCTCGTTATGCAAACCAGCATGCAAATGAAAAAAATACAGGCAGGACAGTGTGCAAATATTCAGAATAGCTGTGGTACTGTTTATTCAAATAGATGCCCTCATTTGAATAGTGGAAGGCTGGTGGTCTCAGCATGCAAATAAGCTAATTAGGAAACGTGGTGTGCCCCATGCAAATATATGCTAATTGAGGCGGGAGCTGGCTCACTGTTAGCCAAATTAAATGCTAATTAGAGAATGTTAGAGGCACCAATGACGCAAAGTGAATGTCCTGGGAATCCTAGTATGCAAATGAGGATGCTAAAGAGATTTCTCTGGGGCGGCGGCCCTCACATTGGCAGGTTAATTGGCCTGGGTGGTGTGATATAAATGTCCCAGGGCAGAGGGAGCGGGTGGGTGGGGCATGCAAATAAGCACGCTAAAGAGGGCTCGCCCTCACCTTGAGCGGCATCTTGGCGAACTCGTTAAGGATGGGCACATCGAACACCAGGCGCCGCAGCAGGTGCTGCAGCATGGACGGGCGGATGTACCTGCGGGGACATGCACCGAGCGGGGGAGAGGGGGGTCTCACCTTGAGGCCCGCCCCACCCCGCGGCCCCGGCACGCCCTGGGGTCCCGCCCCACCTGCAGAGCGACATGAGGCAGTCCTCGATGACGTCGCGCTGCGCTTTGGTGAGCGAGCGGCCGCGGGACAGGCGGTACACCGTGTGAAGCATGGAGTCCACCATGATGGCGCGGTGCTCCGTTCCCGCGAAGAGAGGCGCGCACTTGGTGATGAGGGGCAGCACCGCCAGGCACAGGTAGCGGTTCAGCGCCAGCGCCATCTCCGTGGTGCTGAAAGTGGCCTGGGGCACAGAGTGGGGACATCAGGCCGGCCGCGCGCTCCTGGGGTTGCCCTGGCACTCGCCCTGGACAACTCTGGGCAAACGACCCAGGCTTCTGATCTTCCCCCCAAACCTGCTTCCCCCCAGTCTCTACTCCCCTTATTGCTTTGGACTATGCAAATTTTCAAACACACAAAAGTCAAGGAGCCGGTTAATGAGCCCGTATTACCCAGATTGCACTGTTGGGCAGACATCCACCTTCTGCATGCTTATTTCCTCTCTAACTCTCACCTTTTTTCCTGTAATATTTTCATGCAACCCCAGCCATATCCCATTTTACCCAGAGGTATTTAAATAAGTGTCTCCATTCAGAAAAGTGCTTCTATTTAACATTCCACACTGCCATTATCACACCTAACAGAATTAACAATCTCTCACTGTTACGATCAGCTTTCTCCAAGTATCTCAAAAATCGCTTTGCATTTAGCTAGGATTGCATCAGGGTCCCAGGAAAGTCCACAGACTGTATTTGGCTGATGGCTCTCCTAGGTCTTCTTCTCTGTAACTGTCCCTTTTCCTCTCCTTTTCCATGCTATTTATTTGCCGGAGAAACTGGGTCACTCGTCCAGTGGAATTTCCTACATTTTGGCTTTGCCTGGTCGCTTCTCAGTGGTGTCCATTAACTCGTTCATCTGCCCCCTGGATTTCTGATGAACTGGTGGTTACAGATTCAAGCTCCAGCATTCCCTTTGCCAGTTAACGGCCAACAGTTATTCCCATTATTTCCCATTTTCGGAAGAGCCTTCTCTTGACCAAGTTCACCCTCCAGGACGTCACCATCCCTCTGCCTTCTCTGCCACCAACTTGTGTAAAGAATTATTGACACTCACTGTCTCCAATACCTCACATCCCACTAAGGCTTTCGCCCCACCTTGACACACCAGTGACCTCCATGTGGCCAAATCAGCGGGTGGTTCTCAGTCCTCATCTTACTTGGCCTTGTCACCTTCTGTCATTATTACTGTTGTGCACAGGCCTTTGTGTCTCCATGTGCTGAGCCATCAGTAAGAACGATTATTTCTTATAACCTGGGGTGTTAGAGATTTCCATCCACCCTTTTCCAGAACTCAGAGTTTTTCTTGGTTTTTGTTTTCTGTCTCGACAGTGGTGAAAGGGAGGGAGGATTACGATATGTACACAATTTCAGAACAAACAGACATGCTGCCGCTATTCTCATGGCCCATCTCACGACCCACTCTGGAGGCAGGGAGGGTGGCCAGGCTGCTCACCGTGTCCAGCGAGGCGGCCGCCCGCATGTCGGGCAGGAACCCCACGTCCAGTACGTGCAGCAAGAAGTCCTGGTTCTCGATGCCGTACACGCGGTCCAGGAAGAGCACCATGGACGCCTTGTGGTCCGGCACGAAGGATGCCGACATCTTGGGCTGCACCAATGCGCCATCTGTAGGCAAGGAGGACAGGGGTCAGGGATGCCCTCGGGCCCCATCGGCTCCCTCCCCAGCGTCCCTCCCTTGCTGAGTCCCGCCCCATCCTCCGCACCTTTGCCCAGGGTGGGGATCTGCAGTGGGAGGCTGATGATGCCCACGAGGTCGTCCAGGGGCACGAGGGAGCGCAGGATGGCGCGGATCCGCAGGGCTTCCCCTTTGCCGGCTTGGATGAGCTGGAGAGGGTAAGCGGGCGCGTCATGGGGCACCCGGTGCCCCGTTTGGTCATTACTCCATCCGCTGCTTCCTGACACACTGGCAGGTAGAGCAGGCCTCCTTCCGTGGGGCCAACTCTAGAATTCCCCGCTGCCCCCTCTGCCTGTGCTTCCCCACTGCAGCCCTGCCCACCCAGGCTCCCACTGCCTGTCGCCCCCACTGGACTGGGAGCTTCTTGAAAGCCGGGCCTGGGGCTGTCTTGGTCACTGGTGTGTCCCCAGCATTGCCTAGCCCAGGACCACCCCAGAGCAAGAGCTCAGTCAATGCTGTTACGCCTGGATGAAGAAGTCCGAGGCTGGCCATGCCTGCCCCTCCCGTCCCCGGCTCCCGGTCTCACGTGCATCTCTGGCGCACAGCGTCCGAGCAGGTCGATCAGGGCCGCGTAGAAGGACATGATGGCATGCCCCAGGTGCACCCGGTTTTCCTCAGGGGGCTCCTCGCCGAAGCTGCAGGGGAAGGCGGTGGTGTGGGGAGGCAGCAAGGGGCCGGGGAGGGCGGGCTGTTGTGTGGAAGAGGGGGCGGGGGACTTACTACTCGCGCCGCCGGTCCCTGCGGACGCCCGGGCCGTCCCGCGCGGGGTCCTCGGAGATGCGGATGGCCTCTTCGATGGTGGCCAGCAGCCCCGAGCCGCCCTCCCCTCGCAGGGCGGGCCCGAAGCACTCGGGCTTCCGGATGAGCAGCCGTACCACCACGTTGGCGTTCTCCTCCACGCTCTCACCTGGCCGCGCGTGGGGTCAGGGGCCTCGTGAGCCACCGCCCAGGGACCGTCCCAGGCAGCCCAGGACCCAGCGCCTCAAGTGCTAACGCCGGGCTCCTGTTGGCCTCTGGACTGTGCCCCATGCCCACTGGGAGGCATCCCTGCCCAGGCCAGGCCTATGGACCACACCCCGAGGGGAGCTTTGACCAGTCACCCCTGCCTCCCATCCCGCCACCACCCCTCCAGCCTCACCGTTGACGAAGACGGCAAAGCGCAGGAAGTCCAGGTAGCGCTCGCCGCCGCAGGGGTTCCAGCCGATGTCAGGGTACCCTTTGGCCAGGAGCATGGGGCAGCTTTGGAGGCCACAGCCTGCCAGGTAGGACACCACCTGGGGGCAGAGGGGGCTCAGCCAGAGGCCAGACCCACACCACCTTCCTCCCCAGGGCTCAGGTCCCCGCCCATCCCTGGAGCTCCGCAATCCGCTTCATCTCTCCATCCCTTGGCAAACATAACCCTCATCCCCCACATGAACCATCGCAGCGGCCTCCTCCCTGGGCTCCCTGCTCCCCCGGTCTGCCCTACACACACAGTCAGAGGGACCCTGCAAACACCAGAGTCAGGTCACGTCCCTCCCCTACTCAGAACCCTCTCGTGGCACCATCTCACTTAGGGTCAAAGCGAGAGCCCTCACTGGGGCCCATAAGACCCTCTGCACCATCTGCTCCTGTCACCTCCATGCTCTCCCCTCCACCGCTCACCCCTTGCTCCCTCTGCTCCAGCCACACTTGGCTCTTCCTCAAACTCATGAGGTTTACTCCTGCCTCAGGGCCTTTGCACTGGCTATTCCGGGCCTGGAACGCTCTTCCCCAGATGTCCATATATGTCACTTTCTCAATGAGGCTTTCTCTGACCACTCCTGTCTAAACTCAAGACACCCCGCTGACATGATAGTTCTTTCCCCTGCTCACTTTTTTCCTCCTTAACACCCGTCACAAACTAACACACCGCATATTTTACTTATTCATCTCGTTTATCATCCATCCTCCCAACCAGAATGTCAGCTTTACAAGGACAAGGCTTTTTGACTGTCCCAGTCATCACTGTCACACCCCTACTGCCTTGAACAGGTCGTGATGCATGTGGGTGCTCAATAAATATTTATTAAATAAATAATAATATAACAGCGGACAGCTGTTATTAAGTGCTTACTGTTTTATAAACGCTGTCATGGATTAACTCATTTAATCCTCAGAACAACTCTATGCAGTGGTTTCTCTTATTATAATCATTCTCCAGATGAGGACAGGGAGGCCTGGAGAAGTTAAGTCACTTGTCCAAGGCCACACAGCGAGGGAGCAGGGGTTGTTAACCCAAGTTGCTGAACTCAGAGCCCAGGCCCTTCACCGCTACCCACAGAAGCGGGGGGCACAGAGGGCCAGGAAGCACCCACGCAGTGGGGAGGGGGGAGCGTGGATTTGCACTCAGCCCCGTGAAAGAGTGACTGAGTCCTGTCCTTGCCCAGCAAATCTTCCCCTATCTGATTCAGTCCTGGACCACCCAGAATCACCCCTCAGAATGGGGCGCAAGTCAGCAGGCGGCCCAAGGGGCCAGGGAGTGGCCGGGCCTCCTCCCTCCACACCTTCTCCAGGTCCTGCTCCTGCAGTGCCAGGGCCAGCTCGTTGTTGTCAATGACGGAGGCTGCGGCCACGTCCAGGGGCGTGGAGCCCTGCATGCCTGTGGGGAAGAGGCCGTGAGAACGCTCTTTGGAGGTGAGCAGCCGCCTGTCTCATTCCTGCTTGTCTCACCTCCTCTGGGAAGCCTTCCCTGACCACCCCTTTTCCAGCCTGTGTCAGGGGCCTCCTCTGGCCTGTGCTTCCCCACCCAGGCCTGACCACTCCGGGCTGTCACTGTTTGGGATGGGTCTGTCCTTCCGACTGCACTCTGAGCCCCATGAGGGCCAGGCCCAGGGCTGCCTGGGTGACCCCAGCGCTGCCCATGACAGGACTGGGTCCAGCGTGGGTTGAGAGGGAGTGTTTGTTGAACGACTGAACGAGTGAGTGAGCCAACGGAGAATGGGGTGGGCCCGGATGGACTGCCTGGAGAGGGCTCCAGGGGGCAGCCCCAGGCTCGAGGGTCTCACCCAGGCCGATGCCGCTGTTCTCCAGCAGGTAGCTCAGGTGGTCAAACATGGAGCGCTGGTTCTGCCGGCTGATGCGGCAGAAGTAGCAGAGGAAGCGGCAGCAGCTCGTGACCATCTTGGGGAAGCGGATCTCCTGGGGCAGGCAGGGTGGGCCGGCGGTCAGCGCCTGCCCTCCGCGGCCCCCTCCCCGGACCCCCCGGCCCACGCAGGCCCCTTGCCTTGGACTCGCCGCCCCCGAGGACGTTCACCATGACCTCCATGACCGTCTCGTGCATGCCCAGCGCGCGCATCAGGTTCGGGTGCTGGTAGAAGACTCTATTGTTCATGATATTCCTGCAGACAGAGGGGGCGCAGCGGTCGCCAGGCAGAGCCCTAGCCCCGTGGGGGCGCCGTCGCCACCACGCGATGACAGTTAACATCTATCCAGCTCCTACTCTGTGCCCAGCCTGGCCCCTTCACAGATGTGAACTCGTCCACTCTATGTGCACTCTGCGAGGAGGGACTGTAATTGCCCCTATTTCACAGATAAGCAAACCAAGGCATGGATCCACGGTGGGCTCCCCTAGGGAGGAGACCTTGTCCTGTTGCCATTGTAAGTGCCTCGAAAGGGCCTGGCACACAGTAGGTGCTCAGTGTTTGCCGAGTGACTGAATGAGGCACACCTGACACTGAGTGGGTGCTCGATACTATTATTATTGTTCTCGCCACTGCTGCATGCAGAGCTCACTGAGGCCGCACCACGACTCTACGAGGGAGACACGGCTCTCTCCATCTTAGGTATGAGGACATTAAAGCTCAAAGAGGGTAACCTTTGTGCCGAGAGTTGCAGGTGGGTAGGAGCTGTTACCCTGGGGGTGGACGGACATGACCCAGGGGGACAAGCTGGAGCCGGGAAGGCTCCCGTCTCTTCCCCGGGGACGTGCAGAGTCGGGGGAGCGGGTGGTGCTCACCCAATGCTCTGGATCATCAGGTTCTCTTCCTGGGGGCCCATCTGCACGATGAGCAGCGAGCGGATCTGGCCGAGACACTCGAGCAGGCTCATGGTGTCCTCCACGGAGGACGGCGCGATGGTGTACGCCCGGGGCAGGGCCCGCAGCAGCTCCCCGAGGCCGTCATACTGCCGGTGCAGGAGGCTGAACATGGCCCGCACCAGCTCGGGACTCTGCACAAAGTCCTCTTGGGCCCAGCGCACCACCGTGTGGGACACCAGCTCCTGGAGTGACTCTGGAAGGGGACACAAAGGTCGGAACACTCTGTCTGGCCACGGCTTTGAGCCAGAGCAACGCGGAAGGGGCCCCTCTTTCCAGAAGGTTCCTCGGTTCCTAACTGCCCCCCCACCTGCGAGGGGTGGGCGGATCCTGGCAGAGTTTTTCCTGTTGCCCTAAGCGTCTCTGTTCTCTTCACCCTAATACCCATTCCCTGGGCCCCCTACAAGTTTCAAGAGGAAGAAGAAGTCGTATCACTCAAAACAGCAGAGCATTATTATAAGCAGTTCACTGTGCACCTTTGAAAATTCAAGTCTCAGTTCCATTTGTTCTGTAAAAATACCCCAAATTTTCATCAACAGAGACAACACACACAATGGAAAACTGGGAAGACGTTGGTGTCCTTTGAAAATAATGTCAAAGCAACTCTGTTTTATTTTCCCTGGTGATCTCCCTGGACTCACCTCTCCTACGTCCAGCACCCATTTATCTCTCTGTCTTTCTCTCCCAACCCCTTTCCTTCCCAGCATTTCTGGGAGAGAAGACAGATGCCCCCTGTGTCTCAGGGTTAGGAGAAACCTCCATGCATTGGCATTGAATGATGATGTTAATTCATGACTGGCAACATGTTGATCCTATCTTCCTTCCAGCGGCCCCACACAATCTAGCCCTGTCACCTCTGACCTCATATCCTGCCCCCCTCTCCCTTGTCCACTCTGCTCTAGCCACACTGGCCTCTAAACGCACAAAGTGTGTCCCTGCCTCAGGGCCTTTGCACTGGCTGCTCCCTCTGTACCAATCATCCTTCCCCAGATCTTTGCACACCCCACTCCCTCTTTGTCCCTCTCCCTCTCCTCTCACTCAGTTTCATTTTACTTCTTAGCACCCATGGCCACCTGATATTATGGTATATGTATATTTGTATCTGTTGTAATATCTAAATTTCTTGAGGGCAGGAGCTTTTCTTCCCCCACTGTATTCCCCAACTCTGCTGGCCCAGAGTTGGCCCAATAAGAGTTTCCTGAATGTTGTAGAATAAACCCTGTACCAACGTCAGGGACTCTGTCTTTGTTAGATGGAGCTAATATATAGTTTGCACAATGACCCACTGGACCAACATTGATCATAACTGGTTTTCTAATCCCTCAGCATGGTAATCATTTCACCAAGAAAGAAAAGAAAATCCACGAGGACGTGGAAGCTGCGGTGGTGCAGGAGTTGCCACCATCCCAAGGTCAGACTCTGCTCTGGAGGGCCATGTGCCATCCTGGTCCAACACACGTACTGTGCAGCCCCCACATTTGGGCCACACCTCCAGCAAGCCTCCTCTCTCATTCGTACCCACTTGCCCCTCCCCTGCACTACTCCTCACGGCCTATCCTGGACCCAGAGGGTCCCAAGCACAGGGCTGCCCATCCCACCCCAGCCCCTCCTGGTGGTCCCAGTCCTCACGGGGTTTGCTCTCCTCTGCAGGCGCCTCCTCCTCGGATTTCTCCTTCTTCTTCTTCACCAGCCGCAGTTTCTCCAACAAGCTCATCAGGCGGCTGCCCAGGGTGGCCTCTTCCTCTGGCTCCTCCTCCTCCCCATCCAGCTGAATTCCTGGAGGTGGCCGAGAAGGGAGGGAGTGTCATTCATCTGTTTGCTTATTCGTCTGCTCAGTCATTCATCTCTTTATTCATTCATCTCTCATTCATGGGGGTTTTCATTTATTTCTTTATATGTTCATATGTTTGTTCATATATTCATTCTTTGATGTATTTGTCTTTTAAATCAGCTACTATAAATATGTTCAAAGAACTAAAGCAAACCACATCTAATGTATCAAAGAGAAACGTGATGACAATGGCTCATCAAATGGAGAATATTAATAAAGAGGTAGATAATATAAAAAATAACCATACAGAAGTTCTGGAGTTGAAAAGTACAATAATGGAAATTTAAAAATCACTAGAGGGGTACAACAGCATATTTGAGCTGCTAGGAGAAAGATTCAGTGAACTCGAAGGTAGGAAAATAGAGATTAGCCAGTCTGAAGAACAGAAAAGTAAAAGAATAAAGAAAGACTAACACAGCCTCAGAGACCCACGGAACACCAGCAAGTGTAGCAATATATGCATAATGGGAGCCCCAGAAGGAGAGAAGAGAAAGGGGCAGAGAAATATAGCCAAATTTGATGAAAAATGTTAATCTGCATATCCAAGAAACTCAGCAAACTCCAAGTAGGATAAATTCAAAGAGCTCCACACCCAGACACATCATACTCAAACTGCTTAACAGCAAAGGCAAAGACAAACTCTTGAAATCCAGCTAGAGGAAAACAACACATCATAAGGGAATCTCAGGAAGATTATTCGCTGACATCAGAAACAATGGAGGTCATCCATCCATCCCTCCAGCCAGCCACCTCTCCACTCTCATCCATCTGCCTATAGCCATCATCCGTATACACCTCCACCCAAATACCCATATAAACATATCCCTCTGTTCATGGTCTATCTGTTCACTAGCATATCTATCCATCCTGTCTTCCATTCGTCCAACCAACCAACAGTTACACAGCACCAATACTATAGATATTTAAGATCAGGAAATCTTAAGGAAATTTCAAGTGAGGTCTCAAGAGAAAGTTTGGGAGGATGGTTCTCTGATCCCCTCTCCTTACCACAGTGTGCCAGCAGGTCTTGATGAAATTCGAGCAAATCCTGTCGAATCTCTTCAGGCAGAGGACAATCGTCCTCATCCTCACTATCTTTGAAGTGCAACAGCATGTTGATCTAGGAGAAGGTCAAAGGTTAGGATGAGGGTCGGAGACCTCAGAGCAGGAACTCGGAGGTCAAGGATCAAAGATCCAACTGTGACTCCCTGTCTAAGGTCATGCATCAAAGTGTGAGTTAGTGAAGAATATCTGGGAGACTAGAGGTTTGAAAGGGGCCAGGGACAGTCCGGGGTGACTCAGAGGTCGGGTTGGTCCAGAGAGTTAGGAGAGTAAGAGATAAGTCCATCAACAGGGTCAGAGATCAAGCACAGGCTTAGAGGTCGAGTACTGTTAGCGATCAGAGTAGGGGAGAAGTTGAGGTTGGAGTTTAGACAGTAAGGCCAGTGGGGTCAGGGGTCAGAGGACCTGCTCCTGGGGTGGAGAGCGGAACTCGCGGGTACGTCGGGCAGTCTCAGCTGCAGACATGGTGAAGGCTTTCATGAGGAGGCCGTAGCGGTCCCGCTGGTTGGCCTGGAGCTTGTCCACGTAGCGTTCTGCAAAGGCTGCCAGGGATTCCACACGGTGCTGGAGCTCTTGGTCACAGAAATACTCCAGCAGGTGGCACATCTGTGGGAGGACAACCACAGAGTAGGAGCGATGGTGGTGAGACCATCAGGACGTCCTTGAAACTTTTCTTGCTTTCTCTAAAATCTCTATGGCCGTGCCCTAGTCCAGCCACCATCTTCTCCTGCCTGGGTCCTTAAGCCAGACTTTTTCATGATCTCACCCCTCCAATTCACTTCCCACTTGGAAACCAGAGAGATCATTCCACGCCAGCAGCACCCCACTGCTCTACGCACTTCTACAGCTCCCCACTGCCTCGGGACAAAGTCCAGACTCATGCCTTACCAGACCCTGTGTCTCCCAGCCAAGATGGATGGAGGCTGGAAAACAGGAAGCAGCAGCCCACCTGTAACTTCACAGATTCTGGCAACTTCATCTGGAGCAACCCCTCCTCCAGGCTTTCTTCTTTTTCCCCTTCTGCTGGCTTTTCTTCCTCTTTTTCTTCATCTTCCTTCTCCTGTGCCTCTTCCTCCTCATCCTCCTCCTTCTCCTCCTCATCTTCTTCTTCCTCCTCCTCTTCCTCCTCTTCCTCTTCCTCCTCAGTGAATACTTCAGGCTCAATCATCTTCAATATCTGTTTCACATCCTCATCACCAAAGATGCCCATCACCTACAGGACAAATCCTGGGTCCTTCACTGCGGCCTGCAGAGCCTCCATAATCAAGTCCTAACCTCTTCCCAGACCTGCTTCCCCTGCACATTCCAGATTCGTTCCCTCATTGGCTGTATATGATCCCCGCCCCCAAGCAGGAATGGCATCCTCCTGCCCTGCCATCCATCCTTCTTAAGATCCCCCCAGATCCACACCCTGTGTCCCACCCACACGGCCCAGACTACAGAGCCAAACATGAGCACCTCTCCCTACACAAGTAAGTGCCTTTTTCCCCAAGCTTGAGCATAAGTGATTCTGGAATAGGACACACCCTACACTTGGTGGAGGCCCTCATAGCTCCCAGCATATGCCAGCTCTCAGTCAACATAATGAAGGTGCTAACAGTTGGAAGGAGAGTGAGAAGATGAAAGAGAAGAAGGCTTGGGAAAGAGAGAGAGATGGATGAATGGGGGGAGGAGTGAGTGGCTGAGTGGCTGAATTAATAGATGGAATAGTAGGGGTTTGAAGGGGAGATGGATGGATGGGTGGATAATGGATGGAGACGTGAAGGTAAAGGTGGAGGAAGAGATGGGGGTGGATGGATGACAGAAGATGAACGATGTATAGACAGGTGGGTAGGTGGATGATGGTTAGATAGATGCATGAGCAAGTAAATAAGTGTATGGGTAAATAAATAGGTAAATAGACATGGGGTGGGGTGGGATGGGTGGATGGGTGGATAGGTTCATGTATGAAAAGTTGGATGGATGGGTATACGGGTAAGTCATTATTAGATGGGTAAATGAATGAAAGGGTACATGAAATAAAGGACAGATAGAAGGATGGAGAATGGGTGGATGGGTGGGTGGATGAATAGGTATAGATGGTTGGCTGGATGTGGGTAGGTGGATGGGTGCACATACATATGGATAGAGAGATGCATGGAAGGATGGACAGGTAGGTGGAAGATGAAAGAATGGGTGGATCTGTGCATGGGTGACTGGATGGATGGATGGATGGATGGAGGCACAGGTAGAGGAGGATGATGATTGGATGTATAAAAGAAAGATAGATTAATAAATAAATGTATAGGTGGATAGATGAATAGACAGAACGGTGGATGGACTGATGTATGAGTGAATGGAGGTCTGTATGGACAATTAGATTGAAAGTTGGATAGATAGATACATGTATGGATGGATGGATACGTGGGTGGAGAATGGAAGGACGGATGGATTTGCAGATGGGAAGACGGGGGTATGTTTGAATGAATAGATGGATGGATGCAAAGGTGGGTGGAGGATGGATGGATGGATGGATGATGGTTGGTTGGATGGATGAATGGAAAAAAGGAAGAAGAGAAATAAACATATGGATAGAAGGCAGATGAACAGATAGAAGGAAAAGTGGATGAAGGATGAGTAGATGTTAGGAGGATAAATTGAAAGGTGGAGGATGAATGGATGGAGAGATGAATGGGTGGTTGGATGCACAAATGGGAGGGGGGTAGATGTACGGATGGATGGATTATTTGGAACGTGGAAGAAGAATGGGACAGAGGCAAGCAGGAGGAAGCCATTACCAGTAGGGTGGACACAAGCTTGAGCACGGGCACGAACTGGAATTCCACGGAGCCGCCCACAGGGTCGCGGGCGTGCTGCCCACCGTCTCGCACCGCCTCCCCCAGCATCCTCAGCGCTTTGTCCCGCAGGGCCTCCAGAGGGATGCTGGGGCTGAGGCGGGCCGGGGCTTCTGCCAACCCGGCAGCTGGCAGCGCAGCCACGAAACAGGGGGCTGAGAAATGGTGTGGAGGCCGCAGCGAGGTGGTGACGCCAACGCCAGGCAGGCCGTAGCGGCGGGGACCATTCTCCGCGCTTCTTCCAGGTGGGAAGAGCGTGATGGCACGGGTCTCAGGCGTGAGGGGCACGATGTACTCAGACAGCATGGAGCGGCGGCTGCGGCAAGCACTCTCGAGGTGGATGCTGATGAGGAGGTCGTAGTAGCCCGCGCGCAGGGGGCCGGGCAGGTGCGCGTCCTCCAGCGCGTGCAGCAGCTGCGCCTGGTCCACGTGGCTGCACAGAGCATGCGCCACGCGGTTGTTGCCCAGGGCGCACACCGCGCGGTAGAGGCGGAGCGTGTGGGAGTGGAACCGCTGCAGGTCCAGGCGCTCCGACAGCTCCAGGATGTCCATGCACCTGCGGTGGGGATGGGCCACAGACGGGGACACAGCGGGCAGAGGAGGTGGGAGACAGAGACACAGACCACAAAGAGGTAAAAGGTGCTTAGTGAGTGTTGGTGGCTCCAGCAGGGAATCCCGGTGTCCGGCTAGGTCTAGGAGTCTTTCAACGGTTCTGGAAGTCCCTAAGGGGTCTGGGGGCCCCCTGGGATATCTGGGATCCCTGGGATGGTCTGGGACTCTGGAATATCTGAGAGACCACGGAGAAGATCTGGTGACCCTGAGACGTATCTGAGACGCCCAGGTTGGGTGTGAACCCCCTCTGGCAGGTCTGAGTCCCCTGGTTATGTCTGAGCACCACTGGAATGTAAACTCCACCAGGGTGGGACATTTCTGCCTGTTTGGGGTTTTGGGTGTTTTTTGTTTGTTTGTTTGCTCTATTCCCAGTACCTAAACAGGACTTAGCACATAGTGAGCGCTCAATAAATATTTGTTGAATGAATAAATGAATAAACGAGAGTGTCTGGGGATGGATCTGAGTCTCCTTGGGCAGGTCTGAGCCCCTGAGTTACACGTGAGCATTACTAGAATGTGCGTTCACAAGGGCTTGGTGTCTCCAGCCTAGCATGCCACCAGTCACACAGGAGGGGCTCAGAGCTATTTGTGGAATGAATGAATAAAGAAAAGATGAGGCATGTTGGAACATCCTGGGGTGAGTCTGGGGTCCCTGGCCATGATCAGAGTCCTTAAGAGCATTCTTGCCATGCGTGTGAACACATCTCTAGCCCTGGGTGTGTCCGGGTCCCCTGGAGGGGGTTCGAGATCTCCACGGATACATCTAAAATCTCCCTGCGTGTGCCCGAGGGACCCTGGGATGTATCCAGACCTCTCCAATAATGTCCAAGACCCTCTGAGGTGCACTTGAGGCCCATGGGGTGTTGTGTGGGCTCCTTGATGTGAATCTGGGTTCACTGAGATGGGTGGAGCCCCGTGGGAAGGGTCTGGAGCCCTGGGGTGCTGTCTGGAGTCCCCCTGGGGTGTTACCTGGGGCCCCTGGACTGAGTCTGGGTCCCCTGAGGTGGGTCTGTGGTCCACTGAGGTAGATCTGGGCTGCTAAGATGAATTTAGGGTCCCCTGGGGTGTTATCTGGGGATAGTAAGGTAGGTCTGGAGTCCTGGGGTAGTGGGGGGGCACTGAATTGGATCCAGACCCCAGAGGCTTGCAGTACCCGCCCCACCCCTGCGCGGCTGGGCTGGCCCTGACCGGTTCTCCTCGGGGATGTGCAGAGCCATCATGGTCAGCGGCTCCCGGCACTGCACCGACCAGCCCAGCCGCTCGCCGGCACGCCGCGTCTCCACCTGCAGGAAGTGGTCGGGCATGCGGCTCCAGGAGATGGGCATCAGCATCTGCACCTCGAGCCGCGGCGGGCACTGCGGGGCCGGGTTCTTGCGCTCGCTCAGAAACATCGCGGCGGACAGCGGCATGATGTTCTGGGGGCGTGGAGGGGTGCACGGGTCAGGATTCTCAGCCCTCTCCGTCCCGCCACCCCACTTCCAGGAAGACCTCCCTGACTGCCCCCTCTTCTTCAGCCACTCTGCCAGCCTGACCGCCCACCCCTCCCACCTTGGCCTGCCCCCCACCCCACCATCTCTTACCTTCTGCTTCCCCAGCTCAAACTGGATGACGTTCTGGTGGGTGGGCAGGACAAAGACGGCAGGAAACAGCTTTGTGTTGGGTTCCACCTGGCAAGGGAGAAGAGGGCAGGATGAAGAAGAGAGTGAGCTGGAGGTGGTGTTGACTCTGGAACCCAAACGGCGGGGCAGACGGAGTCTCATCGCACCTCCGGACCCATCTCCCAGTTTACAGGGAATACGGGGGACAGAGGGAAATGTTAAAGTGACACTGCGGGGATGCGTTGGCCAGATCCAGACTGTGGGAAAACCAGGCCAGCACCGCTCAGTTGCAGGGTGCCTGCAAATCCCTGGGGATTTGTTAAAATTCGGATTCGGATTGGGCAGGTCCGAGGAGGGACCTGAGATTCTGCATTCCTAAGGACCTCCCAGGGGATGCAGATCCTGCTGGTCCAGGGACCACACTTTGAGGAGCAAAGCTCTACAGGACAGACAGCCCGGCTTCTTCAACAAATACATTTCAAAGAAAAAAGAGAGAGATGGAAGGGGAATCTACATATGAAAAGAAACTCAGGGGTCACAGCAACCAACTAAAATATGTGACCTTATCTAGATTCCAATTCAAACAAATAAATAGCAAAAAGACATTTTTGAGACAACCAGAGAAATCTGAGCATGGACTGGATATTTGATGATATTTGGGAATTATTAGGGGTTTTTTTTAGGGGATAGTGGTATTGTGGTTATGGTTTGTAAAAGAATCCTTATCTTTTAGAGCTACATACCGAAAAGAGAGGAAACCATATGATATCTGGGATTTCCTTCAAAATCTCCCAGTGGGTGTGGGGTGAAGGTGGGTGTTGGGGTGAAGATGAAACCAGACTGGCTGTGAGGGGGTGGGAGTGGAAGCTGCGTATTGGGGACGTGGAGGTTCATTTTTGCTATTCTATTTTTGAAATTCTCCACTTAAAATAATGTTTTATAAAATCCAAGTTAGATGGATTAGTGGATGGATAGGTGGGTAAATAAGTGATAAAGCCAGTGGAGTAAAACACGGATGGTGGATTTTTGGTAGTGGGTATATGGGCGTTCACTGTATGGTTCCTTTCATTTCACTGGATGCTTGAAATCTCCCGTAATAAAATGTTGAAAGGGAGAAGCCCACCTTATGATTCTGGCCCATCCTAGGGTGTCCCCTGGTTGGTGAAAAGGTAGTGACTGGTGTCACCCGGACTAAGAGTGAATACGGACCGCTCTCCAAGGTCAAGGCCGTGTTCTGTCTCCTCTCTTCTGGGCTTCAGTTCAATAGATGGTTCAATTAGGTGGTCCCTCAGGGTCCTCCCAGCTCTGGGATGCTGATTCTCTGGGGTCTGGCCTGCAGGGGTGTCTGGGGGCGGTGTCTGGGGATGCTGGGACATGAAGATGCTATTGCTAAGCTGCTGAGGGCTGGGCTCACCTGGAAAAAGGTGTTGCTCTCTTTGCCATTGGCCGTAAAGGTCATTAGGCCAGTGGCCAAGTCCACCAGGCAGCCGATGACGAGGTCCGTGTGGCTGATCCGGCCCTGCTGCCCGGGGCTCACGAAGTCCCCACCCCACACCATGTAGCAGTTGCTGCACTTGAGGCTGGAGGAGACATGAGCAGTCACTGCATGGGTCCTCAGCTGAGGAGCTTGGGACCCTGGACCCCCTCTTCCCGAGCCCCCAGAACACCATGACCTCAGAGCCCCATCCACAAACACCCACCACCTGCAGACTCAAGCACTGACACCCCTCACCCCGGACCCTGAGCCCCTTGGAGCTAGAATTCTTAGAAGCTGGTGGGGTGTTCTGGAAGGAGGAGAAGGAAGGGGAGCAAGAGGAGAGAACAAAGGAGGTAACGTAGGAAGAGGAGAGCGAGATGGTAAAGGAGGAGAAAACAGAAAAGAAGAAATGGGAAAAGAAGAGGAGGAGGAAAAACACAGAGCAAGAGCCATTGGGGGAAGGTAAACAGGAAGAGGAGAAGAAAGGAGGAGGGGAGCTTCTGAGCAGGTGCCCAGTGCTGACCTCCCACCTCCACGGTCCCCACCCCTCGCCCGCACCTGCTGTGGACGTTGCCTTGTTCGTCCCCCATGGTCACCGTCACTGCCCGGACCTTGCTGAGGTCGAAGTTCATGTCGTGCTGGTGGTAGTCAGGGGTGACCCAGCCCACCCACACGCAGCTGGGCTCCTGGCCAGCGAAGACCCTCACGGAGTAATAGTACTGGAGAGGCAAACGGGGACCAGTGGTCAGTCCGGAAGTCTGGTGACACAGGGCTTCCCTGGGACTCTAAGCTGGTTTCTCTGGATTCTGTGTCCTCTTGGAGTTTAACGAGAAGTTGCCGGATTTGAGACCCTCTGGCTCTACGTCCCTCTGTTTCTGTGTCTACTGATGTATTTCTAGATTCGGGAATCCTTTGGGACTATTTTGTCATACCTCCAAATTTAGGTCCCTCCCCAGGTTACAGTAAAGTTATAAATAAATAATAGCTCACCAATTAATTCAGTCCTTACAATCACTATCAAGTGGGTACAATTTTTATCCCCATTTTACTGATGTGGAAACCACAGAGCTTCCATAGAAGAGAAGGCATAGAGCAGTGAGGTGACTTACCCGGGTGGCACCCAGACAGCCCTAACCACTAGGCTATTTGTCTCAGAAAATATTCCAGATTTGGGGAATCCCAAGACTATATCGGGATAATTGTAAACTTTGGTTCCCAGGAATATACTAGAATAGTTATTAAATTTGGGAGTACAGAGTTTACATGGGTGAACCCAAATATCGGGGTCCCGAGTCTATATTGGTTTATCCCCAGGATTTTGGAATCCTGGGGGTTACATTAGTGTGCCTCACAGCTTGATTGCGTCCCCTGCAATTTTCAGGCCGCTGCCTCTGTGGATTTAGGAGTTCAAAGGATTAAATCAGCGTGTGCTGTATTTTGTGGTCTCCAGTGTATACTGGGGTGTCTCCAGGTATGGGTGGTTACTGGGGATCGCAGCATGAAATTTGGAAATCTGAGGGGTCCCCACAGTGAAGGTCCCCGGTTCACACCGTGGTAGTGTTGAGGATGATCTCGGGGTCATCACGGTCGTTGGTGGGCACCACCTCATGAGGGAGTCGGGGCAGAGTAGGGGTGGCTGGTGGCTGGGTCATCATGGTGGCCTTCTTGGCCTTGAATAGGAACCTGGTGGTGAGAAGGAGAGGCTGCCATGACAACCGGCTCTCAAAGCTCTCAAGCTCAGCCCCCGAGTCCTCCCCACCACAACATTCATCCCCCCATATCCATCCTAACTACACCCCATGTGTCATACCCAAGGCCTCTAGAGAGACGGAATTCCCAACTGAGCCAGCCTAATCCATTCTGGAGGTGCTGCGCTCCGTGCATGTGGGTGCCGGCTCACCCAAATTTAAAGGTTCCCTTTGGGTCATACAGTGGTGATCCTAAGTCAGTATTTGTCGTATGTATTACCCATATGGGTGCTGAAGGCATTTGGGAAAGGACAGTTCTTCATTATGTGGCACCGTCTTGTACACTGAAGGCATGTAGAATCCCTGGAGGCCCCTGGCACCAGCACCGCCCCCCAAAACTGTGGTAACCAAAAATCTTCCATCATTTCCAAACCCCCACCAAGAGACACAGAACTACATCCCATAGTAGGGGAAAAGCAGATTTCATTTCAATTCAAGTTTAATGCCCTTTAAGGCTCTCCTTTGAAGTTAGTTTTTTGGGTCACATTCGAGACACAGAAATGACCCCAATTTAGAAGACCAGTGGGGTTCACTGGGATACCTTGGGGTACAGTCATCTCTCCCAAGATGCTTAGGTCACTTTAGTGCCCATGGATGATGAAGTCCATTAGGTGAAAAGCTTTGGGGCTCACTAGGTACTCCAAGAACAGTGGAGTTCTCCATAGATATAGTGGGGTACCCCAATTTTGCATTCTTGGGGAAGTAATGGCATTCACTTGAGACAGGATAGGCTCCCTCAGTGTTCTGACCCCACTTAGCATATATGGGGCCACTTTGGAATACAATGGGATTTCTCAGGCTGTTGAGGTTGCCTAATTGGGGGTCCCAAGACAGACCCCAAACCCCACCCTGTCCCACCCTTGACTCACCCTCTCTTCTTATTCTTCTCTGTGGTGGCATCCTTCTCATTCTCCACCCTGGCGGGCTGGGCCTCCACCCCAGCCTGGGGGGTGCCCCCGGGTGCCCCTTCCTTGGCATTTCCCTCCTTGCTCCCCTCAGCCTCGCCCCAGCGCCCAGCTGAGCGGCGCAGGTTTTCATAGTCGGGGTCAGGTTCTGCCGCCCGGGCCTCATCCTCAGCAGGGGGCTGCAGGCCAGGGGGTGCCAGCGGGGTGGCCCCTGCAGTGCAGCGGAAGTGCTGGTGGAACTGAACTGGAAGGCTCAGCCGGAGAAAGACCATCTCCACCAGACTGTTCTGGGAGCCCCAGGTACGGTGGGTCAGGCGCAGGCAAGGGGGCGTATCCACGGTGCCGTCCACACGGGCCACCTGGGGGTGACAGGAAGCGCTGAGCCAGGTAGGTGGGCTAGGCCGTTAGTCCTAAACCTGGTTACACACAGAGCCACCATTAGGCTTTAGATGACCTGTGTGAGAATTAGCCAGAGACTCACTCCCCTGAGCGAATGAGCTCCCCGTGGGGCACATGGCTTGGCTGTGGGGTGCGTTCAGTCTTCTGTCAACCTTTGTCTGGGCATTGTATGCAGTGACAGCCCTGGTCAGACACTGAGATCGCTTGGGGAGCTTTCAAAACCCATCTATGCACAGTCCTCACTCCAGACCAACTCATCCACCCGCCCCTCCACCTGTCCATCCACCCATCCCTCCACCCCTCCATCCATCCTTCCATCTCCCTGTCCATCCACCCATCCCTCCACCCCTCCATCTACTTGTCCATCCACCCGTCCCCCCACCCCTCCATCTACCTGTCCACCCACCCGTCCCTCCACCCCTCCATCCACCTGTCCATCCACCCATCCCTCCACCCCTCCATCTACCTGTCCCTTGACCCCTGCATCCACCCGTCCCTCCACCCCTCCATCTACCTGTCCACCCACCCGTCCCTCCACCCCTCCATCTCCCTGTCCATCCACCCATCCCTCCACCCCTCCATCTACCTGTCCACCCACCCGTCCCTCCACCCCTCCATCTACCTGTCCCTCAACCCCTGCATCCACCCGTCCCTCCACCCCTCCATCTACCTGTCCACCCACCCGTCCCTCCACCCCTCCATCTCCCTGTCCATCCACCTGTCCATCCACCCGTCCCTCCACCCCTCTATCTACCTGTCCATCCACCCGTCCCTCCACCCCTCCATCTACCTGTCCATCCACCTGTCCATCCGCCCGTCCCTCCACCCCTCCATCCACCTGTCCATCCGCCCGTCCATCCACCCGTCCCTCCACCCCTCCATCCACCTGTCCATCCGCCCGTCCATCCATTCCACAGATATTCACTGAGCACCTACTGTGTGCCAGGCCCCGTTCCAGGTGCATCAGTGAACAGAACAAAGGCCCTGCCCTTCTGGCCTCTCGGGAAGACTTCTCGGAGAGAGCAGCCCAGAAGGGTCAGAGCTTTGTAAAGGTTCCCCAGGTGTTTTCTTGAGGACAATTAGCCCTGAGCTAACATCTATGCCAAGTCCCCTCTATTTTTTTTTCTTTTTTGGTATGTGAGATGCCTTCACAGCATGACCAATGAATGGAGTAGGTCTGCGCCTGGGATCCAAACTCGCAAACCTGGGCCACTGACATGGACCACGTGGAACTTAACCACTCAGCCATGGGGCTGGCCGCTCCAGATGAATTTTTGTTAAACTTGTTGTATGTGGAAATACAACACTCAGAAAAGCACACACATCCTAAGCACAGAGCACGATGAGTTTTCAGAGTGAACACACCTGTGTGTCCGGCACCCAGACGGAGAAACAGAGCACAACCAAGCCCCCCAGGAGCCCCCTCAGTGCCCACTTAGTCACTACCCTCTCAAAGACAGGGAGGGATTCTGATGGGGAAATGCACCGACCTGGCCTAAATAAGCGACAGGAGCTGACAGAGGTACAGATGCCTGGCCTGTGCACTGCAAAGACGGACTCTCAGAAGTTTTCTGGAGACTCCAGAAATAACTGGAGTGGTTCCCTTTCTTTGATGCCCCTCCTCAAGGACCCATGGTTGAGACGGACCTCTGCGCTCCTCATGGGTCAATGAATTCACCCCAAAACTGTGCAACTAAGATTAGCTGTGCCCAGACTGTCTGCAGGGTCTTTTCCTCTCCTCTCTTTCCTCTCTTATAAATCCTGTTTTGCCTCTACTCCTTGACAATGGTCTACTGACCGTCTCCCTCCTGTGATTGTGTGCAAAGTAAATAAATGTCTCTGAGTTATTCTTTCACAGTAACACCCTCCTGACCTACCACACCACAGATTAGCTCTGCCTGTTCTTGAACTTTCTATGAATGGGATCCCACAGGACGTGCCCTTTTGGGTCTGGCTTCTTTCACTCAGCATGGTGTCTGTGAGATTCGTCCACGTGGTTGTGTGTAGGTTAGTTGACACATCCTCACTGCTGTCCAGCATTCCGTTCTTTGGGACTGAGAACCCCCTCTGACAGTGGCAGAGATTGGGAGGTCCATGTCTACCCCACCATCCTCTCCCCAGCCGCCTCTCTGGTCTATCTGCCTCCAATCTCGCCTCCTACAACTAATGTGATCAGTAATAAGACATGGTGACACTATGTGCCAACTGACATCCTGCAGCAAGAAGAACACAACACCACTTCTGTGGCATTCCTGCCAAATATGTGTAACCTGAGCCGGATCATGAGGGAATATCGGACAATCCCAAATTGAGGACTATTCTGCCAAATAACTGGCCTGTACTCTTAAAAAATATCAATATCATGAAAGACAAAGAAAGACTCAGAAACATTCTACTTTAAAGACTAAGGAGATATAATCACTAAATGCAACGTGTAATCCTGGATTGGATCCTGGACCGGAGAAATAAAACGGGACATTGTTGCCACAATTAACAAAGTTTGAATATGGATTGTGAGTTAGGAAATAGTATGTATCAATGTTAAATGTCCTGATGTTCATGACTTTACTGCATGCAGCTCTGTAAGAGCATAACCTGTTCCGAAAAAAATGCGCATTGAAATATTTAGGGGTAAAAAGGCAGGCTGTCTCCGCTCACTCAAATGATTCAGAAAAGAGTAAGAGAGAGGTTACGTGAGTGGGAAATCTGAACGACGCCCTGGATAGGAAAGCTGACGTTTAGGAAGAGTTAGTCACCTGCCCAAGGTCACACAGCAGGTGAGAGACCAACTCCAGGTCTGCCTGATTCTAAAGGACCCGCTGAAGCTCAGCCACATAGAGTTCAAGTTCTCCCCAAGTTTAGAAAAGGACGATCTCTTTGTCTGTGTGGGGATGTTTATGATCAGAGTCTGACCCTGACTTTAACCTTGGGGCAAAAAGACACTCGAATCTAAAAATTAGGACACTCAGATTAATAAAGAGCTACTAAAAACAAATAAGCCAAAAATATATATACACAGATAACAATGAGTAAGGAAGGTGCCAAAATGTGCCCAGGGGTTTATATTTCTTTAAACCTTGTAGGATCAGAGTTATAAGGACTGGAAATTTCCATTGGGGTCACTTAATCCAGCTTCTCTTTTCTTCCTTCCTCTACTTTAGAGGCAAGGTACCGGGAGCTCAGAAAGGTTGTAGTTTGCCAAAGGTAAACCCTACAAGGTAGCCCTGGGAGCCCATTATCCTGACATCCCTTCTACGCAGTTTGTGGGCTAACACAGAAGGAAAGGAGAAACTCAGGTAAGAGGATTTGGGAGGAATGGGGTTGGAGGCAGATCAGAGGGTACTGAGTAGGTCGGTCCTCACCTCATAGTGGGGATGCTCAAGGGGTACGGCTTCAAACTGGGGAAGGCTCTTGCTGAACCAGGTGGTGACCGGGCGCTGCATGTTGATGGCGAATGGCTCAAAGCCTTCCTGGAGGCCGCAGATGGCAAAGAACCGCAGGGAGCTCACATCCTGGCCCAGGTTCAGGTGACCCACCTGGCCAGGTCCCAAGCTGCAGACGGGCAGGAAACCTGGTGGGAGGGGATGGATGGGCAGGGGTGAGGACAGGTGGGCAGGGCAGGGGCAGCCGTGGGGAGGGGGTACTGCGGAAGGAAGGGATGGAGGAGCGGGAGGCTGGAGGGGGCAGTGGAGGGTCCAGTGAGATGGAGGAAAACCAGACAGGGCATATGAAGGAGTCTCAGGGGCCACGAGACCGGTCCTCACCATCCCCAATCTCAATATCCCGGAAGGCTGTTTCGGAGCCTGAATCGGACATGAGGATCTCGCCGTTGAGGGTGAAGATAATGGTGTTCTCCGTGAGGTCGATCATGCAGCCCACGACATCGCCCGACTGCCAGGGACGCCCGAATGGTTCACTGCCCAAGTGCCAGCGCTGGCCCTGTGAGGAGGTGCGGGGAAGACGTGGTGTGGGAGAGACACAGAGAAATGGAGAGATTCAGAAGCAAGGAGAGACATGGAAAGATCCACATGCAAGGCATCAGGTCCAGGGCATGTGGGACAGGAGAGGGGTCACCCCTGCAGTGTCCCTGTCTTTCCCTACATCTGCATCCATAATCCTTGGAATGTAAGGGATAGGCTTTCATGCTTTCCCTTCTACTAATCTCTGTATCTCATCCCTACTGCCTGGGTTCTCTACTGTTTCTGGGGCTGGGGCTGTGGTTCTGCAGACAACCATGTGGTAGTGGGGGGCTGGGGGCAGAAGCAAGTAGACAGATGGAAAAGAAAAACGAACCTATCATGTCCCCCATACAGATCCATATAGACCCATATGCCCCTGTAATAAATTAGTGGATAATGAGATGGATGGATGGGAAGCTGCGTGTATGGCTGGATGGAAGAATGAAATGAAAGCTGAGTCTATATGGGTTGATGCAGGGAAGGGAGAAAATATATACAGACAAATGGGTGGATGGGTGGATGGATGGATGGATGGATAAATAGATTAACTGATGGATGCCTGAATTAAATTATTGGATAGATGAATGGATAGATAAATGAAATCACAGACTGGTTAAATAAGTGAGTGGCTGAACTAACAAATGAATAAATAGATGGAAGAGTGGATGGTTAAATGATTATCCGGACAGATGAGCAGATGGACGGATGGTTGGATTTGTGGCTGGATGAATGGACAGTTGGATGGTTGGATAGAGAGATGGATGATGGCTGGACATATGCATGGACAGAGAGAGGAGGAGGGAAGGATGGATAGATGGACGAGTGGTAAGGCAGATGCAGGGATGGGTGGACACAGAGAGGACAGATGGAGGCAGGGATGTAGTGTATGAGCTGTGGGAGGGACCACAGGGCCTGGCAGAGCAGAGCCCAGGGAGGTACCCACGCGGTGCCCATTGAAGACATAGGCCAGCTCATCAGCTCCCAGCTCCACATCAGGCCGCAGCTCAGGCCTCGCCCAGCCCACTCGCATCTCGCCCGTGGTGACTGCCTCGAATTCGAAGTACCAGCGGCCGCTCTGCACCGCATAGGATTTCTCTGCCCGGAAGATGCGCATCCGGTCCCAACGAGACTGGCTCTCCACCAGACCTACAAATGGGGCCAGGCAGAGTCAGAGGCTGGGCGGGACGTGGAACCCAAGACATCACAGGGTTACTAGGAGAGACCAGAGAAGGTGAGGGCCTTGGGGGAAGAGGGACGATTTCTTGGTGTTAGAGAAGAAGAAGTGGGGAATCTCAGATTAGTCAGAGAGAGGTAGGAGGGACCTACTAAGGGAGACTCCTGCCTCATGTCTTTGGCAGTCAGAGCTCTCAGAGAAGAGATACTGACAGAGACATAGAGAGAGAAAGTGGGGTCAGTCAAGGTCATGGTCTGGGGTTAAGAGTCAAGATTAAGGTCGATGTTTAGAATCACGGGTTGAGAGCAGGATGGGGGAGAGAGAGACAGAGTCAGGGCCAGGGAGGGGATAGAAACTGGACTTGGGGCCAGGGGTTGAGAAATTGAGGACTGAGGACCAGAGCCAGGGTTAGGGGTCAAGGCTGGGATTGAGTCAGTGATAGGTCAGGGGTCAGGTTAGGGGTAGGAGTTAGAGGCTGAGTCCTTGGTTGGGTGGCTCCATGCTGTAGCTCTAGTCCAGAGGTTAGGGGTCAGGAGTCACAGCTAGGGTCAGGAATTGGAGTCAGGGGTTAGTGCTCACGGGGCTCCTGGTCTGGCTGCTCAGTGCTGTGGCAGTAGCCCAGGCAGGGCTTAAGTTGGGTCAATTTCAGTGGTCAATATCGGGTTAATGTCTGGGGTCAGAGTAAGGGTCAGGGTTGAGGGGAGGGGGTCAGCATTGTAGATGTAAGCCATTCAGGCGCTGAGTTGGGTCAGAGCTCAGGGGTCAGGGGTCAAGTCAAGGTCAGGGTAAGAGTCAGGTCAGGGCCCTGAGATCAGCACTCACTGGGCTCTTGGTCAGGCGGCTCGATGTTGTAGCCGTAGCCCAGCAGGGTGCGCACGGCCTGGCAGAGGCTGTCCCGGTTGCTGCGCTTGGTGGCCTCGTCCAGCAGGCGGTAGGGCACAAGGCGCGGGTTTCGGCGTGCGGGGATGTCCTGCACAGCACTGTAGCTCCAGCCCTGGGCCACGCGGTCTCGCGCCCACACGTTGTGACCGTTCTCTGCCAGCCGGTCCACCAGCGTCGTTTGCGCCGGCGTCAGCCGCACATGGCTCAGGTCCAGCGGTGCCGGCTTGTACCCGTTGCTCATCATGTACCTGCAGGGCGGCGGGGCTCAGGGGGTGAGACCCTCCCCTCCACTCTGGACTCTGTGCTATGGGATCCCTGACTTCCGACCCGTGTCCCCAGGATCCCAGGACCCTCAGCCCTGAGCTTCGGAATTTCTGACCTTTGATGTCTGACATCAGGGTTCTACGACTCCCTCAAATAAGCTTTGCGATACCTGACCTCTGACCTGTGACCTTAGCAAGGGCTTTGACCTCACTGATCTCTGGCCTCTGTGACCCGTTCATCTTGATTTTGGGACCCTCATCTCTGACCCTGGAATTCTCTGACCTCTCACCTCTAACTTTGAGCTTTCTTACCTCTGACCCCAAGACCCTATCACTCCATTTTTGTGTGTGTGTGAGGAAGACTAGCCCTGAGCTGACATCCGTGTCCATCACCTGTCCTGACACCTCCCCAGGACTCACCACTGACTCCAGAGCCTGACCCCTTGCACTGTGACCTTCACCCCAACCCGCGGCCCCTTCATCTCTGACCTCAGCCTCTCCAGAAGACACTGCGACTGCCCCGGCCCTCACCAGGGCGTCCCCAGCCCCCATTCTATGCCCCAGATGGGCCCTGGCTGCCCACACTCACGTCTTGGGGAGCTTTGTCTTCTTCAGATTGTCCTCCGCCTTCTCATCGGCCATGCCCACGTGGCAGCCCAGTGCCAGCAGAGTCCTGGGGTGGGGGCAGGGGACAGGGTCACGCCCCACACGGCCTCCCTCCCCGGCCCCTCTCCCCGGGCTGGGGTCCCCTCCTCCTCCCACCCCTGTCCTGTCCGTCTCTGGGTCTCCAGCTCCCTCCACATCTCTTCTCTGACCTTCTGGGTGTCTTTGTCCCCATTTCTCTGTCGTGATCTCTGTCTCTCTGCTGCCTCTCTGTCCCTGTCTCTTTGACTGTGTCCATCTTTTCCTGTCTGCTGCTTCCTTGTCTCTTTCTGCGTCTCTCTCACTTATTGACCCTCTCTTTCTGCCTCTATCTCTCTTTCTCGCCCTCGCTCAGTTTCTGTCTATCTCTGTCTCCCTCTCTCTCTGTCTCTCTCTCGCTGTCTCTCTCATCCTCTCTCTCAGTCTCTGTCTCACTCTCTCGTCTCTCCTTGCCCTCCTCCCCAGCCCCTGTTCCCCAGTCCCCCCTCACTTGAGCGTCTCCCCCGACATCTGCAGGTTGTAATTCCTCTCGGGCTCTGGTAGGCTGTGAAAGTCCACGAGACAGGGGTGCAGCCTCTTGTTGTCATCCCGAACCTGGGGAAACACCCGAGTCAACTCCTCGGGTCCCCTTCCCTTCCCCCAACACCCCCGACACCCCCATACTGGGGCCCCTGACCTCCAACCCTTAGTTCTGCCACCTGAAACCCAAGGAGCTCCTGGAGCCCTAAAGTCCCTTCCCTCCCACCCGGCCCCTGCCCGCCAGTGAGCCCATCTCACGCCTCCCACTGCAGGTCTAGCCTGACTCCCCCCTGCTGCAGGCAGTCCCTCACCGGGCCGTAGGTCCAGCCCTGCTCGATGCGAGTCAGCGCCCAGAGTTCATGGATGTTCTCTGCCAGCTTCTCCCGGATACGCTCCAGATGGGGCGGCAGGACAATCTGGGGGTGAGGGCACATTCGTGAGGCCCCTGAGCTCCCTCCAGCCGGTGCCGTCACCTTCTTCCCGAGAACATGTACGGGCCCGGGACTCTCTGGACCTTTCCTGCTATTCTGCAGCCCTGCGTCCAGGGTTGATGCCCAGCTGAGTGGGACTTCGCATCATCAGAATTAAGGAATTCTCTGGGACTGGGTCTGTCTCCCCCGTGGGCTGGGAGCTCCATGAGGCAGGGCCTGGGGCCGCCTCAGTCCCCACCAGTTGCCCAGCCCTGCCCAGCCCGGAGCCAGGCCCAGAGGAGAAGCTCAAGAAATGTTGCCGAATGAATGGATGAGTCTCCCTCTCTGTACAATGAGGATCAAAACAATATTAACTCATAATACCTGCCTCATAAGGATTCAGTGAAATCAGTTCCATAAACTACTAAATGGTAGATATATAGTTGATATAAATGCCTGGCACACAGTAGGCGCCTAATAAATATTTACATTGTTGGTGTTCTGCCGCCAAGAGATAATGATGGTTGGACCAGGGGCCATGGAGAGGAGAGGAGGGGTGGGAGGGACATCCAGGAGGCTGAGTGACAGCCCGTGAGGCTGACGGGCTCGAGGAGGGGATGGAGACGTCCAGAAGGAGGCCCAGGGCTCTGGCCTGGCTGCAGGGAGCTGGCAAGTTCACCCCTGAGATATATGGGGTGATACGATATACGGGGATATACGGTATATGACAATATCGTAGCTGCACCGAGGACCGTGCTAAGTAAGCACTTCGCATGTGTTAGTTGATCTAATCCTCAGCATAACAATGCTATGAGGTCAGTTCTGTTGTTATCCCCCTTTTCCTCACAGATGAGGAAACTGAGGCACAGAGAAGCCACATGCCCATGGTGGCCCTTGCAATCAGGCTCTTAAACACGACTTCTGTCCTCTCCTATGGGGACATGCTTGGGGGGAAGGTGGGGAGTTAAGGCTGGGATAAGAGGGGTGGGAGAGGCTGGAATAGAAGAGATGTACAACAGATAGTGGTGGGTAAGATCACAGGGGATCAGACCACCTGGGTTCAAATCAGCTGTGTGACCTGCATAGGTTGCTTAACCTCTCTGGGCCTCGCTTTCCTCAACTGTAAATTGAGAGCAATAATAGTCTTTTCTTTAGGAGGCTAAACTGGGATTCTGCCTTGAGCGAGTCCCTTGCCTCCTCTCTGCCTCAGTTTCCCCACCTGTTAAACAACACGGTCCCCAGCTTCCAGCTCAGCTCCCTGCCTCCCTGACTCCTAAGAGAGTCTGCCTCTTGAGGAAATCCTTGCAGGGCAGGCTGTACCTGCACAGTGTCCACAGGGCAGGGCACAAAGTCCATGTGTGAGAGGCAGCGGCTGGGGCCCACCAGATGGGGCCCCCGGGGCCCCTCCCGCCGATACTCCTTGATGGGCTCCAGATGGAGTCGCTCTCTCGGGAGCACAGCTTCATGGCACGGGGCGTAGCCAGGGGGAGGGAGGAACTTGAATTCACCGTGGCGGCCACCAAGGAGGAACCGCACCCTGGACAGGAGAGCAGAATCAATGATAAGGCAGTTTATAGGGGAGCATCTGTGCTCAGGGCGGGTAGGGGAGCAATCCTTGGATCAGTGGAAGGTTCTGGAGAGACCTGAGGTCACTGGCGGTCATGGGATCACAGAGGTCATTTAGGAGTTGGAAAGGAAGTCTAAGGTCAAAGAGAATGTCTGAGGCCAGTAGGAGTCTTTGGAGAATCAAAAAAAGGAAAGTGTGGGGTCACTGTGGAGTTAATGGAAGGTCATGGGAAGGTTCTCTGGAGGAGACTCTGGGTCAACAGAGCATTTGGGGACATTGGAAGGTTTGGGGGAGACCAAGACGGTCATTTGGAGGTCACCGAGAGCCTGGTGTAACTATGAGATAACCATCATCGCCACTGAATGGTGGTTGGGAAGTCATTCACGGAACTCGGGGTCACTGGGAAAAACTGAGTTGCTGAGAGGTCTCTGAAATAACTGGTGTCACTGGGCGGTCACTGGGAGATTAAGGAGCCAGTGGGAGATGTTGGGAGATGCTGGCGTCACTGAGACGTTCTTAAGACCGTGGAGTCACTGGGAGAGTCCAAGATCATCCGGGGGTCATTAGGAGGGTCTGGGGTCGTTAGAAGATCATTGTCAGATTCTGGAGTCATTTGGAAGTCACTGGAATGGCAAAGAGTCATTGGGAGAGTCTGAGGTCGTTTGGGAGGTCACTGGGAGAGTCTGGGGTTATTAGGAGGTCACTGTGAAATTTCGGGGACACTTGGAGGTCACTGGAAGGACATGGGGTTGGGGAGAAGCGGAGGTCACTGGGAGGACACTGAAAGTGTCTGGGATCATGTAGAGGTCCAGGGACCTTCATGTGGGGGTCAGAGGGTAGGCTGCCGGGTCCTGGCCTCAGAGGAGGCCCTGGAGTGACTGGGGAAGCTGTCTCAGCACAGTCCCAGGTCTGGGGACTGGCAAGGGGAAGAGGCAAGTCCTTACTTGACACCAGCCGAGAAGCTGACAACAGGAAAGAAGAGCCCGTTGAGGTTGAAGGCCTCAAAGACGCCCTGAACGGGACAGCCATTGATGCGGAAGGAGATGGACGGCACACTGAGGTCCAGGCAGCAGCTGACCACGTCCTCAGGGGCCAGGAGGTGCTGCCCTGGGGAAGTCACCAGGCGTGCCACGTGTCCTGCACCAGGGTCACCGGGGAGGGGTCAGAAGTCAGAGGTCGCATGGAACCAGTGGTCTCAAGAGACAAGGGGCTGATATTAGAGGATCCTATGGGGTCCGGACCCCTAAGGTCAAGTTCTTCCATGGAGGGTCCTGTAGCCCTGAGATTAGGGGCAGAGGTCAAGGGTCCCCTGAGGTTAGGATCCTGAGAGCTGGGGGGGTCAGAGATTAAAGTCCTCTTGGAGTTAGCATTCTGGAACCTTTGGGGTCAGAAGTCAAAGATCAGAGGTCATAATAATCTGGACAGTTTTCTGGCATTTCTAGGGTCAGAAACCATACATACTCTGGGGTTCGAGTTCTGGAGGCTATGAAGAAATGTGTTAGGGACAGGATTCTGGAAGCTCTAGGGCTAGGGTCTTGGGAAATGAGAAGTAAGGAGTCAAAAGTTGGCCCGTTTTGGGGGTCAGGATCCCAAGAGCCCCAGTGTGTGTGGTGAGAATCCTGGAAACTCTGGGGCCAATGGTTAGGGTTGAGGGTCCCCTGGAAGGGCCCAGGTACCTGTCCAGAGATGCAGCCCATCAAAGCCGTAGGAATAGAGGTCGTCGCCGACCCCGTTGCCGCCCCAGCCCTCGCCGCCCCCAGGGTAGGGGCTGTAGCCTTCAGTGAGGGCCCAGCCCACCCGCAGGTGGGTGGCCTGAGCTGTCAGGAATGGAGCCACCTCGTCCACCATCACCTCAAAGTACCATTTGCCGTACTGCGTGGTGCCCTCTGCTCGGCCCACAAAGATGTTGGGGCGGATGCTGCAGGAGAGATGGGACAGAAGGGGGGATGAGGGGGAGGTGGAGAGGGGAGCCAGGCTGGGGGGGGGGCAAGGGGAGAAAGAGAAAGAGATGCACACACAGGAAAAAAAAGAAAGGCAGAGACATGGAGACAGAGTAAGAGACAGAGAGAAAGCAGAGACAGAGAGACATCAAAAGAGAGAGAGAGATGGGAGAGAGAGGGAAAAAGAGATGGAGGAGAAATCGAGAGAGACAGAGAGACAAAGAGAAGAAGGGGAGAGAGAGAGAGAGAGAAGGAACAAAGACAAAAAGAGCAAACACAGAAAAAAGAGAGAGAGAAAGGGAGAGGAACAGACAGAGGCAGAAACGGAGCAGGGAGAGAGAACAAGAGGGGTGGGGAGCCAGGGGTGAGCTGGGCAAGAGGGGACATCTGTGAGGACCGGAGGTTAAGTCCTGGGGTGGGAGATGGGGGAAGGGACATCCACCTGGGTGTTAAGTCTCTGAGTCAGGGAGAGGGTTGAGAGGTCTGAGTTCTGGGGTCAGGGTGAGGTCAGGCTGGGGTCAGGGGTCAGGGGCCAGACCTGGTGACATAGTTGATGAGATTTGTCTGCAGCAGAAGCTCACGGCCAGGGAGCAAGTTCTCAGTAATGAGATCTTGGTTGGAGCGCACGGCCACGCCATTGCACACACACAAGGAACACAGCACGTCCAGTACCTGGAGGTCAAGGTCAGAGGTCAGGGTGTGGGGGCACCAGGATGGGGGTTTATGGGAGGCCCAGCATGGGAAGTAAATGATGATGTGTCAGGACAGGAGATGGAGATTTTGACTGAGAGGAGGTGGTGAAAGTGGGAGGATGGGGATCACAGAGAAAGGTCAAGGGTCAAAGAGAAAGGTCAAGTGAGAGGCTGGGGGCCATATGAGGTGGGATGAGGCATCAGCAACGTATGAAAGGAGAGACTGGAGCAAGAGGTAAGAGGTCGGGAGAAGCGTGAAAGGGTCGGGTCAGCGAGAGAGCACAGGCATCAGGATGTGACCTGAGATCAGCTGGGGTTGCACACTTGGGTCTTCAGGGGCCAGGTGGATAATGTAAACAGGTGAAGTGGTGAAACAATGCAATGCAGACAGGTAGGACCCGTGGCAAACTGGAGAGTGTATTTGCAGCCCACCTAAAGGCTCTTAAAATCGGAAAATTCAAAAAACATTTCAGAGATCTAGTGAAACATATCCGTGACCCAGAATCCACTTAAGAACCATGAATTTGAGACCCTTGTGTTGAGACGGAAGCATGTGGGAGAGAATCCAGGTAAGAGATGAGATGGGGGAGGGGAGTAAAGGGAGTGGGGAGAGGTCAGGGTTCAGAGTTCAGGGGATGAGAGGTCAGGGGTGAAGGCCAACCTTGTGGTTCCTCCCGTGCTTGTCCAGGAGGGAGATGATGGACTTGATGTGGTTCTCTTGGATGATGTTCAAGACCTCAGGACTCTCGATCAGAACACAGTACAGCACCTCCAGGATCCCTGCACAGGTAGCAGAGTGAGAGGGGAGGTGGCTGCGGCCCTCCCCTCCCCCAAGTCCCCGTCCCCTCCCCCTGGGTTCTCCTACCAGACGAGGCCTCCAGCCGATCCAGTTTGCTGACCAGCCAGTCCAAGTTGTTGGAGAAGAGGGCACAGTTGGTACGATTGCCACGGATCAGAGAGGCTAGGAGTGGAAAGAGGGGTCAGACCAAGGGGACTGGGGACCTGGGGTGCTCTAGGGAGCATAAGGACTGGGGCCCTTACCCAGAAGTTCATACAGCAGGTTCACAATCTCTTTCCAGGACTCGGCTGCCTCCTCTCCTGCAAATTCTGCGAAGTGGGCAGCAGTAGTGTAGACATTTAGGCGGTCGATGCAATTCAGGACCAAGGAGAGCATCCCCTGGGGTGGGGAAAACGGGGGGGTCACCATAGGAGTCCCAGGCTCTCCCTTCCTTGTCTTCTTGGATTTGCTAATTCATATGCCTTCAACGACCAGTGACTGTGCGTTCCCAGACCTAAACCAGCGCCCTTAGCTCCAGGCCTCCTGCACTCCCACCACCCGCCTCTCCTCCTCAGCTCCCCAAATCTGTCCTCTCTGCCCCTGTCCCCAGCATAACACATCCTTATTAACATCAGGACCCAATTTGTGCTTCTCCTTCTCGCAGTTTTCTTTCCATCCTGTCCACTTCCAAGCACCCTGGTCCCAACTGGCCCAGTTCACTCTCCACATCAACCATCAGAGATATTTTTTCACTTGCTCTTTTTTCTCACATTTTAGTCTTCTGTCTTCTTTTATTGTGAATTATAACAGACACACACAAAAGCACACAAAACATCATCAGTCATTTGTTGTTATTTGTGGTAGTAGGTTCTATAAAGTCACCGCGAACGCTGAATTAGCAAATATGAACCATGACTCCCAGGGGAAATACGGAGAGTTCCTCTAAGTCTCTGGTCACGACATTGTCACCAATCAATACACACCCTTGTTTTACGTCTGTTTCTGTTTAAAGACACTTATTTAATATATATTGTTGATTCATTAACATTAAATTCACAGCCAACAGCACTATAATGAAGGAAGTTTATCTAGCACACATATTTTCCCTGTAAGGCCCATGACAGCCTTCTTACACTTAGGGACACTTAACAGCACTTCACCACCATAATTGGGGTCATTTTAAACAGGAGAATCAACAAAAAGCATAAAAATGCAAAAAGCACGGTGCTAAATAGACCACAAAAAGGTCACTCGTTTACATTTTGAGAGCGGAAACAAGAAGGCAGGGCGCTGCCCCGTTCCACCTTAGCTGGGAACACGTATGTCAGACAACTCAATTTCTTTGCCACTCTGCACATGTCCACAAATGGCCACAAATGTGTTGCAAGTATTGATTTGGGGGTTACAAACAAGTTTTAGCAAGCAAGCAAATGTGCAGATACAGAATCTGTGAATAATAAGGAGCAAATGTATATGATTTAAGAAACAAATATAAAGAGCGTCTGTGTCACCACGAGCCAGGTCAAGAAAGAGAACATTGCCAGCCACCCAGAATCCCCTGGATGCCCCCCCACACAGCCCTCTCTAGTAGGGATAACTGTCGTCCTGACTTTTATGGAACAGTCGAATTGAGTTTTGCCTGTTTTTGAACTTGAGATATACAATAAGTATTCTTTTCTACATGATTCTTTTGCTCAATATTATGTTTGAAGATTCAAGAACATTGTTTCACAGGGCTGGACTTGTTCATCGCTGAGCGGTAGCCATATCCATTGTATGCATACGCTACACCTGTGGATCCATTCTAGTGGTGGTGGACATTTGGGCTGATTCTAGTTTTAGGCTCTTACAAACAGTGCTGCTATGATGATTGTTGTCTCTATATCCCGGGGCCCGTGTCACTAGAAAGAGAGGCAAAGCATTATGGCAAAGAGCACAGCCAGACTGGAGTCACAGACTGGCTCTGCCACTAACTAGTTGTGACTTTGGAAGACCTAACCCTCCTGTGACTCCCAAAGCTAAAGTCCTCACCATAGCCTGACCCTTGTCACCTCTCTGCCTTCATCTCCTCCCACTCCTCCCCTAGGCTCACCCTGCTCCGGTCGCCCTGGCCTCCTCCTATTCTGGAACCCGCCCACCTCATGGCCCCTGCACTTGCTCATCCCTCTGTCTCCTCCCTCTCCCTGTGCCAGGTGTCTACCTGGCTCCCTCTCTTCCTTCAGGTCACCCTCCCTGACCACTCTATGTTAAATCACAGCAACCCCACCACTCCCTGCCACTGCCCTGCTTTATTTTTCTCCTTAGTACTTTTCATCATCTAATATATCATACAATTTACATATTTATTTTATTGATCATCTATCCTCCCCCCATATCAACTCCATAAGGACAGGGATTTTTGTCTGTTTTGTTGACAGCTGTATTCCCAGCATATTTGTTGCATAGATGGCTGTTATTTAATGTCCCTGCACTTCAGTGACCCATCTGTAAAATGGGAATTACAATCCCCCATGGGGTGATCGGAGGATGCCATGTATATAGCGCCCCTAACGCATAGTAAGGGCTAAATTCCAGGTAATAATAACCACTAACACTTATATAGCATCGACTATATGCTGGCCCTGTTCTAAGCACTTTGCATGTACTAATTCCACTCCATAAGTAAGTTTTGTTATTGTTACTATTATCCTTTCTGGGTCTACCTCCCCCATCAGACTGGGAGGCCCCGGAGAGGAGGGGGGCCAAACTGGAAGCCTTTAAATGAACATGCACTCTATCACCCTGTGGAGACATCAGACCCTCCGACCTTTGTCCAGCCCCCTCCTCCCACCCCGCTCGGCCCTCGCATTAGACCCCGTGCCCAGCGGAGCCCCCAGCATCTCCTCCCTTCGTGCTCCCATAAGACACAGGCTCCCAGCTCCGGACCTCCGCTGAGGTCCCTCCCTACACTGCCCTCCCTGACGCCTAAAGACCCACCTCTGGCCCCGCCGCCCGCCTCCACGCCAGGTTCTGGTTCCGTCCGCCCACCCTCAGGCCCCGCCCCCACAGACACCGCCCCTGAGTCCGGCAGCCCCACCCTCTCCTGCTCTGACTTCTTCCCAGGCCCTGCTTTCACCTCGGCCCTGAGCTTCACTAGGCCCCGCCCCTCCTCCAGGTGAGAGAACACGGCCGGGCCCGCCTCCTCGCTCTGGTTCCATCTCGCTCTCGCAGCCCCGCCCCTCCCTCCGGCCCCGCCCACCACCACAGTCCCGCCCCCTCAGGGCCCCGCCCGTCGCCCTTCCCCGTCCCCGCGGCCCCGCCCCTCCCTCAGGCCCCGCCTCTGAGCCCGCAGACCCCGCCCCTCCCTGGCCGCTGCCGCACCTCCTCCTGGAAGAGGCTCTGGCGGTTCCGCAGGCTGCGCAGCTTGCTCTGCTTCTCCTCGTGCTGCAGCTCCTCGGAGGGCGGCTCCATGTAGCCGATGAGGTCCTGCAGGCTCAGGATGACGCCCTCGATGGGCAGCGCCGTGCCGGCCGGCGGCCCCGAGCCCCGCGGCTTCCCGCTGAAGCTGTCCAGGCCCCTGCGGGGACCGCGCCCTTGGTCAGCCAGGGGCCCGGAGCGCTGACTATCGGGGAGGCGCTGGCGAGTACCCCCACCACCCGGCCCCCGCAGGACTTCTACGGACACAACAGAGAGGGAGACTGAGACGCGGAGAGAGAAGGTCACACAGTGGCCAAGGGCAGACCGGGGACTGGGACCTGCTCCTGGAAGAAGGAGTCAAGACTGGGGAGGTCGAGGGTCAAGGGTCTGGGTGTCAGGGGTGTGAAAGTTAGGTGGTGATCACTCAGAGTCATAGTTGTCGAGGTCAGATTAGGAGTCAAGTGTATAGTGGTCAGAGTTTAGAGGTTAGGGGTCGTGTGTATGTTGACAGGGGTGTGGCTGTCAGAGGCAGAGATTAAAGGGTCAGGTCCATGAACGCCAGGAGCATGGGGGGCCGGGTGTGGCCCGGCACCGGGCACAGCGCCGGCAGGCGGCTCACTTGATGAACTGGTTGTAGAGGCCGGCAGTGCTGTAAATCATGCGGGCAGCCTGGGACTCCTCGTGCTGGCAGCGGGTCAGCGACAGCGCGTCATCCATGTGGCCTTCCTGGTGCAGTATGGCCTGGCAGTGGGGAGACAGAGAAGTCAGGAGGGGCCCTGCCACCCGGGGCCATGCCCCCCAGACTCTATCCCCCAAGCTGCCCCCTCCTCCACCGAATCTCTGCCAGTGCCCCCTCCTTCTACCCCTCTTCATCCATCTCTTTCATTCTCTCTTTTTCTTGAATCTCTCTGTCTCTCTATGCCCCTCTCTGCCTCTGTCTCTCTTTCTGTCTCTGTCCCTCTTTGATTCTCTCTGTCTCTGTCTCTCCCTCTCTGTCTCTCTCTATTTGTCTGTTGTCTGTCACAGGCCAGACCCTCTCCACTTGTATCTACTCCTGTAACATCGCCCCACCAGAAAGCTCTAAGGGCACCCCAGACTGAACAGGTCCAAGACAGAACACCTGACCACCGTCTGCGAGGTGAAAACATCATGGCTGCTGCTTTGGCCTGAGCTGGTCTCCGGGGCCCCGTTCCGTCCCGAGGCTGCTGCGACTCCCCCATCTCCCCCTCTGGCCCAGGCCGACATGCTCTGCTCACGTATCCAGCTACAGGCCTCAGTTTTTGCAAACGGGTGCCTCCCTCGTCTTCCCCCTCACTCACTCGGCACATCTACCAAGTGACTCTGTTCCAGGCAATGGGGGTCAACCTTCAGATCCCTGTCCCCTTGAACTGACACCTGACTCTCCCTGGCTCGGTTAGTGGCACTTCCATCCTTCCAGCTGCTCAGGGAGAAAGTCATAGCGCCATCCCCAACCCTTCTCTCTCACCCGCATCCAGTCTGTCAGAACATCCTGTTGGCTCCACCCTCAAAAGACAACCAGAGTCTGCCACCTTTCCCCACGCCACACCCCCAGCCTGTCCACTGTCATCTGCCACCTCCCTGTCCACTGCAGCAGTCTCCTCCCTGGTCTCCCCCACAGTCTGTTCCCACGAGCAGTTAAGGACCCTGTGAACCTCAGTCAGGTCACCTCGCTGGCCCGCTCAAAACTCTCTTGTGGCTCCATCTCACACAGGGTGAAAGCCAGGACCCTCCCCATGGCTCACAGGGCCCCACACGATCTGCTGCCATCCCCTCTCTGTCCTCATCTCCCACTACTCGCCCCTCACTCACTCTCTCCAGCCAAGCTGGATCCAATCTCATTCCAACCTCAGGGCCTTTGCATGTGCTGTTCTGTCAAAAGTAGCTGTAAAACTATGCACTCCATTAAAGGCAGTTGATTCACCATGTCTGAGCACTGGGAGGGCAGGGAACAGGTCTGTATAGCTCACACATCCAGAACAACTTGGGTTCTCAATAATTTGTTGAATGTTGTTCTCGATCTGTCTTTCTCTGTCTTTTCCATCTCTGTCTCTCTGTCTCTTTCTCTATTTTCTGTTTCCATATCTTTTTGTCTCTGCCTTTCCCTGTCTCTGTTTCTCTCTCTCTCTCTCTCTCCCTTCCTTCCTCCCCTTCCCTCCTCCCCCCCCCCCATTTATATCCCGCTCTTGTTTCCTGTCCCTCTCAATCTCAGTTTCTCTTGCAGCCTCCGTCTTCCTCCCAGTCCAATCCTCAAATTCGTGAAGGCTCAAGCATGCCCAGCCCCCGGTCCCCTTCCTGCCCCTGCCTTCCCCCCCCAACCCCTTCCCCCTGCTAGGTGCCCACCTTCTTCTTGAGTATGCCGAGCCGTAGGGCCTTGGGGTCCGGGGCAGCATAGGTGAGCCACAGGCCCGAGGCCACGTGCTGCACGAAGCACAGCGACTCCCCATACTTGATCTCAGGGGGGCCCATGCCCTCCACGTCTCGTTTGGGGCCCACATCCAGCTTCTCCTGCAGGGACAGGGGACAGAGGTCAGCCTCCTCTGCCTGTGCACTTAATGGGGGAGCCCCACTGAGAGACTGCAGGGGGGCTGGGGTGGGCTCTGGGGCTCCAGATGGGCGAGGGCCCCCTGACGCCGCTGACCTTGGAGATGCGGAAGCAGAAGGAGGTGGCCTTGGTGTGGGCCTTGCTGGCATCAACCACCATCAGGCCCTGGTCCTCGGTGAGCGCCAGGTAGCGCCCGGTGGTGACGTGCCGGATGCGTAGTGGCTGGCCCCAGCGCAGGTGGCTCCCACTCCAGCTGCGGAGGGCGAGGGCGAGCGGTCAGAGGGCTCACAGTCCTCCCATGGACACCACAGTCTTGGTCCACACCTCCTCAAGCCCCCAGCCCTCCTCCAGGCACCCCAAACCTTCCTCGGGGCCTCGGATCTTAGGACCCCCAGTCCTCTTTCAGGAACCCCGATCTTCCCAGGGCCCCCCAGATGGCTCTAGTGCCCCCAGTTTTCCCGGACCCTTCATTTTCTCCTCCACTCCCCACAGTTTCACTCATGATCCCCTGATCTCTCCCTCAGGAACCCCCACCATCTCCCAGGACCTCCTTTTCCTCCAGGATTCTAGAACCCTGAGAACCTCATCGCTCTCTTGGGCTCCCCAGGTTTTTCCTCAAAACCCTCCAGTCTCTTCCTCAGACCTTCCTTCAAGACCCTCCCTCTCTCTCCTCCCAGGCCCCCCAGAAGCACCAAGCCCCTCTCCCAGCCCGGCCCCCGCCCCCACCTGATTCTCAGCGGCTCCAGTCTCCACAGGGAGCGGGCATGCGTGCACACGGCGCCCCCCTCGTAGTGGACAAGTCTGAGACACGGGAGAGAGTGGGGTCAGGGGTTCAGGCTCCAGCCCCCCAGAATCTGACCCCAACCTCACCCATATGGTCCCAGCCCCCTAGCCGACCTTTGCCCACCCCCACTCCAAGACCCCAGGCCCTCTTGTCCCCAGCCTGACCTGCGCTGGTCGTCACTGTCAGCGGGGGAAATGGTCAGACACTCATCCATGTGTCCGTGAAAGAGGCGGAGGACGTGCCCCCCGGTCACATAGCCTGGAGAGGAGCAAGGGAAGGTGGTCATTGGGGGTCTGGAGCCCCAGAAAGCCCGGGACCAAAGTGGAGTCCAGGGGCCCGGCTTCTCCCCTGCGGGAGGCTGGGGGCTGGGTTTGGGAATCTGCAGTTGGAAATCTGAGTTTCAGGGTAAGAAGTGGTAGTCTGAGATTTGGGCTAAGTTTGAGGCCTGCAGTGGGGGTATGAGATTTGGGGTCTGAGGCTGGGGGTCTGATATTGAGTTTAGGGTTTGGGGGCCTGGGCTCCGGAGTTCTGGATTTGGGGTCAGTTGGGATCTAAGTGTGAGGGTCATAGTTGGGGTCTGAGGTTACAAAGCTCAGTTTGGGCGTGTCTGAGGGGCAATGTGGGAGGTCTGTTTTGGGGGTCTCAGGTTAGGGGCCAGAGGTCTGGGGCCCTCACCCTCTTCACAGCCGGAGCAGATGGGGTTCATGTTCCACAGCGTCTGCATGAAGGAGGCATCCACCTGAAGCTCCCCACTGGCCGTTGACAGGTGCTGGGGGCCACCGGCATGTGGCGGTCAGAGATGACAGTGGGGCGGGCAGTCGTTTCAGAGTCAGAGGCCAGAGAGCAGGAGTGGAAGCCAGGAAACCAGCAGATGGGAGACCGAAAATTAGAGGTCACGGATTGGGAAATGGGAAAAGGGGGACAGAAACCAGAAATTGATGTCAGAGGTCAGGAACCTGGAAATTGGGAGTCAGGATGTCGGGGCCAGAGAGGAGGCAAACCAGTGATGAGGAGATGTGGCTGATCCCGTGAGCCCCCAGCCCTGGGGGCAGTAGGAGCTGTGGCGGGGGTGGGATTGCTCACCAGGTAGCGCTCGGAGGAGACGCTAACGAGGATGAGGTCGTCCCCAACGCGGACCTTTTCTCCTTCCGACCTCTGCTTGGAGGCTGGGTGCGTCGTCCACCAACAGGCCTCTCCTATGGCGGGGAAAGTGTCAGGATGATGGCCCCAGGATGCTCTTCCCCAAGGCATCGCCAGCCCTGAGTCCTCTGCCCAACATTCTCCTATTGCTGCCACCAACTCTCTGCCTCACAGGCCCCCATTCCTGCTCTCAGGCTCTCTGCCTAGGGTTCCCCCACGCTCGCCCGAGTTTCCCCGTCAAGAATGTGTCCATCCACACCCCCAGACTCTCTGCTCCAAGCCACCATTCCTGCCCCCAGAGCATCCCGTGCCCATCCCCCCTGCACCTGTTGCGTCCTCCTGCAGTCCCACATCGAAGGCCAGCTTGTCAGTCATGGAGCGGGAGGTGGTGAGGCAGCTCAGATACTAGGGTTGCAGAGGGGGTCAGTCTCCTCCTGGCAGGCGCTGCCCTCCCTGCCCCCTGCCCGCGCCCCCTTGCTGGTGCACTTACCATGCCGCTGTGCGCATGCCGGAGCAGGATGGCGTGGCCATACAGGAGTGTCCTGTGTCCCCCACCCTGGGACGACTGCAGTGGGAGGGAGGGCACAGAGTCAGCACAGACCCTCGAGACATCTCGCCTATCCCAGGTGGGAATATGCTCCCCATAAAATGCCACGCTCAGGCCTGGACACGAGGAAGCCTCAGGTCAGACCCTCAACAGATTTTCTGCCTCAGTTTCCCCACCCATGGAAGCCAGGGCTGGTCTCTGACAGGCCTTTGGATGGGGTGTTTTACATTCCCCAAAGCCCCCTCTGTCCTCCCTGCCTCCTTCACTTCATTAGTCAGGCTCCAGAGTCACTCAGGGGGAGCCCCAATGTCTCGTGTCCCATGGACTTCAGCCCCCTCTGCTCTAAACTGTCATAGTACAGCTGAGCTGCAGGCAGTGTATCCTGGTACAGTGTTACCCGTTGTTAACTATTTGAGCATCACCCGTGGGGACCTGTCCTGTGCTGCCACACACCCCCAAGCACCAGGACACCCGGCCCTTCTTGGGAGGGGTACACCTGGTCACTCAATGGCATCATGCCCCCCACCCCGGCTCTCACATGCCCATGCTCGGAGGGGCCATGTGATGGGGCCACGTGATCACATGGCGGACCCACTCCTGGACCGGAGGGGACCCACAGCTGGAATGGGGGAGGGGAGGGGAGAGGTCCCATGCGGAGAAGAGCTGGGGTCGGGGCTGGGGGAAAGGACGGGAAAGAGGGGAAAGGAGCAGGCGGGTTATCGGGGGCTCCGAAGCCCCCACCTCCTTCCTTCCTGCCTTCCTGCCTGTCCTGTTCTGGGCTCCACAGCTCCTGACACCTGGGGTGGGGGAGACCCCCAGCCCCTGTGTGCAGGATGTGGGCCCAAGAGGCGGACCTGGGGTCAGGAGAGGGGAAGGACAGGTGACACCAGAGGCCAGACCTACCCACTTATCCAAATTGAGGGCCTGTGGGGGGCGGGGCAGAGAGAGGAAGAAGATCAGATGGTAAACGACCCCCTCATCCTCCCACCCAATCCTGCCACCGGGTCCCGCCCAGGGTGGGCGCCTCACCTCCACGCCGGCCTCCACGGTGTTGGCCAGCATCTCCTGCAAGGCTCGGACAGATAGGGACTGCTCCAGGACGAAGCAACAGATGGCCAGATCGGGGGGCACATTCTGGGGGTGGGGTGGGGAGATCTGAATGGGGGGCTGAGCACTGGTGCACCCTCTGCCCCTGGTCTAGACACCCACATCCCTTAGAGACCCGACCCGACCCCAACACCCCAGGAAGCCCTGCCCTCTGCCACCCCCTTCAGACACCCTGAATCCACACCGTCACAGAAAACACCTCTGCTGTGGCTCCTCCCTCAAACACCTAAACCCCACCGGGGCCTCACAGAAGCTTCCACACTACCCTCCCCGCTCAGGTACCGACTCCCCAACTAACGTGATTGGAAGCCTCAGCCCTGTGCCTCCCCCTCAGACACACCGCACCCCTCCAACTCCAGGAGGCTCCTCTGTGCCTCCCCTGCAGAAACCCCAATCTCTCCAGTCCCAAAGGAAGCCCCAGACGTCACCATCAGACAGTCCCAGTGCCTCCTTCTCCCTGTGAACTGCAGAATCACAGGAGGGTCCGACCCCACACCTCCCTCCTCATTCTCCTGCCCGTGTCACCTCAGACTCCTGGACCCAAGACTCTGTCCCCCCACTCCAAGTCCCCTCCCTCTTCCAGCCCCCGCCCCATGCCCCCAGGTCACCTCCTCTCTCAGGCCCTGAGTCCACCTCACCCTCAGACCCCAGGCTCCCTTCACCTCTGAATGCCTTCCCCCGTCAGCCCCCTACTAGCGTCCCCCTGCCCCCCAGGCCCTTTTGCCTTGGATCCAAGGCCCTCTGCCCCCTCAGACACCTGCCTCCTAAGACCCCGGGGACCCCTGCCCTCCCTCCTCAGTCTTCCACCCCTACCCACCTCAGCCCCCCAGCCCCTTTCCCTCTTACCCCCTCTCTGCTTTCTCTCCTGTCAGCACCCTCCCCCCAGACTCTCCGCCCCTTCAGAAGCCCTCCCCTCCCTGCACCCCATCCCCCCGCACACACCTGGGCGTTGCTTGTGGGCTCCAGGAAGCATAGCCGGTTGCCAAAGCCCTCGGCGGCCAGGCAGAGCTTGAGCTGTTCCTTTAGCACGGTGGCACTGCACTGCAGGACAACCTCGTCGTCCTGGGGGCGGGACCGAGGGTCAGAGCCTCCCACAGACGCTGCTCCTGTGGGCCCCCCCTTCCCCTCGTGAAAAAGGTAGCGGCTGATAACCCCCACCTCGCAGTTTATCCAGCCAGGGCCCATGCTGAGTGCTCTACACGCTTCTGACATCCCCCTGAGATAGGAGCCTGTGTCATCCCCATGTTCAAATGGGGAAACTGAGGCTCAGAGGGGACATGGCTTGTCCAAGCCCACCCAGCTGGTAAGAGGAGGAGCTGGGATTTGAACCCGAGTCTGGCTGGTCCAGAGGGCTCTCAGGGGGACTCTGCAAAGTGGGGTCTGCAAGGCGAACCACTGGAGGGTGGAAACTATGAGCACCTTGAGTAAAACGGCTTTTAAGCCCAGCCTTCTCTGATTTCTCTTTTGTGCGCTGTTGTAATAATAGTTATCATTTGAGGGGTGCTTTCCAATGACCCCTGAATGCAGTGCCGGAGCCTGGGCTGGACACTGGGTGGGGGAAATGCCATAAAGGGCGACACAGCGATGACCGGTAAAGGCTGAGTTAGGACTGTGGATGAGACAGGGGGGCCAGAGCTACTCTGAATTTCCCGATTTTGATAACTGTCCTGTGGTTTGGTGAGAGACTGCCCTGGTTTTTAGGAAACAGAAACAGATGTATTTAGGGGTTAAGAGTATCATGTCCACAACTTACTCTCAAGGAGTCCAGGAAAAAAATAGATAGAGGGAAGGAAAGATAAAGCAGATGTGCCAACTCTTAACATTTAGGGGAAATGACTGAGGGCCATATGGGAGTTCTTTGAATGAATCTTACCACTTTTCTCGGTGTGAAATGATTTCAAGATTATAAGTTAAAATTCTAAGTAAAATAAAGGCATTCTCTATGTGCTGGGTCCCATTCCAAGAACTTAACACGTATTAACTCATTTAATCCTCACAACAACCCTCTGAGGTAAGTCCTACTATGTGAACCCGTGGCAACTGAAGCCCAGAGAGGTGAAGTAACTTGCCTGAGGTCACACAGCTGGCGTGTAGCATAGCTGGGATTTGATCCCAACACTGTGGCTCTATATGCCACCCTCTTAGAACACTAGACTACCCCTTACCATGTTAGGATAGTAGCCCATATCTACATTTATAACTCATATAAATGTACATGGGAGAGTGCCCAACATTTTTACTGAAAGAGGTCTCCATCCAAAATGATGGAGACTGCAGCTCTTAACCACAGAGTAAGGCAGTGGTTATTCCCTTTTACAGCCCAGGAATCAGGTTCAAGGAGGTTAGGCACCGGCCTGAGGTCACGCAGCCTCCAGCCCTTCCAGCACATACACAAACATATTCCAATCCCGGGCTTCCACCCACACAGGCAGCCCTCAGTCTGTCCATCCAGTCTGGGAGGAGAGAGAGGTCCGACCTGTTGGCAGCAGGCCCCACAACAGCTCTGGCTTGAACCCCCCACCCCAACATCCTGGCACATGCTGTGCACTTGTGTGTTCACAGGAGTCACAGCTTGCATTTAGTAAGCACTTACTGTCCGCTAGGCCTTCTGCCCAGGACTCTACGTTCATCTGACACTTACTGACCGTCTGCTGTGTGCCAGGCACTGGTCTAGGCACTGGAAACAGGACAGTGAATGATGTACACGACATCCCTGACCTCGTGGAGCTGACATCCTCGTGGGCGAGATGTAATTGATAGGTGAATAGATTCATAATTTTAATGTCAATGAGAATTGTCATGGAGAAAGCAACCCAGGGTGATGTAAGAGGGTGACTTTTGGGGTAGAGATGACATCAGGGAGGGGGTGAAGGGACAGCCTCTCCAAGGAGATGACATTTGAGAAGAGTCTTGTCCAAATAATGAGAAGGAATCAGGTCTGGTCATCTCTGGGGGAAGAATGTTCCAGGAAGAGTGGACAGCCTGTGCAAAGGCCCTGGGGCCCAGGGTGTTGAGGATGGTGAGGCAGACAGGAGGGCGGCAGCAGGAGCAAGGGGGAAAGTGGGAGGAGATGAGCTCAGAGAAATATTTGCGTGGACCCCTTGAATCCTTACGGTACCTATTTTTGCCCCTATTGTCCAGATTAGGAAATTGAGGCTCAGAGAGAAAAAATAAAAATCACTTGCCCAGAGTTAGGAAGCAGGTGAATGGCAAAGCCAGGATGAAAGCAGAGACAGGGGGCCTGATCACTACCCCAGTGATTCTCAAACTTTCTCCTGCATCAGAATGAAGGGGGGTCTGGTTCAAAACGCAGCTACCTTGCTGCCCAGTCCTCCCCCCACCCCCGCCAACACCAGAGCCTGATTCAGCGGATCTGGGGTGAGCAGGGAGTCTGGACCATTGACCAGCCCCCAGGAGGTTCTGACATGGGGCACACTTTGAGAAACACCAGCTTGGGCAGGGCTAGAGGTCACCACCCATCCAAGGGAAATGAACTCAGTGTGGAGGGTCACAGCCACCACGCATAAAAAGCAAATAAAGTAGAGCAAGAATCAAAAATAGCAACATGCCCTTCGTGCTCTAAGGGCCGCCTACATTTTATGAAACTTATTTCAGTTAAAAATAGGTGTGTGCGAATGCACCTAATTTGCCCATTACAGCATGAATGGGAGGTGACCCCAATGTCCATCAGCAGGTGGACTGATAAATAAATTGTGGCATATTCCCTCGATGGAATCCTACCCAGCGGCAAAATGGAATGAACTCTTGATACCCACTACATGGCTGAATGTCAAAAATATCACCCTGAGCAAAAGAAGCAAGACAAATGAGCACACAGTATGGATGAAACGCCAGAAGTGACTAATGGAATCTCTAGGGACATAAAGCACATCAGCAGGTGACTACTGCAAAGAGCCAGGAGGAACTTTCTGGAGTCAAGGAAACATTCTATGTCTTGTTTGTGATGGTGGTTGCACGAGTGTGCACACTTTGTCAAAACTCATTGCTCTGTAACACCTAAAATGGGTCCAACTCATTGCACGTCAATTATACCTCAGTAAAGTTGATTTTTTATAATGCATGAGTGTAGGTGCATGTACTGGGTTGCAGTATAAAATATATTCCTTGCTGGTGGGATGACGTCCAGAAAGTTTGCGAAAACCACCACGCAACCTCAGTAAAATGCAGGGAAACAGACCCAGACTGGAGCCAAGAGCTTCCAGGGCCAGGCCTCCAGAACCCAGCACTGGCCACCTTGGCAAGTCTGAACCCACTTTTCCTGTTGTGAAAGAACGGAGGGCTAGGCCTCAGGGGCATCCGGAGATGACACTGGCCTTGACCTTGGGCAAGTGACTATCCCTCCGGCCTTGGTTTCCCTCAGATCTCCCAGGGAGATAAAGATAGGGCCCTACCTCAGAAGACAGGGCCGCAAAGATATAATTAGGTGCCTCAGGAGGCCGAGGCCCTGGGCACGGGGCCTGACGTAGAGTGGCTGCTCAGGGGCTGATGGCCATGGTCATGGTCTTATTAGAGCCAGAGAGGAGGGGAGAGCCCAACCCGTGGTGTCTGCTAAGGGGCTGGAGCTGGGGCAAGAGTCTACGGTGAAGCTAGGCCTCCTCCTGTGGCTGAATGTCCAGCTGTCCCTATCCTTCACTACCAGCCCCAGCTGTTCGTTCCTCCCTCCCCGGAAACCAGACCCGGCTCACCAGGGTCCTATTCTGGGGCCGGAATGCTGTGTCAGCACTTCCCAGGGCCCGGAGGGGGCGGGGAGGGGCTAATGCAGGGTCAGCAGACTTGGCCCAGGAGGGAGAACATCCCCTCCCATACTCACACCCCCACGCCTGGCTGAGCCACTGGGAAAGGGAAGCCACTGGGAAAAGTGGGAAGGACTCTGAGATGGGCAGCCTCTCCCCCCCATCCTCTCCCTGTCCCCTGTACAGGCCCCAGAAAAGCGGGCTATTCTGGGAGGGACACCTGTTGTTCCAATTCCCATCCCTGCCCCCCAGCCAAGGAGCAAAGATGCACAGCTAGAAAGGCAGAGCAAAACGCAGAAGGCCTGAAGCCAAAGAACAGAGACAGAGATAGGGAGACAGAGATGGAGAGAGAGACACACACAGAGACAACCCAAAGAGACTGATAAGGAGAGACACCACCCAGAGACCATTAGCAGTCATATTTGACCCTCCTCCCCAAAACCCAGGGAGGAAAGAAAGAAGACCCAGAACCATGGCGACCCCCAGGAGACCCTCAAGGGCTGGGAGTTCAAAGGAGCTGGGTCCTCCAGCCCACCCCAGCCCCCTTCCCAAGAACTTAAATAGGTCAGAGTCTGGAGCAAGAAGAGAATTAGGGCTAGGTGGGGGGGAGGGGGACGCTAAATTAAGCTCGGGAATTAGAACCACCTTCCCCAAGTGCCCGCGTCCAGGGTGGTGGGAGGGGGTGCTCCCTCGGCGGCCCCCCTTCTCCAGGACAAATGCTAATGTCAGTAGAAAGGGTGGCCGAAGAGCCCCCTCTCCATCTGTAGTCTCCAATCCTGCTAATTCTCTGTGGTGAGAAAGGTGGAGGAGACTTAGATAAACACGGAGAAAGAAAGACAGTCACCCAAAGGGACAGAGGAAGAGACTCCGAGTCTCAGACACCAGCAATCAGGACAGAGACATCCGGAGACAGAGAGACACTCAAAGGGACCCGAGAGATAGCCCCAGAGACCCCTAACGCAGAGATACGCACCGTCCGCAGAAACTGGACCTCATCCTCGCCCTCTCCTCCGTCACCCATAATGTCGAGGCCCGAGGGGCCGGGGCTGAGGCCGGGAACAGGAGGAAGGGGCCGCGGGCTGGGGCGGGCTGGCGTCGGAGACCTCTGGGGACGCCGGAGGCACCCGCGGGGTGGATGGAACTGCGGGGAGGACGCGTGTGCTGGACAGAGCTGGGCGGAGGGCCCCGCCCCCCGGCCCCCATTGGGCCAGGACGACGAAGGCCACGCCCCTTCGCCGGAGCCCCGCCCACAGGCCATGGACCTCCGCCAGAGGCACGCGTCGGGGGTGGGGCGGCGCAGGGGGCGTGTCTAGAAGGTAGCTGCCCTCTCTCCACCTCCAGTTAGGAAAGTGCCATCATTCTCCCATTTCGCAAAGGGCAAACTGAGGCTCTGGACGGGGAAGCCTCTGCTTGATTGTCATACAGCAGAGCCGGATGCGCACCAGGTTTCCCGACTTTAAAAGTGATTAAAAGCAAGGACTCTGAATCAGACACTCCGGATCCGAATCCCAGCCTTGCCACTCATTCAGGTGACCCTGGCCAAGTCACTTCACCCCTCCGTGCCTCAGTTTCCCCAACTGGTAAGGAGGATATTAAATAGTACCTACCTCACAGGCTGTTGCAAAGATTAAATGAGATAATTTATTTACAGCTCTTAAAACAGTAGCAATGCATGGCAAATGTTACGTAAGTGTTGCTATCATCAACATATCCTCATCCTCATAATTATAAAAACCGATGAGGCAGGAATCGTAGCCAGAGCAGATGTCTTTTTCGTGCCTGCTGCATTTCAGGCCCTGAGCTAAGAGCTTTTCGCTGCATCTCATTTAGTTTTCACAATAATCTTGCTATGATTGACATTGTTTAGAGAAGGAAATAAAAATGTGTGGTCCTTACCATGTATAGTTTTAAGGACATGACTGGAATAAATGATGTATTTCTCACAACGATCTTGTGAAGTCATTACTCTTATGGTGCCCATTTTACGGATGAGGAAGGCTGAGCACAGAGAGATGGAGTAACTTGCCCAAGGTCACACAGCAGCTGAGCCAGGGATTTGAACCCAGAGCCAGGGTTCTTAACCATTCTGCTTTACTGTCTCGATATTTGCATAAAATCTCCTAATTATAACAAAAATCCACTTTCCCAGGGCCAGGCCCCACCCTGCAGAGTTCTAATCCTCCCTCTCTCCAAGGGCCACCTGAGCCACCGAGGGCCACTAGCGGGGCCACCTCTTTATGCAGATAAGCGCCCTGAGCTTTATAAATAGGAGAATGCTGAGAGGTAACCAGTTCCTTCCTGCTCCTGGCTGCCCTGGGCTGGAGGAGGCACGGGCTCTGGGGAGCTTGGGGCGGGGGACCTCTGCAGTTCCCCAAAACAGGAGTGGTGGGGCCTGGAGACCTAACGCAGGATGCCACACACACACCTGGGCCTCCTGCCAGGCAGGCACCTTCGTGCCTCTGGGCCTCAGTTTCCTCATCTGTCAATTGGGCTAACTTGGAATAGTCCCCACCTCCTGGGTGGGGGGAAGATTCCATGAGGACACCGATTAGAGCCAACCACATAGTAACTGATTGATACAGAGATCCATTAAAATTGTTATTACTAATATGTAATGGTATCTACTAAGTTATGCAAAACAATAATGCAAAACAATATCTTACAGTTCAATAATCTTATACATAAAATATTATTCAATGTATAATAGGTTGCTATGTGTTACATTGTTACATACCGATATATTGATACAATTGTAATATATGGCACATAAATTTGTACCTTATTACTGAATTATATAATGCACAATTATATATTTAGGCTAATATAATTATATGTTTATTATACATTATATAATACAGACTTGTATATTAAATATTATGTTTTTCCTTGGAATTTTATATATGACCTAAAATTATTCTGTGTCATTGTGCATTATATCATAAGATATTAATAGTGGGGTTTTTTTTGTGACAGTCATCATTGTGTGTTTTAAGAACTACTACCCGTGTTGCTCTGTGGACACCTGGTCTGTGGCTGTGGAGGCTTTGCAGGACTCCCTGGTGACTGTCCCCTTCTGTTGATTCACCTACTCCCCTGGGGGTGGGCACCCAGGCTGCCCCCAGCTCCCTGAAACTAATGCTGTGGGGAACATCCTTGAATGGAACGGAGGGAGAATGTCCTGTTATACACACCCGGGAGCTGTCGCTGGGTGACAGCTCCGTGCACACACTTGATCTGACTAAGTCGTGCCCAGTGGCCCTTGGGAATGGCTGTCCACTATCAGTGCATTCCTAGGTCCTCCCTTCCCCAACCTCCGCTTGGCATTTTCCAACTTCTCATTGTTGCCAGATCAATAGGATGACTCACTCTTGTTTTAATTTGCACTTTCCTGATCCATTACCAATAATTTCTAGCATCTTCTCAGGTGTCTGTCCGAGTTTGGGGTTTCATCATCACCTGCTCATACACTTTGCCCATTTTTCTATCAGAGTTGCTGTCTTTTTCCTTGCTGATTTGCAGCCGTTCCTTTTACATCCTAGGTATTAATTTCTCATTGATGTTAGACGTTGTAAATGCCTTTTCCCACCCTGTCATCTGGTATTTGTCCCAGGGTGTCCTCATTAAAAGAAATCCTGGGGCCAGCCCAGTGGTGTAGCGGTTAAGTTCGCGCACTCGGCTTCCGCGGCCCTGGGTTTGCAGGTTCGGATCCCGGGCACAGACCTATGCACCACTTATCAAGCCATGCTGTGGCAGCGTCCCACATATAAAGTAGAGGGAGATGGTCACGGATGTTAGCCCAGGGCCAGTCTTCCTCAGCAAAAAGAGGAGGATTGGCAAGAGATGTTAGCTCAGGGCTAATCTTCCTCACACACGAAAAAAATCCTTATTTGGATGTTATCAAATGCATCCTTGTTCAGCCTTATGAGTTTTTGTGGTTTGATGCAGCGGTCTTTCCTTTGTGGTTGTCGGCGTTATTGTTGGTATTAACCACCCCTGGGGGCCTTGAGGGCAGCACGCGTATGCACCAGGGCTGGGGCCTTTTCTGACCTGAGTCCCAGGGGCCTGGAGACGCTCTTACACCACCAGCTTGGCTCAGCCAGGAGCGTTACATCACCTCGTGAGATGCAGATGCTGAGGAGATGGGCTGAGAGACAGACAGACAGCACGTCATGGAGAGCCCCGCTTGAGATGGGCGGGGGTGGGGGGGAGAGAGGGGAAAAGAGGCAGAAGAGGAAGAGATGGAGACAGAGGGTCTGGAGAAGCTAAAGAGAATGGGCTCTGTGCGTGTCTAAATGTTCAGGTGTGAAAAAAACATCCACGGTGACTTCTTTTAGTGAAAAAAAGAAAGGAGCAAAAATATACTTCCAAGGGAGCTTTGGTTGAATTGACTAACAGACCAGGTTTGGCAGAATCATGCTAATGACTATGACCTATTTATTCCCCTCCTGGGTGTCTGCCCCACAGAACTACACACATTAATGTTTCTCAAAAGATAGGTGCTAGAATGTTCACAACAGTCCCAAACTGGAAACAACTCAAATGTCCATCACAGGAGAATGGGTCAATAAATCGTGGAACAGTCACACAATGGAAGACCGCATATCAGCAAAAATTAATAAACCAAATATAATAACGTGGAGGAATCACAAAAGACATGATGTTGGATGAAAGAATCCAGACACAATAAATTATTCCATTTAGATGCAACTCAAAACCGGGCAAAACCACTCTGCTCCCAGTCAGGCTAGTGGTAAGTTTGGGGAGGTAGCACGGGGAAGGGGCACAAGGGGCTTGTGGGGGGTGGGAATGTTCTGTTTCTTGATTTGTCTGAATGTCCCATGGATACGGGAAGTATGTCACCATTCATCAACCTGGACACTTCTGGTTTCTGCTCTTTTTTGTACATCGATTAAAAAGTATGTCAAGCATGACACATTTAGGTAAAAGAAAAAAAACACACATACTCAAAAGAAAAGTCTGGGTTTCTATGAGCACGTATTTATGTACCTAAATGAAAGCACAGCCAACAGACCAGATGAAAGCCAAGAATTGGTGATATTGGTCACCCCAGCCTAAGAGGGACAGTGGGATGGGGAGGGGGCTCCCAGAGAGTTTACTTCCATCTGTAATGTTTTCATGATAACAGTCTTTAAGATGGTGTGAGAATTAAATCGGTTAATATTTTAAAAGCCCTTAGAACAGTGTGTGGTATACAGTAGGTGCTACATAAGGGTTTGTTACAATAAAAGTAATAAAGTGAAAATGTTTTTCAGGCTACAAATGGTACTATTAAAACTAAACTAGGAATAAAAGAAATATAAGGGAAATACACAAAATATTATGTCTTGTGACTTTCCTTTCAAACCTTTGTGCATTATATACATGAACCTTACAGAAACATAGACTTTTGAGTGTGTGTGTTTTTACATAAGTGTGTCATATTAGGCATACTTTAAAAAAACCTGCTTTTACTGAAGTGTGACAGTGACAGAACAGAGAATCACAGGTCTAGAGACAGATGGGGAGATAGAGAGAGCCTGCTGAGCGATCGGGGGTGGGGGCCGGCAGTACCGGAAACCTCAGCCTGAAGGGATCCCCAAGTGGGGGGAGGGGACCTTTGGTCTCTCCCCGGCCTCTTCCTTCCCCCTGGCCTGGGGCTGGGTGCAGAGGGGCAGTTCCTCTTTCCTTCCCAAGCGCAGAGGAGGCCCCAGCTCCCAAGGGGCCGAGAAGCTGGAGCAGTGGTGAGGGGGGAGGAGCTGAAACAGACTCATGCAAGACCCCCACCCCCCCAAGGAAGCATGAACAGGAAAGACAGCAAGAGGTGAGAGGACTCTCCCCAAGGAGACCAGGAGCACCCTAAGCCCCTGGCCCTCCGGCTGCATGGGAAGATTGGGGAGGCACTAACGAGGGGGGTAGCGTGTCGAGCTCCTCTAGGAGCCGGAACGGGAGCAGGGGTGCCAGGCAGAAAGATGCTCAGGGAGTCCAGAGCCGGCTGGGGCTGGGGCCGCTTGTATGAGCATCTGTGCCTTGTCCTCCCTCTCTCTGGAGTTTGAACTGCTCCATACCACCTCTCCCCTGCCCATCCCCCCTCCCAGCTCCCTAGGCTGGCGTCTCTGTCCTCCCTGGGGTCTTCCTTGTCCCCCATCACAGTCTCTCACTGCCCCTTGGACTGGAAACTCTAGGCTCCCGCAGGGCCCTGCCCCAGGGGAGGGGAGAGTGACGCAGGGCAAGGCGGCTCCCCTGCAGTGAAACCACTCCTGGCTGCTCCAGACATGGCAGGGGGCAGACAGGCCGCAGGTAAGGGCCTAGCGGCCAGCTTTGCTGGCACGTTCCAGAATGCGCTTCCTATCACCTGGGCAAGCTTGCCCTCCTGTCCTCACAGGGGCCATGGTGGCTGGGTCCCTGGCCGGGGCCTCTCCTCCAGCCTCCTCAGCATGTCTCTGATGGGCAAAGGGGCCCCCTCCCCATAATATCCATCAGTTTGGTGGTGGAGACCTGGCTGCCTCATTTTCTGGCTGCGTGATCTTAGGTAAGTCACTTAACGGCTCTGTGCATCAGTTTCTGCTTCTGTCAATAGAATGATCTCAGTCTCTCCTTGGAGAGGCGCATAAGTCCCCAGTGAGACAGTCTAGACCAGCACTCCCCAAGCGTCAGCACGCATCAGAACTGCCTGGAGGGCTTGTCAAACACAGCTTGCTGGGCTCACCTCCAAATTTCTGAATCTGTGGGTCTGGGGTGGGGGCCTGAGAATCTGTATTTGTATCAAGTTTCCAGGTGATGCTGTTGGTGTTGGTTGGGGGCCATGCTTTGAGAACCACTGATCTGGATGGGTGCTCAACCTTCTGCCCAGTATATATTCAGGACTCGCTAAATATCAGCTGTCACTCAACGACATTCAATATAGATTTACAGTGCCCTTGTTAGGAGGGTCCCCCGATTTCTGGTTTCACCCCCATGGCCCAGGCCTGGCTTCTAGTTTGCTCCATCACTTTCTCCGCATCTCAAGTTCAACTTTCCCATCTCTGGCCACTTAACAGCCTGGGCAAAGTAGGTCCCTCATTTAGCCCTTTTGAAAAGCAAGGCATTGAATGCTCATAACAAACTCCTGGGCAAGGTCCAAGGATGACTCTTATTTTTCATATAAGGAAACCGAGGCCCAGAGAAATTAAGTGACTAACACAAAGTCACACAGCGGGCATAAGTTTCTCCAACCCAGTTTTGTCTGACCCTTGTGCAAGCCAAGGCCATTCTGCCTGGCTTCTGCTCCCTCCTTCCTCTACCATCTCTGTCCCTCCATCACCCTCTGTCTCCAACCGGAACATGAGCCTCGGGGAGGCACAAGGCAGAGCAGGGTTATTTTTAAACCTTCCTTGAAGCTGCCTCAGCCCCAGGGACCCTGCCCAGCCCTGACGAGCCCTGGGGACGCTACCTCGCACCCTATCTTCTCTCCAGGCTCCAAATCTAGGGACCCAGGCTGGTTAAGACTCAGGTCCTGTGGAAGGGCTGGCTTGGGGGAGGGGTCTGTCACCTGGGGGGGTCAAGGCGGGGGAGGAAGGAGAGATGGAATTTGGGGGGTCTGCCGCTCTCATGACGGCTGGGGGCAGGAGGGGTGGGCGTTGGAGAACAAAGGGGAATTCTGAGGAGTCCCCCTGAAGGCAGCACCTCCCATGATTCCCTCTGGGGAGGACAGGAATGATTCTGAGGGTCTTCTCCCATGATTCCCTGGGAGATCAGGAGTAATCCCAGGGGTCTGCCAACAGGAAATCTTTCCCATGATGCTTTGGGGCTTCGGGGTCAGGAAGAATTCTGGGGGTCTGCCGGAAGGAAGGGGCTCTCATGATTCCCTGGGGGGTGTGCTCACAGGAAGTCCCACCAGGAATGCTCAGGGAACACAGCGGGGCGGGGCCGGCCCCGACAGGCCCGCCGCCACAAGACATGCCCCAGCCCCCGGGAAATCAGCCAGGTCATGGCCTCCATGGCTCTGGGCATGCTGAACGAGGGCGGCTGCAGCGAAGATGAGCTGCTGGAGAAATGCATTCAGTCCTTCGGTGAGTGTGCCCCTCCCCGGCCAGCCTCCCCGGTCCTAAGGTTGGGCCAAGCACCCGCCTCTCTCTAGGCCTCAGTTTTGCCGCGTATAAAACGGGAGCAGGGTGTGCGGAATGAATCTCAAGCACTACGTTGGGGATAAGAGCGACGCCTGCATTTCTTTTTCCTGTGAGGTGGAGGGGGAGGAAGCCGGACGCGATTTCGATCTTCAGTGTGACTTGCCAGGAGCTGTGCTCGTCCGTGCACAGTACAGACAGGGAAACTGAGGCACAGGGAGGTTAAGTTGCTTGCCCAAGTTCATGCAGGGAGTCACTGGTAGAGCTGGGGTTTGAACCAGGAAGTCCAACTGGCCGCGGAGGCTGTGCAGTCCGCCGCCCGGGGCCACTGGGATGAGTCCTCTTCTCCCGCCCCCAGACTCAGCTGGCAGCCTGTGCCGTGGGGACTACATTCTCAACATGGTACTGGCCATGCATAGCTGGGTGCTGCCTTCCGCACACCTCGCTGCCCGTCTGCTGACCTTATATCCTCCCGGGGCCGGAAGCGGCGGGTGGAGGGCAGAGGGCAGAGACGGGAGAACCTGGGAGATGGAGATGGGGTGAGCAGGCAGGTCTGGGATGCTGGATAACACAGCCTTGACCAGAGCTCAAGTACCAGGAGGCCACAGGGAACACGCAGGAGCTGAGGCGGCTGCAGATCTGTCACCTGGTCAGGTAGGACTGGACCAAGACCTCCACTCCCCTGATCCAAGACCCCCACCCTGCTGCCCCCCCCAAAACACCTCCCAGGAACTCCCCAGCCCGGTTCCCTGTAGACCCACTGAGCCCTGCTTCCCCAAATCCCACTTCTGAGACACCTCTGGTTTGGTTCCTAAGACCCTCCCAGTTCTGCTCCTCAGAACCTCGCCTCTTAGAGACCCCTGACCAGACCCATAGACCCTCTCCCAGCTGGTGCCCAGAGACCTCCAGCCCTGAGCCCCAAAACCCCAAACACATACCCCAGCCTAGCTTCTAAGACCCCTTCACCCTGTTCCCCCAAAATCCCACCCCCAGAGACCCCCAGCTTAGTTCCTGAGACAACCCCAACTATTCTGCTTCCAAGAGGTCCCCCCAGTCTATCTCCCATTGATCCCCCAGCCTGTGTGAAGAGGCCCCCAATTCTACTCCCAGAGACAGCCCTCTGTCGCTGAACCCTGATCTTCCAGAGACCCCCCAGCCCAGCACCTGGAGATTCCTCAGCCCAAGAGACCCCTTTTAGAGACCTCCCCCAACCCCACCTCCAGCCACATCCCACTTTCTCTAACCTTCAGGTACTGGCTGACCCAGCACCCCGAGACGGTGCACCAGGAACCCCAGTTAGAAGAAGTTATAGGTCGCTTCTGGGCCACGGTGGAGCAGGAGGGCAGCCCGGCCCAGAGGAACCTGGGAGACTATTCCAACCTGTGAGTCAGCCCCGGCCCCTCCCTCCCAACCCTGCTCGGCCACCTCCTTCCACACACCCCCACCCCCCACCCCAGTCCCTTGAATACACTGCCCCTCTTTGCCGCCAGCCTGAGCCCGGGTGGCCCTGGCCCCCCAACCCCCATGAGCAGCCCAGGCCTGGGCAAAAAGCGCAAAGTGTCCCTGCTGTTCGACCACCTGGAGACAGGGGAGCTGGCTCAGCACCTGACGTACCTGGAGTTCCGGTCCTTCCAGTCTATCACGGTGAGGACCCCCCTCCCCCCGCTGGGGGGGGCTCGGGGTTGGGGGGAGCCAGGCAGGATGGAGAGGGCCCCTGCACAGGCGCTGGGCATGATCTCAAACTCTCCAGCTCCAGTGCTAGACGGTCCAGAAAATGAGTTAAGCTGACTGAGCACAGGGCCCTTGGGTTCAAATCCATCGGCCCCTTCTTATCTGTGCAACTTTGAACTAGTTTCTCAACCTCTCTGGTTCTCAGTTTTCTCATTTGTAAAATGGAGGTATAATACTTCATTGGAGGGTTGGGAGAATTAAATTAATGCGTCCATTTAAAAATGCTTGTCGCAGTGCTGGCACATAGTAAATACTCAAAATATTTTATTAATTATTCATTTATTTGAGAAGCATTGTCAGTCACTGTGCCTCAGTTTCGCTATCTGTAAAAAGGGAGATTTAACAGTTCCTGCCTCATAGGATCAGTGCCTGGTCCAGAGTAAATGCCATCTGGTAGAACCATTTGAAATTCCCATATTTTACCTACCCAGTCATTTCAGATGCTTCAACCTACATCTAAGTGTTAGCTATTGTCATCACCATTTCAAGAGAAAGGGGGGATCTGGTTCCTTAACGTGAAAATTTCCTGTGTACACACACACACACACACACACACACACACACACACACACACGGTGCAGTGGATGTGGGATGGAATACTGACCCCTTGAGCAGAACAAATAGAAGTTGCTTTCATGCCCTCTCCGCCATCTTTCCCTTTGCTGACTAGACACCAGTCAGCTGTACAGGTAAGAGCATCACTCCCGGGACCAATGACTTATCCTCTCTGTGCCTCAAGGGCGTCGTCTCTAAAATGGGGATAATAGAGTATTCACGTCACAGAGTTGATGTGAGGATTAAATTAGTTAATATGACCAAGAGCTCAGAATAGTGCCTGGCGTTATTTAAACATTCCTCCTCAGATGGGAGAGGGCCGTGGTGACGGCAGGGACACGTGACAGCCAGGCTAGGACATCGGACGTCGTGACTGCTAGGGGATGGGCGCGGGAGAGGCAGGGCCTGAGCGCCGCGGCCCCCCTGACGCCCACCTCCCCCAGCCCCAGGACCTGCGGGGCTACGTTTTGCAGGGCTCGGTGCGGGGCTGCCCGGCCCTGGAGGGCTCCGTGGGGCTCAGCAACAGCGTGTCCCGCTGGGTGCAGGTCATGGTGCTGAGCCGTCCGGTCCCGGCACAGCGCGCGCAGGTGCTGGACAAGTTCATCCACGTGGCACAGGTGAGGCTGGTCCCCCGGGCCGGCGGGGCCGGCGGCGCAGCGCCCGCAGTCGTGTGCCCCCGGCCCCAGCGGGAGGTCCCGGGAGGTGACGTCACCGCCTCCTGGCCCCGCCCCATCGCCTCACGCCCCACCCTGGCCCCGCCCCCGAGGCCTCAGTCCCTCCATCCTAACCCGGGGTCCTGACCGCACTTTCTCCCTGGCTTGGATGTCCCCGCGTCAAACCCCTTGGTCCCACCGTTGATCCTAGACGTGGCTGTTGACGACCCTCTTGGCCCGGTCTCCCAAGCCCTATGCCCGAATATTCTATCCCCAGGGCAGAGAAGGCGTCTCTTTCATGCCCCCACCTTTGCGTCACCCTCCACCCCAGTCCCTAGGCCCCAGCCGTCCCTTTGGGACGGTGGCTGCCTTTGCATCACGTCGGGTCTCTCCCTGGCCCCGCCCCATTGTGTCACGCCCCTCCCTTCCAGATACCTTCCCTCCCTTCTGGAGAAAAGGGAAGCCCTCCTTCCCCCCCGGCGTGGCCTTGCGTACTTCCTCGCCGACCACGCCCTTCCTCTGGCGTCTTCTCTCCTCTCGCTTCCTCTGCCCGGCCCCTCAGACCAGGGGTTCTGGCGTCTGTCTGGGGTCTCCTCCGTCTGAGCATCTTCCACTCCTCCCTGGCCCCACTCTCTCCCCACAGCGACCTCCGCCCTTCAAACTTGCAAAAGGAGAAGGTGGGGCTATTGCCCCTGAGGCCCGGCTGACCCCACACCTGTCTCTCAGGCCTGTCTGACCCCTCCGTATCCCTCTGGTCCCATTCACCTCGGCCCGGTTCCTCACTCCTGCCCAGAGCCCCGGCCTTCTTGTCTCCCCTCCCCTGACGCCTCCCCACCCTGACACCTGTCTGAATCCCTCACACCCGTCTAGTCCCCAAACCTGTGCAACACCCCGTACTTGCCTGACTCCCCCCCCTTTTTTCTGACCTCACATCAGTGTATCACCTGCCTGACCCCCGAGTAATGCCCACATACCTGCCTGTGGCCTACTCACACCCCAAATGAACTGGGATGCTGTCATCTGAACCCCAGTTGCCTGTACTCCATGTGACACCCATGTCTGCATCACCCTCCCTAGAGGCTCCACCGGCTGCAGAATTTCAATACGCTGATGGCCGTCACGGGGGGCCTGTGTCATAGCGCCATCTCCAGGCTCAAGGACTCTCACGCCCACCTGAGCCCTGAGAGCACCAAGGTGAACCCCCACCCCCCTCCCCGAAGTTCCAGCAGCCAATTGTCCTGAACTCCCCCACTTTTCCCCACCCAGGGATTCCTGGGGCCATCTGCAGATCTTGCTCCTTCAAATCCGACAGACCCCCAAGCTCTGTCCTCCTTCCTCCCTCCTCATCCATCCACCCTTCGTGCTGACCCTCCCTACTCTCTCCATGTCTGGTCCTGAGCGGGACTGGAGGAGATGGATGAGAGAGATGCTAGAACTTGCAGTCCAGGTGGGGGTGAAACAATGCCCCCAAGGACACTAAAATTTGGGCCCCCATGGGAGGATCGTGGTTGGGGATGTCCTGGGGAGAGTGGGTCCTTCATGAGTCTGCTGCGTGGCTGAGGTCAGGAAGTGGCAGGAAACCAGGCTGGAGAAGCCCAGCAGGAGATCCTGTTGACCCTCACAGGCTGAACTAAGGTGCCTGGGCTTTATCCAAAGGGCACTGGGAGCTAGGGAAGGTTTGGGCATGATGGCAGCACCACGATCAGATTTGGGTTTTTGAAAAATCACTCTAGCCTGGGGAATGGGGGCTACTCGGGCTTTTCTGAGATGGGGACCCAAGAGGAAGAGCAGTTTGGGGAGATGCTGAGGCCAGCGTGGGGCATGGACGGGCTAGGGGAGGTGTCCAAAATGCCACTGGGCCCCTGGGAGTCTGGAGCCCACCCAGGAGGCTGCTATGATACTCCTCTCAGGGGTGGGGGAGCTAAGGGAACAGAACTGGCCCCCTTGACACGTCCCGCACACACAGGCCCTGCTGGAGCTGACCGAGCTCCTTGCCGCCCACAACAACTACGCCAGCTACCGCCGCACCTGGGCTGGCTGCACGGGCTTCCGGCTGCCCCTTCTGGGCGTGCACCTCAAGGACCTGGTGTCCCTGCACGAGGCCCAGCCCGACAGGTTGCCCGATGGCCGCCTGCACCTGTCCAAGCTCAACAGCCTGTACCTGCGGCTGCAGGAGCTGGCAGCCCTCCAGAGGCAGCACCCGCCCTGCGGCGCCAACGAGGACCTGCTGCACCTGCTCACGGTGGGCCGCCCTGCTCTGCCGGCCCAGCGCCTGGAGGCCGGGCCGGGGGGTGCTGAGGTCTAGGGGCCTGGGTGATGAGGGGTTGGTTGCGTGGCCAGGACAGAATAGCACTGGGATGCCTGGGCTTTGAAGCCAGGGCTTCTGGGTCTGTTCTTTTTTCTAGCTGTGTGGCCTTGGGCAAGTCACTTAACCCTTTAGCCTCAGCTTCTTTATCTGCCAATAATAGGGGCCAATAATAGGACGCACTTCAGAGAGTGGTTGAGAAGATCAGTCAATAAAATAATTCATATAAAGTATTTAAAATAGTATCTGGGACAGAGTGCGCTCTATGTAAGTGATGCATTTCCTCCCCAGCAACTCAAGTATCCATTGCTCTGAGCTCCGGGATTGCTTTGGGCTTTCACACTCCTGAGCTCCAAGCTTCTGAGCTTCTCAGGTCACTAGTTTGAAATTCCAAGCTTTAGCATATCCGGGAACCTAAGCAAAAAGCTAGTAACGGTTACTGATTGCTTCCTAGGTGCTAGGCACTGTGTTAAACACTCTCTACAGAGCGTTCATTCCACACTCGCAACCCTACGAGGCGGGGACCCTTATCATGCCCATTCGACAGATTGGCAAACTGAGGGCCACGAGGTGAGGTTGCTTGCCACTGTCCCATGGCAGTAAAACCTGGATCTGAACCTAGGCAGGCCAGCTTCAGAACCTGTGTGTTAACATATGGACCACACTGTGTCCCAAGACTGGGAGTGTGGGATTCTGGCTATATTTTATATACATATATATAGCCTATATATTTAGGCTATATTTTACTTATACATATATATGTATTCTAAGGAGTTATAAATTGAGAGAGACTGGGGTTCTGAAGGCCCTGGGGTCTAAGGCTGATTTTCAGACCTTAAGACAGGACCAGCTACAAAATTTGCAGGGCCAAGTGCAAAGTGAAAATGTGGGGCTCCCTGTTCAGAATTCTTAAGAATGTCAAGACGGTGACAGCAGGGCGTTAGACAAAGCGGGGGCCCTTCTGAGTGCAGGACCTGCCCGAAGATGACTGGTGCCCAGGGCCCTCCGTGTCACTGATTCTGGAAGGCCATGAGCCCAGATCTTTACTGAGCTCCCACTGTGCACCAGGAGCTGCTTCAGGCAGTTGGACTCACAGTAGTGAGCATGTCAGAAAAAAAAATTGCTGTTCTTGTGGGGCTGACTTCCTAGAGGAGGAGACAGACAATAAACCACAGTGAATCAGTCAGTCACAGTCTTCTAGATGGTAAGTGCTACAGAAACATTAAAGCAGAAATGGGCGTGGAAAGTGATGTGGAAAATCGCCGTTTGCGATTTTAATAGGTTCAAAAAAAGCCTCAGTGAGAAGATGGCATTTCTGGATTGGGGGATGGCCATGTGGAGCGTGAACGGGGCTCAGCGGGAGAGAGGAGCTTGGGGTCCCCAGGGGAGGGGCTTCCGGAAGAGAGTGGGGGTCCAGGCAGGCGTGGGCCTTAGGGAGGAGGATGGAGAGAGGAGGGTCTGTAACGCCCTGACCGCCCCCAGCTTTCCCTGGATCTCTTCTACACGGAGGACGAGATCTACGAGCTTTCTTACGCCCGGGAGCCCCGCTGTCCCAAAAGTCTGGTGAGACCTGACCCCCACCCTCTGCCCTCTGGCCTGGAACCAGGCACTGACTGACTGCGCCCCTCTGTCTGCCCCAGCCCCCCTCCCCCTTCAAAGCGCCCCTGGTGGTGGAGTGGGCCCCCGGCGTAACGGCCAAGCCCGACAGGGTCACCCTGGGCCGGCACGTGGAGCAGCTGGTGGAGGTAAGGAGGGGACTGTGGCCTGGCGGCAGGGGGCCAGGAGGGGAGATATCTGTACAGGGGATCTAAGTCCATGGGGACCAGGTCTTGGTCTTGGTGCTTACTCTCCCTGACCCGTGCTCCTCCGAAGTCCGTGTTCAAGAACTACGACTCTGAAGGCCGAGGCACCATCTCCCAGGAGGACTTTGAACGCCTCTCCAGCAGCTTCCCCTTCGCCTGCCACGGGCTTCACCCGCCCCCCTGCCAGGGGTGAGTGCGCCCGCCTCCCTGCCCCCAGACGAGGAGCTGGGGTGGCCGGGACTCCTGGGTCTGGGAGAAAGGGGCCCGTCGTGCTGAGGCACGGTCTCTGCCCCCAGGAGTGGCTCCTTTAGCCGAGAGGAGCTGACGGGGTACCTGCTCCGCGCCAGTGCCATCTGCTCCAAGCTGGGCCTGGCCTTCCTGCACACCTTCCACGAGGTCACCTTCCGCAAGCCCACCTTCTGCGACAGCTGCAGCGGCTTCGTGAGCACTCTGCCCCACTCTCATCCTCGGGGCCCATCTCCCCCGGGGTGTCCCAGCTCCTCACAGCCGGGCGCAGACAGCCAGCCCCGCCCTGGAGTGCTCACAGTGCCCAAGCCCCAGATAATCCCCAAATTCCAGAAAATCCCGCACCACAGTCCCCACATGGCACATCAACCCAGAACACGGGATATTCCCTGCATCCTGGATAATTCCAAAGTCTAGATAATGCCCAAGTCCCAGATAATCTCCATCCTGGGCAACTGCCAAACCACGGATAGGATCCGAAACCCTGGGTAATCTACAAACCTGGGTAGACTATCTCTAAACAGAATCAATCTCCAAGTCTCTAGACTCCAGAGAATTCGAACCGTGGATAATTTCCAAATTCAAGGTGTCCTCACACTCTGGACAGTGGACAGATCTCTCAATCTGCAAACAAAGACTAATTCACAGACCTTGGATTGCGTCCCAAGTTCACACTGTCATTGAGTCAGTGTTTGCTGAGCCCCTCCTGTGTGCCAGGCGCGGTTCTAGGCTCTGGGGTGGGGGTGGGGGGCATCAGGAAACACAGACACAATCCCTGCCCATGGTATTTGCATTTTATTAATTCCAAATTTTACCTAGTTCTAATATCCTAGCTGATGCCCCAAACTTGAGATAACCCCAAACTCCTTTAATCCCCAGATCCCACTTAAGCCTCTAGCCTTAAGGATTTCCCAAACCTAGATGGTTCCCACACTTCCAGACAGCCACTCCCATCCACAGCACCCACCCCCCAGCCTAGGTAACCTCTTCTGCTTTCTCTTCCCAGCTCTGGGGTGTCACCAAGCAGGGCTACCGCTGCCGGGGTGAGTAGGGCATCGGTGGTGGGAAGGGGATCCGGGACCTGCAGGCTGGAAGAATGTGGGGCACGGACTGGGCCTCTGGCCACTAACCAATGACCTTCCCCCAGACTGTGGGCTGTGTTGCCACAAACACTGCCGAGACCAGGTGAAGGTGGAGTGTAAGAAGAGGCCGGAGGCCAAGGGCGATGCGAGCCCCCCAGAAGCCCCCGTCCCACCCACAGCAGCCTCCCATACCAGCTGGGGTAAGACCCAGAGTGGAGCAGTCCTGGGAAAGGGGCCTGGAGGGTGGGGACCAATTCCAAGGCCCTGAGGCCCTTCCTGTCACACCCACATCCCTCCCACCCACACCTCGCCCACAGGCTCCGAGGACAATCTCTCCTACACACTGTCCCCGGAACCAGAGACCGGGTGCCACCTTCGCCATGCGTGGACCCAGACGGAGCCCTCACACCCTTCCTGGGAACCAGAGCCGGTGAGGAGGAACTGCCCCCTACCCCCAGCTGGATACGGGGGAGACCAGGCCATTTGCCTGGGGGAACCGAGGTAGATTTGGGGAAGCACAGGAAAGTAAAATGTGCAGAAGTCCTCAATTGTGTGGGTAGGACGGTACAGATACTGGTTAATTTTTAATGTTGGTAGAAAAATAGAATTTTTCTATAGAAAAAAGGATTTTAGGCAGAAAAAAAGAAAGAATAAGATGGCAAGAATAAAGCCAAATATCTCAGGAGCTATAATAAATGGCAGTGGAATAAATTCTGCTATTCAAAAGTAGAGACTATCAGATTGAGTGGAAAAAAAAAATGTGCACAGGGGTGGCTCATTCATCCACTTAACAAAGTCTGGGGGAGGCTCTGCCCTGGCAGTGAAGCGTCTCCGAGACACCATACACCCCCACGTCACCAACGTCTTCCTTCTTCCAGGTCCCCCTCCCAGCGACGGCCTCGCCACCCGCCCAGTCCTCCAAGCCGGACTCCTAGACACAACCTTGGTCTCTTCTCACTCCCCTCCCCGGGGTCAGTCCCAAGTCCTGGCAGTGGGCCTCCAGCAGAACCCCCACAGGCTTTGCCTGCTTCCCATCCACCTGCCTTCGTGGAAGCATCCATCATTTCTTACTCCAAAAGCCACTTTCTTCTTTTGCATTGGAGCAACCACTAACCGTACTCCCTCTCCTGACCTCAGGATCTCTGTTGTGTGCGTTTACACTTAGGCATCATCTCACCGACTCCTTAAATCTCCATTTTACAGATGAGGAAACTGAGGCCCAGTGAGGTTAGGCTGCCCACGGAGGCCGGACTCAAACCCAGGTCTTCAGTCTCCTCTAAAACAGACGTTCCTGCCCAGTGCGCTACACTGACAGCACGGGTCAGGAGGGGGAGGAGCCGGGGTGGGCAGAGTTCCAAACTCTAGGGTTCCAGAGACGGGAGAGAAGGCTGGAGAAGGGGTGAACGGGGACCCTGTGGACACCTGAGTCAGATCACGTGTTGTCAGAGCCATCCAGTGGCTCCATCTCACTCAAGGGAAAAGCCAGAGTCCTCCCTGTGGCCTGCCCCACACGACAGGCCTGTCAGCTCTCCGACCTCACCTCCAACCACAGGCCCCCTTACTCATCCCACCTCCGCTACACTGGCCTCGATGGTCCCTGAACATGCCAAAAATACTCCTACCTCAGGGCCTTTGCATTGGCTGTTCCCTCTGCCTGGAACGCCCCTCCCCAGAGGCCCACATGACTCCCTCTTTGGGACTTAACTCAAGTGTCACCTTCTCAGTGAGGCCTCCCCGACCACGCTCAAAGTTGCAACTCCCCCCCAGTCCTGATCCCACCTTCCTGCTTTATTTCTCTCCGAAGTCCTCTCCCCATCTGACATATGATACTTTTTACCTATTTATCTTGTTGAATGTCTGCCCCTCCTCCCCAGGGAAATGGTGGCTCCAGAAGAGCAGGGAGCTTATTATCTGTTCTTACACTGCTGTGCCTAGAACAGGGCTGGCACATGGTGGGTATCTGATAAGCGTTTGTCCCAGCCTGCATGTCCTCTTCCCCACGCCCACAGGAAGGGAAGGATGTGTGGCCGACGAGCAAAGGACTGGGGGTCAGAGCATCAGGGGCCTGTTATGACACAGACCCCCGAGCACCCCTGACTTGGCCCCCACAGAGATGGGTCCTATGGCTGTCAGAAATTAAATTTATTTTCCAGAGCACATGGTCTTTGGTGTTGAGTGGTGGATGTAGGGAGGACACTCCCCCCAGGAACAGGGGATATGGGGCCCAGGTGCCAAGAGAAACCGAGACTGACTCCCCAGAGGGCATCGATGGCATCAGCATCTCCTAGAGGACCCCTCCCCACCACTATCCCCTTTACTTCTTCTTCTTCTTCTTGCGGCCCCAGCCCTGGTGGCCTGCCTTCCGCCCACCTCCGTCCTCTCTTCTGCTCTGCCAGCTGGGCATGGGAGCATCCAGCTCACTGGGGCGGCCCCCTCGGTCTGGCACGTCGCCCATAAGCACCTGAGAGTGATTAGACTTGAGTTTCAGAGAAGAAAAATATCTTGGACAAGGGGGGCCAGAGAGCAAAAGGAACAGCATGAGGTTGAAAAGGGAAAGGCAGACAGATGTTGACTATTTGGTTGCAGTGGCTGGGAGGGGGCTGGACTGGGGGAAGATATAGGCCTGGTGCTTTCTAACTGGGTTCCAGGGGCCTCAGCAAGAGGGAAATAAAAAGAAAGGGAAGGGTGATGGCAGAGGTCCACATCCCCACTGATATTAACGAGGACACCTCAACTTTCATCTATTTCATATCTGGGGCTTTGTAGACCATTTCCAGCAAACCAGTGTTTTTTCGTAAATATCCATCACTCGCCCATCACCTGGAATAGTATTTACTCCCTTTATTTCCTTAAAGCAAACAACCCTTTTTCTTAACTTTTGCCTCACTCTTTGCCATGCTAGACTTTATTCCCTGAGACTCGTTTACTTAACTATAAGACTATTTAACCTGAGAGGTATGAGGCTAAATATGTAATCATCGAACAGAGAGTATTTCTGCTTTAAAAACTAACACAATAGACAGAGTGAGGTGGTGGGGGAGGATTTTAAGCCAAAGCCAGAGAGGTGAGCAGGGGCTCAGTAAATGGTTGGACTTTGTGTTGAAGGCACTGGGGAGCCATAGAAGGATTTTGAGCTAGGGAGGGACATGGTCAGATTTTTGAGTTAGAAATGTCCTAGTTGTCATGTGCAGAGGGTGGGTTAGAGGTGGTGAGTCCAGAGGCCAGGAACCCAGGACGGAGAGGACAAGCCTGGACCAGGGCACAGGCTGAAAGGCCAGTTTGAAGGCCAAGGGTGCTGGGGCCCTTCCCCACCCCCAGGTGTGCACCTTGTTGATGGCACAGCAGGTCCCTTGGCGGGCAGCCTTGCCAGTGGCTGGGACAAGACGAGACAGGTCGGCTCGGGCAGCCAGGACGTGTGCAATGGAGACATCCGCTTCTGGCGTCAGGGCCTCTCGAACTGGGATCAGCACTGTCTTCATGGCCTCTCCCTGGGCCTGGGGGGCATGGAGAAGGTGCCCGAGAGCCCTCCCAGGGGGCACCTGTCATCTCAGAAGCATCTCTTCCCCACTCAGGGCCTCACTTCCTGCATCTCTAAAGAAGGGGTATAGCTCTGAAGACAGTCCCAGCTCAGAGGTGGGAATTCTAGAATGCCCTGGGGACGCCGAGATTCTAGAGCCCCAAACCTCGCAAGAACCTAAAATGTCCTGGGCCTCAGAACCTGCAGGGGGTACTATTCCTGGCCTTGTTCCTCCTCCCTGCAGGTAGCCCTACAGCCGGGCCTCCGCACCCCTGCCAAGGCCCTCTGCTCGCACCTCTGCCCGGTCGCTCCAGTGGAAAGCAGACGTCGTGAGGTCCAGGCGCTTAAGGAGGAGCCGGCGGCGGCAGCAGTACTGATCTCGGAGGCTTTGGGACAGGGACTCCAACGCCTCCTGGGGAAAAAGGTCTCAGTCGCACCAGGGTCCCTCTCGCTCCCATCTCTGGGTGAGGACACTGTTCACACAGCCACACGCACTCTTACCCATCTGGGTGCATCCAGCGGGGAGCTGAGGAGGGGCTGCAGGGACCCAGGGGGCAGGGAGGGCAGCAGCTCCGAGATCTGCCGGGAGGAGGAGGAGTCTGAGGCTGACTGGGCAGACGCCGCAGGGACTCCTCCACGGACCCCAGGTCCCCAGAGCCCTGAGGACCCAGGCCACGGAATGGAGAATGGCGGTCACGGCTCCAGAAAACAGCAACGGCTGGGCACTCCTCCCAGCGCCGCTTCCGGAGAGAGAGCTCACCCCGACAAGAAGGCGGGGCGGCCCGGGTATGGAGGGGCTCCGGTCCTCTACCTTGGCGTGCAACTCCTGCAGCAGCCGGCTGGCAGGGGTCCCAGGTGGGGGTCTGGGCAGCCCCAGGGCTTGAAGAGTAAGGACCAGTTCCTGGACCATGCCAGCTCCCTCCTCTGCCCCTTCCCCACCGGGCGGCGCAGGGCTGGGATCCAGCCGGGGGCGCAGGCGGAGGAGGCGGGCGGCCTGGAGCTCGGAGCAGAGAAAGCCTACAAGTAGGGAAACGGAGCGGTGCAACGAAGGAGGGCTGCGTCCCCACTACCGGGGTCCAAGACCTCCCAGCGGCTTCAAAGGCTCCCGCCTTCCAGCCCCGCCCACGTAGAACCCTGGCTCTCCCTCCAGAATAAGCTCCACCCATCTCGAGACCCAGGCTGCTCCTCGGACTTGAAACCCTGTCCCCTTCGGAACCACCTGCACGGCTCCTTCTAACCCAACCCACCTGAGCGTCAAGGCCCGCCCATAAAAGTCCTAACCCCGCCCATCGCGCAGCCCGGAGCCCGCCTCGATGTTCGGACCCCGCCCACCCCGGGGTCTCTGACCACGCCCCCCGGGCACGCCGGCTCCCCCTCGCCGTGAGCCCGCCCCTCCCGAGGCCCCGCCCCCCGGGCCCGCGGGGCTCACGCAGCAAGCACAGGCCAGCGCCGGGCTCCCGCAGCGCCGCTCCGCAGTCCCCGCCGCCAAGCGCGCGGGCCGGGCAGTGCAGCTCCCGCAGCAGGCCGGCCAGCTGTCGCAGGAACGCGTCCTCCGCGCCGGAGCCTGCGGGAGCCGAGACGTCAGGGCGCTGTGGCGGCCGGCGGCCCCACCCCCGGGCCTCCAGCTCCAGACGTACCGTCGCCGCCGCTCGGCGCCCCCGCGCACCACTCTGGCTCCCGCTCCAGGGCGCCCAGAGCCGCCAGCTCCGCCGCCAGCCGCGCGCACAGCGCCCGGAAGTCTGGGCACGAGGGGCTCAGCGACGCCGCCCCCGGGAAGCCCCCATACCTGCCGAAGCGGCGGGAGGGAGCGGGGGAGATCAGGAAGGGCGTCCGAGGGCGAGCCTGCCCTCCCCGCACCCCCAGCCACTCCCCGCTCCTCTTACCCCAGGGCCAGCAGGTCCCGGGCCACGGCGGCCCCCTCCCGCGCCTCCGCCCCCTCCATGGACGCTTCGCCTCTCCGCCGGGCGCACGCCCCCTGCCGGCCAGCGGGAGGCCCCGCCCCGGGCGCGGTGTGCGCGCCCGCCCCTTGCGGCGGAACCGACCAATCAGCCTCTTCTCGCGCAGGCCTTCCGCGTTCCAATTGGTGCAGGGGGAGGCAGAGCCCGCCCCCAGGTCCTACGGCGCCGGGACCTAGAGCGCCGCCCTGCGGGTGCGGGTAACAGCTCTGGAAACCTCCGTGGCCCTGTGAACTCCCGAGCGTGCATCTGGACCCCGGGTTGTCGCTACTGCTGCGACGGAGAAGCAACCTCGGTTTCTTTTTCCTCAGCCGCCCTCAGATGCCCTCTGCCCATAAAGCACCCCAGACCAAGGGTTGTTTTCCCACCTCCGCTCCAAATCCAGAAACTTCTCTCCTCCTTGGGGTTGGAATTCCGTCAGGGACCTGGCTCACCCCTCACACCCTCCTCGCAGCAGAGCTCGGCCCTCCTTCCCATCCATCACCACGCACGCCTTAGGCCCTCACCCCTCGCTCCCTAGGTCTTGGAGAGGGAGCAGGTGCAATATACCGCCGTGATTAAGAGATTGCACCCGAGGAATCAGGCAGACAAGGGTTAGGGCTTATCTCCGCGACTCAGCACCTCTGTCCCTGCCAAACTGCGTCTCGTCTGTGTAATGGGGATAATAATGAGGGTTAGAGTCCTGTATGTAACTGTTTAGCAGACATGTAGGCGGTACTCAATTCAGAATAACAACATATATCGAGCATTTCGCGTGTGCTACTGGGCTAAGTGTCATATCGCCATTTGACGGAGGAGAAAACTGCGGTTCAGAGAGGATGAGTCACAACGAATGCGTGGTAGTGCCCGGACTCAAATTCAGATCTGATTCCAAAGTCCGTGCTTTGAACCACTCAACCTGTTACTACTGTTATTACTGCTGTTTTTGTTGCTGTTGTTAAAATTATTGTTCCAGATCTAATCTCTTCCCGTCTCTGTCCTGGTCTCCAGTAATTCCTCAGTAATTCTGCTGGGAGTGGGACTGGGCTGGGCGTTGAGCCTTGGGGAAGAACAAGGGCCAGAACTTCCTCGGGCACAGAGCCTGCCCTTAACCTGGTTCCTCCATAGTCCCGCCTACCCCAAGGCCGGGTCCTCAGGTGCCATTTATTGACCTTAATAAAACATTAAAAAGTTTTTAGGGCAAAGCCTGAGTCATAACCTTGGCTCCTCTCTTTATGTCAAACCCGATATCTAAATTTGTGGGCTCTACCTTCAAGATAGAGCCAGTATCTGCCTCCACTGCTCTCCCTGTGGGCCTGCGCACCATCGTCTCCCCCCGGACCATCACAGCAGCCTCCTCTCTGTCTCCCTGCTGCCCGCCCCCACCCCGCGTCTGTTCCCCACTGGCAGCCAGAGGGGACCTGTGAAGCCCTGAGTCAGGTCACATCCCTCCCATGCTTGGAGCCTTCCTGTAGCTCCATCACTCAGGGAGAACACCAAAGTCCATGCAATTACTTGCAAGGCCCCCCCATATCTGCCCTGTCACCTCTCTGCCCTCATCTCCTAAGTCCCCTCCTCCTTGTTTCCTCCCCTGCAGGTGCTCAAGCTCCCTTGATGTCCCCCAGACTTACCAGGCATGCCCCTCCCTCAGGGCCTTGCACGACTGTTCCCTTTACCTGAATGCTCTTCCCGCAGGCACGCACAGGACTCTGTCAGCTCCTCAGGGAGGCCTCCCTGACAGCCCTGGCTACAATTGCCTGGACCCCCATCTCCACTTTATTTTTTCTTTATAGTATATGTCATTTCTAACATGTCATTCATTTATTTATTGTCTCCTTCACTCTTAGGTTCATAAGGCCCTTCTGGGAAAGGATTTTTGTCTGTTCTTCCCTGCTTTATCCCCAGTGCCTACACCAGGGCTGGACATATGATGGTGTTCAATAAATGTACTTTTGAATGACTGAATGCATGAAACTCAGCTGCAGGGGCTGCTTGGGACGAAAGGATGCGGGCAAGAAAGGAGAATGTGGGGAGGAGGCTGATTTGGCAGTTCAGGAAGATGAGTGGCCGGGGGCGCATCCATGCGAATAAAGAAGACAGGCTGAGACTTTGTCACAGACACTTCTTGGAGCCGATATCTCATGCCCCCTCCCCCGATGACAGGGCTGGGTCTTTGGCCCCCGGCCTCCCCCACCACTTCAGCCTGCACTGACAATAATAATATGAAGGTCACAGACTGGCTTGGAATCAAGATCAGGAAAATAAATATCGGGGTGCCTCCCCCAAGTCCAGGGGCCAAGCATCCAATCCGAGGGGCAAGCAGCTGGGAAATTGGGCCTGGGGGCTCCAGGGTCTGAGGTCTTCCTGGTTCCCAGGGTCAGTCCTCCATGCACCCCTGATTTGGGGGTAATGAAGGGTAATCATGGATCAGAGGTGGGTATAAGCAGGGAGCAGGACTGGGAGACCTGGGAGAGGCGGTGCTGAGAGGCGGGGGTGGGGGAACTTCCCCCGGGCCCCCACCGCTTCATCCGCAGATCCCACAGCACCTTACAGCACTCTGGTCCCCTGTCCCACCCCTCCCCAAAACGAGGTAGGTTAAGAATGGAGCTTCCCCCCGCCCACCACGGAAGGGAGGAGACTGAGGCACAGAGAGGGGGATGGGGACCCAGGCTGCCCCAGCCCCCAGTCCCTCCACCCTCAGCTCTGGTGGGTCTGACAGTGATGAGAGCTGGGTAGAGTGGGGGTGGGAGGGACACCCCCCCTTTCCTCTCACCCATCCCAGGGTCTGGTTGGGAGAGCTGAATCTCACAGGTTCTGGATGTAATAAATAGTTAATAATTTAAAGGAAGTGACAGAAGGATCTATCCCTCTGGCCCCCTTGACCTATCCCTTGAACCCCCACAAGGCCATCCAAGTCTGGGTAGTGAAGCAGATAAGTGCACGTTTCCAGATGTGAGGGACCAGGTGTGGGTCCAGGCCCACACAAACATAGAGACTGCCTTGCTTCAAGACCTTGGTCCCCCCATTCAGGCCATCGAATCTGAGGTACCCTGGGGTCCCATTCCATTCAGAGGAAAGGGACTGTGGCATCCCCCTCCCCCAGAAGAGGGATCTCAGAGGCTTTCAATCTTTCCAAAGCAACCCTCAACTCTGAGACGGAAGAGGAGTGAACAGAGGGCAGGACATAAAAACCTTGGACTAGGGCAAGGGCTCAAGGTTGGGCGTGGGGCAGAGTCTACAAGGCTGGGGAGTGAGTGTGTGTGTGTGTATATGCGTGTACCTAGCCTAAAAGGTGCCTTCATGCAACTTAGAAAAAGGCACACCTTGCTCCAGCAGAGTGTGGTGTGAGCTCCAGCCCTGCTCAGCACCCTGGCCGTGTGCCTTTGCTTAGTGAACAGCCTGCACAATCATCCACGGTTGGGTCCCAGAGATGGGAGTGGGGGAGCTCTTGGGTGGTCCTGGAATCCAGGAATATGAGCTCAGAATGGTGGGGTTTTCTCCCCTGGGGTAAAGGAGTAGTTCTGTGGGATGCTAGGGGCCTGGGCTGGGGCCCTTGGACTAGGATTCCAGAGCCTGGGATGTTGGGGTCTCGGGGGCCTGTGGATGGCAGAATTCAAGGGGCAGCAGATCTCAGGGAATACCAGGCTAAAGCAGTCTGAGTCCAAAGAAATCTGGGATCTGCAGGTGCTAGGGTCCTGGGTCACCTTAGGTCTGACCATCTCTGATATGGAGGGACCAAGGTCTTGTGTCAGGGGACAATTCCAATGTTGTGCAGGCTTGAGTCCTGAATTTGGGGGTCAATGGCACTTTGGGGTCATGGATCCAGTGCTCCTAAAGCACCTTGGGGTCACTCAGGGGATAGGGGCCAAGGGGTCAGAGGTCTGGGTTGCCATGAACATCCCATTTTCTGGGAGCTGGGCTCCCAGCCTTTAGGGGATTGGGGATCTGTGGGTACAAAGAAGTCGACAATTCCAGGAGATTCTGGGGCTTGAAATCCAAGTCCAAGGCGGGTTGGAAGAGGGCTATCTGAGGACTTGGGGCCAGTGTCTTGGGCCCTGAGGTGTTGGTGGCCTTCAGTCCCACATCTGGGGGTACCAGGCACCCCAGAGTCCTATATACGAGATCCAGAGCTCCTGGGAACGCTGGCTTGGAATGGGTGGGTCTACAGAGGTCTTTGATCCCTGACTCCCGAGCATCCTGGGAGTCTAACATCTGGACCTTGGGGAGCAGGGGGCTCTGAAATGGGTCTCCCAAGTCATTTTGGTCAAAGAACATCGGTTTGAGTATATCCAAGGACTCAGGGCATCTTAAGGGGGTTGGTGTCTCGGGGGTCCTGGGGCTTCAAGAACATCTCAGATGTGGGTGCCCCAGGCTTCAGGTGAGCAACCGGGGACCATTCGGGGTGGCTCTGGGTCCTGTGGTCTCAAGGTCTGGGAGCAATTGTATACAGGCAGGGTCAGATATTGGCAACTCCTGACTAATTCTGGGGCTGTGATCTGAGGGGTCGTGGCGCCGGGCATGACTGGGTCTGGGTTGGTTATCTGAACAAGGAGTCAGGGTGCAGGGCCCTGTGTCTCTCGGGGATCCGTGTGCTGCCCCCCTGCCTGAGGTGTAGAGTCTGAGGAAGCCTGGAGTCTCCTCAGTCTAGGGCGGGGCGGGGCAGAGGGGATACGGAACGCCAGAACTCGGGATGCCTGGGACCTCTTGCACCGACATCCCAACGAAGCTGGGTCTCGGGTATCTCAGTCCTAGATTTGGGGTCCAGGTCTGGGGTCTCTCAATCCAAACTCAAGCTCCAAGTTCCGAGTGTGCCTAGGTTTGGGTTTTGGGTCCAAACAGAGTCCGGGGTCCTGGACCCTCAATTTTGGGTCCTTGATCCGGCTACGGGACCCACCAGGCCGTCCTCACCGCGCCGCCTCCTCGTGGCGACCCCCGCAGCCGGCGCAGCCGCATCGCGCCGCGACCCAGTGGCATGCGCGCAGGGGCGCGTAGCAGCAGAGGCAGGGCACGGCGAGGGAGAGCGCGGCCAGCGCGGCCCAGCGCGCAGCGGGGCGCGGGTGGCCTGGCTCGCAGGCGCACGGGTCCGAGAAGTCGCCCTCGGCGTCCGACAGGCAGTGGTAGAGCAAGCTCTCGGCGCACCACAGGCAGCTGAGCCGGCGCACCAACAGGCGACCGGGGTCCGGGGCCTCGGCGCAGCGGCCGCCTCGCCCGTCAGCGCGGCGGCGGAAGAGCGCACGGCAGTGCACGCAGCGCGCCGCCTCCTCCGCCTCCGGGGAGGCCTTGGCCGGCGCAGGGGCCGGGCAGGGGCCCGGGGGTGGGCGAGCCGGGGGCGCTGGGGGCGCAGCCTCGGTGAGAGGGACGGGTAGTGCCGCGGGGGGGCCCAGGGCTGCGCCCCGCAATGCGCCGGTCTTGGCGAAGCGCACGACGCACGTGGACAGGGCGAGGGGCGCGGGCGGCCCGGCGCGCCGGTAATCCTCATAGCCGCGGCCGCCCCAGCCCGGGCCCCCTGCCCCGGCCAGGGGCTCTGAGGGCTCCGGAATCCCCGTGAACGGTAGGAGCGGAGGGTAGCTCTGTGGGACAAAGGGATAGGAGAACAGGTTAGCAGAGTCGTTGATCCCCCACACCCCACCACAATCCATCCCAGTCTCAGAAGACCCGAGAATCCAAAGACCCAGCCACAGGCCTCATTCATCCTGGGATCCTGAGTGCCGGACTCCGGCACTCAGACTTCCAAGCCCCCGCCCGCTCCTCTCCCAGGGACAGAGGAAATCTAGGGACAGACAGAAGAATCCAGCGCCAAGCTCACACCTTAAGGACCCAGTGGCCCCGGCTCCCAGTCCTGACCTCTCTCAAGATCCGGGAGTCCCAGCTCCCAGCCCCCTCTACTCTCAGATCCAGGACTTCTGCACCCCAGCCACCTCCTCCTTCAGGACGCAGGAGTCCGGTCCCCAGGTCCCTTTTACCCCTTGGATACCAAGCCCCCCCTTGTGAATTAAGCAATCTAAAGAACTCCTTCCATGAGTACCAGCAACCCCCTGACATATTTGAAGAATTCAATGGCCAAGCCGTCCCCCAAACCCGTCTGCAATTCAGAACTTTCTAAAATTTCCAGGAGCGCAGGAGACACGGGAAGCACTAACCCAACCCTCCGAGGAACCCAGGCCTCCAAGCTCCTCCGACAGAAGCCAGCTCAGCCCTCCCCTGGGATCTGCGTGTGCCCTCTCGCCCCTCTGTGGCCTCAGTTCCCGCCCGCTTCGGGACCCCAGCGTCTGGCCCCATTTCACCCCAGACTTCCGCTGGGGGTCGGAGGTCGCACCTGAGCGGAGGAGCGGCGGCGCTGGGGGGGCGTGGCCGGCCCGAAGCCAGAGGCTGACTCCACGGTGACGATGGAGGCCGCCGCGGTGGTGGGAGGCGTCTCCTGGCGGCTGTGACTGGAGGAGGAGTCGCTGTCCACGTGGGACTGGGGGAGATGGGCGACCTCAGAGCCGGACCTCCCCACCCCCACCCCGCACAGCCGACGCCCTCACGTAGACCCCCTCCCACTGCGAGCAAGGGCTCTGCAGCGGCTCTGCCACGGACTGTGTGACCTCTGGCAAGTGAGCTCATCTCTTTCAGCCTCAGTTTCTTGCTCTGTAAAATGGGGATCATAGTAGTGTCTATTCACAAGGATGTGGTTAGGACCCACTGCAACGGGCATAGCAGGTGCGTGAAATGCAGGAAGAGCTGGAAGTGGTTATCGTTATTATTATTATTTGACCCCTTCTTCTTATCTGCCTAGCTCACCAACCTACAGAACATCAAATCCTCCTTCTCCCTTCTCAGAACCCCTCTCCTGTGGCCAGCCAGACGCCTTCCTGCCTCCTTCCCACACCACTACACCTTTACTGGGGCAGTTCCACCCACCTGGGATGGGTTCCTTCCCATCCAAACCAAGCTCTGTCCATTATAAGCTGAAACATCCCTTCTGAGAACCCTCGGTTTCCTTTCTATAACTTGGGGATCATTCCTACCTAACCCGTTTATTGTCTTCAATAAACATGCATTGAGCACCCACGACATGCCAGGTGCACAAAGGCCATTGTGAGAATGTGAGCTGGAGCATGGACGGCGCAGCATCTCTCCAGAGCAAGCGCTCAGGGGCAACTTTTGTAGCGCCACCTGCATCTCCCATTACCCCGGGATTCCCAGTTTTTCTGCCCAGGGACCCAGTTTTGTTCCTCCAAGTGTTTTCACCAAATCCCACTGTTTCCAGCAAGTGCCAACTCACATCTGGCATTATGTGCATTTATTCATTCAATAAATTTATTCAACACATATTTACTGAGCCCTGAGTGTATCCCAGACACTGTTTTAGGCCCGGGAGATGCAGCAGGAAAGAAACAAAAGATTCTTGCCCTCGTGGAGCTGACAGTCTAGCCTGGGAGATGGACACTATACTGATGGATAAGAAAAGTGTCTATTGGGAAAGGAAATAAGGAAAACAGAAGGTGGGAAAACATCAGAAGAGGAAAAGGAGCATTGGGAGATTGCAATTTTAAACAGGTTACCCAGGGAGGGCCTCCGGGAGAAGGTGATGTGTGCAGAAAGCCCTGAAGGAAATAAGGAATGAGCCAGGTAGAAATTTGGGGAAGAGTGTGCCAGGACAGAAGGACCAGCCCTGTGACAGGAATGTGCCTGCTCTTTTGGAGTAACAGTGAGGAGGCCAGTGTGGCTGGAGCAAGAGGCAGAGTAACAGCAGGCCGGATGGTGGGTGATCTTATGCGCCACTGTAAGGATTCTGTCCATTTCCCTCTGTGAGATGGAGCCCTGGGACAGTTCTGAGTGGCAGATGACCATGAGCCGACTTTGATGTCACTAGGGCCCCTCTGGCTGTGTGTGGATAACAGACAGTAGGACATAGGAGGTGGGCAGGTGACAACGGGAAGCTGGTGAGATGGTCCAGTTGGGAGATGAGCTTGGACAATACCAGGTTGGAGCCAAAATTTCCTGGCAGATTAAACAAGAGGCATAACAAAGGAAAGGCAGTCAAGGATGACGCCAGGGTGTGTACCCCAAGTAACTAGAAGGATGGACTTGTCATCAATTTGTTCCTCCATTTACTCTTCCTATTGACTCATTTTTGTAGTTTCTCTCTTTTTCCCTGCCTTTGCACACTAGCACAGAAGCTCCATGAGAAAGCGACTCTGTTGTGATACTGATGTATCCCCAGTGCCTAAAACACTACTTGTGGACAGTGCTCGATAAACACCCCTGAATGAATGTGTGACTGTGTTCAAACATGATAGAACAGGAAAACTAGAATAACTGGGATTGAATTGACACTAAGAGTTTGGGCCCAAATTTGTGTCCCCAGCATGTGGCCTGGTGCCTGATACGCACCTGATACGCAGTAGGTGCTTAAGAATGTTCACAGAATAGAAATACACCCCTGCCCTCCCAGCAGAGCTGTGTCCCGACCAGGGCCAGAGACTCACCGTCAGCGGGCAGGGAGTCTCTGCTGTGTCCTGGGAAGGGGAGGAGGACGAGGAGGAAGAGGAGGGGGTGAGCGAGCCTGGGGCAGGGAGAGAGGCAGAGAGTGAGTTCCCTGGGCCCCAGGTCCTCCCACCTCCCAGCCCCCAGTGGCCACCACCTGCGCCACTCACCTCGACCCAGCGAGGCCAGCGCAGCCAGCAGACTCTTCTGGAATTCATCAGCCTCCGCGGGACTCTGAAACGTCAGCCCAAACTTGCAGTCGCCCAGACTCCAGTGATGGAAGATGGGGTTGACCTTGTTGTAAACCAAGCCTGGCCTCAGGGTACACTCCAAGGTGGTCTGAGGGGCAGGAGGGAGCCAGGTCAGACACCCCCATCCAGCCATGACTGTGAACTCCCCTTAACCCCCAGCCTCTCTGCATACCCCCAGCATTCTACGAACCTCATTTCTCCTAGGTGTACCCTGGAAGACTGATCAGCACCCCAATACCTCTCCCCAGTTTCATGAACACACCTCTGATACTCCAATATTTTTCCTAAACCCCGTGCTCCCTACATTTTCCAACACCTCTCTCTGATATTCCCAATAGGAATCCCAAATCTTATTGAATATCTCAAAAAATTAGTTACCCCTCCTGATAACCCAATATCCCCCCTTCTGACTCAACAGTACCCCCAAACTTTACTGAACATCTCACAATATTACTGTCGATCCCCTTCTGATGCCCCAATAATCTCCCACAACACTACCCCAAAATTCTTATCAAACTCCCACAGATTTCGCCTCAGACGCTGGTCAGCACCGTAGCTGTTCCCTCACGTCCTTGCCCAACATCGTGAAATCCTTTCACACCATTTCCAATCCCCCGACACTGTCCCTGCTGACCCCTGCTCTGAGATGCAACCCTCCTCCCAAGCCTTTTCAGACAATCCACATCTTTCTACTACATCCCCAGCTAAAGCATCAACCTTGTCCTTCCAAATCGTGCCAGAGAGCCTAGAATATTCCTGCTGAACCCACATATAAGATTGTAAACCCTACTGGACACTTCCAGATGGTTCCCCACCAAATGCCTCCATATACTTAGGGCAGACAGGGGCCTCGTGGTGAGGATCTCTGAGCGACATGGAGCCACGGGAGGGTCAGAGCAGAGGAGGGATATGATCTGAGCAAGTGTTAGCAGGGCCCCTGTGGAGCAGACCGAGGTTGGGGGAGGGAGCAGAAGCAGGGCAAGAAGGCCAGTGAGGAGGCTGCTGTGACAATCCAGCAGGTGATGGCAGGGGACAGGGCCTGCTTAATACCCCAAACTCCCAACTCTTACCCACAGGGCAGAGACTCACTTTCAAACTCCTTCCCACACCCCAGGTGGATTCCAGGCTGGGAGATGATGTGACCTCATCGCTCTGCACTCCCAGCCCCGTTCCCTACTTCCCCACGCCCCCCCAACCCCCACGCCCCAGGTGGCTCACTTTCTGGTCCCGGAGGCGCTCCCCGTGGATGACGTAGTGCCCCTGGCGGGTCCCCCCCTCGGGCCTGGCCCCTCGGACCCGACATACGCTCACCTGGCTGAGGCCCCCGCCCCCCACAGGCAGCCAGCCCCCACTGGAGTCATCTCGGGCCATCACCACGGCTCGGACCCGAACCATGTACCTGGAGGAGGTGGGGGACAGGGACAACACGGTCAGTGAGCTCCAATCCTGCTTGCTCATTCAGTGTTCCCCCAAGACTCGTCTCCCCTCTTCATCTCTCACATCTGGATCCAAGCACCCTTGGTGACCGATGCTCACTTTACTTTCCATGCCCACCTTCCCCCGATCCACACCTTCTCCCCCATCAACACCTTCCCCCATCCACACCTTCTCCCCATCCACGCCTTCTCCCCATCCGCGCCTTCTCCCCCATCTGCGCCTTCTCCCCTCCGCGCCTTCTCCCCCATCCGCGCCTTCCCCCCATCAGCGCCTTCCCCCATGCGCGCCTTCTCCCCCATCCGCGCCTTCTCCCCCATCGTGCCTTCTCCCCCATCCGCGCCTTCTCCCCCATCCGCGCCTTCTCCCCATCCGCGCCTTCTCCCCCATCTACGCCTTCTCCCCCATGCCCACCTTCTCCCCAGTGCCCCCCTTTCCCCCATCCACACCTTCTCCTCCATCTACATCTTCTCCCCCTCCCACACCTCCCCCATCCACAGCTTCTCCCCCTCCCACACCTTCTCCCCCATCCACACCTTCTCCCCCTCCCACACCTTCTCCCCCATCTACACCTTCTCCCCCATCCACACCTTCTCTCCCATCCACACCTTCTCCTCCATCTACACATTCTCCGCCTCCCACACCTTCTCCCCCATCTACACCTTCTCCCCAATGCCCACCTTCCCCCCATCCACACGTTCTCCTCCATCTACACCTTCTCCGCCTCCCACACCTTCTCCCCCATCTACACCTTCTCCCCGATGCCCACCTTCCCCCCATCCACACCTTCCCCCCATCCACACCTTCTCCCCCATCCACACCTTCCCCCCCTCCACGCCTTCTCCCCCTCCCACACCTTCTCCCCATCCACACCTTCTCCCTGATGCCCCCCTTCCCCCCATCCACACCTTCTCCCTCATCCACACCTTCTCCCCCTCCCACACCTTCTCCCCCATCTACACTTTCTCCCCCATCCACACCTTCTCCCCCATCCACACCTTCTCCTCCATCTACACCTTCCCCCCCCCACACCTTCTCCCCCATCTACACCTTCTCCCCCATGCCCACCTTCTCCCCAGTGCCCCCCTTTCCCCCATCCACACCTTCTCCTCCATCTACACCTTCTCCCCCTCCCACACCTTCTCCCTCATCCACACCTTCTCCCCCTCCCACACCTTCTCCCCCATTCACATCTTCTCCCCGATGCCCCTCTCTCCCCCATCCACACCTTCTCCCCCATCTACACCTTCTCCCCCATCCACAGCTTCTCCCCCATCCACACCTTCTCCCCCATCCACTTTCTCCCCATCCATGCCTTCTCCTCCATCCACACCTTCTCCCCCATCCACACCTTCCCCCCATCCACACCTTCTCCTCCATCTACACCTTCTCCTCCATCTACACCTTCTCCCCCTCCCACACCTTCTCCCCATCCACACCTTCTCCCCCATCCACACCTTCCCCCCATCCACACCTTCCCCTCCATCCACACCTTCTCCTCCATCCACACCTTCTCCCCCATCCACACCTTCCCCCATCCACACCTTCCCCCCATCCACACCTTCTCCTCCATCTACACCTTCTCTCCCTCCCACACCTTCTCCCCATCCACACCTTCTCCCCATCCACACCTTCCCACCATCCACACCTTCTCCTCCAACCACACCTTCTCCCCCATCCACACCTTCCCACCATCCACACCTTCTTCTCCATCTACACCTTCTCCCCCTCCCACACCTTCTCCCCCATCTACACATTCTCCCCAATGCCCACCTTCCCCCCATCCACACGTTCTCCCCACCCACACCTTCTCCCCCATCCACACCTTCTCCCCATCCACTCTTTCTCCCCCATCCTCACCTTCTCCCCCATCCACTCCTTCTCCTCCATGCCCACCTTCTTCTAGCATGGCTTCTTTCATCCTCACACCATCTCTTTTCTCCCATGCCTACCTTCTTCTCCATATCTACCTTTTCTCTCCATACCCACCTTTCTTTCCTTTCCCCATCTTTCCTGTCCCCACTCCTATAGCCTAGGTTTTCCACTTCCCTTCCCCCTCCTATTCATCCCCTATCAACCCTGTCTCCTTCTTCTCCCTCAGCACATACCCACAGCCCCACCCATCGTCCCCCTCACAGCGGGGTGCCTGCGCATATGTATTTTCTTAGAGCCCATCAGCTCAGCTCCAGTCCTCCCTACACTGCCTCCGCACCTGGCTGCCCAGGCCACTGGCTGGGTGAGAAACCCAGGCTCTCTTCCCCCCCACCCCTTCCCGGATTTATGAATGAGACCGGATGCAAAGCTCACTGAGTCACCCAGCAACGGGAGATGGGCAAGGAGCAGGGAGAGAACCAGAAATGGCCAGAGAGAGGCCGAAATGGAGATGGAGTCAGAGGAAGCCAGAAACGGGCGACCCAGACACATCCAGAGAGCATTTCATTCACAAAAATGAAGCCTGCTCCCTCAGGCCTCAGCCGAGGGAAGGCAAGGGGTAGAGATTGACCGGGGGGGGGGGGGGCGGAGGGGGCGGGGCGGGGGGACTGATCCCTCCTTCTCTCCCTCCCCGCCCCAGCATCCTTCAGAACCATCTTACCCCGCCCCCCAGCTCAGGGGACGCAGCCCTCCGCCCAGTAATTGGGATCAGCGTCCAGCCAGCCCCTCACTACCACCTAGAGCAGGGACCCTGGCGTCCCAGCCTTAGGGACCCAGGCAACGAGCTCTAGCCCCTTCCCCCACCTGCAGGCTGCCGGGTTCCCCGGCTCTTGGGGAGGGGAAGGGGCGGCTGCAGCGCCCCCAGCCCCTTTTTCTCAATGGGATGGGATTTTGTGAATGAGCAGTCACGTGATGCTGCTTCCTTTGTCCGCCCGCCTCCGCCGACAACAGGTGAAGCCGAGAAAGAGGGCAGGGGTCCCCGCAGGGCCTAGCTAGGATGGGACGCCGGGATTTCTGGGTGCCCTACGCTCCCCACACATGTTTCCCGGGGGGAGTGGTCCCCAGAGTTCCTCAATGGTGGGGTCCAGTACGGAATTTTATGAATGGGGCGTCCTCGGAGGAAGTCCAGGCCCCCCAAATGGAGACTGGTACCCCAAATGGCTGCCGCGCAGTTTAGGGGCCCCCACCCTCTTGTCCTCCCAGCCAGGGTTTTCGGGGTTGCCCCAATGGGCAGGGAGCGCAGCGCGGTCCTGGCCGCCCCCTCACCGTGACAGGCGGTCGGTCAGCCCCCGCCCCCTCGCCCCCTCGGCACCTGCCTGGGAGGCTCCGGCCGGGCTCCGAGCGGCGGCGACGTGGCCTCCTCCTCCTCCTCCTCCTGTTCGCTCCGGCTCCCTCGCTGGCTCCGGCGGCGCTAGAGACGGGCACCGGGAGCCGGAGCGAGGGGGGAGGGAGGGGGAACCTGGAAGACGGGTGGGGGGGGAGGGGGCGGCTTGGGGGAGGGGTGAGCGCAAGGCGGGCGCACTTGCCCGCTGGGTCCTAGAGCCCGGCACTGGCTCCTGCGAACAGCCCCCCAGCCCCCATTTTCTCAGGGTCCAGAGAGGACCCCCTACTTTCCCACCCATTCGCGCCATTGGTTCCTGAGGATTTGGGGAAGGGGTGGGGGACAGGGCCTGGTCTCAAGGTTCTAAACAGGAGGGTCTACGCTTAGGGTTCTCAATGGGAGGGGCTGGGTGCCTGGCAGGGTTCGAAAAGGGGTGGGGCGAGGAGGAAGCATCGCCAGGGGGCGGGGTCGGAGGACCTGGGAAGGAGAGGGCGAGGACGCGAAGGCGCGGACCGGCGCGTGCGTCACGGAGGGGCGGGTCCGCGTGGACAGGCCTCCTGGGCGGGCCCGAGAAAGGAGAGGGTCCTGGGAAGAGATGTTGCGGGGTCCTAAAAGGACGAAGTTTAGAAGTAAATTGTTGTAGGGGCGGGGCGCGTGAAAGACCCAAGGGGGTGGAGCTACGTAGCTGTGTCCGTAATGGGCGGAGCTTCGGGAGAGGACCTAACGGAGGGGGCGGAGCATTGTGAAGGGGCGGGGCCGAGGAGAACGTTCTAAAGGGGTGGGACCTAGGGCTCCAGGCCTGGGGGCGGGGAAGAAGACATCGGAGTAGTATTTCAGAGGGAGATCCAGGTTCGTAGGGGGCCGGGCTCAAGCTGGCTCATAGGAGGGCGGGGCCTCGAGCCCGGGGGCGGGGCCTAGATCTCGGGGTCCGCCCTCGCTGGCTCGCCCACCTTCCTTCACCCGCACCCCCGTTCTTTTCGGTTATTTTCTGCTACGGCCGTTCCCCGCCCTGCCCTGGGCCCAGGGGGCCGCAGTCTGATCTTCGGTCGGCTGGAGGAGTCGGTGAGTGGGAACGTCTGGGCGAAGGCGGGGCCGGGGCGGAGCTTGGGGAGAGGGGTGGGGCCTGAGCGTTGAGGCCTGCGGGTAGACCCCGAGCGGGAAAAGAACTTTAGGAGCGAGGCCTGAGGATCTGCCCATTTCCAGAGGGCTGGACCTCACCCAAGTGATGGACATAGAGAGAGAGAGGGATTGGAGGGTTATTGGTGAGGGCTGAGGGGTTAGCAGGACAAGAATACCCGGTATGAGTTAGCGGAGGCGGGGCTAGACCTGGGGGGGTGGTTGATGAGGCCCGATTCCTGACAACGGGGGCGGGACCAGGGGCGGGGGCGGGGCCTGAGCCTCCGTAGCCGGGTTAAAGCGCAGGGAGAGAAGTGTGAACTCCTTGTAGGCCGTATAGGCTACTGAGTACCGCCATCGTGAGTGATGTGGCCTGGGTGACTGACAGAAAAGCAGGCAAGAGCTGTGTCTTGGAGCCTGGAGACCGGGGATGTGATCTGAGGGACCAGCCAGGGGGACAGGGACCGACCCTTAGTACACTAAGGATGGGGCCTAAGTGTGTGAACAGCAGCTGTATGGGGTCACGGGGAAGAAAGCATGAGTGTCGAGAATGGATCTTGGAGGACAGGGGCGGGGCCAGTGCGGACGGGTAGGACCAAGTACAGTCAGCCTCGCGGGGGTCCCCGCATCCCTGGCAGACTGACTGGCGGAAGTTTTTCTGACTACAGTCCCCGACCTCCGTCAGAAATGGGGAACGTGCAGTCGGAGTCGTCCGCAGGCGGGGGCTCCCGAAAAGAGCAGGCCTCGGACCGCTCCTCCGACTCCCGCCGGACGTCCCTGGAGGAGCCCGAGGTCACCCCCTCCTCCCCGGCCATGCGCCTGGCTCGCGGGCTGGGCGTCTGGTTCCCAGGCAGCTCCGGGCCCCCGGGACTCCTGGTGCCCCCGGAGCCCCAGGCCTCACCCTCACCCCTGCCCCTGACCTTAGAACTGCCCTCGCCAGTGACGCCCCCTTCTCAGGAGGCGGCTGCGGCCGCGGTCTCCACACCACCCCCCTCCCCCCGTGGGGACCCTGATGCCCGCGCCGTCTAAGTGGCGAAAACCCGCGGGCACTCCGGTGCCCCGAATCCGCGGTCTGCTGGAGGCGAGCCATCGCGGCCAGGGCGACCCTCCGAATCTCCGCCCGCTGCCGCCTCCGCCCCGGCAACTAAGGCAAGAGGCCCCCGACCCTGTACCGAGGGCCCCAACCCCGATTCGGCGGCCCCTGGAGCCGCGGAAGCCGCCACCACCGCCGCTGCCACCTTCCAACTGGCAGCCCCCGGAGCGCAGAATCGCCCCCGCTCTGGCCACACCCGCCGCCGCCCCTGCAGAAAGCCAGGCGGGGCACAGCAGCGAAGGCCAGACGGCCGGCGGGGCCCGCGGAGGGGCGCCTCCCCAGGCCGGCGACGGCGAAACGGCCCGGCCAGCGGCCTCCGAGCCCGGCCTGAGCCTGCTGTGTAAAGTCACCTTCAAGCTCGGGCCCCCTCTGCCCCCTGCGGCAGCGTCGAGTTCCTTAGCGACCAAAGCCTCGCTCGGGGGCGGCGGAGGCGGAAGACTCTTCTCCGCCACCTCGGGCGCCATCTCTTACGCGGAGGTCCTGAAGCAGGGGCGCCTGGCGCCGGGGGCCTCTCGCTCCTCGGGAGAGGTCCCTCGGGGGGTTCAGGAAGCAAAGGGCGGTGATGGGGACGGCGAGGGGTGCTCTGGCCGACCCCCGGCGCCGGCGTCCCAGGCCGGCACCCTTCCGCCACCACCCTACACCACCTTCCCAGGCTCGAAGCCCAAATTTGACTGGGTGAGCCCTCCAGATGGCCCTGAAAGTCACTTCCGCTTTAACGGAGCCAGCGGAGGCGTCGGGTCGCCCCGACGGCGCGCGGCCGCGCTCTCAGGTCCCTGGGGCTCCCCGCCACCTCCGCCAGGGCAGACGCACCCGGCTCCCGGGCCCCCGAGGCCCGCGCCCGCCCCGCTGGCGCCGCCGATGTTTATCTTCCCGGCGCCCACCAATGGCAAGCCGGTGCGCCCCGGGCCTCCGGGCCCGCAGGAGTTGTTGCCGCCGCCGCCGCTGCCTCCGCCGCCGCCGCCACCCAAGGCACCACCCACGCCGCCTCCCGCGCCACCGCCCACACCGCAGCCGCCCGTGCTCCAGCCAACGCCGCTGCCCGCGGCGCTCCCGCCCACCCCAGGCCCGGGCCACGTGGAGTCAGCCCTGCCTCCCGCCCCTGCTCCCGCTCCGCCCCTCGCCTTGGCTGCTGAGCAGGCCCCGGCCCGGTCCTCGGCCCCGGCCCCATCTCCGGCCCGGGTCCCATCCCCGGCTCCAGCTCCCACTGTGGTCGAGCCATCGCCGCCAGCGTCCGCGCCCATCAAGGCCCGCACGCGCAGGAGCAAGGGTTCCCGCGCAGCCCGGGGCGCGACCCGTGAGAATGGCGCGCCTGGAGACGGTCCTCACGAACAGACTGCAGCTGCTGTGACTGCCAGCGGCGGTGGAGGGAGTGGTGGCGGCGGGGCCCCTCCGGCGGGGACGGCTAACACCGGCGCCGCGCGCCACTGGCCGCCCTTCCAGGTGCTTAACTCTTGTCCCTGCAAGTGTTACTGCCGCCACCAGCCGCGCCATCGTCGCCTGCCACGCAACGTGTCTGCCTGGTGAGGGGAAGCTGGGGATTAGGGAGGGGAGGGCCTCCTAAGAATACCCCTAGGAGGGGGGAACGCGACTTCCCAGGTTAGAGTCCCCTTCAGCCCTTAGGTGTTCTGACCCCGGCTGACCCTTGACCCTCCCTTTGGCTGCATTTCAAACCCAGCTGAGCTCCAACCCTTCAGGGCCAAGAAGGATCTTGACACTATACTGACCCTGGCAGGGCCCAGCCCTTGGTATCCAGACCTCCAAGCTGACCCTTGGCCCTCCTGTACTCTCTGGAGCCACCAGGGAAGGAAGCTGGTCCCAGCTGGCCCGACCCTATTCAGGGCCTTGACCCTGACCCTGAGGGCACCAAGAGGGCCCAGGTCCCAAGCTCCTCAGGAATGGGAGGGAGAGATGTCTTCTGGAACCAGAAGGGTATAAAATGCAGGCCTTCGAAGCAAGCCCCCAGCCTAGCCCCTCAGCTTGCAGACCCCTCCCTTCAGTCTGTGGCAGCTTCTCCCAACCCTGGGACCCAGGGCTCTGACCACCAGAGGGCACTGGTGCCCCCGTTCCTGAGCTGCAGACCCTGCTCCTGAGTCCTCAGATCCGGGTAGAGAGTGCATCATCCAGACCCCTCCCCCACACTGAATCTCAGCATCCAGGCGCCAGGGTGTCTGAATCACTGGGAGACCCTCTGCCCTGGACCCCTTGGAGCTCAGCTAAGGCCTGAAGTAGGGGTGGGGGACAGTCACCAACCCAGCCCCCTTTCCTAAGTTTAAGTGGATATAGCCCTGCCCTAGACTGCCTTTGGGATATTCAGACGTGGCCCCTTATACAGATGGGGCAAGTGAAGCCTAGAAGGGGTAAGGGCCTGGCCACATAGCAGGCCCTGCTGACTCTACCCTCCCCTAGGCTGAGCACGCCCACCAACCACCTGAGCGAGCCACCCTGGGTCGCCACCATCAAGCTGGCCGGCTCCCTGGTAGCCGGGCTGGAACACTACGACCTGCAGGCCACCCACTCCAACTGAGGGCACTCTGCGCAACGCCCTCTGCCTTCCCCTCCTTGACAATAAAATAACATCCAGATGCCTTGCTGCCAGTCGGTCACCTGCGAATGGCTGAAGGGGTGGGGCAGGGTGGCGGTCTCCATGAACATACCACGTCCCAGGACAGCATGGAGGATGCACGCAGAGCAGCAGTAAGGAGGTTCCACTCAGCCAGCATCCAGACTGACAGGCCCAGGGGTGAGATGGTCTCATTCCCCTTAAAACCGTTAGCCCCACTGCTGAGCTGACCTGGCGCCAAGCTCAGGGGTCCAGCACAGATCACTGTGGAAAGCAGCAGTGATCACTCCCAATTTACAGCTGGGGAAACTGACTCTGGAAGAGTTTCTTCAAAATCCCACATCCCACAAATGGCTCGGCCAGATTTGGACTCTGCCTTAAATGCCTTCTGGAGAAGCTCAAGGCAGGAAACATAGGCTGGAGACACGGGAGGTCCTAAGTCCCAGTCCTGGCTCAGGAAGGGTGGGAACCAGGGCAAGCCCACACCTTTCGTCCCACCGAGGTCTCAACTGGTAGCCCACAGACGGGTTCCATTTCGTACGTCATTTACAAAACTGGTTTAATTCATTGCAAACATTTGTAAAAACAGGACACTTCGCTCCCTCCATTGAAACACTCTGGTGCCTTGGCCTGGCCTTCCCGTGTGTCCCCAGCTGGCTGCAACAGTCCCTTCCCCCAGGGCCTGTGCTCTCCTGCAGGCCAGTGCCCCTGGAGTGGGCTGTTTGAGACCTTGAGCAATGGCCACTGGACAGAGGCTGACCCAGACACAGGGTTATCTCAGACCCCCAAGAACCCCCAAACCTCCCAGTTCTTCAGAGATAAGAACTTATCTCCCCACCATTCCACCCGGGGAGACAAGGGCCTCGGGAGACAAGGGCCTCGGAGAGAGAATGTCAATCCACTTTTATTGGAGGGGACCCTGGACTGCCACTGCTTTAAATAATGCAAGCCCTGCGCCCCCCCCCCCCCAGCCTGGGGGCTCAGACGATCATCTCCAGCTGCCGGGCATACTCGATGACCTGTTTGGCCAGTTCTGTGGAGGGGATGGTGGTGTCTTCCGGCTTCTGCTGCTGGCTGGCAAAGCTGTAGTAGTTGTTGAGGCCCAGGACCCACCCTCGCTGCAGGAAGGGAGGGACGAGAGATGGGTGGGGTGGCCACACGGGCTCCCTCCCCACCCCGCAGAGCCAGCACTGACTTCCGCCGGCCCTGGCTCAGTTTCCTCACCAACCCTTTCTACCCGCACGACTCTGGGCAAGTAACTCCACCTCTCTGTGCCTCAGTTTCTCCATGTTTAAGACAGGGACCCTCGTCACACACCTCTCGGGGTCTGCTGTGAGGATCTAGTGAAGCAACACCTCTGAAGCCCTGAGAATCGTGTTCGGCCGAGTAAACGATCACTAAATATCAGCAGTCATGATCACTCAAGTTCACTTCACTTCTTCCAGTCTGGTCTCAACCCTCCTCAGCCACCAGGGTCACCGCACCCCAGGCATCCGCATCTCCGGGGGCACCGACCCTGCACCAGTACCCGAGACCCAGTGGAGCAAAGGCCCGTGGGGAAAGCTGCAGCCTCCAAAGAATTCTGACACGGACAACAGCCAATGTGCGCTGGGCGTCCACCTCCACTGGTGCCAGGTGCCATGCTAGGCTCCTCCCACATTAACTCCTAGCCTCATCCTACGGATGGGGAAACTGAAGCTCAGAGGAGTTCGGTGACTTGCCGAGGTCACACAGCGGGATTGCAACATGGGGGTCTTGCTCCAGTGTCCCTCCAGGCCACCCCACACTGCTGTCAGGGAGCGCACCCCTTGGCCCCATGGCCCCGTGCCCCGCACCCCAGCCACCTTCTTGGCGTAGTCTGTCATCTTTTTGGATGTGTTGAAGAAGAGGATCCGGGTGGCCTCAGTGAAGAGGATTTTCTCATAGGCCTTCTCGATGCACCCAGCAATCTCGTCCCTGGGGGAAGAGGAGGGGCTCGTTACTGGGCACCGACAACCCTGCAGGCCGTTCTCCCTGACACGGGTCAGCCTTGACCCTTCAGCTCAGCACTGACAGCTGGACTCTGTCACCCGCCCCGCCGAAGCGGTCGAGGCCGGAGGGATGGGGAGCAGCCTGAGCAGAGCTGCGAAGCCAGGGCCACAGCAGGGCCCTCGCCCAGGCCTCCCGGACTCCCGGGCCCAGACTCTGAGTCCTGCTCGCAGCTGCGAGGACTCCAGGCTGTCTGAAACCCAGCCTGGGTCTCTTCACATAACACCCCCACGAGGGTGCTGCACCCCGTTTCTAGATCTGATTCCAAGGGGTTCCCTGTACCCGTCAAGAGGCATCGTGAGCAGTACCGAGGGAGGAAAACAGCAAAGCATCGAGTCACTGAGACAGGAGAAGGGGTTAGTTCCGGGGAGGACGCGTCCCTTTCTGAGAGATCTTATGTCTCAGGCCAAGTGGTGGGTACGTGGGTACTCATTATATTACTCCCTGTTCACTTTGCAGAGCCGAAATACTTCATAATTAAAAATCACCTAAACCCACCAAACTATCCCTCCTTGCTCCCGCCACGTCTCTGGGCTTGGCTTTGCCACCGAGGAATAGAAACCCATCTCAGTCTGGTGCTCTGCCCGAGTGAGCCAGCTCTGCCACCACCTGGACACCCTTTACTCCTCAAGGGACTTGTCAATGTCATGCCCAGCTGCCCATGTGATGTCACTCGTGCACACAGCAACCCGAGCGGCTGGCGGGACTTGATGGCCCCATTCTAAAGAAGGGAAACTGAGGGTTCCACAATTTAGGTGCCCTGAGGGAGGGCCCATGACTCAGGGGCTGGAGCACTTCCAAGAGCAGCAGCACAGCCCGTATCTGCTGAGCGCCGTCTGGGCACCAGACCCGTGCTCAGGGTCTGCCGTACACGGGCACACACATCAACAGCCAGGGCGAGGGGAGGCTGTCACCCACCATCTCATGGCCAGGTCCGGTTCACAGAAAAGGAGGACCGATGTGCGGAGCCTCCCCAGAGCACAGGCGGCCAGAATGGGATTCAAACCCAGGGCTGTCTGACTCCAGGCTCCGAGTTCTTCCCAAACCCCACGGGGCCCTGGCCCCCACGCACCGGATCGTGTCAAGCAGAATGTCGATGAAGAAGGTATAGCTCTCGGCAGGGATGTTGCCCTTGGCCAGGAACACCTTGTTGTAGCTGCCCTCCATGAGGTACTGCAGAGGCAGGGCGGGGGGGAGGGGATGAGCAAGAGGCAGCACGGGTGCCAACTGCTGAGGCCTCCCCCTCCTCCCAGTGCCTCCGTAAGCCCTGCCCTCCCTCCCATCCTCTCCCCATAGCCAATCCTCTCGTGAGGCCCCAGCTCCAGAAACCACTTCCTAACCTTAGGTACTAAGACTCCTCCCTGACCCTGCTCACCTTGGGTCACAAACACCGTCCTCTTTGCTGACCCTCAAACACACTCGCATGTTTCTGCCTTGGGACCCTTGGACTGGCTGCCCCCTCCACCTGGATCACCTCCCTGCAGATGTCCATGTGGTTAGGTCCTTCGCCCCTTTCCAGTCTTTCTGAAATTTCACCTTTCAGCAAGGCCTTCTCTGACCACCCTGATGAACGATTTCACCCCTGCCCCAGACGCTCCACCCTCTTCCTGCTTTATTTCCCTCCAGAGCACTTCACAGCTGACAGACCACACAGGTTACTTAACCTTTTTGTTCACTGTCTGCACCCTCACCCGAACGTCATCCCACAAGAGCAGGGGTTTTGTCTGTTTTGTTCACTGTACAGTCTGAAAACCAACCCCTGTGCCCGGCACATGGTTGAGCCTCAATGTTTGTGCGACGAATAAGCAAATGAGTCCACGGGCTGAAAGACAGGTGGGCCCTGCCCACTCCTCCAGGAAACCCTCCCTAATGTCCCTGCCCCGCCTCCTCTAGCCAGGCCCTCCCTTCCCCCAGCCTCACTTGCTCAAGGGACACAGGGTGCTTGATGTACACGTTGGTCTGGATGTCCTTGGCAGGCAGCCGCTCCAGCTCTGTGTGGAACTCCGCCACCCGGTTCTGGGACAGCAGGAAGAGAAGGTTGAGACCCAAGAGCTGGTGCATGTAGGCCGACTCGGGGAGCTGCTCCCTGCGGACCAGGTGGGGAAACCAAGGTAAGGAGGGCTTAGGTACCTACCGAGCCCCCAACTCCGGGCTCCAGGGACCCTGACGACTGCCCCATGCTGTCTCCTTGGAGAGGTATCAGGTCCTGGATTTTCAGGTGAAACTGAGGCCCAGAGAAGCACAAAAGTCACAAGTCACATAAGCCCAAGCAAGTGACCTCACTTCAGTAAAGTGACTTAGCCTCGATTTTCTCAGCTGTAAGATGGGTATCACCACAGTATCCATCTCATAGAGGTGGGTTAAATGAATAAGAGTTAAGTGAATTAAATGACTTAACCTAGGTAAAGTGATCAGAACAGTACCTGGCCCAAGCAAGTACTGTATAGTCACGTGCCACATAACTATGTTTTGATCAATGACGGACCACATATACGATAGTGGTCTCATAAGATCGGTACCATATAGCCTAGGTGTGTGGTTGGCGATACCATCTGGGTTTGTGTAAGTACACTCTGTGATATTCACACAACAACGAAATCACCTACGTCACATTTCTCAGAACGTATCCCCGTGGTTAAGTGACGTATGACTGCGTAAGTGTTAGCCGTGATTATAATGTTAAGAACCATCACCCTTACTTTAAGGGGGAAACTGAGGCTTAGGGACCTGAAGCCCCTTGTCCAAGACCACATAGTCAGCAAGTGGCAAAATTAGTTTCAAACTCAGGTAGATCTGACTTTTGATGTCAAATTCTGAATCGTTAATCCATGCAGGCACCACTGAGTTACAAAATCATTCCGTTTTATATTTATACATCAACAACCATCCAGTGAGTCCCTGATCTGGGCCTGGCCCCACACTGGGCAGTGCTGGGACACAGCAGTGACCAAGACCCCCTGCCTTTAGGAGGCTCAGAGTCCAGGGGGAAAGACATGGCCTGGATGGCTGGATGGAGGGGGTGAGGGGAAGCAGAGGGGTCAGGGCCTGGATGGGCCGGGGGGGCGCGGGCAGAGGGTCAGGGCTGACACATCATTGAGGCCACAGGAAAGAGCTTGTTCTGGAGCCTGAGAGCTATGGAGAGCCATGACAGGTTCTAAGCAGGGGATCAACATGGTCAAATTTTAGTGTCACAAAGATCCTACTAGCTGCTAAGGGGGGTGAATCCAAGGGGGCAGGCTGGGGCCAGGTGAAAGTTAATGGTGGCCACACTCTGTGGAACTGTAGTTTGGGAAGGTAGATGGGGGAGACAGGTGGGAGGCCAACAGAGATGCGACGGTACAATCCCAGACTCGGGACCTGCAGCCTCTAGGGATGGAGCTAGGCAAAGGGGGAGTCCCCAAGTGAAGGAAGATGACCCAAGTGGCTGGAGAACCAGGGATAAAAAAGCTGCCACATAACAACCCCCCACCCCCCAAGCAGGGGCAGGGCCCATCCTCACTTGTAATCGAAGTAGTAGCATTTGAGCTGGGCCATGTATCGCTCAAAGGAGGGGATGTCCTTGCGCAGGATGCTCCACTGGGCCCCGATCTCCAGGATGTCACCTGTGGGTGACAGGGTGGGTTCTCAGGAAGTGACTGAGTCCCTTGCCTGACCACCACGGCTGCGATTCATGCCACCACCCCCAGCATGTCACCCCCCACCAACTCCAGTGACACTCACGGGCCAGAATGAGCTGCTGTTTGGTCAGTTTGGTCCCTGTGGTTGGCAGGAAGTTGAGCTCCAGCAGAACCAGCTGACAAGGAGGACAGGGAAGGAAAGAAAGATGATGGGATTTCAAGTTCAGGTTACTTACCTCTTCTAGGCTTTGTTTTCCACCTAGAAGATGGGCTCATTATCATCCCTGACTCATAAGGTTATTCTAAGTATTAAAGACGTCAGTCCTCAGAAAACACCCAGAATAGGACCTGGGCACATTCTGGGTGCCCATTTAGGATGACCTCAGATAACAATTACTCACAGCCTCACTGGGGAAACAGGAGACACGCTCCGTGCCTGACTCAATGGACGCAAAGGGGTGGGGGGGCAGGAGCACCTTCAGTTCTTCGCAGACCTTTCCCACACTCTGCTGGGTTGGGCCCAGCTACCCCGCCCCCAAATCTACAGCAGGGAGGGAGGGGCGCTGACCTCCCCCCACAGCCCAGCCCACACAGCACTTTTTATCACACACCCGCACAGCAACTTGCTCCAGCCCACTGCGTTTGTACTCCTTCCCAAACACGCTTGGTCTGAAGCACCCTGAGCTCCATTCCAGTCCTCTATGATAAGATTATTTTTTCTAGGTTTAGTCCTGCGCTCACAATTTGGCTGGTCCCCCACCCCGCACAGATGCGTCCTAAGCCCCAGATCTCTCAGACCCCAATTTGGCTTGGTCTTAACCACACACCCCATTATCTCAGCCTCCTTCTTTCATCACCCTGTCCAAGCTTCATTCCCCACTTGGTCTCATCCAGAACCAGCCATCAGAAAAACTCCGACACCCCCAGCCTGCCCCCGCAGCCAGCCAGGCCTCCAGGCCCCAAATTTTAACCTCTCGCTGGGTTGTGCTCTGCATCGCCCCCACCGCGGGGCCGCACTGCTCCACTCCAGGCCCCTATCACTTCTTCCCCCTCCAGCCCGCACTTAGGCTGTTCCGAATCCTTCACCCCGCGGGATCCCCCAGCCCGTCTGGGTCCCGTGGGCAGCGCGGCCACCCCGCGGGCGGAGCTCGGCTCGGTCCGGAGCCCTCGGAGCGCCCTCCGCCCAGCCCTACCTTGAGCCGGCCCAGCTCCTCCCCGCACTTGCTCAGATTGGGGCTCTTCCGGTTCCACTCGCCCTTGAGTTGCTCGTACATGCCGGCCGCGGCCTGCAAGATCGCGCCCGAGGCCGCCGCAGGTCCCGAGCTCGAGGCCCCGTTCACCGCCGCGGCCGCCATCTTCCGTGATGCGGCAAACCGCCGCCCCGACTTACGGCAGCGCCGCCGGCTGACGCTCGCCCGGCGGAAGTGGGGCCGGGAGGCGGGGCCCGGGCCCGGGGGCGGGGCTACGGCCGCCTGCCTCCGCCCACCGCCGTCAGCTGTCTGCCGCTGTCGGGGAGATGCCCTCGGAGCCCGGCCCTTCATGAACGCGTCCGTCGGAGCTCCGCCTCTGCTGTCGCTCAAGATGGTGACCGCAGTCGCCTCCTGCCCTAACTGAAAATGGGAGCGGTCGCAACGCCTCCCAGCCGCCCGCAATCAATATGGCTACCCTGGCTTCAGCGTGGGCGTTCGGGACGCTACGTTTTTGTCTTGGAGGTTCCACTTTCGCGGCAGCTCCTCTAAGCCAAGAGGTGGCGACGGTGGGGCCGTGTGGACGGATGTGTTATTCTTCCCATGTTATAGACAGGATTTGAGGGGGTCAGGTAACCTTCCAAAGGACTAACAGCAGACATTCAAAACCAGGTCTTTTCCTCTAGTCTCTCAGTGCACCCTTCCAGATTTTCTCCAAGCTTATACAAATGCACACAAACTTTACAAAAATCAGTCTTATGGCTTCAAAGGTCATGTATATGTGGAGGAGTCCCAATTTTTTATCCCTACTCCTGATTCCTCCATATATATCACACCTGCCTATTCAACATCTCCACTTTTTCTCAAACCCAACTCTTTCTCCATCATTTAGATTGTCAGCTCCAGGACAGTAGCAATATTTATTGATTTTCTTTGCTGCTGTATTCCCAGCACGTGGTAGACAATAACTATTTGTTGAATGAGTGAATGAATGGATATGTAAACTAAGTAGGGTCTTCACAAAATTTTTTAAAATAAAACTGGATCAGACTATACATATTTTCGAAAAAGCAACGTGCTTTATAGCAATAAATTAAGACATCTCTGGAAATCAATGGACAAATTTCCAACACAAAAAAACCTGGCTGCATAATATTCCACAGTATGAATATACCACGACTCATTTAAGGGTTCCCATGTTGCTATTTCGGTTTTTTGTTTGTTTATTTGTTTGCCACTGCTAACAATGCTACAATAAAGATCCTTAAATGCATTTCCTTGAATACAGTTTTATTTCTAAGGGACAGGTCCTAAGAAGTCAGATTACTGAGTCAAGATATGCTTACTTTTTATTAGTAGATATCAAAAGATTGCTTTCCCAAGTTGTAGCAGTTCACAGTTCCACTGGCAATGAAACAGTGAGGGCAGATTCACCACTACTGACCTTTATAGCTTCTCTTTCATTGTGTCCGTCTGATAGTGGACAAGCACTAGTGTTTTGTTGCTTTAGTTTGCATTTCCAGACCAATGAGGTTGAGCATCCTTTCCTGTGTTTACTGAACATTTGAATTTCCTCTTCTCTGAAATTTTCTGTGGGGTTGTTGCATTTTCCCATATGTGTTTAGGCACTTCTGCATATTAGAGAGAAAACCTTTTGGCAAATCTGTTACAGTTATCTTCTTTGGCCTACTGTTTATCTCCTGAATTTATTTATTTATCTTTTGCAGTGCCAAACTTCATTTTCATGTAGTCAAATTTATGTAATGTTCCCTTTGTGACTTGTCAACTTAAAAAGCAAATTCACCTGTTATTTTACCCTCAAAATGAGTTTATTCAGGAATAACCAAAAGAATTGCAAATCGGGATGTGCATGCTATGGCCAAACCATAAGCAAACCAGAAAAACAAAGGAAGGGAGCTTCCCTTTATAGAGAAAAAGGGGGAGTAGGGAGGGGTTGTTCTACAGGAAAGTCCACTGGGTGAAAGTAACAGTTGGAACCGGCAGTGGCGTCTCATTGGCTGAGCTGACGTGTTTCCTTTTGGCTGGGCTGCTGCAAGGTGGGGAGAGAAGACTCCCTTCAGTAGTAAAGTAGTTGTACTTCCTATCGGAAGATGCAAGGACACGTAGGCGAATGTGTCTTCCCGTTTGAAGTAATTGACCATGTGTGATAGGGCGTGAGAGCTCCCCCTACAGGCCTTCCAACTCCAATTTAGGTGAGATTTCTTTTGTTAATTTCCACAGAGGTCTGTATTTTCCGTCTTGGTTAGGAAGTTCTCTCGATGCCGAAGTAAAACAAATACTCTCCAGATTTTTTGGTAAAATATTTCTGTTTTTCCGCGTGTAATTTTTATTAATCTTGAATTAACTTTTTCACATGGTGTGAAGTAGGAATCCAAATTTGATTTCATCCTCATAGTCAATTTTTCCAGAACCATTTATTAAATAAACCATTGCTTTCCCACCAAAATGAAAGACATTTGTGTCCTATATTAAATCGCTTCAATAATCAGGCACATTTTAAACCATCTATTATACTCTACTAGTCTATATTTATTCTTGGTAAATACCATACTGTTTGACATACATATAGCATAAAGCATATATATCATATATATCACATATATATATCACAGTGATATATATATATCACTATTTTGTTGAGGTGAAATTCACATAATATAAAATTGACCATTTTAAAGTGAACGATTAGTACATTAGTACAGTGGCATTTAGTACATTCACAGCGTTGTGCAAATACCACCTCTGTCTACCTCCAAAACATTTTTATCACCACGAAAGGTAACCCCATGCCCCTTAAGCTGTTGCTTCCCCTTCCCTTCTTTTTCCTTTTCCCTGGTAATCATCAATCTGCATTCTGTCTGTGTATGTACCTGTTCTGGGTATTTCATATAAATGGAATCATACAATATGTGACCTTGTGCACCTGGCTTCTTTCACTTAGCGTAATGTTTTTGAGGTTCATAGATGTTGCAGCATGTATCAGTACTTCATTCCTTTTCATGGCTGAATAATATTCCACTGTATGGATATACCACAATTTGCTTACCTTTCATTCATTGATGAACATTTGGGCTGTTTTCACCTTTTGGCTTTGTGAATAGTGTTGATATGAACATGCATGTACATGTACTTGTTTGAGGACAGGTTTTCAATTCTTTGGGGTGATATACCTAAGAGTGGAACTGCTGGATGATATAGTAATTCTATGTTCAACTTTTTGAGGAACCAACAAACCGTTTTCCACTTAACCATTTTACATTTCCATCAGCTATGTACAAGGGTTCCAATTTCTCCACATCCTCATTGATCCTTGTTGTATCTGTTTTTTTTTTTAAATTATTATAGCCATCCTAATAGGTATAAAGTGCTATCTCACTGTGGAATTTATTTGCATTTCCCAATGGTGTTGAACATCTTTTCATGTGCTTATTGGCCATTTATATATCTTCTTGGAAAAATGTCTATTCAAGTCCTTTGCCCATTTTTTAATTGGGTTATTTGTGGTTGAGTTGTAGGAGTTCTTTATATCTTAGACATTCATTTTTATCAGATAATTGATTTACAAAGATTTTCTCCCATTCTATGAGTTGTCTTTTCACTCTCTTGATAGTATCCTTTGATTCACAAAAGTTTTTAATTTTGATGAAGTCCAATTTATCTATTTTTCTTTGTTGCCTGTATTTTTGGTTTCATATTTAAGAAATCATTGCCTAATCAAAGGTCAAGATTTCCCCCTGTATTTTATAGTTTTAGCTCTTAAATTTAGGAATCTGATCCATTTTGAGTTAACTTTTGCATATGATATAAGGAAAGGGTCCAACTTTATTCTTTTGCATGTGGATGTCCAGTTCTTCCAGTACCATTTGTTGGAAAGAGTGTCCTTTCCCCATTGGATGGTCCTGGCACCCTGGTCAAAAATCAATTGGCTATGTATGTGAAGATTTATTTCCGAGCTCTCTATCCTATTCCATTGGTGTATATATCTGTCTTTATACCAGTACCACACTGTTTTGATTACTGTAGCTTTGCAGTTGAAAATTAGGACATCTGAGTCCTCCAATTTTGTTCTTCTATTTCAAGATAGTTTTGGCTATTCAGCGTCCCTTGCAATTCCATATGAGTTTTAGGATGGGTTTTTCTATTTCTGCAAAATTGCCACTGGGATTTTGATAGAGATTGCACTGAATCTCTATATCACTTTGCGTCCTGTTATTGGCTAAAGTGTGTCCTCCCAAAGTGTGTATGTTGAAACCCTAACCCCCAGTACCTCAGAATGTGACTGTATTTGGAGATATGGCCTTTAAAGAGGTGACTAAGTTAAAATGAGACCCCCATTAGGGTGGGCCCTAATCCACTCTGAAAGGAGTCTTTATAAAAAAGAGGAAATTTGGACATGCAAAGAGACACCAGTGATGCAACCACACAGAGAAAAGGCCATGTGAGGGCACAGTGACAGGGCAGCCATCGGCAAACCAAGGAGACAGGGTTCAGAAACCAAACCTGCTGACACCTTGATTGAACTTCTAGCCTCCAGGATTGTGAGAAGATAAATTTCTGTTATTTAAGCTACCTAATCTGTGGTATATTGTTATAGCAGCCCTAGCGTGTAGTATTGTCATCTTAACGATATTGTTTTCCAATTCACGAATGTGGAATGGCTCTCCATGTGTTTAAGTCTTCTTTAATTTCTCTCAGTCATGTTTTGTAGTTTTCAGTATACAAGTCTTTCACCTTTTTGTATAAGTTTACTCTTAAATATTTTATTCTTTTTGATGTTGTTGTAAATAAAATTGTTTTTTGAAATTTCCTTTTCAGATTGTTCATTGCTAGCGTATAGAAATACAACTGATTTTTGCATGTTGATTTTGCATACTACAACTTTGCTGAATTCCTTTATTAGCTCTAACAGTTTTTTGGGTGTGGATTCTACACATAAGATTGTGTCATCTGCAAACAGAGATAACTTTACTTCTTCCTTTCCAATTTGGATGCCTTTATTTATTTATTTATTTTTTCTTGCCTAACTGCTCTGGCTAGAACTTCCAGTACTGTGTTAAGTAGAATAGGGCATCCTTATTGTTCCTGATCTTAGGGGAAGGCTTTCAGTCTTTCACCACTGAGTAGGATGTTAGCTGTGGGATTTTTATATATTACCTTTATCACGTTAAGGAAGTTCCCATCTAATCCTAATTTATTGAGTTTTTTTTTAATTATCAAAGGGTGTTGGGTTTTGTCAAATGCTTTTTCTGCATCAATTGAGATAATCATGTGGTTTTTTTCCTTCATTCTATTAATGTGGTGTATAACATTGATTGATTTTTGTATGTTGAACTACTCTTACATTCCAGCGATAAATCCCACTTGGTCATAGTGGATAATCCTTTTAATGTGCTGATGAACTTGGTTTGGTAGTGTTTCACTGAGGATTCTTGCATTTATATTCATGAGGGATATTGGCCTTTAGTTTTGTGTTCTTGTAATGTCTTTATCTGGCTTTGGCATAAAGGTATACAGGTAAAAATAAATTAGGAATTGTTCTCCTCTCTTCAATTTTTTGGAAGAATTTGATAAGGATTGGTGATAATTCATCTTTAAAAGTTTGGTAGAATTCACCAGTAAAGTCATCTGCCCCTAGGCTTTTCTTCATTAGGACACTTTTTTATTATTACAGAATCAATCTCTATTTGTTGTAGATATATTCAGATTTTTTATTTTTTCTTGAGTCAGTTTTGTTACTTTATATGTTTCTAGGAATTTTTCCCCTTCATCTAGGTTATCCCATTTCTTGGTGTACAATTGTTCATAGTATTCTCTTATAATCCTCTGTTACTGTAAAATAGGTAGTAATGTCCCCACTTTCATTTCTAATTTTAGTTGAGTCTTCTCTCTTTTGTTCATAATTGGTCTTGCTAAAGGTTTGTCAATTTTGTTGACCTTTTCAAACAACTAAGTTTTATTTTCATTGATTTTCTCTATTGTTTTTCTATTCTCTATTTCATTCCTTTATTATTTACTATTATTATCTATTTCAATCTTTATTATTTCCTTCCTTCTACTAGTTTTGGGTGTAGTTTTATTTTTCTAGTTTCTTGAGGTATAGAGTTAGGTTATTGACTTGAGATCTTTCTTCTATTTTAATGTAGGTGTTTAATGTTATAAATGTCCCTCTTAGCACTGTTTTTGCTGCCTCCCATAAATTTTGGCATGTTCTGATTGGGTTTTCATTTTTTTCAAGGTATTTTCTAATTTCCCCTTGTGATTTCTTCTTTGAGCCATTGTTTGTTTAAGAGTGTATTGTTGGGGCCGGCCCGGTGGCGCAGCGGTTTAGTCCGCGCTTGGCAGCCCGGGGTTCGCAAGTTCGGATCCCGGGCGCCCGCCGACGCACTGCCTGTCAGCCATGCGGTGGCGGCGTCCCATATAAAGTGGAGGAAGATGGGCACAGATGTTAGCCCAGGGCCAGTCTTCCTCAGCAAAAAGAGGAGGATTAGCAACGGATGTTAGCTCAGGGCTGGTCTTCCTCACCAAAAAAAAAAAAGAGTGTATTGTTTAATTTCCACAGATTCATGAATTTTCCAGTTTTCCTTCTGTTAATTTCTAGTTTCATTCCATTGTAATCAGAAAGGATACTTTGTATGATTTCAATATTTTTCATTTTATTAAGACATATTTTGTGGCCTAATGTATCATCTATCTTGGAGAATATGTATTCTGCTGTTGTTGGGTAAAGTGTTCTTTATATGTCTGTAGGTCTAATGGGTTTGTAGCATTGATCAACTACTCTATTTCCTTATTGATCTTCTTTCTGGTTGTTCTATTCATTATAGAAAGTGGAGTATTGAAGTCTCTAGCTGTTATTCAGAACTATCTATTTCTCTTTTCAATTATATCAATTTTTGCTTCATATATTTTGGGGTTCTGTTTTTAGGTGCATATATGTATAACTGTTATATCTTCTTGTTGGATTGAACCTTTATCAATATATACTGCCCTTCTTGGTCTCTTATATCCTTTTTTGACTTAAAGTCTATTTTGTGTGATAATAATATAGCCACCTCAGCTCTCTTTTGGTTACTAATTGCACAGAATATCTTTTTCCATCCTTTTGCTTTTAATCTTTTGGGTCTATAAAATGAGTCTTTTGTGGACAGCACATAGAAGAGGTGGGCCATGTTTTTTTTAATCTAATCTGCCAATCTCTGCCTTTTAATAAGACACTCTAACCTATTTACATTTAAAGTAATTGCTAATAAGGAAGGATTCACTTCTGCCACTTAGCTATTTGTTTTTCGTTCCTCAGTTTCTCCATTATTGCTCTTTAAAAAAATCTAGTTGATTATCTGTAGTGTCCATTTTCATTCCCTCCTCATTTCCTTTCTGTATATTTTTTAGTTATTTTCTTAGTGGTTACCTTGGGGATAACAATTAACATCCTAAACTCATAACACCTTGGTTTGAAAAATATCACATTAATTTCAATAGTATACAGACACTCTGCTCCTAAACATCTCCACCCCTCCCCCTTTATATTGTTATTGTCACAGATTACATCCTTATACATTGTGTGCTCATTAACTTAAATTTATAATGACTGTTCTATGCAACTGCTTTTTAAGTAATATAGGAAAGAGAGTTACATCTCAGTTCCCCCTCCCTTCACCTTGACCTGGACGCTCACTCAAGGCTGTAAGTTAGGCCACTGTAGGACTCAGCTGATATGTTTCCAATCTGTCAGGGATCACTGGTGTTTACTGCATGATGTTCAGTGTCTTAAAAATCATTGTTTCATGTATTTTGTCTGTCTGTTTGTTTGTTCAGGTATGAGGGTAAATCCAGTCCCTGTTACTCTTGGCCAGAAATGGAGATGATGATATTTATTTATTTATTTATTGTTCTTTTTTTTATTGATGTCAATAGTTTATAACATTGTGGGGTTTTAGTTGTACATTATTGTTTGTCCATCACCATGTGGATGCATCCCTTCACCCCTTTTGCCCACCCTCACACCCCTTCCCCTTGGTAATCACCAATCAGTTCTCTCTGTCCATGTGTTCATTTATATTCCATATATGAGTGAATTCATGCAGTGTCTGTCCTTCTCTCTCTGCCTTATTTCACTTAACATAATACCCTCTAGGTCCATCCATGTTGTTGCAAATGGGACAATTCTGTCTTTTCTTATGGCTGAGTAGTATTCCATTGTATATATATGTATAATATATATATAATATAATATATAATATGTATGTATAATATATATATGTATATATGTATAATACAATATATATATACATTGTATATATATGTGTGTATATATATATATATATATATATATATATATATATATATATATATATATACACCACATCTTCTTTAACCAATCATCAGTCAAGGGACACTTGGGTTGTTTCCACTTCTTGGCTATAGTGAATAATGCTGCAATGAACATAGGGGTGCATAAGCCTCTTGGGGTGGTTGATTTCATGTCCATTGTGTAGATGCCCAAGAGTGGGATTGCTGGATCATAAGGTATTTCTATTTTTAATTTTTTGAGGAATCTCCATCCTGTTTTCCATAGAGGCTGCACCAATTTGCATTCCTACCAGCAGTGAATGAGGGTTCCCGTTTCTCCACAACCTCTCCAGCATTTGTTGTTTTTTTGTCTTGGTGATTATAGCCATTCTAACGGGCGTCAGGTGATATCTTAGTGTAGTTTTGATTTGCATTTCCCTGATGATTAGTGATGTTGAACATCTTTTCATGTGTCTATTGGCCATCTGTAGAAGATGATGATATTTAAAACAGATGTTGACTTGGCTGATGCAGGATTATGATCTGTTCCTCTGGACCACGAGGCGACTTGATGGAATCCTGGTGCCAGTGCACAGAATTTCTCAACTTTTGTGGGAACATCCTTAGCCAGCAGAACTTGCACACGTGGATGTTGCCAACTCTGGCTGCTATTGTCAGGGTTTCCTGTCATTTAGAGTTGATTACTCTTTGATATTTTGTGGAAAAGGCTGCTAGCCAAGATCAGGTCCAAAATTTCCCTCTGTCGTGAGTAAAGATTCATACATACTTGTGTTATTGTTAGAAACATTCATAGAATGTATGTGTCCCACCCAGTCTAAGGACACGCACCTTCTCAATCACTTGTTTAAGTCTAGCTTTACCATCTTTCAGAAGATTGTATAGTTTCTTCACTGAAGACCTGCTCTTCTCCAGACAAATGTATTCCTAGGTATTTTTTATTTTGTTTGGCTATTGTGAATTGGAGAAATCTTTTCATCTTGAACCTTTTGTTCTAGTATCAAGAAAAGCAGTTGATTTTGTACAGCTGTCCTATATACAGAAACCTTTTCAAATTGTCTTAATTAGTTTAGGTTTCCTTTCTTACAGGAGTCACTTGGATGTTTTAGGTACACAACATTTCTTCTGCATTTACAATAGTTCCCCCTATCCACAGTTTTGCTTTCTGCTGTTTCAGTTACCTGCAGTCAATCGTGGTCTGAAAATATTAAATGGAAAATTCCAGAAACAAACAATTCATGTTTTAAATTGCGTGCCATTCTGAGTGGTGTGATGAAATCTCGTGCTGTCCCACTCTGTCCCACTTGGTATGTGAATCATCCCTTTGTACAGTGGATCAACACTGTATACACTACCCACCCGTTACTTAGTAGCCACGTCAGTTATCAGATGGACTGTCATAGTATCGCAGTGCTTGTGTTCAAGTCACCCTTATTTTACTTAGTAATGGCCCCAAAGGGTAAGAGTAGTGATGCTGGCAATTCAGATATGCCCAAGAAAAGCCATAAAGTGCTTTCTTTAAGTAAAAAGGTGAAAATTCTTAACAAGGAAAAAAAAAAACTCGAATGCTGACTTTGCCAAGATCTACAGTAAGAACGAATGTTCTGTTTCTGAAATTGTGAAGAAGGAAAAAGAAATCTGTGCTAGTTTTGCTGTCGCACCTCAATATGTATGTATAGGAAAAAACATAGTACATATACAGTTTGGTACTATCTGTGGTTTCAGGCATCCCCTGGGGTCTTGCAACGTGTCCCTCAAGGCTAAGGGGGGACAACTGTAGAGATAATTTTTGCCTTTCCTTTTCCAATGTGTAGAGTTATTCTTTTTCTTGTCTTATTACATTAGCTACAAACCTCCAAACACAATGTTGGAAACAATGACGAGAGGAGCCATTCCTGTTTCATTCCTGATTTTAATGAAAACAGCTCTGGCATTTAACTACCATATGTCATATGCCATCTGTCCTTGGTAATCAGGTAATTTGATAATCATGTTCAAGTAGTTTCCCTATATTTCTATTTGACTTAGAATTTATGTAAGGAATGGATGTTGAATTTTTTAAAAAGCCTTTTCAGGCACCTATTTATGTCATCACCCATGTTTGCACACCTGAGCCTCTGTTTCTTCATCTGTGAAATGGAGATAATGACAGAACTTTCCTGATAGAACATGATGGGGATTACTGGACAATCCAAGAGAAGAGATCTGCTATGGACTGAATGTTTGTGTGCCCCCCCCCCCAATTTATAAGTTGAAACCTAACTCCCAATGTAATGGTATTAGGAGGTGGGGCCTTTGGGAGGTGATTAGGTCATGAGGGTTAAGCCCTCATAATTGAGATTAATGTCCTTATGAAAGAGACCCCGGAGACCTCCCCCACCCTCCTCACCACAAGGACACAGAAAAAAAGACAGCTGTCTGTGAAGCAGAAAGCAGATCCTCACCAGACGCCAAATCTGCTGGCACTTTGTTCTTGGACTTCAGCCTCCATAACAGTGAGAAATAAATTTCTGTTGTTTATAAGCCACCTAGTCTGTGGTATTCTGTTACAGCAGCCTAAACATTCTAAGATAGGTCAAAAGAGGATATTATCTCAGCACAACTAATTTTGTTGATAGATGAGTCTGTACTGCTATTGCGCCATACTGCTTGGCCATCCCTGACCTCCCTCCTGAGCCCCAACTTCCTGTGGCCTCCCAGATAGCCTCCTCTAGAAGTTTCTCGGACCTCCCACATGCACCATTTGGCCTCAGTATCTACCCCAAACCTGCTCCTCCCTGCACCTTATCTCAAGGGTAGCCTCTTTGTCCTCCAGTCTCCAGGGCAGGGCCCTGGGCCATTTCCTAAATGCCTCCCTCACTCCCACTCTCTCATGGCCTGCCAGCCCCACGGCATGTCCACTAGGCCTCCTGAGCATCTCTCCACCTGCCCCCTCCTCTCCTCCCTACAACAGGCTTTGGTCCAGCACCACCCTCTTCTGCTCAGGTCCCTGGCCTCCTGCCTCCCTGGGATCTCTGTCTCCAGTCCTGAGCCATCCTCCACAGGGCAGCCAGGGGCACGTCCTTTGGCTTCCCACCTCTGATAATTCCCAAGCTCCATAACATGACCTCAGTGGCCTTCTCTGCTCTGGGGCTATGCTGTCTCATCATAGACAAGCTGGTCTGGCTGTTGGCCCTGGTGTCCCCTCAGGGTGTGTGTCCCCTGGGCCTCTACTCTTGGAGTGGAAGAATGGAGGGGGATGGTCAGAGGACTTCCATAGTTACCTCACCCAAGACCTCTGGGAAGGGGCTGGAGTCGAGCCTATTGGGTGGACAGGGAGTGGAGTACAAAGGCACATTTGCTTTTTGCCTTTCAGTCCCCCTTTCCCCTTCTTGACAGCACATTTTCCTTATAAGAACTGCCCTTCCCTACAAATAAGCAAGAGATTAGGGTGGGACTGACAACCCTCAGGATGGGGGTGGGCTCTGACTGGTTTAAACCAATCAAGCTCCCATCCCTCAGGCAGTATGGGTGGTGAAGTGGTGAGCTTATGACCCAACCCCATCCAATCTGAGTAACTGACACGGCTTTTGCCTGGGAATGTTGGACTCCACTCCTCCTTTCTCTGGACCATAAGAAATGTGGATGTGCAGCTTCAAACCATGAAGGGGGGTGGCCTGAGGTCACAGGCCACATTCAGAGGAGGGCAGAGCAGGGAAAGCTACAGAGAAATGGAGCAAGAATCCTCCGGACATTGAGGACTTCTGGATCAAACTGCACCTGAAGCCTGTATTAACAAAGTCCATAAATTACCACTTTCACGTGGACTATTTGAGTGAGATCTTTGCTATTTGCAACTAAAACAAAAATCCTGATCTCTCAGAGTCCCTTCCTTAAGCTAGACGCTAGATAGGTGTTGACATTCAAAATATTTAATGACCAGTACTAAACCTGGATCTGAACAAACAGAACAGACTACAGGCCATAGCTACGGCCCTGGGTCTTGGAGGACCTGCTGGAATGTAGGGAGGTTGAGGGCACCTGGGGAGGGGCTGAGTTGGCAGGCACACAGAGAAGCCACTGCTTACCACCTCGCACAGAGGATTTTGATACTCTAGTGACCTACGTGGCTGTGTGGTACAAACTAACTGAACAGGAACGCTTACAGGACCCCCAGCTGGTCTTGAAATGAGGCTTTATTTGGGTCTGAAGGAGAAGTGAAAATTCAAGCAAAACAAAGAAAGGCCTGCGATGGGTGACAGGCTGCACTTCCGAGATGGCCCAGGAAGTGAGGGCCGAGGGTGGGCGGGGGTCGGGGCAGGCAAGAGGCTCAAGTCAGCGACTTCTTCCTCAAGGTGTCCTTGGGTTCCGCCACATTCTCCTCGGCCACCATGGACATGACTTTGGAGCTGACCCGAGAGCCGACGCTGGATTTGGTCCAAGCTGTACTGCTGTAGACTCTGGAAGGGGTGACGTAGGTGTCGTAGGACTCTGAGGCGACGATGTTGTTGATCTTCCAGCGGAGCACGTTGCAGGCCTTCACCATGACGGGCAACAGGAGGCAGAAGATGACGTGGAGGACCACCAGGCCGACAAACACGCTGGCCGACACCTGCAGGCCCCACACGACGGCCGTGGGTGGGCGGCCTGGGACCCCGCCCCGCAGGGCAGCTCCCAGCAGCCACTCACCATGAGGATGAAGAGGGCCCGCTTGGCACTGAGTGGGAGCCCGTGGATGTGCAGCAGGAAGGTGAGCTGGTAGTCGCAGTAGGTGCTCTTGTCCACACCTCTGGGGGGGATGGGGTGCAGGATTGGGGCAGGGGTCGGGCACCCCACAGGAAGCCCCTGCACCCACATGAGCCCCACGCCCGGCTCACCTGTTGCTCACCAACACCTTGAAGAAGAACTCGGGGGCGAAGATGCTGTGGGGAACGGTGTCATGGCACGGCGAGTTCTCCAGACACAGCCACCTGGGGGCCCAAGTTCGGGCACTTGTGTGACAAACCACACCTGGCACGTGCCAACCCCTGATTTCTCCCTCCACTCCAAGAACTCCGGGCGAGCCCCCACGAGGTGCAGTCTCACACCTTCTGCCCTGACTCACTTCCCTGACTTCACTCATTCATCCAGTAAAGCTGCCCGAGCGCCAGCCGAGCGACAGGCTGTGTGCTCATCCTTTCCCCCTGCCGTCACATCTCCGCCCGGCCGCTCCTCCACTCTGGCTCATCTAGACTACGCGCTGTGTACCTATCACGTGCCAGCTCCTCCTTCACTCCCTGCTGCTTTCAGTCCTTCACCCCACAAATAGAGCCTGAGCGCCTACCAGGTACAAAGCCACACCCTCATTCATTTATTCTTTCCTGTATTCATCTATTCAATAAACAGGTGGAACGCTGCCCAGGGGCAAGCAGGTTCCTGTGTTCATCCATTTCCTGCCTTCGTTTGCTCATGACATCATTTCCTTCCTTTCACTGCATCCAAAATAGCTATTGAGCCCCTATATACTAACTTGTTGCTCTGTTGTTTTATTCATTCATTAAGACCTCCGTTCAAACATCAATAAACGCCTGTCGTGAGTTATTTAGTTAATTTGTTCATTGTCTCATTCAACAAACACTATGTAGAGTCTATTCAGGACCTGGGCTTACAAGGGAGACAGATCCCACGGAGACAGTGACAGCCCACAGGGGTCAAGGCTGGGATGGAGGGTGGGGCACAGGCAGAGGGGTCAGGGTGGGGTGGGGGGACACAAGCAGAGGGGTCAGGGCTGGGATGGGGGACACAGTCAGAGGGGTCAAGGGACGGGGGACACAGGCAGAAGGGTCAGGGTGGGAATGGGGAAAGCACAGGAGGACGTGGGACCCAACTCTCCCATTTAGAACAGTCAGAAAAGTCCTCCTGGATGAAGGGACATCTGAACTAAGGCCCGAAGAAAGAGTAAGAGGGACCAGCACTGCGGACAGAGGGTCCAGCCTGTGTAAAGGTCAGCCCCATCTGAGGAATACAAGGCGGTCAGCGTGGCTTGAGGATCGAGAGGTCTCCCAGAGGCAGACGGGACTGGGGTCAGGTGGGGGATAAGGCGGGCTGCAGCCGGGCCATGTACTCACTCAATGCCCAAGCTCTGGTGGGACATGATGTTGAAGGCCATGTCCTTGGTGGTCGTTGTGTTCTTCGTGGTCCAGATGAGGCTGTCTGTCCTGTGCAGGACCCCGTGACCTCAGTGGGGCGGGGCCAGGTGAGTAGGGGCCTCGAGGCGTGGGCGGGGCCAGACTGCGGGATCCTAGGAGCCTGCGTGGGTGGGGCTTGCAGAGAGGGTGAGGTCTGTGGAGGACAAGTAGGAGGAGTCTGCAGGGGATCACGGCCGATCCGGCGGCTCCCGCAGGGACTACCTGTCCAGGGGGCTGTTGAAGCGGTAGATGTCCTCCTCGCTGTATTCCTTGATGGTGTCCAGGGTGGGCCCGCCGCCCACCACCTTCAGCACGTAGCTGCCGGGGGCAGAGGTGCGCACGGACTGGCCTCGGCGTCCGGAGTCCTGCGTCACCTCTACCATCCTCCCCCTACTCCGCCCCCCTACCCACCCCGGCCGCCCCACTCCCAGCAGCCGCTGGCTTGGCCACGCCTTTACCTGCCCTGAAAACTGCCAGACTCTCCCGTCACCAAATCTTGGATCAAGAAGAAGGGGTAGAAGACTGTGGGGTCGGAGGGGGTTGAGGCCAGGAGGAGAAGAAATTAGCTTGGCCCGAGAAGTGGAGGACGGAGAGGGGAGGGAGGAGAGATGAGAGGACAAGGGGGAAGGGCGGAGCGGTGGGGGCAGAGGGCCGTGAACAACTGGACACGCACCATCGCGGAAGAGGAAGCAGGGCATCTCCGGGTCGACGTGCACGCAGTCGAAGTAGTGTTTGTTCTCCAGGCGGTTGTACTGCAGCGTGTAGGTGATGTCGAAGGCCAGGCGCTTGCCGGGGGGGCAGCCGATGAGCAGTGGCACCATCAGGTGGCCCTGAGTCGGGGGGAGAAGAGCCTCAAGCTGGACACCCCTCCTCCCACACCCCCCACCACTACCTGCCAGGCTCACCCTCACCAGGGGCGACATGATCACCAGCATCACTCAAACAGTAACCGCCAACATGTGTGTAGCTCTCACTGTGTGCGGGGCCCTGGGTGATGTTCTAAACACTTCACACGTTCAGATCCATTTAATTCTCAAAACAGCCTTGCATGGTAGACTATTCATAGCTCCATTTTAGAGATGGCAGAAGTGAGGCACAGAGAGGTCAAGCTGCTAATTAATGATCCAAAGCCACACAGCTGTAAGTGGTAGAGCTGGGATTGGAACCGAGACCGGCTAGCTCCAGCTGCCTCCAGAATAAGACATATAAACAAAATCACTGACACCTACACCTGTGGAGCGGCCGACTCCTAGCAGACTTCATAGGGCTGAAGTTGGGCCTGGATTCTCAAATATTAGACCTGGGGAGCACGGGCTCGATGAGGGAAGTAGAGCCCAGGATGGGGGTCAGGGGTCAGGCAACCCCACGACATTGTCTTCAGAGTGAACGGCCCTTGGCTCATTTCGGGGGGAGGGCCTGAGGGTTTCACCCTATTGTCAGAGGTACATGGGCATTCAGAGACTGTGGCCCGGGCTTGACGGTGACCGTGGAGAGGGGTTGGTGGCTGTAGATTAAGCACTTCCCATGCTAGGCCTGGACTAAAGGCTTTACTCGGTGGGCCACTCGCTCACTGGGAGGTCTAACGGGCATCTCAGATTCGATCTAACCACAACCCCTCTCGGTTCAGGCTACAAGGCTTGGCCTCATCCTGCAGAGCTCCCTCTCTCTCTCCCTCACATCCAGTCCACCCAGATATCCTGTTAATATATAGCCATTCTCTCTCCCAACTCCTCGACTCCTCTGCCCCACCCTTGTTTCCTCCCTGGTCTCCAGGCTGCCCCCCTTCCCTCCAGGTCCATCCCCCACAAGCAGCCAGAGGGACCCTGTGGACACCCGAGCCGCTCCTCTGCTCAGAACCCCCCTGGGGTGCCATCTCGCTCCCCACGGCCCCCGAGGCCTCGGTGATCTGCCCCATCACCGCTTGACCTCCTGTCTCTCCACTTTCCTCCTTGCTCGCCTGGATCCAGCCACACCTACTCCTCACTGTTCCTTTAGTCTCACACAAGAAACATCCGCCTGTATCCAGGCCTTTCAGCCACCCATAGCCCGGTGGCTCACTTCCTCCCCTCCTTCAAGCCTCTGCCCAACGTCTCCTCCTCAGCCAGGCCTTCCCTGGACTGTCCTGTGGAAAACGCTCACCTCCCCTGCCCCTTGCTGCTTGTTTCTCTCCCAGCTCTCATCACCTCTCAACAGACAGTATCTTTTATTTATCCTGCTTGTTGCCTGACCCTCCGTTGTGGGTTGACCTAATTTGGAATAGGGTCTTTACAGGTGTCATGAAGTTAAGACAAGGTCATACTGGATTAGGGCGGGCCCTAACCCAATGACTGGTGTCCTCATAGGAAGAGGGAAATTGGGACACAGACAAGGGAGAACGCCTTGTGAAGATGAGGGCAGAGATTAGAGTGATGCTTCTAGAAGCCAAGGACTGTTACAGATCATCGACAACCACCAGAAGCGAGGAGAGAGGCACAGAACAGATTCTCCCTCAGAACCTCGGACTTCCGGCTTCCAGAATTAGCCGAGAAGACATTTCCAGTCTGCGGCAATTTGTTCCGGCAGCCCTGGGAGACGGATACACGTTCCCCCCAGAACATCAGCTTCACGGGCACAGGAATTTTGTACATTTTGTTCACAGCTGTAACTCCAGCCCCTAAAACTGGAGTGCTGGCGTGTGGGAGGCGCTCAGTAACTATCGGTGGAATGAATAAATAAGCTTCGGGCGCAGGGCGTGAAATCTGTTCCTGGTCTGTCCCCATGATCCCAGCCCTGACCCCATTCCCCGCTGCAGGCCCACCTCCCAGGCTGGCCTGAGAGACGCTCCAAGCCTTTACTCACTAACTGAATATGACTGAGGACCTACTGTGTGTAAGTTCATTTCTTTCCTCCTTCATGCAACATATTTACAGATTGAGAACGCGCCGCTTATCAGTGAGTTCCAGTTCCCAATTTTTCCAGGGTGGGGAGCCAGAGAGAGGCACCAAGCTTTCCAAATACACACGCCTCTTGATCTGGTAAAGTGGGGGCGAGGAGAGAGAGGGAGGGGCCCCTGAAAGGCCCCAGCCTGAGAATACAAAGAAAGAGAAGCTCAGAGCACATCCCGCCTTCGGCACCTGTCTCCTTGTCTGTTTAAAAACAAATCATTGGCTTTCTTAAATTTTCGATGGATAATATGGTCCCATGGTTACATGTATCAGCTTTTTGACTGCCCTGGATATATCAAGCCAGCAGGGCGGAGCACCAGGGTCTGGCTGCTGGCGAGTGGGCAGGAGAGTGAGCGAGTGAGAACAAGGCCTCTGGGTCAGTCCCTCCTCTGCCACTTACGAGCTCCCTGGGTCCCTCAGGCAGACTGCGCTTCTCCAGGCCTCAGCGTCTGCCTCTGCACAAAGCGGATATCACATGTGTAAGCAAGCCAAGAACCAAGCGCCCAAAGGAGTGAGCATTTGAAAACCAAGAGCGACGTGTGGAAGAAGGGCCAGGCTGGCCCACGGGACGTCTTTGTGCCAATTGGAAAAAGAAGCCCTGTGTCCCAGATCCTTTATTCCCCCTGCAGAGCAGTATCAGAAGGAACGTACAAGCTGTGCGGAATCTACACAACCACAAAGGCAGCCCTTTCCAAAAAACATGAATGGATAAAAGGAGTGGGTGGGTGAATGAGGGAAATGAATGAGAAGAAATTATGATGTTAGTAGGATTCCCAGGGGGAGCACTGGAATCGACCCTGTTGAGACTGGACCCAACCCCTTCCCTCCCACACAGGGCCCAGTACCCCAAGGTCCAATACTTGCATGCGCACCCCCTGGTGCGTGTTCTGGAAGCAGTGCCCCGCCGAGCCCACCACCTGTGGGCAGGAGCAGGCGATGACGGTGGGCCCCGTCTTTCCCCTCATCCCGCGCCCCTCCCCTCTGGGCATGGCCCGCACATTGACCAGCACGGAGGTCTTCATGAGGTGATGTCCACTAATGCCCTGGTCAAAGCAAATCCTTTTATCACTGAGGGTAACCTGCGGGTAGGGGCAGAAACGAAGGGTCAGCAGTCCTGCTAGAGGACCCAGGGGCGGTTCAGATAACTGCGGGCTTCTAACAGGGCCACTGCCCGCCCTCGGCACCCCCTCCCCGCCTGGTCTTACCCAGAAAAGCACCGAGTTCCGATTAACAAGGACCTTCCGCTTCACCACGCCCTCGATGCAGTTCGGGTCGGCCAGCACCAGGCCTAGGCCCACCTGGCTCTGCAGATGGAACGAGAAGCCTGCTCCGAGCAGACGGAGGGGTCAGGGCCTCGCTCCAGACCCGACAGAAGCCCCGCCTCTCGGGTGGTGCCCAGGTCCCAGACCCGCCTAGGTCCCGCCCCCACGACCCCCAGGCCCGCCCCCAGCCCTCGCCCCGCCCCTCGGGCTCCACCCCGGCCCCGCCCACAGACCTCTCGACCTGAACGAGTGCCCCCTGGCGGTCAGGAAGACGGAGAAGCGGTAACTGTTGCCCTTGTCCAGGAAGATGCGCTCGGGCAGCTCGTGCTCGGCCTTGAGGTCATAGATCTTTTCGTAGCTGGCCATGTCAATGTGCACGTGACCCGCGCTCTGCCAATTGCTCGCCAGGTAGAAGTAGTAATCCTGGGGGATGGGATGCGGGGCAGAGTCAGCATCCGGAGAGGGGGCCGGGGAGGGGTGTCCGGGCGCCCCCCTCCCCCACCTCCCAGCCCTCTCCGCCCACCTGGTCCTGTTTCTTGTTCTTCCACCAGCGCCAGGTGGGGTCGTGCACCGGGTCCGCGTATGGCTGCAGGGACCGTCGGCACCGTGAGATTGGGGGGGGTCCCCAGGCAGGCGGCATTCCCACACCCCTTACTAGCCTCACTCCCAGCCCTAACCCAAAGCAAAAGATGCATACCCCGGCCCGCCCCCAAGCCCTGCTTTCAGCCCAACCGCCACATCCTCAAAGCCATCTCTCCAGAGCCCGGCCCACACCCCTCCCTCAGCCCCACTTAGGCTCGCACTCTCCCAGGAAGCTCCACTCTGTTCCACCCTCCACGGCCGTTCTTCCAGCCTCGCAGGCTTTCTAGGCCTCCTCCGTCCCGTCTCCGACAAGACCCGGCACCCAGAGCCCGCCGCCGGGCGCCCACCTTGTCGTACTTGGAGTGCAGCCAGAGCAGGTAGTAGACGAGGCCCTGATAGACGGCGAGCGAGTGTTCGGTGTGGAAGCCCGAGGGCTCCAGGACGCGCGGCGGCTGCGCGCGGTAGCGCTCCTGGCGCGAGTAGATCTGCGGGTTGGGCAGGTCCCGCAGGTGCATCACCGTGAAGGGGCAGAGGTTGGCGAAGGAGAACGTCAGGTGGCTCCTGGCGGCGGCAGTGGGGGACGGCGGCTGACTTTTCCGCGGGCGCCCCAGGAGCCTCCGCAGGCTCGTTTCCAGCCTCTGCGCGGCTGACTCCGCAGATCTCATCCAGCCCTGCCCTCCTCCTCAGCCTCAGTCCTGGTGCCCTGGACCTCGTCCTAGACGCCCCCCTCCCCATGGTACTCAACCTCCTAAGCGTCCTTCCACGTCCCCCTTTCTCCACCTCTTCCCTCAATGCCTCCCTGGGCTCCTCTGCAGGTGACCAGAAGGATCATTACCAAACACAGTAAAATCTGACCCTCAACATGAAGTCCAAGTTCCTCCCTCTGACCCCAGGCTCACTTTGTCCACCCTGCCATCACCACTGCACTCTATCTGCACCATCCTTTCTCTCTGTTCTTGAAACCCAATTTCCTTTCCTCCTCGGGGTCTTTGCACATGTGGTTCCCCCTGCCTGGAACACCCTTCTTCATCTTATCACCTGGACAATTTCTCCTTATCCCTCAGGTCACAGAGGTGCTCATGCACCTCTTCCTCCCGGAAGTCCTCCCTGATGCACCCTCCCCCCAGGCTGGGTCAGGCCCCTGCTTTGAGCTTCCAAGGTCCTGGCTCCCCCGTCACAGCCCTGAGGTTGTCACTGGGGATGGCCTGGTCCCCCGCGGAGTGGGAGCAGTGCCTGGGGCTGTCTGACTCCTGCTGTGGCCCAGCATCTCCTCACCCCTGGCGCTGCAAGAAGTAGGGGTTGTTGACCTGCCGGTACATCAGAATCTGCTCCACAGGCACAAGCCTCTTGACGAGCCGGCCCTGATGGCTGTGCACAAGGTACACCAGCTGCGGTGGGACGGCAGGGCCAGGTGAGCCGCGGTCAGCCACCTGCAGCTGCCCCCCTCTCCCACAGCCCCCCGCCGGGCACCTGGTACAGTTTGCTGTGTTCGTAGAAGAGGGTGACCATGGTCTCATTGGGGGCGTGGAGTGAGGACTGGCGCATCGCCTGCAGGCGGACGTACACCTCCCAGCCCTCGGAGGGGAACAGCTTGTACACCCGGTAGCTGCCCTCCAGGAGGTACCAGATCTGGGGGGGGCAGCCAGGGGTGCATGTGAGGGCCATGGGGACCTCTGACCCCACCTCTCCCTCCCCAGCTGGAACCGGGTAAGCTCACGTAGCCTCTCTCCTTCCCAGACCCCAGCCACCTCTGCGTCCAGCCCTCACTCTCCATGATTCATTTCTTCGATGTTTCGGCCTGCTTGACTTTCTATTACTTGTGACTTAAGCATTCCTAATCTGTGCCCCCCAGAAAGGTCGGGGTTCCCAGGGCTGAGCCCTCTTCTTCCTTCTCATTCTCTGCACCCTCCAGGGTCTCGCCATCCCCTCGGCCTCAGTTTCCCATCTCTGCAGACACCCACCCCCTCAGTCCCCCAATGCGTCCGACTCTAGACTGCATCTCCGCCTCAGCCTGTAGGATGTCCATGCTCCATGCGTCCTCCTCTGTGAAGCCCCGTGACGCACACACATGCAGCCTGGGTCAGGCCCTCCTCTGAACTTCTGCAGGTGCTATTCTCCCCACCGTGGCCTGACTGCTCTGAACTGTCACTGTCTGGGAATGTCTGCCTTCCCGATGGACTGTGGCCCTGTGAGGGCAGGGCCCAGGGCTGACTCGGTCCCCACTGCATCCCCAGCACTGGGTCAGGCATACAGTAAGTGCCCAATATTTATGAAATGAACAACCACAGGGGAAGAAGGGAGACACTTGGGGTTGGGGGTGGGCAGAGAGGAAGTGGGGAGAGGGGCCGGGCAGCCCACCTCCTCAGTCTCTGTGACTACAGCCATGTCCCCACGGAACGAGCTGACCAGGTACTTGATGGACAGCTCCTTGGGGAAGTCTGCCAAGTAGATGAAGTTTTCTTTGTCGTAGCTGCGGGGGCAGAGATGGGAGCTGGGGGCACCCAGGCCAGGCCCCGGGAGGGTATCTGCTTCCCCCCAGCTCCAGGCCTCACACGGCACAGGAAGCATGTGCTCAGGTCTTCACTGGCCTCGTGCGAACGTGCATAGGAGGCCTGTGAGTCCAGCTTCTGCCCCCCACTCCAAACCCTGGGTGACCTGCCCATCCGTAAGCAGGAATAGTCAGCCAACCTGGCAGTTTGCCAACCGCCCATGGACTTGGCTCTGGGCCCCTATGTTCCTGAGACGTGCAAAGTTTCATAATCTTTCCACAGACAAGCCCTGCTATGGCTTTCTTGGGTTGGGTCCTTACAACAGGGCTCCCACGGCTTTAAAACATCGGCTTCCCCCATGCTAGTCCTGACCGCCCCAGCCGCGCTCTCCCATCACGGTCCTGATAACTTCCGGACTCGGCATCCTCTGAAGACTCGATGCTTTCAGCGGAATATTCCCGGCCCCATACCTCTGAAGGAGGAAGTTGCCCCAGATGAAGAGCAGGTTGCTATATGGGTTGTAGGCCATGCCCTTAGGTACCATCGGGACGCTGGTGTAAGACTCTGTCCCTAGGATCATCAGGAACTCCAGGCCTTGAGCTGGCCAGGGCAGAGGCAGAGCGGACACAGCAGTGAGGGGGTGTCGCCTGGGCTCTTCCTCACCCCACCCACCTTTGAGGCACCCTCTGCCTTCCCCGCCTACCGTCAGGGATGAATTCCGGGATGGTGTAGAGGATGGCCAGGTAATTACCGACTGCAGGTGGGGAGAACACAGCAAAATCTGAGGCCCTGAGCTTTCAAAACCTGAAACTGGGCAAGTCCCCAGTTTTCCAGCTCCTCCAAAAAACCCTCCAATGGCTTCCCATTGGGGCCTGTTAGCCCTTAGAGTTTCTTTATGTGAATTATAAAAAGGCACTGCCTCTGAGAGGATACAGTCCCGTTAGAGCACAGGATTTGCCTCCTCTGATTCCTTGGCTGGGGAGTGCAGTGCACAGCCTATACAACTGAACACGGCAGCCCTGTTCTCACTTCAGGGAAAATCAAATCAAATCTCCCTACTGTTAGCCACAAGGCCCTTCCAGATCTGGCTTCTGCTCACCTCTCCGATCTCCCTCCCTCCCCTTTCCCCTCTGTTCTGGTCACATTATCTTCCTCTCAGTTTCTCCAGCCCACCAAGCCTGTTTTCCACTACTACTCGTTACCCAGGAGGGGCATGAGCAACATTTCCCTCCCCCTGTCTGCTGGGCACAGACCCCACAGGATGGGCACGCAGTTCATGATCTGGGCTCCTGCCCCTCGGTGCTCAGCCCGCCGTGGGGCCCCAATTACCCAGGTCGTAGTGGACCACCTGGAAGTACTTCCCGCCGCCGACAGGGTCTTTGTTCTCCAGCAGCAGCAGCAGACTGTAGTCTCCCGCAATGTATGCGGCCCAGATTATGGAGCAGTCGGAGGCTGGACGGGAAGAGGGCGGTACGGAGATGCCCCGGGACCCGCCCTCCCCACGGTCTCTGACTGCCACGCCTATCCCTGCAACTCTCCACGCCTCCCCAAGACGCTGCCATCCTTTCCCGTCGCCTCTCCCACACCCTCCATCCCCCCGACCCGCCCGCCGCAGACCCATCTGGGAGATGGGTACCTTGTATCCCTTCGCACACGGACCGCTGCCTGGGCAGCAACTGGAAGGACACGCGGCCATCTGCGGAGCGGGGCAGGCGCACGCTCAGGCCCCTCCCAGCCCGCCTGGCACCCCCCACACCGGCTCTCCAACTATTGCGGGTGGAATGCTGGCGCTTCCCTGTCCCCTTAGTCCTTGGGATTCCTGGGAGCAGGTCCCACCCCCTGGTCTGTCAGTCACTCACACCTGGCCTATCAGAGTCTATCTGTCTCTGCTCACAGTAATTGGCTCAGGTCTGGGCATGTGACCCAGAATGGGCCAATCAGAGTGCACCCTGGGATTCCTGCTAGAGTTAACGGGGAAGAAGCTGCTGTCATGGTGGCGGGGGGTGGGGGTGGGGGGGGCGTGGGGGGGGCGACTCAAACTGGTGGGAGATGTGACCCCGAGCACCTTGGGGCCATCGTTAACCCCCACGAGAGGAGTATCTACCTGGAAATGAAGCCAAATCATGCCGCTCATGATAATAAACCCTTTATAGCACCCGCCATGTCCCTAGCACTGTCCTAAGACCTTTCCATATGCCAACTTACTTAATCTTCCTATCAACCCAATGAAGCAGGTACTACTACTACCATTAGCCCTATTTTGCAGATGTGGAAATGAGGCCAGAAAGAGAGGTTAAATGACCTGTCCAAAGCCACAGGTGACTTAAGTTGGGTGTGTTGGAGCAGTCTCTCTCCAGACCTGTGCTATAATCACTATGCTGTACTACCTTGCCAAGAGATAGACAGAGTTCTGATGATATACCCTGTGGGCCGCTGGATCCAGCCATGCCTGAAGTTGGCATCTGGTCTTTTCATTTATATAAGTCCACAAATTCTTTATGCCTAAATGATTTCTGAATTGGGCTTCTGCCCTTTGAAACCAAACACATCGTGAAAGATACATAATACACCCCAAGCCCTACCCCTACAAATGCATAAACCCATCCCCACTCACAAGGACAACCTCTAGCCTGGGACCCCTCCTGAAGGAATATGGTGAGGGGTGAGGGCCTGAGGTCAGAATTGTTGGAGGTGAGAGGATATGGAGGGGTCTCTTGGGCTACCCTTACCTGTGATGGTCCCAAAGTGGACATAACCTTCGTGCTTGCCGGTAGTGAGGGCCATGATGTACTCGGAGCCGTTGCTATGGAAATGCACAGGGCACAGTTTCTTGATGCACTCATTGGCCAGGACACGAACCCAACTCCCTGCAGGGACCAGCATGGAGCCTCAGGCCCAAGCAGGACCTGGGATCTGAGTCCCCATCCACATTTCCCTGGTCTTAATGAGCTCTTCTCTCTCCTCTCCTGCTAGAGCAGCTGTTCAGTGTGGCATCTGAGGGGCCCTTGGCATAGGGCCCCAGCTGCCTTTGAGAAAAGCCCCCTTGCTCTATCCATGAGGTTCAGATTGGACTGACCCTACCCTTTCATTCCCCTGGCCAGAGTGACTGGTTCTGAGCTGGGCATGTGACCAAGCTGGGCAAACCAGAGACAGTCCCAGCCTGCAACCACTAACAAAGAGATGCTCTTTCCTGGGGCCCCTGAGGGCATAAAAGTCTGCAGTTGCTGGTGGAGGGGGAGTCACCATGGCCACCACAAGGAAGGGTCTGTCTAACAGCTACAGTGAGCCCCTAGATCCAACTATGCCTGAAACCAACTTGCTCCTGGGTTTTTCATCCATCTAAACCAGTAAACACCCCTTTCGTTGGCTCAAGCCCATTTTAATTTGGTTTCTCCCACTGTCAAAGCACCCAAAGTAAGAAAGAGAGAAAAAAGGAGCTATCAAGAACATGTATTAACTAATGAAATATAGGTTACAGTACAAGTTTCTGTGACATTATAAGTCTAAGTGACTCTATAAGCTGTCTAAATGACATCTCTCATTTAGGTAGGGGAAAAAAACTAGAAGAACTTGGAGGGCTTTGGTATCGTTTAAAAGATGAGGCTGAATCAAAAGTCTCTCTTTTTCCTGTGCTCAATCTCCCTCATGACTTTGCCTCCCCAACAGCCCGTCTCTATCTCTCTCTGTCTCTCTGACTCTATGCCTCTCCCCTGCCCCCCAGATTTCTCCCTTGGTATGCATCTCTCTTGGCATGTCTTTCTGACACTCTATATGTGTCTGTGTGAGTGTGTGTGTGTGTGTGTGTGTGTCTTTCTCTCTGCTCCCTGCCTTCCCTCTCACACAGCTGGATCTTCCCGATACCTGAGAAGGTCTGGATAAAAGCCTCACTCCAGCAGACAGAGGGGAGGAGAGGCCCATGCAGGCAGGCAGGGATGATTCAGGACCTTGGAAAGTTCCTCCCGCACCCTCCCCACCCCCACGGTAATTCCAGTCCCAGGTGCCTCTAGTGGGTGGCTTCACTGAGGCGCCGCCCTCCCTTGCCTGAGATGCCACGGCCCCCTTACCGCTGCCATGGTTGCTCTCGTGGAGTGTGATATATGTGCCTGTGAAATAGTAGACGAGCTGGTTCTGCCGGATGAAGAGGGTGCTCTCCGTGGCAATGGCGTCGTAGATGGTGGCAGTGAAGCTGGCCTGGGGGCAGTAGAAGGAGCCTACCCAGCAACTGTCAATGCTCAACTGCAGGGGGGCAGAGCCAGTGGTGAGCAGCTGGGCTTGGCCTCAGCCCCCACGTTCTGCCTCGGGGGGAGGCACCTGCTCTGACAACTGCTTGGGATGGACACAGGCAGGTGTCCCCAAGGTGCCCTCCCTGCTCACCCTGCAGCAGCACCTTGGTGCCAAACTTCCCCAACGTGGGCCAGGGAAGCAGGTGACCCAGGCTGGAGCCAGCTGGGGCTTTGTGTGCTCCCTAGAGTTGGGCAGTGTGCAGCGTAGTCAACAGTGCCCAGCAGTCCCATTTCTCCAGGCCACAGTCGGGGTTATACTCACGTGGACCCAAAAGGTTCCACGCTTGGCCTAAGGCACATTCTTTTTTTTTTTTTTCTTTTTTTTGTGAGGAAGACCAGCCCTGAGCTAACATCCATCGCCAATCCTTCTCTTTTTGCTGAGGAAGACTGGCCCTGGGCTAACATCGTGCCCATCTTCCTCTACTTTATATGGGACGCCACCCATGGGCGTGGCTGACAAGCAGTGTGTCGGCTGGCGCCGGGGATCCGAACCTGCGAACCCCGGGCTGCCAAGCGCGGACTAAACCGCTGTGCCACCGGGCCGGCCCTAAGGCACATTCTTAATAATCCTATTCTACCTTGAACACAATTGGCTGTCAGGCTGACACTGAACTCACTGACCGATTGCTACCACCGGCAATATCACTAACAGTAGGAAAGAACCACCAATTAAGGGTTCTTGCCTTAAAGATTGAATCTAAATTTAATTAAGCTTCTAGCACTCACTACCAGCTTATAGGCAATATGGGATGTTATGAACTGAATTGTGCCCGGCTCAGTTTATATATGGAAGCCCTAACCCCTGTGGAAATTAACGAAACCTTAACTAAACTGGAGTCTGGGAAGGCCTGTAGGGGGAGCTCTCACACCATATCCCACATCGTCAATTACTCCAAACAGGAAGAGACAAACACGCATTTTCCACAGGAGGTGAAACTACTCCACTACTGCAGGAGGATTTCTCTCCCCACCCAGCAACAGCCCAGCCAGTGAGAAGCTGTTGCTGTGATGAACTGCTACTTTCCCCGCATGGATTTTCCTTTAGAACAGCCCCTCCCTACTCCCCTTTTTTCTCTATAAAAACAGCCCCCCTCCTTTCTTTTCCAGATTTGCCCATGGTTTGGCCATAGCATGCACATCCCGAATTGCAATTCTTTTGGCTATTCCCGAATAAACTTCTTCTGAGATAAAATAGCAGGCAAATTTTCCAACTTAAATTGATGCTGCCCACGTGATTGTGTTTGGAGACAGGGCCTTAATGAGCCCGTAAGGGTGGGGCCCTGATCCTATTGAACTGGTGTCCTTACAAGAAGAGGAAGAGACACCAGAGATCTCTCTCTCTCTCTCCACCTGTGTCCGCAGAGGAAAGGCCACGTGAGGACACCTTCAGAAGGCACTTTCTGCAGCCAAGGAGAGAGGCCTCACCAGGAACCAGCCCTGCTGACACCTTGGTCTTGGACTTCCAGCCGCCAGAGCTGTGAGAATATAAATTTCTCTTGCTTAAGCCCCCAGTCTGTGGTGTTCTGTTATGGCAGCCTGCACAGACTAACACATAGGGTCAGAGGCACAAGTTAATCGGTTCCATGAAGAAGCAAGCAGCCAAATCCTATAGGACAAAAGGCCTGGTTTCTTAAATTGCCTAAAAAAGGTGGCTGGGGAGGGGAGCAGACTTACATGTGAGAGGAATATTAAAAGACTTAACAACCAAATGTAGTGTGTGAGCCTGATTCAAAAAAACTAATTTTAAAAGACATTTTTAGGTAACTGGGGAAAATTGACTATGGCCAGCTTAGATGATATTAAGGGGTTATTGCTAATTTTGCTGGGTATTATAATGGCATTGTGGTTTTATTTATTTATTTTTTTTAATATCTGTTTTTTTTTTTTTTTTTTTTTTTGTGGGGAAGACCAGCCCTGAGCTAACATCTGTTGCCAATCCTCCCCTTTTTGCTGAGGAAGACTGGCCCTGGGCTAACATCGTGCCCATCTTCCTCTACGTTATATGGGACGCCACCACGGCGTGGCTGACAGGCAGTGTGTCAGCGGGCGCTCGGGATCCGAACTCGCACACCCCGGGCTGCCAAGCACGGACTAAACCACTGCGCCACCAGGCGGCCCCATTGTGGTTTTATTTTTTAAAAATCCTTGTGTGTTAGAGATGCTTCCTCAAGTATTTCAAGAATTTACAGGTGAAATGGTATGGTGGCTGGGATTTTCTTTAAAACACCCCGGGGAAGGAAAATGGTGGGACAAAAAAATAATAAGAAAAATGTTGATAACTGTTGAAGCTGGGTTTATTATACTATTCTCTCTGCTTTTGTGTCTGACTGAAATTTCCCACTAAAAAGTGGAATTTTCCACTAACTTTCCCAATAAAAAGCATAAATCAAAGCAAAACTCTCAGCTCTGCTGCTGAGGGAAATTTCACCAAGGAAAGCTGAACATTCTCACTTCTCCTACCCCAGTCAGCATCAAAAGAGTGTCCTTGACAATGTTATTTCTAGAAAAGTCTTGCAATCCACTCAGACTACAGAGGTTATTGCTATGCCTAGTGAAACTAACCTGTACTCTCTAAGTCTGTCGTTTTGTTTAGTTGTCGTACTTAACGTATTGCTCTGTCAATGTTTGAAGTGGTGCCCCTGTTTTCTGGAACAAATGCTTGGAAATTTTCCTTGTGAAGCTAGAAGATCACCACCGCCCCTATTTTCCCAAATATGTGAGGAAAAGAAAAGCTGTGAGTCAGCTGGATTTCTCTTTGAGCAAAGTTTGAGAGTTCTGACTCATTTAACCCAATAAGCATCATGTTGGGTTTTCCTGGCCACGATGATTGAGTCCAGGTGGGCAAATGGCCCAAGCCACACCAAGTGGAAGGAATCTTGTGATTTGGGAGGTAGGGGGTGATGGCAAAGATCTTTCGCACTCATATGGGCCTCTGCTCAGAGAGAAGATGTGCAGTTCCAGAGTACAGAGCTGTTTTGAGCATAAAGTCCATACAGAGGAACCAGGTACAAGAGATGAAAAGAAATAAACTCAGTCTTGGTGACATTGTTTGAACTCCTGGGTCAAGCTGGACCTGAAGTCCTGAATTTTTTTGGTTACACGAACCAACAAATTTCTTCTTCCACTTTTGGCAGATGGCTGATTGAGCTCCCAAATCCATTTCCCCCATATTCTTTGGTAATTGAGTTTTAGAAAGACATGTGCCACCCAGGCAGAAATTATATTTCCTAGCCTCCCTTGCAGTTGGATGTCACCAAGTGACTAATTCTTCAATGGTGGAATGTGCGTGGAAGTAGAACTTGCTGAAAAGAAAATAGCTTGCCCTCCATGTCTGCTCTTTGCCCTTCCCATTGGCTGGAATATGGACATGGGCCTGACCCAGCTCTGACCATACAGATGAAATCCACACCTGGGGCCTAGGGGGTGGTGAAGCAGGAAAATGGAAGGGACCTGGGGTTCTGACTCCCAGACTGTGACAAGGATGAGCAACAGCATCTATTTAAGCTCTTTCCTTTCAGGGGTATCTTTGTTACAGCATCTAAACCTACCCACACAGGGCTGCAGAGAGCTGTGCAGGGTGGGAATCCCCAAGGAATCCTAAGGGAAGTCTGGGAAGGAGTGGTCAGCTGAAACAGGAGGAAGGAAAAGAGAGGGGAGACAGCAGTATAGGAGAAATCCCTGTGATTAAAGAATGAGGAGAAATGGGCTTTTATTTGGGAGTGATGGAAATTTTTTGGAACTAGATAAAGGTGGTGTTTGCATATACAAGTGTATAGTAGTAAATGGCACTTATTCACTTTAAAATGGCTAACTTTATGAATTTTATAATTTTCACCTTGATAAAAAAAAAAAGGAACAAGAATAGGATGGGGGCCAGCCCAGTGGTGTAGTGGTTAAGTTAATGGACTCCACTTTGGTGGCCCGGGGCTTGGAGGTTTGGATCCCGGGCGTGGACCTATGTACCGCTTATTGAGCCATGCTGTGGCAGAGTCCCACATATAAAGTAGAGGAAGATGGGCATGGATGTTAGCCCAGGGCCAGTCTTCCTTGACAAAAAGAAGAGGACTGGCAACAGATGTTAGCTCAGGGCAAATCTTCCTCATTGAAAAAAAAAAAGAAGAAGAAGGATGCCTGAAGTTCAAACTGGACTTTTCATTCCTGTGACATAAACTCCTTCTCTGCCTTCCACATCTCTTCAGCAGAATCCATAGCAGCCACATATTCCCTGTGGGTACGTTTGGGTCCAGAGTTTGAGAAAATTGAGTGATGTCTGGAAAGACTTGGCTCAGGATGGAGAGAGCTAGCACAGGACAGGAACATGGTCCATAAACCGAACAAATTCAGTGGAAGCAGGGAGTGACGTCAGCATCATGGCGGAGTGAGATTCCCCCTTTGAATCTCTGCCCCCTATGACACAACGAAAACATCATTCACATTCCAACAGAGCTCAATCAAACACTACGAAGGACTTCTGAGAAACCCCTGCTGCCATACATCGGATGGTGGAGGCGCGGGAAGCCCAGGAGAACGGGAGGAGAGGTAGGAGGTTGTACTCCCCCTCCCCAATCGATCGGCAAAGACAGCGTGGTTCCGGACAGAGGGGGGGAGGGGCGGCCCACAGTGAGGGGGGAAACTATCGCCATCCAGGTGCTCTCACAGACTGTCGTGAGATCCCCACTGGGAAGCGACGACGGACTGTTTGGGGGGTGTAGCAAACACCCTAAGAGAGCCAGAAAGGAAACCCCCGGGTCAAGCAGGAGAAAGAGAGGACCCCTCCCCCTACACACCCGGCGTTTCAGCATAATCCCTCCGGAGGCTGCAGCCGCCTCAGAGCAAACCGCTCACGATCTCCATCTAGTGGCAGCAGGGGGAAACTGCAGGACCAAATTATCATGAGGGGAAAAAATAAGGATGTCCCCGTCAGATCCTTGCGACAATTTGCCAGGGCTACAGACCAAAAGGAAAATGACAAACACCCAGAAACCAACCCTGAAGGCACAGAATTTGATAACCTGAATGACAGAGAATTCAAAATAGCTATCATAAATAAACTCAACGAAATACAAGAGAACACACAGAAACAAATCAACGAATTCAGGGATTATGTCCCAAAAGAGATTGAAACCCTGAAGAAAAACCAATCAGAATTATTGGAGATGAAAAACAAAATCAACAAGATAGTGGAAAAAATGGAGTCTTTAAAGAGCAGAACTGACAATATGGAGGAACAAATTAGCACTATTGAGGATAGCCACGCAGAAATGCTCCTGATAAAGGAGGAGAGAGAGCTAAGACTAAAAAGAAATGAAGAAATTCTTCGAGAAATATCAGACTCAATGAGGAAAAGCAACATAAGGATAATAGGCATTCCAGAAGGAGAAGAAAGAGAAAAAGGAGCAGAGAGTTTGTTCAAAGAAATAATAGCTGAGAACTTCCCCAACCTAGGGAATGAGATGGAAATAACAGTGAATGAAATCAATAGATCACCTAAATACATAAACAGGAATAAAAAATCATCTCGCCACATAGTAGCAAACTTGAAGAATACCTGTGACAAGGAAATAATATTGAAGGCAGCTAAACAAAAAAACAACATAACATACAAAGGAAACCCCATCAGGCTCTCAGCTGATTTCTCGACAGAAACTCTACAGGCTAGGAGAGACTGGAATGATATATTCAAAATCATGAAAGACAAAAACCTTCAGCCGAGAATACTTTATCCAGCAAAAATATCCTTCAAATACGATGGAGAAACAATAACTCTCCCTGATAAACAAAAGCTAAGAGAGTTTGTCACCACAAGACCCCCACTACAAGAAATGCTCAAGAAGGCCCTTAGGCCTGAAAAAAAACAAATGAGAAAGGGGATACAAAGATTTCAGCAAGGAGAAAAGCAAGGAGACTAAACCAGAACAAAATACAGTTGGAAAACATCAAAAATTAATTCAAGCTCACACATTCATGACACAATCTGGAATAAAGAGATAACAAATAAGGAGGGGAAGAGGTAAGGGATTGAACTGACCCAGCCTCAGGAAAAAGGAGGCATCTGAAAATGTACTTTCTTATCCAGGAGATCGCTTATATAAACTGCACGGTAACCACTAAACAAACAACCAGAAGAGAACCACACATGACAAATAAAGAGAAAACCAAGAGAATGAGCATGCAGAAATACCAAATTGAATTTGCAGTCCGAAACACAAGGGACAAGAAACGAAGGAAATGCAAAAGAACCAGAAGATGAACAATAAAATAGCAACATTAAACCCTCATATATCAATAATCACTCTAAATGTAAATGGATTGAATTCTCCAATCAAAAGACACAGAGTGGCAGGATGGATTAAAAACCAAGATCCAACAATCTGCTGCCTCCAGGAAACACATCTCAGCTCTAAAGACAAACACAGACTCAAAATAAAAGGATGGAAAACAATACTCCAAGCTAATGGCAAACAAAAGAAAGCAGGAGTAGCCATACTTATATCAGACAAAGTAGACTTTAAGATAAAAAAGGTAATGAGAGACAAAGAAGGGCAATATATAATGATAAAAGGGATACTTCACCAAGAAGACATAACACTTATAAATATCTATGCACCCAACACAGGAGCACCAAAGTACATAAAACAACTGCTAAAAAACCTTAAAAGAGATATTAACAATAACACAATAATAGTAGGGGATCTTAATACCCCCCTTACATCAATAGATAGATCATCCAGACAAAAAGTCAATAAGGAAATAATGGACTTAAATGAAAAACTAGACGCAATGGATTTAATAGATATATACAGAGCACTCCACCCAAAAAAAGCAGAGTACACATTCTTCTCAAGTGCACATGGAACATTCTCAAGGATAGACCATATATTAGGAAACAAGGCAAACCTCTATAAATTTAAGAAGATTGAAATCATTACAAGCATCTTTTCTGATCATAATGCTGTGAAACTAGAAATCAACTGCAAGGAAAAAACTAGGAAAGGGACAAAGATGTGGAGACTAAACAACATGCTACTGAACAACCAATGGGTCGTTGATGAAATTAAAGGAGAAATCAAAAGCTATCTGGAGACAAATGAAAAGGAAAATACACCATACCAACTCATATGGGATGCAGCAAAAGCGGTCCTGAGAGGGAAATTCATAGCAATACAAGCTCACCTTAACAAACAAGAAAAATCCCAAATAAATAACCTTAAATTGCACCTAACAGAGTTGGAAAAAGAAGAACAGACAAAGCCCCGAATCAGCAGAAGGAGGGAAATAAAAATCAGAGCAGAAATAAATGAAATTGAAACCAAAAAGACAGTAGAAAGGATCAATGAAACAAAGAGCTGGTTCTTTGAGAAGATAAATAAAATTGACAAACCCTTAGCCAGACTCACTAAGAAAAAAAGGGAGAAGACTCAAATAAATAAAATTAGAAATGAAAGAGGAGAAATTACAACAGACACCACAGAAATACAAGGGATTATTAGGGAATACTATGAAAAACTTTACGCCAACAAATTGGACAACCTAGAGGAAATGGACAAATTCTTGGACGTGTACAACCTCCCAAAACTGAATCAAGAAGAAATAGAGAATCTGAACAGACCAGTCACAAGTAAAGAGATTGAAACAGTAATCAAAAACCTCCCAAAAAATAAAAGCCCAGGACCAGATGGCTTCCCTGGAGAATTTTATCAAACGTTCAAAGAAAAGTTAGCACCTATCCTTCTCAAACTATTCCAAAAAATAGAGGAAGATGGAATACTTCCCAACACATTCTATGAGGCCGACATCATGCTGATACCAAAGCCAGACAAGGGCAATACAAAGAAGGAAAACTACAGGCCAATATCGCTGATGAACATAGACGCAAAAATCCTCAACAAAATATTGGCAAACCGAATACAGCAATACATCAAAAATTCAGTGGAAGCAGGAATTCCGAGCCAGAGAGAACCAGAAGAACGTTAATCCATGTGGGGGTCTCAGAAATCATGCGAAGGCTTTCGACCTGGATGGGAGGAGGCTAAGGGAATCTTCAGGGTTGTCATGGTGCAAACTGTTATCTTGGACACAATTAATAACCAGCATCTCCTCCCCGCCAACTTGTGGCAAAGCTACCCTGATTTGTGGGGGAGCATCCTTTCTCTGCTTCTTGTCTCACCTGCCGTCCTCATAGGACAGAGCTCATGACCTATGCTAAGCCAGCTGGCACATTCCATTGTTTTGGGACCCATGACTCAAGCTGGACCAATCAGGACCAAGGAAATAAATGTCAGGATTTTTTCTTTAAGCTATTCAGGAAACATGCTCCCTTCCTCCAACCTGGGAGTTGGGATGACATGAGCCGCTGTGAGGATGGGGCTAATCCAGAAGAAGAGGAGCTGAGAGCTGGTGTCCTCATTTGAGCCCCAATCAAGCCAGACCTGAAGCCTGATCTGTGTCTGGGCTTTGCTGTTAGGTGCACCTACTAAACCCATTTCTCTGCCTAAACCAAACTGGGATGGATGGAGTTCTGCCGACAGCTGCACCAGCTCAAATGTGTTTCTGTCATTCACACCAAAAGAACCTTCTTCAGACACTCCTTCCCCATTCTGAGAATAAAATAGGCTCACGGGGCTGAATTTAGAGCCAGATGTATATTGCAATTCAAAATTTTCCAGCATTTAGAAGGTAAGTTGGCATATATACACCATCCACATGTAAACCCTAAGCAGCACCCCATAATCAGACCCTGTAATATTTCTGCAGGGCAGCATCTGAATATGAAAAGCAGAATATCTAAGTGGGATGCAGAAACACTATAAATAGCCTGTGTTAGCTCGGGTCAGGGTCTCTCGACAATTGAGTTTTAGCCCCAAACTTGTGAAAACACAGTTTTCAAAGCTTCTTGGATTTCAGAATGACAAATGGCGGACGGATAAGTAATAATAGCTTTGACTCACGCAGTACGGTACTTATTAACTTACATCATCCTCACAGTGATTCTGTGAGGTAAATATAAATATTACTCCCATTTTACGGATGAAGAACCTGAGGCCTGCGTAGGTGAAGTGACTTGCCCCAGGTCACACGCCAGGAGGTGGCAGAACCAGGATTTGAACCCAGGCTGTCTGGCTGCAGAGTCTTACACCTTGCCTTCATGCTCTCTGCCCCTCATGGGGCTGGTATGTCTTGGGAGACCCCTTCCGTAGCCCCAGGCCCCACCCCTTCTAGGGGCCGAGGCCCAGACCCTTCAAGGGGCCCCAGGCCACTGTCGGTCCCGCACCACTCACCTCCACAAGGGAGGAGTCCTTGAAGCTGGTGTCAGTCAGCAGGACGGACTTCTCCTCGGGAATGCCACCCAGGATGAGCACAGGCGCCTGGTCCACGGTGAACCACAGGGGCCTCGACGGGACGTTCACAAAGTAGCGGGGGGTGAGGTCGAAGAGCTGCGGGGGAGGGGCAGGAGGGCTACTTGGCACTCCCCCTCCCCTCCCACGGCTCCGTCATCTCATTTAGGGTAACAGCCAAAGGCCTCGGCCTGACACAGTTTGCCCCCGTCACCTCTCTGACCTCAGCCACACGGGCCTCCTCGCTGCTGCACAGACTTAGCAGGTGCATTCCCACCTCAGAGCCTTTGCACTGGCTGTTCCCTCTGTATGAAATGCTCTTCCCCTCGTATCCACATGATTCCCTCCTCTCCTCCTTCAAGGCTTTACTCAAATGTCAGCCTTCTCAATTATGCCTTTCTTGACCCTTCCATTAAACACTGCAATCCCCTCCCCTCCCTCTGAACTCTCTCTGGAGCTCTTACCACCTTTTAACCCACTATGGAATTGACTCGATTTCCCGTTTACTGGTTTAGTGTCTGTCTCTCCTGCTAGAATGTCAGTCCTGTGAGGGCAGGGATGTGGGTCTGTGTGTTCACTGTCGTGCACCCAAGGCGCCACACTGTGTGCTCAGGAAGTGCCTGCTGAATGAATGATGAGTGAATGAATGCACAGTGATGAACATGGGTGCAGGAGTCAGGCAGACACAGTTTCGAGTCTGGTTCCACACGGACATGCCGAGACTGGACAAATGGCTCCATCCCTCTGGGGCCTCGGCTTTCTCCTCTTCAAAATGGGCCCGTGAGAGGGCCTTCCCTCACAGGGCCACTGGGAGCACTTCCCTTCCCCAGGGGGCTGGCACAGCGTAGGCGTTCTGCTGACAGGGTCCGCCACTCATTTGGGCCCCAGCCCCCTGCCTTGAACCCCCGTCTCCCGCCTGGCCCGCTGTCCGGCCCTCACCTCATTTCCCACGGTGAACTGGAGTACTCTGCCTCGCTGTCTCTGCAGGAAGCCGTTGATGTTCACCTGAAACCTGGCGGCAGGTGTGGGGCAGGCGCAGGGGACGGTTCCAGTTTCAGGGGCTCCCGCCATGACTCACGGCCACCTCCCTCCCCAATTCCCTCCCCTTGGTCTCCTCCTGGCTTCCCTGGGGACCCAGGCATTAACAAGTCCCTCCCAGAATCTACCCCCTGCCCCGGGCTTGGGAAAGGCCACCTTTTATTGGGAATGAAGGGCCCCAGGCCATTGCTGCTGACGTCCACGTACATGACCACGCTGCCGTTCTTGATGGGCATGGGCGTGTACCAGCTCATGACACACACCTCCTCGCTGCACTGCTCTGTGGGTAGGCAGTGGGCACTGAGGCCGCTGGGACTCCCGGCGGCTCCCCTCCAAGCCATAGACCACTGGGATCTCCCTGCAACTCCCCATGGACCCCTCTGGCTTGAGCACTTCACAGGAGCCTTTGTGTGGCCCCATCTAGGCTATGGAATGTGCCCTCCTCCAGCTCACAGACCCCACTGGGGCCCCCAACAACCCCCATCTCCCGCCAGGCCAGGGGCCCCTCTGCTGACCCCAGCCTCCCTCGAGGTCATGGACCCTGCTGAGGCCCCCAGCGACCCCCCCCCACGCCCCTGCTAGGCTGTGACCCTCCAGGTGCCCCCAGGCCCACCTTTGCTGTGGAAGGGGGCTGCCTCCATCTGGATCTGCAGCTGCTCTATCTTCCAGTGATGGAAGTTGACTGGGGACTGGAAGGTCACCAGCACCACAGGCTTCAGCCCCGTCAGGTGGCCCCTGCGGACCAGGGCCTCGGAGGACTGAGGGCAAGATGGCCCCACAGGTGTGTCCTTAAGATAGCCTCTGGGGCCCCCCTGCCTTGACCCCACCTTTAGTGGCCTGTATTCCTGGGCTGGGTGGGGAGCACAGACTCTCCACCATGGGAAGGTCAGAGAACATGGTCTAGGCTCGGGGCTGTGGAGGGAGTCAGGAGGCCTTCCTGGAAGAGGTGAGTCCAATGTCTTCAGACAGAATTTAGATATAGAGAACGCACAGGGAAGTGCAGCATGGGGTAAGCAAAATGTGAGGTGGGGAGGAACCTGGACCCAGAACTGCCAGGAGCCTCTTCCCCCACTGCAGCCATTCCCAGTGCCACCCTCCCTGCAGAAGTTGGACTCTGCCACCCCCACCAGTCAGAGGACAGCCAGGTTTGGGGCTGGGCCTGGGGGTGAGGGTAGGATGGGACAGTTAGACAGAAACGAACTGGGGAAGAGGGTGAGGGGGCAGCAGGGACAACCTCCCAGAGATGCCAGGATCCTGGCTGGGCTGGAGGAGGGAAGGGTGTTCTAAGAGCATGGAACAGCATAAGCAAAGGCTTGGAGGCATCCCCAAGAGAAGGCTGTGCTCAAGCCACTGTGGGCTGGAGGTGGGCGGGGTGGGCCGTGAGACCAGGGCGAGAGATTTCACAGATCTGACCACCTCGGCTCAGGCTTCACCCTGAGGAGTGCCTCTGCCGGGGCCCTTCCAGTCCAGCCCTGCCTCCGGGTGTCCAACCACAGGGTAGCAGGTGCTGGTGGGGCGGGGCCTCCTCCCTGTCCTGTCCACCCTCCACTCCTGCCTAGATCACGTGGCAGCCTCTTCACTGTCGCCCTGCTCCCCACACGGCAGGAGGGACCCGTGAGCAGGAGTCAGATCACCTCCCTCCTCTGCTCAGAACCTTCTCATCAATTCGTCTCACTCAGGGTGAAGCCAAGTCCTCACTATGATCCATGAGGCCCTAAAACTCTGCCCCCATCACCTCCCTGACCTGTCTCCTCCCATGTCCCCCTCACTCACTCTGCTCCACACACATACACCTCTTCCCTACTTCAGGGCTGCAGTACTGGCTGTTCCCCCGGCCTGCACTGCTTTTCCCAGTTCTCCTCATGGTCTTCCCTTCTCGTCACTCAGGTCTCTGTTCAAGCCTCTCTGGAGAGACCTTCCCCCCACCCCGCTAACACCCTCCTTTCTAACGTATCACCTCATTTTATTTTCCTGTTCGCACGGATTACTCCCATAAATGATTTTATATATTCACTTGCTGATTGTCTGCTTCCCTGGTGGGCTGAATCCAAAAGAAAAATCTGGCCTGTTGTTTATCATTGTATCTCCCCCATTGTAAAGGGGAAAAAAAAAGGATCTGACTCATAGTAGGTGTTGAATGAACAGATAAAGGTATTATTACAGAACTTTTACAGATAAGGAGAGAAGGTTCATGGAGTAAAACTCTCTCTGCCCAGGGTGACATTCTAGAAACGTCTTGCTAGCATGCACTGAGCCCTTTGAACCAAGCAGTGTACTAAGTGCTTCACACATATTTAATCATTTTATGAAGTGGAAATGATCATGATCGTACCCTTGCTAAGGATGAGGAAACTTTGGTACAGAGAAGTTAAGTAGCTTGCCCGAGATCTCACAGCTATTATATTGCAGAGCTGGGATTTGAACCCAAGCAGCCTGGCTCCAGAGCCCAAAGTATTAACTATCACACTATACTTACTCCAAATCAATGTTAGTCCGTAGCAGATTCAAACCCAGGTCTGCAGCCTCCAGAACTTCAGTTCTAGACCACAAAATTCTACTGTCCTCCAAAAGCTTACTTAAGCCAAAGCAATCTTGAAAAAGAACAAAGTTGGGGGACACACTTCCCAACCTGAAAACTTACTACAAAGCTATAGCAATCAGGACTGTGTGGTACTGGCATGTGGATAGACATATAGAGTAACGGAATAAAATTATACCCAGAAATAAGCACTTACATTTATGGCCTGTTGATTTTTGACAAGGGTGCCAAGACAATTCAATGAAGAAAGAATGTTTTCAACAAATGGTACTGGGGTAATTGGATATTCACATGCAAAAGTGGGACCCCTGGGCCGCCCGGTGGTGCAGCAGTTTGGTTCGTGCTTGGCAGCCCGGGGTTCGCGGGTTCGGATCCCCGGCGCCCGTGGACGCACTGCTCGTCAGCCATGCCGTGGCGGCGTCCCATATAAAGTGGAGGAAGATGGGCACGATGTTAGCACAGGGCCAGTCTTTCTCAGCAAAAAGAGGAGGATTAGCAACGGATGTTAGCTCAGGGCTGGTCTTCCTCACACACACACAAAAAAAGTATTAAAAAAAAAAGTGGGACCCCTACCTCACACCATATACAAAAATTAACTCAATATGGATCAAAGACCAAACATAAAAGCTAAAACTAAAAAACTCTTTGAAAAAAACATGGGACTAAATCTTTGTGACTGTAGGTTGGGCAAAGCCTTCTAAGAAAACTCCAAAAGCACAAGCAACAAAAGAAAACAATTGATAAATTGGATTTCATCAAAATTAAAAGCTTTGGTGTTATTTTATGGTATGTGAATTATATCTCAATAAAAAACTTTTGTGCTTCAAAGGACGCCATCAAGAAAGTGAAAAGACAACCCACAGAATGGGAGAAAATATTTGCAAATCACGTATCTGATAAGGGTCTAGCACCCAGAATATATAAAGAGGTTTTACAATGCAACAATAAAAAGACTACCCAATTTTTAAATGGGCAAAGGATCTGAATAGAGATTTCTCCAAAGAAGATAGACAAATGGCCAATGAGCACATGAAAAGATGTTCAACATCATACTTATGAGGGAAATGCAAATCCCACAATGAGATACCATTTCACACACACTAGGATGGCTATAATCAAAAAGATGGGCAGTAACAAGTGTTGGTGCAGATGTAGAGAAACCGGAACCCTCATACGTTGCTAAGAGGAATGTAAAATGGTGCAGCTGATTTGGAAAACAGTCTAGCAGTTCCTCAGAACTGAAACAGAGTTAACATATGACCCAGCGATTCCACTCCCACGTATGTACAGGAGAGAACTGAAAACATATGTTTACACAAAAACTGGTACAGACATATTCATAGCAGCATTATTCATACTAGCCCCCCAAAAGTGGAAGTAATCCAAATGTCCACCAATTAATGAAAGGATAAACAAAATGTAGCACATCCAAACAATTTAATATGACTCAGCCATAAAAAGGAGATTCTGATACATGCTACAACATGGGTGAGCCTTCAAAACATGCTAAGTGAAAGAAGCCAGACACAAAAGGCTCCATATTACACGATTCCATTTATATGAAATGTCCAGAATAAGCAAATTCATAGGGACAGAAAATAGACTAGTGGTCTCCAGGAGCTGGAGGGATGTGGGTACAGTTTCTTTTTGGGGCGATGGAAATGCTCTGGAATTAGATAGTCATGTTGGTTGCACAACTTCGTGAATATACTAAAAACTATTGAATTGTACACTTTAAATGGTGAATTTTGTGATATGTGAATTATGTCTCAATCTTTTTTAATGGCAAAAAAAAGCTTACTTGAGCGTCCACTATATTCTTGGTGGGATACAGGGAATCTTCTTGAATCCTTAAGGTCCCCAGGGTCTGCTGGTGCCACCACTATTAAAATGTTAGAGAGGGGGAAACTGAGGCCCACACAGAATGACCCCACTCCCGCTGCACCCACTCACCTCTCCCTCGCAGGAGTAGTTTATCTTCAGGTAGTAAGGGAAGCCCATGTATTTCTGCAAGGAGAGGTTGGGCAAATGTCCAGAGCCCAGTGGGGTGCGGGTCCAGAACCCCTCCCGTTCCCCTGACCGCAGGCCCCTCACCTCATCTGGGTCGATGGGCGCGTCCACCAGCTGACTGAACACGTTGTCCACTGTGTCCAGGGGCTCTTGATCGAAGAAGCGATCGCTCTCGCTGTTCTTGCCTATCGTCGCGAACTTGCTCAGGACAACCTGCCAGGAGCACTCCTGGACATCCTCGATCGCCCACAGCCTCCAGGGTACCAACGGCACTGCCAGCAGTGCCCACAGCGCCCGCAGGACTCGGAGTCTCGGCCAGGCAGGCCCAGTAGGGGACATCGCGGGGCAGCGCGCAACGTGGCTCGAACCTGGAGAATGCCGGGGTCAAGAACCGCCGGCAAGACTGCGCTGGGGAGCCGCCTTCTGAGATCCCGCTCTGCTCCCGCGCTTCGCCCCGCCCCTGCTCCTGGCCCCGCCTCTGCTCAGACTCCTAGCCCCACCCTGGCTCTTGCTCCGGGCCCCGCCCCTGCTCTTGCTCCTGGCCCCGCCCCTGCTCTTGCTCCTGACCCCACCCCTGCTCCAGGCCACGCCCCTGCTCTTGCTCCTGGCCCCGCCCCTGCTCTTGCTCCTGACCCCACCCCTGCTCCAGGCCCCGCCCCTGCTCTTGCTCCTGGCTCCATCCCTGCTTTTGCTCCTGGCTCTGCCTCTGCTCCAGACATCGCCCCTGCCCCATCCCCTGCATCTGCCCCTATTACGGATCCCATCTTTGTTAATCCAGGTCCCGCTCCTACTGTTGCTCCTGGCCACGCCCCTGCTCCTGGTTTCGCCCCGCCTCCTCGTCCTTAACCTCGCCCCACACTTGTTCTTTGCTCCGCCCCTGCTCTGCATCCCGCCCCTACTCTTCACCTGCTCTCGGTTTTTGTTTCTGGCTTTGGCTGCGCCCCACCTATTTTCCCTAGTCCTGCTACTCCCTCTGGTCGCGCACCTGCGCCTGGCTCCGCCCCTTCGTCTTGCCCCGCCCCCCCACTTCTCTTCGCACCGCCCCCTTCTCCTTGCTCCGACCCTGCCCAGGTACCGGGTCCTGCACTTAGCCTCGCCCCTCTCTCGGTCCTGGTCCCGGACCTTCCCCACGCCCCGCCCCTTCCCCTGTCCCTGCCTCTGTTTCTCGCCTGGAGCATGCTCCTCGCTCCTCTTCCATTCCTTGTCCCGCCCTTGTTTCTCGACCCGACCCTGTTCTTCGACCCGCCCTTTCCCCCGGTCCTGGGCGAGCTGTTCTTCCTGAGGACGCTCCTCGCCCCGCCCGCGCCCGTGGCCCCGCCCCTTCCCCTTAGAGACCCTCTCTTCGCCTTCGGATCTCCCCTCGCCGCCGGCCTTCCCCTCGCCGCGAGACCCCTCCTCGCCTTTCGCTCTCTCCTCACCCCGCGCCCTCTCCTCTCCCTGCACCTTCTCCCCGTTCCAGGCCGGCGCTCCCTTGTCTGTCGGCACCTTCCCGATCCTCACCTTCCCCGGGGACCGCGACACCTTTTCGCCCCACCCCTTCGTCTCACCACCCCTTTCCATTGCCCTGGACAGCGGCCGGCTCTACGCCCGCCCCTTCTAGCACCGCCCCTACTCATCGCCCGCTCCTCCTCTCAGCCTCTCCCTGCCCCTCGCCCCTCCCCTCCTCTGCCCGGTCCTCGACTCTTCTCCCTTTCCCCCGCCTCTCTCTTCCTCGTTTTCCCCCTCCCGTCCCGCCCCTTCTTAACCCCTCCCCCGCCCCCGCCTCCCTCCCTGGGATGGCCCCAGTCTCTTCCCCCCGCCCCGCGGTACCTGTCACTTAGTTAAAACCGGTCAACCGTCACTGGGTCCCTCCGGTCCCGCCCCCTCTTGCCCGGTCTCAAAATGGCCGCCCGCACTTCAACAACCGACTTCCGCCTTTCCAGCGGCGTGCCGCCGCGCGCGCGTCTCCATGGTAACGCGCATCCAACCGGCGCCTGGAGCTTGAGGGAGGGGGCGGTGCTCAAAACCCGGGCGCACGGGGCCTGGCCGGCAGAGGGTGCTGGAGGCAAAGTTTGTGATCGGAAGGCCTTCCAGGAGTTCCTATTGGTCGTTCTAGCAGCCCTACTCGTCCTTCTGTCAGGCTTTTATATCAAAAATTCCACTCCAAAAAAAAAATGTTTGGTCTCCTTGTGGGAATTAATCATTCTGCGGCTTAACACCCTCCTCTACAAAACAGGAAGGAAAACAATTGTGGGAAGTCAATAAGATAACACGTGAAGAGTACCCGAGGCAAGTAAATATTCAGTGAGTTAATTTTCTTTTGTATTCTGATGCTTAACAGTTAAGGACTCGGAACATGAATTGGATGCACCGCAAAGCTGCCTTGACCCTAAACCCGCGGTGTGCAAACTTTCACGAGCATTAGACTCACCACAAGGGCTTGTTAAAACGAGTTGTTGGGCTCCGCCCCAGAGTTTCTGATTCATAGGTCGGAGGTGGGGCTGAAGGATTTCTGTCTCCAGTGGGTTTCCAGGTGATGCCGATATTGACGGTGTGGGGACCACACCTGGGGAACCGGTGCTCTGAAACCTTCCACGCCTTCCCAGGACCTCGGGGAAACATCCGAATTCAGTTGGTTTCCAGAAGCCTGCGGAATCTCATCGCTGACGTCCTTCCTGTTCGGCTCATCTCTTCTCTCCCCATAGACCTTTGTAGTCCACACCCTAGTCGCGCGGAGAGACTTGGGTATCTTGATCAGCCGAGCTCTCTCTCCAGACTGCACGGGCTGTGATGCCTTCTGGTGTTACCCTCACCCGCTGCCCACTTTCCTTCCTTGGGTCTTGTCTGTGATATATGACCAGCCCCCAGCTCTCCCTCGACCACCCTAGGCCATGACTGTCTAGGAGCGGGTCTCTGTTTCCCACTGAATCACAGGCTCCCCGAGGGCAGGGCCTAGGGCTTTCTCCGCACTGTTGTTCCCAACTCTGGCCTACACGGCGCCGAACAGATGTTCCAGGTAAATGAACGGAGGACGAAGTCCGCGCTCTCCAGCCCACGCCCACAGGCCAGGGAGGGGCGACTTCATCGGAGGGAGGAACTCAACAGCTGTGTACCCCAGCCCTTCTAGACTCAGAGCCTGGGGTCTCCTCCTGGCACCCCCCACTCAGGAATACAGCCCCACCAGGGGGAGGTGCCTCCGTTAGATCTTGACGCACAAGGTGCGCTTTGCAGCATCGTTTATGCCGGCAAGACTGGCAACCACTCGTGTCCATTAACTAGACGTTGAAATAATTTAGGGGACGTGCGTCCTAGAAGAGGCACTGCAGACATAAAAAAGGATCTGAGACCTCCTTGTGTGTCTCTGGAATGATCTCCGAATTACACAGGGTTGGTGAAACACGCAAGGTGCACAAGTGAGAATAATATTGGAAAAAGGATATAAACATTATATATTTATATATAACATACAATAAAGCAAGGTGCAGACATGAGGGTAAGAATCATTAGCTACCATTTTCTTGAGTACCAGACTCTGTTCTAAGAGCTTTCCAGACACTAAATTGCTTAATTCTCTAACAAGTCCGTGAGGTAGATGCTGTTATCGTCCCATTTCACAGACGAGCAAACTCAGGCCCAGGAAGGTGGAACCACTTGCCCAGAGCCACAGAGCTTGGGACAGAGTTCAGACTCCCACCAGGACATTTGCCTCTGGAGTCTGTAATTGTAATCACCTCACTATACCAGGTACAACTTGTGTAAAGTGAAAGAAACGAATGACACACGTACACTCACAGATGTATACTGCTGCTACATGCCTGCAAGGAGACCTGAGAAATCAGTCATCACAGCCGGCATGCGGGAGAAAGACGGCGTCTCCCCTGTACACTCTTTTGTACTTTTTCAATGTCTTAGCATGCACTTTTTTTTTTTCTTTTTATGTTGAACTGAACAGGGCCTGGTTTCTTTTTCTAGAGGAATCTGGAAGGAGAAGCAGTGGTGAACAAAAGCCAGATCCCACAGACACCACCCTCAAGAAGAGCAGAGGCAACAGTGATGGTACCAAGGAGCCAGGAAGGCTGAGGGGCTGAGAAAGAGCTAGACAGCGGATGTTGCTGAGCCTCCGTGGGACAAGGCGACCAATCAGAACCTTGTCCAAATCCCAGTGTTGCACTTCCTGTGTGACCTTGGATATGTTACTTAACCTCTCTGGGTCTCCTTTCCTCATCTGTAATGTGGAGAATGTACCTAAGTCACAGAGTTGCTGAGAGGGTTAAATAAATTATGATGTATCAAGGGCTTGGAACAGTGCCCGACACGTGGTAAATCCTAGATAAGTGTTTTCCATTACTGTCATTAAAACAATCTTGTGTGACAGAGAGAACTGATTGGTGGTTACCAAGGGGAAGGGGGGTGGGGGGGGCACAAGGGGTGAAGGGTTACATCCACAAGGTGACAGACAAACAAAAATGTACAACTAAAACCCCACAGTGTTATAAACTATTAAGACATCAATAAAAAAAATGGTAAAAAAAAAAAACAATCTTGTGTGACTTTTTAGCATGACTTGACAATGTTGACTTCTCTCTTCTTGTATATATACAAGGAGAAGAAATTCTCTCATCTCTTACCAATACCCCCCCCCCCTGATTTTCTTACCCCTCTCTAAACTCCGTCTCCTTGGTAATCTCTTCTCTCTGGTAGGAGGACATTGATTGAAGGGTCACTGTTCGCCATATGGGGCCTTCATGTTAATTAGAAAAAGAAGCCCCCTCTGGGCATATTCAGCCTTGAACTTCAGCCCCTATTTGTTCCCACCCTGCCAGCCAGGCGCCCCTAGGTATGGTCCCAACCTGGGTACTTGTGCGTGATGGCCCTGGCTGATTAGTTAATCCATGTCCACCCATTCTCCCAACCTTCTGCCTTCCCAATAGAAGCCTAGTTTTCTTCGAGTGTTCACCAGCCTCCAAGCCGAAACCTCAGCCCCAGCCTCAGTCCCAGGGGGTAGGGGGAATCCTGAGGAATCCAAGCTAATCATGGTGGCTCCATCACTCTAGCCAATGATTGGTTCAGGACGGGCATGTGAGCCAATTTGGCCAATGAGATGAAAGTCTGCTGGGAGGCTTTGGGAAAAGGTTTCCTTGCTTCCAAAGAGACATGGGAAGAGATGCCCCCCTCTTCTTGCACTAAAAATTATCATGCCTGGTTGTGATGCCTGGACCCGTGGCAGCCACTTTGGGGCCATGAGGGGAGCCTGTGTGGAAGCCAAGCCTTCGGCTGAGGGTGGCAGAGTAGAGAGAGGGACCCTGGGGCCACAAGACCCTCCTGGAGCTGTGGACTGTATCAGGCAGAGCTCTGCCCAACTCTGGTGAGGTGCAATCTGCAATCATCTTGTTGTTTCAGCCAGTGCCAGGCGGGATTTTGTTCCTTGCGGCCCAAATCTTTCCTTACTGATAGAAATACCTTAAGGCTGATTTCTCAAGGCTGCTCTCTCTTCACTTCCATCCAGGGCCGACAGACCCACCCTCATGGCCTCGGTTCCCTCATCTGTCTCCAGCCTCAACCTGAGCCCCAGCCCCGTGGCCTGGGAACTCCTGATCCCTTCCCCTGGGGGTCTCTTTAGCCCCTCAAACTCACCATGTTCCAAACTGGCCTCAGCATCTCCCCTCAAACCTACTTTCTCCCAGGTCCCCATCTCAGGGCAGCTGACCATCCCTTGGGCCTTTCCCTGGCCTTGTCCCTCCCAAGTCTGTAAGGCCTATGACCTGTCCACTTGGCCTCCTGAGTAGCCCTCCACCAGCCCTCCTCCCCTTGGCCCTGCCCAGCCCTATCGCCTCCCACTCTGCTCCTGCCCCAGCCTCCTCGGGCACCCAGCCTCAGTCTCCCCCTCTGGTCTACGTCCACAGAGAAGTTAGGGGGAATCTTCTTAAGGCACAAACCCAACCTGCCCTCTCCAGCCCTTCCATGGCTCTCTAGTGCCCTCAAGAAAGAGGCCAAGTTCCCAAGCTTGTCGCGTAAGGACACTTAAGCTGTGCCCGTTTACTGCCCCACCCTCCTTCCCCCATTCCTTCCACACTCCAGCCACAGTCAACTACATGCCAGGAGCCAGTGTCCAACATGCTTTCCTACCTCCAGGCCTTTGCACACACAGTCCTTCTGCCTGGAATGCCCTCCCTGCCCTTTCTACTTGTCTGCCTACTATCCAGGCCCAGCCCAAAGGCCCCACCCCTCCTGCAACCCCCACGGGCTTGGAAGAGGTGACAGCTCAGGAGATAGGCCTTTGGCAGTACGTGCCATCACTGAGGTACCGTCTCGGGAGGGGGTACATCTCGGGGAGTAAATGGAAAATCAGTCCCCTCCTCGCTCTAAGACAAGGGACCGCTCCTCTCCATGCCTCAGTTTCCTCATCTGTGCAAAGGGGGTGAAAATACCGTCTTCCTCATAGGTGAAGTACCCAGAGCAGGGCCTGGCCAAAGAAAGCAGCACAGAACAGAGCAGGCTCTATGACATCTTTTCAAGTTGGTCCTGCTGTTATTGCCATTTTACAGACGAGGGAACTAGGAACCAGAGGTGGAGGGACTGCCCGAGGGTGTGGGCAGGACGCAGCTGAGTTGGGATTTGAGCCCAAAGGGGCCGGCTCCAGAGCCCCATGTGTGACATGTAGTGAGTGCTCGGTGAATGGGGATGGCCGTCACAATGGTGTCCGGGCTGGGATCCTGTCTCAGCATCCTCCTGCCAGGCGGCTGAGGAAGATTCCAGCACCCAGGCCCACCCCAGGGCTCCCTGCCTGGGTCTTGCTCCCTGGAGACACTTTAGGAAAATGGCAGGAACACCTTCTTCCCCTGCCTACTCCTCATATTTCAGGGATGAGTAAAGTTGTCCCTTCCTCCAGGAAGCCCTCCTGACCTTCCAGGTGGGGTGGGGCAATTCCCTGTACTTCCTCCATCACACCCCTGACCATGCTGCCTCCCCCATTGAGGTCCTACCCATTCTGGGTTGTCACTGTGGGGGACAGGGCTGTCTACCTCCCTGGACTGTGAGCCCCCTGAGAGCCTGGCCCAGGCCATCTCGACCACCACTGTGTCCCGAGCACTGCCCAGCACAGGCCGGCACAGAGGAGGGAGTTCTGGCTGAGTGACTATATTCTCTCCACTTGACAGATGAGGAGATCAAGGCTCAGTGAGGGGCAGTCACTTGCTCAAGGTGTGTTGAGCAATCTGGTGCCCGGAATGAGGTCTGAGCCCAGAGCCTGGTAGAATCGGCAGTGATGAGTGGCCGGGTGAGAGAGGCAGAAGGAGTGAGGAAGAGAGTGAGAAATAAAGATGGTGAGAAAGCCAGGGAGGTGCAGAGTGGGGGGAATGAGAGAAGGGGCAGGGAGTGCAAGGTGGTGTTGGCGCCCGGCAGAGCCCGGGACAGGTAAAACAGGACTGACAGCAGTGGCGATGCCTTACGAACACTGGTACGTGCTTGTGGAGCTTCTAGAATGTTCTAGGGCGTCAGCTCCAGTTTTGTAGGCCCCTCAGCCGCAGGCCAGGTCCATCCAGCCTCAGAGCACCTGCCCCCGCTACCTGGGGATGGAGGCGTAGTTGGTGTGGGAGCTGGCCGTGAGTTGCTGGCGCGGCTCCACCTGGGGGCCCAGAATGTCCACCCGATCGTCCTCCTCGGTGGAGCTGGCAGGGTCCGGACTGGGCAGCAGAATGAGCTCTGTGAGGCCGTGAAGGTCGGACACGCGGCGGAAAGTCTGCAGCAGCAGCACCATGGCGACCAGGCCCAGGAAGAGGTAGGCTGCAGGGACGGCAGAGGGGCGACAGGGGGGAATCAGACCCCAGGGGCAGGGCGTGGGGCCACAGGACCCTCAGGGTGGGGCCGTGCCCCTACCCTCCAGTCCGCAGCCAGCCACCCCACTCACCTGTGACCAGCACCTTGTAGAGGGCCCTGTGGGGCTGGCCAGGGGCTTCTCCGGGAACATAGTCCCCCAGGCCGATGGTGGACAGGGAGATGAAGCAGAAGTAGAAGGCATCCAGGAAGGTCCAGGCCTCCTCCAGGTGGGCAAACACCGCAGCCGGCACCAGGAAGCAGAGGGTCACGACAACCCCTAGCAGGACCAACAGGTGCCAGCGGGCCGCCCGCCGGGGGTCCCAGCCCCATCGCACGCTCAGCCAGGACAGGGGCGCGTGGGTCAGCAGCAGTGACAGGCGCTGGGCCGAGGCGGTCAGCAGCAGCATGGTGACGGGCACGCCCAGGAGCGCGAAGGCGATGGAGAAGGCCTTGCCCGCGTCGGTCAGCGGCGTCGTGTACCCGTAGCCTGCAGGAGCAAGGGAGGCCCTCTGCTCACTCAGCACCTCCACTCGGGGTCTGTGCTCACCCCCGACCGAGACCTACGTTCGCCCCCCAACCTGCCCTCCTGCAGTCTCTCGTTGCAGGTGATGGCACCTCCATCCTTCTGGCTGCTCAGGACAAGAGCTTTGGTGTCACCCCCTCATCACTCACACCCACTTTCCATCTATCTTCAAATAGACCCCAAAGCTGCTAGCTTCACCCCACCCCCTGGCCCTCACCCTGGTCCTGCCTACCCAGCAGCCTCCTCCCTGGTCTTCCTTCTCCCCCAACCCTTGCCCCCTCAGTCTGCTCCCCACACGCAGCCAGAGGGACGCTGTGGACACCTGAGCTAAGTCATGTCCCTCCCCTGCTCAGAGCCCTTCCATGGCTCCCTCCTACTCAGGTAAAAGGACAAAGTCCTCATTGTGACCCACGAGGCCCCACAGAATCCGGCAGGGCAGCACAGTTCCACCCCAGGGCCTTTGCAACGGCCTTTCTTTCTCTGTGGAATGCTCTTCCCCCAGGTATCCACATGACTCCCCTCCTTCAAGTCTTTGATCAAATGTCACTTTTCAGGCCTTCCTTGACCACCTTATTTTAAATCGTTACACCCTCTTACCCAACTCTCTTTGTTTGTTATCATGGCACTAAACACCTTCTAGCAAACTATACAGTTTCCTTATTTGGTTACTGTCTGTCTCCCCACTAGGGTGCCAGCTCCAGGAAGGTGGGGCTTCTGGCCATTTTGTCACTACTGATCGCTGGCATCTGGCACAGAGTGGGCGCTCGATCAACAGTCAAAATAACGAATGACGGGTGCAGGCTCTGGCCTGGCTCGGAGCCTCAGTTTCCCCTACTCTAACATGGGTGTGACAAGCGCCACTGGGCTCCCGGAGGAGCGTGGGAACAAGGAGGTCAGCGCAGGTGTGAGTTCTGTAAACAGAAATACGATACGGGGTAATTCAGCTGTGGGTGAGACGGACTCACTTTGGCAATGTGTAATTTAAGATCTCGTTTTACTTCCCAAACTGATCCAACCAAAGGGTCAGACATAGGACTGGGGTGCTGAGGGGCCCGGTTTATGGTCCACAGTAAAACGTCTCCCCCAAGAGGTTGCAGATCCAGCCCTGTGGTTAGTGATAAAGTGTGGAAAGACTGCACACGAGCAGGCATTGTCCTGTGCCCATCTTCCCTACAGAAGGGTCCTCTGTACAACTAAAACCCCACAGTGTTATAAACTATTAAGACATCAATTAAAAAAAAAAAAGAAGGGTCATCTAGTATTTATATACTCAAAAGAATGGAAAGCAGGACACCCATGTTCACAGCAGCATTATTCACTGTGGCCAAAAGGTGGAAGCAACCCAAGTGTCCTTTGACGGATGACTGGATAAACAAAATGTGGTAAACATGCACAATGGAATATTATTCAGCCTTAAAAAGGAAGGAAATTTCGGCACATGCTCCAACATGGATGAACCTTGAGGACATTATGCTAAACGAAATAAGCCAGTCACAAAAGACAAATACTGCATGATTCCACTTACGTGAGGCACCCAGAGTAGGCAAATTCATAGAGACAGAAAGTGGGATGGTGGTTGCCAGGGGCTGAGGGGAAAGGGGGAATGGAGAGTTATCATTTAATGGGGATAGAATTTCAGTTTTGCAAGATGGAAAGAATCCTGGAGATGGAAGAAATAAACCCACACATCTACGGACAGCTAATCTTCGACAAAGGAGCTAAGAACCTACAATGGAGAAAGGAAAGTCTCTTCAGTAAATGGTGCTGGGAAAACTGGACAGCCACACGCAAAAGAATGAAAGTAGAACATCTTCTATCGCCAAACACAAAAATTAACTCAAAATGGATCAAAGACCTGAAAGTGAGACCTGAAGCTATAAAACTATTAGAAGAAAATATAGGCAGTATGCTGTTTGACACCAGTCATAAAGGGATCTTTTCGAATTCCATGTTTACTTGGACAAGGGGAACAAGAAAAAAGAAAGGGGTGAAGGGATGCATCCATAGGGTGACGGACACATAATAATGTACAACTAAAACCCCACAATGTTATAAACTACTGACATCAATAAAAATTAAAAGTCAGTGCTTTGCCATTTATTCTCCACATGACCTTGGCCAAGTGACTTCTCTCTGAGGCTCGGTTTCCCCAGAGTCTGCAAAATGGGCTTCCTCAAAAGCGACAGTATAGCACCAAGGAAGGGCACGGGAATAGTCACCAGGACTGCACTACTTGCTTCCTCTCTCCCGATTCCCAGTTCCTCCCAGCTCCGGGTGGGCTGACTCTTCCCCCTCTGGCCTCAATTTCAGCAAGGCTGCCGGGATCAACCCCAGGCCCGGGTCTTCCTCAGAACCCCTGGGCCTATGACAAGACCAGCGATGCTGTGGGAGAGGTCTCTCTGAATGACCTTTGGTTTCCATCTGCAGATACATTCAGGGGCCCGGCCTCACCAGCAACAATGACCACTGAGGCTCGGATATTATTAGCAGCACCTCACACGGACAGACACCCTCCATGACCCAACTTTAGCCAGGCTCCTGTGGGCCCTCTTCTTGACCAGGCCCAGTGTTAGCAGGAATCCTAAGTTGGTTTAGGCAGAATCCCCCCAACTCTTGACATCCGATCAGATTCCTCATTCTCCACCCCTGATATTTAAGTCCTTTTATCTAAGTCCCTGGCCTGTCTTTAGCAAGAATCCTATTAAGCCAGTTTAGCCAGAATCCCCCCACCCTCCCTGTCTCCTCTGAGTCATTTTCCATCCACTGACCCCCTCCCTTTGCTCTCAGCCCTAAACCTCTAGCCGGCTTGGCTATATTCGGAGTTGACTTCAGTCTATCTCCCCTATTGCAACAACTTACCATTTTTAGCAAGTGTCAGAATACTTTTTCTTTTACAGTGTACACACATCACCCTTCTTTATGCAAGCCTAAGAGGTAGTGTGGTGTGTTGGGTAAGAGCATGGGGCTCTACACCTTCCTAGCTGTGTGGCCTTGGGCAAGTTGTCCAACCTCTCTGGGCCTCAGTTTCCATTGCTGAAAAAACAGGGCCGCTAATGGTATCTGCCTCTCAAGGCTGCTGAGCTGATGAAGAGGGTTCAGGTCTGGACGTGGCGAGACCTCTACCAGGTATTACTACTACTGTGAAGCGGGGAGCGTTATTATCCCCGTTTTAGACCCGGAGATGAGCAGCGGCCGAGCTGTGCCTGCTTTGAGTTTGGCTCCTTCACCTGTCCTGCCTGGGATGACCGGGGAAGCCAGGATCTGGGCGGAGGCGGAGGAGACACTGATGTGACCCAGCAAAGCACAGGAGCAGGTCGGGCAGGCCCAGCCAGCACGGGAGGCGAAGCCCCAGGGAAGGTCCGCGAATTCGAGAGTCTGTGAGAAGCACCCAGCCCTGCTGGGGCCCTGCTGCCTCCGGCATCGGTTTGCCGGACCAGCCGGACCACACAACGGGGCACCAAAGGCCAAGGCCACTGCTATTGCCGCAGGGAAGAGTCCGGGCTAGCCCTGCCCCAGCCTCACTCCCCCTCCCCCAGGCCAAATCACGGGCAAAGAGACAAAGAGGAAGTCTGGGGGCTGGGGAGGCGCTGGGGGAGGACCGGCACACTGGGATTTCCCAGGTCTGCAAGGTGCTGGGGCGGGCAGGGGATTTCCCTAGGAGGGCTGGGGAGGAGGGCAGTCCCACCTGGGGAAGGGGGGTCCTGGGTCCAGAGGAAGGAGGGGACAGGCATCAGTGGGGGCATTCTCTGGATCACAAATGGGATTGGGAGGGCAGTCCTCAGGCAGAGGGGGCTTCTGAGCCCAAGGACACCTGAGGGGATGTGAGGGGAGAAGACCCTACTAAAGGGTGATGGGGGCGGTGTGTCAGGTCCGTGTCAGGTCCTCGCTAGTCCAGGGTGGAAACTGGTCAAGGTCTTGAGCAGATACTGGGGAGGGTTCTGGGACACAGAGGGCCCAGCGCGTCCTTGACAGAGGGGAGAATTTTGGGTCCAAAGCAGGCTGGGACGGTGTCACGGTGCAGAAGGGGGTCCCAGCTGTTGGTCTGGAGGAAATTGGAGGGGTCCCAGGAGATTCCCTTTCTTGGGAAACCCAGGGTGGGCAGGAGGCCTGGGGGCAGGGTAGGTGCTGGCATCTGTGTGTGGAGGGGGTGGGATTCTGCTCCCAACCACAGTGTACAGGGCTCTGGGGGCCCTGAGAGGGGGTCCAGGTGGCTCTGGCGCTCTTACTGAGGGGTATCAGGCCCCGGAGAGGGGTGAGTCTCAGCTAGGGGTTCTGGGGTTCAAAGGCTCCCATGGGAGTCTCTGGTTTGGAAATGGCTGGGGGCTTTTGCTGGAGGCAGTTCTGGGACTGAAGGGGTGGGAGTCCTGACTGGGGGAGCTTCTGGATGGAAACAGTGGTCCTTCCTGGGGGGTGCTCTGGCTCCCTGCGCGGTGGGTCCCTCTCACACATCCACACTTGGGGGCTACTGAATTGGAAGTCCTAGGTCTAGAGGGAAGAGGGGGTGTCCCTATTGGGCTCCCCAATACGGAGGAGATGTCAAGATGGAATAGGGTATGTGGAGAGGGGTCCTGTGTCTGGAGTCAGGGCTACCTGCTGGGGAGTATGGGGATGGGGGTCCTTGGTCTGGAGGAGGGCAGGGGCCCTTGCTGGGGAGTGGTCTGGGGCCAGAGGGGTGGAAGTCTCAGATGGGGGCCCGAGGTCCTTGCCAAGGGATCTCTACTGGCAGTAGGGTCTTTAGTGATGGCACCCAGAGTGGGTCTGGAGATTCAGGGTCCTCAGTGGGGCACCAGGGTTGGGAGGAGGTTGGGCTAGGTCTTCCCAAAGGGTGTCCCGGAAGGACATATCTGGAGAGTCAGCAGCCATTGTTGGAGGGGATGGCGGCCTCAGCCCAGAGAGGACAGGGGCCTTCATGTCTGACATCCAGGTCTAGAGGGGTGAGGGTCTCAGGTGGAGGGTCCCAGGTCCTTGCTGAAGGTCTCTGAGGGTAGCCCTAGATCCAGAGGGGACTGGACAGACCCAGGTTGCCCAGGGGGTTCAGGCCTGGGAACAGGGTCCCAAATGTTCTCTGGAAGATACTCTGAGAGAGGTCCTAGTCCCGGAGGGAACGGGGATTTCCTGTTGAGGGGAAAGGCTTGGATAGGGGTTCCCCGAAGACGGCCAGATCCCATGAGCGTGGCTCCCGGGTCCTCGTTGGGGGGTTTTGAGGGGATCCTAGGCCCAGAGCGGATTGGGAGTGATGGGCTGGGATAAGGGTATTTCGTGATGGCACGGGGGGGAGGGGCGCGGTGGGGGTCCCGGGTCCTCGCCGGCTGGGGGGATCGGGGCGGCGCTCACTTACCCACGGTGGTGACCAGCGTGCTGGCGAAGAAGAGGGCCGAGGCAAAGTCCCAGGCGGGGTCCGAGGCGTTGGCGGGCCCCGAAGCGTTGGCGAGCGCGGCGCGCCCCAGCCGTCCGGCCGCCAGCACCCGCTCCACGAAGGCGTCCAGGGCCGGGGCGGCCACGCACGGGCTGCGCCGCAGCAGCTGCTCCCGCTGCGCCTCCAGCTCGGCTCGGAGCCGGGCTTCGTGCGGCCCCTCCAGCCGCGCCACCAGCAGCGCGCCCAGCACCAGGTACGCGGTGTAGACGCCCAGGGCGCCCGCCAGGAGCGCGCCCCGCCGCATGGCGCCCGCCCCGCCCGGGCCCGCGGAGCCCCCGGCCGCCCCGCTGACGTGGCCCCCGCCTCCCGACGGCTGGGCGCCCAGCCTCAGTTCCGGGAGCGCTCGAGCCGCGGCCACAGGCGCCCCGAAGAGGAAGGAGAGCGAAAGGGGGAGGGGCGGGGGTGGACCGACGCTCCGCCTCCGGGAAACTGAGGCACGCCCCGCCGCCAGGTGTTCGTGTGTACCCAGAGGGTGGAGCCCGGAGCTCCCGGATCCAGGAGACCAACAGAATGGCAAGGGGGGGGGGGATTCTTCCTTTCCTTCCATCCCTTCCCTGCCTTCCTCCCAGGATTCGCGGCTCCCTATGTTCGAGAGAATCCGAACCCTCTTTTCCGCTCGCGGACCGAGGAGTCGCCCCCTAACTCCTCAGGGCCATCGCGCCCCGCTGCGTACACTGGACACTGACTGCATGAGGGCGCGTGGCTGAGGGGATAAGGGGACAACCTGAAATCCAGTCCTTGCTCCATTCGCCAAGTTGTGCGCCCTCGAGTGGGTTGCGTCCAAACGGAGGGGACGCCTGTCTAATTCACAACGAGAAACATCGCGGGGTCAGATCCTTAGCCACCCACCAAATCTTTGCTCAGCGCCCACGTAGTGCCCGGCCCTTTGCTGGGTGATGCTGGGGACACAGAAGTGACCAAGACAGTCCTGGGCCTTACCCTCCTGGGGCTCCCACACTTCAACAGAGTGACAGCTCAGAGTGACCCGGGCTGGGATGAGGTAAGGACTCAATGCCTGTGGAGCCCAGAGGAGATGACCCACCCAACTTAGGGTGGTCAAGAGAGCTTCCCCAGAAAGGGGGTATCTGAGCTGAGACACGAAGGATGCACAGGAGGGAGCCAGGGTCTCTTCCCGGCAGAACCACAGATACACACCTCTATTAAAGGGGGGGGTTCCTTCCCTGCTCCCCCTGCATGTTTCTCCACATCCCCCTCCAACTGTAACTCAGCACCTCCCTGACAGCCTTCTGGAGAGCAGCCCAGAATCCCAACCACGTCTGACTGGCAGGGGAGTGGGGCTTGGGATGTGGCCCAGACCGCACCCCAGCTGGTTCTATTTATAAAACTGGGGCAGTTCTTGGGGCAGAGCCCAACTTGGGGCCCACAACTCACAGGAAGAGACAACTGATAATACAAACAGTAACAGTAGCTGCCAGCGATCAAAGGCTTACAATACGCCAGGCCCTGTGGACACATGGGCTTGTAGCGAATCCTCAAGTCCTCCTGTATTATTCCCATTGAACAGATGAGAAAACTTAGGCTTAAAAATGGAGTAGTGACACAACGGGTAAGGGGTGAAGATGAGGCCAGCAGAAAGCCAAAATACCTGCTTTATTAATAAAACATATTTACAGAATTTAGAAGGGGGGGAGCTAAAGATGAGAAAATGGTGGCAGAGCCCAAAGGACAGATCCTAAACCAGAGGTGCAGAAGAGGAATGGGGGCACCTCACTCACAAAAAAGGACCGCGGCTGAGCCAGGACTCATAACTGAGAGACCAGAACAGCCCTCAAGGTCCCCGGGAAAGACATCTCGGAGGAGGAAAGGGAAAGCCACAGCCACCGGTCACCAGCTGACATCCTTCCGGAGTGCTATCACTGCCCAGAAGTCACTTCTACCATTATCTTTGCCTGAGATAAGTGGAGGAGACCGAGGGACAGAAAAAGGGAGGCTGAAGTGATGAGAAAGGGGGAGACCGGGTGATATAAGGGGGGCAATAGGGGGACAGAGAGAGGAGAGATGAAGGAAGCTTCATTTTCAGGCTCCTCACTTGCAGGTGTGCCTATGTGTGCTATGAGTTGCTGGGGGTTGTAGTGTTTTGGGCGGACCGGGAAGCCAGGTCGCAACACACGAGCATTTATGAATTTCTGGGAAAATGTCTAAAGAGGTCTTCGAAGAAAGACACCCGGTTCTTCCCACCTAACTTGTTGGGTGTCCTTTTCTCACTCTAAATATTCACCTTAATACCTAAGGTCTGCCAAAACTGTACAAGCGTTAGGGCTCGCACAACTCCGCTTAGCCCCTCGGGAACACAAATGGGTCTCTGCTCCCCTGCTCCACACCCTTCCCTGGCTCCCCAGTGCTCGCAGCAACCCAAACCGAGCGTCTGTCTATAGAGAACTCCAATTCCCATCGGCCTCTCCGCTGCACAACTACATTTCCCATCATGCACGACAGAGCCCACCCCCTAGGTTTGACCCTGGCTCCGCCTCCTGCCCCTCAGGTCCCCACTCTCGCCTTACGTCACCGGCTTCCAGTCCCCGCCTCTTACCCCCCGCCAACTCGTCCAGGCCTCCGCGAGGGGCGTGGCCTCTGCGCGATCATGTCGCCCATTGGCTGTCGCGTCGCCGGTGGGGCGTGGCTACGGGAGCCGGGCGGGCACATTTGGAACCGCGGCCGGGGCGGCGGCGGCGGCGGCGGCGGCGGCGGCGGCGGCGGCGTAGGATGCATACGGCAGGCGCGGCCGCGGCGGGGACGCCCCGGCAGCGTAAGTGGCGTACGTGGCCGAGCGAGGAGATCGGGCGGGCGGGGTCGTGGCGGGGCCGCTGCGGCGGTTGGCGAGGTCGCTGCGGGTCGGAGGTCACGAGGTCAGGGATCTGGAGCTTCGAGGTGTGCACGACGCAGAGATGCCAGGTCCTGGTAGGGGCGCTTTGGGGTCGATTCTTCTTTTCTTTAGGAAATTCCCATGGAAGTAAACCACTTTGGGCAGGATATGGTGTAATGTGCAGAAAGACGCGACTTTCATTCATTGTCAGTTAGCGATCGGCCTGCTCCCCCACTTCCGTGGCCTCGGGTTGTCGCCCACGCTCCTTAGTTTACCCCGCATTTAAATTGGAACCTGTATTTATTGTGCTGTTCACGCCCTTTTCCTCTCTCTGAATTTGTATCTGTCTGTGAGCTCCTCCCCATCTCCGTGAGTGTGCGTGCATCTCGTTTATTCATTCGACACATCCTGCCTCAGCTCCCCGTGGGCCAGGCCCCGTGCTGGAGTTTGGGTGCCCAGTAGTAACCAGCGTAGCACTGGTCCTTGTCAACTTACAGCCCAGAGTTGAGTGGGAAGACAGACACCAAACTCGGAGGCAAATAAGTCAGCAAGATAATTTGGGGAGTAATTAGGGTGGTAAAGGGAATAACTAATCCAGGATGTGACCCGGGGTCGAGGAGGCCTCTCTGTTGAGGGAGAAGGCGTGATGCATTCATTCCTTTCTTCACCCATCAGTAAGGTGCCTTGCTGGCCCTGGGGTGGGTGATGCTGGGGATTCAGCAGTGCCAGACAGCCCTGGGTCCTGTCCTCATGGAGCTGCCAGTACAGGGTAGAGGACAGTGACAGTCTGGAGTGGTGGGGCCATGATGAGAGCAGCACAGGCAGAGGAGTCGCCGGGATGAGGGAAGCCCAATCAGAGTGGTTGTGGCCGGGATGGAGGTGGTGTGGTAGCCCCACATTAGGCACATGACCCAGCCTGGAGGTGTCAGTGAAGTTTCCTGGAAGAGGTATGTCTAATGATGAGGAATTAGCCCAGAGAAAGGAAATTTGTGGTGAGAGGGAAAAGCACTGGAGGCCTGTGCCAAGTAAACAAGTAGGCAAATGAATATATATTTAGCAGTTGTGATAAGTGCTCAGAAGGGGAAAAAGCACCACTGGGTATTGTGAGAAGGAACAGATGGGGCCAGTGCCTATACTGATGCGTGAGGAAGGCCCCTCTGAGAAGGAAGCCTCTGCACGAGCCCTGCGTGCCACGCCGGCAGATGCTAACCGTGGGCAGGTGTTCCAGAAGATGGCACAGCATGCTCAGAAGCCTGTGGAGGCGGGGAGCGCGGGGGGTCAGGGCCCAGGGGAGGCCTTTGTGACTGGGTACAGAGAGCCAGTCCTCAAACGAGGGTGGTTGGCAGGGCTGGGTCATGATGGCCTCGTAGGCATTTGGAGTTTATTCTCAGCACAGTGGGCACTGATCTTAGGCAGAGGACACGAAATGTTCTCTTTTGCATTTAAAAAGATCACTCTGGCTGCTGACTGGAGAGAAGGTTGGTGGGGCTAAGAATGGACAGGGGGACCTGGTAGGAGAACACTTAAGTCAGGTGCGAGATGACAGTCCCAGAGGGGAGGGTAACATTGAGACATAGTGGGCGAGAACTAGCGATTGGTTAGTTGGATGTCAGACAGAAGGGGAAGCCAGGGTTTGGACACTGAGATAGAGGCCTGGGGGCAGCCTGAGGGCGTTGCCAGGATGTGGCCAGACCTGGGTCTGGAGCCAGGAGAGAAGTGGTGGCTGGAGACAGAGGCCAGAGCCCAGGTCGCACCTGTGAAAGCTGTGGGCGGGTGAGATTGCGCCAGGTGAGAGGCAGAAGACGAGGGCAGAGTGGAAACGGGTCACGCATTTCAGGGAGCCGGAAATAAGTGATTGATGGAGAGGGACCAGTCGGGAGACCCTCCCCTGAAGGGAGGAGCGTTTGTCTTTTTGATCCTGCTGCATCCGCCACGCCTGCAACAGAGCCTGACTCACAGAGGTCCTCGAGAGGTGTTTGGGGGCTCGGACAGCAAAGAGAAAGAGGTCGTGTCTTGGAAGCCAGGAGAGCTGAGAGCTGGAGGTTGGCATTTGGGGCAGTGGCGTCAAATGCTGCCGAGGGCTTGAGTCCGAGGAGAGTGGGATAGTGGCCGCAGCCTGGAATTGCAGAGAGCCAGTTAGGACGTGGTGGGAGCAGAACCCCAAAGGCCAAGGGCAGAGGGGCGACAGGGGAGGAAGGGTTTGCAGCGAAGCTTTCAGGAAGCCGGCCCTTCTGGCCACAAGTGGGACAGGGAAAAGGGAAGTGGACTTGGGGACAGGTGGGCCGGGGCCAGGGCTGCCTGCTGTGGGCTTGAGGACACCTGGGTCTGTTCAGGCTCCAGGTCATTGAGAGGAAGAGTTGAGGGGCTAGTCATTAACAGGTGACAGGGTTTTTTTGTGCCAGGCCAGGGGCTGAGGGGTTTATAAGGTCACTTTGCCTTGGCCGTTGACTCCGCTCCACCGAGGAGGGAACTGAGATGCAGAGGAAGTCACGACTGGGATTATTCAGTTCCTCTCCTCCTCCCATTGTAATCCTGCCACCCTGATCCCTGTGCCCACAGTGGCACCTGGCACATAGGAGGAGCCCAGTAGATATTTGCACTGGTGGCATCGTTTACTGGTTAGGAGCAGGGGCCCCGGAGCCAGAGTGCTGGATTCAGATCTGCCCTCTCCGTGTTCCCCATCTCCCCCACTTCCTTACCCACCCCAACTGAGGGCACCTCCAGCAGCTCCTGTCCCTCCTCCCTCCACAGTCTTTCCAGAAGCAGCCCCACCCTGCCCTTCGTCCTGGTCTCCTACCTGGACCACCTCAGCTGCTTCCTCCCTCCTCTCCCTGTCCCCGCCCCACAACCTGTTCCCACATGAAGCCAGAGGAACGTTTTTAAAAACTTGAAACCTGGCTCTGCCTCATACTGTGTATGACTTCGGGCAAGGGCCTGAACCTCTTTGGGGCTCGCTTTTCCCATCTGGAAAATGGGATAATAGTCTCAACACAGATGGGGTTGTCGTGAGGATTAAAGGGGTTAATCCATGGTGTTTAGAACACGGCCTGGTATGTGTGAGTGCTCAGTTGGGGTTAAGTGTTCTAACATGTATCAGGCCGGCCTGGCGGACCCCTGCTGTCACTCACTCAGTTTGGCTCTTTGCACAAGTCCTGTCGCCTGCCTGGGCCTCGGTTCCCACATCTGTAAGATGGGGATAGCCGTGCATTCACTCATCAGGTTTTTATCAAGTGCCCCCTCTAGCCCTGTTCTGGGGGCTGGGGGTTCCGCCACCGACAAGACGAAGATCCTCACCATGTTTCAGTGGGGAGACAGACAGTGAACAAAATACAGAAATCGCTGTATTGGCTGGTGCTGAGTTTTGTGGATATCAGTGAAGCAGGGAAGGGGGATGGGGAGATGCAGCTGTAGCCAGGATGGTCGGGGAAGGCCCCCCTGAGGCAAGAGTTTGAGGAGGGGCAGGAGCCATGAGGACGTCTGGGGGAAGGCCCCAGTAGATAGTCACTGTCCACATTCTCTTCATCGCCACTATCATCATCATCATCGCCATCATCATCGTTACTTGGATGGATGGGTGGGTGGCAGGCAGAGCTGCTGCGCTTGACTAGCCGGTCCACCTGACATCAGAACCGGTGCTGGCCGCGGGGGGGTGGGAGGGAGAGCGCCTGCAGAATGGATGAGCCTCCCCACCCCTCTCCCCCTGCAGCCTCGAAGCGGAGGATCCCCGTGTCCCAGCCGGGCATGGCTGACCCCCACCAGCTTTTTGATGACACGAGTTCAGCCCAGAGCCGGGGCTACGGGGCCCAGCGGGGGCCCAGCAGCCTGGACTACCCTGCAGCCGCCGCCTCACCCGAGGCAGCCTTCCTGGCTGATCCCATGTCCAACATGGCCATGGCCTATGGGAGCAGCCTGGCAGCGCAGGGCAAGGAGCTGGTGGATAAGAACGTGAGTAGGCCGGGCTGGGGGAGCGGGGGGCCGTGGGGGGCCGGGGTGTCAGCTTTGAGCTCTGCCTCCCCAGATTGACCGCTTCATCCCCATTACCAAGCTCAAGTATTACTTCGCCGTGGACACCATGTATGTGGGCAAAAAGCTGGGCCTGCTATTCTTCCCCTACCTGCACCAGGTCAGCACCGCCCACTGAGGGGCTATGGTGGGGGGGGGGAGCCTCTGGGCGGGGGCAGGGGGCGGGGGGGCGGGTAGGGCCTGTAAGCAGGGTGGGAGGAGCCCAGCTCTGGGGGTCCTGCCCCCCCCTCCCCACAGGACTGGGAAGTACAGTACCAGCAGGACACACCAGTGGCCCCCCGCTTTGACATCAACGCTCCCGACCTCTACATTCCAGGTTTCACCCTCCTCCCTCGGGGGGGCAGGTCTCGGGCAGAGGTTAAGGTGCCTGGAGGCCCGGGTGGTCCTTCCTCCTCTGACCTGTGTCTGCCTCCCTCAGCTATGGCTTTCATCACCTACGTCCTGGTGGCTGGCCTAGCCCTGGGGACCCAGGACAGGTAAGAGACGCCGGGGGTGGGCAGAGTGGGGTGGGGTTGGGGGGCTGAGGGGCAGTCAAGAAGGTCTCTTGGATCCCCTCTCTCAGAAGAGCCCCACTGTGCTCCCAGTTGGCCTGTGACAGAGCCCTCTGTCACCCTCAGGGTCACCCTCGCCTCTTCCCTGTTTCCCACCCACGTGCTGCCCATCACCACACCCTGTGCTGAGTGCCTCTCTAAATCCGTCCTTCCCCTTGGCCTCCAGCCCCAGATCCATCCTCTTCCTCGCCCCCTCTGCCCCTCCTCCTCACTCTGCTGCACCACTCTGGTCCTCTTTCCATCCTCCAGAGGGCCTGGTGCTGCCACCCCAGGGCCTTTGCATGTCCAGTTCCCTTTGCTCAGGAGTATGTACCTCCCCTACATCACCTGCTCATTCACAATGTGTCCACTCCGATGTCACTTCCTCAGGGAAGCTTTCCCACCCCCCCAAGTCTGGGTCAAGCTCCCACCTCTCACTCATAGGCCCCTGTTCATTTCCTTTGTGGCAGTGAAAACAGCTATTATTAAAATCAATGCATTGTTGAGGCACTGGGGGTGTGGTAGAGACTGAGATCCTTCTTCCCCAGCTCCTTACTCCTTCAGGCCTCAGCTCAGTGTCCTCTCCCCTGGGAAGCCCTCTCTGACACCCCTGCCCGACTGGGTCAGGCATCTCCCCTGGGTGCTCCCCCATCCCAGCCCTGACCTCTCTGGGCTGTCACTGAGGACAGGTCCGCCTTCTCTGTAATGGGGATTTCCACGAGGACAGGGCCCAGATCCGTCTTGGCCACTGTCGGGTCTCCAGCTCCATCCAGCACAGGCTGTCCCCGGGCGGATGCCCAGGGAGGGTCTGACTCGGCCAACAGATGACAGAGCTTGGCTGCCGGCAGGTTCTCCCCAGACCTCCTGGGGCTGCAGGCCAGCTCTGCGCTGGCATGGCTGACACTGGAGGTGCTGGCCATCCTGCTCAGCCTCTACCTTGTCACCGTCAACACCGACCTCACCACTATTGACCTGGTGGCCTTCCTGGGCTACAAGTACGTGGGGTGAGTACTCCCTCTGCCTTCCCCTGCCAGCCCCCGCCCGGGGGCCTCGTCCTCAGACCCGCGTTGCCCTCCCCCCAGGATGATTGGCGGGGTCCTCATGGGCCTGCTCTTTGGGAAGATCGGCTACTACCTGGTCCTGGGCTGGTGCTGCGTGTCCATCTTTGTGTTCATGGTGAGCAGGGGCTCAGGGGAGGGTGGGGCTGAGGGCACAGGCCTCCCAGGCAGAGTCGGGGTCCCTGGAGGCATCCAAGCAGAGGATGTCAGGAGTTTAGACCAGACCCGCAGTGCTGAACCGAGGAGCCCTGGAGTGCTCCCCAGCCTGGGGGTCAGGAGGGCTTCCTGGAAGAGGAGGTATCCAAGCTGGGGCCTGAAGAAAGAGAGGGAACCAGCCAGGCCACCAGAGAAGGCTCTCACCCTCACTCCACTCCCCCTTCCACAGTGGGCTTTCCTGCCAGAATTTGTTAGGACACAAAAAGCTTCAGCACCCCGAAGTAGCTTCTCCGTGGCCCCCTCCAGCTGGAGTGGAGACCCTGGTTGAGCAGTGTGCTCCACTGGATCCTGGGCAAATCACCTCCTCTCTAAACCTCAGTTTCCCCTTTTGTAAAATGGGAGTGATGATAATTGCCCCTCGGGGTCCTGGGAGGATTCGGTGTGTGCATGTGTGAGGAGCAGAGGGTGAAAACCGGTGGCTAGTGGGCCACGTCTGACCCTCGGATAAAATTCGACTTAGATGTCAGTATTTCAAAGTTTTTCTAAAAAGTATTTCTGGCTTGTGTTGAAAAATTGTCATCTGGCCACCTCCTTCGGGCAGGGTATTCACAGTGAAGTTCCCACCTCACTCGGGGCCTCGCCTGGCACTTGAGTTGGAACCCCCACATTTTCTCCCAAGGCCGGGGAGGAGCCAGTCCTCGCCATGTTAGGAGATTCGGGGGGAACCAAGGCTCCCCCGGAGCAGAGACGAGCCCAGCCGCCCCGGGGGAGGGAGGGGAAGCGAGGCTGCAGGGAGGCGGGGACTGGAGGTGCATCCAGGGCCGAGAAGGCTCACGGGTCAACCCCCTCCCGCCCCAGATCCGGACGCTCCGCCTGAAGATCCTGGCCGACGCGGCGGCCGAGGGGGTCCCGGTGCGCGGGGCGCGGAACCAGCTGCGCATGTACCTGACCATGGCCGTGGCGGCGGCGCAGCCCCTGCTCATGTACTGGCTCACCTTCCACCTGGTGCGGTGACGGCGCCCGGCGACGCCCCGGCGGCTGCTCCTGGCGGCCCCCGCGCCGCCGCCGCTCATCTCCCCGCCCGCCGCTGTGGCACCGGCGCCCCCCGTCCCGAGTCCTTTCCCCCCGCCCCCCGAGGTGCTGAGATCTCCAGCTGCACAGGCCGCCCCAGCAGTGCGGCCACTGTTCCAGAAACAATAAACCGTGATGCGCACGGCCTGGGCAGCCTCTCTTTGGCGCGGCCGCCCGGCAGGGGGCAGGCCCGGCCCGGGAAGGGGCCGGCGCGCGGGGGCGGGGCCGGAACCAGAAGACGAGCGGAGGGCCAGAGAAGTTTTAATGAGCCCCGCCCCCCTCAGTGGGGAGCCTCCTTCTTCTTCCCCTTCTTCCCCTTCTCCTTCTTCACCTTGGGCTTCTTGACCTTGCCCGCGGTGCCTTCGTGCTGTGGCCGAGGGCGGTGGGGGAGAGGAGAGAGGGTCCGCGGGTGAGACTCTGCGCCCCCCGGGCGCCGGGCACCCGCTGAGAGGGGCAGCCCTTACCTTGGCCTCCGTGTCCGAGTCGCTGGATCTGCTGCTGCTGCTGCTGCTGTCCGAGGAGCCGCGGTGGCCATGCTAGTTGGGGGCGTGGCAGTGAGGCCGGCCCTACCCAGCCCCCGCCCCCCAAGTTGGAAGCCCGAGGCCAGGCAGGGCCCCGGCATCAGAAGCAATCGTGCCCCCCCCACCCCCCGCGGGGTGTGCCCGGTCGTGTGGTGGCGACTTACCCTCGGGCCACCAGCTGCCCCAGCCTCAGACCGGCCCTGAACTTTGGGGGGGCTGTGCTTGGGGTCGCCCGCCTGCCCTGCCTCGGGATGCTTCTCGGGGGAGGGCTCCACGGCTGCGGAGAGAAGCCGAGCAGGGTGCGTGGGCGCAGGCGCCGGGACTGGCCCTCGGAGGGGCCCTGGGTGAGGCCGGCCTCCCGCCCCTCGAGTTCCCCGCTCCCCGGGGCGCACCTGCCGCCAGGTCGAACTCCATGGCGGCGGGAGCGGCTAGTCCGGAGGGCCGGGAGGGCCGGGGGACGGAAGGAGGCGCGCGGGGAGGAGCCGCGGGCCTGCCCGCCCCAGGAATCCCGAGGGCCCCACCCCGCCTTTGTTCAGCCCTGACTCACGGCCGCCCCAGCACCGCCCAACGTGCCCTCCGTGGGAAGTGGGGAGGGCGGGCAGTTAGCTGACGTGTCCCTCCACCCCCACCCCGGGGGCGGGGAATGTGTGGGCAGCTGCAGATCTCAGGGCTGGAGCTGTCGTCGGCTTCCCCTAAAAGGGCAGATGCCGCCTTTTGAAGAGAGAGGGAGGGGGCCCGTCGTGTCCTCTGTGCCAGGATAGCTCTGACCGCCGCGTGTACTTGCCGTGTGCCGGCCGCTCTTCCGGGGGCTTCGCTTCCACTGACTCACGGTGACGACCCTCGGTGGCTTGGTGAGAAGCCGTGTCTGAAGGGGCGAAGAGCGTGAACGTGGAGCCAGCCTGCTGAATCTGAAGCCCAGCTGTACATTTAGCAGTGGGGTGAGCTGGGGAAGGTTGCTCGCCTCTCTGTGCCTCGGTATCCTCATCTGTAAATGACAGCTACCCTATGGGGTTGACCTAGAATCAAATGGATTCGTTCTCTAGAACTGTGGCACAGAGTGCTTGTAAAATAATACTTGGGGTTTTCTTAAAGGTAAGGATTGTGACTATCCTATTTTACAGATGAGAAAACTGAGGGACCAGACAATTAAGATGATGAGGGGCAGATGTATCCGTGAACAGGCTGGAATGGAGATTTAAACCCAGGCAGCGTGGCTCAAGTCCAAGGCTCTGCCCGGCGCCTCCCTCACTCTGGAGGGCACTCTGCCGAGGGGCAGCCAGCCGAGCCCAGCCTTCGCTCCCCACACGGCGCTGCCCGTCCCTGCAGGAGTGGGCAGGCGGGGCTGAGGCCTGGGCTTGATGATGGACGTGCAGTAGTCAGCCTTGTGCACTTGGGGCTCGGCTCCCAAGTCCATCCCTTAGAGGAGCCACCCTGAGTGCCTGCTCCACAGCGCCCATCACTGCATCCACTGCCCCTGCTTGATGGCCAGCACAGCCCCCGCTTCCCACTATCTGAAGTCGCCTTTACTCTAGTTCATTCCCGCAGCATAAATTGTTGAGTACCTACTGTGTGTCCAACACAATTCAAGTGCAGGGGGAACAGAGAGAACAAAACCAGCAAAAATTCCAGCCTCATGGAATTGACTTTCTAGTGGGGGAAACAAGGAAAAATGCATAGTATGTTAGAAAAAAGCTGGAAACTAAAATGTCCCATCAGTTGGTGAATGGGTAGACAAAATGTGATCTGTCTGTGTGATGGAATACTAGTCAGCAAAAAAAAGGGATGAACCCCTGACATAGGCCACATCACGGATGAACCTCACAAACATTACGCTAGGGGAAAGAAGCCAGACACAGGAGATTACATAGTGTGACATCATTCATAGGGAGCGTTCAGGGAAGGCAATTATGGAGACAGAAAGTAGATTAGTGGTTGCTGGGAGCTGAGTGTGGCAATGCGGATTAGCTGTAAATGGGCATGAGGGAGCTTACTGGGGGATGAAATGTTCTAAAACTGATTTATGGTGACAACTGCACCACTTGGTAAAATGATTAAAAATCACTGAATTGCACATTTGAAGTGGGTGACTTGTAACATATTCAATAAAAGCTATTTTTTTAAAAAGTGATATGTGCTAAAAGGAGGAATACAGCAAGAAAGGGGACTAGGTAATAACTCCGTGGTATGTTGGGGAGGGGCTGGAGTTTGGAATGAGTTACCAGGGAAAGCCTCACTGGAGCCTTTTGAGGGAAGATCTGAAGATGAGAAGATAAACTATGCAGGCATGTGGAGGAAGAGTGCTCCAGGCAGAGGGAATAGCAAGTGCAAAGGCCCTGGGGCAGGAACGTACCTGTGTGTTTGAAGAACTGAAGGAGATCAGAGTGGCAGAGAGAACGGAAGGAAAGACGTAGGAGATGAGGAGGGATGGGGAGGGGGGGGTCTTGTAAATCAGAGCACTTTGGTCTTTACTCTGAGTGAGAAGAAGAGGGGAGTGATGATGTGGCTTTGCTCACAACTGGATGCAGGGTATGAGAGAAAGTATCTGTCTCTCCCAGCAGAACATAAATTCCACGAGGGTGGGGCCTCGTCTGCTTTGCTCAGCACCCAGAACGGTGTGACTCAGAGCTGGTGCTCACTATCATTTGGTGAATTTAGTTACCTGCTGCCAGGCGCTGCTGATGGCAGGCTAGAGCAAGCAGAGAGTGGACCAGGTTTGTGTTCTGTGGTCAGCCTGCTTGCAGGTGAATCCTCGCTCTACCCTGTACTGCTCTGTGGACAGATAAGCCAACCACTCTGGGCCTCAGTTGCGTCCTCTGTATAATGGAAAACTTATAAGGTACACAGTTTGTGCAGAGCCTGCCTGGCACAAGGTAAATAGATGCTCATTAAATATTAGTTATTTTATTATTCACAAACACAATCGCATGATTCCTCTGAAACTGGCAATAGGATCCCTGTGTTATACACGAGGCAGTTCAGCTGCAAAAAGGTAAGTTTCATGCCCGAGGACACTGGGCTAGAAGCAACTGTGGAGCAGCAGTTGAGACCTTCCAGACCAGAGACGAAGCACCTCATCAGTACTGCACTGAAATTGTGGGGAGGGTGGATGGGCCTGAGGAGACCACGCCTGGTCCTCCAGACTCCTCTCTGTTCAGTCCTGTGTCATAGTTAGGATGTGGCAGCTTTTACAGAGACCAGAAAGACAGAAGAAGCTTCACAAGATAGCCCTGTGTCCTAGTGGTTAAGTTCAGCATGCTTTGCTTCAGCAGCCCAGGTTCAGTTCCCGGGCATGGACCTACACCACTCGGTGGTGGCCACGCTGTGGTGGTGACCCACATGCAAAATAGAGGGAGATTGGCACAGATGTTAACTCAGGACCAATCTTCCTCAGCAAAAAAAAAAAAAAAAAGGAAGGAAAAAAAAAGCGCTACAAGACAGCTTTCCTTTTCGCTCCCACGAAGACCTGAGTTGGTGGGAGTCCAGGAGGTGAGTGGGTGTGCTCCGAGGTCATCCAGGGATGGGGGCTCCTTCTGTCTGGTTGCTCTGCATCCCTCCAGGATGTTGCCCTTGGACATACGGGGAGGCTGGCCCCACCAATGGGTGCTCGGGAAGGGAAAGGAAAGTGGAGGGTGCACCACTTTTTAAGGACCCCACCTGGAGGCAGCACACGTCCCTTTGGCCAGACTTAGACCCATGGCCACATCCAGCTGCAGGGGAGACTGGGAAACAGGTCCGAGCCGGGCAGCCACATACCCAGTGAAAATCCGAGGACTTCTATTACTGAAGGGAAGAGGGGGGGCCATGGCCCGGGGAGCCTGTCCATCACCACTCACTGTGGGTGGCAGTGAGTGTCCCTTACTCCCCTGCTCTGCCTAACCCAGGTTTATAAATGGAGGCCAGATGAAAGCTGGGAAGGGGGACACAAATGCTGTCACAAAAAGCATAAGCGTGAGGTCCTAAGACGAGAGCATGTCCGTCCTTCTGCTCTTTGGAAAATATGATTTCCCTGCCGTCCAGGGCTCATCTGCTGTGGCTCACAGGAGCGGGGACAGTAGCTTGTGTCCATCCTCCCCAGGCCCTGCCTGCCCCTGGCATCTAAAGGCTCTGCCCTCCCCTGCTTGTTTCATTATTTCTGCCCACAATGACTTCATCCTAGGGTGTAAGCAATGCCATCTCCTTTGTAGGAAAGAGGGACTTGTGCTCCCAACTGGCCTGCAGCGCTGCCGTTATCCCCTCCTAGAGCAGCTGACATTCTTCAGATGGTCCCTCCGACTCTCAAATTTTTACTTCATCCCTGCAGTTTAGGAAGAGATTTCTGGATGCTGACTTTAGCGGCCAGGGAAGCCAAGATGGACCGAGGAGCAGACTGTCAGGGAGTTGGACCTCCGTGGGCGTCCTGTGCTCCCCTACGTCTGCGGACTGACCTGGCGAACTGGAAAAGCAACTGCTTCCAGGCCTGGTCTCGCCACTTTCCTGAAGTTTACATGAACACAGTGCCCCAGTTGATAAACATCATAATCCCTGTTCTGGAATGTTTTCTTTAAACTTAACCACATCCCTGGAGATGCACGACTTTAAGCACACAGTATGCAGGGACTCAGTTTCCTTTCCCACAAGACAAAACTGCTGTGCTGGCCATGGATGTTCTAGAACACTGATAATCAGAAAGTCTCGGTGGGGCATCCTTTGGGAGGTGCCGAGGGGCCGACAGCCCAGCTGGGGAAAACCAAGCTTGGCCCCCACTCAGCTGACTGTTGGGTCTGGGATTTGTTTTTATTCTATCTCTGAGCTAATAAATTAGCCTGTAACTGCTTCCAAAATGCTGGCAGGAGCCTTGAGACTCCTGGGGCAGAGACAAAAGGCTTTCTTATTCCCAAGAAGTGGCATGAGCACCAGCAAGTGTGTTGGTTTCCCTTGCCCCCTGGGGGCAAAGCGGAGGGTCCACGTGAACCCTGCACATGCGGTGGGTTGCATTACAAGAGAGGGACACAGGGCTTGGGGATCTACCACTCTAGAGCAAGCAGAAGGCAAGCCTGCTCTTTGTCCTAGAGGGAGCCATTACTTCATCCCTCGAGGAGCTCACTGCAAACCCCACCGAGAAGGGGCCCAGGTAACAGCTGTTAGGGTGCACGTTCTTGGCACGTCCAGCAAGACCTGTAGCAGCAGCACGAGACCCCCATGAGGACTCTCTGCCAAGAGTCCACCCCTCTTGGCTTCTGGTGAAGCTTCATGCGTATGCCATTCTGTCAGCCACGGATTAACCAGATTTGTTCAGTTTGTCTCACACAGTGTTTAATTAAGGCCACTATCAACAGGACTCCAAGCAGCAGTGAGCCAGTTGATATGAGGCCCACCTGCTGTCCAGGGTCCCGGCCTCATCCAGCTGTGGATGAGCGGGGGATTTCAGACAGCCAGGATGTACTTGAAGCCTAGTCTGTCATCCGTTAGGACCCACACACCGGAGTTCAGACTGAGTTGCTGATCTTTGGTGTCACTGCCAGTAATTACAAGGCCCAAGAGCAGCCCTCACGCCCAGTGGAGAGACAGTGGGGCTCATTCTTTCCCGCAGGCAGACATGGAGTACCGGGGCGCAGGGCACCCCAGCTCAGGACGTGTTCGACTTGACTTGGAACACCACTGCATGGGCTTGGTGAAGCCACACGGGCAGAGCCACGGCGTAATTGTAGCCTCGGTGGCCATACGTGGCACAGCCCAGGGGCTGCCTGGGCATCAGAGTGTGTGACTGTTATCAGCCAGATGAGAACAAAGCTGTGCAGGTCCCCGGGTTTGTAAACGTCTGGGGGCAGGGCCACATTCAGGAGCTGCCACTGATGGCATGAGGTGGGCCCAGCAGACTCGCCCGGGACCGGCCGTGTCCCCGGGTTACACTGCAGCTGCGGCTGCGGCAGGGCTCGGTGCACCGGGAGACTGTTTGGTGGCTGGCAGTGTGGGATCTAGAGGACAGAGCATTGACTGCACCCCCCTTCCCCTCCTCCTGGGGTCTAAGGCTCCTCTCCCCGGGTGCCGGGTTCTTGCTCTCCCTCTGAGGACAGGAAATCGGTGTGGATCCCATCCCAGCAGGCAGAGCTTCGTTCTTCTACCGTCACCGACTCACACCAGACCTGTTGTCCGGGAGGGTCAGGTGAGGGGGAACAAGCATTTGCACACATTCACAGAGACTAGGTGGGCCACGCAGGGCCCTCGATGACCAAGTGGTCATTGTCTCACGACCTGGGACCAGTCAGTCCAAGAAAGAACCCTGGGAGCTGAACCAGAGTTAACTCAGTCCGAGGCCGCCTTCCGGTTGCCAGCCACGGGGGGATGCACCCATCAGGTGGGCCGTGGCTCCGTGTGAGGGGGAGGAAAGATGCGCCACACCCAGGAACGATGAGGGCAGAACCCCGAGTTTTCAAAATACTCCACAGAACTCACCGCCCCTCTGACCTGACCTTTACCTGGGTGGCCAAGAGATAAACCCTTCCTGGGGAGAGTCATGTCGTGACCAAACGGCCTTACTGAGTGTGTGGACCAGCAGGAGGGAGAGCGAGAGCACTGTTGACTTTTTAAAGGTCCATTCCATGTCTTCATGGGGCCAGCAGCCTGGGGATGACAGAGGCCCTGAAATGTCCATTGAATACTCTGGCCATTGGCCCACTGTTGGGCAGCCTTTGCAACAAAAAGAGCACCATTGTCAGCCTGTAAATGGTCCAGAAAGTCAAACACACGGCACAGTTCAGTTTCGGGAGCCACAGTGGCGCGGCAGGAGCCGGCTGACCGGGCTGGCACAGCAGCACCGTGCTCTGAAAGAGTGCAGCGCGAGACCCGACGGGCAGACCAAGGGGGGCCACAGGTCCGAGGGAATTAGTGCGCCGGGTGCAAGTGGCCCCGGGCCTTCCTCACCATGAGACAAATGGGACAAGTTTTGGCAGAAGTGAGTCACAGAATGCTAACTTCTGCCTCAGAAACATATAAAGGTACACAGGATAAAAAACCCACGACAGCTCAGCTGGGCTTGACGGTGTTGAGAAATCACTTGATGATCTTCCTACCGCAGAACTATTTTAAAGGGATTCCTGACAGTTTCTTTTAAGATCCAAACACACAACTTGTCTCCTCCACATGACTAAGATCTGGAGGGACAACTCCTGTTGGAGAGAGGCCTTCTGCTGGGCCAGAGGCAGCAGGGGGTCTGAGGTTCCTGAACACAAAGGGGGACATAGTGAGTCTGACGGTTGCTCATGGGGTGGCAGGGTGGGTTGGGGACGGCCACCAACTACTGAGGAGGAACAAAGACAGGTAGGGGGGCAGAGGCGGACACCAGCCCCTTGAAGGAGGCTCCCTTGCTGAGCACTTCCCATGGGCGACCTGAAGCTATGTCGTGTAACCCTCACATCCACCCACCTTACAGGTGAGCAAACTGGAGGTTCAAAGGGGAGTGACCTGCCTGCTCTTGCACATCTGGACAGGAGTGGGCAGGGCATCGCTTCCCAATGCCTAGGCCTCCTTCCCTGGACCATGGGCCCTCCCGCTCTGGGCTCCTGAGTTGTCTGCGGTATGACAAGTAGGTTCACTTGCTCACCAGTGCCAGGCGGCCTGGACGGCTGGCAGGGAGAATGAAGAATCCACGAGCAACATCTACTGTGGACGGAGGTGGCTGGGGGAGGAGACGAGGTCTTTGCCAACTTGCTTCTGGAACAGCCCTAACGGATTCAAGTCTTTCCCCCCATGTACAGAATGTGACCTTTTTGGCCTGAAGGGATTTCTAGGAAGGGTCAAGGGCAGGAGAGCTTACTGTCTTTTTGTTCCAAGGGGAGACCAAAGCGATGTCTGGAACTGTCAGGCTGCACAGGGCTCACAGGCTGGCCCGCCTCCTGAGTGACTGAGGCAGGTGGAGGCCCCGGGCCGCCTGCATGACCTGGGAGTGGCCCGGAAGCTGCTGTTTAGGACACATCTGGAAGACGGAGGGAGGAGAGGGGCTTCCCGAGTCTAGAGACAGGAAGGGAACACCCACAGGAAGGCAGCAGAATTGGGCCTGAGCCTGGAGGCCGGATTCAGCCCCGTCCCCACTTCAGTGCATGGGCACGTGGGAGGCCTGAGGAAGGCATCAGAACTGCAGGAAAAGATGAAAATCATGGGTGCTGAAGTGACTTAGTCAAAACCACTCCGATCTCAGGAAGGTCTTGGTCTTCCCGTGGACAGGGTGCATCCTTGTTCCAACCCTCCTGTGCCCTCAAAGGCAGCGTTTCAAGGTGTGGGTTACACTCCACAGTGGGTCATTAAAAAAAAAAAGAAAAATCAATTCAGTGGGGCGTGGCCAGAATTTTTAAAAAGTGAAACTGACTAAGAAAATACCAGAGCCACCAAAGTGGTGAGGCGCAGTGCTGTTTGGTGAAACTTCATGGGCACTCAGTTGCAGTGTAAGAAGTATTTCATTCAAAAGGATCGGAAGGACGCTATCTTTTTTTAAGGAGTCCGTTTCTAGAATGGGACATCTCATGTAGGGTCCTGTGACAATTTTGGTACAGTTTAAATTAGCAGTTTCATAAAGAAGGCACATGCTGAAATTTATTTTAAAAGGGAAGGCCCTTTTTATTGAACTTGTATCTTTTACTCTCTTCCTTTCAGAATCCTAATAAAAAAACTTTTATTTCTGCTTACTTAAAAAAACCCACAAATCAAACAAACAAAGGAAACTATTAAAATATCACTTTTGTGATGGGAAAGGAGGCAAGAGGATTCAACAGAAGCAAAGGAAACTACACCTGGAGCAAAGAAATAAACTGCCGAGGAAACAAGTCTGTCCAGGGCCAGACCACGGAGGGCGGACAGAGCCCTTCTCTAGGAGCATCTCCAGAGCACACCCCCCGCAGACCAGGAAGCAGCCCTCACCTTCTGGGGTAACAACAGACCAAAGCCCTACTGATCCCACAGATGCACATCAATCACTGTAATTCACCAAGCGCACGCATTTTACAGTCATCCCCCTCCCTGCCCAGGTCCTCGTCACAGGGTGCTGAGGAGGGCACCTCGCGGCACCGGGGCATTCACAGGACGTAAGTGCTCTTCACCAGGTGCTCCTTGTCGTCCTCGGAGCTCCAGACGGTGCGGAGGGCGCGCTCCTGGTTCCTTCCCGCCAGCCTGACCAGGCAGACCACCGAGGCTCCCAGCAAGAGAATCAGGACCATCAGGAACAGCCCTGCCAGCACCACTGTGGACGAGAGAGGTCTCAGAGCCGGCGGGACGAGGGCCGCACGGAGCTCACCAAGGACATGTGCACTCAGGGTGAGGACCAGCAGCCCTGTGCCAGGGGCCCCCTACCCCACCTGGGAGACTCTGGACAACTGACACCGCCCCCCGGGGAAGTCATCAAGGAGAATCACTACAGTTCTGAGAAGCAGGTTCCTGAAAAAAGGAGGCGCCATGCCATGTGCACCCAAACTGGACTATGGGAGTGACTATTTGTGCTCCCTCTTTTGAACAAAACATCCCCACTTCAACTCTGCATTTCCCCGCCGCCTCTCAGGGGCAGTGTGTACAGGAGTCCCAAGCCAAAGGAGGCATACCAGGGTGCAAAAAGCACACTCCTCGGGTGTGTGTGCAAACATAAAACCCCCAGTCTGAGCAGCCACAGAGAAGGACGTGGCCCTGCAGGGGGTTGGGGATGCTGTCTGTGGACTGAGGGACGGGTGGAGGCGAGGGTGGATTTGGAGCAGTGCCGGGAGGGGACTGTCATGCTCCTAAGCGCCCAGGTAAATGGAGAGTGGTTGCCCCACTGCAGTCCCACTGGCCAGTTAAGATGCTTTTTTCTAGGTGGGGCTCCACCTAAGGAACGTGACCTCCCATGGCAGCCACCCCGCTTCCTCTCCCCACCTGGCTGCAGAATCAGAGAGGGGCAATTCCCTCTCCACCCCCAACCCTCCAGACCTGTCTGCCCCAGGCCGGGCAAACCCGGTTCCAGCTTCGCTCCTCCTCCAGGCACGCAGGCCAGGTCTGGGCTCCTTAACAGGGCAACAGGTCGAAAGAGGCCAAACCAGTGTGGCAAGTCCTTTGTGCAAACACTGCCATCCATGACTCAGAATCAGAATCAGAAACAAAAGCGAGAGGAGGCCCAGCCTCCTTGTCAGACCAGACTGCTTGGGGACAACAGCACGGACCGGGCCTCGCTCTGCCTGCACACAGCCAGGGCTCTCCTTCCTGTCACCCGTGACCAACCCTGTACACCCCAGGGCAGCAAAGTTCCCTCCAAACCTGGAGTCAGACTCTGCGTGATCCCTGCAGGGGATCCCACCGCAGATCCCTGCACGCCTCACAGCGGGACTCGTCCTGCAGCCACCCTGCGCCGCCTGGGCAGGGCTGCCTCATGAATGACCACCTCGCTCCCAGCCCCCACTTATGGACACCATGCGGTGGGACAAACATCCACCACATGTTCCTTGCTGCCTGGCCATTCCTGTGCAGAAACACGACTTTCTACCAGAGGGTTGTTCATAGTGAAGGGTGAGGTGTCTGTGACAACACGAGCCTGCAAACACAGCTGAGCTTGGGCAAGGAAGGCGGGTGGGTGGGCAAGAGGTCACTTACCTTTAGTGCCAGGGGGCAGAGCAGGATACAACTGCTTGCCTGGAAGAGAAGACACGACCCCGAGAGGTCAGCTCACAGTCCTCCTGCCCCGAGAGCTGCCACCTGAGGATCCCCTCAGCCCTGGGCCTTCAGGAGGAGCTCTGAGGGCTCTGAGGCCTTGCCACCCTGGTGGGGACCTAGGACATGTCTGCCAACAGCCGGGGCCAAAGCCGACCCGTGCTCCACTAGAGAAGGCTGCAGTCCAAATGTCAGCATTTGCAAGGCCTTCGTGTCAGGGAGGGGTGGACCGGGGAGGGCTCATCGCCCACCGCTGCTCCTCGGGTTCAGGAGTCTGGCTGACTCACCAAAGCAGCGGCGCATGCACTCGTCCTGGGAGAGGTAGCGGTTTCTATTGCCCCGGCACCCTCCGTAGATGAAGTTCTCACAGGAGTTCTTCTCGGCGTTGAAGTACCAGCGTGGGAAGGATGCGCGGCAAGGCCCCGTGGCCGCCTCGGCAGTGCAGTACTCTGGGAGCGAGACAGCCCAGGAGTACAAATCAGCAGGGCCCAGGAGAAGGGAAACGGAGCTGGAACGCTCCCGAGCAGTCACACAGCTGCCAGCCAACAGAGAAGCAACTCTCCACTAAAGGAACCTGTAAACTACAGACGCGGCCAGTCTGGCCCACGTGACAGCCTCCTCCAATTTCGCAGGGATCTGTATCTTTACAGCCAGACTGTGTTGCCATGGAGATGACTCTATGCCAGCCACGGTTCTAGACTCTTTACATGTACCAAGTTGGTCTCCAGGAGATCTGCCCGAGGCCCCTCATGTCACACTTGGGGAGTCTGAGGCAGAGCTGCAGTCACCTGTCACCACACCGCCTCTCTAAGCAGGGCTCCCGGCATGTGGTGGCACATCCGGCTTCCTGCCGCCCCGGGGCACCCTCGGGCCTTCTCCCACCCGGGAAAGGTCAGGAAGCCCCCACTCCTCAATTTCCTTAGTGGAAATCGTCAACTATGTCTCAGTTCCCAACTAAGAAAGACAACACGTTTTGCCCAAATATAAATATTTTTTACAAGTTATACCTTCATAGTTGAAAATATCACTGGAGAGGTCATCAGAATCCTGCCTTCCGGGAACTGAAACACAAACACCCGGTCAGGGAGGCTGGGATGGACACAGGACACGTGGCCTACCTGGGGCTGAGTCTGAAAGGGCCACTGAGGGAGCACAGACACTGTGGCACTAGAAGCGAGGGAGTGGAGCCCTCCTCTATGGGCAGCTTTGCTCCTTCACCTCCTGGTCCTAATGGGCTGTACGGCACACATGGAGTGCGTGCTGGATGGGGCGGCCTGCCCACTGCCTCAGAGGTTACCATGGAAACTAATCCCAGCCACAATTCCTGGGGTGACGAGGAAGAGTCTTGTTCACTCAGACACATTGAGGAGGCCCCTTACTCTCCTGGGGAAATTTTCTTTGAAACAGGATAGAAACCAGAGTTATCGTGCCAGTGCCCCAGGGGTCTGGATGACCTGGGAGAGACCAGCTAGGGAACAAACAGTGAACTCAGGCAAAGCAATGGCCAGGACAGTCACAGGATTCCCAGCCTAGCATAACCGGAAAGTGACTCTAGCCTAACTCTCGGCATTTTGCATGTCAGCCAATCACTGAACTAACAAATGCTCTCTCTCGCGTGAGCACCATGTCAGGGCCAGAGGACCAGAGCCAAGACTGCAGCCAGTGCCTGGCCACTGGCCAACTAGGGGGCCGTCCTCAAATGGGGTGGGGGCGGATTCCCTCCCTCCAGGGCAGGTCTCACCCAGCCGGGTCCACTGCCTGGGGACTGGCCTTCAGGAAAGCTGGGCTGGACTGTCTACTGTGTCCGGACCACTCACCCCAGGCTCCCAGTGCAGAGTCCTTTAAGCATAAAGGAGGCATGGGGCAGCTGCTGTCAGCACTACAAAGCAAGCTAACAGAAAGCTCAAGATCAGGGACTGAAGTGGGAATGGAGGCATGGGTGGCAGAGGACAGAGGACTCACCACGGGGAGGGAAGCGGTGAGAGCACAGGAGACAGGACAGAGGGTGGCGGGTGGGGTGGGCTATGAATGCAGCACAGCAGGCAGAGGCCAGCCCAGAGAAGGAGGTGCCTGAGCCCCCTGTGGCAGCGACCCCCACAATCCCGTCCCCAGCAGAAACCTGAGGCCAGCCAGGAAGTCCCGCAGAGTCCCTCGACCCTATGTCTGCTGGACAAGGTGAGCCACCAGTGTTAAGGACGCTGGCAAGGAGCCTGGGCTGGCAGCCCCAGCAGAGCCTGTTTGCTAATCCTGGGTACACAGAACCCAGGAAGCCCTTGCACAGTCCCAAATTACGAACATCCCCCCCGCCAGTTACCCACTTGGATGGCCCCCATTCCAGCTGGGGCTTTTTAAGAACCTACCACTTGGGACAGAGGAATCTGCTCCAGTCCCACTGGTGGCCAGATCATCAGCGGTGCTCTCTGCAAGGGGACACACAAACAACACGGTGAGAGACTGCACCTCCGAGATTGCCCGGGACACAAAACGAGCTGCGGCCCTCCACAGTCGCGGGGCAACTCCCATTTCTCCTTTACGGGGGCCCTTCAATGCACATGCTGGACCACAAGCCTGCCAGAACGAGGAAATAAGGAACTAAGACCGCCCCTGTGGGTTCAACTTGAAGATCAGCTCGCTGGGAACCAGAGCAAAGACATGTGAAGTGACTTGAAAAAGACAGAATGGCTTCCAGGGGCAAATAACCCGTTTAACTGTATTAACCCACCGAATGAATTAAAAAGCTAAGGGGGTGCAAAGCAGTGTGAATGCACCTTATGCCACTGAACGGTACCCTTAAACATGGCTAAAATGGTTAATGTCATGTTATGTATGTTCTCACACACACACGCACAGTTAAGGCGGTGGGGTGGAGAGGCTGGCCGGTGAAGGAAGAACAAGGGAGCGCTGGCAGGGTCCAGGAGGGAGGGAACCTGGCTGCCCCGCCTCCCGCCTGATCCCAGTACATCTTGTGGAAGGCGCGGCGCTGGCCTAACCTGATGCCATTCACATCACAAGCCAGCTCCCCTGGTTCTGCCTCTCTCCTCGTGAAGCAATCTTGTGGGAACCTGGTGGGGAGGCTTGCCTATGTGGACTAAGGATGCAGCACAGGGACCCAAGTATCTGGTCCCCAGGGTGGTTCTGGTTTTCATTATAAATTAATAAACTGGCACTCTCATCATCACTTGGCTTCCCACAGAGCTTGCCTGCCTGGGAGAGGATATGCTGGCAAAGGACTCCGGTGACTAGTTGTTCTGGCAGTTCTAGCTCTCCTCACAGACTCATGAGAAGACGCCTCAAGAGACGTGCAGTAGAGCCACACTCGGGTGCCAAGAAATGAGCTTTCTGAGCCCTCAAGACTGGGGCCAAGCTCTGGACCACCTCTAGGGAGACAGCTGTCCGCCTCCTCCCAGCAAAACACAACCACCCACGGCCCCTTGTAGTGACATCCTGTCTTAATGCACACTGTCCACTGCTTATGTTCTTAAAACTTCAACTCTCTTCCTGAGAAAGTAACAGAACGGGCAGATACATTTGCCACAGTCAACTACTGATTGGGAAAGGGCAGAAAAAGTTAGCAAAAAAGTTTCTCCTTAATTCCTCCCCCCACACCGCATCATAGCTGTTGACGGAAAAACACGATAAATGGTATTTTCCTCGGTCATCATCTGGTAAGGTTGCCAGCTGCCCCCGCAAAGGTGCAGGACTCACCTGTCTGATCCAAACACAACACTCAGCCACCTCAGCTCTCCAAACCCTTGTTGAGCGCCTGCTGGGCACCGGACACACAAAGATCAGTGAGATGTCCCTCAAGGCGCTCACTGCTGGGCTTGTGTGCTCAAGCAGTACGTCTTAAACCTCACGTCACAGTCAAAGCCACTGTTATTCCCCCTCTTTACACACAACTTTAATAAGCTTATCCGATTTCTGAATGCAGAGCTCACAGCGCTGAGTGAGGAGACACAAAAACCCAACAAAGGTGCGGGGCCGTCTCTGGGCAGGGGCTCACAGGCCGGCGGCGAGCACTGAGGGCACCCACGCCTCCTGACGTGGCATCATAACCCAGAGTCCTAACGCTGATGCCACGTTGGCAGGAAAGGATGCAGCAAGTCACACGACAGTGTTAGGGAGATCACCAATGAAAATTAACAGACAGTTTGGTTGGCTACGTCCCTGGGTCTCTGAGCACTCGGGAGGGATCAGGCCCCAGAGGGCCAAAGTCTCACTGCCATCAGCTCTCAAGAAGTCCCTCCCGGCTCAGTTCAGAGCCAGCGCACGCTGTTGTGGGGCTTTAGGTTATTTAAACTGTGAGGCTCTCGGGTCAACATTATCTTGATTCCACAGAATCCCTTGCAGGTGAGGGCTGGGAGAAGGACGGATCCCAGGAAATATATTCTAGTTTTAATTTGACTCGTAAGTTGGCTGGCTGGGTGAGCTCCTCAAGTCAATTGTCCCAGAGGTAAAATAACCCAAATGCCCAGGGAGCAAAGGGGGACAGCCTGTCTGCATGGACCTGGAGGACTGTGCTCAAGAAGGGGAAGGCCACGTCCTCCTGTGCTGGGTCCGGTGGGGACTTGCACTCAAGCGGGAGAAAGGAAGTTGGGGAGAAGACGCAGTCATGCCCCCACCTCTGGCTCCAGCCTGCGGCCTACCCTCCCCTTTCTGGAAAGAGGAGGGAGGAGACCACTGTGAAACCACAGCGTGGGCGACCTTCACACTGTGCCTGTTTCTTCTGCTTTTTAACACATCCCCCAGGTTCAGCCATGAAGAACTAGTGAAGAGCAAGAGGCATCCAAATCCCAATAAATTGTTTCTAAATAATAAAATTTCCCTAACTACCACTGTCTTACCTGTGACACCAGCACATTTCTCAAGACAATCTTCCTTGGTCAAGTAATTATTCTTATTCCCTTCACAGCCTCCATACACAAACGGCTGGCAGGATCTGTCAGTGACATTGTACCACCACCTAGGGATGGAGGCCCGGCATTTTCCCACGATCTTTGAAACTCGGCAAAACTCTAAAACACAAAGCAGAGACCAGTTAGCCTGGCAGGGGACCCTGGCACAAAGGAGCATGCCCAGCCCTGTAAGGGAAGGCCCACAGTGCTCAGAGCCCCAAGAGGTGAGCTGGAGCCTCAGGTCCCAGCACAGCTCCTCTGCAGCCTGTTCCTAAAGTGTCCCACCAGGCCTACTTACGGATGCCTTCCTGGTACAGGAAAGAAACACGTCATCCAACAGCACAGACACATCAACCCACCCCACTGAACTGTATTTCAGTTGCATGTTGATTTTGTCCCTGTCCCCATTATCAAAGACACACACATCCAGTATAGAAAGTGGGACTTTCAAAGGCAGAGAAACAGACTTCAGGATCCTTCTGGATGTGTGCCCCATCACATCAGGCCAAGGGGAGCTTAGTTTGAAAGGCCAGAGCTGGCGATGTGAGGTCAGGAGAGCACCGCACTGTCTGGAGCTCCTAGCACCCCTCGTGAGGACCTTTCTTCACCTTCCCTGTCCACCCTCTGCCTGGGCGGGCCGCTTCACACTCGAGTGACAAGAGCCTCAGGGAGAAGCCCCCTAACTCTAGCTCCCCCACTGCCAACCCCAGCTCCAAAGGCAACTCAGGCCTCTCCTCTGCCTCAGCGGGCCTGGGTCTCGAGGAGCCCTAAAATCTGATGCCATCCAGAACGGGGGTACAAAACGTTATAAAATTCCAGCCAGATATATCTGCCTGCTAAAGGCCTAGAAATCTGTTCTCTCTCAAAAAGGGAGAGAGAAGCAAGTGCTGGGGCTATAACCTGCACCAAAATGAGACTCTCCTGGGGAAGAGGAGGACTGAAAACAGCTGGAAAAGGGAGTCGCGCAACCGGGTGACACGGGGTCTGCCCTGCCCACCCGCTCACCTCCCCCGTGAGTCCACACCGTCCCCACACCCACACCGCCCCCACACCCAGCCTGCACCACCTCTGCCTTCTGGCACGACGGCATCCAATCTGTGCGGGGCCCAGCACAGGCTGCTAGACAAACATCTCAAATAAAAGCACCCAAGGTCCAACACTTAGTTAGATGTTGTCCTTTACTCCTCTCTAGTTGCTCTCATGTTTGTCAGGCTGACTTCAGCTACGGGATGCCTCTAGAAAGCACAGAGGGCAGGATTTGTGCTTCTCTTGGGTCTCCCAAAATACATCACAATGATGGGCATGAAACCAAATGTTTCACAAAACATCGATCTGTGGACAAAAAAGGTTAGTACTGTGCAAAACACACACACGCATCCCAAGGAACTCCCACACACATCAACAAATCACAGGTAACCAGTACAACAGAAAAGGCATATTCTAAAGTAAGAAATTGCTGGCTAATCTGAAAGCAGCCATCAATTAAAATCACCAGTTAAAAAGTACCTTATCTGGACACTTCATATGAATGGAATCATACACTAAGTCCAGAAAAGGCAAATCGACAGACAGGAAATAGATTAGTGATGCCTAGTGCTAGGGGTGGGGAGGGGGGTGACTGCAAATGGGCACAAGGATCTTTTGGACAGCATGGAAATGTTCTAAAATTGGATTGTGGGGATGGTTGTACAAGTCTGTAAATGTACCAAAAAATCATTGGATTGTATGCTTAAAACAAGTGATTTTACGGTATATAAATGATAGTTTAACAAAACTGTTAAAAACATAATAGGGGCACCTTTTGTCCCTCTACATCAAGTAGAACCAGCTGGGTGTGCACCTGGAGCAGGTACTTTTGACAATGTGCCAAAGGTCAAAAGGATCCACAATCAACGAGGCCCAGGGAAACTACGGCAGAGAAGAGTTCTCTGGTGTCTGATTCTGCCCAAGCTCCACTGTCAAATGCCAGAGGCAGCACTGCTACCACAGACAAGATGGAGAGGACCCACACCGGATCTACTCAGGACCCCAAACTGAAAACATCATCACTCAGGGGACACTCAGCTGCCACAGGGGCAGCAACAGCCTGCCCGATGCCCTGCCTGCCGAGCTGAGAGCCCTGGAGAGCACTCTGCCTGCTCCGTGTCCTCGCTTCCTGAGCCAAGAACCTGGGGGGACTGCACACTTCAAACGGGTGGACTGTGTGGTATGTGAATTGTGTCTCCGTTAAAACAAAAACCTGAGAGGGCCCGAAGCTCAAGGCATCCAGGCAGGAAACACTAGACACCACAGCAGAGAATGCAACAGGGTGATCGCTGCACAAAGGACAGGAATTCAGCGGCTTTTCACGAGCGAGCGTGCCAGCCACACTCTCTGCCAGATGTGGAAGCCTGAGGTGTGTCCATCCAGGAATGGACGGCAGTGCCCCGGGAGAGGTCGACACCGCCCGGAATCTGCCCTCGTGTCTGCAGGCTCAGACACGCACCCTCGGTGCCCCGCACTGACGAGACGCAGGGATGCTGATCCTTGCTCACAAAGCGCACAGAGGATCCTGAGGAAATAACTGTCAAGCGGGGTAGATGTGTACATGAGCCAGCACACCACCTCGGAGAGCGAGCCGAGGCACTGCACGTCGTTTGGAGTCAGTGAGGGAAGTTCACTCTAGGATTCCTATGAACACCCGGCCACTGGGACCTCTCAGGCAGAGCAGAGGCTCACAGCAGACAGCCTGGGACAGCACTCCACTCAAGAGAGCAGGGTCGAGGTCTGCCCCTGGGACACCTCCTTTCCTGTATGGAACGTTCTTCCCGTAGACGTGCTGGTCCCTTCATGACAAATTTTTCGGGCCCGGGAGGTCATTCTGTCTTGGACAGCTGCTCACATTTGCTCTCAATTATCATAACCGATTTCATAGAGTAAGTTTAAGAAAGCAGCCTCATTTCCAGGTTCCTTGGGTGGGGTAGGAGGGGATGGGGGGGCTTCACTTTTGTCCTAGCAGAATTTAGAAATGTCTCTTTATTAAGAGAAACTTGGGACAAAAACCACAGTATGTCTGGAAAGACAGAATGCTGACAATTGTTGAAGCTGAGGGATGGTTCATGAAAACTGTTTTCATGACTTTGTGTACATTTGAAAATTCCTATCATAAAAAGAGAAAAAAGGCAATCTCTCACTCAAATTTGATTAGAGTAAAATTAAAAGAGCTCTAAGGAGCAGAGTGATTGGCCGAACTAGGTTCAACGCAGTGAAATTTAACCACGTCTCACTGTGTCGAGAGTGCTCCCGTGAGTGCAGAAGCCCGTCGACTGGAGACGTCTCACTTTGTCACGTGCTTTTACTAACGAAATTGCTTTCAAGCCTCTATAATATAAATGTGTACTCTCTAGACTTGAGAGAAGTGAAGTCATGAAAAAGAATTTTTGTTGGCTTCAAAGGAAACAGTGTTCATTTAAGAAACAGGCCAGATACACGTCACCTCCTCCTCAAATAACATCAGTGCGTTTTCTCGTCCATTGTTTTCCAAAAAGCTTGTACAGAGATACTTTAGCATGTAAGGTGGCTTCCATGACTAATCATCTTCCTTAAAAAACTTAAAAAAAATTAAAGTACTATACTTTGGCAGATCCAGATTAAAATCAAAATGAACCCAAATGCAGAGCATTACTTATTTCCTGACTTACTCCCCACCGACTGCCTGCCCCAAGCATTATGGCAGGCACATTATGTTCCCTATTGCTAATGGTGACAATAAAACTGGGAACCATGTAGGAATACGCCCACCTCATACACAAGGACACAGAGCCTTGGGGTGGTGAAGCTAACCAAGAGCCGAGCTGGGATCCGCGTTCACACTGGTCTGATTAGAGAGCACGAATGTAATGACCCTTCAGACAGACAGAAAAAAAGTCACTATAGTAACAGGCAGTGGGGAAAACATGAAACTCAAGTTGCCTATAAAGCCAAAACATTCCTGAGGGCCTTTATCGCAAGCTGAGGGCTCACCAAGGCCAGGCCCTCGGCCAGGCCTCTGTTTTCAGTCACACTCGACTGACAGGGTCACGGACAGCCCCATACCAAAGGAACTGGCCAAGGCTGAGGGGATTTGTTTGGACACACTTTCAGGAAGTTATTCCTCACAAAACAATTCTATTCTTATTAAGAGATGACAAAATGATATATTAGTCTTAGAACAGTGCTGGGAAACAACCCTGAAAAATACGTCTCAAGTCCTATTTGTATGCTCATAAATGCTAGTGCCAAGTTAAATACATTCTATATGTTTTCAAAATGCAGGGTAAGAAAAACAGGGAAGGGGTTGGCCCGGTGGCGCAGCAGTTAAGTTTGCGCGCTCCGCTTCTGGTGGCCTGGGGTTCACAGGTTCGGACCCCGGGCACGGACTGACGCACCGCTTGTCAGCCATGCTGTGGCGGCGTCCCATATAAAGCAGAGGAAGATGGGCACGGATGTTAGCCCAGGGCCAATCTTCCTCACACACACACACAAAAAAAGCAAGCAAGCAAGAAAGAAAAACACGGAAAGGGAACCAAATTTGGATAAACTCACTTCAGGATGTGCAAAAATGGAATTTTTGCCTTTAAGAAACAGTAACACTCCCTTGGAAAAGCATCAGAAATGGTTAAAATCACACATTATCTGAACTACGAACCTCAATTATTAAACTCTGGCAGGCTTTTGAACACTAGCTATCACAAAATTGCCAAACAGACTGGTTTCTGTTATGGAAAACAGGTTTCTCTGGTTCTTAAGTCACTAGAGCTTTGACCAAGACAACCAGCAGTGGCTCAGACAAGTTCACTCTGCGAGCAGTCGCCGGACTCATCTGCTGTCACCTTCTAACAAGGACACACGGGAACTTGAGGCTCCCGGCCTCTAAAATTTAACTTCACAGGCTGAAGAAGACGGTGTCTAATCATTCTTCAAAAATGCGCAACTGCAGCGGTGCCTACTCTGAAAAGGAAGTTTAATAAAACATTTCAAATGCTCTGAAAAGTACAGAAAATACCAAATTAACACTGGTGTATCCGCTTCTCAGGTTTATCAGATTCTAACATTTTGAAGGACTAAATGTTACTGACAGAACTGAAACCCTTTGTATACCCCTCACTTCAATCCCACCTGCTCTCCCTACCCCGAATTAACCACCGCCTTGAACTTGGTGTTTCCTTTTATTCATGTTTTTATACCCCTTCAGAGTAAGTTTACTTTTAAAACAAGCAAAAATAACTTTCCTAGGATTCCAGTCCTTGATAACCTCTTTACCCCATGGTGCTACAAACTGAGGAATGCTGACTTCTTGCCCCACTGTATACATAAGAAAGCCCCAGATCATCTCACCAGCCTGAAGCCTCTTGTAAAATGGTCCTCCTGCCACCCTAGAGCAAAGATCAGTAAACTTTTTTTTATGATGGGCCAAACAGTAAATACAGGCAGTACTCACTTGCTTTGCATGCTAGCATGGAATCACACAAAACAGGAAAAATTATGACTTCCATGACCTCTAAAATTTTTTGTCAAAACATTAAAAACTGGTTATAAATGTATAGAATAATGAAAAATAGTAAAATGAATATTTACTTAGTACACTCTAAGTTAGAACATTAGGGGTGGCTGGTGGCCTAGTGGTCAAGTTCACATGCTCCATTTCAGTGGCCTGGGGTTTGGATCCCGGGTGTGGACCTACACACTGCTCGTCAAGCCATGCTGTGGCAGCGTCCCACATACAAAGTGGAGAAGGACTGGCACAGATGTTAGCTCAGGGCCAATCTTCCTCACCAAAAAAAAAAAATTAAATTAAATTTTAAAAAAATTACAAACTTGAGAATTAAAGTGTTTAAATTTCTTTGTAAAAAAAACTAGCAAGAGTTGTTTGAACAGTGCTTGTGATGGTCTTTAGTCACACAGCTTTCCCATACAGAGCAAGCACCCTTTCAGTTCCCCTTAGTGAACTGTCCTACTTCTTTCTAGATCTGGATCAGCTTCCAACATTTTACCCTTTGCTCGTTCAACATCATGAAATTGTTCTCAGGGCTGCTTTACTTTTTGTAGAGGTTTTTGCCAGTGTTACTTCCACTGGGACACCCTCCTCTTTGTTACAACCACTTTCCTCATTTCTGTCGGTAAGTGGGCCCTCACTGAGCTCCTCTGGCTGCTCGTCCAGTCTCTCAGACAGAAGTAGAGTCACCACTCCCGCAGGTAGCTGGTTCTTCTATCACTCCATTTATGTGCGAATGGAATCTCACTTTCAGAGTTATCACTTTTCCTCTTGTTAATTGTATCGCTTGACCATTTTCTGTACACTGTCACATATGTTTATCACTGGGAAACAGGGAGAGGCTTTGCTGTGGATGAACGGAACAACAGATGTGTGGTGACCAGTCACCATGCGTAGTTTACACGGGACCCATAACTGAAGAGCAGTAGCTGAGACTCGTCCTTTACCCAAAGACCTACAGTTAACACACTGTTGTAACTAAAATTTGAGCCCTGCTGTTGGGGGACTGAAATTATTTAATAAAACTGTGGTAACCGAAACTTGTGCATATCGAAAACCATGAGAAGGACTGCCTTTATTTCAAGCTTTGTGGGTCACAGGGTCTATCTGTCATTATAGCATGAAAGCAGCCTTAGACGATATGTAAATGAATGACGATGGCTGTCATTCCAATAAAACTTTGTTTATGAACAGTACAATTTTACTTCATATAATTTTTACATGTTTTGAAATATTCTTTTGATTTTGTCAGCCATTAAAAAATGTAGAAACTGAAGGAATGCATTTATATGGCGACTGACAAACAATAAGGTACAACTAAAATTTCACAATGTTATAAACTATTAAGAAATCAAAAAAAAAAAGTAGAACCCATACTTAGCACTCAGGCCATACGCAGGCAGTGTTCCAAGCTGCAGTTTGTAGTTTAGTGCTTATAAAAACACCCTGTTCAGATTTTCCACCCCCACCATCAGGACCCAGCAAGTCTGATAAGTGTGGTCAGAAGCTATCATAGAGACTCCTCGAGTTCACACTGCTTCTAACAACACTGACCACGCATTCCTCTAACCTTTGCCAAAAATGCTGTAGCACATCCTTGCATCACTAAAAACAGCTCTCCTTTGTCCATTATAGCCACTTACAATTCTAAGGATAATGCCTAAAGGGAAATTATTTGCTAATAATCCTCACATTTGAAAATCACATTTTACACAAAAAAATAGAGTACAGTTCACTCCTCAGTATCCCAAAGCAAAGAGAGCAATGAAGAGTCATTTACTTCAAGAGTTTGAAAGAACAGGGGCAACTATCAACACGTCCACGAAGGGCTTGGTGCTCAGACCCCCCCAATAGCTGAAAATCCACCACCAAGACATCTTCTTTGTTAAGTAACTTGCGAGACAGCCACATAGTGGAATACTCAAGAGCTGTTAAAATAGGCAAATGTGTGTGTGCTGGTATAGAAAAATGTCTAAGACTAAGAGGGGAAAAAGCAAAAGAATGGTTTCTATGATTCTTTTTTTAAACTTTTAATTTAGACACATGAATCTACCTTTAGGGGAAGGGACTAAAAAAGGAGGGAGAGGCTTTTCCATCTGCATCTTTTAGTACAGTTGGAGTATTGTGTGTGTGTGTGTGTGTGTGTGTGTGTGTGTGTGTGTAAGGAAGTGTGACCCTGAGCTAACAGCTGTTGCCAATCTTCCTCTTTTTGCTTGAGGAAGATTGCCCCTGAGCTAATATCTGCGCAATTCTTCCTCCATTTTTTGTATGTGGGACACCACTACAGCATGGCTTGATCAGCAGTGTGTAGGTCTGCACCCGGGATCTGAACCCGCAAACCCCGAGCCGCTGAAGCGGAGAGCACAAACTTAACCACTACACCACCGGGTTGGCCCCCAGTTGGAATACTCTAATCTTGTGAATGTGTTCCTTTTATTTTTTTTTAAGAGTCAGCAGTGGTTTTATCTGGATAGTGGATTATGATCCCTTTTTGGACTTAAATTTTACACTTAAAAATTTAAAACTACATGGTAAATAAAACTGAATTACTAAATTCCCTAGTATCTTGAGCAGTACTAAGCAACACGTGTTTGGTGAACAGCTGTTCTATGTAAATAGGGTGGCCATATAATTTATCGTCTGGATCAAGACACTTTTCAGAATGAAGGAAGGTGTTTTTAATAGTTACTTTGGGACATACGGGGGCATAAATTGGAACCCTTGAAGGTAAACTGGGCTGAGGAGCCATCCTATATAGAAGACACTGACTGGGGATGTGGTCCTTGCCCTCCAGGGGTTTACAATTAAGTTAGAGCCACAAGTCTTGCTTTGACAGAAAACACACACACACAGAGTAAAATATTACAGTCACATCCTAAATTCGAAGGGCTTGTAAGCCACACAAGGTACAAAGGAAATGACCAAAGGCTCTGGTATAGGGGAGTGACACAATAAGGAAGTTGTTTGGCAAAAATGTGAAGGACACATTAGAGGAGAGTGCCTGTAGGAAGCTGTCCTGGTAGAAGTGCCACACACACAGGAATTACTGGCTGCCTCTTACCAGCCCACCCTCTAACCCGAGGGTGGTTTTCATGACCTCCTGTGCGTACTTCCTCATTTATAACATGGGAACAATACATGCAACAAAAATGTGTGAAACTCTCCATAAAGCTGGAAAATGTATAAACCGCGTATTCTTTAATTCAGCAAGCCCCATATTCACTGATTTAGGCCTGGTTAATTTAAAAAAAATGCAAATTTTAGAGTCTTGGAGTATCTAAATCAAAGAATCTTGGGAGACTTAGGAAGATAAGACAAAGCTCTGATTATGGACCCATGATATGTGTGACATAATAAGAACTATATATCTGGTCCCTGCCTCCCCCCCGCCAGTTCCTCACACAGAACTCCTAAAACCCTTGTAATTTCCTGAGCGCTAGGAGCATCTTCCTGACACAAGTTTCTGAGACCCTGGGAATCTCTGGAGTGCTAAGATTGTCTTTTTGCGTGCTAATGAGATGACTGGGGGCTGGGGGCCTGGGGCTCTAGATAGCTTCAGGATGGGGGCTGGTTGCCAGAGAGACCAAGGCAAGTTTAAAGAAATTGAAACTTTCAGCCCCACCTCCCATCCTGCAGGGAGGGGAGAAGGGTGGAGATTGAGTTAATAATCAATCATGCCTGCGTGATGAAGCTTCCACAAAAAACCCTCACCAAAGGGGTTAGGAGAGCTTCCAGGTCGGTGAACACATCCATGTGCTAGAAGGGGGCTCACCTCGAACTCCAGAAAGACAGAAGCTCCTGTGCTGTGAACCCTTCCAGATCTCGCCCTAAATCTTCACCTGGCTGTTCACCCGTATCCTTTATAATAAAGCAGTAGACATGTTTTCCCTGAGTTTTGTGAGTCATTCTAGCAAATTATTGAACCCAAGGAGGGGGTCATGGGAACCCTCGATTTATAGTAGATTGGTAAGAAGTACAGGTGACAAACTGAGATTTTTGATGGGCACCTGAAGGAGGGAGGGGCAGTCTTGTGGGACTGAGCCCTTATCCTGTGAGGTCTGTGCTAACTTTAGGCAGTTAGTGTCCCAGTGGAGTTAAAATGTGGGACACCTAGTTGGTGTCCACTGAGAACTGGAGAAGTGCTTGAGGTAGAAAAACCCACACATCTGGGGTCAGAAGTATTCTCTAGTAAACAAGAGTTTTCCCTCTAGGTTAGGGTAGGCAAAAGGCTGAGAATGTTAGCAAGAGAACCATCCTGAGGACATTATAAATCTAACTCAGTCCAGGTTGACACGCAGGCCTCTCTGTGTGTGATTTACACCTGTTCTGGGTCTAGTTAGTATGAAAGTGTTACTTGGCAAGTTTATTAGCAAACAAGTCCTCTTTTGTGACCTCCAAATGTATGTTTCGTGCTGTGGCACACACCACCCGTCTGGAGGCTATCCCAACCACAGCTTGTCTGTGACTTAACTCACGGGTGAGCAGCACAGCGGGAGCCCTGGTCAGCTTTCCCTCCACAGGCCCCACTGAGACAGGTGCTGCAGGCTTGCACAGATGCATTTCTTAAAAACAACTCAAATGAGAGGGTTTTCTTTGACACACAGACCAATATCAGAAGAGTGTTGTGAAGATTAAAGCAGCTTTAATTCCACTACAACTGCTTAAAGCATTTGGCACAAAGCTCTGAATAAATAGCAGACATATTTTTATGAAGACCAGACTAACAGAGACAGTGGGAATGGAGACAGGATATAGGGGATACAGAAAACGGGAAGTACCACCTCTAAGTCAGAGAGCTGATCACACCAACTCACCCGTCCCGCCTCCCTTTGTCTGTCTACTGCGCCCCCACTTGCCCTGCAATTCCTTTAATCTTCACCCAGAGTAAGACAAGAGCAAACTGTCACACAGATCAAAGTCCGGCAACACTACATTATCATGAGCTTGACTTGAGACACAGAAGGCCTGAGGGCGGACTGGAGAAAGTAAGAAAAACGATGCCTTGGTTACCCATTTGGACCTGAAGTATCTTTTCCCCAAGGAATGAGAGAATCTTAGAAAGCTTTGTGTGAGTGACAGGTCCTGAAGATACGGGAGGTACTCAAGGCTATTTTAACTTTATCACGCCAGATTCCAAAGTTGACATTTATTTTATAATCAGCATTATTTCAAGGTGATCAATAAATCTACCTATTTTGGCTAGCTGGCTAGCTTCTACATACCTGAGAGCTTCTGTTTCCAGAACAGAAAGCTACAACTACCCATCTCCTCTAGGTTCGGGTGCCTGGAAGATGTCATTATTAGGATACGTAATTCAGAAACTTTAAAATAACCCCGAGGTATTTATAAGGAAAGAACATTTACAATGACAAACCAACTTAAATTATAAGGCTCATAAAATGTTGGCATTTTAGATATAAAATATTTAGATATAAAAGTTTACATTTCATAAACTATCGGCACAACGCAAACCACCACTCCTACACTGTCGCTTCATATTCATCACTCAAACAGGACTATAAATTCTACCCTTACCTAAATCCATAGCTGGAACTACAGTGGCCCATGTGAGTAACCTGGAAGGAAACAAGGAGTTTCAAAGTCTTTCACTGAACTCTGTTAATTCACATTCAAGGGTTAACCTTTTCTGAATCACAGACTATTTTCAGAACTTCTTCTGGTGAAAGCTCATGGACACTCCCTAGAGCACTATTTCTCAACTTGTTTTCATTATCACCCCCCTAAGGAGGCTTTTTAGACAAGTTTTTCCTAGTCACCCCATTAAATTTCAATACCACACACTGCATGTCTATTTATGTAGAGTAGCACTATGAAAGGTGACAGACTATTGTAATATCTATTATTTTCTCACCCCCCCCAACATGCCTTCAACTCTGAATGACAGACCCGGGGACACACACGGACAAAATATCACATAAACTCAGGGGCTTCTGAAGCCGTGGACCCAGGACCCCGCTGGAGAGATCCATCAGACACTTGAGTATAAAACAACAACGAAATTTTTCCCCTTATTTCTAAAATGGCTTTCCAGTGGTGAAAAATGTATTTCAAATAAACTTCAAAGTAACTAAATTCCAAAGTTCCTGGGCCTCAGCATCCATATTTCAGCATTCCTTCACAGGGAGTTTTCAAAAAGATCCTGTCAGCAACAACAGGCGAAACGACATTTGTGACCAGAATTGGACAAAGGCATCCATAACCCATACTCTAAGCTTCTGGGGTCACCTGTGCACTCTGTGCTAGTCATGTGACCAGTGGGGTTAATAAAGTCATGCAGGCATGAGTCACAGGTGCTTCATCCCTCATCTGGCCCCTGCCAGCCTCAGGACACAGTGAACAGAGCCTCACCTGCCCAGCCAACTACCTTGACACAAGCCCGAGTATCGCAAACGACTCTGGGGACGGGTAAAAGGAGAACCTGCTGGGGGCTGGGTGAAAGAGGAGAAGTCTGCTTTCTCTACCACAGGCTGAGCTCTCAGATGCTGATGGGCAAAGGCAGTTTCTGGTGGAAAGAGGCCACTCCCTCAGTGAACCGAAAAGCAAGGCCCTCACTGCTCTTTAGGGACTGTCACCATTTGAGCCTCAAAGGCCATGTTTTCAGTACTGAGCACACCAAACCTTACCTTACTTTCTCATAGTACTCATCACCAGATATACACTCATTGTCTATTTACTATACTTTTCAGGGCAAATCTTCCTCAGCAAAAAAAAACCCCTGGGCCCGGCACTTGGTAGGTGCTCAATAAATACGTGTTGAACAAATCAGTAAATAAACATTTCAGACTGTCCTGGAACCTGTCTTGCCTGTATGGGGGATCAGAATTGGCCACCTCAAAATGTGTCTCTTTGGCTTGATTATTTTTAAGAACGAAGACTCTGAAATGAACTTTGACCTTCTCTCTAACAGCCTAAAAGAATTTAAGATAGAAGGCCTCTTCCAGGAAGGAGCTAATACCATAAGACAACTATAGTATAATGGAAACTAGGTGTGACAGACAGGCACCAGAAAGCCATTTTTATCAAAGTTCTGTCTCTCGGGTTGTCTATAGATGGCCGAGCAAAAAAAAAAAAAAACAAAAACAAAACTTGTTTAACAAACATTTGCATTTTCATCTCCATGTAAATTGTCTAACTTCCCTCTGACATCCCAAACCACTACCCCCAACATCCTCCTTGTCTTGGCTGAAGATGGTATTTAAGGTGGCGGCTTCGGCCATTTTGGCGAGTTACTCAGTTTTCCTGGGTTTCTCCCATGTATACATGATAGTAAGTTTTGTTTGATTTTCTCCTGTTATTCTGTCTCATGTCAATTTAATTCTTAGACCAGCCAGAAGGACCTAGAGAGTAGAGGAACTGTCTTCCTCCCCCACACCTGCAAGGAGAACAAGTACCTCTTTTGGGAAGGACAGGAATCCTAGAGATGCTCTTCTGGAGAACCCCTCAACACCAGCTTGCACTTTGGCTCTTATCTGTCATGGATCTTTGCACACCCAGTTTATAACTACCCATGGGAGTGAGGAGAAGAGAAAGGAGTACGCCTAATAACATGCTTACTGGAGATTTGCTGGGAAGTTCACCCTTTTAGTCAAAGTTCTGGAGAAACTATAATAACCCAAGAGGTTAATGGAAACTGAAGGTCACTCGAAAGTGTGGTGGAGACTCAAATGAATGCTGCCACTCTTGTCTCCAGTGGAAATTCCCAAGAACAATCAACAAAGGACTCTGAACCAAGTAACCATCAACACAAGTTCTGATGCCAGCAGCCGGCATAAAGTTATTGGCAGCAGAACTATGTTTAACTGACCACTCCCCAAAGGCATTTCAAGGTTCTGTTCTGAAGAGGAATACATTATCTGTCCTTGTATTGATCAAAATTACATATTTCGGAGCCCTCCAAATACCAGGACTTATCATCTGGGGAAGAGATAAAAAATCATGCACATTTGTAGCCACCTGATAAGGGGGTTTCCCTCCCTAATAGCAATGCCACACACACACTGCACTGGATGGTTCATAAAGCCCGCTTATGTTTTATCTCCCTCCTTTTACTAAATGGAGCATGTTCTTAAGGTGCGAATGTCACAACTCAAATGCTTACAGATACAGAGGGCAGGCCAAGTGAAGAAATACAGACTGAGGGAGAGCAGTGTACGTCCTGTCCAAAATGAGCACTCAGCACAGCTTGTGACCGCTAGGTGGGAACACTGGCTGGGTCCCGCCAGATCTTCATATTTTTCAAAGCCAAAAGCCAAATTTTTCCATAAAAAAATTCCCAGTTCTGGACACAGCAGTCACATAAAGCCTGTTTGAAGCCTCCTGGGAATGGCCGGCTTATTATCTCTGCGTGCTTTCCATAGGAGACTGGCTCTCATGCAGTGCAAGACCAGCTGTCCCCCACCTCCCCCAAAGGATCTGGACCATGACACTCTTTGCCAAGCTTCCAGGTGTCCACTACGTCCTATACCCCTCCCTATCTGTCCCCTGCGACCCAGGGCCTCACGGACACGCCAGTCTTGAGCCCACCTGATGCTCCAAACACTTGTTAATCATCACAAGGAGCCAGACTCCTGAGTTACCGCTCATCCCCATACATCCTGTTTTGTCGCTGTCTCCCTTCCCCCAACTCCTGGGGGAAGTTATGACCTATCTTAAGTAAAATCTCATTTCCTCAATCTCTTCTCTGAACATTTCTGTCACCTTCTTACTCTAACGGGATTGGCTCTACCCCCAGGATATGCCTTCTTTTGTGCCTTTCCAGACCATCCTCCCTCTTCCCCCTCAAAACCCCCTACTCTTCATCCGAGTAGATCGTACCCCCTGTGTATCATCTGCTGCCTCAGATCCCCACTCCTCATTTCTCCCCGATTTGAGCTCCAGCTGCTCCTAACACCATTCTTTCCACAGCCTCGGACCATCCCGGCCTCCTGGTTCCTAGACCTTCTCTCCTCCAGTGAGCGTGTCCTCCCCCAGCCCCTCCCTCCCAGGATCACCCCTAGACCTTGTCTCAATAACTGCAGCCTCTTGAGAACCTCAGTTTCCCGTACATCACCCACTGCCCGTCGTACCCTGTCTGTCTAGATTATTCTCTCCAAAACCTCAACTCCAACAATCCATTAGTCCTACCACCTTTCCACAACCCCTCAGCCCCCTCATGTCTTCACATAGATTAAGTTCCTTGTTCAACCATTATGATCACCCCCTTACACACATCCTCCACACACTTCCCTCTCTCCACCATACTCATCTGGCGGGACCTGCACAACTGCAAATGGCAGGAGAAACACCACTCTCTGCAGATGACCTTCCTTCCCGAGAAAATCAAAGGGATTAAAAGAGAGAAGAAAAAAAAAATCAAAACTACCTCCTGCCTCAAATTAAGCTGTTGAAAGCTTTCAAACAAACAACTTCAGATAAGTGAGGGCATTAGTTCACCCAGCCAGACAGGAGTACTTCTGAAAGGTTAGCGGGTTCAGCTGGCTGCAGCGGCTGGGGAGGCCACTGGGAAGTGAGGCCTCTGCGGCCAACCTGGCCTCATCAATTACTATCGTGTGACCTTAGACCAGACCTGTGACTTCACCACCACCCCAGGTTGTCTCAAGGATTAAATAACACATATGAGCTCAGAGTAAGCAATAGATGTTAGCCCCATACTCAGTTCTGATTAAGTCCCAGGCCAGGTAACTGAAGGTACATCCTAACATAATTACTTCATCCAAACAAGTCCAGAAGGGCTGACAAATTCTAGTTCAGAGTGCAAGAATGACCAACACCTGCATTACTAATTCCTGGTCCCCTAGAGCTGAGCTTCTCCCCACTGGCCCTTGAAGTCCTTATTAACTCATGTTTTCCTCTGCCTTGCCTCAGGCATAGGGAATTTTAAGTCTTCAGAAGTCACCGCAGGCAATGACTTGGTGCATACACATCCTGCTTTCTCTCTTTCCACGCAAAATGCTGGCCTATAAAGCCACCTGGCACCAACCTTGCACCCTCCTCCAACCCCCTACCCCCATTCCTGCTCCAGCCATGCTGGCTGTCTTTTCCTTGAATACCACACTTGTTCCAGCCTCAAGGGCTTTGTACTCCATTACCTCCAACTGGACACTCATCCCCGAGGTCTTTGTGTGGTTGCCACCTCCTCATTCATGTTGGAGCCCAGATGTCACCCTCCTCAGAAACTTCCCCTGACCACCTGAGCTGACGTGGCCCCCATCACCTTACATCAGTCTATTTGTGTACTTTGCCCTGTTCACTTCCTTCTTAGTAATTTAATATTGTGGTGAGTGCTCTTGATGTGAATGTTTACTCGCTGTCTCTCCCACTAGAACATACGCTCTCTAAGTGCAGGGACCTGGCTTGTCTGAGTCACAGCTGTTATCACCAGTGCCAGCACTGTCCCCGACACAGAGCAGGGCTCAATAAGTTTTGCTGAGTCAATAAGTTCTTTCACGAGAGTTCTTTTCAAAGCCCGCTTGTGCTTGTCTGAAGCTGTTAAGGTTATAACAACACTTGTTCAAAAAGACCTTGCAGCCCTGACTTCTCCAGAATGTAGAGGTTTAAACCCAGCTTATCCTCCACCAACCTCTAGGGACCAGTCCAACAATCCAAGCCCAGCTGCTCAATGCCAACACTCTCCTTATACTAAGATGTCCCACCCTTGCACTTTGGCAGTTTCTCCCCTCCAACACCTTTTATCTTCTCCTTCCTTTGGATCTCACCGAGAAACACCTTTCTTCTTGGAGGCGCTCTGTTGCAACGCCTAGAGCCTAAAGGTTTCTCGAGGGGGGGCTGCTGTCCAATATCCAAAGAAGTGGGGGTGGGGGCGTCTTCCCTGATGCTAAAACTGCCACCAGGTCACCTGATCTTTAATCCAACCCCCATCCTCTCAGGTCTGGCCTCCCTGGGCTTTCCTGGGCCATGGAACTTTCCGCTGCCGGGAAGAGGATGGTCTGCCCGGCCTCTCATCCCTTCCTGCCACAGGAAGGGCCACCGCCACTCCTCCTCGGTCACCAGCCCTCGTCCCCGCCCTCACCCACAGGAAACTTTCCCAGCCCGGGCTCCTCCGGCCGTTCTCACTCCCAAGGGCTCTCCAGCCTGGTCTCAAGGCTCAGGCTTCCAGGGAAGACTCCCCCAGGCCCCCAGGGCTTCCTCCCGTCTCCTGCCCCGCCGGTTCTCCCCGCTCGGGCCTTGCCCCCCAGACCCTGCGCCTCACGCCCCGGCCTCCCGGCCTCCCACCCCTCCCAGGAGACCCGCCCGGGCCACACAGCTGGCGTCCCTCACCGTGGACGCTACGTTCTCCGTCGGCCGCATTAGCCCCGAAGACGAGCAGCGAGGCCAGCAGCGCGAGGAGCGCCCGGCACCGCCCGGGTCCACACAGCTGTGCCATGACCGGCTCCACCCGGCCGCCCGGGCGACGCCTCGAGCCGCGGGCCGTTGGGGTCTCGCGAGCAGGTGCGGGAAGACCCTGGCCGCGCACGCGCACCAGAGCGCCTCGTGCTCAGGTGCTGGCGCTCCCGGGCGGGGGGGGGGGGGGGTCTGCGAGGGGCCGCGCAAGCGCTCACGCCGAAGTGGCTGGGAAGCCCCTGTCCTGGACCCTCGGTGTGTGGAGACTCGGCCTCCTACGGCCACGATGCGTCAGTCCGCTCCTCGGTCGCCCCCTGCGACACTCGGCGACTGTCCCACCGTGCAGACCCCGCCACACCTCCAAACGCGCGGTGGGCGCTGATGCCAATGGCGGCCGCCTCGAAGCGGCTACCTAAGGTGACTGGCCAGGGAGGGGCGGGGCGCACCTGGCGAGGCGGGGCGCGGCAGAGCGCAGGCGCGCGGAGCAGGCACCTGGGCCGCCTTCCTCCTCCCTCGGCGCACCTGGGCCCGCCCCCGGCGCTGGGGGAAAAGGGGCGGGGCTCACGTTGGCTCCGCCCCGTGTGGGACCTCGCCCGGGGGAAGGCCCACGCCCCCTGAGCCCTGGGGATCCTGCTACCTTCGCCCCTTGTTGACGACGTCTGAGTACCCACGCTCGTGGGCTGGGCTCTCCCTGGAAACCTGTGGTTTTCTTTGCCCACCTCGCTTCTGCCTTCTTTTGAGGGTAGAGGATTTATTCCTTCCTAAATTCAATATACACTGAGCACCTGCCCGGTGCATTGCTGGAAACCCAGAGGTGACCACGCCAGACTGGTCCCTGCGTCACGAGACAGGAACAGCCCGGAGTAGTGATGACGGAAGCATAGGGCAGAGTGATTAGGGATGTGACGGGGGAAGCACGGCCTGAGTGATCAAGGGCTGGGGTGGTCGAAGACCAGGGCATGATGGGAGCCCAGACAGTTCCCCATTCAGCCTGAGAGAGGATCACGGAGGACTTCCAGAGGAGGTGATAGACCCGTGAATGAACAACAACCAGGCCCTGCCCCCATGGTTCCCAGTCCTGAGATGAAGACAAATACTTCACCAGACAGGAATAGGTGTCCGGGCTGTGATGGGGAAGCACAGGCAGAGTAGGGGTCAGGGAGGGCTTCCTGGACGAGGGATATATGAGCTGAGTTTTCAAAGGGGGATGGAGTGTAGCAGGCATAGGAGTAGAGGAGAGCCAACAGGATAATTAAAATAAATGCATTATTATTGAAAACACCTAACAGTGCTAGGAGGGAAATGAATTGGGGGCTGGGATGGAAAATAGCAGAGGAGACTATATGAACTGGGTGGTGGAGGAGGGGCTCCAAGGGAGGTAGCTTTGATAATGAAGCCTGAAGGATAAGGGCTGATGGACAAACATTCCAACCAGGAACGGCAAATGCAAAAGTCCTGAGGCAAGAAAGACATCAGTGTGTTAAGGAGCCAGGGCCACTCCCACCGTTCAGCCTCCCTCCTGGGATAATAATATGTGAAGAGCTTTAACTCTTATCAAAATGGTGTTTACCTTAAACAATTGTTTCATGCCAGCCATCCTCTTTTCTTGTAGCGAGGTCCTGGGACTCAAGGTCAGGAGTCTGAATGTGAAGCCAAAGGTCTCTCCAGCACCTGAATCCCCCAGCCCCACCCCATTCCAGGGCTTGAGCTGGAAGACAGAGAGGGCTGTGGTGAGAGGTGAGGCTGGAGAGGAGGCACAGTCTTACTCATTCATTCATTCACGCCTCCATCTGTTCGTGCAGCACATTCATCAAGCACCCGCTACCAGCGAGCCAGGTCCTGTTGTAAATGCTGGAGAAGATACAGCTGTGAACAAAGCAGAATTCCTGGTGTGTTGGAATTCACTTTATAATGTTGGGAACAGTGGTGGAAGTAGCCTGTTTGACACCTGGAGTGGAAAATTTTTTATACCTCCTCTCTACCAAAAAATTATTTTCAATAATAATTATGTAAGAATCATTATTTGATCTTTTGTTTTAAAATTAACTATTGAAAATAAATTTCCATTTTAAAGATATTACTCAAATTCAGCAAAATATGTCATGTATGAATGAAAATTTGCACTTACCAAATAAAAATATTACACCTCACAGTACATAGCCTGATTCACTGTTTTAAATTTTAAACACAAAACTCCAAAAGAATACATAGAATGACAGAATAGTTTCTTCATCTTTACGATCATTGTGCTATTGAAATGGGGGGGGCAACTTGCTTTAACTATACTTAATTAGTTGCCTGTTTGCAAAAGTAGTTGCATAATGCATTACTAAAGACCACCCTACAGATAATGTCTCTGATGCATGGGTCGCCATGGTAATGGGCGGGATGCTCAAGTTTTTTCAGAAATTGAGAGTTGACTCTTTGTCCAGTTCTGGCCGGTTGAGACCACCAACTCATCAACTGGGCCTGCTCGGATGACCGATAAATGACCTTTTGATGTCAGGGAGTTAAAAACTCCACCCTCAGATCACAGGAACGTGGCCATTTTTGTGAACACGCCTTCTATGAAGAGCCATGGAGCTGGACTACCTTGTGCAGATCATCGGTTACCTCACTTCTCCTCTCCTCCAATCATCTATTACCACACTTCAGACCACCTTGCCCCTAACCCATAAATATCCCTGAGTCCCCATTTTCAGGGCGGTGGATCTGAGATTGATTCTCCTGCCTGCTCGCTTGGCTACCTTGTGATTAAATACTTTCTCTTTGCAAACTCATCGTCTGGGTGATTGGCATAATCGTGCAGTGGGCAAAATGAAGCTGGTTTGGTAACACTATCATTTTAATTTCTAATCTATTATTTAAACACAAGAATAGCGGCCTGCCCTGTGGCATAAGGGATAAATTCTCGTGCTCAGCTGTGGCGGCCCAGGGTTTGGAGGTTCGGATCCTGGGCACAGACCTACGCACCACTTGTCAAGCCATGCTGTGGCGGCATCCCATATAAAGTAGAGAAAGATGGGCCTGGATGTTAGCCCAGGTTCAGTCTTCCTAAGCAAGAAGAGGGGGATTGTCAGGGGATGTTAGCTAAGAGCTAATCTTCCTGAGGAAAAAAAAAAAAGAATAAACACAAGAATATGTAGAATCACAGAGATTGAAGACTCAAAATGTGCCTGATACAAGCCCGGATGATTCCAAATTGTTATGAACTTATTTTCAAGATGAAAACATATAGCTGAGTTTTCATAAGTCAGAGGTCAACTGTATACCTAGGTGTTCTCTCTATTAACTTCCCTATAGAATATTGTGGCAAACAGATGTTGGGCTGGGCAGCCCCCATGTTCATGGCCTGTCTAATCCCCTCCCCTCAAGTGTGAGAAGGACCTGGGACTTGCTTCTAACCAACAGAATATGGCAAATGAGGATTATATTACGTTATGTAAGACTCTGTCTTAGTGGACTGGAGAGAGAGACTCTCCATTGCTGGCTTTGAGAGAAACAAGCTGCTACATTGTGAGAGGATCTATGGAGAAGGCCACAGGCCAGGGAACTGTAGGTGGCCTGTAGGAGCTGACAGCAGCCCCCACCAATGGCCAGCAAGAAAATGAAGACCTCCTCCCTACAACCCCAAGCAGCTGGAAGCAGATCTTGCCCCCGGTTGAGCTTCTGATGAGATGGCAGCCCCAGCTGACACCTGGATGGCAGCCTGGTTAGATGCTGGAGCAGAGGGCCCAGATAAGCCATGACTAGACTGGATCCATTGAAACTATGCCATAATAAATGTGTGTTTGGTTTTTGTAAAATTATTTAAGACCTTTATTAACAGGTGCTTGCAGTTTGTTGACTTTTTTGAAATAATCAAGTTGTAAACTTTTATTACAAATTAAAAATGAGGTTCTTAAAAAATCTCAACTTGACCAGATATGAAACAATTTAAAAACCTTTAAAGGTATATTGAGAAAAACCAGGCTTAAATGTGTGTTGTTTTAAGGCACTAAGTTTGTGGTAATTTACTATACAGCACTAGAAAACTAATACAAATCCAATGTTTACTAAAGGATAGAGTAATAAAAAATCTAATTAGAAGCTTACATATGTATTATTAAAACTCAACAGTAATTGCATTAATTGTTTAGTAAGTAACAATTGTAAGACTAACAAAAGATTTTCTCCCGGGGGTGGGAGGATTATTTTATCACTAATACTGTGTGGGGGGTCAGAATTGGCCACCTCAAAATATGTCTCTACCTTGATTATTTTCTCTGAAAGAAACTTTGACCTCTCCCCACCCCCAGCTAACTGCCTAAAAGAATTTAACTCTAGGGGCCGGCCCGGTGGCGCAGCAGGTTAGTCCGCGCTTGGCAGCCCAGGGGTTCCCGGGTTCGGATCCCGGTCGCCCGCCGATGCACTGCCTGTCAGCCATGCCGTGGCGGCGTCCCATATAAAGTGGAGGAAGATGGGCACGGATGTTAGCCCGGGGCCAGTCTTCCTCAGCAAAAAGAGGAGGATTGGCAACAGATGTTAGCTCAGGGCTGGTCTTGCTCACAAAAAAAAAAGAATTTAACTCCGGGTATGGATAGACCCGGAGGGTCCTTGCTAAACCCATTCCAAACTAAAGTAGGAGTTACCCTTTGTAAGAGACATTTACATTTATAAGGGAAATCTCCATTTGTAAAGTTGTCTCCCTCTCTGTATCAGGAAGAAGGGGGGATGACTTTATGTCTAGAAACTCTTATCAGTGTGGGAGGCGAGGTCTTAAATCTGCATAATAGCCTTACTCTTGTTTACTGTGCTTTTCTGGTAATCTCCCATAGCTGACTCCCCCCACCCCCAATATCCTCCTTTGTCTTTGTATTTAAGAGGAGAACGTCCACCATTTTGGCAAGTTGCCCAGTTTCCCTGGTCTCTCCCATGTATACATGTTATAAAGCTTTGTTTGATTTTCTCCTGCTATTCGGTCTCATGTCAATTTAATTTGTAGCCCAGCCAGGAAGGACCCAGAGTGGGTGGAGAAGAGTCTTCCTCACCTTCAACTGCATACAATTGTCAGTTCGTGGTATAATAAAAACTTGACCAAATTTTGGTCAGTTTTATTATTTTTTTTAAATTCTCTTCAGACAGTGTACCCCCTTTTTGCCTGTACCCAAGGGGAACCGCTCCTATTGCCCTCCCTTTGGTACACCACTAGTTGGAAAATGGACAATAAATAAAATGAGTGAACTACATACAATGTTAAAAGGTAGTGAGCGTTATGGATAAAACATAGAGCCAGGGAAGGGGCACAGGAGTTGCAATATGAAGCAGGGCGGTCAGCAAAGACCTCACTGCGCAGGTGCCTTTGAGGGAGATGCAGGAGCGAGCCTGTTCATATCATCCCAGGACAAACTGTCTTGATGGAGGGAACGCTAGAGCAAAGGCGCCAAGATGGGGCCATGCCTGGCAGAGCTGCGATTGTAAACTCTGGTTCAGTGGCTTTTAATATATTCACAGAGTTGTGCAACTATCACCACAATCAATTTTAGAACGTTTCATCATCCTCAAAATAAACCCCAGATTCTTTAGCAATCACTTCCCATTCCCCGCAATTCTCCCAGACCCGGGAAACCCCCAATCTATTTTCCATCTATGGGTTTGCCTATTCTGAACATTTCACACGAATCGAATCATATTACATGTGACCTTTTGTGTCTGACTTCCCTCACTCAGCATGTTTTCAAGGTTCATCCAGGTGGTAGCATGTGTCAGCACTTAGCTTCTTTTTATTGTCAAATAACACTGCATTGTATGGATACACCACATTTTACTTGTCGGTTCATCGGTTGATGAGCTGCGTGATTTCCACCTTTTGGCTGTTATGAGCAATGCTACTATGAACATTCACGTACAAATTTTTGTGTGAACATATGTTTTCAATTCTCTGGTACATCCCTGGGAGTGGACTTGCTGGGTCATAGGGTAACTCTAACCTTTTGAGGAACTGCCAGACTGTTTTCCCTAGTGGCTGCACCATTTTACATTCCCACCCGCGTGAGAGTTCTGATGTCTCCACTTGCTATTTTCCATTTTAAAAAGATTATAACCATCCTACTGGGTGGGAAGCTGTATCTCACTGTGGTTTTGATTTGCATTTTCCTGATAACTAATGATGTTGAGCATCTTTTCATGTGCTTATGGGCTTTTGTATATCTTTTTTTAGAGAAATGTCTATTTAGATCCTTATTCCATTTTTTAATTGGGTTGTCTTATTATTATTGCCTTGCATGAGTTCTTTATTTATTTTAGATACAAGTACCTTATCTGATACATTATTTACAATTTTTCCCTGCCAATCTGTGGCTTTCTCTTCACTTTCTTGATGATGTCCTTTGAAACATAAAAGTTTTTGATTTTGTTATTATATATATTGTCTAATTTACCTATTTTCTCTTTTGTTGCTTGTGCTTTTGGTGTCATATCTAAGACACCATTAGCTAATCATGAATAGTTTCTAGCAGGGGAGGGACACAGCCAAATTTAAGTTTTAAAGTATTACTCTTGCTGCTTAAAACTAGAAGTGGGAAGACTTATGAAGTAAGGGACTTCTCTGGTCCCCCTTGATAAAATTGCAGCCCTACCCTTACTCCACTTCTCCTTTTCTGCTTCATATTTATCCACAGAATTTATATTTTAATAGTGTATGTATATTTAATAGTGTATACTAAGTACACTAATAGTGTACTTATGTTTACTGCCTGTCTCCACCACAAGAATGTCAGCTCCATGAGGACCGGGCTGTCTGTTTTGTTCCCTGCTCTATCCCCCAGGCCTTGGAAAGTGCCTGGAAATACATATATTTAGGGAGAAGACATTTTATTGAGATTTTGTTATATAAATAGCTACAGAAAACTGAGAGGACTGAAGGGCGCAGCCGCCGTCTCCCTCTGCACAGGTGCCGAAGGAACCCACGGGGTGGGGTATTGGGGAGGGGAACCTGGTAATGACCCGTGGGAGAGAGGACCCCCTGGATGCTACCTGGCACGAGGAGTCTGATATGAGAGAGAGAGAAAGAGAGAGGGGCTAACAGCCCAGATGTCATGATGTCAAATGAATACTTGTTGAATAGAGTGAATAAATGAGCGAATGGACGCAGGGATGAGTGAATAAATGAAAGAAGGAACAAATGATGCGCGGTGAGTACACGGCTTGACTTTTCCTTGCAGAGAAAGGCGACGGCACGGGGGCTCCTGCACCGTCCCTTGCAGCCGCCGGAGGGCGCAGACAAGCCCGGTCCCCGAGAGCCCGTCCCGGGACCCCGCCCCCCGGCCCCCCAGGTCCGGCCTGGGGCTCCCGGACCCCGCCCATACCTGAACCGCGCACGTCTGCGGGCTCTCCGCCGGCGCCGCGCCCGGCGCTCGCGCTGCGGCCGGGGAAACTGAGGCCCGCGCGGCCGGGGCGGGGCCGGCCCCCCGGCGAGCCCGAGCCTCCGCCCCCGGCCGGCCCCGCCCCGGCCCGTAAGAGGCCCCCTGGGCGCGAGACCAGGGCGCACAGCGCGGCGCTGGGGCTGGGCCGGGACGGGACCGCGATGGCAGCGCAGCGCCTGGGCAAGCGCGTGCTGAGCAAGCTGCAGGCTCCGTCGCGGGCCCGCGGGCCGGGGGGCAGCCCCAGGGGGCTGCAGAAGCGACACGCGCGCGTCACCGTCAAGTACGACCGGCGGGAGCTGCAGCGGCGGCTGGACGTGGAGAAGTGGATCGACGGGCGCTTGGAGGAGCTGTACCGCGGCCGGGTGAGGCGAGGAGTGGGCGGGGGCGGAGCGGGCCCGGACGCGCTGCGCCCTTGGGGTCTCTGGGTGCTTATGCCCTCGGTGCACACGCAGCCTCGATCACACAAGAGGACGCACGGCCGGGGCCGCGCACTCACTGGACTCACTGGCCCCGCCGTCTGCCCTCGGTGGCACTCTGCTTGTGGACACAGAGACACACACTTGAGTCTCCAGAGATGTGTGTCCTGGGGAGGGCCAGGGGGTTAGCATGTGAGGGGCGGGCGAGGAGGCAAAGTGGGGGAGCTCCCGCCCCTATATCTGGAGAAAGGGTGGGGGGAGGCCGACGTCTTAAAGCCAAACATAGACATGGTGACAGAGGAGATACAGCCACACAGAGACACACAGCAAAGGAAGCAGCAGCATGCACAGAAGGTCACAGTGACAAGCTATGGCCACTCACAGACACTGTGGCAGAAGCAACAGCCATACACAGACTCTCAAGGACGCAGGCTGTGGTCACTTACAGATTAATATATGCTGCAGCCACAGGCACCCACAGACACAATAGCACAGGCCACAGCCATGTGCAGACACACAACACAACGACGACACCCACACAGAAGGACTCCAGTTACAGCTCTTCGTAGACACACACGCAAGCTGTAGCGCCTCACAGACGGTGCAAGCTTCAACAGCTACCCTCGGACTCTGAATGACTCAAGTAACAACCATCCATTATCTCCTAAAGGCAGAAACATAACCACATGCAAACGCAATGGCAGATGCTGCAGCCACTCAGACATCAACTAGCAGAAATTATAGCTGCCCCCAGACAGAACACCGCGGGAGCTGTGGGTACATGCGGACACGCAACGGCAGAAACTACAGCTGCCTCCAGGCACACAGGACATGAGCTACAGCCTCATGTTGACACGTAGGCTACAGACAGACACGGACCTTTCACTTGAGTCTCGGCCTGAAGTCACACTGTGTGCAATACACACGTGCTGCAAACACAGCCACAAAGACTGATGGTCATAGAAGTCCGCAGACACACGGGACGCACAGATCTCAGCACAGCGCGAAGGTGGGAGAAGGCGTGGACCCTGCCAGTGACCCGAGGCCCCTCTGTTCTCGGGCACACATGTGGGCTCATGCAGGTGGACAGACAAGTCCATAGGTGGCATCCTGTGAGGTCATCCTGTGGCGGTGGCCACTACAGCTGTCCGAGACACATGCCGATGAGACAAACACAGCTAAGCCAGAGCCACACACCGCACACCCACAGGACCACAGGCCCTTGTGCGAGTCATCCGCACGGTGCCTCATACCTCTGCATCCTCACGCCCACCCTGGCCCCTTGGCATCGGGTTTTGGCTGGTGCACATTCACACAGGTGTGTAACACACTTACAGACCCCTGTGCCTTTGCCGAGCCCTCTGCTCCATACACAAACCCCCGAGCGCCCAGCCCTGAAGCCTGCCGGGAGGTCAGCAGGACTTGGGGAAGGAAGAATCTAGCCTATGAGATCTCTTGCTCAGACAGCTGGGTTCTGTCCCCTGCAGCGGTACTGAGCCAGCCTGCGTCTGGCCCTCTGCCCCAAGAGGCCATTCTAGGAGTCCCCCTCTTGGCTGCTCAAAGTGGGGCTTCTGGCTCATCCCACCCACCCACCTTGGGGACCTCGGTGGCCATCTCCCTGGACTCGCCGGGTTGCACTTTGGTCCCCTGGGTTGGCCCCAAGCCCTACCCTCCCTTCCTGTCCCCTGGGGCAAGGGCTACCCCCAGCAGGCTCAGGCCTGCCTACTCCCTCCCCTACACCTAGCGCTGAGACTTCTCCTTGAAAGGGCAGAGCCAGCCCCTCTCCTGAATCTCAGAATCCAACATTCCAAGACTGGACCAGGCCTGTCTCCCGCTCTGGGGACCGGGGCCAAGGAGAGAGACCCGTGCCAGCCCCGAGGCTCCCGGGGCCCAGGGGCCTGTGCATCTGAGCTGGTACAGGCCCCCGGGCCTCTGTCAACCCATCTGTCACCCCTCCCCCCAACACCCAGATGTCCCGCCTTGCAGTGCTGTCCCTGACTGCCACATTATTGCTCCGGAAGCCACCAGCTGGACCCTGGGGCCAGCGGGGCTCCTGGAGAGCCCTGGACAAAGGCGAGGGAGGGAGAGAAGGGGAGGGGACCCTGACTATCCCTCCCTCCCTGCCTTAGGAGGCCGACATGCCTGATGAAGTCAACATTGATGAATTGTTGGAATTAGAGAGTGAAGAAGAGAGAAGCCGGAAACTCCAGGTAGGTGGAAGGGAAAGCCGAGTTCCACCTTGGACCTCCCTAAAAACCATCGCAAGAGTTAACGTGTTTATCGAGCAATAACTCTGTGCCAGGCACTGTTTCAGTTGCTTTACACGTATTAACTCATTTAATCCTCAAAAACCCTATGAAGGATTTATTATCTCTATTTCATTATTATCGCTATTATTATCTCCATTTTCCAGATGAGGCAAATGAGGCCCAGAGAGATTTAATCACTTGCCCAGGGTCACACAGCTCAGAAGGAGCAGAGCTGGGAGTCAAAGCCAGCTAGTCTGGCTGCAGTCTCCTTTCTCTTACGGCCCAGCCCGGCCCGTGCTCTCCTATAGGCAGGAAATGCTGTGTGGCCTTCTCGTCCTCTCTGGATCAACCCTGCCCCCAGTTGCCCTACAAGACCCTCAGGCTATGTTCTTCCCCTGAAGCCAGGTGGGAAGTCCACCCTGGAGTCTGACTTCCATTTTGTCTTGTTGCCTTGAGGCTTTGTTGGGAAAGGGAAGGGTCTGGAGGGCTGTGGGTGTTAGTCACTATTTTCTCTTTTTTGCGGGGGGCGGCGGCGTCTAGGGACTCCTGAAGTCATGCACGAAGCCCACAGAGGTGAGTTTTCCCCATTACAGGCCCTGCTCTGGCTCCCTGCACCCTGCTGGGAGGGGTCCCTGGGGAGGAGGGAAGAGCTGGCCATGCCCGGGACCTCAGAGGGGGCTGCAGGAGCCCCTGCCTCTCTCACAGCCCTCTTCTCATCCCCAGTGGTGTCCTCTGTCTTCCTCACTCCTGTCCCCTTCCCTGTCCCCATCTGCCAGGGGCTCCAGGCTCCGTTATCTCCTCCCCGCTGGGACGCTCCCCATCTGTCCCTTCTTTCTGCTTCTGCTGTGCTGTCTGCAGGCTCGGCCTCCCACCGTCTCTCCCATGCTACTGCCCCCCGCCACCCCGGGACTCCCTTCCCCACCTCTCAGGGGGCCCCCCATCCCTCCAGGCCCTGAGGCTCGAAGGCCCAACCCCTCCCACTTCCTTCCCTGCTTTAAAAGGGAAAAATATTCATGTTTCTCTAACCGGCTCTGGGCTGCCTGAGGGACACACGTCACTGTGCGTCTGTCTGCCCTGGAGCCGGCTCAGGCCTCTGTCCCTGGGGACCCTCCTGGTGATCTCCTGGCCTGAAAAACATCTCGAGGTCTCTCTGTGGCTTGGTCTGCTTTGTCTCTCTCTGTCTCTCTCTCTGCATCTCTCTCTGTCTCTGTGTCTATGTCTCGGTCACTGTGTCTGGGTCTCTCTCTCCCTGTCTCTCTCAGTCTCTGTCTCCCTCTCTTTCTTTGTCCCTGTCTCTCTCTTTCTCTGTGTCTGTTCATTTTGCTCTCTTTCCCCACCTCTATCTCTCTTTCTCCCCCGTGGTTCTTCTCCTCGGTCTCCATGGCTGCGACCCCTCCCTTCCTCCCCCTCCACGCCCCCTCACTGACCGGCTTGCAGGAGAAGGGGGGCCCAGGGCGCAGGGGCTGGGCTGGGCCCCCCACCGCCCCGTGTCCTCAGCACCCCCGCCCTGTCCTCAGGACTTCGTCCAGGAGCTGCTGGTGAAGCTGCGGGGTCTCCACAAGCAGCCAGGCCTCCGCCAGCCCAGCCCCTCGGGGGACGGCAGCCTGAGCCCCCTCCAAGACCGGGCCCGGACCGCGCCGCCCTGACCCTCTCTTGCCCCTGTGGCCCCCTCCGTGTCGCACCCCCCAGCGCCGTCCTGGCTTGTTTATAAGTTGTATTTAATGGTCTGTAACAACAACACCGCGTGCCTGTGTTTCCTCTGCCCGGTCACTGTGGCTGCCCTCCCCCCCCCCGCCCCCCCTCACTGTGGCTCCTCGTGTCCCAGCACCCACAGCTGGCCCGGACAGATGGAGAATCACTCCTCGGCCAGAGAGCATGAGAACGGGCCCTGCGGCTTCCCACCCCGGGACTCGCATCCTGTCCTCACCTCCCCCGGCCTTGGCCCAGTCCCAGCCAGCAGCGCCCCAGCGCACGGGTGGCACTCAGGGCCCCTGTAGGAATGACAGCCCCTGTAGGCCAGGGGAGGTGCACAGGACTGAATGTGCCCAGTATCACCACAACACAGTGTGAACAAACCCTTCTCCCACTCTGTGAATTTTATTGGGCACTTACTGTGTGCTGGCATGGCCACTGGTGTTGAGGCCACAAAGAGCAGAATATGGTATCTGGCTTCAAGGTGCTTACACACTGGTGGGGGAGAAGGGCCTGTGTGCAGAGGATTAGAGCAAGGTGTGCTGAGTGGTCCAAGATACTTGGGAGCCCAGGGAGTGGGAGGAGCCATGCACTCCTAGGGTAGTGAAGAAATTAGAAAGGCTTCCTGAAGAAAGTGACATTGAGGCAGGGCTTTGAAGGATGCATAGGAGTTTGTGTGAAATGGGTACCCATATCTGAGGACTCTGAACTCGTGGGCAGAGGGATTAGCATTGAGGCGGAGCCAGAGAAGATACCAAATATTGGCAGGGCTGTCCACCAATTAGGATGGGCCAGTCCCCCAGAGCTGGATCAGGGAAGCCCCTGGGCTGGGGCATGGGGAGGCCTGAAGGGTTCCAGGGGAGGGGGCTAGGGCATCAGAAGTGGGTAGTTGTTATTTGCCAAAAACTGTGGAAGTATTTGAATATTTGAACGGCAGGTCTAGCTGTCCCAGTGGTGCCAGCTGTGTACAGTCAGGAGATGGGTAGGGCTGTGGCTGCACTAAGGGCTGGGGAGGGCCAGAGATTTCCTCCCAGGGCAAAGCCCATCTCCCATCTTGCCTCCACTGACTGAAGTTGGGGCCTGGCCCCCTCGCCAACCAGCAGCCCTGCCAGGATCAGGTGCCCACCCCAGGGCGCTGAGCTCCAGTCTGGCGGGAAGAGGATGCCCATGGGGAAGAGCAGGCAGGAGGGTCTGGCCTGTCCAGCTCTTCCGGTGGCCTTGCTGTCCCTGTGCAGACAGACCTCAGGCTTCCAGGGCCCGCTTCCCTCCACACAAACGTAGGGAGGAAGACTGTATCCCTCTGTGGCATCCGAGCACCTGGGCCCATCTCCAGACACCCCACTTGGGCCTAGGGGACTCTAATTCCCTCTCACGCAAAGAGTGTTTTTGGTTCCTCATTTTTGTGGAGGTGGTTTGTGTTCAAAACCCAAGTTGTCAAGTCCTGGGTGTGCCGCGTGTTGGGCCTCTCAGTTTCCTCATCTGGAAAATGGGGACTTCACCAGTGAGGAAACTGAGGCCCAGATTAGTGACATCACCTGCCCAAAGTCACACAGCTGGGAAGAGGCACTGGCTTCAATCCCAAACATTATGACCCCAGAGCTCAACTACTTAACGCCTGCACTACAGCGCCCCTATAACCATAGTGATGATTGCTGTTCTTCAGTGGCAGGAAGAGGTTGACTAATTCATACTAAGGTGTTAGTGACTGCTCACAACCCTCTGAGATATTCTGTCTAAAGGGCAATACAACTTGACTGAGAACAAGGCTACAACAAAAGGATTGGGGAGCAGCATATCATGGTAGGTAAGAGCCTGGACTTGCTTACTGCCTGGATTCAGGTGCTGTCTGTCCTACTTCCCAGCTGTGTGATCTTGAGCAAGTTGCTTAACCTTTCTGTGCCTCCGTTTCTACCTCTGTAAAATGAAGATGATTATAATAGTACCTGCCTCCCAGGGTTGTTGTGAGGTTTAAATGCACAGATCATAGACTAGTGCCAGGCACTTAATAAGCAGTTAGCAATCTTATCGTAGGGAGGGGCTGGACCACTAGCTCCTACAGCCACCATCCCTGGCCAACAAGATGTCCCTTGGGAATCACAGGCCCCCTGACATGGAAAAGCCCCGAAGGACACAGTGTACCTGACCCGCTACCCTCTCCTCCTCACCTGGCTCCCTGTCCCCCCAGGGTCTGGTGTCTGTTTCCCGCTCAGCAGCCGGGTGACAGTTTTTCCCAGTCTCACGTTAGTCTCCATCCACCCTATTGCCTCTCTTTCCCCCAAAGGTCACCGTTTTGATCAATTTCTTGGTATCGTTTCAGTATTTCCTTATGCAAACACAAGTAAGGCTGAGTCTGTATTCTGTTCCCTCTCTTCTCCTGCCAGGCGGGCATCACGCTGTCTGCTCTAGTCTTGCTAGTTTCACTTAACACCCTGTCCCGGGCTGTTTCACATCACGACCCTCCACTGGCTTCCTTGGCCTCAGAACAGGAGCAGAGTCCTCCCCTCTGTGGTCCGCCCCCGTCACCGGCCCCCGCTGCCTTCATCCCTCTCCTCTCTGCCCCCGCCTCACTCTCCCCTCCCCACCGCACCAGCCTCCCCTCCAGGACCGGCAGACACGTTTCCTCTGCCCAGAGCAGAAGTAATCTCAGACAGGGGTCCTTGGGCCCCTTATCTAGGAGCCGCCCTCAGTCACCCTGATTTATTTTTCCAGAGCATTCATTACCCTCAGAAATTATCCGTTTATTGTCTGTCCACACTCCCCCACCTTCAGAATATTAACTCCTCGCCTGTCTTGAGCGTGGCTATAATCGGGATGTCTAGAACAGTGCCTGGCACACAGTGGGTGCTTGCCCACTGACAGTGTCCCCTGGTGGCCACATTCTCCCCCACAGAAACCCTCCCCGTGAAGACGTGAGGCCTCGGCGCCCCCTTGTGGCTGTGCGAGTTGGGTTTAAACTACACCCCAGCGGTCAGTTACTCCAGGGGTGATCAGCTGGCTTTTAATTAAAAGCGTAAGCTCCAGAGGTAGCTTCTACAAAGCACTCAGCCATCTTTCTCTCTGATCAACACCAGACGCTTTGCTAATTAGGATGATAAATATTAAAAATGGGCTGGCATCGATATGACAGGTATTCACAATTGGCTAAAATGTTTTAGAAATACTTCTTGCCCTCTTAAAAAGGGCAGGAAGGCTCTTAGTGAAGAGATTATCATGGTTGATATAAGATCTACCTATGAAAATCAATATCATTTCATTAACACTGTAATAACCAATTAAAACATAATTTTAAAAAATTGTGCGATTCTCAGTAGCAACCAAAACTAGTTTATCTAACAACTTAATCAAAGATGCATAGGCCTTGGTGGAAAAAACATTAACATGCCAATAAAGGATATTAAAGATAATCTGAAAAAAATGAGACCATCCAAGCCCTTGGATAGGATGGCTTAATATTATCCACATGTCAGTTCTCTCCAAATTAGCCAATATATTCAAAGCAATCTCAATCAAAATTCTAGATGGATTATTTGAGACACTTGGCAAGCCTATTCTCAAATTTGTATGGAGGAATAGAGGTGTACAAATAGCTAAGTCAACATGAAAAAGAAAGTGGGGAGGGCTTGCTGTACAAATATTAAGACAGGCTGCAAAGACAGTGTGGTATTGATGCAGGAACAGACAAATACGCCAAAGGAGCAGACCTGACTCTCAGGCAGACCCAGGCACGTAGAGGGACATAAAACGATAGACGTGGCACTTTTCCCCATTCCATGGGGAAAAGGATGGATTGTTCATTGTGGCTTTGGGAAAACTGGCTCACTATATGGATTAAAAAAAATGGATCCTTACCTCACACCATATACAAAGGTAGGCTCCAAATGAAATAAAGACCTAAGTGTAGAGAATAAAACTATGGAGGTAATAAAAGACAACAGAGGAGAATATCACTGTAACATGTTCACAAATTCTCTGAATCGCCTCCCATCAAAAGGTGGTGTCTCCTTCCCCTTGTCTTGAGTATGGACCAGCCTCGGTGATGTGCTTCTAACAAATAAAATGTGATGGAAGTGGCCCTGAGTGACTGTCTTAGCCTGCCAAAAAAATACCATAGACTGGGTGGTTTACAAGAATCCTTTTTCTCACAGTTCTAGAGCGTGGGAAGTCTGAGATCAGGATGTCAGCATGGTGGAGTGCCAGCGAGGACTCTCTTCCTAGCTTGGGGACAGCTGCCATCTCAGTGTGTCCTCACTTGTCACAATGAGAGAGAACAAGCTCTCTGGTGTCTCTTCCTATGAGGACACTAGTCCCATCAGACCAGGGTCCTGCCCTCATGACCTCATCTAACCTTAATTACCTACCAAAGCCCATCTCCAAATGCCTTCACACTGGGGCTTAGGGCTTCATCATATGAATTTGGTGGTGGCAGACAACACAAATATTCAATGTGTAACAGTGACTTCTGAGCTAGGTCATAAGAGGCTGCAGCTTGGTTCTCTCGGCATGCTTGTTCTTGGAACCAAACTACCGTGGTGTGAGGAAGGCATGTGGGAGGCTTTGTGTTCCAGCCGACAGCCAGCATCAACTGCCAGATGTGCCGGTGAGAGCCGGGTGATATGGCTCCAGCCCTGGACACTGTCCGGATGCAGTGGCAGGAGAGACACCAGTGAGAACTGCTCAGCTGAGCCCAGTTGCCCCCAGAACTGTGGGAGATAATATAACAAATGACTGCTGTCTTACATCAGCAAGTTTAGTGTAGTTTGTTATGCAGCTGGTGATAGCAGGGACAGTGACTTGGGGTGGGGAAGGACTTCTGAAACAAAACACTAGAAGTATCGACCATATGGTAAAAAAATTTGATGAATTTGATCTTGTCAAAATCAAGAGTTTCTGGGACTGGCCCTGTGGCGTAGTGGTTAAGTTCTGTATGCTCCGCTTCGGTGGCCTGGAGTTCGTGGGTTCAGATCCCGGGTGTGGACCTTCACCACTCATCAGCCATCCTGTGGCAGTGACCCACATACAAAGTAGAGGGAGATGGGCACAGATGGTAGCTCAGGGCTAATCTTCCTCAGGAAAAAAAAAATTAAGAGTTTCTGTTCAAGGAAAGACATCATAGATGAAGTTAATATTTATTAGACAGAATGAGAGAAAATATTTGCAACATCTAAAACTGATGAGTGATTAAAATTCAGAAACTGCAAGAAACAACTGCAAATCAACATCAAAAGACATCTCTGAGCGGCCCTGATGGCCTAGTGGTTAAAGTTCGGTGCTTTCACCAGTTCAGTCTCCCAGGTTCGGTTCCTGGGCGCGGAAACACACCACTGGTCTGTCAGTAGCCGTGCAGTGGCCGGGGCTCACATAGAAGAACTAGAAGGACTTACAACTAGAATATACACAACTACGTACTGGGGCTTTGGGGAGAGAAAAAAAAAGACAACAACCCTAATTGAAAAGTACAAAAGGGGCATGAGCAGACAATTGAGAGAGCAGGCCGCCCCAATGCTCACCAGCACATGAGGAAATGCTCAAAATCAAGAGTAATCTGAGAGATACAAATTGAAACAACAACGAGATACCATTTAACATCTGTTGATCTGACAAAAACTATTGTTCTACATAACAAACGTAGAAAGCTGGATGATACCAAGTGTTGACAGGAGTAGCAGTGGCATCGACCAACAGAACAGACCAGCCAGCGTGCACATGTTATGTGGTGATACTCGGTGAGTGAGCTGGACAAACACCTGGCCGGGGCGTGGGGAAATAGGGGCCCCCAGGCACTGCTGGTGGGAGTGGATCAGGTCCAGGCTTCTGGAGAGTAACCCGTTCATTCATCCACGGATGTTTTTGAGCACCTCTATGTGTCTGACACTGTTCTAGAAGCCAGGTTATAATGGGAGCTTAGACTCTATCCGGGCAAACAGGCGATAAACAATATCATAAACAAATGAATCATATAATGTGTTAGAAGGTGATAAGATTTATAGAAAAAATTAAACAGAAGGAAAAAAGAAAAAATTAAGCAGAGTAAAGAGATTAGGAGTGGTGGAGTGGGGAAGGCGGCAATTTTCAATAGTGTGGTGTGGTGGACAGAAAAATGGGCCCCTCTTTGAATGCTCCTATTTACCATATAAGAGGCTGCTTAAAACTGTCCCACAGCTCACTGGTGCTCTTTTCTTTTCTTTCTATTATTTTTTTTTCTGTGTATTTCATTTTGGATAGTTTCTACTGCTCTGTTTTCAGATTCAGGAATCTTTTTTCCTGCAATGTGTCATCTGTTGTTAATCCCATCCAGTGGGTTTTCATCACATTCTCTGTTGTTTTTATTTCTAGAAGTTCAGTTTCGGTCTTTTTAGTATCTTCCACGTCTCTGGTTAATGTTTGAACATACAGAATGCAGTGATGATAACGTTTTTAATTGTTGATAATTCTAACATCTATCGGTTCTGGGTCAGTTTCAATGATCGATTAATCTCATTATTGGTTGTGTTTTCCTGCTTCTTTGAATGCCTGGCGATCTTTGATTTTGGCATGTTGGACGATGAATAACTTTGCATTCTCATAAATATTGTTGAGGTTTGTTCTGGGTTGTTAAGTCACGTGGAGGCAGATTGACGCTCTTGGGTTTTGCACTCATGTTGTCTCAGGTGGTCCTAAGCAGTGCTCTGTCTAGAGCTAACTGTTCCCCACTACCAAGGAAAGACCTTCCTGAATATTTTACCCAATGCCCCGTGAAGGATGAGCCTTTCCCATCTGGCTGGTGGGGACAGGGGACAGACACCGTTCCTTTCAGATGGCCGCCCTCCCCGACACAGGTGGTGTCCTCACACGCATGCGCTGATCGGCACCCTGCTGAATGCTCAAGGGGACTCTCAGGTGTCCGGGGTCTCTCTCCTCTCTAGTCCTCTGTCCTGCAAACTCTCACCGCCGCGCTGTCCCCAGACTCTCAGCGCCATCTCTTCTCATCTCAGGGAGTCCACTGGACTTGTAGCAGAGGAAAAACATCTCCCCTCTACCCTCCAAAGTTCTCTGGCTGGGGCCCTGCAAATTAGACCACCAAAGGACAGATTAACAAGAGAAAAACAGACAGAAATTTATTAACATGTGCATCATGCATACACCTGCGAGCACTCAGTGATGTGTAACTCAAAAAGGTGGTTAGAACTTTGGCTTATATAGCACCTTAACAAAAAACCCTAACTTTTTAGAGAAGTGACAAGACAAAGGAAAAGGACTTTGAGTTTCTAGAGTGGCAAATTGTGGGAAGGTAAATCTATGGGGGAACAAATGGAAGATAAGGGCTAGTTAGTAAGGTTTGTAGTGCAGGTCCCGCTGGTGGGGTCTCTGGGATGACAAGGACCTAGAGTTGTCTCTGGTGATTAACTTCTGTCCTTCCCGGTGGAGAGGGGAGGGGGGACCTTTACAAATTTTTGTCCTGCTTATAGGAAAGTGGAGGAGGGTAGAGAGCCTTTCTTCTTGGTTGCCTTCAGCTCAAAATGATCCAATGCCAAAGTGGCATGTTTCGGGGTGGCAGATTCTGCTGCCCTTCAGACCCCACCTTCAGTTCCCCATCCCTGCACTGCAGCCTGGTACCACTTTCCAGGCAGTGCTCAGGCAGTTATGTCTCACTTCATTTGTTTTCCATCTCTCAGGGATCACTGTCCTTCATTGCCTGATATCCCATATCTTGAAAACTGTTATTTTATATATTTCATCTGTTTTTTATTGTTTCAATTGTTGCAGTAAGGCAAATCCAGTCCCTATTATTCCATCTTGGGCAGAAGCAGAAGTCTCCATAGGACTTTTTTTTTTTTTTTTTTGCTGAGGAACATTTGCCCTGAGCTAACATCTGTGCCAAAATTCCTCTATTTTGTGTGTGGGATGCCGCCACAGCATGGCTGATGAGTGGTGTAGGTCTGTGCCCAGGAACTGAACCTGTGAACCCAGGCCATCAAAGCAAAGCATGCTGAACTTAATCACTATGCCATGGGGCCGGCCCCTCCATAGAACTTATTTTAAACAAACATTTTTTTGTTTGTCTCCTCCCTCTGGAATATCAGCTCCAGGAAGGCAGTGATTTTTGTCTTTTTTTTCCAGGCAGGATTCCCAGTCTTTAAAACAGTGTCTGACACAGGTTTTGTAGAATTGATAAATGGACAGATGAGATGAGTCCTAGTCTTACTTCATTTTACAGATGAGGAAACTGGGGCACAGAGAGGGCCAGTCTTCTGTAAAGAGAGTTGGACTCAGGCAGTCTGACTCCTGAGCCCACGCTTTTAACCACAGAACAGCTGCCACTCTGCTAAACGTGGGCCACGTCTCTGACTTTCAACTTCATTCAATTTCACCTTAGACCTGTCTTACCTTAGAGCAAGGAATGCAGTCTTGCATGGCTGATATTCTCTTTTTTTTTTTTTTTTTTTGTGAGGAAGACCGGCCCTGGGCTAACATCCGTGCCCATCTTCCTCTACTTTATATGGGACGCCGCACCACAGCATGGCTGACAAGCAGTGCCTCGGCTGGTGCGCGGGATCCGAACCTGCGAACCCCAGGCTGCCAAAGCGCGAACCTAAAGCACTGCGCCACCAGGTCGGCTTGTTGCATGGCTGAAATTCTCATACTCCCAACATGAGGGTGTAGATTCACTCACTGCTGTAGCCCCAGGGCCCAGCATGGGCACACAGTTGGTACACATTCTCTGAATCAATGAACGAATGGATAAGTGAGAGGTGCAGAGACTCCGAGAGACTTAGATGTGTCTGTTAGGATTCTTTGGTTGCAAGCAACAGACCTCATGGTGAAACTAAGGACCTCTCTAGTTAGGTCCACTGTGAAAAATCCCAGCGAAGGACCCCGATGGGCTCAGTCTGGGTCCCGTCCTGTCTTTGAGACCAGGGGGTGGGTCACATACAAAGTGGTAGCTTCTGATTGGATCACATGGCTAGGGCACTAGAGGAGGAGCAGTGATTCACCTGAAGGTTGGGGGACCGTTGTTTTTTTCTTGCTGAGGAAGACCAGCCCTGAGCTCACATCCATTGCCAATCCTCCTCTTTTTTGCTGGGGAAGACTTGCCCTGGGCTAACATCCGTGCCCATCTTCCTCCACTTTATATGGGAGACCGCTACGGTGTGGCTGACAGGCAGTGCGTTCGCAGGCACCTGGGGTACAAATGCGAACTAAACCCCTGCGCCACCGGACCAGCCCCTTAAGCTTGTTATTTATTTGAGTCTCCTGATGTTTAACTATTCATATCCTTTGCTCATCCTTTTTTGAGGGGGGAGGTTGGCCATCTTGTTGATTTTAAGTGTTCTTGGAATATTTTCATTATTAATCCTTTGTCAGTTTCACACATAGTAAGAATCTTCTTTCATTCGCCTGTCTACTAATTTTGTTCATGGCTCCTTCATTGAACAGAATCCTTAATTTTATTTATTTTGCAAATTTTCAAACTCACATGAAGTAGAGAGAATAGTACAATGATCCCCCACTTAGCCATCATCCAGCTTCAACAATTATCAATGCATGGTCATTCTTATTTCAATTTTCCTCCTCCACCCTTTTATTTTTTAGTTAACACTTTCTTTTCCAACATTTTACGATGAAAAATGTCAAACATATAGCAAAGTTGAAGTAATTATTCAGTGGACACCCGTATACCCAGCAGCTGGACTCTACCCTTAGCTTTTTACTCGACTTGCTTTATTACACGTCAGTCCCTCTCTGTCCTTCCATCCATCCATCATATTTTTAATGCATTTCAAAGTAAGTTCCACCCTACCTCTAAATAGTTTACCAAGCAGATTATTATGAGTTGACTTGTGTCCCCACAAAAAGATATGTTGAAGTTCTAACTCCCGGTACTTCAGAATGTGACCTTATTTAGAAATAGGGTTGTTGCAGGTGTAATTCGTTAAGAAGAGGTCATACTAGAGTAGGCGAGGCTCTAATCCAATATGACTGACGTCCTTATAAGAAGATGGCCATGTGGAGACACTGAGACACAGGGAGAACGTCATGTGAAGACAGAGACGGAGATTGGAGCGATGCTGTCACAAGCCAAGAAGCACTGGGGCCACCAGAAGCCGGTAAGAAATAGCCTCCTCCTGAGCCAACCCTGATGGTTTAGTGGTTAAAGTTCGGTGCTGTCCCCGCTGCAGCCCGGGTTTGTTTCCCGTCATGGAACCACACCACGCGTCTGTCAGTAGCCATGCTGTGGCGGCGGCTCACGTGGAGACCTAGAAGGACTTACAACTAGGATATACAACCATGCACTGGGGCTTTGAAAAAAAATCCTCCTCTAGAAGCTTCTAGAGAGCGTGGTCTGGCGGACACCTTGATTTCAGACTTCCAGCCTCCAGAACCGTGACAATAAATTTCTGTTGTTTTAAGCCCCCCAGTCTATGGTACTTTGTTTTGGCAGCCCTGGGAGATGAATATGCATAGCATTACCTAGAGTTCAAGATTTGTTTACTTTTTTTAAGGTAAAATTTGGGTGCAAAGAATGCAAAATCTTAAGTATGCTATTTGATGGGACTTGACAAATGATTGTACCTGTGTAATCCCAACCGCTATCAAGAAATAGAACGTCACCATCATCCCAGAAATATGCCTCCACCCCGTTAGCTGCAGTACTTGAAAACAAAACCTAGTTTTAAGCCCACAAAGAAACCCGGCTCTGGCTCTCATGTAATTTCAACCACAAATGTTTCATTATCTGTTTCAAATAAGTAATGGCTTTACAAAAATCATAACCACAATGCCATTATCACACAAAAAAATTAACAATAAATTCTTAATATCTTATAATATACACTCTATGTTCAAATGTCCCAATTGTCTCAGAAATGTCTTTTTAAGTTGGTTTGTTCAAATCAGGATCAACACAAGATCCACACACTGTGGGCTTTTTTTGTGTGTGTGTGTGTGTGTGAGGAAGATTGGCCCTGAGCTATCATCTGTTGCCAGTCTTCCTCTATTTTGTATGTGGGATGCCGCCACAGCATGGCTTGATGAGCGGTATGTAGGTCTATGCCCGGGATCTGAATGTGCGTACCCCATGCCCCCAAAGCAGAGTGCACAAACTTAACCGCTACACCACCGAGCTGGCCCTGGCATTGTGTTTTTAATCTGCAGGAGTTAACCTGGGGTCTGAGGACCTCCAAGGGATCCAGAGTTCTTGGAGTCTATGACCTTCAATAGAAAAAAAATACATCTTCATTTTCACTACCCTCTAGCTAAAATTTAATATTGCTTTCAATTATGAATTTTGGCAACAAATCACAGTACAATTGGCAGAACCTGTGACAGATGTTCCGTAGCACATCACAGTTGTTACAGAGCTCTTGAAATGTTGGTTTTACTCATCACTACTTAGAAATTTTAGTAGTTATTGGATCTGTGGCCAGATCTTATTATTTAACGTTTTAATAAAGAAGCACATATAGTACCACATCACAATTTTTTTTTTACTAACTGTATATCAATACAGTGGACTTCCTCTGTAATCCGGGGGATTTTATGCCTTTATAAACATGATTCTGAAAGGGGCCCATGGGCTTTGCTAGATGCCAAAGTGTCCCCAGCACACAAAGGGTTAACAACACTTGCTAACAGCCTTCCCTTCCTCTTTGTCTTCAAAGCCAATTATTTGTTGAAAATCCAGGTCATGTGACTCCATGTTTGCCTACCCCCAGGTAACAAAGATTGTCTCCTAGACGTTGTATACTTTTAGGTTCTACATTCAGGTCCATGATCCATTTGGAGTTAACTTTTATGTTTGGTTTGAGATACAGTTTTGTGTTGCTTTTTTTCCCCCTTGCTGCATCCATATCCAGTTGATCCAGCCCCATTTGTTAAAAAGACTTCCTTTTCCCACATTCCAGATTTGGCCAAAGAAATTCTCAATTTCGATGTGATCAAATTAACCAATTATTTTTACTTTATTGTTTTTCTTCTGAAGGGTTAAAAGTACAAGAAAACGGTTGTTTCCTCCGGCTCCTCAGTGGTGAGAGGGCCTGCAGTTTCTTCTACTGACTTTAACGTTCGCCTTTCATCCAGCTGGAGCGGCCGAGTCTCACAGGGGTCCAGTTCCCAAACTGACTGCCCATCCGGTAGAACCCGTCCCCTCTTTTCCAGTGAGGGATGCAGCCCTGAGAGGGGACAGGGTGGACGCTGGCCTCAGAGGCTCTTACATCTTCCACCTGGCTCACGGTCACGTAATCTAATATCTGCTCCTTTGACCACCTGTGCCTGATGTCCCTCTCCCAGTGATCTTGTCCTCTGCCCAACCCCGGCCCCTCCCTGGACTTGTCATCCTCAATAATGCAGCCCCTTCAACCTCAGTTTCATGCATCCTACTCTCCATCCATCTCCACCTCTCTCTCCAGCTCCCTTCTTCCAGCACCCCAACCCCACCAGGACCTACAGGCCCATTGGCCCCACTCCCCTTCGCTGTCCTTTTGCCCTGCAAGTCTGTGGTCACTCATCAAAATGGCTCCCTTGGATCCACCATCAAACCCCTTTCTTGTTTATTATTCCCACTTGGGAAACCCCCAACCTGGTGGTGAACCAAATAATCCGTAATCAATCTATAATTCAAGTTGGGGTGAGTTTATTATGAGCCAAGCCTAAGGACCATATAGCCTGGGAGAGGACCTTCACTGGGTGAGGAAGCACTCCAAAGAAGAGGGTGTACAGAGTGGTTATATCCTGTCTTGGAACAAAGAGCACACATCACATATGACAGGAATGTCCCTTTTACAACAGTCACGAGGTTGCTTTGCTGGCACAGCAGGTCAGGGGTCACAAGGTGAACACAGCAAGTGGGCAATTAATCTTTAGTGTCTGGGAAGAGATGCTTATCCTTAAAGAGATGGTGATATGGGGGGAGCCACATCCCTATCTTTAAGGGCATTATTGTTGGTTTGGGACATTGTAAATATTTAAAGCAGATGTATAATGCATGCTCAACAGGCCACATCAGGCCGTTCTGGAAAAACAAGGTCGGGGGCTGGCCCGGTAGTGTAGCAATTAAGTTCACGTGCTCTGTTTCAGTGGCCTGGGGTTTGCAGGTTTGGATCCTGGGTGTGGACAGATGCACCACTTGTCAAGCCGTGCTGTGGTGGTGTCCCGTATGAAGTAGAGGAAGACGGGCATGGATGTTAGCCCAGGGCCAATCTTCCTCAGCAAAAAGAGGAGGATTGGCAATGGATGTTAGCTCAGGGCTGGTCTTCCTCACACACACACACAAAAAAACAAGGGTCAGGCCAAATTAGTTCTAAACCCAATGGCTTCCTCATGTGCTCCAGTATATCCTCTTGCTTGTCATTTATTCATCACTGGTTAAGTTGAACTTGGCCTCTACTCCACACCTGTGCCCTCGTCCGTCTGTGAGTGGCTGGAGGAAATGCAAGTTCTCACTTTTAGCTCCTGACCTGCCCGTCAAGGGGCCCTGCCTCGTCCCCGCTGTCTGGTCACCCTCCCGCACTCCCAGTGGCTGTTCCAGTGAGTGGACTCTCTCCTTTTCCCCATCTTCGCTCCCAGCTTCTTATTTCATGGGAGCCACTAGAAGAGAACATTCTGGATCCCCCACCTCCTGGTGTCTACTCCACATGCGCCTCCTCCTCCTCGCGTCACAATGGACCGACTATCCCCGAGGCTCCACTTCGGGACTCTCCTCATTTGTCTTGGTGGCTGCTCCAGCAATCTCTCCTCTCCTCTCCGTGGCAAACTTTCCCACTTTCCTAGATCATTCCCGCCGGCACACAAGTATGCTGTAACTTTTTCCATTTTAAAACAAAACACAAAGCAAAACTCTCTTGACCTCCCCAGATATAGCCCCGTTTCTTTGTTCCCTTTGCAGCAGCATTTCTCACACGAGATGCCTCCAGTTGTCTCTCAGATCCTTTCCAATCACGTGCTCACGTTTCACTCTCCCTCCACGCCCCGCTCCATGGAAATGTTCTTGTGAGTGTCCCCTGGTGCTAATCGAAGTCACATTTCAGTCCTCATTCTACTTGACCTGTCAGTCGCGTCTGCCCGGCGATCCCTCCCTGTCCCTGGACATGCTCTCTTCACTTGGCTTCTGAGACGCGGGCCACCCTCTCCTGGTCTCCTCCCTGGTTCCTCCTCATCTTCCAGATCTGTCACTGACACTAGCCCCAGGTCTCCACCTTGGGCCTCTCCTCTCCCTGGAGAGCTCATCTGGCCTCCTCACTTTACATGCCATTGAGAACCGAGAGCTCCCAAATTTCTCTCTCTAACCCGGCCCCCAGGCTTACCCAGCAGCCCCACTTGGATGTCCGATGTGCATCTCAAACTCAACATCCCCAGCTCAGCTCCTGGGCTCTCCCCAACTTGCCCCTCTCAGGCAGACCCCATGTTGGGGGACGGTGCCTCTATCCCTCCAGCTGCTCAGGCCCCAGACCTTGGAGTCCTCCTTGACACTCCACACACTCTTTCCCTTCTGCCCCATAAATCATCCATCTGCAGATTCTGCCCACTCTGCCGTGGTAGGGGGAACAGTGACTCCCCAAAGGTACCAGGTCCTGATCCCCTACAAGGAAAAAGGGTCTTTGCAGATGTGATGAAGTTAAGCATCTTGAGATGGGGAGATCATCCTGGATTATGCTGGTGGGCTCTAGATGCCACCGCGGTGTCTTTATGAGAGAGGCAGAGGGAGAGTTGATACACACGGGGAGAAGGCGATGTGAAGACGGAGTGAAGATGGGAGTGATGCAGTCACAAGCCGAGGGATGCCGGCAGCCCCCAGGAGCTGGGAGAACAAGGCACAGACTCTCCCTAGAGTATCGGAGGGAATGCAGCCCTGCGGACACCTCGATTTCAACGCGTGATGCTGATTTAGGACTTCTGGCCTCTAGAACTGCAAAAGAATAAGTTTCTGCTGTTTTAAGCCACCCCAGTTTGCGGTCATTTGTCACAGCGGCCACATTCTGCTACTTCTCATCCCCTTCTGGCCCCCAGCCTGGCCCCGTCCTCCCGCCTGAACCATTGCAGCCTCCTCCCAGGTCTCCCTGCTCCCAGCTCGCCCCACAGGCTGCCCTCCAGGGGGATCTTTCTGCAACAGAATGAGATCGTGCTTCAAACCCTCCACTGGCTGCCCTCCGCCCTCAGAATCAAACCCAGGCCCCTTCCCCCACAGTTTACAGCCCTGCCTGAGGTGGTCTCACCTTATCCCTGTCTCAGGGTTCTTGTGAGAGTCACACGAGTGTGCATGGTTAGCGTGGCGCCTGGCAGAGGGGAGAGTGCTCAGGGAGCAGGACTCCTCCCTTCCCGCCCCATCAGGGCAGCGGAGAGGTGCCTGCGGGGTCAGCACAGCCAGGTTCAAGTCCAGGCTTCGCAATTTATCTGCGAGCTCCAACCAGAGCCTGCACCTCTCTGGGGATGACAGTCACGTCAGTCCCACCGGGCTGTTGAGATTACATACGTAAGACCCTCAGCCCAGGGGTGGCCCACAGTAGATGTCCAGCCATAGGAATTTATGACGCAGGATTACAGGTCACATGTACTGTGTGTTAAAATGTGCCAGGCACTGCTCTAAGGGCCTTACCTGGGCCCACAGCATCCTCAGCATGAACCTGTGAGGTGGGAGCTGTCACTCCCACCTCACAGGTGAGAAAGATGAAGTACCAGAAAGATGGGGGAAGTTCCTGCAGAGCCACGGGGGACGTGGGACATCAGCCTGTGGAGCCACACCCTCCACCGCTGGCTCCATGGCCCCTGATACAACTCTGTCCCCCGGCCTCACCCCCCCAGAGCCCGACAGCCATCCTTCCAGCTGCATTGTGTTTCTTCTTTCCGTGTTTGTCCCCAAACCCTAACCCAGCGATCTCAGGCCTTGAGGTCATTAGAAAGACTTGGGGCTGGTTAGGGACAGATTCTGGGATCTGCCTTCTGAGACCTTGAATCTCTAGACTGAAGGGGTGGGGTGGTAGGGGCGGCCTTTTCCCCGAGGGCCCGAGGGGATTCTGACACAGGCAGTCAGCAAGCCCCCCTGAGAGTCGTGGAGGGAGGACGCTGGAGGTGTCAGCTTCTGAGTCGGACCCGGGTTCAAACCCCAGCTCTCCCTGCGTGACGGGTGGGGGCTCTTGGCGAGGGTCCTGCCCCTCTGAGCCTAAGCTGCCTCATCTGATGCTGAGGTGACAAGTCCTGCGTCCTAAGCATGGTCCGGATGATTCAGTGACGTACAGCCTGTAAAAAGCTCAGTGCAGAGCCTGACACACAGGAAGGGCTCAGTCAATGGGACGTTATGTATTGTTACTATTATTAATCATCATTATTCTTGCCCTGGTATTGGGTGACCCCCAGCCTTACCTCCTCTGTACCCTCATCTGGGCAGGAGACTTCGGAAGGTCATGTCTGGACATCAAAGGGCAGCTTAGGGGAAGGCTGCATCCTCTGAAGATTAGTGGGGAAGAGAGGGGTGCGGTGGGGATGAGCAGTAGAGTCTCCCTCAGAGGCCCAAGCTGGGCCCCAGGGGTCTGGGACAGAGGGTCTCCTAGTGATTCCACAGGAGCCTCTGGGGGAAGCCGGTCGACCCTGATGGCTAGCTGCTGCGCAGGGTCTGAGGCTCAGGGCGGGTGGACCAGTGTCTCCACTAGTGGCCCCACTGCCAGCAGGGTCTGAGGATTCAGGAACAGCCCATGTGGACAAAGACTGTGGCCACAGTGCCCTCTAGTGGCCAAATCTGTGGGTTCCAGGGTTGGGAGAGGCGACCAAGGGTTGCGACTTCCAGGATTGGCGTTTGTTCCCAAGACTTGGGTGACAGGAAGATCAGGCATCAGGGTCCCAGGAGGTCAGGACAGAGACTTCCCCTGTGTCTGGAGAGGTCAAGGGGTCAGGCCTTGAAAAGATTCCCCTGGAATCTCCTCTAAGAAGCCCTCCTGGACCCCCAGGCTGGGTCGGGAGCCTCCTCTGGGCTCCCACAGCCCCCTGCGCCTCCCCTGTCCCGGCCCTGACCCCTCTGCCTGGGGATCCTCCACTCTTGGCTGTCGCTGTGTGATGACTGATCTCTCACCCCACTGGACTGTGAGCTTAAGGCAGAGCCTGGGGCCGTCCCCATCACTGCTGTGTGCCCAGCATGCCCAGGCAGGGCTGGAGACCACAATACTCTGTAAACGAGTGGTTGTGCCTGCTAACCTCTCCCTTCTCTTTGCATTGAACCTTGTCTGTGTGTGTGAGAGGGCACAGCCCGGAGCCCACTGTACTCTCTCCCTGCTGGTTTTGTGCCTCAGAGCTGGACAGTGCAGAGAGACACGGAGCATATGACTAGTTGATTCGTTTATTTATTCAGCACACAATTACTGAGCACCTACTATTTTTCAGGCCCTCTTCTAGGCACTGGGGAGACGGAACGACAGTACCTGCCCTCACTGAGCTGATATCCTAAGGTGTGGAGACAGACAATAAATCAAATGTAAATAGATCTATAACATGATGACAAACTATGACAAGTATTGGAAGAAAAAGAAAGCATTTAAGAGGACAGAGACCTATGAGGATGCTATTTTAGCTGAGGTTGTCCAAAGAGGTGACATTTAATCAGAAATCTGCATAAAGTAAGGGGTGGAGCCACGCAGGTATCTGAGGGAGGAGCATTCTGGGCAGAGAGAACAGTAAGTGCAAAGGGCCCACTGCTGAAGCGGGACTGGAATGTTCCAGGAACAGGGAGGAGGCCAGTGTAGCTGGAGCAAAGTTAGCCTAGGGAAGGAAGGGGGCAGATGAGGCCAGAAATGTGCTGGGGATTGGGGAGGGGATTGAGAAGGGCCTGAGGGCATAGCAAGGACTTTGCATTTTATTCTAATTGTGAAAGAAGCCAGGGGACGTTTTGAGCCAGAGAGCATGGTGATGTCCTATGTTTTAGGTAGCCCACTGGCTGCCGTGGAGAGAACAGACATGGGGCTGTCCAGGCAGGAGAGGTGGTGGATGGTAGCAGGGTGGAGGCTGCGAAGGGAGTAGATCCCGGGTCTATTTTGTGAATGCAGGACTGGCTGACTGGCTTGGTGTGTGTGTGAAAAAGAAGAGAGAGTGGAGGATGATTGATTGCACTTAGAACAAAATCCATTTTCTTTATAATGGCCGACAAGGCCCTGCATGATCTGGGTCCTTGCTCTCTCCCCCGGTTTGTCACCCCCTCACTCACTCTGCTCCAGTTACACTAATTTTCTTTCTGATCTTTGAACTTGCCGAGCTTGTTCCCCTTCTCCTCCTGTTGATGGCTGGCAACTTCTCACTTCTCAGCTCAAATGCCATCTCCTCAGAGAAACACTTATTCTCTAAAATGATCTTGTCTATTCCTTTTCTTGCTTGTCATCTGTCTTTCTCCACTAAAAGGTCAACTCCTTGAGGGCAGCGAGTTTGTCCGTTTGATCACTGCTGTGTCCCCAGTGCCTAGAAGAGTGCTTGGCACGTAGTAGGCCCTTAATAAACGAACAAAGGCATTGATTAATCCCTGTGCTTGTTTTCAGTGGCTTACACAGAAAAGACACCCAGACACGCCGGCATAGACAAGAAGACATGACAGACCCCGGGGTTGTCCACATACCCTGGGGAGACCCAGAGGCCAGGGATCACCTGCTCTCGCGCCCGCGGTGCCTGGAGGATGGAGAGCCCGAGCTGGGAATGGAGCACCCCCAGGGAGGAGGGAAGGATGCTCTGGGGAGAACCCAGCCCCGCCCTGTATCCTCAGCAGCCAATGGGCGCACGGTCCTCCCGACGCCCCCTGGGACGTGTAGTCCGGACGGGGGCGCCCTCGGGCGCCGCCGCGCGCCCCTAGACTCCACGTCCCGTCGTGCGCCGGGAGGTGCGGGGATTGGCCGAGCCCCGCCCCCGGCCCGCCCCGCTCCGCTCGCGCCGCAGCCCCAAGAATGAATGAAATCTTAGCGCGCTGGGCGGCAGAGCGGGCGGCGCAGGCCGGGCTGGGCCCGCGCGCGGCGGCAGCGGCGCCCCGGGCCGGAGGCGGCCCAGCCGAGCGGGCCATGGCCACCGCCATTCAGAACCCGCTCAAGTCGTGAGTGTCCCCGCCGTCCACATCCCTCCATCCAAAACCTCCCGCCCCCGGAGCCCTCCCCCCTCCCTCGCTGGGGAGGGGGAGGCAGCGCGCGGATGGTAGTTGAATGGGGGCCTCCAGCGCGCGCCCCTCGCCCCTGGGGTGCCCGCCATCCCCTGTCACCCCGTGGGATTTGGGGCGGGAGCCCCTCCAGGGTCGCGGGGGCGCCTCTTCTTTGTCGCTGTCAGTGAAGGAATGTGGCGCGGGCTGGGGGTGGCGGAGGCCGTTTCCCCACCCAGAATGGGGGTAGGGGCTTCACTCTCCTCCTCCTCCATCTCTTCTCCTCCGTGTCTCTGGGGGCGCCGGGCCAGCCCCAGGATAGAGCTGGGAGTACGAACGCCTAAGTCCAGACCTCGGTCTCCGGGGTCTCCACCACCCTCTTTACCCTCATCAAAGTACCTTCCTCTCTTTCCCCCCTCTTTCTCCGAGGACCTCGGCCCGCGCGGCCGCAGGGTGTGAGCTGAGACGTCGGGGGTCCCCAGTTCGATCCCTGCTATCTCCCTTTTTTCCTCCCCGGGTCTTCAAGACCTACAAGCGTCGAAGCCCCGGTCAGCTCCGACCGTGGGATCCCTCCCTCTCTCCGCCCATACACATCTAACGAGAGCATCTCCCATCCCCGTGGGGACCAGATGCCTCGGGAGAGGGTGCTCGGAGCTCCCTCAATCTCCGGGGATTCCCTCCCTTTCTCCCTGTCCGCGTCCGTCCTCCGTGCGTTAGCTTCCTCCTGGGCGCAGTGGCTGGGAACCTGGACCCCTGGGTTCAAGGCTAGCTCGCCCCCATCCGTCCACCTCTCTTCTTCCCTCTCTTTCCACCTCTCTCTCGCTCCCTCTTCGGAATCCCGGACTCCCGGGTCCCAGCGCTCCCCACCCCCCTTCCCCAGGCGGTGACAGCGGGCTCGGAGTGACAGGCGCGCGGCCGCTCCCGCCCGCCCTCCCTCCCCGGCTGGCGAGCGCGGCACTCCCCTCCCCCTCCTCCCGGGCCTGGGGGAGGAGACGGAGGGCGAACGACGGCGGCGCCGCACAAAGGGGCCGGGGCGACCTCCCCCACCCTTCGCCCAACCCCGTGCGCTCGCAGCCTTGACCTTGAGCAATGTGTGTGTGTGGGGGGAGGGAGGGGCCCGGGAGCGCCTCCCTCCCCCCTAGAAGGGCTGTGGCTGGTGGCTGGACCAAAGGCCCCACTTGCTTCTGGTTTCTGGCTGGGGAAGTTGGGAGAGGAGCGGGGCGGGGGCTTACAGGCACGCGCCTACACGTGCGGCTTTGCGGGAAGCGGAAGCCGGCTGGGAGGGCGCGTGCGGGGCTGGGGTCTGTGTGTGACGGTGACACCCTTCAGCGCTCCTCTCGCTCGAAGTCTTACACGCAGACAGATGTCTCCCTGGCGAGGGACACCCTCACACTGCCTGGGATGGGGTTCCTGTGCCGGTGGGTGGATCTACAGGCATCTAGGCCTCCTCCCTCTGACCCCAGACCTTGGAGGAGGTATGGGGCTGCCCGCGGCAGGGCCCTGGAGGCCAGAGCAAGCGTCGGGCCCGGAGTGCCAGCGCCCTTCTTTGCGCTCACCTTCCCAAGGGGCTGCAGGAGTTAGGGTGGGACTCCTACTCCTGAATGAATGGGAGTCAAATCCCGGGGGGAGTGGGAGGCTGCAGGGGGCAGCCCTCGGGAGTTCTGACTGCCAGCCTTCAAACCCCCTCTTGAGCCCCTCATTTCCCCGCCTCTGAGCCTCAGTGTTGGCGTCTGTGAACTGGGACTCTTAACAGCTCTGATGGCCTCCTGGGGCTGTTGTGATCTTTGTAAAGCACTTACTACAGAGCCTGACCCTGAGGAAATGTAGTGATGATGATTAATAGTATCAATATTGATTTCACTTGCGGCCCAGTTTCCACCTCGGGAGCTGGGGGGTGGGGACAAGAGGGCTGTTTGGGCAGGGGAGTTCAGCGTGGGAGAGGGGTCTGTGAAGGTGACTAGGGGTATGGAAAGGGAGGAAGTCCCCTCTCCAAGTGTCAGCCTGGGTCTGCGGGTCAAGTCGTGCTGGAGGTGATGGAGTGTTCACTCAGACTCCAAACTGATCGAACTGATTCAGGGTTCTCGGGTGGGGTAGGAGTGAGCTGGGGCGTCTGAGGCTGGGGGTGTGGGGAGCGAGTGTAAGGGTGTGTTGGGGGGTTTGTGAGGGTGGTGGGAGGTGTGAAAGGAAGGTGGCAAGGGCGCTGGCTCCCTGAGCTGAGCTGACAGTCTGGGGACAGGGCTTGCTGTGGATGAGATGTGGGGTGGCCGCTATAGGGGCCTGAAGGCCAGAGTGCACGTGGGGATGCCAGCATGCCTGACTTACTCCCCTTGGCACCTACTCTAGGGGAGCCCTGCAGCAGTGACCCACGCCCTTCCATTGGGGATGGGGGAGGGGAAGGTCAAGGCCTCCCCTGGGGGAGAAGGAGGAGCGTTTGTGGAAGAGGTCTAAGACTAGAAGGGGGTGTGTGTGTGTGTTTACAAGTGACCATGGGTGTGCAAGACCTTGAAGGAGCCTCTCTCACTAGGAGGTATGTGGGGGCATCAAATGACAAAAGAAGCGAAGGCTGGTGCGCCTCTCCTGTCTGCTGGAGAGCCCTCTTGTGGACAGGGACAGTTGTGGGCATTGTCATCCATGCAGGGGCTCAAACTTGAACACAAACTTTGAACCAGGTGGATCCCAGGACTGGGCCACTGTTGTGACTCGGCTCACTCTCTGGGGTAGAGTGAGGTAGGGTAGAGTCAGTGTGGGTGACAGTGGGAGAGAGAAGGAGGTGAGGCTGACTTGGGTACAGAATCTTTCCCTCAGTCCCTCCTTGGAACAGCCGCCAGCGGCTGAGGGCAAGTGACCTCACCTCTTTGTGCCTCAGATTCCTCTTCTGGAAAATGGGGTCATAATAGTATCACCGGGGAGGGTCATAAAGAGGATTAAATGAGTTAATCCCCGTTAAAGCACTTAGAACTGTGCCTGGCATGTGGCGGGTCCTCAGTATATTTATTCACTCAACAAATATTTATTGACCATCTAGTATGTGCCAGGCATTATTCTTTCTAATAACGGTTAGCTCTCGCCCTTTGACATCTTAGTACATGTCACATCCTCTTTGTGGAATGAATGAATCTATTGAACACCTACTCTCTGTCTTTTAAAACCCCTTAACCATATCTACGCATTTAATCATTTTACGGACAGGAAACTAAAGCCCAGAAAGGTGAAGTCATTTGCCCAAGGTCGCATGGCCATCAAGTGGCAGAGCCAGGATTTGAACCAGGAGATGTGGCTACAGCTCCTAACTAGCCTCGAGGTTGTCAGGCCTGCGGAGGGGGTTGAGCAGGGCGGGGTCACTGTGAGAGTGACAACCCCGAGTGGGAAGGGACAGGGGCCTCTGGAGCCAGGAGGGACTGGGGAGGGGGCGGTGTCAGTGAGCCACCGCGTGCGCCAGCGCGGGCATGTTGGTGGGACTTTGTGTGGGCACCTGGAAGGCAGGTCTCTAAGTCTCCCGGCATTGAGGTGTGCGTGTGAGTGTCAATGTGTGTGCGTCTGGGTGGAGGCGTGGGAGTGGGGGTGTGCGTGAGTCTACGTGGGCGGCTGTGAGTATACGAGTGAATGTGTGTACACTGCCGTGTGGTGTGCGCGCGTCCAGGTGTGCACGTGTGAGCGTACGCCCGTGAGGTTAGATGTGTGTACGGGTGTGCGTGTTGAGTGGCTGTGAGTGCTCGGGGTCCTCCCCGGCGCCCCCTCCCCGCAGGTCCGGCCGGCCCCCGGCCCCGGACTACAACTCCCGGCATGACCCGGGCCGGCCCGCCCCGCCGCCGCGATTGGCTGCGGCCCGGCTGCGCCCGCCCCCCGGGAATGAATGGATGGGCGGCCTCAGCGCCCGCCCGAGCGCGGGGAGGACCGACCCGGCGGGGACCTGCTGGGGGCAGGACCCGGGGAGCAAGATGGCTACGGTCATCCCCGGCCCCCTGAGGTGCCGCGGGCGGTGGGAGGCGGGGGAGGGCGCGCGGGCGGGTCGGCGCGGGCTGGTGTGTGTGTGGCGGCTGGGGGTGGGGCCGCCGGGGTGTCTGGGGGCTGTCACCGCGGGCCGGCTGCGCGGGGGTGCGAGCGTGTGTGACTGCGGGGCTCTGGCCGGAACGGGGTCCGACGCGCTGCTCCTGGAGGAGCGGAGGGTGTGGGGAGCTCAGAGTCCTCTTCGGGTCGTCTTCGGGAAAGGGGGTCATGTCCGGATCTGCGACCCGGGTTGGGGAGGGGGTGAAATGACCCGGGCGTGCGAGGGGCTTGGTAAACTTGGGCGAAGCCCCCACCACCTTTGTCTTGGGATGTAGAGTGTGTGTCACTTGTTTGTGTTCTGGTTTTTGGGGATATGTGTGTGGATATGTGCTTCATTTCTTTTATTTGACACTAGGTATTTTTGGATATTTGGGTCTTTGAGTGTGTGCACATGTCCTTTGAAACTGGATCATTTGTGTTCTGTGGCTTTGGATATGGGGGTGTGCATGTATTTGTGTGTAAGTTTTTGTGTGAATATGGGTGGATTTGTCTGTTTCTATGTTGTATATGTGTGTATCTTTGTGTGTTTGAATATGTGGTATTTTAGATGTTGGTTTCCATATGGTGTATCTTTGTGAATGTGTGTGTGTATCCTGTGTGAATCTGTGTGATTCCTTTGTATACTGTGTCTGGATATTGTGTATGTGTGATTTGTGTTGTGCCTTTGGTTATGTGTATAAGTCCATATGTAGGTAGTTTGTTTCAACATTTTTTCTCTTTCAATATTTGTCTATCTGTGTGTCTTTGGATGCATGAGTGTGTGTGTGGTGTGCTGTGTGTGATCTGTTTGCATGTTGTGTGTCTTTGTGTGGGTGACATTTATATTGTGTGTCTTTGGATATGCGATGTGTGTTTGTGCATGGATATACATGTGATCTGTCTGTTTCTACACTTGTGATTTGGGATGTTTGTATTTTTCAGTAGATACTTGTGTGTGCACATGTGTGAGATTTGTCTGCTTCTCCTTTGTGATTCTTGGGAGATATGTCTCTCTTTGTGCGTGAATCCTGTGTGACTATGTGTGATTTGTCTGTGTTGTGTGTCAGGATATGTGCGGGGATGAATAGGTCTTGGTGTATTTTTGTCTCTTTCTATATTGTGTATCTACTGATTGGCTTGAGGCCTGCCTGAGTCCCAGATTAGGGGCTCCTGGGTCCAGGAGCGACGGGAGGAGGAGACTGGAGGTCGGGGGAGTGGGCCCACCCATTCCCGACGGGCGGGCCGGGGGAGGGGTGCTGGGCGCCCGGGCGCGCCTGCCCTTGCTGACAGCCGCCCGCCCGCTCCCGCCCTCGCAGCCTAGGCGAGGACTTCTACCGCGAGGCCATCGAGCACTGCCGCAGCTACAACGCGCGCCTGTGCGCCGAGCGCAGCCTGCGCCTGCCCTTCCTCGACTCGCAGACCGGCGTGGCCCAGAACAACTGCTACATCTGGATGGAGAAGACCCACCGCGGGCCGGGTACCCGCAGGGAGGGCGGGGGTGGGGCGGGGCGGCGGCTTAGCGGCCGCGTTCTGACCGCCCTTCTCCCTCCAGGTTTGGCCCCGGGACAGATCTATACGTACCCCGCCCGCTGCTGGAGGAAGAAAAGGAGACTCAACATCCTGGAGGACCCCAGACTCCGGCCCTGCGAGTATAAGATCGGTGGGTGGAGCTTCGTCCTGTGCCTGGGTGGCCGCCATCAGTGCCCCCCCGCCGGCAGTGAGAAGTGTGTGGTGGTGCCCGTGTGCGTCTGGGCATCCGCCTTTATTTCCCTCCGGGCGAGTGTCTGGGTGTAACCCAGAGATTCTCCACTGTTCCCTAAGTGACTGGACTTTGGCCTCTGTCTTTTCCTTCCCCAGGCCCAGGTGTATTCGAGGGCAGAGTGGTATCTGTTGTGTGTGTCTGGGTGTATCAAATCTTTGTGTCCCTTGGGATCTGGAATGGGTCTGAGTGTCTGGCTGTATTTCCTCCTGAGTGTGCCTGGGTGTGTCAGGTGGTAACTCTTCCATTTGTAGTGGAGGGGATCTAAGTGTCTGTGTCTCTTTCCAGGTGTTTCCAAGTATATTAGAAGGCTTATTTCCTTGTGTGTGTGTCTGGTCTGTCAGAGGATGCAGCTGTTCCTGAGCGTGTCTGGCTGTATCAGGGTGTCCGCTGTGCCCAGGTGCTCTGGGTTGTCTGGGAGAATCTCTTTCCTTAGGGCCTGGTGTCTTAGGTGTATTTCTGTCTATGTGTGCTGGTCCACCAGAGTGTCTGGCCTTATCGCTCTTGGATGTGTCCCGTACTATCAGAGTCACTGGCTGTTTCTCCTCTCCTGTCCAGGTGTATCCAAGGGTCTGTGTGGGTCCAGGTGTATTGGAATGTCTTCCTGGCTGTGTCTGATTGCCTCGTGGGGACTGTCTGTATATCCCTGTGTGTCCATCTGAGCGATTCTCTCTAGGTGTGTCTGTATCTCCCCATGTGTGTCTGGGTGTATGGTAGGGTCTGGCTGTGTCCTCTCCATGTGGGTCTGGGTATATCTGATGGTCTGATGGTCTCTTTCTGAGCGTCTCTCGTTGTATCCAGGGGTCGGGAGGTGTCTCCTCCATGTGTCTGGGTGTATCCGATGATCTGGCTGTATTTGAGTGTCTGGCTGTATCTCTTCCTTTGTGTGTTTGGCTGTTTCAGATGATCTGTCTCTATCTCCCCCGTGTCTGTCCATGTGTATCCCCTGGGTATCCTATGAGTGTCTGTATCTCTCCATATGCGTCCAGGTGTTAGTGAGGGTCTGGCTGGGGTCTCCCTCATGTATGCAGGTGTATACCCAGGTCTGGCCGTGTCCCCTCCTGAGTGCGTCCAAGGGGACCTGAAGGTCTGGCTGTGTCTTCCAGGGTCTGGGCGTCCTTCCCAGTATGTACGGTTGAACATTTGTGTCTGTTGCTGGTTGAGTGTGGGAAAGCCTCTTCCCTCCTGCAAAGAGCATGGTTCCCCACCCGGGCAGTTTGAAGAGTCCTTCAGGGACAGCTTCCCCACTTGACCCCTCATGGCTCTGTCCCCAGACTGTGAGGCGCCCCTGAAGAAGGAGGGCGGCCTCCCGGAAGGGCCCGTCCTTGAGGCTCTACTGTGTGCTGAGACGGGGGAGAAGAAGATTGAGCTGAAGGAGGAGGAGACCATTATGGACTGCCAGGTAGGACCACCCTGGGGGCCCCAGCTGCCCTCTCACCCCTGCCTCCTGCCCTGGCAAACCCCGTTCCCGTCTGAATTCTCCCCTGGCGCCCTAGGGCCTTTGGGTATCCCGAGTCTCCATCCCCCCTGCCTCGTCTCTTTTTGGAAGACCTCTTGACTTGCCCTGCCACCCCCAATCTCCAGCTCTGCCCAGAACCTCCCAAAGCAGAACAGTGCCCCCCATTTTCTTGACCCCAGTCTCCCTTCTCCTGATGCCCAGAAACAGCAGCTGCTGGACTTTCCGCACGATCTTGAGGTCGAAGACTTGGAGGATGACATTCCCAGGAGGAAAAACAGGGCCAAAGGAAAGGTATCCCCCCAAAGCTTCCCCCGCCACCCCCTCAGAGCAGATTCCATTTAGTGAGCGTGCACAGTGGTCAGACCCTGCCCTAGTTTGACCTCATTTCATCTCCAGAGCAGCCTGAAAGGGTAGAGGGTTTTATATCCATTTTACAGATGAGGGAATTGAGGCTCAGATATACTCAAGTGTTTGCAAAACAGAGATAGCACAGTGGGTTATCACCATCTTCATACCTGGCTGCAGACAGGGAAACGGGGCCTCAGAGAGGTCGAGGGAGTTACTCAAGGCCCACAGCCAGGGAGTGGCAGAGCTGCGATTGACTTGCAGGCCCAGATGATGAGAATTCTTTTAGTTCCCTCCCTTTCTCGGCCCCTCACCCCTGACTCTCCCCCCAGGCATATGGCATCGGGGGTCTCCGGAAACGCCAGGACACCGCTTCCCTGGAGGACCGAGACAAGCCGTATGTCTGTGATAGTGAGTCCTTCTGAAGAGGGGGACAGAGAGAGAGAGAGTGGGGCCCCAAAGACCTCTCCACCCCCCGCCCCTTCTCTCCTGTTCTGGACCCTGGTGGGGGGATGCTCAGGTCTCTGGCAGAGGGGGGAGGTGTGATCCTGGAGGCCAGGGTGGAGGCAGCATGGGCTGGGAGGGCTGACCGGCCCTCCCTGCTCGCTCTCCAGTCTGTGGGAAACGGTATAAGAACCGGCCGGGGCTCAGCTACCACTACACCCACACCCACCTGGCGGAGGAGGAGGGGGAGGAGAACGCCGAACGCCACGCCCTGCCCTTCCACCGGAAAAACAACCATAAACGTGAGCAGGCAGGCGGGCTGCCGGGTGGCGAGGGGCCCTGGGAGTGGGGGCTGTGGAGCCCGGGAAGGAGGGGGCACATTAGACGTTTCTGGAAAATCTCCAGCTTGGCGGTCCCCTCCCCCCACCGACCATGGGGATGCTGGCTCTGGGGTTGCCATGGCAACCAACCATCTCTCCTTCACTCCCGGCCGGGCGTAATATTTCTGGGTCTGATTTATTGTTTCAATTAGAGCTTGGGGAGGGGGGGTGATAGATGACTCCCCTCCCTCCCTGCCTCCCTTTCTCCCTTCTCTGCTGAGCTTTTGACCGAGGTGCCGGGTCGGTGGCCTGGGAGCCCTTGGTGACCACCCATGCCAATCCCATGCCAGCCTCGACAGCAGAGGGCTGGGGGAGGGCTGGGGGGAGGCTCTGCCAGTGAATAAACCATCTTCCCACCCATCCCTTGGCGGGAGATGGCAGCCTCTTCCTCCCATCCCCATGCTCACCCAGGCGCCTCTGTGTTCAGAATTTTCCATCTGAATGTCTGTCTGTTTCCACACTAGATCTTGGCCAGTGGCATCGACCCAGTTTTTATCTAGGTGGGGCTGAGGTGGGAGTGGCTGTCTTCTAGAAGCATGTATGAGTGGGAAAGCAGGGGACTCTTCCTAATACCGTATTTGCCAAGTTGTTATCTAATAAAGAGGACATGTCCATTGTCCTCAAAGAGTTAAGGGGGTCCTGGTGAGAATTATTTGGGGCCCTCCAACTCTCCTTTGCTACTGGCCACAGCTCGGGGTAGCTACTCTCTCTCCCCACCTCCCCGTGCCTGGACCAAGGGGTCCGCCTTTGGGGCTGAGGCTGGGGGCAGGGTGGACACTTGCCTATGGTGAGAGCTGCTCTCTCTGTCCCCCCACCCCCAGAATTTTACAAAGAATTGGCCTGGGTCCCTGAGGCACAGAGGAAACACACAGGTAGGGACGACTCCCTCCGCCCCTACTTCTGCAGCATCCTTGGACTGGGTGCCCTGCCCACCCGTGCCGACCCCTGCCTGCTGTCTTTCAGCCAAGAAGGCGCCCGACGGCACTGTCATCCCCAACGGCTACTGTGACTTCTGCCTGGGTGGCTCCAAGAAGACGGGGTGTCCCGAGGACCTCATCTCCTGTGCTGACTGTGGGCGATCAGGTGATGCCTGCACCTGAGGTTGCTGGGGGCCGGGGTGGAGCGGACTCCACGAGTGCAGATCTGGAGGACGGGGGGACCCGGGGCATCCCAGGGACACTGAGGATAAGCAGAGGACCACTGAGAACTGTGGGAAATTGATGTGGTCGAGGAGGCTCTGGGAATAAAATAATGGGATGTGGTTGTCCTGGCATTGCGGGTAGCGGCCTGTGCTTATCATGAAGGGGGGTGTGAAAGGTGGTTGCCAGGCATTGTGGGAAGTGGACTGTGATCGTGAGTAATGGGTTGCTACTGCCTGGTGCTGTGGCTGACACAGGGCACTTGCTGTAGACTTGTGGGTAAGAAACTGTGGTTTCCCGTGGTGGACTTGTGGGTAAGAGACTGTGGTTGCCTCAGCTAGTGGGTAATGAATTGTGGTTGTCATGGTGTTGCGGGTCGTGAAATATGGTTGTCGTGGTAATTGGGGATAGTGGAATATCGTGGTGGCACTGGGGCCGTGGCTGCGGTGTCTCTGCACCAGGGATGGCTAGCAGATTGGCATCGCACAGTATTGTTAGGAAGAGTGTGGCTGCTGTGGTGTCCCGTGGAACGGGCTTGGTTGCAGGGAACGAGGGTGGGGACCCCGCTGCGGGAGGTGGCTGCCGTGGCCTCGCGCCTGGGAGAATGTGGCTGCCACGTTACTGCAGCTCACAGAGCCGGCTGGCCGTTCTGCTGTGGGCAATGGAATGTGGCCGCCTCGGCACGGTGTTCACAGAATGTGGCTGCCCGGTGTTGTGGGCGGTGGGAAGTGGTTGCCACAGCACTGTGGGTAATGGAATGCGGTTGCCATGGCATTCTGGGGAGCAGAGTGTGGTTGCCATGGTGGCTGGTAGGAGACTGGTGGCCATAGCGGCGCTGCCCGCAGGATGGTGGCTGGGCCCGTGGGCAGGGTGGGGCCGGGCTGTGGGCTGCAGAAGCTCGTCTGGCTCTCTGAGCCGGGGTGGGGGCTGAGCCATTTCTTCCCCAGGGGGAGATGATCCCTAACCGCATCCCTGCCCCTCGGCCCCCAGGACACCCCTCGTGTTTACAGTTCACCGTGAACATGACGGCAGCTGTGCGGACCTACCGCTGGCAATGCATCGAGTGCAAGTCCTGCAGCCTGTGTGGCACCTCAGAGAACGACGTGAGTGCCCACCCGCCTCCCCGGGACACGCCCCCAGGTGCCCCCCCCTCCCCCCAGCTTAAGCCTCTCCCCGGAGAACAGAGTACCTGCATTATCATTATTGTCGTCAGTGTCCATTCATGGGGTCAGTGTCCGTTCACGGGGCCGGCACTTAAAGGCTCTTCATCTCCCTACTCCGCCCAACCACCCTTGGGGGGAGGTGCTCTTGTACCCACTTCACAGAGAGGAAGCGAGCTCAGAGCGGGGAAGTGGCTTGCCCAAGGTCCCCCAGCTAGGAAAATGGGACAGCTGGGACTTGAACCCCTGTCCATTGCTTCCACAGCTGCTATCAGACCGTCTCAGTGTCGTTTGAATGTTCCACTGAGTCTCATACACCCAGGCTACAGACTGCACACGGACAGTGCTCAGGGCTGTGTTACTTGGCCGAGCAGAGTCTGTGATGCAAAGACCTTCTCAGAGCCTTTTCTCGTGGAAGGGACCACCTCCCCCAGCCCCTCTGACCTAGCCCCTGCCCCAGCCCCCCACCCCGGTTTCTGGTGCCCGTGCCCCCAGGGTGCCAGCTGGGCGGGTCTCACCCCCCAGGACCAGCTGCTGTTCTGTGATGACTGCGATCGGGGTTACCACATGTACTGCCTGAGTCCCCCCATGGCGGAGCCCCCGGAAGGTGAGAGAAGAGGTGGGCACAACACCGGGGGGATGGGTGGGTGGGCACATTGTCCTTCTGCTGGTGGAGACATGTCCGCTGGATGGAGGGGGCTGGGCAGCCCTCCCTGGGCCCGGGGCCTCACTCCCTGTCCTCTGGCCGCCCCCCAGGGAGTTGGAGTTGTCACCTCTGTCTTCGGCACCTGAAAGAAAAGGCTTCTGCCTACATCACCCTCACCTAGTTCTGGCTCTGCTCACCTGGACCTCTGCGGTGGGCTTGCCTACCTGCCTCTCGGAGCTCCTCGGCTCTCTCCTCGTCCTTAAGGCCCCACAGCGGGAGGGCGCGGGGGCCTGAGAGGGGGCTGGGCCCCCCTTCCCTCCTGCAAATGGAATGTCTGCCCTGTGGGCTGGCGGCCCGGCAGGGCCCCTCTCCCTCCCTCCTTCCCTGTCCCTTGGCAAATGGGCACCAGGGGCTTCTGCTCCCCTCAAAGCCATACCCCGCCTCTGGGCGGGCACAAGGGGTGGCGGATGCCAGCTGGGGGCACGGACACAGCCTTTTTCTAAAGAAAAAGTCAAAAAGTTAAAAAAAAAAGAAATTAATATATACAAAGAGTCCTATAAGGCCTGGCTGGGTGGAGGAGGCACTGCTGAGTGCATCCACTGGGCACCAGTCTATGCCAGCATCCTCTCCCCCCAGTTTCTGGAGGTGCAGCTGTCCACCTCCCCCCAAGGTGGCACCATTCCCCACGTGCCCAGGGCAGGCGGGTGTGGTGTCCGCCCCTCGCCCCCTTGGTGCCCACCGTAGATACTGCATGAAGTGAGCCACGGCTGAGCTCCGTTCCTGCCCCTCCCTGAGAGCCCGCCCTGCCTAGTGGCCGTGGCCGTGGCCGTGGCCGGTGTGGCTGGCGGCTCAGCGGTGGGGCAAGGCGGGCCCCTGCCCAGCGCCTGCTGGAATGAGAAGCACAGACTCTGCAACGGACTCCGTTTTTCCTGCTTCCCCGCCCCGATTCCCCACCGGCCAGGCCGGGCTGCTCCCTGCCACCCTCGCTGGCCGTTTTGGGGGTCACGAGGGGGCGTGGTTGTTTCTTGTGGTTGTGTGTGTTTGTTGTTCGGTTTTAAAAAAAAGGGAAATTGAGACTGCAAGTGGGGGAGGTGGTGGGTTTGGGGGATCGCTCCCAATCCAGGTGTGCCCCCCCCTTGTAAATGAGTCTCCTTTATTGCCTGCCTCTGCTGTGAATTAACTTGTTCTGTGTATTAAACTGGGGCTGATCCCTCTGCCCACAACTGCCTCGTTCTTCAGGCTGGTTTGGGGTGTCACCAAGAAGGGGAGATGGGGCCTCGTTGGGGGGAGAAGCAACTGAGGTTAACAGCTGGAGCCTCCCTACCTCTACCTCCCTCCATCTACCCCCTGCACCCCGCCTTTCTCTGGCTTTGTCCCAGCTCCTCCCTGCCTGGCCGGAAAGGAGAAGAGGGGGGATGGGGTGGAGGGGGCTCCCACCCCGCCAGCTGTGGTTGCCCTGGCAACGGACTGCTGCAGCTGCAGCGGGAAGCAGTGAGAAGGGAGGCGGGAGCTGGGACTGGGGGAAGGGAAGGGATGGAGATGAAGACACCGGCCCCTCCCGGGCCAGCGTGGGGAGCGGGGAGCCAGGACCATCTCATACTAGGCCCAGGCTTCACTTGGGGCTTCCGTCCTGGATGCGGGGCAAAGAGCAGAGGGGAAGGGGCAAAGGAGCGACAGAGACATAGGGACATTAGGGGAGACACTGAGATTAGGGTGAGGTGGGGTGAAGAATGAAAACCGGGACCCAGATCAGGAGGGAGACATAAATTTTTAGAGAATCAGAAAAAGAGCAGGAGTGAGCAGAAGAGGGAAGAAATAGATCTGGAGAGAGATGGCGATAAGGAGAGCCACAGGAATTATGAGGAAGTGAACAGAAGAGAAGGAGATTAGTGAGAGAGAGGAAATAACAGTAATAAAAAATAGCAGACACATCGGGGAGACAGAAGAGGAAGTAGACAGTGATTTGGAGAGAGAAGCAGAAGAGAGCTTCGACGAGGAGAGGCAGGGAACCAGGGCACATAAATTAGGAGGGAGAAAGAGAGAATCAGAGGGGGGGACATTTGCGGGGAGAGAGAGACGGACAGAGTTAGGATCCAGGGACAGGCAAAGGCCCAGTACATGACACAGAGAGCTGAGACTCAGGGAAGAGAGGGACACGGAATTGAGGCGAACAACAGAATATTCTGGAGAAAGCCAGAGGCATGAAGGGGTCAGAGACGGGATGAGGAGAGAGCCAGAGATGGGGTGGGAGGCAGAGGGACTGGGGGAGGGCCCAAGAGGGCCACTGTGGGAGAGAGAAGGGGACAGAGGGGGATGAGGCAGAGGAAGCTGACAACTGGGGCAAGATGGGGAGGGGACAAGCAGGGCACAGTTCAGGCGAGACCGGGGGCTGGTGTGTGCGCGTCGCGGGGTGTTGGAAGTCGGTGTGTGTCACAGGCGCCAGGAGAGGATGTGAGAACAGCCTGTTCCCCGTTCCAGGGCTGGTGGGGGGAGGGCACGGGTTAGGGATGGGGCCTCAGGGAGGGCGGAGACAGGGAGTGTGTCTGGAACACTCTAGAATTTTTAGGAGATGTGGAAATAGCTGGTCCACCTCCTCTGGAAAAAGGATATATCCGTTTTGAAAAAAGATATTTTTTGGGGGCGGGGGTAGGGCCTGAGTCAGAGAAGCATCAGGTTTTAGCTCCGAGATGGAAAACTCAAGGACAGGTAGATGGGTGAGGCGGGCCAGGGAGACCCTGCCACGTGGCCGGCCCTGTCCAGAGGTGGGGCTGCCTCTTAGATCTGGGCGGAGCCAGATCTAGACTTCCCACAGGAGGCCAGACCTTGGGATTTTCGAGACTCGGAAAATGAGTTTGACCCTGACCCTCCGGTCAAACTGGGCAGCGTTCACCAGGGCAGCTGCGGATCTGGGGCCAGGGGTTGAAGACCCTCCCCGGCCAGGAGGGCCCCTGGAGGAAGGCCTGGCCCAGGGCTGAGGTCACCGAGGCCGTCGGTGTCTGCCGGACATCTCCACCTTGCTGTGCTCCCCGGCCTGGGAGCTGGGGCTGCTTTCCACCCCAAACCACCAACCAAGGCGACTGGCAGAGAAGGCCACTGCCGCCCAGACCGGGGAGAAGGGAGGATGCAAATAAGGCAGCGCTGGGGAGACAGCCCAGCCCAAGGAGGCCGGGGCCCCTGGGTTCTGAGACTTGCCACGAAGATTCACCAAGCTGGAAATCGGCTTTCTGTGCATACAGTCCCCAGGTTTTTAAAAGTTGACACTAATTCTAAAACCAACACAACTGCATGGGCCAGGCCTGACTTTCAGGTCTCCCGTATATGATGTCTGAGGGAGAATCTCCCTCTTTTTAACTTAAGGACCTTTTACATTCTGAGTGTTGGATTTCTGCTGCCTGGGTTTCAAGGAAAAGAAGTTCGCAAGGGTGGTGTTCCCTGGTTCTTAGGGAAGTGTGCACACGCATGTGTGTGGGTGACAGTGTTTGGGACAAGGGGGACAGGAGGAGGGGCCGGCGCTGGACCGCACCCTCTCGTCAGTGACTCCGGGCAGCTGCCCAGCTAGTGAACACACGAGCCATTTCTATGAAACATTTATTTCCTTTGAAACCTCCAGAAACATGCCAGAAAAATCTCAAGACAGGGATGGGGGGAAAAAAAAGACAATAAAGAATAATAAAAAATCCAAATGAAACAAATCAACACACGAAAAAAAACCCCACTGCTCTCTTCAGCCGTCAGATAGAACACCAATCTCAAATTAAATAGATTTGTTTTGCAGAGATCCTTAAAAAAATAACAGAAAACAAAACCAAAAATCATAATTTACACTTGTCAATGTACATGATTAGGTCCCCAAAATGACTCGAATGATCTGAAGATGTGAAGAGGTGACTTAAAAAAGAGGGGGGGAGGGGCGGTCTCCAGGTCAGGATTGGGATGTGTGTGTGATCCTGGAGAACCCTCTGGAAAAGGGGGTTTGGGAAGAGGGGCAGAGACGTCACAGTAGTTGGCCAGGGCTGAGGACCGAGCAGGCCCCACCGCGCAGCCCCATCTCACCCTGCGGGTGATGGGGAGGAGAGGGCAGGTCTGAGGGCTCTCTGGGGACGCTGTGCTGTGGGGACAGGCGGGGGGAAGGCAGGGGGGCACGAGGAAGGCCCTCTTCTCTCGCCCCTGCCCATCCAGCCTGGCACCCCCCCGAGTGCCTGTGTCCTGTGCAGTCCCCAGCGCCCCCTTCCCTGAGGTTTCTGGCCCCAAAGAGAAGGCGGTAGGGTCTCTGGATGGGGGCTGGCCGGCCTGGAGCTCCCAGCCTGGGCGTGCTGCTCAGAGCCAGGCCCGCGCCAACCCCCCCGCCTGGTGTCTCCCAAAAAGGGAAGCCCGCCCGCCTGCCCAGCCTTTCTGTCCCTCGGAGTCCTCCCGCTGAGCCCCAGCCCATGGGGAACGCGCCTCGGTCTTCAGCTTGAGGTTGGGGGAATCCACAGATTGTGGCCATACAGACTTGTTCTGGCGCAACTCTACATGAAAAAATAAATATATATATATATTTTTGTTTTGTTTTTAAAGGAACAAAAAGAAACTGTTTCCTGGGTGAACAGTGTAGTACCACAGCGGCTTGGCTGCCCGGCAAGCTGCCCCTTATTGCCTTGAGAGAACCCGCAAATCGGGGGTTTCACACAGCACAGTGCTCCTGGGGGAGCATGGGGAGGGTGTTCGGCCACTGTGGGGCCTGCGAGATGGGACATCAAAACCGGAGAGGAGATGAAGGCTGTTTCTCTCCAGCCCTGAGCAGAGGGCTCCGTGAGCCCCTCCTGGTGCCCGGAGGAGGCCGTGGCTGCGTGGTCAGAGCTCGTGGGGCTGGGGAGGAGCGGGGAGGCGTTGGGTGGGGTCTGCTCCTGGGCTTGGCCGGGCAGCAGCTGGAAGGTGGAGGGGCCCAGGCGCCGTGGCTTCTGGTGGTCGAGGGGCTGATAGAAACAGACTATATAAACGGTCCCGCGTGTGCAAAGAGGGTGCCCCCCCCCGAGAAGTTGCCTCTGGATGCTGGGCTTTCCTCTCTCCAGCCTGGGACCTCCAGAAAAATAACTGAAACTCGAAGAAAGTGCTCCTGCCTGCTTTTTGGAAGGATAGGGCTGGGAGGTGGTCTTGTCCGTGCTTTTCGGAGCTAGGCATCAGGACTGAGAGCCCTGGCCATTTCCAGTCGGGCCCCATCTCTCTGGGGCCCGGGGGAAGGATGGGCAGGGCTCACGCTGTGACTGTCATGCAGGGGGCGTGGCCCCACAAGCCCAGACTCTGTTGTACGTGGTGAAGACACCTGGTTGTGAACTCCTGGAGTGTGAGGTCTGGAGACACACTCCTGCCCTCCCTCTCCCCTTCCTCCAGCTTCCGATGGCTTGGTCCTAGGAAGAGGCTGGATGGGGAGGGCAGGCTGGGCCCCCCAGGGGCGGTGGGGGCACAGCCCAGCCCCAGGGACCAGAGATGGGCAGTTCAGAGGGAGGCCTGAGGCCATGAGCAGAGCCGGCTCCCAGCCCCAGCGAGGCCTCCCTCAGGGCCTGCTGCCATCAGGGGTTTCCGCGCCCACGGGAGGGCGGTGAGGCCCTGGCTGGATTATCTTGGTCACACTTGCAACCCGGAGCGCGTGGGGGAGAGAGGAGAGCAGGGTCCACAGCCTGCCGGGCGGAGGGTGGGCAGAGACGTCTCCACCTCAGAGTTCCTTCTTCTCCCTGCAGAAGATCTCGGCAAACTTGCGCAGCTGCTCGCTGGCGGCCTGCGACTCCTCCTGCAGCCGCTGGTTGTTCTGCCGCAGGCTGGCCACCTCCGACTGCAGCACCGCCTTGTCCTGCTTCTCCTGCGGGGCGGGGGCCGGGCATCAGCGGGGCGGCACAGCCGGGGCTCCCCGGGGCCCGTGAGCCCTGGCTCGGCTGGGGTTTAGAGCCAGGCTGCCGAGGTTCAAATCCCGGCTCTGCTTCCTGACAGCTGAGTAACCTTGGGCAAGTCACTGCCTCTCTCTGGGCCGCAGCTCCCTCACCTCTAAGAGGGGTGGCTGAGATTTCCCTGAGGCCATACATGTCGAGCTCGTGGAACAGCCTGACATGGAGCAATCTTTCGACAAATACCACTATCGCCTCATTTCACCGTCACAGCCACCCAAGGACTTGGGGACTGTCGTTACCCCCATGTTCCTGGAGGAGCAAGTGTGGAGCTGGGATGTGGATGCGGGGCTGCCAGCACAGGCTCCACAGCCTCTCCTGAGATGCCCTTCCAGGATAACGGAACATCCCAGAGCAGTGACTTGTCCGAGGTCGCACAGCACTGAGTGGTGGGCGGGATGTGAACCTGGGCCCCTGTGCGTCCTGTGCTTGAGACCCACACATTCTCCTCTGCCACCATTTTGCCCTTTACCCCAAAGTATATAAAACAACAAGTGAAAGTCCTCTGCCCTTATTTCTCCTCACTGTTCCACGCTCTGGAGATAAGGACACCGAACAATCTGGAATGTTCCAGATATCCCTCTGACCCATGGATGTTGAACACTTAAGTGCGATGGTGTTCTAGGAAACACTTGTGCTGCTTGTTTAGTTTTCTACTTAAGTTATTGGGCTTCTTTTGCATGTTAGTAAACATATGGATCTCTGTTGTTATTTTAATTGGCTGCAGAATATTCCGCTGCATGGGTGTCCCGTCATCTACAGAACATTCTCATGTGGAGGGACAGCTGCTCTGGCTCCAACTTTTTATTGCTAACAGTGTAGCAATGAACACCCGGCAATTACATTTTTATTAACTAGTGTCCAGTTGCCCTCCAAAAATGTTGGTCAATTTATTCTCCCTCCAAGGACGTATGAGAGTTTCTCCGTGTGCTTACCAGCCTTTGCTACTGTGATTTTTTACTCTTTACTCATGACTACACTCAAAGCTGGTGGCCTCCCCTAGAACAGAAGGGTGGGGTGGGGACACGGGTCTCAGCCTCGCTGGCCCCCGAGTGTGTGGGGAGTAGGGAGGCGTGAGCCACACGAGGTGGCTGCCTGGTGGCCTCACCTTCTGGAGGTCCGTGTGCAGCTGCTTCAGCATCACCTCCAGCTGGTACACCTTGCCTGTCAGATCCAGGGGAGGTTCCTCACTGCAAAGACAGGGGACAGGGTCAGGCCCGAGGCCCGCAGCTGGCAGGAACATGGGGCCCAGGCCCCTTCTGTCCCTGAGGTTCTGAGGAGTCCTTTCCTTGCTGGAGTCCCAAGGGGTGCCTGGAGGAGCAGCTCTGGGGAGAGCCAGAAGCCAGCCCTTCCCCCGCCAGACTCCACACAGCTGGGGCACACCTGTGGGTGTGGATGGGGGCTGTGGGGGCACCAGGCCCATGAAAAGCTGTGCATGTGCCTGCCCTGAAGTGTGCATTCGCTGAGGATGGACCAAGTGTGTCCTTTAGGGACAAAGTCCTCCCATGTGTGACCACGTCACGTGGCACAAAACAAAGAACCCCCCCACCCCCAGACATCCACTGAGCACCCAGGGGGCCCAGGACTGTTCCAGCACGAGGCACGGAAGTGGGCACAGGAACACGGGGGCCTGCCCTCGTGGACAGGACCAATTAACACCACCGAGGATGAGGTGGCCCGCCTGTGACCGAGAGCCCACCCTGCGCCGTGCGCTGTCTCAGTCTAACGGAGCTTCTGGCCCATGTGGCTTGGGAGGTCACCACACTGTCAGCCACTGGACAGGGGGAACCTAGCCTCACAGAGGGACACCGCACCCAGGACCCCACCTGTGGCTCCTCCTCTGTGCAGATTCCCGGCCCTGCCTGGCCCTGCAGAGAGCGGGCAGCCCTTCCTACAGAGGGCTCCCCTGGGCACCGAGGGACACGCACAGCTGGCGGGGGTGCCGGGCTGCGCAGACTGAAGGGAGGCAGGTGTCTCAGCCCAGGAAGGGGAGAGGACTCGTCCCCCCCGGCCATGGTCCTGGATCTTGGGGGCTTGCAGCTGCAGGGGAGGTGGCAGGTGGGGGGAGGAGGTCACCAGCTCAGGGGCAAAGGGAAGCCAGGAGTGTGCCCAGAGGCCACAGGGCCCGCATGGGCACCCTATCCCCGCTCACTGCAGCAGGGCCATCTGTCACTGCCTAGTCTTGTCACTAGGGTGGGGCCACAGCTTTGGCGGAGGTGGACTCCTAAAGCCAGTGTGTGAAGCCAAAACCAAGAGGCGACAAAATTGCCCTCGAAAACCGCTGACGGTGCCCGTGAAGTTCAGCGCACAAGTGTCGTACATCTAACCCTGCACGGTGAAGTGTGCGGCTGAGTGTGAAATGCACTATTGAAATCCACGGACATGCAAACACGCCACTTCCATTCTCTCTCCCTCGTCTTAATTTCTGCTGAGCTAGCGCAGAAAATGACGTAGCACTAAATGTGAGATCACACATGTGCGATGTCTGTCTCCCTGCCCGCCTCCCTCCCCGAGGAAGCCTCGTGAAGGCAGGGCCTGGGCCTCAGCCACTGCTGGGTCCCCAGAGAGCCCAGCACAGGACCTGTTAGGGAGGAGAGCAGGGCAAACGTCAGCGGAACGCCTGCATACTTTAGGCAGATGTGGAGGAGGAGGCCCAGGAGCAGACAGGGGAGACTGAGGCAGAGAGCGGGGAGGCTAGGGGGCCACTACTCAGCATTTCTCAAGGTTGGAAGTGAAACAATTTTGAAACTATCATTACAGTGTTGTCTCCACCTAACCGTGAGGTCAGGGCTGACTGACGTGGTCACTGCTGGGCCGCAGCGCGTGGACGACTCCAGGGAGTGACGTGTGAGGAGCAGATGCTCCCCGGCCCTCGCCTGGCGGGTGGTGGGCTGACCCGCAGCGGTGGCCTCTTGCCGGGTGTCCCTCTTTCACTGTGCAGGCCCACTGCCCGCAGGGCCTTGGGCTGCTGCGCCCCTGGGTGCTCCCAGAGAAACCTCACCTCATGGTAGGAGTGGTCCTGGGGGTCGGGGGCCCCCTCTCCAGGCTCAGGTGGCTGTGGACGGGACTGTGCGCAGGTGGGATGTCCGGGCTCAGAGCTGGGTCATTGAGAGAGAAGAGGGAGACGGCTCTTTGCACTGCCAGGGAGAGAGGGGAGAGGGTTCGGTGGGGCTCGCAGCCCCTCCTCACCACCCCCCCAAATCGACCAACCCCACCTCTCCCTGCAAACCTCCACGACTCCCCAGCACACCTTTGTTACATCACACAGGCATCTGGGATGGATTCTCACCAAAAAACCAAACCAGATAGGGACACAACCAGCAAAACCCCATCCTGATTCTGATCCTTCTAGATGCGATGACCAGTTTACACCAAAGTCAAGGGAGAGAGAAACACCTTAAGTGACAGTGTGAGGAAGTAACTAACCAAATTCAGCACAAATGACCTGGTTTCAGCAACAAATAAATGGTAGGAAAAAATGGCCACAAGTGGATGGGGTCAAAGCCGGGTGATGGGAGGTGGGGGTTCATTACACTCCCGTGCTGAGCGTGTCTGTCTGCGAAATTTCAAAGGCAAGAAGAAAGGCGAAACAGAATATCATGTATGCTGAAGACAGAAATCACAGGGGGCTGCCAGTTAAAGTGAGGATTCCTGGGTCCCTCCCCAGACACGTGACCCTCTGGGGTGGGGCCCGAGAGCCTGCATTTTTAAATGGGACTGTTAGGTGACCTTCCTGTGATGACAAGAATGGCCACAGCCCTGACGCCCTCAAAGAGCCGCTGGTTCAGGGAGCCCCGGGACAGCCGGACAAGGGACCATGCGGGGTGGGAGGCACCGGAGGCGAGTCTGCACGTGCTCCCCGGGCACAACCGCCAACTGACCGTTCCGTTTCTGTGCTAATAGCACGGTAAAAACCGAACACCATTAGATCCACCAATTATTACCATTTTGCCACATTTTCTCTCTCTCTCCTTATCTGAGAGTGTATATTTGTTCCCTTAATCATTTGAGAGCAAACGGCCCACACAGTGGTCCTTCACCTCTAAGTACTTCATTACGCTCCTCCAAAACATAAGCACACAACACACTATCATATTTGAGAAACTTAACATTTGTACAATATTAGTACTGCCTAATACAGAGTTATCTGGAAATTTCCCCAATTCTCTAATATCTTTTATAGCTCATTTTCTGTCTTGGATTTAATATTTATCTCTGGAAATAATTTTACATGAACAATTCCAAACATGTCCCTACAGCAGAGAGATCAGCATCAGGAGACCTCATACTGTCACCAGTTTCAACCACGTCCAGCAGCCTCCGGTTTCCTCCCGGGCACGTCTTTGCTTTTTCCCTTCCTCTGATTACTCCTCTCCCTTCCTTTCTAAAAACAGCTTGCCGACGCTGAACTCACACACAAGCTGTGCGTTGAAAGCATGTAACTCGAGAAGTTGTGATATACGTGCACGTGTTCTGTGCCATCATCGCCATAATCAAGATCACGAACAGATCTACCCCCGGAAGGGTCCTTGTGCCCCTTTGTAACCCTCAACTCCTTCCTTAATTTAAAAAAACTTTCTATTTTGAAATAATTTTAGGTTTACAGAGGAGCTGCAGAGATGACCGAGAACCCTGTATCCCCTCCCCACAGCCTCCCCGGACGTCAACCCCTCACACAACCAGGACCCCGTGAACACAGCCAGGAAACCAACACTGGTCCCGAATGGTTAACGAAACTACACGCTTTATCTGGATTTCACCTGTTTTTCCACCCATGTCCTTTTCCTGTCCTAGCATCTAATCAGGATCCCATGTTGGACTCAGTTGCCACATCTTGGTCTCCAATCTGGGACAGTTTCTCCGTTTTCCTTGCACTTCGTGACTTTTACGCTTCTGAACTGTCCTGGTCAGGTATGGCAGAATGTCCCTCAGTTTGGGTTTGTCTGATGTGTCCAAGGCTTTGGGGGAATATGAGAGGTGGTGTGTCCTGCCAGTGCACCACACCAGGGGTTCATGATGTTACGTGTCTTGTCACCGGCCATGGTGACCTTGCTCACCTGGTTACGATGCTGTCTGCCTGCTTTCTCCACTGCGAAGTTACCGTTTTTCCCTTTTGACACTCCCTTTGTTAGAAGCGGGACACTAGGTCCAGCCCACCCCCAAAAGGAGACGGGAATTAAACTCCACCTCCTGGAGGGACAAGCATCAAAGCATGCGTGGACTGCACAATAACTCACAGATATTTTGGGGGAGACACTCTGAGGCTGTGTAAATACCCCGCTTCTGCTTAAAGCTCCCCCACTAATTTTCACAATCATCAATGATTACTCTGTTGTTCTAACCATTTCCTATTTCCCTCATTCCTTCTAGACTCATTAATTGGAATCCTCCTGTGAGGCAGAGTTGCCATGTCGCCACCATTTGTTTACTCAGTTATTTACTTATATGGGAATGGACTCATGGTGTTGATTTTATTTTTCGGGTTATAATCCAGTAGTATTGTTACTTATTTTGTTGCTCATTTGTTCCAACTTTGGCCACTGGGACTGCTTCAGGTTGGTTCCTGTATCCCTCTGACATGCCCTATCCTTTTTTTTCTTTTTTTTTAAGCCTTTCCTTACTTTCTGATACTACAAGACGTGATCCCCTTTACTTTCTTGTTTTCTGGAATATTTTAAAGCAAATCCCAGACACCTTTTTATTTCACCTGTAGGAACTTCACTAAGTATCTTTAGTGGTTAAGGTTTGCTTTTTTTAACAAAACTACTATGCAATGAACATACCTACCGGAATTAACATTAATTCCTTTAGTCTTTTCCATTTATTTGAACTGCACAGAATAACCCACACACATCTTCATTAAGAAAAACAAACCTTACCACGAGCTGAAACCACCCTGACCCCACCCGCCGGTGGCCTGGCTCCCAGCTCCCCAGGGAGTAACTGCCATTATGGGGCTGATGTTTCCTTCCAGGCCTTTCTGCTGCACCATCCCACACCACGCCTTATGTAACCTTCTGCGTAGTTGCTGTGGTTCATTTATTAATTTCATAAAGAAGGAGGAAAAAGCTCCCTGGGCAACTGATGTGCAGCCTGGACGAGGAACCAGTGCCCCCGACCCGGCTCCCTGAGCTCCCTCGCACGCGGTGCCCGTTTCTCATGACCACGAGTTCAAGGGTAAGAGGAGTGGCTGCGGGGGATGGGGGCAGGGGGCTCCAGCTGCCCCAGCCCCTGCCAGTGGCCCACCGCTGGGGTGGGCGGTCAGCGTCAGGACAGCTCTGCCTTCTACAGCAGATACTAAAGCTGCTGACGGCATCTGAGTCTCCAGCGAGGCCCGGGGCCTCCCACCTGTTCCTCATGGGCCCAGACCAGGACGCCTGGAGACCAGGGGAGAGAGAGATGGCCCAGCCGCCTGGGACCCCTCCCTCATTCCTCCCGGGACAGGCTCGTGCACCCCCATCAAATAAAGAGCCTTGGCCTGTGAAGCAGACTCTGCCCACTGCTCCGGGGAGCCCAGGGAGCGAGGGCCCCGAGGGCCAGCTACGACCCCTCTGGGCCCCCGTGGAGACCTGCAGAGAACAGTTGATACAGGCCCTCAGCTCCTCCTGGCTCCCAAATCTCGGGCTGAAGACCTCGGGGACATACAGGTGAATCCACGTAAACCCATTTAAGGCTCACAGCCCCGTGCAGGGTGGGAATATGATCCGACTTTGCAGATGGGCAAACTGAGGCAGCAGAGGCCAACCCGTCACACAGCCCACCAGCGGCAAAGCTGGGGTTCAGACCCGGGCAGTAGGCTCCGGTTTCTTTTTTAACCACAGCCGACCCTTCCTCCTCAGCAGACTACCGTGCCCTCCACTCTCCAGGTCCTGGGCTGCCCCCACTCCCTCCCTCTCCCCCTCAGTCCTGGACTCCGGTCAGGTGCAGCCTGACATCCTGGGACCTGCAAGTGGGATATGAAGTCCTCAGGCCACCAGCATCTCCTTTGCAGAACCAATCAGTGAACCAATAAAATATATGGGGTTCTCATTTCTTCTGAAATCACCCCTGCTTCCCCACTGTGGCCTTTTGGAAGGCGGGTGATCGAGAGGAACCAGGCCAGGCTGGACGGGCCACGTGATGACGGTCAACTGGGTCACGCTTGGAGGAAGGTCTTCCCTGTGCCCCTCCTGAGAGCTGCTGGGCCAGAGGGCGTGCGCATTGAGTCTGGTGGCAGGTATGGGGGCTCGCCCCCAACTCACACGCATCTGTAGTGCACGAGCACCCACCCCGCTCTCTGCTCACCCACCACCCCGCGCCCCCAGACCCCATCTCTGCAGTTCTGAGAAGGGAGGAATCGCATTTCTGCGAGTTTCAACTTGCATCTGTCTTATTACGAGTGGCCGAGCGGTGTTCTCAGAGAGAGAGCCATCTGAGTTTCCGATTCTATCAACGGTCTGTTTCCTATGCCCATTGTTCTGGAAGGTTGTTGAGGCCTGGGTTTGAATCCTGGCCCCATGTGTCCTTGGCCAGGTGACCTGCGGCAGCTGAGCCTCAGTTTCCCCATCTGCAAATGGGAATCCCAATACATCCCTCAGACTGGATTAGGAGATGGTGTTTGTAAAGTGATGAAGTGCTGGTTCAGAGGAGATGCTCGTAATGTCATCGTGGCTGCAGTCAGCTCCTCCAGGAAGTGCGACTGAGCAGCCGTCTCCCCCACTGAGGGTGCCAGGCCTCAGAAGGGTCAAATTCACCTGCAGCTTGGGTCACTCCCTGGCAGCCATTCCCCAGTGGTTCCGGAGAGTAAGACTGGGGTAGACCAGAGGCCTGGCCTGGTATTCTCTGACCACTCTCTCACCCTGCCCTCTCCCAGAGGCCCGACTGCCTTCATTCTGTGGCCAGGAGAGGCTGCGGGATGGGATGACTTCCTACGGGGCCCCATGCCAGATGCGGACTCAGACATGCAAATATGAAGGACGTGTACCATCTGGGTCTGGTTTGAGGGATCCCGGTCTGTGCCAGACCCATGCTAGGCACCAAGCGGTGACCGCAGCAGCCCCAGGGCCTGCCCTCCCAGTCTGATGGGGAGACAGACTCATCACTAGACAGCGATGGCCCAGAGTGGTCAGGGCTGGGATGGCACAGGCAGAGGGCTCAGGGGTGTAGGAACCCAGAAGAGGTGCTTGATCCAGACAAGGGCATATCAGGGAGGGCTTCCTGGAGGAGGGACAGCAAAGCTGTGGCCTAAAAGATGAAAAAGTGAGCCAGAAGAATATGTTTGTGTACGTCAGGGATCACCATGGGTCCCATTGTCCAGATGCGGAAGGCTTAGGGAGGTAAAGCTCCTCGTCCAAGGTCACGTAGGAAGGAAATGGCAGAGACTGCAAGCTGATCCTCACGATCTGTTTTCTCTTTTTCTGTAATAACTTAACCCCAAGTTTTATAGCTAAGCACATGGCCTCACCTTCCAGCCTACCCTGCAGCTAGGGGTGGCTGTGTGTGATGCTCTGATCAAGGGGAAGTAAGCATAGGAGAAGTGTGAGGCCTTGGGAAGCATCTGTAAAGGGAGGGGATGCTGGAGAGAGCTGGACTTGATGGCCAGAGCTCTAGCAGCCATCTTGGACCATGAGGGTGAGGCCCCCCACCCGCCCCTGGGAATGGCAGAGCAGAGAGTGGAAAGAGCCCAGGCCCTCATGAATTTGTGGAAGCGCCACATCAGCCCCAGACTGCCCACCCTGGGAATTTTTTATCTCCACAAAACCTTATGTGTTTAAGTCATTGTCAATTAGGATTTTCTGCCACTTGCAGCCAGAGCAAATTTAAATACTATTTGGATTATGACGATGTTGCCCTGCAATAATAATATAAGGTACCGTCTGTTGAGGGCTTGTTCTATGTCTGACACGTTTTACACACAGTATTTCATATAATCCTCACTGCAGCACCGTCATCCCCCTGTTTTGTAGACAAGGCGACTGGGGATCAGAGAGCTGAAGACACCTGCCCAGGACTGCACAGTGAGCAAGTGACAAGGCCGATGTGAACCCTGCTCCCCGATTCTGGAACTCGAGTTTGTCCCCCTTCAAAGTCCCAAGGCCCTCCACTGATCCTTCTAGAACAGAGAAGGGGGTAGGGATCTGGCGGGGTTGGTGGAAGGAGCCTACCTTCGTACGCCTTGGCTGCGTTGACCAGGCTGGACCACTCGAGGCCGGCGGCCGTGTCGGGCAGCGGCATCATGCCGGGGTCGAGGCGCCGCAGGGGCCGGTCCCGCCCGTCAGCCAGGGAGAGCTCCGAGGCTGAGATGGTGGCTGGCGGGGAGAGCGGAGCCGGGGGGATGGGGGAGGCGGACAGCGCGGGAGAAGCAAAGCAATTGATACGTTATGTTTTACTTCACACAAAATCATTATGTTACACGTAACTAAATAAGCACAGGACCTTTGTCAGATGATAAATGCCAGCAACACCCAGCAGGTAAGGGGCTGGGAGTGTTGGATGTTTACGTGGGTGCAACTTTGAACCAGAGGCGAGGAGAGACCCTGCTGAGAAGGTGGCGTTTGAACAAAGCTCTGAGGGATGGAGTGAGCCTGGGGGATATCTGGGGGAAGAGCGTTCCAGGCATGAACAGCCAGCGCAAGATCCCTGCGCCGAAATGTGCCCGTTGGTTTAAGGAACATTGAGGAGGCCGTGCGGCTGGGGCAGAGGGAGAGGGAGAGTGGTGGGAGGTGAAGCCGGAGAAGCGACAGGGCTGGACCGTGTGGGGCCTCGTGGACCACGATGAGGACCTCTCTTTCATTCCGGGTGAGAGGGAGCCACAGAGGGCTCTGAGCAGGGAGGGACGTGACCCGACGCAGTGTTCACAGGCTCTCTCTGGCTGTGTGCAGGGGACAGACTGTGTGTGAGGGCGGGGGAAGCAGGGGGACAGAGAGGAGGCTGTGGCGGTCCAGGAGGAGGATGAGGGTGGACAGGACCAGGTGGGGCTGTGGAGGGACAAGTGGGCAGACCCTGGGTCTATTCTGTAGGCGGAACCAGAAGCACATCCTGAAGCGCGGGTGTGCGTGTGCAACAGGGAGAAGGGCCCGGACGCCATCGAGGTCCTGGCCCGGGCACAGTGGGAGGGAGCTGGCCCTAAGTGAGACGGGGAAATCCCGGGTGGGGTTGGACGTGTGTTTCTGGAGGTGTGGCGGCAGGCGAGGCCACCGGACCCCACAGGGAGCCAGCGGTGGGGGCAGCCACTCGAGTCTGGAGTGGAGGAGAGAGTGCCAGGCTGCAGGTATACATCGGGGTCATCGGTGCACAGACGCAGCGTTGAGACACGGCAGAGTCACTGTGGGGAGACCTGGTGGGTTCAGGTATGACATGCGGGGCAGAGAACGAGGCCCCTGAAGTCTCAGGGTGCAGGAAGGGACAGACAGCACGAGCATTTGCTGCAGCCGTCAAGTGAGTCCCGCGTGCTGGGCTTAGGCCTCACAGCCGCTCGAGGGGAGGGGACAGGGATGACACGAGGCACAGAGATGTCAGGAGGCGACTCAGGAAAAGTGGAGCCCGACTGAATGCATGTCCTCTCGCTGGGCGCCGTGCTGGGTGCGCTCCAGGGACCCCTCTGCCAGCCTCACCTCCAGCTGGCCAGGAGGGAGGCGCCGTGTGACCCCGCGTTGTGGACGGGAAATCAAGGCTCAGGGCGAGAAGCCGCCCTGCTCGGGTGCACACCCGCTGGTGGTGGCGCTCGGATCTGGACCGCATGGTCCGGGGCTGGCCCTGCTCTAAGCCACCCCCACGGCTTCGCGGTTTACCAGGTCCCCGTTGACACTGTTTCAACCCGGCTCTCTAATCCAGAGTACAACACACCTTCGGTTCCATCTACAAAACAGCTAAATGTTTTCCGTGTATTCACTTGTCTGAGTCTCAGTGACGCAGTGAAGAGGGCGCGATTTTTGCCCACATTTACAGTCAAAGACACGGAGGCACTGGGATGTGACATCCGAGTCAGGACCCGGGACAGGAACACAGCTCTCGGGACGGCGGTGCTAGGAAGTGTTTGCTGAGTGAATAATGCTCGGGGAGTGAAGGACGGCAGGGAGGACGCTGAACCCGACCTCCACGCTCTGCATCCCCGGCCGCCAGCATTTCAGCGCCGAGCCGGGGGCTGCGGGAGCCAGTCACAGCCCAGCAAGCGATCGGCGGGCGCCGCTGAGAGAGGCTCCTTGGCATGGGGGGCCCTTCATTAGTGAAGTCCAGGCCTGGGCGACCGCGTCTCTCCAGCCCGGATGCGGCCTGGGAAGGGCCCTGAGCAGGCTCGGGAGAGGCCTGAGGGCCCCGGCCATGCTGAGGCCAGATGGGGCTCTCCCTGGTTCAGGGGGGGACAGGGGAGGCAGATGGGCAGAGATGTGCGCGTGTGTGCTCTGTGAGACAGAGGGCCCCGGGCTGCAGTCACTGCAGGGACCCGGACAACCCTAGGCCCTGCTCTGAGGGAGCCCCCCGTCTGGCAGGGGAGACAGATCCATTCCCACATAGTGACAGCCCAGAGTGAGCGAGGCTGTGATGGGGACACATAAGGCGGAGTGAGTGCCTGACCCAGCCTGGTGGGGGCGGGAGGACTTCCTGGAGGAGGTGGCATCTGAAGTGAGACAGAGCTGGGTCAGAGGCATTCAACTCTGTCTGTCTGTCTGTGCCCATGTTCTCTGTGCTGATCACCTCTGCCTTGGCCCCTCTAGCCTTCTGCTCACGATGTGCCGAATGCCTACCATGTGCCTGTCTAGGCATAGACAGGGCAGGAAGGCCAAGAGGAAGAGCAGGAGACAAGAGAGAAGCTTAGGGAAGCAGGAGGAATTGTCACTGAAACTCAGCCCCCTGGGGCAGGGATGGTCTCTGACTGCTCGCTGCTGTGCGCCCAGCGCCTAGGGCAGAGCCTGCCCCACAGCAGGTGCTGGAGAAACAGTGGTGGGATGAAGGCACCAGGGGTGGGGGTGGGGGCGGGTGGCAGGTACTCTGCAGGGTAACATGGCGGAGAGGATCCAGCCTGGGGTTTGGGGGAGACTCCAGGAAAGAGCTGTAGCTGAGCGAAGCCCTGAAGAAGCAGGAGTTACCAACAACAGGGTTGGGGGGAAGAGCATGGCCAGCAGAGGGAACAGCCATGCGGAATGCCCTGAGGAGGGAGAGTATGGTGGACTGGAGGATCTAAGGGAGGGTACCGTGAGGTGGAGGGGCTGAGATGGGGAGGGGGAGCCCCAAAACACCAGGGCAAGGAGTATGGACCCAGACACTAGGGCAATGGGGAGCCATGGAAGAATTTTAAGGGGGAGACAGAGCCCCTCAAAAAAGTCCCAGAGCCTCCTCCATCCCACCCCCTGCAGTGAACGGTCTGTTTGGACCTGAGAAAGCTGTGCAGGTGCCATATATTACATAACACCCCCAGAGAGGTCGGGGAGCACCTCATAATCAACACAGCAGTGTCTGCAGTGGAGCATGGATCGCTCACACTGAGGGGCTAAAGAAGGACCAAAACAGCCTCATGTCTGTTCAGGTTGGGTTTTGCTGCCCAATGAGTTTGGCCCAAACTTCTGCATCGCCTTTCAGTTTTGGAGCCTTTGGGGTCGTGGATAAGGGATGACAGGGTGGACGAAGGCTCAGTCACCCTCAACCAGCGCTCGGCTTTTTGATGGGGGCCACTCAGTAAATATCGGCTGGACAAATAAAGGCATGGGGCAGTCACACCCCTGCACCTGCTCCCCCCACGGTCGGCAGACTTGCGGGGAGTCAGACAAGTAAATAAACATTCCTGGAGCAATCTGCGTGGTGCTGGAACCGGGAGTGGGGAGGAGCGAATGCAAACCCCCATCCTCAGAGCCCTTGAGGAGCCCTCCAGTGTGAAACCCTCTCTCTGCTCTGGGACCCCAATCCTCGGGCGCTCTGGACTCCTGGGCGACCCCCAGATGCTTGGCTAACATCCCTTGCTCTGGAGGTGACACCCAGTGCCCGATCATCAGGTCCCCTGATGCTCATGAGCACCCCAGTTCCCTCCGTCAGCTGACCTAACACTGACGCCCCCCAGTGTCGGAAGCTCCCGCTCCCCAGCCCTGGGGTCACCCCCCGCCAGCCCCAGGGTGCCCGGGCTCACATTTCTTCTCGGGGAAGCCATTGCCGGCGGCGGGGCCGGCGCCGGGGCCGCTGGCGGGCGCGTGGGGGTGCGGGTGCTGGCGGCGGGCAGGCAGCGTGCTGGAGGGGAAGGCGCAGGTGCTGGTGAAGAGCACGTCGCTGGGCAGGCTGGGCTCCAGGCCGCCGGGGCTGGCGAAGCCGGGGTCCCGCCGCCCGCTGCACAGGCTCTCGTCCGATAGCGTCCGCTGCAGGCTCTTCTGCGGCGACTGCTGGGACACAGGGCGGACACGGGCGCGGTCATGGCCTGGCCATGGTCGCTGTCCTCGGAGACTTCTTCCCATCCCGGACATCTGTGCTTCTGACCCACCCAGCACCCATTTCTGTCCCCGTTCTGGTCAGAGCACCCCAATTTCCCCTGGGGATACGTCCTCCCCACTCGCGGCCCACCTGGTCCTGGAGGGCCAGTGCTGCCTCCACCCTGGGACCCGAGGACACGAGAGCCAGTGACAACAGCCCTTTCCGGTCACACGCGGTACTCTAGCTGGATAACTTCCCTGCGGGCCGGCCCCGGCTGGATGGCACTGACTCCGTCCCTGAACAGCGTGACGTCCCGACTCCCAGCGCGAAGCCACATCCCCCCAGAGGGCCGGCAGGAGGCCACGGGCAGGAAGCGGCTGGATGACCGCGGGCGGCTCTGTCCTCCCCCGTCCCCCGCGGCCACGGCACGCACCCCCGCGTCCCTGTCCTGGTCAGGCGCCAGGCTGTCCATGATGATGAGCTTCTTCAGGTCGTCCTCGATGGTGGACTTGTAGTTCTTCCGCGGGGAGCGCAGGTCGCGCAGGGACGCCCTCAGCCGCGGCTGCCCGAAGACGTTTTTCGTGTTGGCGTCCACCTGCCTGGGAGGAGGGGGCAGGGTCAGGGGTCTCGGCAGGCTCGAGCCGCTTCTCAAAGCCGTCCGGACCCCAGAAGGCTGGCCGCCACTGGGCGAGCGACCGCAGCCTCGTCCACTTCAGCCGGCGGGAGGGTGACAGAAGAGGGACTTCCTTCTGCTCCCTCAGCCCCAGATGCTCCCTGGCCGCCTGCTCTGGGGGGGCGGGGGTACAGCTGTGAACACGGAGCTGACCTCCAAGCGGGGAGACCGACGAACAACTGGACAGAAGGGAGATCCCATAGTGCGAGGCAGAGAGTGTTATGAAGAAAATGGATACAGATCAAGGGGACGGAGGATGGCCTTTCTGAGGGGGTGACCTCTGAGCCGAGTCCTGGAGGGAGGGAGGGAGCCACAGGGTAGAAGAGCATCCCAGCGTGGGGAGCGGAGGAGGCCCCAGGGCGAAGGGCGTGAGGGTGGAGGGGAGGGGTCTGGGAGAGTTCGGGGCACTTGGGACTGTTGCTGCAGAGGAAAGTAACCCCGTGGAAGTGGGGACACAGGTGGGGGCAGGAGGCCGTGAGGAGCTCCTGCAGCTGTTCCGGTGAGAGGCCAGGTGGCCGGATCAGGGCTTCCAGCCGCAGAGGAGGGACGGGGTCTCCCAGAGGGAGAATCCCCGGGAGGACCGGTCCCTGGGGTAAGTGCTGGGCGACAGGCAGCAGCCCTCTGGCCCAGGTGCCCCAGGGCCCACCCTTGGATCTCCCCAACTTCGGGTTCCTCATCCGTCACGGGGTGGGGGAGAGGTCGCGCATCACGGGGTGGCCAGGAGGATCCAGACACGAGCACCTGCGCCCTGCGTGGGAGCCTGGAGCCCCGACTGCTCCATGCCCACTGTCCCATGGGGCCTCCCGTTCCAGAAATGGCTCTGTGAGCCTGGGCCACAGAGTAGACGCTTGGGAAATGAGGGCGCTCTTATAACCGTCCACCTGAGGCTGGCCACACCTGACCAGCACCCACTCCTCTCTGCTGCCCCCTCACGCCTCTGCTGGCTCCCCGGCCCTGTTCTGGCCAAGGCTGGCACCCCTGGGGCACCGTGTCCTCCACTCCCGGGAGTCCCTCAGGCCTCCTCTTGCCTTGGTTCTGGGCTCAGGTCTTACTTCCCTGGTGAAAACTGGGTCCCTGACCTGAGGCGTCGCCACCCTGCGGGGGAGGAACCATGACAGCTCACAGGAGCGCAGCCCTCGCACCCGGCACCACTCCCCATCCCGAGGGCTCCATCCGTGCTCACTTGTGAAACCCACTCAGCCGCCCCCCCGGGAGCCACGAGTCCTATCACCCCCATCGTACAGACAGGACACTGAGGCGTGGGGAGAGAAAGCAGCTATATGACACTTGTCCAAAGTCGCACAGCCGCAGTGGGGGAGTCAGGACTCCAGCCAGGGCCACCACCATGCTGGACCGCCACGTTTGTATCACAGACATGGCTAAAAAAGATGCACTGGGTGTGGACCATAATCACCTCTGGTTTAATAATACGCTTTTGTACACAGAAAAAAAATTCTGGAAGAAATGATGAGCAATGATTACCTCTGCGCAGCAGGAGTCTTACTAGGAAGTGGAAAAATGGGACTTTTACTTTTCATCTGATACCCTTCTGAACTGTCTGAATTTATTCTACCATAATCACATGTTAAAACAATAATAACTAATTAAAAAAAAGTGGATGCCTAGACTTCATCATTTTGTAACTCAAGAGAGAAAAAGAGTCTTTGAACCCCTGAAGAAATAAGCTGTCTTGGGCTCCTGAGGGTTCTGAAGTCTACATCTGCTTTCTCTTCTCTCAGCTGCCAGCCTTGGGATTTTAACAAAGGAAGGAAGGGAGGGTGGCAGGTTCTTTCTTGTCAGGTCATATTCCTCCCCAAATTAGAATTCCAGCTCTGGGTAATTCTGGCTCCACTACAGTGTTCTCTGGGCAAACGAAAAGCTTCAGATCCAAGGGAGAGAAGGAGCAAGAGACACAGCCCCAGAGACTACTGCTCCTCCCACGGGAGCTGGACGGGGACCGACCCCTGCTTCCCTTTTGATTTTGCCATTTCCCAGAATCCCCTGCACGGGAAGAATGTGACCCTGTGTGCTGTGCCCGGCTCCCCTGGGGAGGGAGCAGGCTGGGCCTTGGGTTCCTCTACCGCAAGAAAGGGACACTGTCCACAGGCTCTCCTCTGGAAGGGCTGTAAGATCACCTGCTGGAAACTTGAAAACGCGCACTGTTTCTGTTCTACTTCTGGGAGTGTGTCCTTCAGAAAGGCCTGTATGAACTCACAGGTGCCAGGTGTACGGGGACACTTGATGGGGTCCTGTGGACACACAGAATCGGCCGGCAGGGGAAGGGCGGGGCTCCACAGAACACCACCATCTTGCTGCTAAAGGGAAGTGGAGCTGATCCACACGACACGGAGAAGGTTCTCCCAGACGTGTCATGGGAATAAAGAAGTGGTATGTGTGGTGTGAAATTGTTTTTAGAAAACAAAACTCAGGGGCCGGCCCAGTGGCGTAGCGGTTAACATTCGTGCACTCCACTTCGGCAGCCCGGGACTTGCAGGTTCGGATCCCGGGCACGGACCTACGCACCACTTATCAAGCCACGCTGTGGCAGGCGTCCCATATAAAGTGGAGGAAGATGGGCACGGATGTTAGCCCAGGGCCAGTCTTCCTCAGCAAAAAGAGGAGGATTGGCAACGGATGTTAGCTCAGGGCTAACCTTCTTCACAAAAAACCAAACAAAAAACAAAAAAAACCCTCACACACAGCTTAGCTTGGTCTATTAAGTTTACCAAATTGTCAGCTCCAAAGGTGGATGTGGGGGATTAACCTTTTAAAAACATTCCTCACTACAGCCCATGATCCGAAACAATCGCCCTCACCTCCTCCCACACACGCCTCCCAACGTTCCTAAAACACACCAGGCACGTTCCTGCCTCAGGGCCTTTGCACTGGTTGTTTTGTCTGCCTAGAGCACCCTCGCCAGTATTCCCCATGACTGGCAGCTTCTCATCCATCCAGCTGAGCCCAAATGTCACCCCCCGAGACAGGCCTCCTCGGACCACTCAACCTTCTGGCGCTCCCTCCCAGCCCAGGTGCGCTTGATCGTGCAATCCTGTGCTACCTCCTCACTGCATTCATCTCATGATGATTTGTCGTGTGTACTTGTGCGTTTTTGGTCCCAGTCCTCCCACCTTACCTGCACCTTCTACATTCTACACCCAGTGTCAGAACAGGGTCTGCCACACCGTGGGCACTCAAACGTGGTTGTTAAATGTGTACCACACGGAACCAACCTTCCTTCCGACCGACCAACCAACCCATCTCCCTACCTTCTTCCTTCCATCCTTCCTTCCTTTTACAACAAGCTTAAATGACTTTTATAAAACAGAACAAAGTATAGAGATACTTTGAAAAATTAAGCTAAAAGAACATAAGTATTCCGTCCCCGTTCTCTTTAATTTGTGTTCATTTGCTAAAATCTCCTTCCCAGCTCCCAGGACCTCCAGGACTCTAATGGGGCATTCCTAATTCTACAGTGGAAGGCTGGCTCACCGGAAGACATCATGCTAGAACTTTCTTCCCTGACCGTCAAATCTGCACCTATCTCATCTCCTGTAGGTTCCACGGCCTGACACTATTTGTGGGCTGCCGTGACAAGCCTAAAGTGAAAAATTACAATGAAATTTACTTTGGAGAGTCAAATCGATCACTTTTGCTCTTATTTTCTTTTTTCTGGAAGAATTTTCCAATATATTTTCTAAGTTGCAAATTCAAAGCAATAATATAAAATGGCATTAATTCCAGGCTAAAAACAGCAAACTGGGCTTCTCCATCTCTGATCTTTTTCCTTTTTCTCAAGATCTCTGGCCTCCATCGTTGTTAGAAGCCAGTGACCTCCGAGGAGAAAATGGACTACTCTCTGACCGTTCAACAGAGTGAGACACTGTCTACGGACTGATAGGGAACGGTCGCCAAGACATCTGGAGAGAAAAGAGCAAGTGGAAAAGGCAGCAGTGCAGAGAGGGGAGGTGGCCACACTGATCAATCAAAAGGGGTGTGAGGGATATGCACACAGTCACATGCTGGTCATATTTGGAACATTTCTACAAGGATGCAAGAGAAATGGAACCGTGATTGCTCTGGGGAGGGCGCTCGCGGGGGAAGGAGAGAGGCTTGGTTTTCATTGCAAACCCTTTTGTGCTGGTTTGGTTTTTACCCTGTACTTATTTTACTTTTCAAAACGCAAATGAAGAAACATCCAGAAGGTTTGGACCAGCACTGGACAAAATCTCTACTTTGCCCATGTTGTCTAAATTGGAATTTTGCCATGTTGTGGAATTAAACCACTTACGTTAGAAAAGAAAAAGAAAAATTAGAGAGGGCTCTGCAGTTAGAACGTGGACAAGAGCAGCATTTTTCCTGGGAGGGAAGGGCCAGAAGTGGAAGGCGACCAAAGGCCACAGCCTGGCTGGGCCCAATCCCAGCTGACTGGGTGCCTCCAACTGGGGCGGCTCCCCAGGGGTCCAGTTAATTAAGCTAATTAGCACCACTGCCAACCTGCCTGAGCTGGGGGTTCTGCCAATGCGGCTGGCGGGGACACTCACCAGGTCTGCACCTCGTGCGGCAGGCAGATTTTCCTGGAAGGACGGCCGCGAGAGGCCTGCGGGAGAGGGGGGCAACCCTGCCATGGGGTGGGGATGGTGGCAAGTGGCCTTCCTCTGCTCCCTCCCTGGCTGCACTGAGCTGGACCCAGGGCCCTAAACCTGAGGAAGGAGGGAGCCTGTGGGCCAGGTGTCAGCTAGTAGATGCCAGTGCCCGTCAGCCCAGCCAGCGCTGAGCGGGCACTTCCCTATGACCCACTACACCCTCATGCCACCTCTGGGAGGCGGGCACACTTATCTTCCACGCTTTTTTCTCAAAGATTCACCCTGAGCTGACATCTATTACCAATCTTCCTCTTTTTTTTCCCCTCCCCAAAGCCCCAGTGCATGGTTGTATATCCTGGTTGTAAGTCCTTCTAGTTCTTCTCTGTGGGCCGCCACAGCACGGCTTCTGACAGACGGGTGGTGTGGTTCTGTGACCGGGAACTGAACCTGGGCCGCAGAAGCAGAGTGTGCCGAACTTTAACCTCTAGGCCACCAGGGCTGGCTCTTGCCTTCCCCTTTTGAGGTCGGGGAAACTGAGGCACAGTGAGTCGAGGGCACTCAGAACCCACGTCTGCCTGATGCTCTGAGCCGCCGAGATCTGCTCATGATGAAGGCAGTGCTCGGCGTGCAGGGACCATGGGAACAGCGGCTCCTGGTGACGTGGGCCTGCACCCTGGGGCCCCTGCCTCTCACGCGTGACTGCATTCTTTCCTCACGTGACCACGAGAGGCAGGTTCTGCCGTCACCTCGCTACAGGTGAGGGCACCGATGCTCCGAGGGGTCTCACCCAGCGACGGCAGAGCAGGACGTGGTGTGACTCAGGGGACCGCTCTTGATCGCAGCTGTAGGACCAGCAGCAGCAACAAAGCTCACCCCCCAGAGCGCTCATTCTCTCCCTGGCCCCGGGTTGCCCTTCATGCGTGTTACTTCATCTCACCCCCTCGGTGGCCCTACAGGAGGTGGGGCTGCCCCTCGTATGCATGACAATGCTTGGGGCCTGGGTCCTCAGGTGTGACCTGGGGGGTGTCCCCCCCAACCACCGCTCCACCCTTCAGGCCGCACACAGAGGCTGTTCCCGAGGGCCCGCCTCCCCCTCACTGGGCCCTGGGTCTGCGGGGACAGGGGCCAGCGGGGCCTAAACATGGGTACTTCCCGACAACCCTCAGTGGTGTTGCTGACCCATTTAACGCTCAGAGATGAGTGGTGGCAGTGTGGCCATTCTCTGGAAGAGCAGAGGCCTGTCCTTGGCTGTGCCAGCCTTGTGAGGCTTCTCGGGAAGGCCGAGGGCCAGCAGCCTGCAGGGGCAGCACCAGCCCTTCACGGGTCGAGACCAGCCTGTTGGGGAGGAGGTGCCAGGACGGCGGAGGAGGCAGTGCTGAGGGCTGCGGGTTCCGCCTCCTCCCCCATCAGCCTGGAAACCCACGGGCCCAGTCCTACCCTCTGCTGCTAAGCCCTGTGCAGCTTGAACTTGGTGCTGGGGGCCTCACAGGGATTAACTCAGTGGGTCCTCACAGCCCTCGAGGTAGGGACGGTCATCCCAGATAGAAATTGAGGGGTAAGCAGCCCACGAGGGGTTCTGCCCTGACCCCCATGCTCTGCCCCTGTAATGGCTGGGGTAAGGTGGGCCAATGAACTAAGAGTCCTGTGACAAAGTGGTTAAGACGAGGCTTTCTGGGGATCTCCCGAGGCAGAGCTGCCCAGGTGCCCCCACCATCGGCCAGGGCCTGCAGCAGATGCTCTCGGTCCCCTCATGTACCGATTCTCCCTCCTTCACCAGCTCACTCCATCTTCCATTCAACGAACAGAGACTGTGCCCAAATACAGGGGACACTGTTCCCTCCGAGAAATTCGTCCTCAGGCATACGAGTCACTGCCTTGGATGGAGTCCTCCTTGAGTCTCACATGACGAGATGCCGTCTGTCACCTTGCTGGGTAGGAAGCTGGCTCTGTCACTTCTAGTGGGTGGCCTGGGCTAGGTACTTCTATCTGTGCCTCAGTTTCCTCATCTGGAAATGGGGATAAGAACAGGACCCCTCTCGTGGGGTCACCGAGAGGATCAATGGGGCCAGGTCTGCACAGCCGGAGTGGAGCAGCCTGGCAGAAGGGCAGCCCTGTGTTGGCTGTGGCCACTACCCTTCCTCTGGGGGATGCGTTAGGGGTCCCTGACCAGAAAAAGGGGTCAAAGGAAGTTACAGATTTGGTAATTACTTCTGAGGGGATGAGCTCATAATATGTGGTGATCTTGTGGGGACAAATTACAAAACCAACAATCATAATATTTGCAGTGATCAACTTTAACTGACCAAGTGAATGTGGGCAGGTGACTTAACCATTCAGGACCTCAATTTTTCTCATCTAGAAAATGGGAGCCAAGCACCTATGCCTCACTGTTCTGGAGAGAGGAGTAAATGAATGAATGCAGGTAAGGGGGGAATGACGTACCCGGCAGAGCAGGTATCAGTAAATACAGGTAAATGTTATGCAAATAAGTTCTTGTGCCTTGGAATAAAATTTCAGCAACAGCATCATACACAGATGAAAAAAGACACATGCTTCATCTCAAATAATTTAGCTGGACGTGATGACAACATTTTCTGGAAAACTAGGTTAGGTGACTCAGAAGTGTCTGTAACAACGACAGAGACACTACCTCCAAGATGCTCGGGGAGAGTCTGAATAAAACAGCTTTGTGACATGGGAGTGTGGGGACAAAAGGAATCATTCTAAATTAGTGTACTGCCTTATGCCTGTGATTTTAAAAATATATCTATAAATTAATAAATATTATAAGAATCCATGAAACTATTTGTGTCCCCAAATGTTTTATATAGTTAGTTTACCTATGTTTACACAAACACACACACACACACACACACACACGTGAAAAGCCTTCTTTGGATCTTATCCTTGGGAAGGGGGGTGGTTGTTTAGGGTTGTCCTGTACCCAGGTGTATTTTCTGAGCGCCTACTACATACGGGGCCCTGGGTGGGCTCAGGGTGTCTCTGGTCTCCCAGAACTCTCAGTCCAGTGGGGGCGACAGAGAGGAAGGAAGTCACTAGGAGACGACCTTCTGATCTGCCCTGGGGTGGGTGCCGTGGAGGGGACGGAGCATGGGGTCCGTGGGAGGGACGAGCCTGGAGTGGGGTTGGGAGGGCTTCTCCAAGGCAGGCGTGTCTGTGCTGAGACCTGGGGTGGTGTTATCTCCCCAAAAGATATACTGAAGCCCTAACCCGAAAGTCTCAGAATGTGACCTTATTTGGGAACAGGGTCTTTACTGAGGTAATCAGGGTAAAACGAGGCAGTTAGGGTGGAGCCTGATCCAGGTGACGGGCGCCCTTATAAAGAAGGGAAACGTGGACACGGAGACACGCACAGAGGTGAGGATGAAGGCAGAGACGGGGGTGATGCATCCACAGATTGCCAGCGAATCACAGAGGCGTGGAGCATCTTCTCCACGGCCCTCAGAAGGAACCAACCCCGACGACACCTTGGTCTGGACTTGGAAGCTCCAGAACCGCGAGAGCATACATTCCTGTTGTGAAGCCCCCACCTGTGGTACTTTATTATGGCAGCCCCGGCAAACTAGTATGGGGGGCAGGAGCGAGCAGGTGGGGGTGGGGGAGCCAGGCAGAGGGGACAGCACTCGTGGGGGAAGGACGGCCAGAGCAGCTGCCGTGGTGGAGGACACAACAGGGTCAGCAGGGCCTGAGCCTCTGGCCACCCTGAAAGCGGGGCCTTACAGTATCCTATAGGGTTGCAGTGGGAACGAAGTGAGATGCGAGGTTCAGACCTTCAGAATGGAGCACCCAGAGCGCCAGGCAGGCCACCAGTGTCTCATCGTCAAGGCAGAGTCACCTGCTTCCCTGGGGGGGACGGGCAGGGGAACAGAGAAAAGGGACAGAGTGACAGCAGGGGCTACGGAAGGCCCACTTGAGGAGGTGGTGTCAAACCAGCCCATCTGGAGCCAGCCTGAAGATCTGGGGCGAACCCCCCAGGCGTTGAAGAGCCACTGCCATGGCCCCGCGGGTGGTCCATGGTGGCTGCAGAGGAGGGATGAGGGTGCGGGAGGAGACGCGGGCAGAGGGCGGGGGCGATCACGCAGGGTGGACGGGAGCTGGGGCGCAGCGCATGGGGCACCAGGGCCGGAATGGCGCGCATCACTAAACGTGAGCCTCTCGTTAACCCGGGGAGGGAGCCGCGGGAGGCTGCAACCGGGGAGCAAAGGCCGGGAGCCTAGTTCTCAGAACGCCCAGCTGCCAGTGAGGTGCCGGGACTGGCTTCTCAGGATGACTTCAGCTCGCTCGCCTGCCGACGTCTCCAGGGACCCTGTGTGTCTCCTTAGGAGCTGTGTCACCCCCACACGTGAATGGCCCCATCCAGGTCGTGAAAGACGACGTGACAAAGAACAGGACGGAGGAGGGCAGATCCCCTCCTGCCTTGGCCAGGGTTCCCACGCTCTGCTCCAAGCTGCACCCTCACCAGCTGCCTGACCCTGGGCCCCAGGGGCCTCATCTGTAAAATGGGGCGAATAAAAGGTCCACCTCATGCAGCTGTTGAGGATTCAGTGAATTAACTCACGTACAAGAACTCAGACTGGAGCCTGGCACAGTATTTAAGTGTCAGATACCACAGTCGCTGATGTTAAAAAAACAAAAACCGTCTCTTAACTGCATACCCCGCCTTTTCTCTTTCGCTTTACAGCAAAATGCCTCAAACGAGCTGCTCACACAGCTGCCTCCAATTCTGCCCCACCCTTCTCTCCCGCCCCCTGGAGTCAGCTCCATGAGGCTTAATCCGACGCTCAGTTTTTAGACTCACCCCAGCTGACCGCTCACGGTCCATCCGCCCGGGCCTCCCAGGACCCCACACTCGCCCGGACTCCTTCTCAGCCTCCTCTGCTGGCTCCTCCTCACGTTCTTTGGACACTGAGGGTCTCAGGCCCAGTCCTCCCCTCCCTCCTCTCTCCCCACCCCTGGCCTCAGTGAGCAAATGCAGCCTTGTGCCTTACGCCGACAACACCCGAATTTCTCTCTCCAGATCCTCACCCGACTGCGTCCCCGACGTCTTCCACGCATTGCACGTAACCCACCCAGGACTGGGCTCGGAGCTCTCCCCCGAGCCTGCTCCTCACTCGGGCCCCATGTCGGCGGGAGGCAAACCCCCCCTGGAGACTACAAGCCCCGGCGCCACCTTCAACCTCGCCCCGTCTCAGCCCACAGCCAAGCTGCCAGCAAACCCCGTCTGCTCTCATTTGAGAATCTGTCCTGCCTCCTTCTCCCCTTCCTCGGCCTCCGTCCTGCTCCATCCTGGACCATCACAGCAGCCCCTCCCTGCTCCTCGCAGGCCGTGCCCCACATGCCACCATAGGGACCCTGTGAACACCCCATTCAGACATGTCCCTCCTCTCTCCACATCCTCCCGTGAAGCCATCTCACTTCGAGCAGACACCAAAGCCCTCCCACGTGGCCCTTAAGACCCTCCACGACCTGTCTCCATCGCCTCTGACTGCACTGCTCACACCGCTCCGGCCACTCTGGCCTTCCTCCCGCAGACCCCGCACGCTCCTGCCTGGAGTGTTCTGTACCCAGATACTGCACAGTGCTAGCCACCATCTGACCTATGGCATGCTTTCTTAGTTACCCTCTTTGCTGTCTGTCTCCCCAGCCAGAATGTCAGCTCCCCGAGGGTGGGGATCTCTGCCTGTTCACAGCACAGTGTGCAGACCGGCACAGCATCCTGCTGAATGAGCGACAGAGGTGTCACCCCCTTCCCTGCCCAGAGATGCTGAGCTCGGCTCCAGCAGTGCCTCACGGGGCATCCAGGCACTTACTTCTTTGGGTCAGTGAAGGGGAGCGGCCGTGGTGGGGGTTCGTCCGTTCTCTTCCACCCTGTTGGGTGCTTACTGCGCACGGGCTGCTTGGACAAGAAGGACTTGGGGACGGAGGAGGAGAGCTGGAAGGCGCTGGGCTGGGCCAGCTGCGAGGGCCGAGGAGTCTCTGTGCTGGCAGTTTTGTAAACCTGAGTCGGGCAGCCAGCCCTGCAGCTCATGTCACTGCAAAGTAAAAATGACAGAAATAATAAATCGAATCCACGAAACTGGTCTCACAAAACTGATCTGCTTAACTCTACTCTTGGGAAAGAAGAAAATTCATTCACACACGAGAGTGGCAAATACATTCCTGCTGTGGAAAATTCCAAGAATACAGAGGCCTACATGGAGAAAAGGTAGAGGTGCCTGCACAGCCCCCAGTCCCACCCAGGAATGCCCTTCTAGGATGTTCAGTGCCTCTGTGGGAATCTAGAAAAGTCACCCCCATGGGTGGATGCACTCCAAGATTTCCTGTCTCCTGGGCACAACCCACACAGAAAGTGGGGTCCCACCCGCCTATCTCTAGAGGTAACCATGGTTTACAGTGTGCTTCACAGGCTTAACCTCTTCCTATGCATTACAAATACACACACGTATACAACCAGAGAGACAGCACCTTTTTGAAGGAGTAGGTGGGAGAATTATGTTTTTATATCACTATGATCATGTTAATACATGGTTCTTTAACTTGTGGGTTTTGTTTTTACTTAAAATATATCTTGCCATGTAGCCTCTTAATCAAATACTTTTTGAGCACCTACAGCACACGGGACCCAACTCTTGGGGACCCAATGGCTTACCTCACTGGGGCAAATCAACTTTTAAAATTTTTAAATAAAATTCCAATTCCATTTCCAGTAAGAGGTATTAAATGAGAAAATTGATGCCCTTGGAGTGAAAGTCAACAAATCCTTTTTCAAGGTCAACTTAGCAATATGAAGGGGCGAGACTTTTGACTATGGCCGAATGAAGAGATTGGCAATTCCCTCTCCAAAAAGCATAAAATTGACAAAAACAACCATTTCAGCTGATCCAGGGCATACAACAATCCAAGAAACATTTATGCTTGAAAAACTGCTGACCCTCAGGGGAGAAAAGAGGGAATCTGTGGCATTTTGGCCCAGGGCTCTTCTCATCCCCTGCCCAGCTTAGCAAACAAGGAAGTTCTGCCACAGCAGAAACTTTGGGGCAATGTCAACATACCAACGTATGTGCAATGAGAGTTTCAGAAGAACAGAGAAAGGGGCTGAAGAAAGAGTCGAAGAAATAGTGGCTGAAAACTGTCCAAGTTTGATGAAAAACGTTAATCTACACATCTAAGAAGCTCAATAAATCCCAAGCAGGATAAATACAAAGACATGCACATCTGTAAAAACAGGTGAAAGTCAAACACTAAGATAAAAATCTTGAAAGCATCAAGAGAAAAAGAATTTGTCACATACAGAGGAGCAAACACAATTAACTGCTGTCTTCTTGTTTGAAACAAAGGAATAGAATGATCCTTTCAGAGTGCTGAAAGAAAAAACCGTCAACCAAGAATTCTAAATCCAGCAAAACTACCCTTCACAAATGAAGGCAAAGTAAAGACATTACCAGATAAACAAAGACTGAGAGAACTCACTGCTAGCTCATCTGTCTCATGAAACAATAAAAGAAATCCTCAGGTTGAAAGGAAACGACCCAGACGGTGACCAGAATCCATCTGGAGAAATGAGGAATCCAAGATGGTAAATTTGTGGATTAGAATAAAAGACTCTATGGATTTATGTTTTCTTATTTCTTCTCTAACTTCCTGAAAGACGTAAGATTGTATAAGACAATAATAACACCATATTGTTAGGTTTATCACATAGATGGATGTAATATATATCACAAAACTAGCACAAAGGAGGGGGAAGGGAATGGGGGTTTATTAGAGAAAAGTTTCTATATTTTATTGGAATTAAGTTAGTATTAAACTGAATTACACTGATAAGATGCATATTAGAATAGCTAAAAAAGTCAAAAAAATTAAGAGGAATCCAAACAGTACACCAAAATACATTTATTTAACACAGAAGAAGTCAGTAAAAGAAGAGAGGAGCAAGAAAGATAGCAGATATATAGAAAACAAACAGCAAAATGGCAAATGTAAATCCAATCACTTTTCAATAATTACATTAAATGTGAATGTTTAAATATCCCAATGAAAAGGCAGAAATTGTCAGACTAAATTAAAAAAGCAAGCTCCAACTATATATGCTTTCCACAATTTAGCAACATCTCTTAACAGGGCCAAGGATGTGCATTGGTGACGGGATGCCCAGGGGCCAAGGAGCCTATTACACCAGGAGTGGACTTTGGGGTGGTCAGGAGGCAATGGTGCCTGAGCTGAGCACTGAAGGATGAGTAGTATCAGTCTAACACCCGACCTCCCTGAAATCCATGCCAGAAAAAAGCCCGCACAAGTCCATGTAGGCATATACACAGATGGTCACCGCAGTGCTGTGTGTAATCAAGAAAAGTTGGAAATGGCCTGAATGTCTTTTAATAGGGGATTAATAGATCATTCCAGGCATATCCGTATGATCGAAAACTACACAGCCAGTGCAAAGAACGAGGTAGATTTCAGTTGATGGATGAGGAGAGATGTTCGAGCTACAGTAAGTGGAAAGAAGCCTTGGTGCAAAGCTTGACTCCTCTTTCTCTTTTTCAAAATGTCTATAATGTTGTATGATTACTGGGCTTTTTTTGGTCTTTTTTACAAAAAGGAGATGTCCAGTGTTTTCCAACTGTGGGTCATGAAATCAATTCAGTAGGTCTTGACCATTATTAAGGGAAAAAAAAAAAGAAATAGACTAGGGTAAAAAAAGGTCAGTGCACGTCATGTGAGTCTGTGAAACTTCAGTCTGGATGTCCACGCTGGGTGTAACGTAAAATGCTTTTCCTGTTTTGGGTAATGGTCAAAAATGTTTGAAAGAACTGGGCTGATACAGATTTGGAGAAAAATCTCAGGGGGAGTGTACACTAACTGAATATCTCTGGAAGGCAGTGCCATCTGACACCGCAGTCTCCCTCCTGGAGGCAACCTTGGTCCACCCTTTCTTCTTCTTCGACAGACAGCCTGTGCACACACAGCACAGGGGTGTGAGAGGGCATGTGTACCCTCCCAGCTTTTCTTTGTGAACTAAATGGCAGCATATCATAAGCGTGCTTTGCACCTGGCTGTCACCTCAACACTATGTTCTGGAGATCTCTCCACGTCAGTCCGCACAAGCCCCTCTCTCTTCAGTGGCTGCAGAGCGCCCCCTCTATGAATATATCCTCATTCATTTTAACCTGAACTTTTACTTTCCACAGTACATGTTTCTCTACCTTGTCAACAGGCATGATCAACTTTTGTGAGCTGAAAAAACAAGAGATGATCTTAAAAAGGAAGGGAGAAGATGAACACCCTTTGTTTGTGTTGCCAGCGGCTCCATCCACTGCCTCTTTCCAGACGGTTTTGCCCCTCTTCAGGCCTGTGGCAGACACTGTGGTGTCATCCTCATCCCCCTCACCTGGTAAATAAAGGCTGATTTTACTGTCTGTTGCTTGAGGAGGGTGACCTGACCCCCAGCCCAGGGGGCAAATCCTGACTGGTTGATGCCACTTGTGTGGGATGGGTGGGGTGGGGCTGTGAGACACCAAGTGTGTGTGGACTGTCTGCTAAAAACCAAACAAAGAACCCTGCAGAAAACATCACCTCCTCTTCCACTGGACACTGCGACTATCTGCTTAAATGACAGCCTCTTTGAGACCGTGAGGGGAGGCAGCCTGTAGTCCAATGGGGGCAGAACAAGAAAAGGGGATGAACCTGGGTCTTTGAGCCCTAAATTACCCAATCCTGGGGCCCTTCTAACCTGGGACTTCGTGTTCTGTGAGGTAAGACTTCCACCAATGGAGCTGGAATATTCTGTCACTTGCAGCCAAAGGCAATCCCATGACTGTCCCCATCTTTGACATCTACAAGCCTCAGGAATGGAAGCGGGGCCTCGATAAGAGTACCAGGCCCTCGAATATACTGTGCATCTCCACCCCGCCCTCCGAGGTGGGCGTCTGTGCTGCTTGCCCGGCCCAAACGACACGCTGCGATCTGTGCTCGCGTCCCTTCCTCCCAGTGAGCCTCAGTTTCCTCCTGAGGATGAGGCAGCGACAGCCTGCCTCTGAGACATACGTACACAGTGCTGGCGCAGGCTGCGCCCCTCGGAGGGGCTCCCCGAGCTGCAGCTATAGAGGGAGGTGGTGTGTCCAGGGGCTGAATGCTCCGGGCTCAGCCAGGACTGGGGGGCACCCTGCTCTGCATTTCTCTGTGTTGTATCTCAGAGGAGCATTTAAGGTTTTATTGGAGTAAAAGGTCTTGTGGTTTAGAAAAACAGCTGACAAACCCCAGGCCAGATGGAGAAATGGCACAGCTGCGTGGGCACGTGTCACACTCTGGGCTGTCCAGCCCCGGGGGCTCTGAAGGGGGCCTGACGGGTGGTGCAGGCACAGTGGAAGCTGGGCCCCTGCCTCCAAGAGGAAGAACGGTGGCGGAGCAGGTGACAGTGCTGACTGCGCCAAGCCTGGCCCTGCTATAAGCACCTACAGGTGTCACTTCATTGAGCCGCCCCAGCAACCCCATGAGGCAGGAACTGCCACCATCCCCATGTCTCAAGTGGGGAAACTGAGGCCCAGAGAGACTAAATAACTCACCACTTGGCCTTAACTGCTGGACCAAGCTCGCCTCTCTCCCTTGTGTCTTGCACAGGCTTGAGAGTCAAACCAGTCCCTGCACGTGGCCGGAATTAGGCTCCAGCGGAGGAGCCGTGAGTGGTTACATTCCACCCCGCGGCCTGGGAGCAGGAGCAGCAGGTCTTCAGAGAGCGGGAGCAGACAGGATACGGGGTCAAGATTCACTGGCTCAAAATCGAGGTGAACCCAACCCCTGCTCCCCACCCTCCATCAACCACCGCCCGCCTCTATCATCACAGCGGCCTCCTCCTGCCCCGTCTCCAAACACAGCCAGAGGGAGCCTGTGAAGACCTGAGTCAGACCGCAGCCCTCTTCTGCTCAGGACGCCGTGGCTGCACCGCATCAGGGCAGGAGCTGGGGCCTCCCCGGGGCCCACACGCTCTGGTCCCCTCCCCTCGGCCCCAGGCTCCTCCACGCTCCCTCCCACTCACTCTGCTGCGGCCTCGGGGAAGCTGCTTCCCAAACCCGGCAGAAACATCTCCACTTCGGGGCCTGTGCTCTGCCCCCATCTCTGCATGCCTCCTTCCTGCCCCTGAGCTCCAGAAGGCCTAGGCTTCCCTGCCTGAGCTGACAGTGACTCCAAGTAGGTCTCTGTCACATGTGACCGCAGCCTCCTCGCTCACACAGGCAGGGGGGCCCCAGTGGACCCCAAGGCCCTCACATGACCTTTCAGGGCTGTGCCCCTAGAAGGGGATCCCCGAGACTTCCGGCCCAGCCCCGGAGAGCCAGGCCACGTGCTTCCTGCCTGCCGGGAATGCCCGGGCTCGTCAGCTCCACGTGGAGCGGAGCGTCTGATTGTCCCAGACAGCTCTGACAAGTCCCTCTGGAAACCCAGGAAGCTCTGGAGCGTGTGCTGCCGTGGAGGAGGGCGGGGGCTGGGGGCTGCCCGCCTGGGATGGCTCAGCCCACGGCGGTGCCCACAGCAGGCCTGGCGCCTGGCAGCGCGCCCGGGAGCCGGGCTCGCATGACGAACGTCTGGGGGGAAGAGTCTGAAGTCACCGCTGGGCACAGGCTGCAGTGGCTCCCATAGCGGGAGCTGGAGTGCTGGTAGGAGGGGATTCCCTGTGTGGGCATGGCGGGGCCCACCCCTTCCCGCAGCCCTGGAACCCTGCTGGCAAGCGCACCCCCTCACCCCCGAGACAGTCCATTTTCCCCAGAGTAGCCCTGAGCGATCTTTTAAAAATGTAAGTCAGACGATGTGCTCCAACACCTCCCGTGGCTCCCACGTCCCTCAGATCAATCCCCAGCATCTGACCACAGTCACTCCCGCCCACCCTGCCAGTATGACCTTTGCCCTGGCTGCCCCACCCCCTTGGCCACCTGACCATTTCTGGAGCACTGCAAATGAGCTCACTCGCAGGGGCTGGGCATTTGCTGTTTCCTCGGCCTGGATCACTCCCTCGCCTCCTACAAAATATCACCTCCTCCCAGAGGCCTTCCCAGACCTCTGCCCTGTTTGGTTTTTCTCCCCAGACCTTGTCCCCACCTGGCATATTCATATGACAAGGTTGCTCAGGCATGTTCGTCTGCCTTGCTCTCTCTCTGAGACATGACAGCTCCACAAGGGGGGACTCTGCCCTGCTGTGTCCCTGTGTCTGAAAGAGCACCTGGCACACAGGGGTGCTTTGGTGGTCAGTGGAGGTAAGAAGAACGTTCCTCTCGGGCCTGCCCCGCCCCACTCTTCTCTTCTCTCCAGAATCTCAACGCTCCCCACACAGCAGCCTCCCGACACCCAGCAGTCGCCCGTCTCTTACACAGCTGCTGGCACTGCATCTCCCCCTACTCACGTCCCGCTGACGCACCCAGAGCTGCTCTGTCCTTCTATCCAGGACCCCTTCCTTCTCACTCACACTTTGGTCTCAGCCCATCCCCGAGACTTCGCCTCCAGTGGGGCCCCCAGCACCATCTTTCAAAACATAAATCTGCCCGCATTACCCTTTCTGCTGAAACCTTTCCTTGCTGCCCGTGACTCTTAGGATCAAATCCAAACTCTCTAATGTGGCTGACAGGGCCGTGCGTGGTCTGGCCCCTGCTGCCATCCCAACCTCCCATCCCAACACAGGCCCACTGAGCCAAGGGGCCTGTGTTCAGTGACCTGACGACACGCACCCTCCTCCTCACCTCAGGGCCTTTGCACATGCTACTCCTTCTCATAGGTACACCCTCTCCACTCTCCATCCTTCCCTTCTCTTTTTTAAAACTGTAAAATAGCCCCTATACAGCAAAGTGTAGAAAACACATACGGACAATTTAACAAATAGTTACAAAGGAAACACCCATATAACTGCATCCCAGACCAAGAACATATCATAAGCCCCCTGAAATGTATTCAGCTGCTCCCTCCTTACCCCTCACATCCTTGGGAGAAATGCCCCCCCTTCCATGAAATTACCCTTGCCTCCAGGCTAGGTGAGACACCCCCTCCATCTCTGCACCACATCCATCCTCAGAGCCCAGAGGGGCTCCTCCGAGGGCTGCCCCCGAACATCCTTCGTTCCTCGCTTTTGTAACTATACGCTTGCTGTCTCCCCTGCTACCCTGTCTGCCCGCAGTGCCCAGCAGAGGGCTGGGCATACAGCAGGCACTCACTGTGTGAATAAACAGAGAGAGCCATGCTAACGAAGTGCTGTGACGTAGAGACGGGGCAGCCCTTGAGCACCGTGCCTGCCCTCGAGGAGCTGAGGCTGGGCTCGGCCTAGGGGAACGGACCAATGACGCAGACGCAGGGGCAGTGAGGCGGGCGGCAGGCAGAGGCCCGTGGGGGCCGCTCGGCCCGGGTCTGACCCTGAGCAGGTGCTCAGCGACCACGAAGGGAGCCAGTGCCTGTTGAGACAGGAAGACGGTGGGAGGACCAGCAGAGCGGGGCGGGGTGAGGCTGACGGCGGGACTTCATTTGGAATGCTCTGCCCCCCTCTCTGGCTGGCGCAGCCTCTCTTCTCCAGGAAGTGCCCCCACACCAGGGTCAGGACCCTCCTTGGGGCTCCCGCATCCCAGGCGCTTCCCTCCCCCTGGCCCTGAGCACTCTTGTGCTGCCACTGCCTGGGGCCTCGTCTGTCTCCCCCACTGGACTTGGAGCTCTGAGAGGGCAGGCCTGGGCTGTCTCAGTCACCACGGTGTCCCCAGCACTGCCTGTCACAGGGTTGGCCCAGAGGAGACATTCTGACTGAGCCTGAGGCAGGGCCTCATCTTTTTTATACCGTCCCCCTGTGACTCAAATGACAGCCAGGCTTGAGCCCCACAACCAAGCCTTGTTCTAAGGCTCTGCACGTTAGCTCACTTAATCCTCACCACATCCCTATGAGGTAGGTGTGTGATGTATCACCCATTTCACAGATGAGGCCCAGAGAGGTTCAGTCATTTGTTCAAGGCCACACAGCCAAGACGAGGCAGGGGGAGAGCTTGAATTCAGGGGGCCTTGAGCCCACACTCCTATCTCCCATGAATATGTTTCTTTAAACCAACTCATTTAATTTTCCTGAGCTTGTCCAAGGCAGTATGTGTCAATCAGGGGATGGGTGGATAACATTTTTCCTAATACTCATTAAAGCAACACATATCCATTTGAAATAAAACATTTTCCTCCCCGTCCCACCCAAATCACCTCGAGCACCCCATTTTGGGAAATGCATTCCCCATGAGCCCCTGGTTGCCTAGGAGAAAACTTCAGGGAGCAGCTTTAATGAGTAGATAAGAATGATTTGCAATTAGCCTCAATTGTCTGCATGCAAATGAGAGCTCCCCTCTGCAGGGCTCCTCTCCCGTTTTATTCCCCTCATTTCTGGGTTCAGCAAAACCTCCTCTCAGACACGGGGTAATTTTACAGCCATACTCCCCCAGCCACGGCGCATGCCTCAGCGCTGCTGCCTTTCAACCACGGACTCCAAAATCCCGTGGCTACTCACTTCACTGACAGGGCCGGTGCCCAGCAAGGGGCTGCCACACTGAGACCTGCGACCCCGGGGTAGACTCTCCTGCGGCCGGGTCCCCCTCAGGGGGCGCACTTTGGCATCTGTCTCAGTGATGACCCGATTCTCCTGTCTCCATCAACGGATGGTGGGCTGAGGTGAGGGCTGGGGCCTCTGCATTTGCTCATTACTTCTCAGCTCCCAGCCTAGTGTCTGGGACATAACAATCCCCAAGAAATATTCTGAGTGAAATAAATGGATAAATAGATAAAGGAAGAAGCTGTTCAAAAGAATCCACGAGTTCAGGAAGCCAAAGGGGATGGAGACCCCCGCTGGGGTGGTGGACGCTGCCGGCCCCTGCTCAGTGTGGTCAGGGAAGCGGAGGTTGTGGCCTTAGGGGTCACAGCACAGGAATCCTCGCTGGGGGCCACAGACCTCTCAGGGGCCCCGGGACGAGGCTGAGCCCAGAAGGATCTTCCTGTCTCTGCATTTTTCCGGGAGGCGGCTCACCACTGACATCAGATACTCAGTGGATGCGGTCCAGACTCCAGACTCGGTTCCTCAACGCCCGTTCCTTCTCACTTACCCCCGTGCCTGCCTCTCTACCAGTGGTTCTCAAAGTGCGGCCCCGGGACCAGCAGCACCAGCATCTATCAGGAACTCTGCGAATGCATATTCGTAGGCCCCACTTTGACCGAGTGAATCAGGAACTCTGAGTGGGGCCCGGCCGTCTGTGTTGAACAGCCTGCCCTTTACCATGGAGGCTGGAAGGCTAAGCCGGGAGCTCCCAGGCCTCCGGGGAGCTGGGGTGGCCACGTGACGCTGCCTGCAGAAAGGGAGCTACGGAGACGCTGCAATCTTTCCTCTGTGCTCTGCCCCGCCCCCAGGGGCACCCAGCCATCTGGAGACCAGGAAGCTCAGGCAGCATGATAAGGATGGTGGAGCAGAAAGGACACAGGGTGCCAGGCGTGGAGGCCCTCCCTGAGCTGCTGTACCAGTTGGCTCTGCTCTGTCTGGACTTCCCATCAGGGGACTGTTAAACCTCTATTTGTTTAAGAGACCGTGGGTCAGTTTTCCTATGACCTCCAGCCAAACGCACTCCTAACAGATACAGTCTGTGACTCCCCCCGAAGTCATAAAAACCACTGGTCTCAGCAGAGAGAGAAGGAAAAAGAGACAGAGGGTCAGAGTGAACCAGAGACAGATAACCAGGAATTTTTCTCCCTCTACCAGGGTCCTTGAAGGCTGATGGATGGGCAGCAGGGTGTGGTCCATGAGCCTCCCAACTAGTAAGCAAACTAGTGTGCAAGCATGCACATCTGTGAGCATATTTCTGGGGCGGGGAACCCCTCGGTCAGGACTGTGGGGGAAGTGGAAGGTGGTCAGGACCCCCTAAAGGACCCAGACTAGGTGTGCGCCTTACCTGGGCTGCCTCGGTGAGTCGCGGCTGCCCCCGGCCAGGCCTGTGGGAGTGCTGGCGCCTGAGGAGTACAGCTTTGGTCGGTAGCCCTTGCTCTGGCCAGCAACTGCCGGGGCCGGCGAGACCTCCCGCCGCCTGTCTGTGTGGTGGGAGCGCCCGGCAGCCTCGCGCCCGCCCCCACAGAGGCCCATACTGCCGGGGGGCTTGTGCGGCTTGGCCGGCCGGGGCGTCTTGGCCAGCGACAGGCAGCTGGGGCTGGAGGTGTAGAGGGTGGTGTCAATGCCGCTGTCGCTGGAGCCGCCCTTGGACAGGGGATCTTGCTCTGGCTCCAGCGGGTCCAGGGGGTCGAACCAGCGGTCGTCACTGTGGCTGCTGGACGCGTTGCTGGAGAGGGTGTTGCTGCTGGAATGGCTGGAGTACTGAGGCTCACCCTGGAAGGCAAGAGAAGTGTCACCCCGGGACCCCAGGGTGGGGGCACATCTTCCCTCCTGGGGCCTCCCTCCGCCTGAGTGTGAAGGCCGGAGCCAACAGCTTCCAACTCCGGCCCCCCACTGACTGACCATGTGACCTTGGGCAAGTGACTGAACCTCCCTGTGCCTCAGTTTCCACATCTGCGAAATGGGGCTGACGATAACCCTGCCTCATGGGGTGTGCTCGGAGGAAGAACTGGCATTACGTACGTGAAACGCTGCCCACAGCCCCAGCTCACCACGTCTCCAACTGAGCTCCTGGCCTTCCCTCCCACAGTCACCTCTTCCCTGCCTTCACAGCGGTGCCCCCCACCCTCGTCCCCGGAGCCTGGGAGCCACCCCGGACCCTGCCTCTGCTCCTACCCTCGTGTCCAGTCCCACAGCAAATCCTGCTGCCTGCATCTTCAGAAGAGACCCAGAGCCTGCCACCTCTCCCCCCTCCACGGCTCCACCCTGGTGCCGTCTACCGCTGCATCACGGCAGCAGCCCCCTCCCTGGTCTCCCTGCTCCCATCCCCTTCCCCCCCACCCCGCCAGCCCCCACTTTGTTCCCTACATGCAGCCACAGGGAGGCCGTGGATGCCACATCAGATGACGTCCCTTCCCTGCCTAGAGCCCTCACCTCGGCCCACGAGTCTGGGCTCTAACCTCATCTCCTCCCTCCTTCTCCATCACTCCACTGCAGACACACTGGCCTCCTCCTTGCTGTTCTCTGAGTATGCCAGCAAATGCCCACCTCAGGGCCTTTGCACTTGCTGTTCCCTCTGCCTGCAACGCTCTTCCCCCAGGTATTTCCACAGATCGCCCCTTACTTCATTCCAGGTTTTGGCTTAAAGGTCACCTCCTCAAAGGCCTTCTCAGACCACCTCATCCTAAAGCAGCAGAGCTTGACACACTGTTTTGCCTTACCTGCTTTGTTTTTCCTTCCCAGCAAGGACCAGTTCTCAGTGTTATATAACACATCTGTTTATCTGCTTGCTGCCCCCGCTGGGACGTCAGCTCTGTGACCACAGGGGCTCGGCTGTCCCCTTCATCACTGTGGTCCCAAGGGCTGGCACATTGTAAGAGTTCATCAACATCCACTGAATGAATGGATGCAAAGAGGGGCCAAGCGCTCACCAATTCTCTCCCCGTCCTGGGTGCACCAGGACTACATTTCCCCATTTCCCTTGCACTTCGGTGTGGACTCATGATGGTGTCTTGGCCAATGCAGTGTAAGTGGAAGTGACTTATGCTATTTCCAGGCCCGGGCTACAAACACTTCCCATGTGATCCTCTCGCCCTCCCACCCCCACCTGCTGGAAAGATGCAGGGACCCAGCAGAGGCTCCAAGGCCCTGAGGGACAGTGGAGCCACAAGAGGGAGGGAGCCTGGGTTCCTAGTCACCATGTGGAAAGCTGCTCACGGAATACTCGTGCTGTATTGTCATACGAGAGGGAAATAACTTCTCGTGTGAGGTCACTGAGATTTGAGTGAGGACTGTCTGTTGTGGCAATTAACCTACCGCCATAGACTGAATGTCTGTGTTCCCCCCGATTCACGTGTTGAATCCTAATCTCAAATGCAATCGGAGGAGGGGCCTTTGGGAGGCGACTGGGTCACAGGGTGGAGCCCTCATGAACGGGATTAGAGAGCTCCCTAGCCCACTGAGGACCCTGCAAGGTGGCCTTGTATGAATCAGGAAGCAGGTTCTCACCAGACACCCAATCTGCCTGGGCCTTGATCTCGGACTTCCCAGCCTCCAGAACTGTGAGAAATCAACTTCTGTTGTTCATAAGCCCCCCGGTCCACGGTATTCTTGCTAGAGCAGCCTGAGCTGGGGGAGACACGCACCATGATGGACCCAATGAGAAACTGCGGCCTGAGTTGGTGAAGGGATTTGCCCAAGAAGACAAGGTTGGTGAGGGCTGGAGCCAGGATGTGCACTGGCTGCTTCTGACTCCAGACCAAGCATCTAGCTCTTCTGCTGGAGTGGACGGTGGCAAAGGGGGAGGATGTGCTCACACGTGGTGTTCAGAGGCCCACAGCAGCCAGCCCCCGACTCCCCCGGTGGGGCCCAGACTCACTTTGGAATGCCTGTTGGGGGAATCTTTGCCTGCTGCGTCCTGCCTGGAGGCGAGCTTGCTCCCGCTGCTTCCAGCCATGGCCGAGAGCCGGGCCTGGGCGGGCACATGCCACAGAGGCTCTGGAGGAAGACAGGAGAGGCACAGCAGCGGTGAGAGGTGACTCAGGCCCTGGCCCGGGTCCACCCGAGGAGTTTCGCCCTAGATATGTCTTGAAGGTCCCACCCCTCCGCCAGCTTGTCTGCTCAGCTCACAATGGGCCAGGACCCCGTCAACTTCTGTCTCGCGTGTAATGACACTCAGTACGGAATATTCACGGAGCACTCCCCACGTGCCAGGCGCCAGTCCAGTGCTCCTCAGGGTCGACTCACTGATGCCTTTCCACAACCCTCCATCGTCATCCCCAAAGGAGGCTGTGCACACTGCCATCCTCACTGGCGTTTGGATTTCCTGTTTTGTAAATTACTTGTTCATATCCTTTACTCATTTTTCTATGGGGTTGACTGTCTTCTATCTTATTGGTGAATAGGGGTCTTTATATACACAGGCAAGGGAGCAATCCTTTGTTGGTTAAACATGCGTAACTTTAAAAAAAATGAAAATGGAATCATAATTAACGTTGTCCTACAACTTGATTTTTCCCTTTACTGACACTTGCTTTTTGCTTTACTTCATAATACATCCTCACATAACTGAACGTGTAGTTACCTTATTTTTAATAGCTGCACAGTATTCCACTATGTGAACGGACATCAGTTATTTAAGCAGTTTCCTACTGATAGACGTTTAGGTTATTCTCAATTTTTCTTTACAACAATGTTTTGGCGGCCTTCCCTCTACCCACAACTCTGAGCGAGCGTGGGACTGTGTCTGGGACAGAGTTCTACGAGAGGAATCGTGGGTTCGAAGGTGGATGGCTGGTGTGGGTGTAAATGAGTCTAGACTCTCAAGGCTACTCAGTGTGCCCGACCTGAGCATCTGACCTCAAAAAAAAAGAACTACCCAGTGGAGGGCTGGTTAATTTACAAATAAACTAACGGGATCTGAACCCAGGTGGTCTCACTGCAGAGCCCACACTTCTGGTCACTGCTGTATGTATAACACTTAGAATAATGACAATTATCATGAAGCCGTGTCCTGTGTCAGCACACATTACCCCGCCGTGTCCTCCCATTAACCCTGTGACCTGGGTATCAGCACCACCTCCAACAGATGAAGGAAAACATCGAGACTCACAGGTTAAGAAACTGGTGCGAGGTCACCCACTGAGAAAGGGCTCAGACCTGTGCTCGTGACCCCTGTGCCCTCTCTGTGCCTCCCCAAGTGTGACACACTGGCAACAATGGAGAGTAAAGGCTTGATGAGCAGCAGATGTCATTCTCCTAATGACAGGCTGGGTCCTGTGCTGAGGGCTGGGCACCTGTGATCTTACTGGACCCCAAACTGCCCTGCAAGGAGATACTTAGGACGTCCACTGCAGAGGGACCTGAGGTCACTGCCAAGGTCACACGGCTGACTCAGAAGTTCCCACCAGGTCTGCCGGAGCCTGTGCTCACAGCCACACTCTGCTGCCTCCAGTGCAGCCCTAGAGCACTCTGGGGCCACGTTCCTTCCTGCTGGGAAGGCTCCTGTGCCGGGTGGGCCGGGCAGGGCACTCAGGGCCACCGCAGAGAGCAGCCTAGCTGGCACAGTCACGGGGGTCACTGTGTGTGTGGCTTTCGGGAACCATGGATATGAGCAAGCAGGGAGGCTGGCCACTTTGTCCACCTGCTCTGCTTCTGGAGTTGGTTTTCCTCTTTGGAGCCTCCCGCAGGCCCAGGAGGTCCCCTGGGAGGTGGCCAGACCATGCTGGGAGCCCACACGTCTACAGAGAGCCAAGCCCGTGGCAGTCACATCCAGCTTAACTACCACCTGTAACACCGACGACTCCCACATTTCTCTCTCTGGCCTGGACCTGTCCCCCCGACTTCAGACTCGAATACGCAGCTGCCTCACAACACCTCCACTGGGGTGTCTGCGGGGTACCTCCCACTGAACATGGCCAAAGCCAACCCCTTATCTTCCCTGAACCTGCACCTCTCACCATCTTTCCTGCTCAGTCCATGTGGCTCCATCTTTTCAGCTGTTCAGACCAAAAGCCCGGTATCACCCCTGACTCCTCTCTTGACACCCACATAGAGGCAGCAGGAGATTCTGTCAACTCTACCTTCAAATGACCGTATCTGGAACCCACCCAATTCTCCCCCACACCGTCTCCACCCGGCAAGAATCTGCAGCCAGAGGGACCCTGTGAACACCGGAGTAGATCCCATCCCTCCTCTGCTCTGAAGAACTGAGCCCCAGGGCTGCCTTCCACTCTGAGCAAAGAACAAAGTCCTCACCACACGCTCTGTCCCCGTCACCTCCCTGACCTCGTCTCCCACCACGCCTCCAGCCAACGGCCTTCCTCACTGTTCCTCCAACACTAGACTCACTGCTGCCTCAGGGTCTTCGACTAGCTGTTCCTTCCATGGAACGTTCTCCTCCCAGCTGGCTCCTTTGCCTTCCTCCAGTCTTGCCTAAAATGTGATTCGCTCAGAGATTCCCCCAAACTCTGTCCATCTCTCCGTGGGCCTGTGTTGACACTTGGCATTATGGGTGATTATTTTATCACCACGTGCCTCTGTGTACTGGTCATCTCTCCTACAGGACTGTCAATTCCGAGAAGGCTGGGGACGCGCCTGTCTGGCTCACACTGCATCCCCGGCGTCCAGCCCGGTGAGTGTCATGAGCGAATGTTGAATGAACGGAGGGATGAAGGGCCAGGTTCCTTCCCTCCCGGCTGCCCCAGTGTCCCTGGCTCTGCCCCTAGCAGGCCCTGATTCTTGGCCATTCACTGGTCCTCTGGACTGAACCCCAGTGACGTTCTGGCTCTTTAGCTTTACCCTGAACATGCCGGGTGGGTGACAGGCATGGATTTGGTCATGAGAGGGGTGCTGAAACCGTGGCCAGGCTTGGACTCCAGGCAGCTGGAGACTCTGGGCCACCTCCCCACCTGGTGCTCTGGGGCCTGGCAGACACTCACACCCCATGGGACAGGGACTGTGGGTGGTGTCTCCCGGTGCTGGGGGAGAGAAGGTTCTAGAACCCAACAGGCCTTGGTTCGAATCCCAATTATGCCACTCACCAGCAGGGACCCTGGACAAGTGACAATGCTTCTGTGCCTCATTTCCTCACCTCCAGAACGGGGCAGCCCCAGTGCCCACTCTGTCGTGTTCTGGGACGAGGAGACAGGAGGGGACTTAACAAGCACATGAATGTGGGCAGCTGTGACACGAGTATCACCCTGTGATCAGGGCTGGGCAAGGCCGGGTCTGTCATGGTGTCCGATCCCCACCCCGAACGAGACTACCCTTTCTCTGTGCCTTGAATACATTCTAGACTTCATGATGATTTCCAAACACAGACTGTGTGTGTGTGTGTGTGTGTGTGTGTGTGTGTGTGTGGTGAGGGGACCCAGCTCCAGGGGACAGAAGAGAGGAGAAGGGAAGGACAATGGTGAGTCTCTGTGACACCTTATTTAGGGCCCAGGCTAAATGCCGGAAAAATTTCCTCCCCATTTTCATGAAATCTCCAAGCAACACTTTTCTCTTATTCTGAACTGGGTGGAGAAAAAAAAGATCATTATCTGCCTGTCTTGGAGCAGAGATCACGGAACTGCAGGCAGCGACAGGCTGGACCCAGCGTGCTGAGGAGAGGTGCACACGTGTCCACAGGCCCTGGAGGCAGCGGAAGGGAAGCAGGGTGGGGAGGGGGACCTGCTTGCCTGAAGTCCAACCATTCTCCCTGGTTTCAGGGAACCACGGGGCTGGGGTGCTGAAGACTTCTCCAGCCGCCAATCCTGGGCCATGCAACCTCTTCCCTACCCCACAGTGCCTGGGGGGCTGGTGACACGCCAACACGGTCATCCCCCGGAGCTGCCTGGAAATTCTTGAATGTCCCCTAAGCAAACATCTCCATCTCCTCCCCCTCCAAGGTCAATGCTCTCTGACACGTCACTGATTTTCTTTCTTTGAACCCACCCATTCATCTGGTGGTTCTCAGACTTCAAAGGAGCTACAAGTGTGTATGTGAAATTATGTTTAAAATGTTCATCTAAGTAGTACAAGCCCATGATTAATAATCACACACAGGAGAATAAACAGGTGAGAAGATGCTTGTCTCATCAGGCATCAGGAAAAGGCAAACTAAAACCACCACGTGCTACCACTCTGCACCCCCAGAATGGCTGCGATGGAAAGGCCGGTGAGGATACAGAGCAACTGGAATTCTTGGGTGTCACTGGCGGGGGCGTGAAATGGTTCGTCACTTCGGGAAATGGTTCGACATATAAAAAGTTTAATATATGGCCCAGCAGTTCCTCTCCCAGGTATACGCCCTACAGAAATGTGAGCGTGTGTTCATCAAGACGTGTGCGAGAATAGTCCCTGGCAGCACTATTCTAAATAGCCTCAAACTGGAAACAACCCAAATGCCCATCAACACTAGAACGGAGTAATAAACGGTGGGTCATTCAAACAACGGAATACTACTCAGAAATTGCGTTGCTACACTGTCATGTGATGACTCTCACAAAATATTGACATCATCTTGAGCAACAGAAGCCAGACAGACACGCACGATGTACCCAGTGGAGCCTGTATCCCACATACACAAACTTCAAAACCAGGCAAGACTAAGTTTGGCTGTGAGAAGCAGGATGGGGTGGCCTTTGGGATGCTGACTGGGAGGGGCATGGGGTGCTTCCGGGAGGCGGGTGTGGGACATGGGCGCGTCCACTTTGTGATGTCACACTGGGCATGCACCATTTGGGCTCTTTTCTCAGCAAATGCCGTTTGTCCATAACAGTCGGAAAACAACACAGGAGGGTTTATGTAAAGAAAAGCCTCAGAAGACAGTCAGTTCTGCTCCCCTGAGAGCATCACTTCCAGTCCTTTTCAACGATGTCCCCTGGTGGTCACCACCCCCATGTCACACGTCTGTGCTCTGGCTCCTGACAGTGCTGGCAGACGCCACCTGCTGACGCCCTGGCTGGATGGACACGGATCCGGCTCACTGGTCCCCGCTGCTCTCCCGGGTGACCCCTCTAATCCTACATGTGGCTCTAAGGCGTTTGTGTGTGTTTTATCCCTCACTCACAGCAGGAGGGGTGTCACCTGTCAGACTGTAAGTAAGAGGTCCTGCAGGGCGAGGCCTGACTGGGGAGGCCCTACCTGGCTTCTGGCGCTCCATGGTGCTCTCCTGGCTGGTCAGGCCGCCTGAGGAGGAGTCGCCGCTGGAGGTCCCATCGTGGCCAAAGTGGGGATCGAAAGACAGCAGTGGGTGTGGGGCGGCCGCATACCTGCAGGGAAGCAAGAGGAGGCAAGCAAGGGGTGAAGGGCCGGTGTGTCGAAAATCACCTGAGCCTATGGCGTGCTCACTGGTGGGTTTTAAGTGCACAGGAGGCTCTGCGTGGAGGACAGAGGAAGCAAGGCTAGATGAGTAAGCCTGGAAACATGCTATTAACGGAGGGTCAGGAATGAGTCTTGCCTGGGAAGCATGCCAGGGAGCAGGTGGTGGCAGGGAGCGCAGGGCAAGGCGGGGTCCTCAAGGAAGGAGGGGCAGGAGCCACCTGGGCCCACCACCCTGCCCGCAGGCTCCTCGGGGTCCTGTTTCTTGGCTGTGACATGGGGTGAGCCTCTTGGTCAGCCAGGTACAATCACCTTCTAGCTGTGAGCCTCAGTTTCCCTAGCTGTCAGAGGCAGTCACAGTAGGCCCTTCCTTCTAGGGCTGAATGACATCCTGGGTGCCCAGCATGTGGCCTGAGGCTGACACATGACAGGCGAGCTGGGACAAGTGGCCGATGGCCAGAGCTCTGTGTGTCTCTGCTGGAGGAAGGCGCTGATGGGAGAAGCCGTGGGCTCAGGCTTCACAAGGAGGCAGATCTGGGCTCAAACCCCCGTTCCAGCCCTGACGAGCTGCGTGACCCTGGTCTGCCAAGTGCTTGTCGATTTGAGCTGCAGTTTTCCCATCTGAAAAATGGGATAATGACAGCTACCTCACAGGGTCGTGGAGCGGATGAAATAGTCGTCTCCTAGATAGACAGATTCTCCTGGAGGCTGCCTCTGTGCACCCACAGGCCAGGGCTGAGATCTAACGGAGGAAGCGGCAGAAAGTTCTCCCTGTGGCCTCACCTCCCAGCAGAACTCTCCACGCCCTGAAGTGAACCCAACGTCCATTCCACCTCAGCTCAGAGCCAGGCATACCAGAAACCCTTCTCCCTGCCCGGGGTTGGTTCAGGGACAGGCATATGACAGTCTGGCTAATGAGATGGGAGAGGGTGTGAGTTATCAAGATTCCCATAAAATACTTCCGGCTCTTCACTTGGTAAGCACATGGCAGGACTGCACTTTCTGGCCCCTTGAGATTGGCTGCAGGGTGGGGAGGGGGGTGTGTGACTGGTTCTTTCCAATTAGCTGTGAGGGAAGTGACTTGGAGTGGTGGCTGCTCAGGTGGCCTGGGTCCTGAGAGGTCCTCTGCCAACGAGCAGTGGAGCTGTAGCATGGATGTGAAATAAACCTTTGTTGACTTAAGTCACTGAGATTTGCAGGTGCTTGTCACCCAGCGTAACGTGACTGACATGGGGGACGTCCACTGTAAAAGTCTTGCTTCTAAGAGAGACGACAAAGAAAGATGGCCTCTCTTCTTCATCCAGGTGTTGCTGGGTCCAGACACAACACCATGAGCTGCTGGTGGCCTCTCACTACCAGCCTGAGGATGAGGCCACGGCTGGGGGTGGAAGAGAGGAGGCGGAAGGAAGCCGGCCCTGCCTCTGAGCCTCGTGTTCTGTGAGATAACAAATTCCTGCAATGTTGGAGCCAGCCACATTTTGGTTACTTGCAGCCAGAAGCATCCCACTGGCACAGGCCCTGTACTTTGCGGGAGCTACTGAGCCTCTATGAATCAAGCTGATATTGTGATTACTCGTGGCTGCTTGTGTCTATATTTGCAACTTGGGAGGGTGATACACTGGGACCCCCGAAGTCCAAATGAGGAGTTAGCTGACTTCTCCAGTGTCGCCCTCCCAGCCCAAAGCCAGGGCTGCCTTTGCAAAGACCAACTCTAAGCCCCTAGGCCTCAACGCCTCCAGGGCAGCAGAGGGTGGCTTCAGAGACACCCTGGACTTTCTGAAAACTCACCTCTACTCACCTGCCGAGAAAATACATATTATCCCCATCCTCCCAGACCTTCATCTCTGATGCCTCCAGGAAAGGAAGACAGAGCCAAAATAATAAAAAGCATAAGCAACCTTCACCTTACTGGCTGACTTAGCAGCCATCTCCCACACTGACCGACGGACCAATGGATGTGCGAAGTATAGGAAGACCGGGGGAAAGGATGGAAGGATGATGTGGCCACCCCAACAGCCATCACCTCCCTTGTCCCTGCTGGTGGAGCCCAGATTCTGCTGTGACAGGCATCCTTCTGCCACGTGACTTGAGACAACCCTGACAGTCGAAGACAGTCATGGGGGATCAATGCAACCTTGCCAGGGGTTGGTTCAGGGGTGGGCAAGCGACCCAGCCCCTTCACTCTTAGAAGCTCCCCTCTCTTTTGCAGGGCACTGGTTTTGCTGGGGCCATGGAAACCATCATGGGTCACGAGCGGAGCCAGGTCTCTGAGGACTTTCCTGTAGAATCGAACCAGCCCCAGAGCTGCCCAACCTCTGGACTTCTCTTGTTACACGATGATAAATACCCTCAGTGCTTCATGCTTCTTGAGTTAGGTTTCCCGTCACAGAGGGTCAAACGCCTGCGAACTGACGTTCTGCTCTTTAAGGAGCTGACAGAGAAAAACAAAGGGGAAAAAAACCCAGACAGGTGGTCTGATGAGCAAATGCCAGGGGCCCAGTCCAGCCCTGCAGGCTGGCTGAGCCAGGCACACGATCTGTCCTAACGCTCCGTCGTGAGTGTGCCGGTTTGCCCAGCCCGCAAGCAACCGTGGCAAACTTCTGAGGGCAGGGCCAGCCCCCGGCAGCCTCTGTGCCTGGGCGCCGGCCCGGGCCTCCACTCCAGGAACGATCACAACCCTTACAGAGCACTTTCCACACACCAGGCATGGTTCCAAATGCTCCACAGGGTCTCCCTCCTAGAATATTCACGACGCTGCTCAGAGACAGACATTCTACATGCGAGCAGACTGAGTGCAGAGGTGGTCACCTGCCCACGCTCACACGGGTCACAGGGGCGGGCCATCCCGCCACCTTGTCCTTCAGTAAATCTAAGATGGGCCATGGGGCAGGTTCTGTCTCAGGGCCTTCGTGCTCCTGGAAGCTCGACGAAATAGGCAAGTGGCAGGCCTGCTGCAGGAGACCTGAGGGAGTCCTGAGGGAAACGTCCAGCTTGGGTCACATGGGCTCCAGGACGTCATGGGGCAATGGTGTAGCAGGAAAAGGGGTTGAGGAGCTGAGGTTAAAGGCCACTGGGGCAGCCCGACCTGCTCCTGGGCCTCTTACCAGAGGCTGGTGACAGCCCAAGGGAGACACTTCTGGAGGTTTCAGGGATGAGGACATTTGGCAAAGCTTGGAACTCAACTGTTGACAGACAGAAAAGATGCGGAGGCCTGGGCCGCAGAGAGCGCAGCCGGGCTCCACTGGAGCCCTGGGAAGAGATAGGTGGGCTGGGAAGAGCGAGAGTCCAAGGAAGAAGTGATATGTTCCCAATTGTCAACGTCAGAGAGGCAGAAACACAGAATCACAGCCATGGAGGGTCACTGTGGGGCAGGGACTCCAGCAGGCACCGTGCATATCATCCTGATTTGGAGGATGAGGCTCAGGGCCCTTTGGGCAGGCAGGACAGCTCTGGGGTCAGGGTCAACCCCCCGAATCACAAGCCTGGCTCTGCTACTTCCTGGAAGAGTGACCTTGGCCAAGTGGAGTCACCTTAGACTCAGTTTTCCCTCTGTGAAAATGGGATAATTACCTACTCGTGGAGCTGCTGGGAGCACTCACTGAGATCGTGCATACAGATCAATGGAACAGACTAGAGAACCAGAAATAGATGCACACAAATGTGCCCAATTAACTTCCCCTTCCAATGGAGTTTTGCTTTAAGGAGCAAAAGCCATGCAACGGAGGAGGCATAGCATTTTCAATAAACAGTGCCAGGGCAAACTGGACATCTGTAGGCAAAAAAAAGGAATTTCAACTTAAACTTCTCACCTTATGCAAAAATTAACTGAAAGAAATTAACTCAAAATGGATCATGGTCTTAAATGTGAAATGCAAAACAATAAAACGTCTAGGAAAAAACATGAGAAAATCTTCAGGAGCCAGGACTAAGCAGAGTTCTTAGACTTACCACCAAAAGCATGATCCATAAAAGAAAGAAAATGATAATTTGGACCTCATTAAAATTAAAAACTTTTAGGGGCTGGCCCAGTGGCATAGTGGTTAAGTTTGCATGCTCCGCTTTGGTGGCCTGAAGTTTGTGGGTTCAGATACCGGGTGCAGACCTACACCCAACTCGTTAAGCCATGCTGTGGTGGCGTCCCACATACAAAAAGGAGAGGAGGATTGGCACAGATGTTAGCTCAGGACCAATCTTCCTCACCAAAAAAAAAAAAAAAAAAACCCAAAAAACTTTTGTTCCACGAAAGACCGTGTTAAGGAACTGAAAAGATAAACTAAAGACTGGGAGAAAATATTTGAAAACTACACATCTGATGAAGGACTTGTATCTAGGATACATGAAGGACTCGCCAACACTGAAAAACATTGAATCCAATGAGAAGATGGGCCAACGCCATGCATGGACGTTGCACTGAAGACACACACAGTTGGCGAACAAGCCTGGAAAAGATGTGCATCATCATTAGCTGTTAGAGAGATGCGATGAGGTATCATCACAGACCTATCAGAATGGCCAAAATGAAAAACAGAGACAACACCTGTGGAGGCGAGGATGTGGAGAGACCGGGTCCTTCATCACTGCTCTGGGAATGTAATGGTACAGCTGCTCTGGAAAGCAGTTTGCCAGTTTCTTTTAAAACTAAACACAGACTTGCCACACAGTAAGCACCTGTATTCTTTCTTTTCTAAGCGCTTCTCTACATGCAGTACAGAAGGGTCAGCATGCCCATTCACTGCAATAACACTGTTCTCCACTTGCCGACAAACTGTGCTCTCAGAACCATCCCCACTCCACCCCCAGCTGTACTGAGGCATCAATGACAAATAAGATCGTAATATATTCAAAGTGTAAAATGTGATGATTTAACATATGTATACACTGCAAAATGACTACCACACATCTCTCACAGTCACCTTTTGTTGGGCAAGAATGCTTAAGATCTACTCTCTCAGCAGATTTTAAATATGCAATACAGAATTATTAACTATAATCCCAATGCTGTACCTTAGATCCTTGGAACTTATTCATCTTATAACTGAAAGTTTGTAGCTTGAACCAACATCTCCCCCATTTCCCCCAGCCCCAGGCAACCACCATTCTATTCTCTGTTTCTGTGAGTTCAACTTTGTTTTTTTGGTGAGGAAGATTGGCCCTGAGCTAATCTGTTGCCAATCTTCCCCTATTTTGTATGTGGGACGCTGCCACGGCATGGCTTGATGAGTGGTGTGTAGGTCCGTGCCCAGGATCCAAACCTGCGAACCCCGGGCCATTGAAGCAGAGCGTGTGAACCCAACCACTACACCACCAGGCCAGCCCCTCAACTTTTTTTTTGATTCCCGATATAACTGATACCATACAGTATTTGTCTTTCTCTGTCTGATCTATTTTACTTAATATATCATGCTCTCCAGGTTTATCCATGTTGGCACAAATGGCAGGATTTCCTCTTTTCATGGCTGAATAATATTCCATTGCATCTATACATCACATTTCCTTTATCCATTCATCATCAATGGACACCTAGGTTGTTTCCGTATCTTGGCAAGCAACTGTATTCTTGGGCATTTATCCAAGAAAAAATGAAAACTTATTTTCACACATGTTCAGAGCATAAATATTAATAATAGCCTAAACCCAGAAACTACCCAAATATCCTTCAATGGGTGAATGGTTAAACAAACTGTGGTACTTTCACACCATGGAACGTAAGTCAGCAATAGTAAGAGATTGACTACTGATGCAGGCAACAGCTTGGATGAACCCCAGGGAAATTATGCTGAGTGAAAAAGAATCTCAAAAGGATACATACTGTATGATTCCTTTTAGATAACATTCATGAAGTAACAATAATTAAAGACATGCAAAACAGATTAATGGGTGCCAGGAGTTAGGGGTGTGGCAGGGGATGAGCGTGGCCATAAAGGGGGAGCAGGAGGGAGTTTTGTGGCGATGGTGCTACACAGCATCTTGATTGTGGTGGTTACAGAAGACCACATATGTGACAAAACTGATAGGGCCACACATACACAAGTGCCTGTATAACTGGTAAATTCTGAATGAGCTCTATGGACTGTACCAATGTCCATGTCTTGCTTTGGTCTTATATTAGAGATACATAAGATGTTAACATGAGGGGGCCGCCCGGTGGCGCAGCGGTTTAGTCCGCGCTTGGCAGCCCAGGGTTCGCGAGTTCGGATCCCGGGCGCCCGCAGACGCACTGCCTGTCGGCCATGCCGAGGCGGCGTCCCATATAAAGTGGAGGAAGACGGGCACGGATGTTAGCCCAGGGCCAGTCTTCCTCAGCAAAAAGGGGAGGATTGGCAACGGATGTTAGCTCAGGGCTGGTCTTCCCCACAAAAAAAAAAAAAAAAAAAAGATGTTAACATGGGGGGGGCGGGGGCGCTGGGTGAAGGGTTCATGGACCGCCCTGTACATTTCTCTGTAATTTCCTGTGTCTCTATAATTATTTCAAAATAAAAAGTTAAAAAATTATAATAATAAAGGGGGGACACCAAGACTTTGAAGAAGAAAAAAAAAAGCTCCCTGGGGTCAGCAGTGACATCATCCCCACTGCCTCTGTTCTTGGCCAGTCGCTCTGTGCCAACTGCCACTTCCAGCCTCAGCCCTTGCAGCCCTCACCCAGGTGTCCCCACAACCCCCCAGCTCCCCCACTCTGCACTTCTCTTTGTTCCACACCATTTCGCCTATTCATGTCTGTGGCCTCTGCTCTGTCTGGAATGACCTTCTCCCTCCTTTCTGCAGCGAACTCCTACCAATCTCACAAAGCCCTGCTCAAATGCTGCCTCCTCCGGGCAGCCAGCCTAGACCTCTGGGACTGGGCTGTGCTCCCTCCTCCGAGGTCTGAGTCTGTTAGAGCTCTCACCAGAGCACACGTCACTTCTAGGGCCCTCTCGCCACCAGTCAGCAGCTCTGACAACAGGACCCCCCAGTGAGTGAGTGTCTCAAGTATTTCTCCGAGCGCCTGGCACGCAAAAGGCTCCCGAGACCCTGAGCGGAGAGAAAGCTGCATGGCGGCTACTAGAAGAGAGAGGAAGCATGTTCCCCAACTTCATAGCAGAGGCTTGGAATCAAGTTGAGTGCAGCGGCTCTGACAGTGTGGTCCCTGGGCCAGCCCCATGGGTGTCGCACGTTCTAGTCCAGACCCACCAAGCTGGAAACTTGTGGGAGAGGCCCAGGAATCTGTGAACAAGCCCTCCCTCCAGGTGACTTGGAGGCATACTGGAGGCTGAGACCCACTGGCCTCGTGCACGACCCCACCGTCTTACGGCAGGTGGTTTTATTTGAACAGACTCACTCCATCCTTTCATCAAATACACACCAGGGATCTCCCGTGCGCCAGGCCCTGTGCTGTGTGATGGTAACACAAGGACGAACTGGGGAGGTCCTAGATCTTGGGGAGAGGGCTCGCTCTCATGAGCATGCATGAGCACGCACACACACACACACACAACTGGGCTACGAGAATGGAGAGTGCTCGAGGCCACAGCCAGGAAATACACGGGGAAGTGAGGGGAGTGCTGGGGGAGGTGCAGGGAAGGCTTCCTGGAGGAGGGGCATCAGGGCTCAAGTTGGCAGGATGAGGTGGGGGTGGGGAAGAGCCTGAAGAATTTCCAGCGGAGGGAGGAGCACGAGGAGGCCCTGAAATGCAGACAGCTGACTTAGGAAACCGGAAGTGGCCAGTGTGGCCAACGCGTGGTGCTGCATAAGGCTGGAGGGGTGGATGGGGCCTTGGCGACCAGGGCGAGGCCCCAAGGCTGTGTCCTGAGGGCTCTGACACACGACAGGGTCTGGAGCAGGAGACAGATGTGGCCAGATAAAGATTCCCTTGGCTGCTGAGCGGAAGCTGGGGGCCTAGGGAGGTGGCCAGGGCGGGCAGTGGGGAGGGAGGAGGCGGTGGGGGCAGAGACGCTCTGAAGGCTGAATGGATGGACCACAGCAGGGGGAGGAGGGGAGGCTGCAGATGAGGACCACAGCCCTGGCCCGAGGACGGGGCAATGGCGGGGCCGCCCGAGAGACGGGGGCCCCGACGAGGAAGGGCACAGGGCACCGGGGCTCAAGGCAGCGGAGAGCAAGCTGTCGAGTTTGGGCTTAATCTGAGGGCACTAGGGAGCTATGGAGGAGTTGGGAAGACCCCTCAGCTGCCAAGTCGGAGGAGGAGCCAAAGGGCCCAGAAGGCCATGAAAGCAGGGTAAGGCTGGTGGTCCGGTTTTGGGGAGTCGGGGCTGGACAGAGTCAGATGAGCGGCAGTGCTGGAGGCAGATGGTCTCGCTCAGACAAGGGATACAGGTGTCAAGAAAATTGCAGCCGAAATTCTGCTGCGAGGAAAGCCCACGGCGAGTCCTGCCCGGGTCGCCTGGCCCTAAATCTTAGTAGACACAGCCAGTCCTCCTGGATGCGACCTGCAGGGATCTAGAAACCCTATAAAATGGCCAATAAACTGGCGGGGTACGACCATTTCCTGCGGAGGAAGGACTCCCAGCTGTCATCAGTTCCTTAATTTGAAAAGAGTGAAGAGACTCTGACCTTTCCGGGGATGGCTTGTATCTCGTGTAGGTGGCTGAGCCGGGGGTGGAGAAGCTCCCAGAAGGCTGTCGGTACGGAGGGACTTTGTCGGCCCCTGCTGGTGACGCTGTGTAAGGGGTTTCTGGGAAGCTGACAGGCCTGGAACAGAGACAGAAAGGAGGCCAGAGGTGAGTGGGGAGGACAGACCTTTCCCTCCTGCCCAGCCACATCCCACGTGCCCTTCTCCCTGGGGAAGTAGAGAGAGCTGCTGAGCACAGGAACCCCGTGCCTTCCCTCTCCCACTGACGCTGCCAAAGACAGGTCTCGCCTACTCCTGGGACGAGACGAGACACCCCTCTGCAAGCTGGATTCCTTCACTCTTTGGAATTTTTTCCTTATCTTTTAATGTATGCAAAAAACTATCTGTAAGTTATATGTTATCATAATAAAACAAACTCCCTGAAGCTACCACCCACCCCAGAACAGAAGGGAGGCAACACACATCCACCTGCAGGCTGCCCCCCCACTTCCCTGCCTCCCCCGAGAGGGAATCACCGTCCTAAATGTTATGCTTATCAGGCCCGTGACCTCTCACACTGAGCTCCCCAGTGCTGGGCCCTCCATGAGAGGCTCATGGTGAAAGTGGGAGAGAGAAGGAGGGAAGGAGGGAGGGAGGGAGGGAGGGAGGGAGGGAGGAAAGGAGGAAGAGAGGGAGGGAAGGAGGAAGGGAGGGAGGGAAGGAGGCATAAAGACAAGGAGAAGAAAGACTGAGGAGAGGAAGAGAGGAGCAAGAAAAGGGCAAAGGACAGGAGGGAGATGGGGCTGGGGTGGTGGCCCCTCGTGGGTCCTTACCTCTTGCTGTGCAGAGGTTGGGACTCCCGGAACGGGACCACAGGGGTCTGCTTTGGGGCCCGGCTCAGGGACTGGGCGTGGCCGGGGGTGGCTGGAGGGACCCACTTGGAGGCTGGTAGAGAGTTGTGGGACGCGGGCCCGCTCCACTGCCAGGGAGCATTGCTGCGGTAGGGGGGCCGGCCCCCGGGGGTCATGCTCTCCGGCTCCGCCTTGGGCTCCGAGGTATTCATGTCATAGGTCTCCGGCCACCCCCTGGAAGAGAAACTTCGTTACTCAGAAAGGCCCTGGCCCACCAGCGTGTGCGCTGCCTGGGAGAGACCCACTGCCCCGGAACACGGGGCTGCGGTTTCCTGGTCAGGTGTGAACTGTGATGGCCTATTTCAAAGGCCGAGTAGATACCCTTTAAATTGGTCTGAAACTTACCAGCTTAGCGTCCTCAACCAGGACAGGGCCCAACACAGGGATTCTGACTGCCCGGCCCTCTCTACCTCCTCCCCTCGCCCCTCCTCTCCCTGTCTTTTCATTTCCCTTCTCCCTGACCCAGGCCTCAAGCTGGCCAGTGTCCTCCATGGACTGGCCTGGCTCCCCCTTTGCGGTCCTCAGGCCAGAAAGGCGGATGCCCTTGGAATCAAAGGATAGTATCTGCCTTGTTCCAAAGAAGCTCAAAGGCAGCTGGAAGAGGAGCAGGTGACCTACTTTGCAGGGCGGTTAAAAAAAAAAGCCACAAAATCCAGAACCTTGAAATAGATGCAGAACGGCCTGTGCCTCCCCCAAGACCAGGCTGGCACACGCACAGCGCTCCTGGCTTGGGGTGGGGGACCCGCGGCTCTCTCCTGCTATTGCAGCGCGGCACGGGGGTGGGGGGGCTCTGGGCCCGAGGTGGGGCCGTGCGCAGATCCACCTCCCAGCAGCTGGGGGAGCTGAGCTCGGAGGAGCTCTCGGCCTGGAAGCTTTCCCGCCCCCATCGGGCTGATCCTGTGTGGCTCTCCTGAGTCTCCTGGAGCCCAGGGACCTTCCAGGGCCACCCGGCAGAAGATCTGATGGACCTGGGGGCTGGGAGGCTGTGGGCGCAGGATACAGCTGCTCAAGAGTCATCAAAAGGTGCCCGAGGATGTGCACCGGGCCGACACACTGAGCCCCAGCAGGGTGGGAGTGTCTCTGGATTGGCAGGTGTGGATGCCTCGGCAGGCACCAGCGAGGAAGGGCAACACAACGAATGTCCAACAGCCCATGGACATGCCACCCCGGGCGGAGGTGGAGGAAGCTGCCACTGCGGCCCCCAGGCCACGCACACCGCTGCTCCTGCCTGCCCGGCTCCTGCACTCGTCTCCCGAGAACAGGTCTGCGTGCTCCGGGTGGGGCTCACCCCGCTTCTTGGCTCCAGTTATGAGCACGTGGCCCAGGTCTGGCCAATCAGAAACTCCTCTCCCTCAAGACACACCAACTGGCACAGGACGGTCAGGCGCCCTGAGCAGGCCAATCAGAGGCAACGAGCATCAACTCTAGAACTATTTCCGGAACTGCCTGGGGGAAAGCTCTATTCCCCTGGGGCTGCTGAGCCACGGAGACCTGAGCCTGGAACGGCGAGGAGGGGAGACTGCCGGAGAATGACAGCAACCCAGCAAAGGAGACAGGTGGGAGAGATTCTCCAGGAGGGGTTCCGAGTCCCTGCATATGCCTGTGCCTAAATCGTGCCCCATCTCCTAGTCTCGTGAGGGACATCGGCCAGCCAAGTCCCTCTTTTGTTTCACCAAGTTGGAGTTGGTTCTGTTGCTGGTAACCAGAGACTTGATTAGTATGTCACATTTTAGAGAGACGTAAATTGAGGCACAGAGAAGTTAAGTAACCCGTCCAAGGTCACACAGTCAATAACAAGGGGAAACTGGATTTAAATATAGTTGATTCCAAAGCCCACAGCTTTAACCACCATGCACAATGGCCCATTGTGCAGTGGTTTGGGAGCAAGTGGGTAGATTTCTTGGGTCCCTGACTTCTCCTCCAGTGACCGACAGCTTCATCTTTGGCCAGAAGCTTCCGGGTAAGACCTCAAAGAGGGACACATCATCTAATCATCTTGAAGGCAGCACAGAGTGGTGGAGGGCCGGGGTCCTGGGCCAGCTAGCCTTTTGTAAGGATTTCCTTCTCAGAACCTGTTTCCTAATCTGTAAAATGGGGTGGCTGTGAGCATTCTACGAGCATCAGTAGGAAGTCTGGCGCAGGCCGATACTTAACAAACGGGAGCCGATGCTGCCGCCCTCTCTGGCCCATTCTGTGGACGGTCCGCCTGCTACTTCCACACGCTCAGAAGCCGAAGTCTCCCTTCCACTTTCTGAAGGCCCACCACACCCACCCGGGGCTCTGGAACAAACTCCTGCCCAGCCTCTGAGACCCACCAGCATCTGAATCACCCTGAAAACTGAGCAAAGGAGTGCAGATTCCCGGGCCCTCTCAGCCCATCTGAATCACAATCCTCCTTGGGGTGGGGCCCAGGAACCTGCATTTTACCAAGCTGCCCGGGATGATTTTGACACACAGAACAGTGTGAGAGGCCCACTTTGTTGACTTGATTTTTGAATTGTTTTTAAAGATTAAAGTGCTAAGGCAGGGCACCCGTGTCCTGTCTCCCTGTCCCCCGGTTCTACCCCCAGAAGCAACCACAGCTTCCAGTTTCTTACAGATCCTTCCAGAAATATCCTACGCAGATAACAATTATTACCTAAAACAGTAATAAAAAGAACAGCACCCTACAACCCCGTCTTCCATCTCGCTTCCTTTTTCCCTCAATTAACAATATTTCTTACCAGGCCCTCAGCACACTTACTTCATTCTCTTTGAACAATCAACTCCTACTCCCTCAGGTGGACAACCTGGGATCAGCCAGCCAGCCCCATGGATGGACATCAGGGGGCTCCTAGTTTTCTGTTCGACCAACAACGCTGCACTAAATATTCTCATCCAACCTCTCGGGCACACAGGAGACGGCTGAGGGAGGCTGCCCTGGGCTTGGGGACCGCTTCTCGCTGCCTCCCCGTCCTTGATTCCTGATTGCCTACTTTTTGGGGGCTACGGGGGCTCCCTTCTTACCTCCTCTCACTCACTTGTGGGGCTTCAATTTCCCTTCTCAGGGGGGCTTTCCGACCCTGCAACCAGAGGTCGTGAGTCCAACTAAAGGGGACAAAGGCATCCCAGGATCGCCTCCCCATCGGGCAGTGACAGAGACAGCGAGATGAGAACACCCCTCCTGAGCCTGCTTGAGCACCCAAGGTCGTGATGACACGTCTCGTCTAGGGCTCTGGGATGTCCTCCTGGCTCCCCGGCCAGCCCAGCTGTGGCCCAGAGGTGCAGGGCTCCCTCAATAACCCCAGCCTTGTGGCCCGGGGGTGGGGTGTGACCCCTTGTACTCTCCTTAGGGTCTGGAGAGCGTGGGGCTGGATGCGTACCACGCAGAGCTTGTTGGTGGCAGTGACAGCACCTCTGCCCGTCCCTGTGTGTTATCACGACATTTGAGCCAGGAAGCCAGGGCTGCAGCAAGAGGCTGCAGGGACCCAGAGCTGGGGTCATCAGCTCTGCAAATGCGGTCAGCCCGACGCCTCTGCATTTGAAGAACAAGAACCACGCAAGTCCCAACCCACACCCGCCCCTGCAAACAGGAGATCCTGTTTCGGTGGCCACTCAGTAAAGGGAACAGAATGACAGTTTTTCTCCTAAATAGGGCAGGGAGCAGGAGTCATCTGTCTGGTCACACCCTCCCGCGCCCCCCCCCCGCCCCAAGTCGGAGAAGGGAGCCTGCAGACTTGTACTTTCGCTTCAGCGGGTCCCTACCTGCAGGTCGGGGACGCTTCTGGGCCTCTCGTGCTCCCTGTTTTGGAGAGTCACCCGACAGGTGGGCTGGCTTGCTGTGTGCACACGTGTGGGTGTGAGCGTGTGCACAGCACGGAGAGGGGGTCTGTGGGGAGCTCGCCTGTGGGGTTCCCTCAGCGTGACTCGCCCCTGCAGAGCTCGGAGCGGGTGTGGCTGGGCCTTGGCTCCGTGCAGAGGTGGAGCTGGCCCCGGAAGAGGGCTGGGAGAAGGGGGGCCGGGGGACAGGAGTGTGGCCAAACCCTCAGTTGTAGGGTTTTGGCCTGCTCAGAACTGTCCCCTTGCAAGTTCAGAGCAAGCAGGGCTCAGGAAGGTGGGGATGGAGATGGGAAGACTGGGTTGAGTTTTGCTCCGCCACTTGCTAGCTGTACAACTCTGCACAAGGGACTGGGCCATGCTGGGCCTCAGTCTGCTCATCTGTCAAGTGGGGATCACACCAGCCCTCTGAGGTCATGTGCATAAACTCCCAGTGTCACCTCATCCCCTGCCTTCCTCTTGGCTCACTCTGCTCCAGCCACACCCTCTCTGTGGTCTGTCAACAAGCTGAGGGCTGCTGTCCTCACCTTGGGCCCTTGTGATGGCTACTCCCTCCCCTGCAAGGCCCTTCTGGCTCCTCCTCACCTTCAGGTCTTCCCTGACCACCGCGTCCACTGTCAGGCCAGGCCCTTTATTCTCCTCACACCCAGTGTCTCTAGAGCGCCCCCTACAGGCCACGTGCTGATCTACGTGCTTTACAAGCCTTATCTCCAACCTCGCAACCACCTTGGTGAAAAAGATCTATTATCGTCCCTGTTTTACAAATGAAGGAACTGAGGCACAGGGTGGCGGGGCCACCTGCTGGGGGTCACAGTTGAAAAGAGGAAGAGCCGAGATTCAAACCCAGGCAACCTCACTGTAGAGCCTGCCTCCCCACACGCTTGGCCACCTCCCCCTTCTGCTGTACGGAATCATCTTATCTGCTCACTTGCTCACCGCCTGTCTCCCCTGCTCCATTCATCAGCTCCACGAGAGCCAAGGCCGTGAGTGTCCTCCGTGCAGCTGTTTTGAGCATTCAGAACCTAGTGATACTCTCTCTGTCTGCAGTCACCTCTGGAGGCTGCTAGGGTACCAGCTCGTTATTCTAAACACTGCCTTATCCTGCCTTCCCTGTACAAATGACACCTCAGCGTAACCAGTAGTTACTGAAGGAAAGTTCTTTTTAGAAGAATTCCAGCCAATCAGTGAAGAAGGGAAGGCAGAACTGAGAACATCGCTACTCTGTGGCCCATGAAGAAATAGCGGATCGAGGCAATGACGACGAACGGCCGCTGACAGTGTGGGGAAATGTACGACGAGGGGTCAGGCTGCCACCACCTGAGCCCTGTCTGCCCTGAGCGTCCCTCACAGAGGGACAACGGACACGGGTGCCTCCTGATGGTGCACACCTGGGAAGTGCTGTTACCTGAAGAGACTTAACCAGAATCAGATCAAGCTGCTACATCGAACTCCAATTTACGGAAAATACATGTGCTAGAGGAACTGGTTAAAGGACACCAGGGGGGATGCAAACAGCTAAATCCAGAAAAACTCTCAAGGACAGGTGACCTGGCTTCTTCCCAAAGTAAACTGCAAGGAAAAAAAAAGAGGGCGGGGAAACTAACAGATTAAAAGAGCCCAAAGAGGCCCATCAACCGGAGGCAGCAGGAGGAGCCTGATTAACAAAACGACTGTTTTTAAAAAATCTCTCTGATACAGTAGAAAGCTAAAGACAGACTGAGTGGTTGATACTGACTTATTGTTAAAAACCGTAAGTGTAGTAATAATTTTAAAAAGGTCCTGACTGGGGAGAGATACATTCCAAGGACTGGAATTGCTGTAAATAATCCAAGGTGGGGAGGTACAGAGATTAAAAAACAACGACAAAAAACTGGCCATGTGTTGGTAACTGTTGAAACAGGGGTCTCTGTATACTCTTACATGTTTGAAATGCTCCATTAAAAAGGCAAAACAAGAGCCCTGCCAGTAGTGTAGTGGTTAAGTTCACATGTTCTGCTTCAGTGGCCTGGGGTTCCCAAGTTCAGATCCTGGGCACGGACCTACAGACTGCTCATCAAGCCATGCTGTGGCAGAGTCCCACATACAAAACAGAGGAAGACGAGCATAGATGTTAGCTCAGGGCCAATCTTCCTCAAAAAAAAAAAAAAAAGACGAAACAAAAGAAAACAAACAAACCCTCTGCTGACTTCACACTATGCTTGAAATAAAACCCAAGCTCATCACCGTGTCCATAAGCCCCTCCACAAGTCTGCCCCTGTCCCCTCTCTGTCCCTCTCCCACTTCTCAGCCCTGTTCACCCTGCTCAGCCACACCAGCCTCCCTCTGCTGCAGGGACACGCCCCACACATGTGTACTCTGGAGACTTGAGCTGGCTGGTTCCTGTCTGGGACCCACTGGCCCAGAAAACCATGTGGCTGCCTCCGCACAGGAGCCCTCCCTGACCACCCGTAAGCAGCTTTCCTGTCACACTGCAGGCCCTGTACCTACCCCACTTTAATTTTCTCCTGAGGCCTCTCACTGCTGGGTCATGTTATATATCTAATTATTGCCCGTCCCTCCCTCTAGAACACCAACTCCAGGGAGAAGGCACTTCATTTTGTCACGGCTGTATCCCCAGCACTTCGAGTGGAGTAAGGGCTCAATAAATATGAGCTGAACAAATGAATGATGTCCAGTGTACCCTTGGGCAAGTGACTTATAACGCTGGGTGCATCATCTAGAAAATGGGGATCGCTGAGGGCGCCGCCCCATGGGGCTGCTGTGATTACACAGGGTAATACGCATATGGAGAGCTGAAGCCAGAATTGGCATGCAGTTAGTGTTCCATGGATGTTGACCCCCAGCCGTGTCACCACTGTCACTCTTCTTCCTGCCAGGTGACAGCTGGGGAGGCCTTGTGCCAGCTCTCTGGGAGCGGTCAACCCCCACCACCCCTGCCTTGCAGGGGCCGCCCTTACCTTCGGGGCGTGCCGTCGTCGAAGGGCGGGATGATGACCACCTTGACGGTGACCGAGGTGCGCAGCAGGTCGATCATCTGGTCATGGGTCAGTGTGACCACAGCCACCTTGCAGATCTCCACCAGCCGGCTGCCTTGCCGGAGGCCGGCCTGCCAGGCAAACCCATAGTCCTCTACCTCGGCCACGGTCCCGTCGTACTTCACGTGGAAGCCCAGCTGCCCGAGCCCATTCCGCCGCAGGGTCATGTCCACTGTCTCCCAGCCGTTGGTCATCACCTGCGGGCAACAGGCAGGATCTAGCCTCAGAGACCATTCCAGGTCAGCTCTTCTGGGAAACCCCTGGTCAGATTCCCTCCTGAGGCCAAAGACCCGGCTGACCCCCATCTACGCTCCCAGGTGATGCCAGGGTACAGGAGCACAAACACCCACCCAGTCCCTAGTCGGGCTTCTGACTCTGGAGAAACGTGGAAATGTAGCTCTGTGGCTGATTACCTCCCAGAGACCGTGGCAGCCACAAGCCATGTTCTCCAAAACCCCCTGCCGCCCTCCTTCCCTGGGGACAGCAGATCCCACTTCTTGGTCCCCTTGTGGTCAGTGGGCCCAGCGACTTGTTTTGGCCAATGAGTGGTGAGTGGAACTGGCGTGTCACCTGGGCCAGGGCATTTGGTTGCCAGTTCGAGACCCTCTATAGCCTTTCCCCTCTGCCACAGCCACCAGGATTATTCTAGATAGTGGCTGTCTGGTCAGCTGGGGTCCTAGAGTTAGAACAACGTGGAGCAGAGACCCCAGTGAACTTAGATGGACATGTAGTGTGAGCGAGAGGGAAACTTTTGTCAGTTTAAGCCACTAATATTGTATCCTGACTGACAAAATGATGAACCAAAGTAAGCCGGGAAGCAACAGGCCAGCAATCCCGGGATCTTTTCTAGGTTTGGGGTTCACACTGTATTCTTTACTTCGTGATGTCATTCTTAGGGGCATAAAACCCCTTCCCAATCTCCTCAGACCGTCCCCCCACCTGGAACCAACTAGACCACACAGGCCCTTGCCTCACGTGTATGAGATTTTCCCCGTGACGACCTTATTACCACAGACACGAGGACCCGCGAACACAACCCCCTGTCCTTCAGCACGATGTCAGGGATTCCTTCCTCTTCTCAGGAGGAAAAGATCAACTTAACAAGCTATGGCTATTAAGGGAGTTACACCAAGATATATCTGTCCTTTCCTAAAACTGCACCAAGGAAAGAGAACGTGGAACGGTTCAAATTTCCTGTGAGAAGCCATTCCCTGGCTAGAAATGCTATTTCATGTGCCTATTAGAGCGGTGGCTTTCACACCTTTCTGACCACTACTCACAGTGAGAAAGAATTTTATGTTACAAGTCACGCTGCGCATTCACACATTTACACACACATCTATATACACGAGAATATTCCTTGCAATCCACGTTGATCACATTCCTGAGTGTGAGTGGCAAGAAATGAGTCTGGATGGGAAATGTGACCTGAAAATGTGACCACATCTGTTTGGTCCCTGATTTGGATGGGGGGAATTTGGGGGGGGCACGTCAGAAGGAACAATGCTCCAAAAAAACAGTACTTATCCTTAACTCACTGGCAGGTACTCTGATACTTCTTGTTCTTTCCTATCTGATCCCTGAAAATTGTCAATTGAGACCCGGTAATTGATTTCATGGCCCAACTTGTTTGTATGATATAAGGAATTATTGTTAATTCTTTATGTATGATAATGACAAAATAGTTAGATATTCTAAGAGTATGTTTTAGAGCTAAATATTGAAATGCTTACAGATGAAATGATAGGATGTCTAGGATCTGTTTCAAAATCATCAGGAGGAAGGGAAGAGAGGGATAGAAGAGACGAGACTGGCCACGGCTGAGAGCTGTGGGGGCTGGTGATGGGGTTAGGAGTTCACGATGCGAGTCCCTCTACTTTGTGCATGTTGGAAATTTTCCATAATTCAAAGTTTGAACAATTGGTTTGAAAGGAAAGCCTACTCTTTAGTGCCTCAAAAGAGAAAGTTGGGACTGGCTTCGTCCTAGCCCATTTCTTCTGCTTTAGGGGTCAAAATTCTTCTTCTCTTTGAAGCAGTCACCTCTGTCTCCAAAGAATTAGGCTGTGTGTTATAGACAAAAGTCCTGCGTGTCCCTGCCTGTGACTGCGGAGGCCACACAGCCCTGGGAGTCCTGGGCTGTTCTGACAGGGCAGGCTCAACCTTCCACGGAGGCCCGGACAGCTCAGACACCGTTCTGACTGCGCCGTCCTCCATCTCTCCTTCCTTTCAGGAACAAGAGTCCTGCCCCCCACCCCCACGCACTGCAAATCTGACTTCTGATGGACAGAGGGCCACCTAGTTGGGGACACATTTCTCAGCTTCCCTCACAGCTGCGTGTGGACACAAGACTCGGTTTTGGCCAGCAGGATACGAGCAGAAGTGATGTTCTTAAAAGTGAAATTGCTTGCCCTCCACGCTCATGCTCTCTCCCTCCCTGCAGACAGGAACGTGGATATGGAGCGACTCGGCTTTGACCATGTGGATAAGTACAATATGGAAGGGAGAGGAAGAGGCACAAAAGTCCCTGAGCTGTCCCTGCCAGCCTCGGCCAGCCTGAGCGCTGTCTACAAGAGAAATAAACTCCATCTTACTGCAGCTCCTGGGTTTCTCAGTCTCTCTCAGCAGCTCAGTCTGTAACTGCCCAGCACAGCTGCTCTGGACCATGTTAACTAGGGAAAAGAGAGCTGGGAGGTTAACTCTTCAGCTGCTCTGTCTGTGTCCCGAAACTTCTGTCCCCATCGCTCTTGTAACAAACCAAAGGAAGCGCACCCGAAGAGGAGAACCATTCTTGATGTTTACAAGGTCCCAGAATGGCCCCATGGCAGGGGAACACCTTCTGAACCCAAACACACAAACCAGTTCAAAGGAACCTCTGCCAGGTCACACGGCCACATGGCCCCAGGTGCCCCTTTCAAAGCTAATTTTCCTGGGGACTGATCTTTGTGCACCAGGCACCAGTTAAGCCCTTTATAGGCCCAATTTTGCTAATATCTCACTTATGAGGTAGGTTCAACTAATGTGCTTATCTTACAGCTGCGGAAACGGAGGTGGTATCCGTGGCCCAAGGTTATAAAGCAGATCCATCTCCTGAACTCGTTTTAGCCACCGTGTGTATTCTCTGCTGCCCCCCCAGCCACTGATTCTTTTATTTATTTCCCCCTCGTTCTTCACCAGATGATTCTTATTTACTGTTCTAGTCTCAGTTTTAGAAGTCATTTCTCAGGGAGGTCCCCAACCTCTGGGCCCAGGCTCACAAGCTGGGGTGCTTGGTGGGTGATGTCAAGGAGATGTGGGCTGGAGAGGACCACGGCCGAATGGTGCACCTGGGCCCCCTCTAAAGGGGACACCCACCACCCCGCTTCAGCTGACCACTGCCCGGTACAAATGTAGGCCCAGTACAGCCAGATCTCCCAGTTTTTCAAGAGAAGCCAGAAAGTGAGATTCATATGAAATCGCCTGAATGTTAAGCTTTGGTAACTAATTACATATGTCTGGGGGCTGCATCCCACCATGGGTCTGAGATTGCCCCCCATGACAGGTTCCCCTGGCCTCCTCAACACTCCTCCTGGCACTTGTAATTCCTTGTTCAATATCTGCCTCGGATGGGAGCCCCAGGAGGGCAGGCCCGGGCCCACCACGGTCACTGCTGTGGCCAAGCACTGCCCGCCCAGGGCCAGACACATCATAAAACTCGCTGACTTCACAAATGAAGGATGTCTGAACCCCAGCTCTGCCGGGGGAGGGTGGACTCCGCGCCCTGGTGGCCTCACAAAGGAGAGAGACCCGCTGTCAGGAGTTGTTTAAGAGGGGCCTGTCCTGTCACAGAAGACTGCTTACGTCATCAGTTCCCGGCCCCCTGGCTCCTCAGCCGGCTTTGGGGGCATTAAGACTGTGAGGGGGGCTGTGGAAATGTGCTCTACAAGCACCGTGCCAACAGCAGGCACGGGGGCGGGCGTGGGACGGAGTGGCACAGAGAGGATGTGGGTAAAATGTCACCCGGCCCAGTGCCTGGCATGGTCACTGCTCAAGGAACGCGAGCTGCTCTCAGGGTTTGGGGAGGAAGAACACCCTCATGTTTAAGAACCCAGGCACTGAACCCACTCTGGGCCCTGGGCAAGTCGCTTGACCTCCCTGGACCTCTGCTTCCTTATCTGTGAAGTGGGGATGGTAACAGTAACTCCCTCACTGGGCTTTTGCGAGGAAGAAATGCAAAGACGTGCAAGGTGCTGAGCAGGGTCTGACAGCCCCCATAAATGCTGGTTCTTGCAGCGGCATGCACACATTCCATACATGTTCACCGAGCGCCAAGTGCATACCAGATGCTGGCCTAGGAGCTAAGGACACAGTGGGGAACAATGAATACATAACTGTGTGTCAGATGGTGGAAGTGCCATAGGAAACCTGAAAGCAGAGAAAGGGGGGGCGGAATATGCTCAGGGCCAACTTGCAGGGTGGGGGGCTTGCAATTTTAGATAATGAGGACTCACTAACAAGGTGCCATGTGACTAAAGGCCTGTAGGAGGGGAGGGAATGAGCCATGAGGGGGTCAGAGGAAGTGTTCCAGCGAGAGGCACAGGCGGTGCAAAGGCCCTGAGGCTGGTTGCCCACCTAGCATACTCAGAAAACAGCAAATGTCTCTGTGCCTGGAGCAGAGGGAGCCATGGGGAGTTGAGGTCAGGGAGGTTGGCAGGGAGCCTGATCATGCCAGGCCCCTTGGGCCACTGTAAGGATCTCAGCTTCTGCCTAGAGTGGGCCGAGGGTCCTGAGAAGAGAGACATGATCAGATCCCTCTGGGACCTCACTGTGAACGGACCACAGGGAAGCAAGGGCGGTCCCAAGGGACACCCACAAGGCAGCTCCTGGACAGTCCAGGGGAGGCTGTGGAAGGGGAGAAGTGGCTGGAGTCTGCCCATTGGAGGTGGAGCTGACAGACTGGATGTGGAGTGGGAGGGAGAGGAGCGGGGCTGCTGACCTCGACACATGGGGCGATGGACTGTCCTGTAATGAGACAGGAAGATGCTGGGAGGCGGGGCAGGAAAACCAGGAGCCTGATGTTGGACATGGTAAGTTTCAGGGGTTTACAGACACCTGACTGGAGATGCTGAGTAAGCAGTTAGCTACCAGCCTCGAGTTGGGGAACAAATAAGTTTAGAGTCAGAAGAACCTGGATTCAGACCCCAGTCTGCCACCACCTGGCTGTATGACCTCATGTGAATATCTATACCTACCTGTGCCTCAGTTTCCTCATCCGTCAGGTGGGATAAGAACAGTATCTACAGTCTGGGGTGGGTGGAGAAGAGTGTGTTCATGCATGTAAAATGCTCGTTAGCACAGAGTCAGGGTTCAATAAACTCATTCAACTGACTAATCAGTATTGAACACCTATGATGCGCCAGCCCTGATCTACGCATATGAGATCAGCAAATGAGCAAAATGGACAGAGGCTCTGGTGCACGGACCTCACATCCTAACGGGAAATCTCAACACTAGCTGTTGTTACCTAAAACTGGGCATGAATTCTGGAGCCAGGGAAGCTGAGAGCAGGGCTTTACCAACCCAACCTGAACTGAATGGGAGAGTGCAAAGGCCCAGAAGGGTGAGCACAGACAGCAGACACGGTGGCATCGGGAGGTCACAGCCCACCAAGTCAGGCAAGCCTGTCTGGGCCACACAACTCATCCAGTCCTTAAAACTTTCACAGGACGTAGGATGATCCTTGTTCCCATTTTTCAGATGGGGAAACTGAGTCACAGGGGCAGTTAAGAACTTGGCTCAAGGTCATACTGCTGGCAAGTGGCAGTGCCAGGCCTTCTGACTCCAGAACCTGTGTTAACTCCTGCGTTTCGCTGCTTTCTCTATTTTGCATGCATGACACACCATTACGTTAAACCCACTGAGAGCCAGTCACCAAACACTGCGTTCCTCCTCATGGAGCTCAGATGTGGCCTCTGTATTTTTCAGCACAACCTCTCAGCTTCAAGCAGCCATTACCAACTAAGCTATCATCTGACTTGAAATCAATCTGCCAACCTTGGTTTGGCCAGTGGTCTGAGCCTGAGCTGTCCATCAGGAGTTTAGGGTAAGACTTTTCCAGATTGTGAGTCTCTGTCTTTTAACAGGGAAAGTTACACCATTCATATTTATTGTGATTACTGATGTGAAATTATTCCTGCCATAGAATTTTTTGTTTGTTTCGTTTCTTTTATTATGCTTTCTTATATTCCCCCCACTTCCCTGCTTATGCCCTATCTTTCAGTGGCCTGGAAGCTTTTCACCCTATTTTAATTCTTCTAGAAAGTACACTTACCTTTTTAACATAAGCTTAAACATATTTTCTATCAACATCTAGGGTGAATAAATATGCCCTTGTCCTCCCAAGGTGATGGCATGGAGAGCCTTGGACCCCTGGCTCAAACTTTCCCCAGAAGGAACCCAGGCTGCAGGACCCACCAGACCCCTAGTGTGTAAGTGGCAGTTCTGGTTCTCTTGGGGCCCATCAGTGTCCTGGCGTAAATGATTTTGCTAGGGGAGGCGTTTCAGTGGTTCCTGAGGCCTCTGCCAACTGCAGAACTGCTGTCCCCTTGCCGAGCTCCCTCCCTTACCTTCAGTCTCTGCACGATTTCCCTTATGTCTTCCACAGAGCCCTCCGCGGCCTGGAGGAAGATGTGGTCCCCTCGCCCATAGAAGATTTTGAGCGTTGAGGAGTCAGGGGTCCAGCCAATGACATCCCCGCAGTAGCAGTTGAACACCACCTCCTTGGTGCGTAGGTCCAGGAGCACCACAAACTCATTGGAAATTCCCAAAATGCAGTCTATTTCTACCCCCTGGGTGTAGTCCTGAGCTGCCACCCTCCAGGCGATGGCCCCGGCGCTGTGCTGCTCAGCGCCTGCCCGGGCTTTGGTCTTCTCCTTCTTCTTGGAGGTCAGGGAGATGAGGTTGAATTTGCCCGTGGAGTCAATGGGTGTGTTGGAGACACAGTTCTCAGCCAGGTCCTTGAGGTACTCCTGGCGGGTCCTGGTGGCCATGGTGTGGAACTTGTCGGACTTGTGTGCAGCATTCTCAGCGTTGATCACCTTGGCCAGCAAGAAGTCTCTGAAGACGTCAGACTTGCGGAACGTGGTTCCACTGGGGATGGGGGGGCCGAAAGGAGGAGCGTCTTTGGATCGGGTCACGGCCATACTGAGGAGGGAGAAATCATTTAGATGACAGAAAGAAAGGCACTTGGGATTCCCTCTAGAAAGAAAATATATGCTCAGAAAGAGGAGTTTCTTGTTTTTTTATTTTTTGTGTGTGAGGAAGATTGGCCCTCATCTGTTGCCACCTCATTTGTATGTGAGAGGCTGCCACAGCATGGCTTGATGAGCGCTGTGTAGGTCCGTGCCTGGGATCCGAACCCGTGAACCCCGGGCCACTGAAGCAGAGTGCACGGAACTTAACCACTACACCACCAGGCCGGCCCCTGGAGTCTCCTATTTAAGAACAGAAGTCTATATCTAATCAGGAGGTTGCTGGCTAACTAGACTGAAAACTTTAGGGGACATATACACATTTTTTACTTCCTATACAGCGGATATTAGAATCTCCACTGATATTCAAAGAACAGTTCTTCTAGCATCCTTCAACTACAGTTATTCTTGTTGTACATATACAGACTGTGAGGCAGATTAGACTCTAGTTTAGCAAAAATTCACAGCTTCCTCTCCCCCTTCACAGGCAGGCCCATCGAGCCTGGACCTGGTCATGTGACCTGACTTGGCCAACGGCTTTCAAGTGTGTGTGGGGCCTACTGGTCCCAGAAAAATGAGGGGCACCTGGAGCAGACCTGGACCCCACCTACGGCCTGGAGCCATGGCCAGCCAGACCCCACCTGGCCTGCCCGTCTTTTGTGAGCCAGAAAGAAATGCTCACATTTGTGAGCCACTGCACTTGGGGTGGTTTGTTAAGTGGCATTATTGTGGGAACACCTAACTGATATGGAACATTTATCTAATTTAGTTCTTTCACACACTTGTGCAACACTGTTTAATACACTAAATCATCTTCACAAAGGTTATTTTGAAAATTCATTGGAACAGGAAGTCAGAATGGGACCTTTTCTACTTCAGTTTTGACCGAGATTCCATTACGATAGAAATCAGACAACAACGGAGCGAGAATATAGAAAGGAAATGATCTAAAACCTTTTCCCCAAAACTCCTGAACCTCCTCAGCCACCACACAAACCAGAGAGAGGGAGGATCTTACCGGGAGGAAATCTTTGGAGAGAGCTGGGAAGTGACCCCATTATCTCTGTCCCCCTCTTCCCTAGGTAGGGGCCTCCTAGGTGACTCATAGTTGGGAGGAGGCTGGGTCCTTTCCTTCCTAGACCTAGAAGGTAGGCAGGGAGCCCAGAGAGCATGCAGCCAGCAGTCGCCACAGTCCCAGCGACACGTCCCTGCCTCCCGCTTCCTCTCTGAGCTCCAACCCTGGACAGGTCAGAAACCGGCAGTAAGCAGAGCTGGAGAGGAGAGAAGTGCACGGTGGAGAAGCACAGGAGAGGAAAGCAGGCTCCCATCCACTGAGGCTTCCAGGCGGAAGAAGCCCTGGCTGGGACGCGGGAGAAGACCTGCTAATAAGTCGAGTTTGGAGACTGGATGAACGTCTTGGATGTGACGTTCTAACGACCAAATTGAGTGGAGACTCAGGGCCCATAGAAATTTAGACGATTTCTAAAATAGAGCAAAAAGGCCACGGCATCTGCCAGAGTGATCACCCAGGGCCTGGGAAGATTACCTCCTGAAAGATGTTTAAAGGGGCTGCAGAGACTCCGTGAGTTCTGCTGTTTACACAACAACGATTAAAAACTCTAAGAGTTGGGGCCAGTCTGGTGGCATAGTGGTTAAGTTCACGTGCTCTGCTTTGGTGTCTCAGGGTTCGCAGATTTGGATCCTGGGCGCGGACCTAGGCACTGCTTATCAAAGCCATGCTGTGGCGGCATCCCATATAAGGTAGAGAAAGATGGGCACAGGTGTTAGCTCAGGGCCAGTCTTCCTCAGAGGGGAAAAAAAAAGGTAAGAGTGGTAAATGAGCGTTCATCCTCTATATAAACCTCCACTTGTGAGTATGGCTAGGAGAGGTTTCTACTATTTCTCTTCCTACCATAAAATAATTTTTTAGATAACAAGATTCCGATTAAAACATATTCCATGAAACCCTAGCATAACGTGAGGCTTGTTCAGGTTTTGACTCCCACCTCCCTCCCCCAACTCGACAAGGGGGTCGGAACAACGTCCCTGCACTGTTCGCCCGGCATGTCCAGGATGCCCTCTCCCTTGGGGCCTGGGGATGTAGCGGTTCCTGCCCTAAGCTTCTCATCTAGAAGGAGATGCACTAAACAAACAGGTGAACTTTTAAAGACAAAGAAAGTGAATGGGGTATGAGAGAACAACTCAACGACCTGATCTGGACGGGGGGAATCCAGGAGGGCCCCCTGAGGAGGTGACAAGGAAGCTGGTTGTGAGGCTGAGCAGGAGCCAGAGGAAGAGCTGAGGGGAGGGCGCTGCAGGCCACAGGCACGTGCAAGGCCTGCTGGGAAAGAGCGCGCACAGGAGGCCAGGGTCAAGGAGCCCAGAGAGCGAGGAGCAGGTGGCTGGTAAGGTCACCAGGGGCCAGGCCACCCCTCGATGGTGTTAGCACTTTCCATGCCGATCATGAGAGCAAGCAACCATCTAACCGTCTGGGCGCCGGGCCCCAGTCCAGTCTCTCCGTTCTCTGCCTGGCTCGGTGCCCAGAGGTGGGCCTCTACAGCCGGTGTCACCTTCATCTGGGTTCCAGCTGCGTTTGGCCAACAGGAAGCCCTGGCAGGGATGGGGAGGTGAGAGGAGAGCGGGCGGGGTCCTCTCTTCACTGCCTCCCTGCTGGGCTGGGACAGTGGCAATGGCTGTCCTTACTACTCACTCGCTCCTTCCCTCACACCCACAGCTCCCACTGGGTGGCCCTCTCCCAGAGCCATACCTCTCCCTAGCTTCCAGAAACTTCTCCCATCCCCCTCTGACCTCATTGAGTTGGGGGGGTGGGGCAACGGCTCCCTGCTGCTGCTGGTCCCGGAGGCCTCACTTTCCTGTATCGGTTCCCTGAACCTGGCCACGGCTCTGCTAGGCAGTTCACCAGCTCCCCTCAGGTAAAACCGTGGGGGAGGCACCTGCGTCTTGCTGGGTCCCTGATGGATGCAGGTGCGAGCAAAGAGTGACAACCAGGTTGACATCTGCAAAGATCCCCGTGGCTGCCCACGAAGAAAGGACTGGAAGGACCAGAGCATGTGCAGGAGACCATTGAGGGAGCTCCTGTGGACCCAGGCGGATCAGGCCAGTGTCTTGCTCTCCACCTCCACTGTCCACTGTGCGTGACCCTTCTCTACGTCCCAGGAGTGCCACGTGGGCAGGTGCCACCCTGGGCTTAGCTGGTGCCCCAGCTCAATATTAAGGTAATGATTCAAACCTGAATAGACAGGCCAAGAAGTAACAGATTGCTACCACGGTGCAGCAGCCATAGGTGTGACCGAAAAGGCATTCCCCAGAGAGGCTCTTCAAAGGTCACACACACCAGGCAGGTTTTCTTCCGCGGGAAACCCTGCGGGAGTGGCCTGGCCCCCAGGCAGGGGGATGGATGAGATGACCTCACCAGTCTCCCTACTCTAAGAAACAGCGTTTGGATTGTGCTTTACAGATGCGAATGGCTTTGCAACGTCTTCCTTCAGCACTTGGCTGCCTATAGTGACAGATTTTGGCTTTTCCCACAGTTTGATTCATGATTTTTAAGAATCATGAAACTGCGAGCTGCTGAGGCTTTCTAGGGCTTTCTGGACCATCAGAACAGCTGGTCCCTCACGTCCCAGCACGAGGGATGGGCTTTCTTCAGCCCACAGGCTGCAGGGAGGCTGGGGCCCTTCAGAAACAGCACACTTGAGACAAGGAAGGATGGCAACTTGTTACAAACCGGGAGACAGTGTCACCACCAGGTCACCTGGTCACTGTAGCTCAGTAAGTATTTCTAGAATACTCACAATTATTTATTCAACAGTTATTCTCTCAGTGCCTACAATGTTTGGGCAGGCATCCGTCTAGCCAGCAAAAGCGTCTTTGGGCAAGTACTGTGCCAGGGTAGATACCAGGGTGAACATGACATGGGGTTACCTTCAAGGGAGGCAAGAGCCACAAAACGTTTTTACAGTGACAAGTGCTGTGACAGAAACATGTTTGGGGACACAAGAGGGACAGTCCAGAGAGCAGCTGCCTGTGGCGAAGGAGGGGAGGGGAAGGCAGCGGGTGTGGGAAGGGGCAGCTTTGATTGTATGTGTAACATTTTCTTTCTTTAAAAATAAAGAAAAGAGAGAGAGCTGAAGCAAATGTGGCAAAATGTTAACGTCTGTTAAATTAAATCTGGTGGTAGGCACAGGGGTGTCTTGTTATATTATTTTTCTGTACTTTTCAGAATGTTTAGAATATTACATAAAAATATATTAAGTTAAGTTGCAAAAGAACAAGGAAGGTTTGTACATCAGAAAATAGAAATCATCCTGGAGACCATGCAAAGGCTGGCCTGGAAGGGTGGGAGGTCAGCTGCAGGCTCCTGGGATGGCCCGGGGGGAGCGTGGGAAGGGGAGGAGGGCCCACCCAGCTCAGCCCCCGCCTCTGATGCGCTATGAGAGGGGAGTGTGTGCACGCATGAACAATGCCATCTTCCCTCACCAGGGCCACCTCTCAGCTGCTGAGGAATGCTGGACATCCTCTGAGTGACCTCAGGCCTACAAAGAGCCCAGAGGTGCAGGCACTTACAGATGCTGTTGAATGTCCTGGAACAATCGGGTGGGGGGCAAGGGGATGGGGGGGCCTCAGGCCTGGGCCCGGGCACATGGAGGCCCTGCCACAGTGTCCTGGCTCCCAGCAGCCACCCGGGCAACATCCAGCACAGGGGTTCTTAACAGTAAGCACTGCACACTGGGATCCCTCGCCTCTCACACCGGCCAAGAGACTGGGAGATTCTGGCAATTCCACCGAGACTACCAGTGCACCTACGCACAGACCCTTTGATCCAGGAACTCCATTTTCAGGAATTTATCTATCCCAGCTGTATGCTTGGACGCGTGTGCAATGAGAATACAGACAAGGTTATTCACGGCAGGATGGACTATAACAGCGGGAGACAGGAACAACCCAAATGCCCATCGACAGAGGCTGGAGGAAGATCCTCGTGCAGCCATAAGGTGGGGTATCCGCAGTCACGAGGAATGGAAAAGCATTTAACGTACTGCTCTGGAAAGATCTCAAGGACCATTGAGTGAAAAAAATACAGGATGAGAACAGTGTGTGACATGCTACCATTTGTGTTGAGAAGCTAGAAAAGAAGCGCTTATAAGTATGTCTGTATGTGCGTAAAACTTCAGGACGTACAAGACTGTGCAGTTCTTCACGAGGGGGACTGGGTGGGTGGGGGTCAGAGGTGGGAGGGAGACTCTGATCTTATTAGTTTTTTGGTTTACGTTTGTACCTCCGCAGCCCATCCCCCAAAGGCTGCAGTGTTGCTCCAGGACAGGCGCTGCCCTCGGCCTGGCCTGGAGGAGGCGCGGGCTGGTTTTCAAGGACCACAGCTCTATCCTCTCCCCACACCTACAGGGCTTCCCACATGGCCTTTGGGGGCCGGCCACCCCTGGTGAGAACTGGTGCCCGGGGAGGGTGCCGAATGGGTCTGTGGCCTGTGCTGCTTGCTCCTCCGTGAACTAAACCCTCCGCTCATGCCCAGGGGGGCCCTGCTGCCCTGCCCCCATCCTTCCACCTCCCGACTCGCTTTGGGCCGTCACTCCCGTGCCTCTCAGTCCACGCGCCCGCTGCCCAGGCGTGGCTGGTGGTTTTGCTCTGGGATGGGCACCTGACCCCCACCCAGGTCAACGAGCCCCTGTGCTGGGGCTTCTTTTCCTGGGAGGGAAAGCTCTGTTTTTGCTGGGTTTGCAGCTGGGAGGATGTTAAGCTCAGAGCTGCCAGCAATGGAGCATCACAGAGGAAAGGGGAGCGGACCCAGCCTGGACCCAGCCTCTGTGGGAGCCGACACACACAACTGCCCCTTTGTCTTCAGCCAGATGGAGGCGGGTTCTGTCACTTGCAACCACAAGATTCCAGGCAAACACAAACCCCTGACGTTTTCCTCATCAGAAGGGGGGCAACATGCCCCTTCTGGTTGAGAATCACTCCCTCAGAAGGTGCGGGAATGTGGGGACAGACCCCCCTACTGAGCACACACAGGATACTTGGGGGCAGCACCCGGGCCGGCTGCCCGCTCACTGTCTCTCCTTCTGTGTGCCTTCTTCTGTGACTTCCTAGGGAGGGGGGCTGGGGGCACCCCTGGGTTGCTCCCTGGAGCCCGCGTGGAGGCGCGTACCTGTAGCAGACGTTGTCTGTGCAGGGGTTGTGGGCTCGGACGATGATGAAGACATGCTGAAAGTGGGAGCGGATGTTCTTGGGGGTGAAGGGCAGCGCCCCCGGCTCCTGGAAGATGATGGTCACGATGTCGTTGCCTATGTGCCGCTTCCTCAGTAGCTGGTCAACGGGACACGGAGGGGAGAGGACAGCATGAGGTCGGCTCTAGGGTCCCACCCGGACCGTGACAGCAGCCTCCTCACTGTCTCCCCGTTCCAAGCCCCCCACGGCCTGGCCCCCACATGCCACAGCCAGAGGGAGCCGTGGACACCTCGGTCAGGCCACGTCCTCCCACTAAGAGCCCTCCCGTGGCTCCATCTCACTCAGGGGAAAGCACAAAGTCCCCACCTGGCCCAGGGGGCCCCAGCTGATCTGCCCCTGTCACCTCTCCGCCATCTCCCTCCACACACCCCCTTGGTCACTCTGCTCCAGCCACATTAGCCTCCTCTGGGGCTCTGCACTGGCTGTTCCCTCTGTTTGGAACACTCTTCCCGCAGATTCCCCACATGGCTCCCTCCCTCCCCTCCTTCAGGTCTTGGGTGAAATGTCGCCTCCCACAGGAGCATTCGCTGTCTTATCCAAGATCTCACCCCCTCAACATCCCCATCTCTGCTTTCCTGGCCCCATTACTTGACGTTTATCGACACCTAGTGCTCAGCGGTTTTTTCCTCTTCCTTCGCTTCTTGTCTGACTCTTCCCACTAAGGTGTCAGCTCCGTGAGAACAGGGATTGTGCCTGTCTTGTTCGCTGCCCACTGCTGTATCCTCATTGCCTAGGGCAGTGACTCGTACATGGCAGGTGGTCAATAAATAGCCACTAGAGGAGACCAGGGGCTGGAGCCTTCGATTTGCTCAAGGCCGTGCTCACAGACGACAGCAGAGTCAGACTGGAGACCTTGGGCAAGCCAATCCCGGGCCGCTGCCCCTTCCGCAGACGCCTAAGTTGAAAAGGTCACAGCAGCTACGACTTCACACCGGCCTACAGGAGCCCCGTCCTCTTTCTCTGCTTGTCACAGTCTCTGTGGAAGACTGTTATTTTCTTTCTTTCCTGAGGAAGATTTGCCCTCATCTAACATCTGTACCAATCTTCCTCTATTTCGTACGTGGGTTGCAGCCACAGCTTGATTGTGGAGTGGTGTAGGTCTGCGCCCGGGGACTGAACCTGCAAACCTGGGCCCCCGAGACTCTGTTATTCTCACAGGCAGTGATGTGTTCATGGCATTTTACTTGTTTGCTGCAATCACACTGTTCTTATTTACACAAGCTCAGCCTTCATGGATCCCCAGTGGAAACACGAGGTCCACATACGGGGGTCACACGTGGCTCTGCCTGAGGCAGCCCACAGTGTGAGATCCAGACACACGAAGCAGCACAACGCACACTACTGAACGCTTAGTCCTTCGTGTGTGTTTGAAGCTGGATTAAATTAAATCGCTGGATGAGGTGCCCATTTCCCGGGGCGGCCCCGGACTAGGTACTTTACATCCCATCTTCAAGTCACAATCTCATTTATCTTCACAACAAGCCCCTGGGGCATTAACTCCTCCTACCCCTTCTGCTAATGAGAAACCTTAGGCTCACAGACGTTAAATGACTTGTCCTCCATCACACGCTCGCGGAGGAGAAGAGTCAGGATTCGAATCCACTTCTGCTTGACCCTACAACCCAAGCCTCCCGAACTCCCGGGACTAGAACTGCTCGCTTCCCGGGCCCCCGCTGTGCACCGTGCCTGCCTGGTGCTCTGGTTTCCTGCATGAGCACAGGGACCTTTCCCAGTGACCCCAAGACACGGGTGCCATCACTCCACGCGTCTTACAGAGGAGGCTCCGAGAAGGATCACACAGCCGGGAAGTGGCGAAAAAAGAACTGGACTCAGGTCTAACTCTGAGACCAGGGCTCTCCCAGCATGCTCGGAGGTTAACCTCATGAAATCACTGACATTTGGCCATCTTTGGCCTATAAAATCTACAATGTCACCTGCGCCAATGGAAAAAATATACACTTCCAAAACCATCAAAAGTCTGTAGGGTTTCTGGTCATTAGAAGCCAGGAAGAGCTGTCCCAGCCTGAGTCTGTGTGGTATGTCCAGGAGGGGCCTCATGGCAGCCCACCCACCACCGCTTCCTCCTTCTTCCGGCAGGCTTGTCCAGTCCCTTTGGGAAAGCCCCTTCCTGATCTCTGTCAACAATCCAAGTTGAGCTGACCCCACTCACCCTCTCTAAGGGTGGGCCTGTGCTTCAGGTTTGCCCAATCAGCCCCTTCCACCCCCGCCCAGGTCCAGGGACTGGCAAGTGAATGGTCCAATAAGATTCAGCCCTGAAACATTTCTGGGACACCTGGAAGGCACAGCTCTCTTTCCCCTGGGGTGGCTCACGCTGGTGGGATGTAAGCTGGGGGCTGTTAGGGGGCATCTTTGCTGCTACTTTGGAAAACCTGCGAATAAGGCCACTGTGAAGAAAAGCAGACATGAGAAATGGAAAGGATTCCTAACACTCTTTGAGCCCCTGGATCCAGCCATACCTAAAGCCAGCCCTCTCCCAGCACTTGAGTTATATAACCCAGTAAACTTCATTTTTTGCTTATGCCATTTTGGTTTGCATTTCTGTCACTTGTGGTCAAAATAATGTCGACTGATTCACCCTTTTTTTTCCATAAGACTCCTGAGGGCTCAAGAGACCCTTGAGAGCAGTAAGGGTAGCTAGAGGCAAGCAGCAGGGTGGCCAAGGAACAGCTAGAAAAAAAGTGACATCAAATGACACCTGACCGAGTCCCCAACCGCAGGTGACGTGACCATGGTGCAGAGGGTCCCCAGGGTCAAAGGCCTCCATCTGCCCACAGGATGGTGACAGGAGAGCCAATACCAGGCAGGCAGCCAGCTAATGGCATGGGGAGGGAGAGTGTCTTGGGTTTCAGTTGTGCATCAACTGGCAATCACCTGGGGCCCCGGCCCTGGGCCCCGCTGACCTGCTGCCTGTTGTTGGGGGTATACGGGAGCAGGGTGGAGACGTGGAACATGATCTCGTAGTCCTGGTACGTTGTGTAGAGAGAGTGGGTTCCCGTGGAGTCGGCTGAAACAGAAACACCAGTTAGCACCACGTTTCCCAAACCTCTGGGCTTCTGCCATATCCCACATGCCATCTGTGTTAGTTTTTAATTTGATGTTTTCACTTAACTCCACTCTTGAAAATTAAACAAATTTAGGTAAAAAGGAAATCTTACATTATACACCCACCAGACTGGTCAACATTTAAGTCTGAAAGTACCAAGGGTTGGTGAGGATGTGGAGTGACTGGAACCCTTTATGTGTCTGGTTGTGTGCGTAAATTGGTACAACCGCTTTGGAAAACTTTTTAGCAATAGCTGTTGAACCTAAAGATAGGCTGAACTGACGGCCCAGCACTTGCTCTCCTAGGATCAGAGCCCAGAGAAATCGTGCACACGTCCCTGGAATACAGGTACAAGTATCTTCAAACGTCAGTCAAAAGAACAGATAATCAAATCGGCACATTCACACTGTGGAAAAATACACAGTCATGAAAAGGAATGAGTCATGGCCACCACATGAGCAAATTCCACAAACAATGTTGAACAAAAGATGCCAGACACCAAAGGAGCACATACTGTATGATTCCACTGACATTACGTTCAAAAACAGGCCAACAAATTATATTATTTAGAGATGCATGTATAGGGAGCAAAACTATGAAGAAAAGAAGACGATAATCACAGAAGTCAGGATATTGGTCACCTCTAAAGGGAAGGGGATGTGACCAGGGAGAAGGACACCTGATTATTGGCTCCATGTTTCAGAGGGAAAACTGAGGCACAGAGAGGTAGTGACTTGCCCAAGGTCACAGTGGAGTCTGGACTGGAACTCAGGTTGTCTGAGTCCAGAGTGTTTTCTGAACAGTATTCAGTGCTGCTTCTTAAGGGGCTCACATTCCTCAGAGGAAACAGACCCAAATTCCTAATCTTTAGCCCTAAAGGCCCTGCAGGGTGGGTCCCCGCCTCCTTCCCCTACTTCATTCTCCAGGTTAATTCCCTGGACAACAGCCTTTAGACCTCAGGGCCTTTGCTCGTGCTGTTCCTTTCGGCTGGTATGTTTTTTCTGCTCTGTCTTTGCCTATTTGATTCCACCTGGTCCCTCTCAGGTCACAGGCCATGTTCTCAAGGAACCCTTCCCCACCCAACACGGGATCAGGCTCTCCACAGACGCTCATATCATCTTGAACCGCTCCTTCTTGCCCAGGGAGGAGGGCTAGGAGGTTTTGTGAAAACATGAGTGAGGTGACTCCAGGGGGTCACACTCGCCCTGGACGCCCACTCTTTGCCCCTACTGGGCATTCAGCTCCACCAGCTTGACTTAACTGGAGGGGCTGGAGAAACAGAAGTAAAACAGCCCGAGAGGCCCTGCTCTCGTGGGCTTACCTTCCAGGGGAGAAGCTGTGACAAGGGAGGGTGCTGACGGCACAGTTGGCCAGTGCCAGAGCCAGGTGACCTCCATGTGGCAGCGAGCCCAGGGTACCCTTGTCTGTTAGCTGGGGAGACTGGCCGGGAGCACTCTGCTCCTTGGGATCCTCTGAGAAAACCCGCTTCCCAGAGAAGCCACCAGGCAGCACTGGCGCCCATCCAAGCGCTAATTCTCTGTAAGGCGCTGTGCCGGGCGTCTGATCCTCACAGCGGCCCAGGGAAAGGGGCCAGATCACGGCCGTGATTCTGTGGAGGACGCTGGGACTCAGGAGCGGGCATCAGCCTGAGACGGGGGAGGTTAAGTCTCCCATCTCTCAACCCACCAGCCGGGAGAAAATATTCGCAAATCGTTTATCCGACAAGGGATTAATCTCTGTAATATATAAAGAACTCACACAACTGAGCAACAAAAAAACAAACAACCCAATCAAAAAATGGGCAGAGGATATGGACAGACATTTTTCCAAGGAAGAGATACAGATGGCCAATAGACACAAGAAAAGATGTTCAACATCACTAATCATCAGGGAAATGCAAATCAAAACTACACTAAGATATCCCCTGACACCCATTAGAATGGCTATAATCACAAAGACAAATAACAACAAATGCTGGAGAGGATGTGGAGAAACGGGAACCCTCATTCACTGATGGTGGGAATGCAAACTGGCGCAGCCTCTATGGAAAACAGTATGGAGATTCCTCAAAAAATTAAAAATAGAAATACCTTATGATCCAGCAATCCCACTCTTGGGCATCTACCCAATGGACATGAAATCAACCATCACAAGAGGCATATGCACCCCTATGTTCACTGCAGCATTATTCACTATAGCCAAGAAGTGGAAGCAACCCAAGTGTCCCTCGACTGATGATTGGTTAAAGAAGATGTGGTATATATATACAATGGAATACTACTCAGCCATAAGAAAAGACACAATTGTCCCATTTGCAACAACATGGATGGACCTGGAGGGTATTATGTTAAGTGAAATAAACCAGAGAGAGAAGGACAAACACTGCATGATTTCACTCATATTTGGAATATAAACGAACAAAAGGACAGAGAGAACTGGTTGGTGGTTACCAGGGGGATGTAGGGTGGGGGGGGTGGGTGCAGGGGTGAAGGGATGCATCCACATGGTGACGGACAAATACTAATGTACAATGAAAACCTCATAATGTTTTAAACTATTAAGACATCAATAAAAATAAAAATTAAAAAAACAAAAAAAAGTCCCCCATCCCCTTCTCTGGGTGTATTGCCCCCTTAGTGACGAAGGAAATGACGTCACCACAGAACCACGGTGCTAATGTGCACACTGCTGCGTGTGCGGGCGTGTCATGAGAGGCCGGCCGCCCCATCGGCACCCTGCGGGCAGACCTAGCGCCTGGCACAGAGCGAGGGCTCGGTATGTTAGGTTCCGCACTGTGCTTCTGAGGTTGGCACAATCATCACGCTCACTCTACAGATGAGGAAACTGAGGCACAGCCACCTGCCCAAGACCACGAAACCTGCAACCGGCACAATAAGATGCTCTTCCCTCCCACTGTCGCCTTCAAAGGAGGAGGTGACGGCGAGGACCACAGCCACAGGCACCTGCTCAACACTTGATTCATCTCTCCACGCCTGGCCTCCTCATCCGGGCCTCCATTTTCCAGATGAGGAAACTGAGGCTTGGTGGGGTAAGGCAAAGAGCGAGTGACCAAGCCAGGGCCCCACCTCCCGGCTTTCCAATTTGGCCTGAGTGGCTAACCCAATGCCAGCCACCCCCATGGTCAACGGCCAGTCCTCCCCCCAGGAGCTGTGACACAGCGTGACAGGAGTGCAGTGTCACCCATCCCCTAACACCACTTACCATGAAACGGTTCAAGCCTACACATCATATGTAAATATATTTAGGGATGTACAGGGGCTCGGCTCCGATGGGAGTGACAATTGGCGGAAGAAATGTCAACCATAAAAGACGTGCAGACGACACCATCTTATTGACAGAAAGCAGCAAGGACTCGAAACAACTTCTGATGAAAGTGACAGAAGAGCCGAAGCAGGACTGCATCTGAGCATCAAGAACACAAAAGTCACGACGACGGAAGAAACACAACTTTACCAGAGACAATGAAGACGCTGAGACTGTGAAAGAGTTTGCTGGGAAAGAGTCACCCTGAGCTAACATCTTCCTTTTCCCCCGGCCCCCTTTCCTCACCAAAGCCCCAGTACACAGTTGTGTATTCTAGTTGTAGATCCTTCTAGTTCTTCTACGTGAGCCACCCCACAGCACGGCTCCTGACAGACGAGTGGTGTGCTTCCGCGCCTGCCGATCCCGGGCTGCCGAGGCGGAGTGTGAAGAACTTTTAATCACTCAGCCATTAGGGCTGGCTCAAGATTTTGTTCACCTCAGTTCAGTCATCAGTTTAAATGGAGACTGCAGCCAAGGGATCAAGAGAAGACGGAGACTCGGAAGGGCAGCAATGAAAGAATGAGGAAAGTCATCAAGCGTAAGGAAGTGTCATTGGAGAGCAAGGCCAAAGTCATCCAGACCCTCACGTGCCCAATTACTATGAACGGATGTGCAGGCTGGACAGTGAAGAAGGATTAATGGGAAACAAGTTGATTGGTACGAAGTATGGTGTTGCAGGAGAGCTCCACGGACACCCTGGGCTGCCAGAAAGATGAAAAAGTGAGTCCCAGAGCAAATTCAGGCTCAACTGGAGGCAAAAATGATAAACTGAGGGTCCTACTTTGGGCACATCACGAGAAGGCAGGATTCCTTGGAGAAGACAATAATGCTGGGAAAGTAGAAGCAGCAGGAGAAGAGGAAGAGCAAATAGGAGGTGGATGGAGTCCATAAAGGAAGCCACGGGCATGTGTCTACAGGAGCTGCAGGGGCCGTCGAGGACGGGACACCGTGGACGTCACTCACGCACAGGGTCTGTGAGTCAGAGCCGACGTGACGGCACTTCACACACACGTCTGTGTGTACACGTACAGGGAACGCCATAACAAACGTGTCATTCCCGCCACCCGCCCGAAGATACCGACCGCCAACACCCTCACGTGAGCATCGCTTTCTAGCTAAGTCCACCCTCTCCGAGAGGTAGCCACTGCCCTGAACGTGGGGTCCACCATGGCCCTGTTTTTCTTCAGAGTTTTACTACACAGCAACACACCTCCAAACAGCATACTGCTGCGTGTGCTTTTCAAACAACCTTGTGTGAAAGGCCTCATTCAGTACCCGCTCTCCTGAGACCCGCCGTCCCTGCTCCACATCAAGTACGTGGCCCTCGTCCAGGCTGACGCCCGGGGCTCAGGTGTGCCGCTGTCACTGCCCTACGGCACTCTGCTGCGTGAACAAACCACAGCTCTGCCCGTGCACACCGGCCGCCTCCCAGGTGCCTGCGGTTACGAATACTCAGGCCATCTCCCAGCACGCACGTGCACGAGTTCTCAGAGGACGTCCCGGGGAGCACAACGCTGAGACGCAGAGGTGACTCTCCAAACTTTACTAGAATTCGCCATGCATACTGTTTTCCAAAGTGGCCGCACCATCTGCCCTCCCACCAGCGAGTCCGGGAGCCCCCACTGCCCTGCGTCCGCACCTCAGTACAACCAGGCCCTCTGACTTCTGCCCACGGGGTGGGCGGGCACGCGGTGGTGGCTCACCGTGATCTAATGGGCCCCCACGAGGCCACCATCGCCACTTACTCTTGACGTCCAGCTGGGCGGCGTACTTGGTGAAACCCTTCAGATAGACCTTCTCGCCGATGAGGGAGAGGAACTCCTCGAAGGCGGGCCCGGCCTCCTCGTTGTTGTACATCTCCTCCTCCGAGCTCTGGCCGGCCCTGCAGTACAGGACGCCCACCTTGTGCTTGCGGCAGAGCTGCGGGGCGAGAGCGGCTTTATGGAGGCGGGCCCGGCAGACACGTCAGAGGGAACGGGACAAAGGGGGCTCTCTCGGGGTCACAGAAATTCAGTGCCACAGCCGGAGAGGAAGCAAAGGCCGTGAGGGCACATCCCGGTTGTCCCTCTCCCTCCGTGCCGTTCCAGAGAGCACGACAAGGCGCCTAGGCCGCCCACTCTCACTCTCTCTACAGAAGGCGATGCCACTGTCTCGAGGGAAAGAGACCGTTGCCTTGGCCGGCTTCCCACAGTAGGTGGACTGGAACAGCTAAGATTCCGCAAGAGGAAATTCCGGAGGGCTCAAGGCTCAGTGCAGTCAATACTATTTTTCAGGGGGTGGGCTCCCAACAACCACGTTTGATTCCCCTGGTCACTGGTGGCCTGACCATGGACAGACCCCTAGCCTAATCGTGGCCCAGTCCGAGGCTCTCCTGGGAACAGGAGGCACCTAGCTGGGGTCTGCACGCGGCTGTGATTCTCACAGCAACTCTGGCGGCTGCGGGAGGCCACAGGGAGCTGGTCTGCAGAGAAGGGAGGGAAACCGCACACACACAGGAGCCTGGCAGCTGTCCCACCCCAGACTCTTTCCCTCCTGACACCCCACCACATTCCTGTTCTTGGGACCCCCAGAATTTGATAAGAGATCCCTCCTTTCACTGAAACCGGCTTAAGTGGGCTTCTGTTCTTTGCAAAAAAAAGTGACCAAGACAGAAGGAGGTACGAGGGGCCGCGGGCTGCCGCCCCGTGCCCACCCGCGGCCCGGCTCACCCCTTGCTCGTCGAGCTTCAGCAGCTGCTCTGTCACCTTGGGCGTGTTGAGAGCCAGCCGCAGGCAGTGCATGTTGAGCTCGGGGATGACGTACTCCAGGGCGTCCCGCAGGGGCAGGCCCCGCCCCGTCCCGTGCTTCGTGGCGGTGGGCGTGGCGTCCTCCAGGATGGAGCCCCGAAGGGTGATGAGCTGCAAGGGATGGAAGAAGGTTAGGGGGCTCTCGGGACCCAGGAAGGTATGAGAGCATAGGAGGGGGTCCTGTTCTCAAAGTGACATGTGTGAGGGTCAGCAGCTTGGGCTCCAGGGCCAGAAAGCCCCGGGTCTGGACCAGGACTTAAACTTGCTGCCTCCTGCTGTGTGATCCTGACCGAGTGACTGCCTATCTCTGAGCCTCAGCTTCCTCTCTCGTGAGATGGGTGCAGTGATGGTATCGCAACTCTGAACGGGTGTCGGGAGGACTAAACGTGACAATGGCTGGAATATACCTTCATTTGTTCCAACAAATATTGACCGAGGGCCTCTGAGTGCCAGCCCTATTCTAGGTAAGTGGACAAAACAAAGACCCCTGTCCTTGTGGAGATCTTCAGTCAAGCCAATCACGGCCATCTTAGTCCCCTTCCCCAGATGTTGCTTTCCGAGTTTTTCCTATAGCTGGTCACCTGATTAGTTCCAGGTAATGAGATGTTAGGGGAATTCAGCTTGGGGAGGATTTCTGGGGCAGATTTTCCTCCCTGATGAAATGTAAGTCCCTTTCCACCTGTCCATTTCTTCTTGCTAAGGACACTTGTGTGAGGTAAGATGTTTGGAGCTGTTGCAGCCATCTTGCGATCACGAGGAAAGAAACAACAAAAGTCACAGGGAACTGAATCCTTACAGCTGCCTACCTGCAGACTTCTCATTAATTAAAATACCCGCCCCCATTTGTTTTAGTTATGGTTAATCAGGTTTTCTGTTACTTTGCAGGTAAAACTATTTCTAACTGATACATCTTAATAACAAGTCACATTTATGAAAGTATAGTTCACTGCACTGTATTCCAGGTACAATGGTAGTTATCTCATTACATGTATAGGTCTGTTCAGGGGGGAATTTATTATCTCCATTTTACAGATAAGAAAACTGAAGCTCCAAGAGGTTGGTGCCTCACCCAAGGTCACCCCAGCTAAGTGGCTGAACCAGGATGCTAACCCAGGTCTGACTTCTCCAAAGCTCATGATTGTTTTGATTTTTTTTTTTTTTACTGTGAAATATAATCCACATACAGAAAAGTACACACACGTATAAGTACAGCTGAAGGAATTACCACAGAGAGAACACCTAGGTTATCACGACTCAGAGCAAGAAATACATTTCCAGCTCCCATGAGCCCTTTTGTGTCCCTTCCTCCTCCCCAAAGGCAACCCTTCCCTGAATTCTAACACCATAATTCATTTCTGAGCTTCGGGCAGTTTGATTCTTTTATATCCGGCTTCTTTCTCTTAATGCTACCGATATGAGATTGGACCATGTTGGTCCAAGAGGCTGACGTTTCTACCACAATGGATTGAGAATCCACTCTACTGCTGCTGAGCACGGAAACTGCTTCCGGTGCCTGACAACGGTGAACACTGCTGTTGGGAACATTCAAGAAGCACCTCGGTGCACAGGAACACATTTCCTTTTGGGTTTACACCTAAGAGAGAAACTGCTGAGTCACCGGGCATATTAATCTTCACTTTCACTGAACTGCCAGTTTCCAAGCGGTTGTCCCCATTTCCATCCCGCAGGCCCGTCTCAGAGCCCCTGGTGCTTCCCGTCGTCTCTGACACCAGCTCAAGTTTCTACGGACAATGTGCTGCTGGCCACTGGGTTCCACATGCCCCAGGTGGGGCAGCCCCACCACACCAGGATGGCGCCCAGGGGGTGAAAAATCCTTCCCCGAGGGGATTACTACAAGCACCCAAAATACACCTGGGGAGGATCAGTGTTAACCGGAAAAACATCCTCACCCTAAGTCAACAGACACAGGAGGCGGCAAAAATAACGTGTCATGACATCGCCTCTGAGCACACAGCCCACCCTCGCCAAACAGGAGCTGGGCTAGAGGCAGGTGTGGAAGGAAGGGAATGATCTCACGGTTGGGAGTTCCCAGTTCTGGCGCCAGTAATTATTAAACAAACAAATCTCTCCTATCACAAGCAGGGGAGTCTTGAAACAGATCGAGGAAAGCAATGATGTGGGATGCTCTGCCCTGCCAATCTGGGTGGGTTTGTGGGTTTCAGTTACTGCGCGGACGGCCTTGTATCCTGCTGACATTGCCCCACAGCGCCCTCTGCTGGGGCCAAGGGGCAGCGTGCACCAGAAATCCCCATTCATTCACGCGGGAGACAAGCGGCCTGCCGCCGCTCTGACGACGACGTAACTGAAAGCTACTCCTTGAAAAGCTCCCAGCTTTTCCTTCTCTGCTGGGGATAAGAAGTAGGGCACTGGCAGGTTGCAATGAGTGGCCACCTCTACTCTCCACCTGGTCCTGTCCACCATCATGTCCTACCCAGATGGTGACAGCAGCCTCCTCCTGGTCTCCCTACTTCTGTCCCTGCTGCCACCCCACCCGTCTGTCCTTCCCGCAGCAGCTCGAGTCAGATCATGCATCTCCTCCACGCAGAACCCGCTAAGGGCTTCCCATCTCTCTCCGAATAAAATCTATGCTCACTGCTCAGCCGGCAAGGCCGGGCGTGATCTGACCCTCGGTGACACGGGCGTCATCTCATTGAGGACAGGCGAGTGAGGTGCGAAGGGCCCCAGAGCCGCGTGAGTGAGGAGGTTCCCAGCTGCACAGGCCGTTCTCCACCGGCTCCCGACTCAGGCGCTTCCCTGCCTTTCCCTGTGCCGGGCAGTGGGAGCACCCTTCAAGAACGCCTCCTGGGTGGTCACACGGGAGTCGGTGTGCCTGGGTCCAAATCCCGGTTCTACCTGTTCCCTAGCTGTGCAACCCTGGGCACTTCTCTGTGCTGTTTCCTCATCTACAAAATGGAGATAACACCGCCTACCTCAAAGGGTTCTAAGGATTTGATAAGATAATCCACGGATGGTGCTTAGCGCTACAGCTGGCACACAGAGAGTGCTCAACGCGTGTTAGCCACTATTATGTGGACACTTGTCAAACGGATTTCTACTAAGCCACAGGCATAGTTAAGAATTAAAAAAAATTTTAACCATAAATAGGAAGCTAGAGATTGCTTTTCTCTCTATTTAACAGTAAGCTTTGGAGATTATTCACACACTCACACACACACACACACACACACACACACAGAGGCACCCACAGAACACAAATTAGGTCCCACTCGCACTATTACACTTGCTTTTTCCACTTAATACGAGACTCTCCCTTTTCTACTTTGCACACATGCACTTAAGTTCATAACAATGAGTGACTGCTACTTTTTTAAATAAAAGAAAATAAAAATCCAAACCTCTAACCCTAACAAAATTATGGCCCATCCAAAACTCAAGTTTGAGGGGCTAAATGGAACTTATTGGGCTAGTTGGGGCTCCTTGTGTCCTGGGAGCAACAGTGCCAGCAGGGGCTCGGGACAGGGCAGCTCTGGCCTGGGGCTCGTCCTGTCCAGGCTCAGGGGTGGGCTGGGGCTGGCATTCAGGCGTGTGGTGCCGAAGCCCAGCTCCCAGTCTGTTCCTGCCCTGGCGGGAAGCTTGGCGCTGCCAAGGCTCACATCCCATCTGCTGGGAGATGTGGGCCCACCCGAGTGTCGGCTTGGCGGCCGGGGGCGGCCATCTGGGGCGGGCCAGCCGGCTGGCTTGGAAAGCAGCCTGGGCCCCTCGCTCCGGCCTCCACGCCCCACGTTTACAGGAGCCGGGGATGTGTGTGTGGACAGGAGAAGGACAGAACCCTGTCCGTGAACTCAACCCTTGCTCCCCAGGATAACCTCTGACCTCGTGGGAGTGAGTGGCGGCCACGACAGCAGTGTCATCACAGTGACATCTGGTGCTCAGAGCACTCACTGCCCTGCCGGTCCAAGAGAACCTCCCGCCGCTCCAAGGCAGGGAACAGCACAAAGTCTACTTTACAGATGAAGACACTGAGGTGCCCTGAGGTAAAGCCTTCTCCCCAAGGTCACGTGGCTGGTGGGTGGACCGAACCCAGCGCTGTCTGTTCCCAGAGCCAGAATTCAGACTTGACCCGATAGGCAGTGTGGTTAAGAGCGTGGGCTCAGGGTCCACGCAGCCTGGGCCACATCCAGCTCTGCCACGGGGGGATCCCGGGCCTCAACGTCCTCGTCTGTAGGATGGGGATAATCATGGGACACACCACGGACTGAGCGGATTCGGAGGGTCAGTGTGTATAGGACACCTAGGACAGTGCCTGGCTACGATTGTGATTACTACGGCTACTCCTTTTGGGCTGTGTGACCCTCTGCTCTGCCACCGTGAAAGGAAGGGCCTCAAGAAGGAGGCACTGCGCCTCCCTCCACCTCCAGATGATGAGGTCCTCGGGCCTGAGTGCCCAGGGGGGCAGCTCTGCAAGGGGCTGGGCCCAGGCTGAGTCTGCACGTGGCCTGTGGGCCTGTGAGGGCAGAGGTGGCCGCCTGTGGCTGTGAACCTCATGGTGGGCCATGATTCACAGGACTCACTGGAACGTGACAAGGGGACAGTAGATGGAGAGCCCTCCTGACAGCTAACTTGACTGGGCTCTCCCCAAGTGCCAGGCTGTATATGCACAATCTCATGGAGCCCACACCACGGTCCCGTGAGACTGCGATTCCCAAGGGGAAACAGGCTCTAGGAGACGAAGCCACATGCCTAAGGTTTCACGGCTGCTGAGCGGCTGAACTAGGACCCACACTCGGTCTCCCATAAGCCAGCCATGGTGCTGCCTCAGGACCTTTGCACTGGCTGGAACGCTCTTCCAGACGTCCACAGGGCTCCTCCTCTCGTCTCCTTCAGGTCCTTCACCCAAATGTTCTATAATCTTCCAGTGACACCTCCCTTGAGCATCCTGTCTAAAAGTCTCACCACCCCTCACACTTCTCTTCCTTGCTCTCCTTTCCACCTCGCCATCGAGCCACCCTGGAGAATTCACTCAGCTATCTGTACTGCCCCCAGGAGAACACAGGCCCATGAGCACCTTTGTGGCCTTGTTCACGGCTGCTCCCTCAGCGCCCGGCACAGGGCTGCAGGCGGTGGTGCTGAGTGAACATCTGTGGAATGGATGAGTCCCACGCTGGGCCCCTGAGTCTCGAGGGCCCCGTGCCCAGCCGGGGTGGACCGGAGGCTAGTTCTGGGAGCTGGGGTGGGATGTAGACGGAAGACGGAAGCAGGCACCGGCGAGGGATGGCACCAGGCAGCTTCAAACCCACTGAAGCGGAACCACAGCAGGACTATCACACCCTGACCCAGCTCCTCCCCACCAGTCGCCCAACTCTCGGCACGAGCAGTGCAGTCTGGTGTTTTAAAAATTCATTCTACACGTTCTATTTTCATTTGGAAACCCAACAACACAAAGAGGCTGGCACGGAGATGAGTTCATAACCTATGACCGGGTCTGGGCCGAGTCAGGGGAATCCCAGAGGCAGCGAGCGGTGGCCAAGCGCGGGCCGACACTGCATCCTGTCACCTACAGGAGGGCAAGTCCCTTGCCCTCTCCGCAGCAGTTTCGTCATCTGTAAATGAGGCTCATGGTGCTCTCATCACAGACCGTCATGACACTGAAGTGAGTGAACACACATAGGGAGGAGAAAACGCCCGACACCCAGTGTCAAGGAGATCTGCACTGTAACAGCAATTGTAATAAATACAATTTACTCGTATATGATTGTTGTCATTTGGCCCAGCAGCTCCCCTGTCATACACAACAGTCTGAAGCAGTGTGAGTTGTCACCTCACATTCTGCTCTGGTGCTCATGTGTCTAGAAAGGTGGGGGGGGGGGGGGGGAGATGGGCCGGTGACCACCTGCAGTCTGGGGACAAGGTTTTGGGGCTGCCTTCCCTCAGCTGCCACAGAGCCTCTGTGCCAACCCAGTCCCCACAGCAGGAAGGTCTTCGTGAGGGGAGGGGTCTAGGGCCTCGTGCGGCATCTGTCAGTCTGGGTGAGGTCCAGGCCCGGTGGGCCCCACCCCCAGAGGCCCTGGCAGCAGCACCCTGCTGGGTCCCCATGTCTGGGCAAAGGCCAGGTCCGAGGGGGATGGGGCAATGCAGGGTTGAGGCAGACCCATTTTGGGGGGCCTGCCCAGCTGATGATTGCCCCTTTTCTGGAAAGGTCTTCCTTACTTGGGTCTTTTGGAAGTCTCCATCATTTTTGCTGGCCTAGCTCCCCTTTTGGCCCAAGGAACTGCCCCGCTGCCTCCTCCAGGTGGCTCGGATGGAACTGTCAGTCACAAGGCCCTGCCTGTCCCTGGACCCAGGGTGGAGCACATGTCCTAGATCTGGCCAGTTTCCTCTATCACCCCTGATGACAGTGACTGGCCCAGGGAGTGGGCTTGTGATCCAAGCGGAGCCAGTCAGAGTGCCTCCCGGAGATTCAGCAATAAGAGTCTCTTCCCCATGGAGGAGAAGGTAGAAAGATGGAGAAAATTTGAGAAGCCAGTCTCCACTTTCCTATGATGTGGAGAGAGCTTGCTGGTGGCAGAAAAAAATGACAGTCACAATGCAAAAAAGCAGCAGAGCCTAGAGGAGCAGGGAGATAAGGAGGCAGAGTTCTGGTGACATCATTTGAGCACCTAGGTTCAGCTATGCCTGAAGCTAGCCCTACCCCTGGATTTGCAGTTACATGAACCAATGAATTCTACTCTGGCTTAGACCAGTTAGAAGCAGATTTCTGTCAGTTACAACTTAGAGCCCTGATCAAGCAGGGTGCCTTCAACAAGGCTTGTTCCCTAGCCAGAGCTGACATTTAATCCAGGAGAAGAGATCTGACAAGGCAGGACAATGAGATTCTCCACTCAGGATGGAAAGGGACACGCTGGGAGTGTTTTGACTGATGAGCATCAACAGCAGTGCCCGCGACTGGGATTCCCCAGTTCCTGCCCCGCCTGAGGCTTGTTGCCTTCATTCTTCTTTCCATTCTGCAGGACACCTCGGGATCCCAAAAGAATCCCCTATACTTCCCCCTTATTTCCTACGCTAACAGCAGCGAATCTCTCGCATGTGTGAGAACCCTGGGCTCTGCAGTCTGACACGCTGGATTCTAATTCTGGCCACTTACTCGCTGATCCCATATAAGTGGTTTAATTCCTCCAAGTCTTAGTTTTTCCTTCTGTAAAATGGGGCGACAACAGGACTGCTTTCACGAGGTTGTTGCAAGGATTACAGGAGGGGAAGCAGGGGAAGCACCTGCTCACGGATGTGCGTGGTTATTGTTTCAGTAACAATAGTGACGGTGACGGGGCCTACCTCGCGAGTCCGGAAGATGATCCTGTACTGGTACTGAGGCCCGTGGTCCTTGTGGTCCTCCAGCTTCTCCCGCTTGATGCTCACGGCCACTGGCCCCAGCTTCTCGTCCACGCCAAAGTAATTGGCGTGCTCTGAGAGGGAAGAGCAGGCGAGCACGGTCAGCTCTCTGGGCAGGAGGGGTGGCGACCCATGGCAGCCCTGCTGAGGGGACAGCTGGGGCAGGCTCTTGTGCAGCCCGCGGGATCCTGGTCACACACACCTCAAGCCTGGTCACGGCCACACTCAATGGAGAGACTGGAAGAGGTAAAGCCCACCTTACTCCACCGCCTCTGGGCGTGTGATACCCCCAGCCTCTCTGAGATTACCTCGTCTTGGCAAATGGTCCCCTCTGCTTAGTTGCCCATTAGCCGTGTGAAGTGGGGGAAGATTCTAGTCTCGAGGCCTCCTGCCTGGCCGAAATCCGGGCTCTGCCACTTGTCAGATGTACGGCCCAGGCCGAGTCACTCGATAGCATTCTCATTAGTGAAATGGGATCAGTAAGGGCGGACCCACCTCTCGGCACAGCTGTGAGGATTGAGTGAGTTAACAAGTATGGAGCACTGAGCATGGAGCCGGGCACATGGGAAGCAACATGAGAAGTGTTGGCCAGTCCCATCCCCAGGGCATGTTTGTCACAGAAAAGGGACCACAGTTCAAGTCCCTAAGCATCACTTTATCTGACCATGCCTCTACAGACCCAGGAGACTTAACACTGCTCTTCTGGTCCTCGTGGTGACAGAGTTGCTAACAAGTCATGGAGGAAGCCTCCTGGTCTCTCCGCTAAATGACAGCTGTCTCCCCTTTTTTCTAAAACACGCTGATGTCTTATAACCCTTCCAGGCAAACGGTTCTTCCTGACGTATAACACAAGTGTCCCCTGCTTGTGGGGGATACCCGCCAGCAGTCTGTCTTCTTCAAGTCCGCGACCCAGCATCTACCCACTGCCAGAAACTCCTTCCCAGCCCAGCGCTCTGGACATTTAACTGAGGGTTCCTGGTCTCGTGAGACGCTCTTGGAAATCAAAGGCTCATCTAAGGCCCAAATGTGTGATAATTAATGGCCCCAATCAGAAGAGCACCTGCAGTGGGTTAAATAACCTCCCCAGCTGGCAGGAGAACAGAAAAGAGACTGTGCTGCACAGATACCAGTTTCTTCCCGAAGCAGTAACAGGGTTTCTTCCCCACCCACACACACCCCGTACCTCGCAGTCCTGACGTACGGGAGGCACTCAACAAACACTGACCAACAATGAATTTATGTATGAACTTCCAGGGCTACAGGGAAACTGTTTTCTGAAAGGAAAGGGCTTTTTTTTAAAGCTCCATGAGGAGGACTTACATGTGTCTTATGAAGAACTAAGTGCTTTAACATACAATCTTATTTGATCCACATCACAGTCCTTTCAAGTAGGTCTTTCTAGGTGTGAGCTAAAAAGAAAGTGTTCTTGACTGGTTAGGCACAAAATTAACACATATAAAATGTAAAATCAGGTTTGGATTGGATTAGTCAGATCTTCTACCTCATTTTTTGGCTACTAGATTCGTCAATTTCAAAGAGTGAGCCTATCAATTTCTCCCACTGGTGCAGATTTGCTCTCTTCTCCCAGCATCAGTTTTTTACTTATAAACCCTGACCCAGGTTGCCAGGTACACCAAGGTTCACAATCATTTGAGTTTCTTGGTGAATTTTAAAAAACCAACATGAAACGGGCCTTTTAGTTCCTCAAACAAGTGCTTCTAAACCTTGAAATCTAGTTCGCGTGATGGTGACGCTCCTCACTGCTGTCCCTTGGGTAGCACCTGATGGGACCTTCTCTTTCCATCCCCTTCTTTTCAGTCTGTGTCGCTTGAGTTTGGGGCATGTGATGCTGCGACAATCATCTCCATTCCTCACACGAGGACACAGAGTCTGAGAGGTGAAACATGTCACAGACCTAATAAGCTTTGGAGTAGACGTCCAAGCCCAAGGGGTCTGACTCCCATGCTGGCGCTCCAGGGACTGCACCTGAGCCCTGTGGGATGACCTGGCTGACATTCATTAGGACACAGCTTTAAAAAAATTTTAAGCTAGTTGATGTGGAATACTAGCTGCCTATCCATCATCTATTCTTTTGTTCTTCCTTTTTAAGAAAAACCGTCTGTTCATGGTGGAGGAAAAGAGAGGTGCTGTTTCTAGCTAAAAACCTGCTTTTCCCAGCCTGCCTTGTAGATGGGAATGGCCAATGAGCAGAAGAGTTGGACGGGGCTTCTGAGAAAGCTCTTTAAAGGGGGCTGACTTGACAGGAGGTCTGCCTTTTTGCCCTTACTCTTTCCTCTCTTTCTTTGCCTGGAAACACAGTGAGATGGCTGGAGGTCTAGCAGCCATCTTGGACCAGGAGACCACCCTGAGGGCTGGAGGTCATGCACTAAGGCTGGCTTCCCACTGATGCTGAGGAGTAACCGCACCGGCCCTCAGCTGCTGACTTCCAGACTTCCTCATATGAGAGAAACACATTTCGATGCTGTTTAAGCCTGTTACTGACAGTTATAAGCAATTTCGAACCGATACAGCTGCCAGCATTTAAAAATTAGGAGAACTTACATCAAAAAATCTGAATTTCAGGAAAATCGTGAAAAATCGCAAAGGCTGGCAGGACTGGGTTTGTTTGCGTTTCCTGCGTGACGACAGTGACCCGGGGCTGAGCAGGAGCTGCCGTGCGCTCAGGCCCTGCGGGGCAGCTTCCCTTCTGCACAGTTCCTGCCCAGCCCTTGTGGCTGCCTGGTTTGTGGTCTCTGCACTCTGCTGTGCTGCCTCCTGGGGTTGTCCCACCAGCACCACTGAACCTAGCGATGTACGAAGCCCATCTCTCCCTGGTGTTAACACCTTCCAGATACCAACAGCTCCACCTTCAAAGGGGATGCAGAAGCTGCCTGCTTCTTCCCCACTCCTGGGCTCCCACGCTATCCGTCATCACCATCCTATCACCATCCTGTCCATCATCACCTCCGGCCTGGATTGTCAGTGCAGCCTCCTCCCTGGTCTCCCTGCTCCCCTGCCCCCACAGTCTGTTCCCCAGAGGGAGTCAGACCAGGGCCCTCTCCTGTCCAGAACCCTCCTGTGGCTTCACCTCACTCAGGGTAAAAGTGAGCGCCCTCACCACGGCCCACAAAGTCCCGCACCATCCACCCCGTCGCCTCTCTGCCTCGACTCCCTCCAGTATCCTCAGTGACTCTGTCCCAGCAACGCTGGCCTCCTTCCTGTTCCTTCAGTGTTCCAGGACTATGGTACTTGCTGTTCCCCAATCTCCACATGGCTCCCTCCTCACCTCCACATGGCCCCTACCTAAGGGACCCCTGACTACTCACTCCCACCCTGACACCGTCCCCCTCTTCCCTGCTTTCCTCTCCTCCACACACTCCTTACCCTCCAACACCTTATATGTTACACATTTATCTGGTTTTACTGGTTGTCTTCCTTCACTAAAACATTAAGTGCTAAGAGAACAAGATTTTTGCTTTAAGCTGGTCACTACTGTATCCCCTGGCTCTAGAAAGTGTCTGGCACACAGCTGAACCGAGCACATATTTGCTAAATATAAATAAATGCGTATCTACGGTCTCATGGAGCTCACGGTTCTGGAGTGGAGCCCCGGGTCAGGCGGCTGGTTCACGGCCCCTCTCCGAGGTGGGATTCCCTTCCTGCCGTGCTGAGCACAGGGTCTGGCACACAGTGAACGGACGCACTGGCGGAGTCCCCGAGACAAGCCGCCCCCTCCCACTCCCGGGCCCCCGCCGTCACCTTTGCCCACGAAGTAGTCCTGGTAGTAGCGGGCGCCCAGGTCCACGTGCTCGATGCTGTACTGCCGCGGGCGGCTCTGCGTCCTCTGCTGCTCCTTGGGCACCTCGAGCACCGAGATGCTGGCGTTGGTGCGGTAGGCGCTCAGCACAGGGTCGGCCGCGCGGCCCTCGGCGCCGCCCCCGCCGCCCGGGGAGCCCGCGGCCCCCCGGGAGAAGCTCACGTCGCGCTCGCGCTCGCCCCCGATCTCGTTGCGAAAGTGCGGGCAGCTGAGCAGGAGCTCGTTGCTGGTGTCGTCGCCCAGGTCCTGCTCCAGGTTCTCCTTGCAGTTCAGGTCCTCGGTGCTGGCGAAGGCGGGCTCCAGGCCACCCAGGCTGTGCGCGCGCGCCGCCCCGAGCGCCGCGGTGGCCGAGGCGGCGGAGGCCCCGGTGGTGGTGTTGCGCCGCTGCGCCGTGGACGCCCGGTTGGCGGCCGCCTCGTGCAGGTCGAACAGCATGCTCTGCACGTCGAAGTGCGCGAAGCTCTTCTGGCAGACCCACGGCCGGCCGGCCTCCGGGGGGCCCCGGGCCTCCTCCGCCTCCCCCGGGGCGCGGGCCGCCTCGGCCTCGGCGCGGCCGCTCCTCAGCTTGCGGAAGATGCACGAGTCCATCGCGTCCCCGCCGCCCGGGCCCCGCGTGGGCTTCTTGCGGGCCTTCTCCTTCAGCGGCTGCAGCGAGAGCAGGCTCTCCTTGCTCGGCTGCCCGTTGCGGGGGTCCCCCTTGGCGCCGCTGCCGCCCCCCGGGAGGTGTGCGCCCCGATCGAGCTCGGGGAGGCGCGGGGCGCCCCGGGCCTCGGGCTGCTCGCTGCGGAACTCGTTGAGGATGTCAAAGAAGCTCTGCTCGGGCACGCCCTGCACGTCGATGGAGGACGTGCTCCCGTACTCGCGGAAGAGGGGCAGAGCCCCTGCGTGCCGGGCCCCCCGGGGCTCCCCCGCCTCCTCGACGTCACACTCACTGAGCGTGATCTCGCTGCTGCTGCGGTGCCGCAGCGGGAGGAAGGCCCTGCCCGGGGACCGAGGCCACCCGTCCTGGAATTCCACATCTTTGGACCTCCTCCTGGAGAGCCGGTGGAAGGCTTTGGACCCCGAGGAAGCCGGGGTGCTGACAGAGGGCTGTCCGTTCTGTATGCTCCTCATGGGACGGGCCACCTTTGTGGCCTTGGTGCCATCTGTGTCCTGCAAAGGGCTTGGGTTGTTCTGCTCTCTCAGGGCCTCCCGCTTGGGTGGCCAGTCGGCCACTCTGGCGCGCACGCCCATCTTGGGCACTGCAGGGGTGGTGGGGCTGGGGCGGGAGGTGGCGCTGGCTGGGCTCTCAACAGGCTGGGGCATGCTGCCGTTCTGGACCCAGAATCCCATGGGAGCGTAGTCCCCGGTGTGTGGCCCCGGGAGGACATCGGCCCCCCTGGCCCCACAGCTGGCTGCCAGGTCCACACCATCACTGGGAATGGGCCGATAGGTGGTCATAGTCCACGGCCACTGGAGTGCTTACTGGCCCCTGGAAGCTGTAGAGTCACTTTATGGGGTCCCCTGGCCCTCAGCCATTGTTCAGGGCTGCCAGTCCCCGGATGAAGGATGCTGGCCCCTGAAGCCTGACAGGAAGGTTGTGAGCCTGTGGAGTCCAGTTCTCCACCATCTCTGTGGACAACTGAGCCAGGACAACGTCAGGAGGCAGGTGCTGTCCTGGGGGCAGACTGGGTGGCTCAGCAAGGCAGAGCAAGCAGCAGATGTGGGCGCCGACTGGCAGGCTGCAGGGGTGTCCTCCCCGCCATGCTGAAAGGGAGAAAGGCAAAGGTGAGACTAGTGGCCATTCCTGTTCCGGCTCTCCGCCCACTCCTACACTTTTTGTTTTTGACAGAATATTTTAGAGTAAATCCCAGACATCATGCCTTTTCACCTGTAAATACTTTAGCTTGTATCTCTAGCAGGTAAGGCCTTTTAAAAAATTACCATGATATCTTTGTCAAACCCACCTAGATAAATAAGAATTCTTCAACACCACATAATACCCCGTCTGTATTACATTTCCCCATTGTCTCAAAGGTGTCTTTGTTGGTTTGTTCAAATCAGGATCCACACAAGACCCATATTCCGTTTGGCAGACACTTTTTTTTTGATAAGGAAGACCAGCCCTGAGCTAACATCCGTTGCCAATCCTCCTCTCTTTTGCTGAGGAAGACTGGCCCTGGGCTAGCATCCGTGCCCATCTTCTTCCACTTTTTTTTTATATGGGATGCCACCCCAGCATGGCTGACAAGCAGTGTGTTGGCCAATGCCCGGGATCCGAACCTGCGAACCCTGGGCTGCCAAAGCACGAACTAAACTGCTGCACCACTGGGCCAGCCCCAGCAGATACATTTATTAAGTCTCTTCTACTCTACAATGCCCCCCACCCCTTATCTGGATGTTATTTACTTGTGGAAGGAGTAGGGTCACTTGTCGCATGGAGTTTCCCTCTTTCAGGATGTGGCTGATTTTTCCCTGTGGTGTCACTGAACAAGTTCCTCTGTCCCCTGTGAGTCCTGTCTATTGGTGGCTGCAAGTACAGGCCGGACTGTTGTCCGCCTGTTCTACAGTCCGCCTGACTAGCCACCCTGCCAGAAAGGAAGTGAAAGCACCTGCTGAGTCACCATGAGCATGGATGGATTTTGGGGAGGGAACGTCTCTAGAAATCTATGTGATTCACAGATACTAGGAGCTGGTAGATCAGCTCCCATCACTTCTTTGCTGAGATGTCCCCAGCAGCTCCCACCTGTATCAGAATAAAACCCAAATTCCTTCTGCTGGCCCACAGGCCCCACGGGATCCGGCCTCTGCCAGTCTCCCTGGTCCTCTCCCCATCCCCAACTACGATCCTACCACACTGGCCTTCTTTTCTGTTCCTCTGACATACCAAACCCCATCCAGGGTATCTGGGCATCCTTCATGGGTTCTTCACCAGGCTGGTTCCCGCCCCTGGTGTCGACTCTCCAGTGAAACCTTCCCAAACCACCCCATGGAGATAGAGAAGCTCTGGCTTCCTCAGCCTTTCTCTTCACCCACTCTGCGTTCTTTTTTCTTTCTCGGTTATCACCAACTGATATTATTTTGTTCCTGATCTATTTACTGATTATCTCCACCACTAAATCATCAGTTCCAGAATGGCAGGGGTGTCTGCTGTTCACTGATGTATCCCCAGCTCCTAGAATAGGACACTCACTCACTATTTATTGTATGAACGAGCGAACAGACAGCCTCTCCCTAACCGGACATGTGAGTGCATCCCGATGTTCGGACCTCTGGGGAAGGGAGTTCACGCTTCTGCCCAGCAACCTAAAGTACTCTGCAGGATCACGTCCCTTTGTCTCCACCTTGAACCTCTGGAAGAGGGAAACCTCTGCTGGGGAGGAAGGGGAGAGCGGGCCATGGTCTGTGGCAGAACCTGGTGGGCGTTCAGCAGCTGGGCCCCTTCCTCCTGCCAACAGGACTGATTCTGCTCAGGGCAGCAGAGTGCTGGGCTGGGCTGGGCATTGCTACTCAAGGTGGCCAATACCGTTTCTTCCCCTTGGAATGTGGAGCCAGACATGGCCATTCTGTCAACTGCTGGTGCTCTCCGGGTGAGGACGTGGAAGGCCTCCTGTGAGCGAGCGTGGATGAGTGTGTGAGTGTGTGTGTGTGTGTGTGTGAGAGAGAGAGAGAGTGTGTGTGTGTGAGAGTGTGTGTGTGTGTGTGCAGGGGCGTCTCCTAACTCGCGCCCGGAGGTATGGAGTGAGCTGGCAGAGAGAGACCCAGGGGGAAGCCTGAGGCAGATACACGGAGCAAAACAGCAAGGCAAGTCCGCAGCCTCTGAGAAGGTGAGGACCAGCGGGTGAGGGGAGAGGCGGGGATGGGGAGCAAGAGTGCACCCCTCTTCCTGGTTCCCCACGAGCAGGGAGCACAGGGGAGGGGCAGAGAAGGAGGACGAGAGCGGAGAGTGCCCAGGGTCGGGCTGGTGAAGGGAGCCGGGATGGAGGCCAGGGGAGGTGCGGTGACCGGGACAGTGGGCGTCTTCTCAGGGGGCAGGCGGGCCTCAGCTCCGGCCACGAGCCTCGTGGGAATGTGGATGCCAGATCATCTGATTTTTCAAGAGAAACCAGAAATCTAGAATTGTATGCAACATCTCCCAATTTGAGAAAAAAAAAAAATCCTAGCAAAAACGACCACCACCCACCATGCAGAGACAATCTCTAAAGGGATTTTCAAGAAACTGCTAACAGTGGCTGCCTCTAGGGAGGGGAACTGGGCGCCTCCCCCAACTCCCAGACCCTCCCTGCTTCGTCTTCTCCTTAGTCCTTATGAATCTACTCGCCTATGCCTCTTATTTATTCCTGGTCCCCCCACCCCATGAGCTACTGGGTATCCCCAGGATCTGTGTTTTGAAAGTTTACTTTTCATTCTACACTGGTGACTTTTTGCTAATTATTTGCATGTACTTCTAGTCAATAGATAAATACTTAGGAACATTACCAACCAAGACCACAACGAGGGTCAACAAAGTAAGTACGTGAGCTGCATTTGGTAGGGGTCTGTGATCTCTGGTGACCGGTCAGCGGGGCAGCTTTGCCAGAGAGGAGGGCCTGAGGCCAGCCCCACACTCCGCTGCGTGCCGGATCCCAGGTCAAGCTGGGGTATCTGGGCCGGCCGAGGGTCCTGCCCATGCTTGGCAGCCCAGCGCGCCCCAGGTCAGCCTGGCTGAGTGGGGAAGATTAGTCCCGTGGGGCCGCATTTGGGCTGGCTGGGAAAATCAGTGGCCGGACGCGACCCTGGCACGCTCACGCAAGCACCTCCCGACACACGGGCTTCGCTGATGCATTCTGCTTCCAGCTCAGTCGGAAACCCCCAATCCATTCTGCTCCCTTCTGTGAAAACACACAGATGTTCTCGAGGCCCCGGTCTCTGCACAAATCCCTTCTCCGAGCAGGTGCAGCCGAGGCTCCCTGTGATGCTCGGAGGCTGAGTGGTACCCACAGCCTCTCTGGGATTCAGGGACTGGTGCACACTGGTCCCTTTCCACCTGTCTGCTGTCGAGCCCCCGCTTCCTAAAAGCACTCTGCTCTTCCTGAAGGGAAGCCCCATCATGAGAGCCAGACTGCCCGGTGTGCCGTGGACTGGTTACTGAAACCGTGACTGGATTTCAGCCTGTAAAATGGGGACAATACCCCTACCTCACGGGCACTATTAATACCATTCCTCCATGTATCTGTGGCAGGAGCTCTCCCCCTCCCCCTAATGACAGAAGCACAGCTTGGGGCAGGCACGTGGACCTGGCTTTTCCCGCAGTGACCTGCTGGGGACCCTTAGGTCCTTCCCTCTAGCGTTCCTTGGCTCCTGCCCGTCTTCTACGATTGCTCCTCCGGCCTCCTGTTGATTCTGTAAGCCCCTGATCAATTCCGCTTCTGCTGCTGGCATCTGAGTGCTGACCAATGCACAGTGCTGTGTGCGAGGACGGGCTGGGGACGGTGGTGGGAACAAATGGGACCGGGGCAGCAGCACAACAAGAAGCAAGCAGCAGAGGAGTCAGGTGGGATGCGCTTGGCCGCAATTAACAGAACACTATCCAACTCGGCGGCTCCGTGATGAAGACATGTCATTATTTCGTGTAACAAGGAGGCCAGGGACGGCTCCAGCTCAGTCCAGCTTGCTTTCTCCCCTGCCCTCCCACCTGCCTCCTTCGTGTGCTGCTGGCTTACATCTCTGGCTTGTGGCCTCGTGGTCGCAAGCTGGTGGCCACAGCCATGCTTCTCCCTGAACCACGGGCAACAGGGAAAGAAAGGGATGACACAGGAGTGTTCTTACCCATTTGCCCCTAATGAGGAAGGAGAATCTTTGCCAGAACATTCCCCCTACCTCAGTAGACTTTCTCTTATGTCTCATTGGCCAGAATGTGGTCACTTATGGCCATTCCAGGTGCCAGGGAAGCTGGGAAAGCCAGAATCTGTGATTGTCCTTGGGCCAGTGAGGACTTGTCCCTGGGGCTGGCTACATGGGTCCCTGAAAATGTCACAGTCTGTTAGATGAGCAGGTAACCAACAGTGTATCTGTGTAAATGCTCCCTGCTGTAGCTTGGGAAGAAGCTGGGGAACTCTGAGCTGAGAGGATGCTCCCTTATCAGCCCCAAAGCCTGGAGGCTGGAACAGTGAGAAAACAAGCGAGCACACAGCCTCAGTGTCCCGGCTCTGAAGGGCCCTGCTCTGTGGGGCCACAAGGTCTGCCAGAACGTCACAGGGCAGAGCAGAAGGGAAAAGTACAAGCCTTCCAGTGCTAGACATATGTGGTTTGCTTCCCCAGCTTCCATGACTCCTCTTCCCAAACAGCCCAGATTTCTCCTCGGGAAGCTACCCTCTCTTGACTCCCACCCAGTGGGCTAGAAGAGGGGCACCTCTGGAGCTCGGGAACAAATCATGTAACCTGATCAGAACCAGTGAGACCCACTGTTGTCTCTACCAGGAGTGCTGGGGCTGAAGCCTCTGCTTTCCCCTCTTACCCTGAGTCTGAGAGGATGTGAAGGATGGAATCACTGCAGCCATCTTGTGACCATGAGGGGAGAACCATCAGTGAAAGGGGCTGAGAGTTAGAGAGAATCTGGGGGCTGTAGTCATGATTTGAGTCTTTGCACCAAGCTGGATCTGGAGCCAGCAGTATTCCACTTCCCACCACTGTACAGTTTAGAAACAAAACAACATGTGTAATAGCAGCTACTATGAATATGATCCTTCTGTGGTCCAGGTCCGTTTCTAAGCACTTTACATTTGTTATCTCTCTTAACCCCCACAACAACTCCCTGAGATAGCTCTCATTATCTCCATTTTACATGAGGAAACTGAGGAAGGGACAGATGAAGTAACATGCCCCAGGCCCCATGGCTATGAGGAGGCAGAGTTGGGACTGACTTCTGCTTCATTCCTGAAGTCAGGCAGCCCTGAATTCGAGCACCAGCCCTCCCGGTGATCAGAGTCCTGGACCTCTCTGATTCTTCTTTTCCTCACTGGTGACACACAGTAAAATCTCTCTAGATCTAACTGCTCTCCTGAGTTCCTAACTCATGTATCCATCTGCTTACTTGACATCACCACCGACGTACCTCATACGCACCACAGACCGAACATTCCCAGCCAGAACTCTTGATCTCTCCCCGTCCACAAGACTCGGTCCTTCTTAGGAGTCAGGACGGGCTAAGCTACACCGCAGTAACAAAGGACCCCGAGTGCTCAGGGGCTTACACAATGAAGGGTGGTTCCTGCCCATACTGCATGTCCATCACGGGTTGGCCAAGGGCCCTGCTCAGGCCAGCTTCACTCCCAGTTGACAGAGCAGCCCTTTCCTGAGACCCTGCCCACGTCAAAGGGAAGAGACGTGGCTGAACCAGGCAATGGTCCTCTAAGCTCCTGCCCAGGAATGACAGGGGGCACTTCTGCTCACATTTCATTGGCCAAATTGAGTCATACATCCAAGACGGATGTCAACAGGGAGGGGCATACCAGAATATCCGGCAGAAAAGGAGTGCATGTGGCTTCTTCCATATCCCAGTGAAAGGCCCTTCCTTCATCCAAGGAAGGAAACATCGCCATCCTTCACACTTCTCTCCTCCACTCCACACGTCCAGTCCACCACCCCAAGTTGTGCTGACTCCCACAGCAGATCCGAGTCCACCCTTTTCTCCCACCCCCTGCCCTGGTCTGAGCTGCCATGATTTCTCCCTGGTTGACCACCCCACAGCCCCACTGGTGTCCCTGCTTCTGCTTCTGCTCCCCTGAAGGCCCGTCTCCACACAGCAGGCTGAGCAACCTTAGGATAAAGTTCAAAATCCTAGTGAAATAAGTCAGAGAACAACAAATATCGTATAATTTCACTCATATGCAGAAGATAAACAAACACACAGATGAGGAGAAGAGATTAGTGGTTACCAGAGGAAAAGGGGGTGGAGGGAGGGCAAAAGAGGTAAATGGACACATACGTATGGTGACAGATGAAAACTAGAGTTCTGGTGGTGAACACGCAGTCTACAAAGAAACGGAAATATAATAAGGTACACCTGAAATTTACACAACATTAAAACCAATATGACCTCAACAACAACAAAATTCAAAATCCTCACCTCAGCCTTCAAGGCTCCCCTCCCCCCTTCCCCTTGCTCTTGGACCCCAGGCCACCATGTCCTTCTTTCAGTTCCTCTTATGTCCCATCCTCCCTGCTGCCCCAGGGCCTTTGTGCATGCTGTCCTTGTTGCTCCTTCCCTTACCCTAGGTAATTCTCTCCAGGTTCAGGACAGAGGCTTTCTCCACATGACCTTCCCTTCTCACTGACCTTGTTCAACCCCCAACCCGAGCTCTCAGAGCATCTGCATTTCTCTTTGGGGGTAGGTACCTGCACCAAGACATACAAGTAATTTACCATGTAATTAACTGTCTGCCATATGTAAGGTTTGTGAGGCACTGAATATGAGTCTTAATCACCCCCTGCATCCCCAGCCTGACACATAGTAAGCCGTTAATAAACTTCTGCTGAATAAATGAACGGATGGACGACAAACTCACTTGGATCAGGGAGCACTGGCTCAGTGGGGGTCCGTGACCTGAGGGTGGGCGGGGCTTGCTTGGTGCCCAAGTGTGTCTGCCCTTGGAAAGCAGCACATCCAAGAAGCTGATAGTATTACGTGGAGAGTGAGTGAGAGTGAGTGAGTGAGTGTGTGTGTGTGTGTGTGTGTGTGTGTGTGTTGGGGGGCGTGCCTTTCCCAGGCCTTTGGACAGAGGTGGCAGTGGGTATCCAGGGGCTCCTTCCCAGGCAGCCTTGTGTCCAGGGCCGCCCTGATCTGCTCCAGCTGCTTCTCGCTTCCCGCTCATGGAAGTGTGATTCAGTCACTGTGATGGGGGCTCAGTGGGACCTAAGACCCTGGAGAGCTCAGGGTTGTGCCACCAAGTCTGAGGGCTCCTCTCAGAGGCCCGGGGGAATGATGACTCCTCCAGGAACCCACCCGAGATTCCGCAGCTTCTGGGCACGAGTCATTCATTCATTCAGTACAAACCAGTCAGTCCCTAAAATACATTCATTCATTCACTCACTCATACAACAAACACCTACCACATTCTTACAAATCATTCAGATGGAAAAATTCATTTGGGGGAAAAAAGCACTAAAAATCTACTCATTTATTCAATATTTACCAGGCATGTATAATTCATTCATTCATCTCACAAACACCAAGAACTTAAAATCCATTCATTTATTCAGTACATTTCTGGGTTTTTTTGTTTTCATTTTTATTGACATCTTAATAGTTTATAACATTGCAGGGTTTTAGTTGTACATTATTATTTGCCCGTCACCATATGGATACATCCCTTCACCCCTTGTGCCCACCCTCCTTCCCCTTGGTAACCCCCAACTGGTTCTCTCTATTCAGAATGTTTCTTAAGCACCTACTGTATGCATTTTGTAAGAAGATATAGCCCTGAGCAGGACAGACCATGCTCCTGCTCTCCTGAACTTACTTCCAGTAGAGGGAAGCTGGAAAAATAAACAGACAGAAAATGAGGTAGCTTCAAAGGGTGGTCAGCAGTGAAGGAATAAATGCTACTCTAGATGGGAGCAGGTGGGGAAAGCTCGCTGTGGGGGAGCCGTCTGACCCGGGATCTGCACGGATGGAGAGAGGGCGCCCCCACGCACCAGGTGTGTTGATGAGCGAGCCCGACGTGCACAGGCAGGAGAGCTGGGAGTGCCAGGGCACAAGCCCCACGGGCTTGTCCGAGGCCGTGCTCTCCCCCGCTGTCCATCAGAGGCCCCAGGAGAGCTTTGTAACAACACAGGTGGGCACGCCCCATCCCCAGAGTCTGAATCAGCTGGTCTGGGGTGGTGCCCAGGCCTGAGTGTCTTTTAAAAGCTCTGCAGCTGATTCTGATACACAGCCAGGGCAAGGACAGGGCAGACAGAGCAAAAAGAGGAGGCCTGAGAAGCTGCAAACCCGAGAGGGAGTGGGCAGGAGAGCAGTGTGACAGAGACTCGGGCCATGGGGGGACCTGGGGAGGACCGGGAGCCCGCAGGGTTGGATGCTGCCAAGAGGGTCACATATGGTGACACTTATTGGTCTAAAGGGCACTGGTGACCACTGCAGAAGGGCGTGATGCTCTGGGGAGCCCTGTCCCTGCCCCTCATCCCCCAGTGCTGCCGGCCGGCCCTAACCCTCCCCGCAGCCCCTCTACACCCCGCCCGAATCAGTCCCGCCTCCCTTGGCAGAGCTCCCGGGGGTCTGCGCACTCTGACCACAGCCTCGGAGTATCCCGTGTCCTCCTCAGACTGTGAACGGCTCCGAGTTGACCCCATGTGCTCCTGCCGCGTGCGGGCGACGGGGAGAGAGAATATGGTGATGGTGGTAATAACAGCAAGGCTGACACACCCTCTCCTGGCGTGCCGGGCGCAGGGCTACACACGTGGCGTGTACTCACTTGTGTGCCAGAATCACCTTATGAAGTAGCGCCTTCCGGCACGCCCACTTCACAGATGAGGCACACGTCACGTGGCCCAGTCACACAGCGGGTGGACCATCTGTGTCCCACACTTTGCCACTACGCTCTAAATAAGGACGAGGCGGTTAAGACGAGTGTGTCGTGTGAACACACACGACGCAAGTGGCTGCAAAATGGATTCATGAGGTCAAAACTCCAGAAAGTTAGCAAGAGCTCAGTGCATTTCGGGTTAAGGATCTGTTTTCTCCTCCACATCTTTCCCCACATTGCAAATCTGAGCGTGCACAGGACCGCGTCAGGGCTCCCCCGGGAAACGAGATGGAAGGACTGTCCGACATCTCACCAGCAGGGGCCACAGCCCAAACAGTGGCTGATGGGCCTCGACCACGGCCGTGTGCTACTATGCTCCGTTTTGTACTCTCAACACTTCTGACACCAAGTGTGGGTTTTCCGCACCGAGCAATTCTCCGCAGACGCCAACTGGGTGTCCTACAATTTAATTCAACCCTGACACTAACTACCCGAGTGAGCATCAGACCCCACAGGTTAAGGGCTCGGTTCTGCAGGACTGCCCCCCACTCCAGAGGCCAATCCCACGTAGTGGGTCCCCAGGTTACCCACACTTCTGACTTGGCTACAAATCGGGGTTCCCACGACCCCTTCCTCAGGTTTGATAATTTGCTGTAACAGCTCACAGAACTCAGGCAAACGCTTCACTACTATTACTGGCTTATTATAAAGGACACAAATGAACAGCCAGGTGAAGGGGTGCATAGGGGGAGGCCCAGAGGGTCCTGGGCGCAGGAGCTTCTGGCCCCGTGGAGTGTGGGGTGCTCCCAGGATGTGGATGCCTTCATCAACCCGGAAGCTCTCTTAACCCTGTTGTTCGGGATTTTATGGAGTTTCCATGAAGTGGGTATGACTGATCAAACCCTGGCCAGTGGTCATCAACTCAACCCCAGCCCCAGATGTGGGGAGGGGTGGGGCTGAAAGTTCCATCCCTCTCTAACCACACAGTGGGCTCCTCCAGCAACCAGCCGTCACCCCGAAGCTACCGAGGGGCCACCAAGAGTCACCTCATAGCATAACTCAGGAGTGGCTGAAAGGGGCTCATCACAGATAACAAAAGACCCTCTCAGGCGTATCCCTCAGGAAATTCCAAGGACTTGAGAAGCTCTTATGCCAGGAACTGGGATGCAGACCAAATATATATATTTATTATATCACAATATCACACCGTGAACACCTGCACTTTCTTATTTAACATCAAAGAATCCAGAGGATCGGTGTTTCTAATTTAACCCTTCCCAGCCATCCAGAGGGGCCCACGGTTCCTACCTAGGCAGTGAGCGCAGTCCCCCCCGACGGGGCAGCCACGTACAGCCGTTACACTCAAACGGGCGAAGGTTGCACGGGTCAGAGTTCCCGAGCGGCCTGTCCCGCTTCTAAGGGTGTAAATGGGTATAGTTTCCCCCCCCGGGGGGGGGATTAGGAAGAATGAACTGGAATGACGCATTGGAATTTTAGGTGTGCACGCTATTTTATTTTAATCCAGCCATTTCGCACCTAGGAATCTGTCCCTCAGGTGTTCAGAGCAGTGCACGTCGGAACACAGGTGCACGGTGGCTGGACTGCAGGGGCCTTCCCACGGCTGCAGTGCCCCATGCAAGAGCTGGGGGCAGCCTCAGTGCCCATCAGAGAGCGAGTTAAGTGAATGTGGCCGCCTCTGTTCCAGGGAACACAATGCAGACGTAATAACCAGAGAGGGAGCGCTGTGTGTCATGCTCGCAAGATGCCCACACAGCCCCAAGTGAACGAGCACAGCTCATACTTACTGAGCGCGTACTGTGCACCAGGCTAAGAGCTTTACACACATTAGCCCGTTTAATCCTCATGACGAGCCTGCGGGGAGGGACTAATACCATCCTCATTTTAAAGCCAATGCAACTGAGCCCAGAGAGGCTGAGTAACTTGCCCAAGGTCACTCAGGTAGAAAGTGGTAGCGCTGGGATTTAAACCCATGCAATCCAGTTTCATAACTCATACTCTTTTACTCTACGTTGCCACTTGTGAAGGGAAAGAAGCAAGTGTGGAAGAGATTGTAGCACGATCCCGTTTGGTTTCAACAAAAGCGGGACGGAGGGGGGAGGGATTACTAGTGTGTATGTACACAAATGTCTATAAATGTACAGGAAAGTGCCTAGGAAGACACCCACCAAACTGTTAATAGTGGTTACTTCTAAGGAGTAAAATGGGATGGAGATAAAGGGAAACTGTAAAACAAATTCTACACGTCCGTGTTTGAATTTTTATAAGCATGTAAGTTTAAGGCCCTCCTCAGGACCCCTTGAGGCCCTGTCCCGATCTGCATCCTGGAGAGAGGCCCTGGGAACAGGTTCTACATGCCTTCTTCCAGATCCTTCTCTGTGAGTCTTCAAGGAAACGCTCACAACTGCACAGGGGAGGGGCGTCAGGCTGGGGTTAAGTTTTCAGTTTTAAAAGTGAGCCTGTGACGGGGAAACGCGGGCAGAGCGAGAACCACCCCGAGAAGCCTGACCGTGGGGAACGCAGTTAGGACGGAAGAGACGCGCCAGCTCCCTGCCGAGCACCAGACCCCACACCCGCCTGCCTCTCGGGCCCCTGGAGGCTGAGAAATTCACATCTTTCCAAGTGGAGATTCCTCTGCGGCCTGGCAAGATGCTCGTCCTCAGACCCACTGAGGGGGAAAGGGGTACCCCATCTCGTGTTCGTGTGCTCCCCGGGGAAACGGGGGCTCTACTCCCCCAAAATGCTTAACCTGCAGGTGGCCCTCTGTGTTTTTAGTTTGCTCCCTAGCATAGCTGAAGTTACACAGGTGAGACACTTGTATCGTTACAGGCTTATAGAGAGGTGGATTTATTTTAAATAAATGGGTTCATATCTTCATAGCTGCTTTTCTTCCTTATTACCAGATCTCGGCCATGCTGCCTGATGTGGCAGCTGTAGCACAGTGGTTGGAAGTCAAGACTAGCTGGGTTCAGTTCCCAGCTCTGCCACTTGACCAGCTAGACTTAGGCAGGTAACTGAGCCTCTGCACCTCAGTTTTCCCATCTGTAAAATGGAGATAACAGGGCTTAACTCTCAGGGATGTTATGAGTTAATAAACGTAGACTTGGACTATCTCTGGCATACAGTGATATACGAGTATTAGCTATTATTGTTTTTTCTTATGTAATAATCATAAAAAAATCTTGAGCAAACAAATGGAACCAAATGAGGCCTTGGAATGAACCCTGGTGCCTCAGGCCCAGGGCAGCCTGCCTTGAACAAGAAGAGGGGCGAGCCCTCCTTCCTGGCAGCCCAGAGCCAGGGCCACAGGGAGGTGCCCCCCCGAGTCCCTGTCGCGTTGGGTGGGTTAGGCATGGGTGTGGCTACCTCCCCTGAAGCACATGTGGATTGAGCATCTTGTTCCAGTTCTGGGCACAGTCCCATTCACTTCAAATGAGACTTTGAAATGCAAAATTAAAAAAGGATGCTTTTGGAGTCTGGGCACCCGTGCCAGGCCCACCCAGGAGCCGCAGGAGCGCAGCCACGCCTGTGCAGTGGGGATGATGTGGCAGGGCCGGGCTAGGGGCCTCTGTGGTCGGGGAAGCTCCTTCTGGGTAGACTTAATCAGGGCCACAACCACTGCTCCAGGTGGCCGGACACCCCCAGAGGGACCTTGCTGGCTCTAGCCAGGCCCGGGGTGAAGCCACATGCTCTGGTGTGGCCGGGCTGTTTATTTTGATCCTGAAACTTTTTGGTAAACGGCTGCTGCCTTGCACCCTGAGTGTCCCCACTATTACTGCGTGGGCCGGTGCTGGGCCACTGGGTCTGCTCTTGTGGCTGCTGCCGCCCGGGTCGGGCTGGTGGTTAAATATTTAGTACTTCCCCCCAGGGCTCACTCCTGTGGCCAGGCCAGGCCTCCTTTAGAAGGTGGTGTCTTGTCAGCATGGAGCCTGACTTGCAAACGAATCCCAGCTAATTGCCACTGAAACCTGCTAAGAGCACATCTGTTGGGCCTGGAGATTAAATCAATATTTGACGATCTCGATTAAACAGAGCCAGGGAATCCTTGTCAAAGAACATTTGTTGGAGGCCTGTTCTCTGCAGCCTGCTGTTGGGGGGCCAGCCCAGGGGCACCTCCAGCTCTGCTTGTCCCCTCCTGAGGATGGCTCTGGGGTGGAGTGAGGGGGGAACAGGGAGCCCCCCAGGGACCCCGTGGCTAGGAAGTCTCCCTGCAGTGGGAGGGAGGTGGGTGAGCGGGACACAGCTGGGCCGCTATCCTGGGGGGTGCGGCACCCAGCAGAGATCACCCCAGTGCCCCCTGAACCGGGGCTCCGAGAGCCACACCTCGTGCAGAGCGCTCGCCACAGGACACTGAAGTCATCTCCTGGTGACCCTCTGAGGTGGGCTCTCGTCACCTCCACTTCAACATGGGGAAACCGAGGTGCCAGAGGTCACAGAGGAGGAGAGGAGGAGGGGAGGTCTGAACCTGGGTCTGGCTGATGCGGAGTCTGCCCTGTGACCATTCCTGGGGTCGTTCCACATGAGAGCACAAGCTGTCAAAAGGAGAACAAAAGCTGGCCCTTGTGGAGCCCGGAGCCCAGGCAGGAGGCCTGATCCAGTGGTCCCGCTCCCTCACCACACGCAGCAACGGCAGCCCCCACGAGGGAGCCACACCCGGCCCCGCTCAACCCACACGGCATCCCAGGGGAGGGCCCTGTGTTCTCCCCACTGCACAGAAGGGCACACCGAGGCCCAGTGTGGCAAGGTACCTTCAGGGTCACCCAGTGCGGGGCAAGGCAGAGGTAGGGCTCGAACCCGGGTGGGTGAATTGATGGCTGTCATAGCCACTGTCATCTCTAAAAAGGAGGGAGAGAGCCGGGAACACGGTGGGCGCTCAATAAATACCCGTCCTCCATCCTTGAGTGATTTTAAGGTAGGAATGAGCCTCTGCTCTGAAGTCAGGTGGCCTGGGATCAAATCCCGGCTCCAGCACATGCCAGAGGACAGCAGCACCACCTGTGAGACCACTAGAGGAGCCCGCGAGGACCCCTGTGAGGCACCACCGCACACAGCTGATGGTACACGTCCTTATCCAGGATTTAAAAACCAGCAGTGATGATGACAAAGCAGCAGCACCCATGGTGCCCTCGTGGCGGGGGGGAGTGGCGGTCACACACCCAAGTGCCCGCAACCCTGGTCACTGCTCCGTCCCCAGGTCCAAAGCACTGCCGAGATGAGGCGAGGCCTCCGTAAGTATTTTCTGAGTCCATAAAAAAAAGCAAACACACAAAACCAAAAGCAACCAGGCAACCAGTCAGCCACCCAGCCAGATAACCAGCTAAGCAGACTAGCAACCAGCCAGTTAACCAGCCAAGCGGCCTCATGTTTCTGTGTCCCTGTCCCTCTCTCTCTACAGCTCTACGGTCTCTCTGCATCCCTGTCCCACGTTTCTGTGTCTCTGCTCCATCTGTGTCCCTGTTCCTGTCTCTCCATGGTCCCTGCGTGTCTCTCTCACACATGTGTGCACACAGATGGCACAGCACCGCACATTTCTGGCCTGAGTCACAACCCCATGTTAACTCCCCACTGAGGACATGTCCCAGGCCAGGGGGCTTCTGCCTGGCCCCTCTGTTAACTCCCTCCCAGGTTCCAAGTCCCCAACATCTGCAGAAGGGAGAGAAGCTAAGGAGTTGGCCAAGATGATTTAAAAAAAAAAAATCGGGAGGCAGATATCAACCATCAGCTAAATAAAAATATCACGGGCAGGTGTGCCATTGCTTGGGCTCCTAATTTCTCGTAATCCAGGCAGGACTCCTGACTGCCTCGTCCAGTCTCACCCCACCCTGAAGTGGAATCTCACAAGGAAATTGGCTGCTTTAATCAGACAACAAACTCAGAAACCTCAAGAAGTAATTCCGAAGAAGGGCATACTCTCTCTTACAATTACAAAATTAAAAAAAAACCCCACGCTACGTATTTTATATCCACACATCCACCCAGGTGGACGCAGAGTGCGGATCTGGAAGGCCGCCCTCCAGCGGTACGCGGGTCCCCAGGAGGGGTGTGACAGTGTGTGTGACATTCCAGCCTCAACCCCGAAGCTTCCAGACTTCCCGAAGTCACGCGCCTCCACCGTGGCACAACCCGCAGACCACCAGTACTACTCTGTACCGAACTTGGTCCTTTCAACCAGCTCACTTAGGAAAGCCTTAACAGTATCAGTGTTAGATTCATTATTTCTAATACTCAAAGTGCACAAACGTGAAAATTCGTAAAGCTCGTCCGTGCATCATTGAAAGTGAGTTTTGGGACCAGAAATGCGCTGACATCAACACCGGGATGAAGTGCTCCGACGTGATCCTGAACCACAAAGCCGGACGGAACAACATGCCGAGTTTACACTTCTGTTTCTATACAGTTCAGAAACAGGCCAAACAGAAACACGTTCGAGTTTCACACACAGGCGACCAAACCTTCAGAGAGCAAGAAACGGTGACCACGGAAGTGTGGAGAGGACGGACTTCTGGGGGAGAGGGTTCTGATGGCGGGGGGACACAGAGGCTTCTGGGGGGGTGGCAAGGTTCTCCTTCTTGATCTGGGGGTTACATGACTGCTTCTTTATAACGTTGCCAAACTGTGTATTTACATTTTACACACTTCTCGGTGCGTATGCAATAACAAAGTTTCAAAAAGCCTTTTGTCTTTGTATGAATTCTTTTTAAACAATGAGATCGTACTTTTGTGTTACATAAAGTCACTCTCGCTGCGCTGGCTCGAAATTCCCTTTCTCTCCTATACGAGGTTTCCACTCCCCTGAACCGGCGGGACCGCCGTACCTATATGAACACAAACATCCGGGCACTTCCTCCCAGCCTGGGGAGGGGGAGGGCAGGGCCACATCACAGCGGCAGCTCTGGGACAACTCATCACAGGACAGATGGGAACAAAGGGGGAGGGACCCACACCCACCTGAGGAGTGCAGGAGGGCACCCCAGCCCCACCCTAGCGGCTCTGGAAGACGGGCTGGCTGCAGATGGCGAGGCCTACAGGTCCGTGTGCACAGCACTGTCACCAAATACCCTGCCTGGGACTGTGGCAGGATGGCGACCCAGGCCAGGGCCAAGGAGGACAGGCTGGAAGGGGGCAGGAGACCAGGGTAGTGGCTCTCCGGGAGCCCAGGACACTAGGAAATCAGCCACTCCCAGGACTTTGTTTTTTTTTTTTCACGTTCACAGTTGGTGGAACTTTTCTAGAGGCAATCTGGCAAGAGCTTTTAAAAATGTTTTTACCCTCTGAACCAGTAATGCTACTTCTGGGACTTGATCCCAAAGAAATAATAGAGATGAAGAAAAAAATTCATGGCACTGGTTATAAAGCAAGGAACAGAACCAACCCCAATGTCCAACAACAGGAGAATGGTGAACTAAATTACTGCACGTCCTTGTGACATTAAACATATATATGCAGATGCAGTCACAGAGAAAAGGCTGTAAAATGTTCACGGGGGTTATGTCCTGGTGCTGGGACTACCACGGGTTTTTGAAAATGCATTCTTTATACCTTCCTATATTGTCCCAAATTACCTTGAATAATTGTGGTTTCAAACTCAGGGGAACAAAGCAGTAAGTTGTCATTCATTTAACTGATTTCCATTCAGGAGCTGAACACTTCCTGAGATCTTACAATGTAATAAGGCAGTGAACGAGTGGACCCCTCTCCGCCCTCTGGCTAGTGGGGGAGACACACGTGAACTAAGTGCCCTTTCCACACACCTGTCAGTACAGAGCGAGATGGGGAGAGGATAAACTGAGGAAGGAAGCAACAGGTGCTGCAGAATGCGTGGTCAAGGAAGGCTTCACGGAGGAGGTGGCATCTACACTAAGCCCTGAGGGATGCGAAGCTCGCCAGGGAAAGGGGTGGGGGCAGGAGAGGGGGACAGCAGGTGCAAAGACCCCAGCATGCCTGGAGTTGGCTTCCATCGCAGGGTTAGGAGGCAGTGACCCGATCTGGCTGCTGTGTAGATAATGAACCTGATGGGGGGCAGAGAGTCCCACTGGAGGCTGGGGTAGCCATCCCCGTGGGGGCAGCAGGCATGGCCCAGAGCAGGGGTGGCACTGACGTCAAAAAGGGGACACTGGAGATCTGGCTGCTTCCTCACGTGAAGAGCTGAGCACCGGCTGGGTACTGGGTACTGAGCCAGGTCTGGTCAGAGATGTGCCCACTGCTCTGTCCTCGTCCCCACGCTGTTCAGACCAGAGGGGGACACAGAGGAGCAAATGAGCCATTTCAGGACAATATGTCTAGGCTCACAGTCAGCTGGCAGGGCCAGGTTCAGCTTTAAGAAACTCTTGACAGTTTTCCACACAAAAGCCAGCTCAGCCCTCCTACAGGGCGGGATGCATTTCAAAGTCCTTCCCATCCAGGTTTCCACAGACTTGCAAGTGCTGCTCGGAGACCCCAACGCAAGGAGCATCCCTCCCAACGGGCAGATGAGGAAACTGGGCCCAAAGTGGTGGCATTTCTTGACAACAGGAACTGGGGCCTCAGTGGGAGAAGACTGGGACCCTCCAGCAGGGGCTGCTCCCGTCCGGGCACCAGGCTGAGTGCTCCATGCTCGTGGCTGCACAGACTCCACTGCTGGTTGTCACCCGAACCCACTCTCCTCTCCTCCCTTGAGAAAAGTCCGAATTTGTCTGGAGCAGCAGGATGCCCATCCAAAAAGCTTCCTTTCCCAGGTTCCCTTGCACTATGCCTAACTATGTGTCCCATTCTGGTTTACGAGAGATTAAGTGGAAGTCTGCTGGGGGTGTGGGAAGGGGCCTTTTGGTAAAGCTGTTGCTTTCCAATAAAAAGGAGTAGCCTCAGCCGGCGCACCTCCTCTTCTCCTTCCTGGAATGAGGATAACGTATCCGGAGGTGTGGCAGCCATTTTGTGATTGTGAGGCTGAACGCCACATGCTGAGGATGGCAGGGCAAGGAGTGAGAAGAAGCCCACTTTCCCAGGCAGCAGCCGTGCCAGTCTACCCACACTCCCTTTCCTCCCTATGTGCAAGAGAGAAATTGTTGCCTTATTTAAGCCACCGCTTATTGGTTTTCTGCAATCGTGACTGACAGAGGTCCCACCCTGATCCTCATTTTACAGATAAGGACACTGAAGCTCTGGGAGGGGAGATCACTAGCCCACGGTCACACAGAGCCAGGCAGAGATAAGGCTGGAATGTCCCAACCACCTTGCAGCAGCACTCGAACCTCAGTTCAGAGCACCGGCTCTGAAGAAACCTGGGCTTCAGTGCACTTCTCCATCTAATAGTTTGCTCGTCCGTCCCCCACACAGGAAGCACGAGCCCCACAGACCGTGGGCTCTCCACTGCTCCCTCTCCGCCACCCAGAACAGCTCCGGGCCAGTGGCAGGCACTCAGCACACACCCGCTGAAGGATCAACGATGGAATGCACAGAAGGTCATACATGGAAGGTCGACGCTTCCAGAAAACATGAACACCACTGGCCCCACAGGGAGGAGTGAATACAAAGCACGGGATGTGGTGTCCACTAAGTGCCCCATAACTGGTTCCATTATGACCATCACGGGGCTGTGGGTCTCCTCTTTCCAAGGCCTCACCATGGCCAGAAGGGTTCACCCACTCTAGACTATCTTTTTTTTCAAACTTGGATTCAAAGATGACTTTTCTACACAAACGAGCTATAACGCCCAGGCCAGACAGCCCCCAGGACTCCCAACTAACGCCCAACCGCTCTGTAACCGGAGCAGCCTCCCCGCCTCGGCCTCAGCCTCGTGTTCTGCCCGCAGTAACTGCCTGCTCTTTGCACACCAGTCCTTCCGCTTCCTTAGGCCCACCTCCCAGCCACCTCCTCGGTGAGGCCCTCCCTGATTTCCCCACCCCATCTGGCACTGCCCCCCAGGCAGCCCTTGGGGCCCTCCCCGTCTGGCCCATCCTCTGCCTGCCGTGGTGTCTGGAAAGGCCGTCTACCTGGCACTCCTGTTGGCTGCTGTGTGTACAGGCACCGGCCCCACAAGACCAGCCCCCATGGGCAGGCGCGGCCCTACTCTCCTCCCCCCAGGGCGAGCCGACACTTCCCAGAGATGCTCAAGTACATGGGATGAAGGGAGAGCAAGTAATTACACTGCCTGACACTTACACGGGGCCTCCTCTGCGCCTGGCGTTGTTTTAAGCTTTTACACGTATGAACTTACTGGATTGGCACAACAACCCTTCGAGGGAGGCACTGTTACCATCTGCATTTGACACAGGAGGCAACGGAGGCACAGAGTGAAGTAACTTGCTCATGGTCACGCTGCTGATAATTGGCAAGGCTGGGTTCAGGTCCTGCAGACTGACTCCAGAGTCCACGCTCTTACCCTCCAGGCTCTCCTGCCTTGTTGCATGAATCAGCGGACAAATGTCCATGGCACAGAGACACCTGGGGCCAGGCTCGAGTGAGAGTGTCTGCTCTGGCTTAGAAGGCAAAGCTCATTTCTAAGCCAGAGCAAACACTTTCACTGGCGTCTCCACAACATTCCAACCCCCTTCTCCTTTGCTTACCTGCCAACATGGAGGCCGAAAAAGCCAGACACTCACTTTTCTAGGTGAGAAGTCTGCTGGGGGGGGGGGGGCAGCGAGGGTCTCTGCTTCCTGCCTCATCTCTTGGCTGTGGGAGGAGGATGTGATACCCGGAGCCACAGCAACCATCCTGCAACCATGAGGAAAGACCAACATGGTTTCAGAAGCACACACTTGGGGCCCTGACATGTGGAGCTGTTGAACCAAACCCAGAACTGCCTTTTCTCTGGGCTTCTAGCTAAATAAGTCACTGTGAGTTGAGTTCCTATTACTTATATGCCAGGTTGAGATATAAAATACTCAGAAACCAGTATGGCACAGGCAATAGGCTATCAGAATAGATGGCAGTTGCTGAACACCAGCCTTGCTTGTATCCAGATATTTGCATGTGAGCTCCGTGAGGGGGGATCACTGTCAGCTTTGCTCACTGTCTCTCAGTACCGGCACAGGGCCCAGCACAGCAGGCACACAGTCAACGTTTGGTGAACGATCCTGACTGAGGTCCCTGGACACCGCAGACAGAGTTGTTGACAGCACAGGCACTAGAGTGTGACACGCCAGGTCCTGAGTGCCAGCTGCACTAATCCCAGCTCTGGGCGAGGCCACGTCACCTCCCTGAGCTTCAGTTTCCTCATCTCTGAGTCCTTACCCCATGGGGTTCAGAGGACACTTCAACATCCGCACGTGTGGGGCACTCAGCACAGGGCTGGCGTGATCCCAGGGACACGTGTTAGCCGCTGTTACCATCGGCCCCTTGCACCCTCTCTGTCTCCTTGCCTGTCGCATGGCCACCAGGATCTCTGTCTGCTTTAATGAGATAAAATCTGGAAAGGTTCAGTATAAAGCACCCTGCAAGCCAATGCTAATTCTTATCTTTTGACTCAGTCCAGTGGAGCAGTTAAGAGCATGGATTCTGAACTCAGGCTGCGTGGGTGAATCCCAGCTCTGCTGTGTGACCGTGGGCTGGTCACTTCACCCCTCTGTGCCTCAGTTACCGCATCTATAAGATGGAAATAACAAAAGTACATCCCTCACAGGGCTAACGGGAAGGTTCAACAAGTTAACATGCAGAGCTAATACGTACAGCTCTTAGAGCTGCGCCCAGTACGTGTAACCACCAGGAAGTGTGAGCGGCTCTTGCTACCACCGGTCTTACGGATTCCTGGTACACTGCTCTCTAGATGTGTGACCTCGGGCAAGTGACTCAACTCTCTGCCTTTCTCCTCTCTAGGATGGGGCCACTAATAGGACCTACCTTCCAGGATTATCGCGAGAACTAAGTTCGTCTACGTGGAGTGTGCAGCACTTGAACAAGGCCTGCAGTACAAGAAGTGCCCTGTTAGTGCTGGTGACCTCCCCGTGTCTGACGGGGGCTCTCCTGTATGACTGACCCACACTTGAACTCCCTGTCCGCATAGCCGGCACCACCCGCGCCCCTCAGCTCCCTCCTCCTCCCTGTGCCCAGTGCCCGGAGCGCACAGCTGCCCGCTAACTGCCAGGTGCCTGTGCTCAGGAGGTGACGTTCCTCCGGCTTCTACCCCGGCCCGGGACACTGGTGCCTCGTGCAGGGGCTCCCTGAGAACGTGCCACCGCCCAGCACTCTCCGGTCAAGCAAAGCCACTCTGCCTGCTGCACAGAGTGTCCCCAGCAGGGCTCTTATATCAGGGCACAACTCAGGCCTCCGACAGGGAACAGAGGGAATGTCTGCTCTGAGGGTGGGACGGGGAAGCATGGAGAGGATCCGCCGGCAAAGGAAGAACTTGTAACCATGGGCAAACGGCCCTGAGCCTCCCGGGAGAGACCTGTCCCGGGCAGCAGGGACCGGCCGCTGGCAGGCAATGCCCAAGAGGTGCCTCAGGTTTCCCTGGCAACCGAGGGACCAGTGTCCAGGACGATGCTGATCACTAACCAACACACCCCTGACCGGGCCATTTAGACCCTCTGGTCTTCTCGTCTGTAAATGGGGATCAGCTTCCTTGACTGGCCCATTGCCTGCCCTGATCTGAATCACGGGGAACTACATTTCCCAGGGTTTGGGGTTAGGTTCAGCCAACTGGGGACAGTGGCGGAAGTCTGGAAGGTGGGGGTGGTGAGGAGCCGGGGCGGGTCTCCCTCTCACCCTCCACCTTGGGCAGGGGACGCTCCCCCCCGCCCCACTGCCCTGTGCTCTGGTGACACCACCTCCACTTTGTGTCCCTGAGGATGGCCTCTCTGCCCGTTTGGTTTCTCTGTGCCTCCATCACTCATTTAACCGAACTCTCTGTGTTGAATTCCCTCTGCCTGAAACAGGTGGAGTGGGTCCTGTTCCTGACAGATCCACCCACCTTGCCTGCATTTTAGGGGCACCTGAGAACGAAGGGAGAAGACGCCCTTGGAAAGTGAAAATCACCACATGAACCGAGGATTATTTTCTGGAACCGCCCTCCTCTCTTTCATTACGCACAGGCACATTGTGGGCGTGGAGTTGGAAACCCCCCAAAGGAAACGATGTGTGAGATTTACTTCAAAATAGTTCAAAGGCAGGGACACGGAAGAAGCTGGCTTGGCCATGTGCTGGTAAGTATGGAATCTGGTGACAAGTACATACCTGTGGCCTCTGTACGCTCCTCCTTCTACCTCTGCAAATGTTTGAAATTTTCCATTGTTCAAACAAAACCAACAGTAAGAGAAAACAGATCCTTACTCTGTTGGTGGGGGTACAAACCAGCAGAAGCTTCTTTGAGGGCAATCGGTCAGTTCATTAAATTAAAACCATGCACATCCATGGCCCCAGTGATTCCGACACCAACAGAAGTGCAAATACGAATAGAGCACTTACCCTGCGTCAGCACTTTATAATGTATGTTATATATTACGTTCCTAGAACCCTATACGGTAGATACAGTCACCACCTCCATTTTACAGATGAGGAAACTGAGGCACAGAAAGTCAGAGTCACGTGTTGAAGTCCTAACCCCCAGTACCTCAGATTGTGACTATATTTGGAGATAAGGCCTTTAAAGTGGTAAATTAAAAAGAGACCATTGGGGGTCTGCCCGGTGGTGCAGCGGTTTAGTTTGCGCTTGGCAGCCCGGGGGTTCGCGGGTTCGGATGCCGGACGCCCGCCGACGCACTGCTTGTCAGCCCAGCCGTGGCAGCGTCCCATATAAAGTAGAGGAAGATGGGCACGGATGTTAGCCCAGGGCCAGTCTTCCTCAGCAAAAAGAGGAGGATCGGCAGTGGATGTTAGCTCAGGGCTGGTCTTCCTTGCAAAAAAATAAAAATAAAATAAAATAAATAAAAAGAGACCATTAAGGGGGCAAGCCTGGCCCGGTGACGTAGTGGTTAAGTTCACATGCTCTGCTTCAGTGGCCCCAGGGTTTGCTGGTTCGGATCCTGGGTGCAGACCTACACACCGCTCATCAAGCCATGCTGTGGCGGCGTCCCACATACAAAATAGAGGAAGATGGGCACAGATGTTAGCTCAGGGCCAATCTTCCTCACTAAAAAAAAAAAAAAAAAGAGGGAGAGACCATTAGACCATTAATCCAAGCTGACTGGTATCCTTATAAGAGGAGGACATCAGGACACACAGAGAGACACTGGGGGCACGTGTGCACAGAAGGACGACCATGTGAAAGTGGCATCAATAGGGCAGTGCCTGCAGGCCAAGGAGAGAGGCCTCAGAGCCTCTCCTCAGCCAGCTCCTTGATCTTGGACTTCCAGCCTCCAGATCTGGAGAAAATAAATTGCTGTTGTTTAAACCACCCAGTCTGTGGTACTTTGTTGTAACAGCCCTAGCAAACTACTCCACTGGTAACTCAGCCAGTAAGTACTGGAACCAGGATTGAGGCCCAGGTCATCCGGCTCCAGACTCCCTACCCGTAACAATATGGCCAACAAAGCAAATTGTTTACAATGGTTCTTTTACCTCCAGAAAGTGAGATTGGGGGGTGGGTGCTGGGAAAGGAGGAGTGAGACTTTCAATTTTTATAGACTTTTGTAACGTTTAAATTTTTAAAAATTCACACATCACATTTAAAAAAAATAAAACTACATACATGGAAATGAACACACAGCATCCCACCCAAAGGTGGGAGAAAGGAGGCATCTAGGCCTGATGTGTCTTTTCACAAGCTTCACTACACTGTCTGTCTCTCACTGTTCCCAAGGAGCCGCCGGAAAGAAGCCAGAAATGCCTCCAGAGGCAGACATGCTGATGTGAATGAAAAGAAAAGAGAGGATATGATATCTGAATTCTTAGAAACTTTAAAACACTCAATAACGATGATAATGATGGTGATAATTGCTGATATTTTCACATCACATACATGTTAGATATGGCCCTAAATGATTTAAATACATATTATCTCATTAAATCATCAAAATATCTGAGGATATAGACACTATTATCATTCCCACGTTCTACTTAAGGAAACGCAGGCCCAGAGAGGTTAAGTAACTTGCCGGGCCAGACGGCAGGGTCAGGATTCGAACCTCAGGCTCCAGAGTCCACCCCTCGTGACCTGCCCTCCTGCCTCATTTCATCTCTGAACAGCCACTCACGGGAAGGGAAACCCGAGTCAGGGTAACAGCTGCTAGAAGGTGCTAGAAGAGGCAGGAAGCGACGCTCGGCCAGATTGGTAATCAGAGCATTAAAACCTGAGACCCCACTTCATCAGTGTGACAGAAATTAGGAAGCAGGATAACAGCAAAGGGTGACAAGCCAGCGGGAAGCTGGGCCCTCCTGCCCTCTGAGGGGGTGTGGGCCGGAGCAGCCTCCTGGAGGGCCACCTGGCCATCTGGGGGAAGAGAGAATGCCGCCTTCCGCCACAACGGGAGCCCTGCGTGCAAACCCTGGGGGTTCAGAGGGACACAGATACATGGACGCTCATTGAGGAGCTGTCTGCGGTGGCGTGGCGCTGGGGGCCACTTGGGGGACTAGAGATGTGAGGAGTGGTGGACGCACGTCACATACAACTGTTCGGCGGACAGACGCCACACCCCCGATGCACACAGAGCAACACGGCTGATCTCAGATACACGCTGTTTGGTGGAAACCAGAAGAAACAGAAAGAACGAGATACGGAGCCCAAACCCATTTCTGAAGCGGACTCTGCATTCAAACTTCATATATATTTTGCAAAGATATGCACAGTTACAGACACACCACAAACACCTCAGAGTGGGGGAGGGAATGGAGGGAGAGAGAGAGGGAGAGAGGATGAAGAAGGCAAAAATAGCAAAAACCTACCAAGTGACAAGGGAGGCAACACACACGTCGTTTCTGTCAACAGACAGGGAGTCTATGGGAGCCAGACTCTACCCGCCCCCACTTGTGGGTTAACTGAGGCAGAGGCAGAAACTGGACACAAGTCACTATATTTCTTCAAAAGAAAACCACACTTCTTTGTTCTCAAATGCCACAATCGCTGGGTCTGACACAATTTGTTAACTCAGAGAGCCTTGGGTAGGGCTGAGTCTGAGGCCTGTCCCTTCGGGCAGGCATGCGCGTCTACTCAATACCCACTTCCCTCTTCACCTGGAAGAAGGGCCCCCTCTGGTCCAAGGCAATCCTCACGGGCCTGGTGAGGGGGCACATGACCTCAGCTGGACAAATCACAGATTAAAGGGAAGTATTTATAACCCATGGGGGGGGGGGAGCTGTCTTCTTTCTCTCTCTCCTGATGTCTGGGGACAAGAAAGCAAGTGGTCCCGACTGTCACTGGCAGCCACCTTGGGACCAAGAGGCATATATGCGTATCCAGCCAATGACGAAGCTAAAGCCGAGAACCTGAGTCCCTCGTGACAGACATCGAGCTGCGGAGCGCACCCCGCCTGACACCCACCCACTGCCAGACTTCTGAGACATATTAAATGTCTTTACCATTTGGCCAGATGACATCAGAGGTTTTGTTATTTGCAACTAAAAGCATCCTAAGAGACACACAAACCAAGCAGCCACTTTTTGATTGTTAAACAAGGGATTCAGCGCTGTGGCCCAGGTTCGCTTCCCCGTCAGGGAACCACAGCACCCGTCTGTCGGTTGTCATCCTGTGGCGGCTGTGTGCTGCTGTGATGCTGAAAGCTACGCCACCAGGACTTCAAACCCCTGCAGGGTCACCCATGGTGGACAGGTTTCAGCAGAGCTTCCAGACTAAGAGAGAGCAGAAAGAAGGACCTGGCCACCCACTTCCAAGAACACTGGCCATGAAAACCCGATGAATAGCAGCGGAGCGTTGACTGATACAACGCTGGAAGGTGAGAGGGTGGCGCAGCAAGACCAGCCAGGGTTCCGCTCTGCCGTCCGGCAGGAGTCGGAACTGACTTGACGGTACTAATGACAAAAAGCAACGGAAATCTCTGCGAGGGGGAATGGGGCCTCAGAGGCTCGAACAGGAAGGGACAACGAACCTCACGTACGGAGAACGTTTATGAGTCTCAAGTTGCATGCCCCCTGCCCGTCTAGACAGCAGCACACGGACGCCACAGAAACGGCCAGTGGCGCTGTCCTTTGCGCACGAGGGCTCAGGGACGCTCCCGTGGCGGGTTGCTTGTTTCCCTCACTCTTCACAAGAGACGAGCTGCAGTCAGTTTCCTACGTTCTGTTTCTTCTGGTAACGGCAGGGGGTTGGCCCCCAGCTGGATGCAGCTGAGGATGAGAGACGGGACAAGAAAGCCGAGCCCGGCTCTCCTGCAGCGGCTCTGTTCCCGAATCAAAGGTCGGACTTCTGGATCTGGGCTCCCCGGCTCTGACCACAGCGGGGCTCTCTGAGGGCGCACGGCCCGAGGACCTCGCGAGGACACCTCCCGCTGCCCTGTGGATCATCCCTCCATCAGAACCCAGGGAAAGGCCCGAGGGAGCCGAAGGGGAAGTCCAAGGAACCCGCACTCTGGAGCCGGCCTGCCCTGGTGCCATTTGCTGCTCTGCCACGAGGTAGCCTGTGACCCCGGACAAGGGACGTCACTCAAGTTGCCTCATCTACCAAATATGAACAGAAGCACCCATCTCACGGAACTGTTGTGTGGATAAAGTGAATTAACACGTGGAAAGCGCTTAGCATGGAGCCTGGCACAGAGTAAAGGCTCCATAATGTGAGCTGTTTTATTATCATTATGATTTGACGGCATATATTTATCTAATTATGAAATATAATTACATACAATAAAGTGTACCTGTTCTGAATATGCAGTTGGATAAATTTTCACACGTCTACACTGTGTAACCCATACCCCAAACAAGATATAGACGTTGGCCGACGACACACATTAACTGGGTGCCTCGCTCCTTCCCCCCAGTTCCTGATCTCAGGGAGGGGTCCCACAGGGAGGTGTGTGTTTGGGGCCTTGTGGTGGCCCAGGGGTGATTATAAAGCTATTTCCTTCCACACAATCAATGAGCCTAGGGCCAGGGCACCTTCCGGGCACACGAAGCCCCTTTCTAGCCCTCCCAACCGCGCAGCCAGACATGGGGCAGGACTGGCAAGTCAGGATCCAAAGGCATCCCCGACCCTCACCTTCGGAGGCTGGTCTGCTGTACCCCTAAAAGGCCCTCTGGCCAGTTCACTTGTCTCCACATACAGGTGCCCTCGCGGAGCTCGCTCTCTCGCCAGATTCTCTGACCCAGTTCTCTCATCAATCTCTCAGTGCAGGAGCCAGAGTCATCATTTAACAATGCAGATCTGGCCAGGTCCCTCCCCTGCCCAACCTCGGGGTAAATTCCTCCTCACGGCCTAGGAAGCCCTGTGTCCTGCCCTGTCCATCTCCCGGAAGCCACCTCCACTGCCCTTTCCCAGTCCTCTAGTCTCACTGGCAACTTTTTTTTTAACAGAACCTTTTATTGAGATAACTGTAGATCACACGTACTTGTAAGAGCTAATATAGAGAGATACCATCTACACTTTGCCCGGTCTGGAAAACGGTAACATTTTGCAAAACTCTAGCATAATATCATAACCAGGGTACTGACACTGACACAATCAACTGATTTTGTTCAGATTTCCTGTACTCATCGGTATGTGTATCCAGTTCTATACAATTTCATCACGTGTGTGTTTGTGTATCCACCATCTCAATCAAGATACGAACAGTTCTATTACCACAAAGATGCCTCGAGTTACCTTTTATTTTTTTAAACTTTTTTTTTTTTGGTGGGAAAGATTCGCCCTGAGCTACATCTGTTGCTACTCTTCCTCTTTTGTTTGTTGTTTTTCCCCTCCCCAAAGCCCCAGCACATAGTCGTATATTCTAGTTGTAGGTCCTTCTAGTTCTTCTATGGGAGCCGCCGCCAGAGCATGGCAACTGACAGACAGGTGATGTGGTTCCGAGCCTGGGAACTGCACCTGGGCCGCGGAAGAGGAGTGCGCCCAAACTTTAACTGCTAGGCCATCAGGGCTGGCTCTCATGTTACCTTTTATAACCACACCTACCTCCCTGTAACCCCATCCTTAATCCCTGACAACCACCAATCTGTTCTCCATTTGTATAATTGTGCCACTAAGAAAATGTGATATAAATGGAATCATCCTGTATGTAACCATCTGGGATTGGCTTTTTTCACTCAGCACAATTTCCTTGGGTTCATCCAAATTGGTGTGTGTCTCACAGTTTGTCCCCTTCATTGCTGAGTAGTATTCCACGGTATGGATGTACCAGGCTTTGTTGTAACCATTCATCTGTAAAGGATATCCAGGCTGTTTCCTGTTTTGGGCTATAACGAATAAAGCTGCTGTGAACAACTGTGTACACATATGTGTGTGTGAACATAATTCTTATTTCTCCAGGATAAATACCTGAGAGTGCAGTGGCTAGGTCATATGACAGTTGGATATTTCATTTTTTAAGAAACTGCCAACCTTTCTTCCAGAGTGGCTGCACCATTTGCATTCCCACCAGCAATGTCTGAGAGATCAGCTTCTCCACATCCCGTCACTGGCAACTTTGGTTCATTCATTCAACAAATATTTATTGAGCGGGACAAGAAAGCCCAGCCTGTCTGCCAGGCACTGTTCTAGACGCTGGGTTTACAGCAACGAGAAAGACATAACTCGTGTTACCAAATGGGAGCTTACATGCTGAAGGGTGTAGACAGCAATACACGAGTCAACAACTTGATTATGATGAGTGCTAAGAAGAACGAAAATAAACACGGTGATGTGATAAGGAGTGTGTGTGCGTGTGTGGGAAGACTGGGCAGGGCTGAGGTGCGGCACGGGGATTACGAGGCCAGGCAGCGTGGGTTCGAATCCTCCCTCCAGTACTTCCCAGCTGTGTGGCTCAGACAAGTGACCTGACTTCTCTGTGCCTCAATTTCCTCATCTGTAACATTGGATAGTACCCACCTCATAGGGTTGTTGGGAGGATTAAGTGAGTCAATGCCTGTGACACACTTAGCAGCAAGGACCAGGCCTGGATGGGGAACCCATTTATTTAAGAGCCTTTCCACCACCCAGGCGGCACTCTTAAGAAGCCACAGTTACAAGCTTTGCGGGTGTTCCGAGACACAATGCACCCAAGCGCTCTGAAGGGAGCCCCCTCTTCTCGGGGTCAGAGCCCACCTTGCTCTGGGAGTGGACAGCCGTGGGCACGCAGGGCAAGGGACAGCAAGGCCCTCCACTCACCCAGAAGCTGGCAGAGGCCACTTCTCAGAGGAGCTGCCAGGGCGCAGGACCAGAGGAGCCTCTCAGGGACCCTGGGCCTCTCCACGCCGCGGCAAGCTGACACCATTCCCAGGCTGGAGAGGGGCAGGCGGACTCATCTGGGCCTCGCTGAGGGGTGGGGTACAGGGCCTCCCACCAAATAGCCACTTCCCATGTGGTGCTGCCGAGACAGAGGCAATCTGGAAACCCCCCTCCCCACCCTGCCCGCCTCTCTCCGGGGCTCGTCCCGGAGAGGGAACCGAGAGCAACACACCGGCTGGCATCTTGTAAAAGAAAAAGGGAAACAGAGAAGGGGTGGGGGCTGTTGGCAGCTCCAGGCTGGAGGAAATGAGGCCATCTTCGCGGGGAGCGGGCTGGGGTCCCTTCTCTGAGAGGAAGTGATGTGAGTCAGCGAGGCCCCGAGCCTTTCCCAGGAAGAGGCCGCTGTGACCTGTTTTGCGAGCGTCCCGATGGCCTGGGACGGATCGGCAAGCTGCTTCTTTCCTAAGGATTGATGAGTCTGGAACCAGGGCACCTTCTCCTTACAGAAAGCTCCTCTCAACCCTGCAGGCTGAGTGGCCAGATGACAGCACAGCACGTCAAGGCACCACATGGCAGGGATGGGCTGGAGTCTCTGACCCTGACCCAGGTACAAACTGACCTGGGGGAGGAAGGGAGCCAGGACACCAAGCCTTGAAAGTGCACACAGGAGTTAAAAAACCAAACCAAACCAGAGTATCATTACTCTCTTGAAAACCCTTCTGTGGCTCCCAGGGGCCGTGGGAAGACAATCCAGATCTGTAGTGACGGTCCGCCAGGCCCAGGGTGACTAGCCTGCTGACCCTCCCCTCTCTTACTCTGCTCAGGGCAGCGGCCTTGTCCCTCCACCAGGCCCTTCGCCGGGCCCCCAGCCCGCCCCTGCGCGAGTTCCTATTATCCTTCCAGTCTAGGCTCGCGGGTCACTTCTTCAGAAAAGCCTTCACACCCCTCCCAACCCCACTCCAGCCTCGAATGAGACCCCACCTCCATCCCAGTGCTCTCTCCCAAGGTGCTCTGGGCTTTTTCTTTAGAGGTTAATTACCAGTTAAATTACGTGGTTACTTGAGTGAATATTTGATATCTATCTCCCCCACAAGATGGGGAGCGCCAGGAAGTCAGAGTAATGGTAATGATATTATTCCTTTTAACGACAGCTCACATTTATTAAACACCCACAGGGGCTCACAGCCTTATCTCACTGACTCCTTACAACAGCTCTGTGAGGTCAGGGCTATTATTACCCCATTTCACAAATGGGGACAGCACGTGAGTCCCGCCCGCAGGCGCTCAGCAAATGCTTAGTTTGGGGGGCACCCAGATGTCTGGGTTACATTTCCGATCACTGCTTCCCCCTAATACCCACGGGAGAAGCCCAGGTCCTCCACACTGTAGAGGGACAGCCTCGGATTCCAAGGGCCCCTTCCGGTCTAATCTCCCCAGTCCGAGATGACATTAACGGAACACATTTTTACTGCGCAGCCACTGTGTGTCAGGTGTGGCCTGAGCACCAGAGACACAGCAACAAACAAAACACGTGGGGCCACCTCCACATGGCTCATGTCTGCTGAGGGGATGGATCGAAGGCCCTGCCTCTCTTCAGTAAAAAGATGAGTGGTTGTTGGGGGTGGGGGGAGGAATAAACAGCCCAGGGGAGCTGTAGGGCCGCAAAACTATTCTGCGTGATACTGTAATGGTGGATACACGTCAGACATCTGGCAAAACCCACAGTATGTAGAACACAGAGCAAACCCTGATGTAAACTACAGACTTTAGTTAATAATAATGTATCAATATTGGTTTATCAATTGTGACAAACGGACCACATTAATAGGAGATGCAAATAATCGGGGAAAGTCTGGTGGGGAGAGGGGGAGTTTGTGGGAACTCCCTGTACTCGATTAATTTCCTGTAAACCTAAAACTGCTCTGAAAAAAAACCAAAAAAAGCCCTGTCTCTCTTGAACCTGCTCCTGACGGCCATTTGTCCCTCACCTCGCCTGACCCCGCAGTCATCTCTGGGCCCTCATCTCCCTCCTTCCTCACCTGGCCTCGGGGGCTCCACGCTCCCCCGGTCTCCTCCCTCCTCTGGGCACCCCCTTCCAGCCTCCGTTGTTGACTCCTCACCAGTCTCTGGACAGCTCTTCTCTTCTCTACCAACACCCCTCCCCTGGTGATCTCATCTGTCCCTGGCTCCAAACACCATTTCTGTGCTGAGGACTCCTTCACTTCCTCCTCCAGCCTCGACCTCTCCCCTCAACTCCACACTTGAATACCAGCTGCCTCCTAGCCAGCTCACGTGCTGTCTAACAGACCCAAGGCTGTATTCCTGATTCTTCATGCCGCTGCCTCCTCGCAAACCCCCCCTCTGGGGGTCCTCAAGTCAATGCCCTCACATTCACCTAGAGTTCAGGCCAAACCCTGGTGCCATCCTCCACCCCCTTCTCTCTCTCACCTCGACATCCGGTCCCTTCATACTTACTGTCACCTCCACCTTCAAAACATGATTAGGATCCACCTACTTCTCCTCCTGCCCCCCCACTGTCACCTGCTGGACCCTGGACATAGCAGGAGCTCCCTTCCTGATTTCTGGGCTCCCACCCACAGCCAGAGGGCCTCTGCAAACATGAGCCAGATCGCGTCCTCCTCTGCTCAGAACCTCCCACTACACACTTAGGAAAAAGCCTCAGTCCCTACAAGGCCTCACGTGTAACTCTCTGCCCTCATCTCGTCCCGTGTTGTCTTTTATTTCAGCCATTGAGGTGGGTGTGTAATGGCATCTCACTGCGGTTATCATCTGCGTTTCCGTGATGATTAAAGATGGTGAGGTATGCACTTGACATAATAATAATAATAATAAGGATAAATGGTGAACATTCACACAGCATTTATTATGTACTAGGCGCTATGTTAAATGCTTTAATATATACAGCTGCACAAGATCGTTTTCCAAACCTCTTAGGCCAGACGTCTTTTGGAATTCTGGATAGTTTGGGTTTTAGAAAGACAGAGAGCCTGTACCCCAGCAGGATCTGGGGGAGCATCCATCACATTGATATTCTGCAGCAATGGTAATATGTCAGTTTGGATCACCTTCCACCCGGGACTGTGGGTCTGTGTTAAATCCCTGAATCCCCACATCCACTTTATAAGGTGGGTAGTATTATTACCTCTAGTCTGTAGTGGGGAAACTGAGGCACAGGAGGGTCATGTGCCTTGGCCACACTCACAGAAGTTGAAGAGTGAGAGCCGAGATGCCAGCACAGGCCATTTATGACTGTCCTTCACACCAGTTCCTAAGATAGCTGATGGGAAATTAATCAATGCTGAATGAATGAAAGAATGAATAAATGAATGAATGAGATTAAGCTGGGAAAGTCAGAGAACTCAGGCTCCCCAGCTAGTTATTGCTCATGGCAGGAAGGTCAAATGCCACTGAGCTAATCGTGTGTTTAACCTAATTAATTTATTTTGAATACAAGATCTACCCAAATATAAAGATTTTCCCTAAAAAATGATCCTCAGAAATAACAGTTGTCTTTCAGAGTTTTCATATTATTTTATTTGGAACAAAGTGCTGTTTGGGAAAGACACATTAGCATCTAAAGACTTAAACGATGCTAGTTTCAGCAACAATAAAAAAGGGGGAATATACTATAAGATTCAGGGACCATTCCCGAGGGCTGGACCTCAATTCTGTGTGTTATAAGTCATTTAAACAGGCCCTTTAAAGACTCCTTTAAAAAGCAAGATAGGGACAAATGACTGTAAACAACATTCACTTAATTTAAACCAAATACTTCATGTAAAATCTTACTGTATGTAGAAGGACATTTACACTAGAACTTTGACAACTGAAAAAAGGCTGTGTAAAGTAATCCTGAAAACTGTCTGAACCAAGTGTGTGGGATGAAATTTAATTTTCCCAAACTGTCAGTTATTATTCATATTGGAATGATTACTCTGATTGACTCAAAAATAAGTGCTTATGTAACCACTTTCATATGTTCACATTTATTCACTTACCCGTTTTCAGTAACTGTCCTTAAAAAAAAAAAATCAAAGTTCCTTTTTTTTAATGTGACATAGTAAGTTAGTGGCTACACTTTAGAGTTCATCAATATACAACTAAAAGGGGAAATTTTTAAAAACTGTCTAATGAGGGTGGGCCCGAGGTGCAGTGGTTTAGTTTGCGCTTTGGCAGCCCGGGGTTCGTGGGTTCAGATCCCGGGCGCGGACAGACGCACTGCTCGTCAGCCACGCTGTGGAGGCGTCCCATGTAAAGTGGAGGAAGATGGGCACGGATGTTAGCCCAGGGCCGGTCTTTCTCAGCAAAATGAGGAGGATTGGCAACGGATGTTAGCTCAGGGCTGGTCTTCCTCACAAAAAAACTGTCTAATGATATGTGACTACTTGGGATACAGTTTCCAGGGAGAACATAACACGCAGATTCAGGAAGTGCCCCATCACAGACACTTCAGATGGATGTGGAGACGATGTATTCTGGAAATGTGTGTAGATAACTCAAACAGTGGCTCTAAGGATGATAAGTGTGAGCAACATTGTTTTATGATGTGAGAGGATCTAAGCAACATTTTGATATCACGATTCTAAATGCATCACAAATTAATAAATTAAAAAAATATAAACAGACAGCTGATTATGTCATCTGTATCCCTAAACATTTCAAGTGGGCCCCAAAACTTTTTTTTAATCTTCTCTTTGGAAAGATGGGGAATCACCTTGTTTTGGGATACAATCTGGAATTTTTTTAGTACAAGTATTTTTTAAAATCTGGAAGGAACACACCAGCTTAAAAAAAGTGATTATCTTGGCAGATGCTGGGTCCTTTGATTTCTTTGTTTTAAACAACAAGTATTACTTAGATAATCAGACATGCAAACGAGCAATACAGCTTTAGAATGTGAAGCTCATCCCAGGACACGATAAGGCAACAGTCCTCACCCCGGCCGCACCCTGAAAACATCTGGTGAGCTTTAAAAAAGCCATCCCACGCCTGGTCCTACCCTCAGTGATCCTAATTGATTGGGGTGTGGTGGGGCCCGGGCTTGGGGTTTCTTAAAGCTCCCAGTGACTCTACCGTGCAGTAAAGATCAGAATCATTATTAAAGCAAAATTCTTCAAATTTTTCTGCAGAACATGTTACTAAGTGTCTTTTAGGAAATAAAAACGTTCGACCATCAAAGAAGGTTTGTTTCCTGCATGATTTCTCAGAGCCTGTAATATGCAAATGTGCACCGTAACTTTTACAAGAGGAAGACACAGTACAAGGTGGACATCGTGTGTGTGTGTGTGTGTGTGTGTGTGTGTGTGTTAGTGAGCCCTGTCCACTCTACCTCCTACTCCACCCCCTCCTCACCCTGGTCCTGTCCTCTGACGTCGTCTCGTGTTTGGATTATGGTGGCCGCCACTCACTGCCCACAAAGGTGGGTAGAAGAGATCCTTGGGGCACACAGAGTTTGAAAAAGCTTCTGTTGCCATCACTGAGACTGCCTGCAATGTCCCTAACTGCCACCAGTAACTGTGGAAGGGACCTGCCTCAAGGTGAAGGCAGCACCAGGGACAGTAGAGCTGGGCGGGATGAACCGAGTCCTCGACGCCATTGTTGAGCTGCCACGTCACCAGCAAAGAAGGCGGCCCCAAGACCCCTTGGACCTGGAGTTGGGGAGCCCACATATTCCTGGCAGCACAAATTGGGATTTCTATTTGTAGCCCAAAGTATCCAAACCATATGCTATTAAATTATCCTATTTATTGGTCACAAGTAGTTCACCAGATAAAATTATCTTATTTGTTTTTCTTGTTTATTGTCTGTCCCTGCTTTAGAACGCCAGCTCCACAAGAGCAGGGTATCTGTGGGTCTTGTTCACGACTGTGTCCCTCGTACCTGAAACACTGTCGGCCAGACAAGGACTCAGCATTTGTGGAAAGAAGGAGCGAGCTCACTGAATTCTTTCAGCAGCTCCAAAAGGGAGGTTGTTCCAAACACCAACTCCTCCCCACAGCCAAGCAGACCCTGCATGGTCTGTCCCACCCACCTCTCCCCCACTCATGATCCTAGTTTCGCTGGCCTTCTTCCAGTTCCTTCACAGAGTCACACTCCTCCCCGGGTCCAGAACTCCACTGATGCTGTTCCCTCCACCGGGAATGCTCCTCCTCATTCCATTACGGTCTCCTCATCTGTCGGGCCTCCTCTCAAACGTCAGTCCTTATGACAGACACCTCCTGACCTCCCAAACATGCCAGGACACCCTTGGAAATGTGCTCACGGCTCCTCCATCAGGGCACTCAGCACAGGTGTAACGACACAGCTGTTTACTGAACTCTGAGCTCCAGGAAGGCAGGGACCCCTTTGTGTTTCCAGAGCTCTCCGAAGGCCTGGCACTCAGTAGGTGCCTAATAAATACCACACCCTCTCCTGTGGCCAGGATGTTCACTGCTCACGGAATCCCACTGTGCCCCCGACATCTCCAGCCCCTGGAGCTGGGCAGGGCCCTGTGTCTAGTTCCGGGTAAGAATGGAAGTGATCTTCGTCACCCCGGGCCTTGGCATCTACAGGCTGTCCTGGTTCCCCTGTCCCACCGTGGTGATCCTGGAGGCCATGCATTCCAGTCATGAGGCTTCAAGACAGGAGAGCCCCCATCAGCCTGGGTCCCTGAGATACAAAGTAAAGCGCCCCCCACCTGACCTGCCTTGTATCTTGAGTAAGAAATCGACACTGGTTGTGTCCCAACCTCTAGGATTTCAGGATTAATTTGTCACCACGGCAGCATCGTGCCCATCGCTGGCAGTCCTGTGAATGACGGCAGGCAGTTAGAGGCAGAGACAATTGTGGTCACAGGCCGGGGGCTGAGGAGCAAGGCAGTGGCCTCTAGGCACCAGTACTGAACCCCAGTGACAGGATGAGAGGCGGACGGAACTACCACTCCCCAGGGAACCGCCACCGTCAATTCCCGATGTGGCAGATGAAAGGACCCAGAGACCCCGCTCCCTTCAGTCAGGGCCTGCCTTGGAGGGTCCTCATCAAACAAAGCTCCTTAGGGATCACAGCCAAGTCTCAGGCCCTGGGGATGGGAGGAGGCTGCTCAGAAGCCAGCAACACCCTGGAAAACCCTATTAGCTGGAGGAAGCTGAAACAGCACAGCTGCATGAAGGGCCTGGGCTAATTCGGGCTGACAACCTTCCCTCGGAATCACCCACGAGGGCTCTGCCCTCCCAGCTCCATCCCAGAGAATAAATCACACTGTCAGGTCTAATTTGGGACTCGGCTGATGGGCCGAGCAGAGCATCCATGCGTTCTGGCCACAGAGGTCAAGGGCAGCTCACGCGCTGGAGGCCACTGCTGAAGGGCCCGGGACTAGACGGAAAGGGGACTGGGAGGCCAACAGCTGGGGGTTTCCAATACACACCAAAGAAAACTCCTCTCTTCTCCCATGACATATCTGGCCCAGGCCTCAGCCACACAAGCCCTGTTTCCAGAACAGAGTCCAGCTACATCCAGGCACCATGCTAGCTCGGGGCTGGGCACAGGTAAATAAACACTCATATTTGGTAAATAAATAATCCTAACAGCAGCAGCAAACGCTTATTAACTTACAGGCTAGTGACTAAGCCGCCTGCCCTGCGACACGCAGTAAGGACTAAGGAACGTAAGCTGCCATCACCATCGTCACCACCATCATCTCATCTCTGACATGACCGCTCTGTGCCAGGCACGTCCTAGGTGAGATTCATAATCACTTTTTAATTCTCAAAACAACCTTAGGAGAAAACAGAAGCTCCCAGAGCTGGGCTCGCCACTCGGGGCTCATCAGTGACTAAGTGAAGACTAGACCCCAGGTCGGCTGGACTCTGGAGCCTGTGCTCTCGGCCACCGTGTCAACCCATCTTTGGTCTTGTCTCCTTCAAGCAGCTGCCCTGAAACCCCAAGGCAGGGTTGGGTGTCTCCTTGGAGTCCCCCACAGCCCTGAGGCCTCCCCTGTGAGAACCCATCACTCTGGGCTGTTCATCTAGGGAGCGTTCCCCAAATACTCTCTCTCCAGGAGGGTCTCCCTGGCAGCCTAGTGCCCACCACAGGACCAGGAAATGGGATACGCCCACTCGATGTTTGTTGGGTGGATGGATGGAAACCCAAGACCAAATCCTTCACTTCACAGAGGAAGGGAGTGGAGATTCAGAAAGGAGAGCTGCAGTGAGGAGTTTCACTGAAGAAAGGGGAGGTGGAGAAGAAGGGAAAATTGCCCCGTGATGAATCTCTATGCCTCCTCCAAGGCCCAAAGCTGCTTCCGAGAGCCCTACCTGGCCCCCAGGCTGGGCTGGGCACTGGCTCTGCACTCCCACCGTCGCTTGGGCTTCCCCATACAGCCCTGACCGCTCTGACCAAGGCTGTCTAAGCGCCTGGCTCCCTCCCTGGATGAAGAGCCACTGAGGGCAGCCCACCCAGCCATGAGGCTGTCCCATCCGCACCATTACACCACAGGGATGGGCACCGAGCAGACGCATATTACACGTGTGTCGAACTGACCAGCAGAACACCAAGAAAAGAAATGAGGCCAGATGTCTCATTCGGGAAAGAAGAGTTAAAATCATAGATACAATTTGTTTGGAAAGGGAAGGCCAGAGAAGTCTTCTCAGTCATCTGCAAGCCATGAAGAAGACACTCACCAGGACTGGACCAGAACCAGGGAGAGGTAGTTACATGGAGCAGATGTGACTCACGAGAAAGCTTTTGAATGATGAAAACTTCCCCAAAGCAAAATAAGCAGCCTGTTCCTCTTGGCTGGAGGAATTTAAACCTAGGTCAGAGAGGTGGCAGCCTGGGACCCCAGGACCTCTTACGAGGCCACAAAGTGTAGTGGCTAAGAGCGAGGGCTCTGCAGACAGACTGCAGAGGTTCCCGTCCCGGCTCTTCTCCTTGCAAGTGGCTCCACCATTCTGTGCCTCACTGTCCAAGCTGTAACCATGGGGAGATCACAGCACGATTTCACAGGGCGGGCGTGAGGACCGAATGAGATCACGCACCGAGAGCGCTTACAGCAGGCTTGGCCCAGGGTCAGCGCCCATTAATGTTAATTATTATTGCTTTTCTTCCTCTGTGGAGCCAGACGCTGTTGGCTGGCTAACCCAACCAACACTCTCGATTCCCTTTTTCTCTGGCTTCCTCCTCAGGAGAGGCTGAAAAGCCAAATGAGATTTCTCACCCTCCTGGAGCTAGGGGAGGCCATCTGACACATTGCTGGCCAATGAGATGTGAGTGGAATCTTCTGGGGGGATCCTTGGAGTGCTTAAGAGGTCCAGAAATGAAAAACAGTGTTGCTGGAGTTGACCCTCCCCTCCTCGTCCTGCAGCAGCGACCCTGCAACCGCGAGGGAAGACCAAGAGAATCAAAGAACCTCCAGCCCAGGCATCCCTCAGCCTCTGAACGAATGTCAGTAGCCAAGGATGTCCAGGTTTGTTGTGATGGGAGAGAAAGCAATCCTCATTTATTTAAGCTGCTGTGAGCTGGGCTGTCTGTTCTTGCCGCTGAAAGCATTCCTGGCTGATACGCCCACCAAGACACAAACAGCTCAGGGCACATGTCCACGGTCATCGTTTGCCAACCTCACATCAGGTCCCCAATTGAGAATCCCTGATCGAGAGGAGAGACAGTGGAAGGCTGAGCCAGAACAGTGTTTACCAAACTGAGTCGCTGTGCTCTGCCCTTCCTTTTCAGCTGCATCAATGTCCCATCTGTACAATTATTTACTTAATATTTTCTTTAAATCAACTCACCTTTAAACTTAAATACATACACACACACATATTTAAAAAGAAATCTATATTACCACCAAAATGAAAAATTGGTATCTTTTGCCACAAAGGTAACTTAGTAAGTAAATACAATGAAAACAAACAAAATATATTCATCCACATACCACTAAAAATTACCTAATGTGGCATAACTTGGGTTCAATGGAAGAGCAAGAATTCCTCATTTTTGCCTTCAAGTGGGGAAAACATATCAGAAGATCTGGCAATACTTGGTATTTCCACAAGGCAACAATGGGCAGACAGAGAGGGAACACAGTTTCCTGTTAGCCACGATTCCCGAAGCGCTGTTGACAAGTGAGAGATCTCCCACTGGCCCGTGGAAGAATCAGGTCAGGCACTTGCCTTATTCCCTTGGTTTAGGGCCCCCTCAGAGGGGGTCTGGGCCTGGGCCTTCCCAGACCACCGTGTCTACGATGGCCCCTTGTTCCTCCCAGTCGGTCCCCTGCCTGCTGCACTCATCTCTGGAGTACTTATCCCCACACAAATCCTCCTACATTCACACGTTCATCTGTCTATTGTTTTATCCTCCAGTAGAATGTCAGTTCCTGTAGGGAAAGGATTTTATCTGTTTTGTTCATTTCTGAATCCCCGGTGCCTGGACCATAATAGTGGGTGCTCAAATGCATATATATATATTTTGCTGAGGAAGATTCACCCTGAGCTAACACTTGTGCCAATCTTCCTCTATTTCATATGTGGGTCACAGCCACAGCATGGCCACTGACGAGTGGTGTAGGTCTGCACCTGGGATCTGATCCCATAAACTTGGGCCGCCAAAGTGCAGCATGCCAAACTTAACCACTACACCAGAGGGCCAGCCCCACAAGTGCATATTTTTTGAGTGAAGGAAAGAAAAAATATAAATTAGCAAATGAAACCCCATCTCCTGCTTTCCAGTTCCCTAAGGCACTTGTTACCATGTAGGGAAAATGCCGGTTCTCCTGCGGTTTGACAGTCAAGACTAGGAATTCACTCAGAATTTGGAACCCTTTACCCCATTAAAAAGGAATGTGCTAGATTAAAATGATTATCTATGAGGCCATACGGATATATGTTAGTAATTGGATAACTGAAATAAGTGAGGGAGAAGGGACAGGTCTTCCTTACAGAATTAATTATGTGGACAATTAATAAATGTAGAAGGAATGAGGGACATACAGAAATCACCATTAGGGAAATACCACAGTAATCACTGTTGCAGGCAGGATTCACCCACCAATGCACGCCAAGATTAGTGGGCGGAAGTTTGAGGAGAAACAAGCACAGTCTCAAAGAACCTCCCCCGAGACACCTATCCATTACAGAGGGAAACACAGTTCCTTTACAGTGGAGAAACCCAGCAGACAGCACCCTAACCACGTGATCCAGCTTAACTCCACCAGTGACAGACACGTGGACATCCCAGATCCCCTGGTACAATGCACTGAGGAGGGCACCTCACCTCTGTGGGGTTCTGCCAAATGACACATAACCTCCATCTAGTCACGAGAAAACGTCAGACAAACCCGAACTGGGACATTCTACCAAATGACAGAGCAGTCCCCTTCCAAAGCGTTATGGTCACAAAAGACAGGAAGGACCAAGGAACCGTTACCGACTGGAGGAGACTAAATGCAATATGGGATCCTGGATAGGATGTGGGAACAGAAAAAGGACACCAGGGGAAAGACTAGTAAAATCCGATAAAAGTCTGTCATTGAGTTCACGGTACTGGACCAGTGTGCATTTCCCGGTTTGGCAGTTGCGTAAGATGGTAACGTTAGGGGATGCTCGGTGAAGGGTAGATCTGTGATGTCTCTCTACTATTTTTTGCAACTTTTTTATACGTCTAAAATTCCTTCCAAATAAAAAGGTGAATAAAGAATTGTGCTAAGAAGCTTCCTTTGATGGAAATCGGGCCCCTGGAGACTGTCCCCCCAACAAGCTCCAGGTACCCGGCAGAGCCCCCGGCCAGGAAGAAGGAAGGTGAAGAGACTCAATGAACAGCCAAGGCGGAAGTTACCGTCTACATCCACTCGGTTCCCAAAGCTCGACTGGCTGGTTCCTGCAATGGGTCAGCATCACCACCTGCCTCAAGAGTCTGGGAGCCAGAACCTTCTGTTCTCCCACTTTCCACACTGTTAGGGTCCTCTTGGTGCTTCAACGATCAGACACGCCCCCTCTCCCAAGCACCCTCACTGCATCCTGCCCACAGAGGTTGGCGTCCTTATTCAGGAACATCCCCACCACCAACTGCAACGCCACACACCCTGGGCCCCTCCACTGCTTGGTCTGTGTCACAGAAACAGAAGAGGATGTTCCCCAGTGAAAACTCCAGGAATTCTAATTATAACACATTCAAAATCCTTCTATTATAGGTGAGTATTTACCCTATGTACATATTTCAGTTATGTGTAAATACCCACACTGTATTTTTAGCCTGTAGAGAAGAGGCACATCCACGTGGTGGGGGATGGGGCCGCTGTGTATCTTGACTGTGGTGGCAGTTACACAACTGCACGCATTTGCCTAAACGCAAGGAACTGTACCCCAAAGGGTGAATATTACGCTATGCAAATTTTAAAAACTGAATTAAAAAAAAGGTGTGATACACTGATGTATGCGATGAATAAAAATCTCCAAGACACACTACTGCTGGGGACAGAGGGAGATGTGCTGCAGAAGCACCCAGAAAGCATGGCTTCTTTATCAAGCAAACTACAATAAGAAGTGTGTGGGGGCACAAGCAGGAATGTTGGTGGACGGGAAGAGGGCTGTTGGGACACGCCCCAACTACTGACCCTCATGACCTCTGGGGGAAGATGTTGGGAGGGACAGTGAAGGAGACTTCCATCTTTCCCTTGATACTCTTTCGAATAATTTTTTTTTAAACAATAAAGAGGCTTATGTGAACTAGTTGTAAAATTTAAGCAAGTAACCAGGCAGCCACACTGTACTCACCCTTGGTGCGTTCTGGACACTAGTGCTCCGTGAGGGTCCCAGGAGAGCTGACGTCAAAGACTGTGCGTCTACGGAGAGGAAGAAACGAGGTTACGTCTTTGGCCACTGGGAGCCCCCCTGCTGCAGGATCCACCTGTCATTCACGAATTCACCCCCTCAACAAACACTGACTGAACACCTGCTCTGTGCCAGGCACGGAGGGGACACCCGTGACCAAGACACAGTCACTGTCCTCGGGGAGCAGACATTTCCACGGGGGAAGAAGACAATACACAACATGAAGTCGGAGTGGTAAGAGCCTCGATGGAAAGTAAGCAGAGTGAGGAGAGTCACGGGCTCCTACTTCAGAGTGGTCAGAGAAGGCCCGAATACAGGAGGCCACGAACCATGTCATTATCTGGGAAAGAGCCTTCCAGGCCACAGGAACAGCCAGTGCAAAGGGCCTGAGGTAGGAGTATGTGGGGGAGCATCTTAGCAGGAGGCCGTGGGCCTGGCACAGGGTGAGTGAGGGGGCGAGTGGTGGGAGACGAGGGCAGGGAGGTAACAGGGCAGATGGAAGGCCATTATGAGGACATTTCCCTCAGACAATTGTGAGAAGAGGAGCGGCAGAGAAATAGCACTTGCCCTGACTTGTAACTTTATACTATTAATTGACGACTTTGACTATTTACTACGGCTGTTCATATGTGAGTGGATAATTCATGGATGACTGAAGGTCTCCAGGCTGAGAAGCCACTGCCTGTACTGTTCACCATCACACTTCACTTTAGGCCAGGTACTTCCTGAGTCAGGGAGATATCTGAGAGGACAACCCAGAACCTTCCATGCGGAATGGCCATTAAATAATGACTCACTCTCTGTGTGCCAGGCGCTGTCCTAGCATATGTGCTGACTCATTTCACTCTCCCAATAACCCTAAGAAATAGATACTATTATTACGTCCATGTTACAGATGAGGAAACTGAGGCACAGAGTGGGTAAGGAAGCCACCAGCTGAGGCTGCCCAGCCAGTCAAAAGTAGCTGGAATCAAGCAGACAGCCCAGCTCCATCGCCGGCTCCTGACCCCTGGGCCAGGCCACACTGTCACGAGGTCAGTGAAGGGAGGGCCGACTGCAGGCTGGCAACGCCCCTGGCACCCGCCCCCCCCAGGACTGCAACATCCAAATGCCACCCAAGCGCCAAGGCTGAGCTCAAACACCAGCCAGCTCCTCCAGGAAGCCCTCCGGAAGGAAACCCAGCAAGCAGCTAGATCACTTCCCAGACTCCAAGAATCAAAGAAGCTTCAGTAATCTTGCCCTGAGAGGTTCCTGGAGAAGCCAAAAGGGGTTCTTAATCTATCTCATGCCAGGGACCCCTGCTGGCAGACTGGTGAAGAAGGGCGTGGACTCCTTCTCGGAACCATGTTTTACTTTATTTTTTTTGCAGGAGGAGATTTGCCCTATGCTAACATCTGTGCCAACCTTCCTCCTCTTTCTCCTCCCTACCCCAAGGCCCCAGTACATAGTTGTGTATAGTTGTAAGTCCTTCTAGTTCTTCTATGTGAGCCACTGCCACAGCATGGCTACTGACAGACAAGTGGTGTGGTTCCGTGTCCGGGAACCAAACCTGGGTCGCTGAACCGGTGAGAGCACCGAACTTTAACCGCTAGGCCATCAGGGCTAGCTCAGAATCATGTTTTTAAACGTACAAAATGTAATACACAAGATTACAAAAGAAACCAACTATATTCAGAAATCAAAATATCTGTAAAACAAAACCAAATCTGAGATACAGTAATATTCGAGCTTCTTCGTGAATGCTTTAAATGATGAGATCTTAGTGGTGGGTCCAATAATTACAGTAATTTAGAAATAGATGAGTGTAAATGATATTTTGCAATATCTGCAACAACTGTAACGTGATATGGAAATATCTTCGGATTTCTCATGGTGACAAGTCACAGGTGTTGCTAATGCAATTGTGGTTTGTGGCTCTCATTCGGGAAAGGAAATGCTAAATTTCAGTTAGATGGTAAAGAAAATAAAGATGTAATTTATTCCCAGTCAACTTAAGATCCTCTCAATTCCATCCAAGGACACTTCAAGGGTCCGTGGGCCCGAGGTTAAGAACCCCTAAGCTAGACCTGAGAGAGGGTACAGCCGGGGCAGGTTCTTAGGGAAGGTAACAATTGCAAGTGTGAAGCAGATTCAGATCCTTGTGGACTTTGCATGGGAAGGGGTCCCGAGCACTGGCAGTTTGGGGCTACCTGCATCCATTTCCCTTTCCGGGTCAGCCCCCTGAACCTCACCTTTCCCACTCAGCCCATGCAATTCCTGTGGGAATGACCCCACCCACAGGTTGGAAGGGAAGCGGGGAGCTGGTCATATGATCCAGGCCTGACCAATAAAACCATTGCACACTCCCTTCCCTGCTCCTGGCCTCAGAGATAGCTCAGGGTGGCCCTGGCACCGAAGCCAGGCTGATTAGGTCCCACAAACACCAGCCTCGGGACATATGCTGGGACTACGGGGAAAGAGATGGTTTATCTCCCCTGGGGCTGCTAAGCTGGTTGGATATACACATGGAGCTGCCTCAGAGCCTACCTGACAATAAAACCAACACAGGGGAATGCAGAGCCTGGAGGTGGAAGGAAGCAGGTCCTGGTAACCTCATGCAAGGCCCTGGATCCAGCCATTCCTGAAGCCATTACACGTAGAATATCCCAGGCTGTGAGTTCAAACACTTCCTTTTACACTTCAGAAGGCTGACCCACATTTCTATTTGTCCACACAACCAAATGACTCTCAACTAACACAGAAAGGTAGAGAGGCAAGTGCAGTTCTTGACAATTCCCATAGCTCACTCCCAAGCCACTTAGGAAAGCACAAAATAAAATTAGAAACAGTTGCTATACATAGAAACAGCAAATACAGAAAAACACACACTCTTTAAAAACTCAGAAGCCTCTAGGGTAGTTGCTATCCCTAAGCTGGTCTATGAAGCCCTAACAATTTTGGTTTTCAAGACGCTGGGCAGGGCAGAAGGGAACCAGAAGCACCCAGAACAGTTTCCTTTATCACCAGAGTTCCCATTAGAAAAATTCCTGGGATGATCAGGCATCCCTGCAAAAAAGCTCCTGTAAAATTTTAATAGCTGCCTTTTAAATTGCAACGGAAACTGCTTTTCTGCCACTCTCATTTCCCCCCCTTCTTTCTCTAGAGTGACATATATGGCTCTTTAAAGGCACAGCAGTGACGTGCGGTGGTGCCGTGTTTCTCTGAGTTGGCAATCGACTTCCTGCAACTGGAGGAAGCCGTGATGTCCACGAGTCTGGGGTCCCTCATACAAGGGAGAGGCCTCAGCAGTCAGGAAGATGCCGAGGGGATGTGGAAATGACAGCAAAGGTGGGCTACAGGGCCAGGAATTCAGCCAGGATGCAGATATCCCAGAGCCCCACCACCTGGGAAGGGAGGATGTCCCTGGAGTTGCCTCAGTGGCGCCAGCACACCCACCAGAGCCACAGCCCGGGCCCACCTGTCGCATAGTTACACTCACAGGGCCGCGCGCCCCACTTCCCAGGGTTTATACCAAGAAATCAAATCCCAGATGAGAGCACCAGGTGAGAGGGAACCCTGGCCTGACTCCTAGCCCGAATGGTTCCTCCCCTCCGCCACAGCGACTGGCTCCGGGAGAGACACATGATCTGAGCTGGGCCAATCAGAGTCAGCCCTGGAAATTTTGCTGGAACTACTGGGTTAAAGGGCTGGATGTAAGGCAGGGCTGCTGAGGGCTTCTCTGCCACCTGGGGTGGGGGAGGGGGACGAATGGAGCACTTGAGAACGAAGTCAAAGCTGAGAGAGGCAGAACCTAGAAGTGAAAAAGGGTCGATTCCTGACAAGAAAACCTGTGTGTTGGGGCTGGCCTGGCGGCATGGCGGTTAAGTTTGTGCGCTCCACGTTGGCGGCCCGGGGTTCGCCGGTTCGGATCCTGGGAGCAGACCTACTCACTGCTCATCAAGCCGTGCTGAGGCGGCGTCCCACATAGAAGAACCAGAAGGACCTACAACTAGGATGTACAACTATGTACTGGGGCTTTGGGGAGAAAAGAGAAGGACTTCCTTAGAAACGAAAAAAGAAAACGAAAAGAAGACCTGCACGCCGACTCCACACAGGCCAGCTCCGGGACGTTCAGGTCCTGGAGCCATTAACTCCCCTTTGCAGTTTAAGCCCGTTGGAGTTGGGGAGATTCTGCCATTCACAGCAGACATAACTGACTGAGAGAACTGGACGAGCCCTCAGAAATCGGCGCAGTGCTCCTTCAGGTTTGGGTGAAACTGATCCTTCTAAGAAGCTGACAAAACAGGACAGTGTCACGTCTATCCACGAGAAAACCCACAAAATCCTGTGTGACTCAAGGATGTCGAAGACCTCTGAAGCCTCTGCCCAGAGAACTGGGTGAAGAACGCTTTAATCCAGCCTGATCTGCCCACTTGCGGATAAGGAAACTGAGGGTCAGAGTGCTCCCCTGACTGGGGCCCAGGCTGCTGGAGGCAGGGCCAGGCCTCCCTGGAGCCCCAGGAGGCTTCCCCCTGAGCCCCTCTGAGTCTCTGGGGAGCCTGCAGAGGGTAAGGGGAGGCAGCGGCGAGGCTCCAGGCTTCTACACCCCCATCCACCTACAGCGGCTCCACTTTTCCCTGTTTTGTAAAACGGGCTTTCAGGGAAGTGTCTGACAAAAGATCCGTCACTCCACAACCAACGTGCTGAGAACCAACCTCTTACGTCACATTTCAAAGTACCTACATGTTAACGACCTTGGTTTTCATCCTCGTGAAGCCCTATGAGGCAGGCACTACGGCCACGGCTCCGAGACGGCTGGCCAGCGGGGTGCTGCTCTCCTGACCCCAGGGCCGCCGGCGCGCTGGCCTTTCTGCTCCTGTACTTGTGGCCCGACATTTCCAGTCTTCCCTCACACTTCCATCTCAACTCAGACGGCAAGGACCATCCACTCACACCTCTCTGCTGCCCTTCACTTGGTCCTCCTTGAAGACCAAGGGAACTTGGAAGAAGGGGTGGCTCATCTGACCGGTGTGACGTTGTGACTGGCTGGACCCGCTTTTCCAGTGGGCGGGATTCTCAGCCCTGAAGCTGGGACCAGGCCTACCGGCTCTTTCCTCTCCCTGTGCCCAGAGACGGCCGCTTTCTCTTCTGGCTTCCGTCTTGGAGCAGGACATACACCCCGGGCAGTGTTCGCCCAACCTCTGAGAGGGCCTGGCCACATGCACCCCCTGACCAAGTGGAGATGGGGTGGCCAGGCCCCTCTTCTCTGCGCAGCCAGTTGTGTAAGTGGCTGACCTTGTCACTCAGACTGGAGGTGAAGGACAACCAAGCCCACTGGGGCCTTCTGCTGCAACCTGCATCCTCCTTTCTAGACTTTACCAGAGCTCCCCACTGGGGCAGCGGGGACCGACTCACCTGCTAATAAGTGGTCCAATCATCATTTTTTCAGAGACGATTCCCGTTATACCCCCCATCCTGTCTCTGAAATAGTGACAGGAAAATACCTGTTCATTCAACTGCTCCTATCCACGTGGCCACAAAGAAAGGCTGCTGTGTGAGGAAAGGGCTCTGCCCGGGAGAATCCAAGCCCTCAACCGCTGCGCTGCACGGCAGCCGCTGAGATCACCCTGCAATTAATCATGTTCTCTTATGACCTACATTCTACTAATAACACACATTAACGAGTCACCCTGGTTCTTTCATTGATGGATTCCGTCCACAAGTATGACTAAGGCTTGGTCACTGATTTCGAGGGTCTCACATCCTCATCTTCTGTCCCCCCCGCCCAAAGATAAGCATCATGGTGAGGGCTCTGAACACGGGCCTCGGGGGACTTCACTGTGCCAGGGGGCCTAACGGCTGTCCTGCCCCCAGCCTAGCCCATATACCCCGTAGTAGAGCGGTGCGAGGCAGGCCTCTGCAGGGAAACTGCTCAGGGAAAGCAACAGGGCGTAGCCATTTCACTCACAGGAGATCGGCCGAAGTGTCCGAGGCTGACACCACCAGAAGTACTGAAGTTGTGGGGTCAAGGGAACTCAGTCACCGCGGGTGGGAGCGGACACAGGAACATTTTGAGAGAGCAGTTGGCAGTTTCTCATAAAGAGGAAGAAACAGGGACCTCAGTGACACACTTCACCTACCCCACTGACGGGGGATTGCCCGCCGAGGTCCCAGACCCACATGGCCTTCCCAAGTCTCATTCCGGCTCGAAGCACGAGGTGTTTGCTGTAATTTAACTATATGCCAGGCACTGTTTTTGGTTCTTTAACCATCATTTAAACCCTCCTAACAACCTGTGAAGTAGGGTCTAGCAGCAGCCCCATTTTTAACAGACCAGAAAACTGAGGCACAGAGGTAACTTGCCCAAGGCCACAGCACACAGCAAGTAGGTGGCACAGCAGGAGGGACCTGAATCCAGTGGGTCTGGCTCCAGAACCACCACTGCCACCTCCCAAACACAGCTGTGAAGAGGATGGCTCAGCCTCGAGCCCCATCTCACGCCACAGTCAGACACCATTTCAGAAGGATCAAGGACCTAACCGCAAAAGGAAAAGTATGAGTGTGTCTAGAAGACGATGCAGGAGCATATCTTCGTGTTGGGGTGGGCGAAGGTCTCTTATTTGGGGATTCTAGGAAAGTGTGTGCTCTCCTTACAAAAAGGGTCAGACCCATCCACACAGTCCTCTGTCCCTTCACCAGGATGCCTCTTTTGAACCTGGAATGTGGACATGATGCCTGGATTTGAGAGAGTCCCACTTGTCCCCAGAACACTACTCTGCCAAAATACAAGGGCTGAACTCTTGGGGTGACCAGGCCTCCTGGGGAGAGGGGATGCAGCAGCCATCTTGTGGACATGAGGGGGCAAGAAAGAGCAGCGCTGGCCTTGACTCTGCCAAGCCACTGAGCCACCTCCTCTCCCTCCAGATGTTATATGACACAAACAAGCTCCTGTGTGCTGATGTGACGTCACTTGTGTATTCTGATACTTGCAGCCAAATGCATTCCTAACTAAAACACCGGCCACAGCCAGGCTCCAGCAGCCACACGCTGTGCCATCACGCCAGGGAGTCTGCAAACAGCCACGCACATGGATTTGAAGGTGTCTCAAAAAGACTCAACTCAGAGATGAACTTTGGGAATCAGAGATTTCCACCCAGCGTGGCTGAGCAGAGGCATCTAGAAAGATACAGTGGTGCCTGAACAATTCTCAGAGAACCTGAACTGGGAACAGCCTTCCTTCTTCCTGCAGACTTCTAAGAGCAGTCAGGGAGACCGTGATTTCAAAGGCCAAACCCGGCCCCTGGCACAACCACACTGTGGTCTGCTGGCCCCGGGCTCGCAGGCCTGGGGAATCCTGCAGAGCTTGTGGATCTTTTCTGCTCCTGTCACCAGCCATTTGCTGGATGTGCCAAGGGTTAAGCCCCTTCCTGCCCTTCTATAAAAACAGCTTGTCAGTGTGGTTTTGACTGCCGGCTGCTTTTCCACAAAGCGCTCTCCAGATCCCAGCTAATCAGACGGAAGACAGAATAGTGGTCAGTCTACCAAAAGAGGTCAGGCTTTATTTCTTAATCCTCTTATTCATAACATATTGAAAGGGAAGAGTGAAAAAACAACATTATTAACATCGAGAACGTCTATGGTTACTTAACCTCTCTGTGCCTCAGTTTCCTCATCTATAAAGTGGAGATAACAACGGGGTGTTGCGAGAAGTAAGTCAATTACTCAGTGAAAAATGTTCAGAGCAGGACCTGTTGTGTAGTGACTGGTCAATAAAGGTGAGCCGCCATTATTGCTGGTGACATGGTGACCTTCCTGGACTGAAGGCCCTTGAGAGGTTTCAAAATCCACCCTCTGGTCAACCAGACAGACAGAGAAAGGCACTGCTCTGATTCTGGCCACTTAGGGAAGGAGGCAGGCTTGAAGGGCCAGGCCAGTGAGCAGAAGCTGGTTGCCGTGGCCCAGGGTACTGTGGGCAGGAAACGGACCTACGGGGTGCCAGTTGCCCACCCAGTAGCCATTCTTCCCTTTCTTCTCAGGATGCTCAGCTGAGACTACATCCCCCAACCTCCCTTGCAGCTAGGGGTGGCCAACAAGAGGTAAGTAGAAGTTGTGGGACTTCAAGGAAAATTCCACACCAGGACACAGAGCTGGACTACACCTGTCCACCCCCCTACCTTGATTCCCACCGGGACTACAGGCTCACTGGCTTGACTCCAGCAGTCACGTTGGCCCATGAAGCCACCTTAAGGAGGAAAGCCTCGCACTAAGGATGGTGAAGCAGAAAGACAGAAGGAGCTTCATTTCCTGATGAGTGTGGAGCTGCCACACCAGCCCCAGACTGCGGGTCTCTGGACATTTTACTCACGAGGGAAACTGCCTTCCATTGAGTTTACACCATTGTTATTTCTGGTCTCTCTACTGGCAGCCAAATGCACTTTCAAATGATACTGTGGTCTTCCACAGCAGATGACCAATGGGACAATGTTCTACACCAGAAAATCCTTCTAGCAACCTGCTGCCATTGAGAGTGTCCTCGTGCTTTAGGACCTTTGCTCTCTCCTCAACACCAGGAAGAAAGCCAGACAGAGAATTTCCCACTGAACGGGGTTAAAATCATTTTGCCGTAGGAAGAGGTAAGATGAGAACCCTATGAGATATTCTGAGTCATTCATTCAACAATTATTAAGCACTGCCCTAGGTGGGGCATGGTGTGAGGCAGGGGCTAGATATGGGGAACACAACTGGATACCATCCCTGCCCTTACAAGGCTTACAGTCCAGAACAGGGGACAGAGAAGAAGCCAACAGGCAAACAAATGCACATATAAGTACAAACTATGAGACGTGCCATAGAGGAAACCAGGGAGAGTTTTAGCCCAGAACTAATGCAAGAGGAGAAGGAAGACAGGTGAAAAGTGGGAGTAAGACTAGCCCAGAATGTCCATCAACTGAAGAATGGATGAACAAAATATGGCACGTCCATACCATAGAGTATTATTCAACCATAAAAAGAACCAAGTACTGAATGAAGCAGACACAACCTGGACGACCACTGAAAACATGCTGAAGGAAAGCAGCCAGTCACAAAAGACCACATAGTATATGATCCTATTTACATGAAACATCCAGAATAGGCAAATCCAGAGAGACAGAAAGTAGACTGGTGGTTGACGGGGCCTGGGAGGACGGGGAAATAGAGGGGGAAAGCGACTGCTAATGGGTACAGGGTTTCTTCTGGGGCCAATGAAATGTACTGGAATTAGATACTGGTGGTGGTTGCACAACCTTGCGAATACACTGGAAACCACTGCATTGTACAATTGAAAAGGGTGAATTTTATGGTACGTGAATTATATCTCAAAAGACACTCCAAGGGCTACCCAGACTGAATTATCAGATTGGTAATAAAGTCTCTAATGAAAGTTAAAAAATATACAGAGCATCCCAGGAGATGGAGGAGGATGGAGGGGTCTGTTTAAAGGAACCCACAGGAAGCCCGCTGTGGCAGGGGAGGGAGGGGGAGATGTGACAGAGGCTCCCAGGGCTGTGTGAGCCCGGTCAGCCGTACGTTTTCTACTCTAAGTGTCACGGGAAGCAGGAAAATGATGCGTTCTGTTTTACATATTTGAAACATCCCTTTGGCTGCTGCAGAGAGATTGTCGGGGTTCAAAAGAAACAGGGAGAACAGGGAGGTGGCTGCTGCGATGTCCAAGGAGAGATGGTGGTGGCTGCACCAGGGTGAGGGCGGCCGAATGGAAAGGAGGCGGCTGTGGAGATCTATTTCAGATCAAGGACACACAGGCCTTGCTGATGGATTGGCCATGGCGGTTGGGACAGAAAAGGAAGATTCAAGAATGATCTTCACGTGGTCTCATGAGTTTTTCCAAAGTGGTTTTCTGCCAGATTCAAATTGTGCACAGCACAGCACGAGCAGTTCACCAAATGCCTGTTAAATGAACTGAATAAACAAACAAAGTCACTGCCCATTTTTTTGTAGGGCACATTTTTGTATTTTCAAGGTATGAATTCTCTTTCTCTCCAGAGATATATACACACACATGTATCTACATAAACACAATGTCCTGACCGATCCCTGTTTCTCTCCCATCCCCTGGTAGATAGGGGTCCACTGGACACCACCAACCACCCATCTGCTCAAACCAGAAACCTGAGGGTTATTCTTTTACATATATACACGCCCTAAGCAAGACAGCTGCCGAGTCAGTAACAACCAGGTCCTTCCTTCTCTGTGGGGATCAGAGGAGGAGATAAGCCAGTGAGAAGCGAGCTCTCACTCGTGATGGAACAACCTGCAGGAGAGGAAGCAGAGAGAGATGCTGCTCCAGAGACAGGAAGCGTTCTCTTTCTTTTTTGGTGGGGGCAGGGAGGGGTGAAGGACGCAGTCAGGAGAGGGGAAAGCACTCTGAATAAACATGGTCTAGAGGGGTGGGGGAGCCTCCGTTTGACCCTATGCCTTTCCTCTTGAGAGCAGCCACTGCAAGTGAAGCCTAGCAGGGGACAAGTTATGACCCAAAGGGGTCATGAGCCCCAACTCACCGACAGCCACGTCCACTCTGAGGGGAGCACCAGAACCCTGGGAGAATGCACCCTCATCCTGGAACCAGGACTAGGAAAGGGGAGGGGATGCAGAGTCTCACAGAGGACTCCAGGGCCACCAGATCACAGACCACAGGCAAACAGTGCCCCTAGAGTGGGACAACGCAACGGTCCTGTGGGGATGTGTCCCCCATCCCCGGCAACAGGGCTCATCTGTTTTATGAGTGGGCAGCTCTGTGTGGCAGGCTTGGGGTGGACGTGAGGTACATTGTTCCCTGTGCTGCCCTCCCCATGAAGCTTCACCTGGAACACAGCCGGGGACCTGATGCCTTGACTTCAGTGTTCCTATAATTCCTCCGTGTTATTCTCACAAGTGGCAGACCTGGTGCCACTGCACATGTCACACAGCTGACCAAACTCTGTGCTTATTTCATTCTACTGAACGACTGGGAAGCAGGTCAAATTGCTTGTTATGGCAGCATGTCAGCCTCTCCTAGTCTGACAGAGGTCCAGGTGAGCATTTACCAACACCAACACCGTGGGCTCTCCACCCCCAGAGCTCCCTCCCACAGAGGCCTCTAATATTGACCAACGTGTGAAGTCTTCTCTGACCACAACTGAGGACCCAGCAGTCTCCCAGAGAGACTGCTGGGCCAAGCACGGCACATGACGTGGAAGAGCATGGATCATCCACTCCATGGAAACCCATCACTCAGTCTCAATACAGACACACAGACTTCTGTCACTGCATTTTACACCAACAGGATCACGTCACATTTACTTCTCTGAATCTTGCTTTCCCTTACACACAGCACAGAAACGCCTCCAAAGCAACTAGTCATGCTCTTACCCACCCTCTTCAGCAGCTGATACTCCATCGTAGGGATGCACCATATTTTACTCCATCATTCCCTGAAAAATGGGCATTTATTCTATTTCCAGAGTTTGGTTTTTGTTTTGCCACTGCAAACAATGCTGCAATAAATATCCTTTTGTACTGGGGCCATTTTTTTCCTTACGGTAAGTTCTCAGGGCTGGCAGTGCTGCCTGAAAGAGTATTCCTGGAATATTATACAGTTAAAGTACAGAGTGGTTTCCAAGATCAAAGTCTAGAACTGGATGTATAGTATGTGTGTGTTTTTGTCTTGAGAATCTCCGGAAGAACACACCTGAAATGGGTGTCCTTATGGGAGGGGAGCTGGGGGACAAGACAGGCGAGGGACACTTTTCACCGTGCATCTTTTTTTGTGCCGTTTGGATGTTTTATCACGTGCATGTACTGCTCGATCAAAAATAAATAAGATTTTCTTTTTCCAGGCTGTCTTCTAGAAGGCTGCAATGACTCACACGTCCTCCAGCAACTTGGGAGAGTACTTACTTGAACTCATTAATGCCCTATATTTTTCTCTTTCCAGGCTGTCCCCACCCCCTTCTCTTTTTTGGACCTGGTACGAGCTGAAACAAGTCAGATTTTACCTGCTGGTGGCCTGTGATTCCTCCTATTCTACAGCCCTTGGGCAGGCAGAAGGCAAACTCCAGAGATGCTAATTTCCACAAGTCGCCGGGCCAGCCCCTCCCAGCAGCACAAGAGAGAAACCTGAGCCAGGGTGGGAGGCAGGTCTTCAGGGACCTGCGGGCGCCGATGGCAGAAAGAGACAGAGCACGGCTCCCTCCTCACAGGCTAGCAGGGCACGCTGTTTTAAACTCAGGCTGGCTGAGCTCCCCTCACAAGCTGAGTGGCCTAAAGGCCCCCAAATGCCCACAGCCTCTTAGAAAGGGTGAGGGAGGCCTGTAGCAGCAGCTGAAGCCCATGGGACCTGCCCTCTCAAGACCAGGGCCAAGGACGAGAAACGGGAGGGAACGGGAACAAAGAACACGGAAGAATCAAGTTCATACAAACAAGAGGCCTTCTCGTTCACATCCTCGGGGCCAGGCATCCTCTATGCTGGCCCAGAACCAAAGGCCTCGCCAGCCACTGCTCTTGAGCCCCACTGTGACTCACGCAACAGGAAAACAAAGCTGACCTAGCGCAGAGAGCCAGGGCCCCCGCTATGGCTGCGTCTCCAACGTCACACAGCTGCTGCTGCAAATCCAGCTGGCGCTCTGGGGCAACCCCCGGAGGGGAGAGCTCTGGACGTGGCCAGAGGAGAAGGGAGCTCCGGGGCAGGTGGGAGATGGGAAAACATGAAAAAACATCTTAAAATCAGCAGTAAGTCCACCCGATTCAGGTCACGTGCTGCCGCTCCGCAGCCCACGCTCCTGCCTGAGCTGAGCTGGGTGCAGGGGGCCCGGCCTTCACTTGAGTGGCTCCCTCTACCTGGAATGCCCTTGCCCTTGATCCTTCAAGACTCAGTTCAGCAAGGGTGCGTGCACCTGGGGGTTGGCTGGATTGGCCTCTGCGAGTGGGGAAAACGGGAGACAACCTGAGTGTCCATTAGCAGGGATGGGCCAACAAATCGTGACTCAGACACACAATGGAATCCCCTTTGTCTCTTCTTCCCTCATCCTCCATGGCAAGTACATTAGCAAGTTCTGTTGTCACAATCTCCAAAATATATCCTGAATCCATTTCCTTCCTCCTCCTTCCTAGGTCAAGCTACCAGCATCATCTTTCACCTGGACAACTCCAGCAGATCCCCCACTGGTCTCCCCCAATCCACTCTTGCCTTCCTAGATTTGATGCTCCACACACAGCCAGAGGGATCAAATCAAACAGGGATCACATCAGGTTGCCTTCCTGCTTAAAATCCCTCAACACCTTTTGAACCTCATCTCCTTCCACTTTACCCATCACCTAAATGCTCCTGCCACACTGGCCTTCTTTCCCTTCCAAGCTCATTCCGGCCCCAGAGCCTTTGCACATTCTGCCCTACCTATTCTCAAGGCTGGCTTCTTCCTGCCGGTCAGGTCTCTCCATGACTGTATACAGTGGTGAGCAGGTGTGAAATCTAACTACATGCAGCAACATGGACATCTCACAGACATAAAGTTGAACAGGAAGGCCAGACACAAAGGAGTATTTATAGAAAGTATGACTGCATTTACATAAAGTTCAAAGATACGTGTGAGACGTCAAGAAAGTGGTTTTGCTTGGAAGAGAGGAGTGACTAGGAGGAAGCAGAAAGGGGACTTCCGGAGGCTAAAAATATTGGGGTTTTTTTTTTTTTTTTTTTTGCTGAGGAAGATTATCCCTGAGCTAACATCTGTGTCAATCTTCCTCTTTTTGGTACATGGGTTGCCGCCACACCATGGCTGACAAGTAGGGTAGGTCCGCGCCCGGGATCCGAACCCATGAACCCGGGCCGCTGAAGTGGAGTGCGCCAAACTTAACCACTACACCACGGGGGAGCCCCTGGAAATACTGTTTTCAGAGCTGGCTACATGGGTGTGTTCTGGATGTGAATGTACAGATGTGAATGTGTTCTGGATGTGAATGTAACTAGACACCTCTGACATGTGTCCTTGCCTTTTTCTGGACGTACATTATAGTTTAATAAAATGTTTAAAGAATTAAAACATTTTTGCTGCCCATCATTGTTCCTATGATTTGAGAATTTCCCATCTATGAGCCTTTGTGGGAGGCCAGGCCTCCCGTGGTACGGTATTACAAAGGCCAGGAATGGGCTCTCATGGCCTCCCCTGCAGCTGGGCTGTGGGCGCAGGATCTGGGCTCTCCTCGGCAGATGCGCCCTCCCTCCAGGCTTCCACCAGCTGGGGAACCTGGGCTTATTCACCTTGGTGTCTGGAGCTGCATCCCGGCACGTGGAGGGTCTCACTGTGGCTTGAGAGGAACTAATCCCCCCGTCAAAACACACATATACATTTCCTCCCCCAGCACAGTCATGACAGGATTGAGCCATTCTGCACTCGGAAGCTCATTCATTCTTTCAAAAAATGTTTACTGAGTGCCTACGTGGTGCCAGGCACTGTTCTAGGCACTAGGGATCCAGGTGGTCATTTTGTGGTGGTGGTGGCTAGGGATGCAGGTGAACAGAACATTGGAGCTGACAATTCTAGTGCAGAAGATGAACAAGAAGCAAAATAAGTAAGAGATATGTTAGCTAAGCGCGACAGTGGGGCCGCCCAGTGGCACAGCGGTTTAGTTCGCGCTTGGCAGCCCGAGGTTCGCGAGTTCGGATCCCGGGCGCCTGCCGATGCACCGCTTGTCAGCCATGCTGTGGCGGCGTCCCATGTAAAGTAGAGGAAGATGGGCATGGATGTTAGCCCGGGGCCAGTCTTCCTCAGCAAAAAGAGGAGGATTGGCAACGGATGTTAGCTCAGGTCTGGTCTTCCTCACAAAAAAAAAGAAGTGAGATGGGGACCTCCCTAAGAAGGCCACACAGGAACAAAGGATTGAAGGACGTCAGGGAGCAAACCATGTGGGTAGCTGAGAGGAGAGCTTTCCTAGTAGCAGGAAGAGCCAGTGCAAGGGCCCTGAGGCAGGCACATCCTGGGTGTCTGAGGAGCTGTGAGGAGGCCCATGTGGTTGGAGCCGAGTGAGTGAGAAGAGTGGGAGGAGATGAAGTCACAGGTCATGGGGGCAGACCCTGTGGGGTCTGGTTGGCCACAGTGAGAACTTTGGCTTTTACTCTGGGTAAGATGGAGCCATAGGAGGATTCTCAGTAGAGAAGGGATGGATCTGACTGGGTGATAACGGGTTCCTGTGGCCACTGTTCAACCCTCTCCCCCTGCCCAAGATGGAAACCAATCTCAATGAGAAACAGAAGTTTGGTCACTTGTGAGGCAAATGTCTATGAGAAATCAACAAGGAGAAGGCTCTCCACCCACTTCTTCCAATCATCAAGGCCTTCTGCTGGCCAGCAGGGATTTGCAACATGATTAACAATTCACACCACATTGTAAGACACCAGATTCTCCTCCACCAGCCCCTGGGAGAATCCCAAAAGCAGATGGGGAAGCAGTATGACCACATGGCCTGGAGGGTGCCACCTTGGTGTTCAGCTAGAGCCGGAATCAAGTCCCAGCTTTGCCTCTTAGCAACTCTGTGATCTGTGGCTCATGACTAGACCTTTCTGAGTCCCAAGCTTCCTTATCAGTAAAATGGGGGGAGTAACATCCACCCTCAGAACAGCTGTTGGGAGGGTGAGATGAGGTAACAGGAATCAAATGACTGGTCAAGCGCCTGGCCCAGAGGAAGCCCTCAAAGACGTCAGCAAAGTCGTCATGGTAACTGAAATACTGAAGAAATAATAAACGACATTCGCGAGTCCTCCAGTTGGAGGACGATCTTGGGCAAACTGGACTCTGGTAATACTGAGCACAGGCTGAAGTGAAGGGTCCTCCAGAGGAGAGAGGCCTTCAGAATGGAAGCTTCTCTCTCCCTCTACCCACTCTCCAAGGAGTATCTACCCACAACAAGCGTCATCCAAGCCCGAGGGTGCGACAGGCCACAGACGGCGGGAGGAGCGGGCGTCAACTGTGCCTGGCACAGGTCCGTCCTTCAGGGCTTCACGGGCAGGGGCCCCGGAGGAAGAGACCCCGCCTGCATCCATCGCTCTTAGGATGACTCTGAAACAGAAACGTGAGTCAAGGGAGAATGTTAAGAGCATAAAAGGCAGTGTAGGGCAACTTCCTGCCTCTTCCGCAGTCGGAGTAGCAGTGGGCCCTCGGTCGGCTCCATGCAAGGGGGGCACGGCCTCCGGGCCCCCGCTCCACATCTGAACCGCGGGGAGAATGTTCGCTCTTCGGGCTCACTTGCTTCCGTTCAGCACAGACTGACGAAGCAACGACTACGGGCCAGACACGGCGCCCGATGTGGAGAAGCAGCGGGAATGAACCGGGATCCCTGCCCTCAGAGCTCCCGTACTAGGGAGGATGACAGAAAATGCAAACAAACAACATCAGAGATGACTGGGGCTGGGAAGAAAAATAAGGCAGGGGACAGGGAGCCACGGGGAGGGCTGTTTCAGACAGGGTGCTCAGGCGGGCCTCTCTGAGGCGGTGTCTCAGCCATTCGAGCAGAGACCTGAATGAAGCAGAGAAATTATATATCCACGCACACACGCACTTAATCATGGATCTGTCTGTCTGTCTGTCTCTATCACACACACACACACACAGAGCTGAGAACACAGCGCCTACTACAGAAAACTAAGGTGACCTGGCTTGATAGTTCAGAGTGCTCTGGGGCTGCCTGGGATGGAAATCTTCATAAAACCTACCCTCTTCCCCCAGATTCCAGCATGTTCTCCCCGACCGAGAATTACGAATGAAAGCTCCTCCTTTTCTTCCCTTTTTCATACTTGGGAGGGTGCTGCAGACAGGGAAGGCCATCCCTGTCAGGACCGTGTCCCCCTTTGTCGCCGCACAGTGTTCCCCTGCAGACAGCCCGATCCATCCAGTCCCCTGTGAGTGGGCATGCAGGACAGCCCACATCTTTCTCTCTGACAAACAGTGCTCTAACGAACCACCTTGGACACAGATCACTCCTCACACTTGGGAATGGCTATCAGCAGAAATTCCTAGAAGTGGAACTGCTGGGGCAAAGAAAGGCTGTGTGCAAGGGTGGGGGTGACTGCCAAAGTCCCCTCCAAAGGTGCCCACGTTCCCTCCCACCAGCACGGACCAGCCTGCCCGCTCCCCCACTCCACTGTCTCGGTGTGTGCTCACCTTTCGCTCCTACCCTTCTGAGAGGTGAATCTCAGCACGATTTTAATTGGCATTTCTCTTATGTACAATGGTGAACATCTTTTCTTGCGTCTAAGAAGCGTTTCTTATTCTACAGATGCTGCCCCATGGCAGTGGGGTGGGCGCGTCGTCTCCTCTGGACAATATTCAAAGCCCTCCTCCAGCTCTTGCCTTTTCCCCTCTTACCCTCCCCGGGCCCTAAAATGCAAAAGAACTGAAGCCCAACGTCCTGGAGGAAGCCTACAAGGCCAAGCATAGCTAGGGCCTGTCCACCCCTCTCACCTTCTGTCAAGCTGCCTCCCTCACTCATGACACTTCCATGTTCTGGCCTTCAGTTCTTCCAAACTGGCTCCATCCTACCTCAGGGCCTTTGCATGTGCTGTCCCCAACCTCCTCCCTGAGATCTCCATGGCCACCACTCCTCCCCCAGACTGGCAGAATCCTAAGCCTACTCTCAGCCTCAGTACCACTCCCCCAGAGTTGTATGACCTCTCAGCACCCAGTCTTTTCCTCTACGTTTACCTGTCAGCCCATTTGTTGAATACCTCCCCCGCCCCACCACACACACAACAGACTGAGCTCCTTGAGGGTGGTGACCAGGACCCTCAGACTCGGGCTGAATTCTCCACATCCAGCACACAGTGCGGCACCGAGAAGGGCGGGCAGGGTATGTTTGTAGACTGAACGATTGACACACGTGCTAAGGAAGAGGAAAGGGGCAGTGAGGTCACAGCACGAACAAGACAGGTCCTGCCCTTTTCTGATGCGCTGCCTCTTCCTCAGCCCTCAGCTCACACGTCTCTTCCTCTGGGAAGCTTTCTCTGATGCCGGACCCTCCTCCCCCTCCCCCATCGCACTGGGGAAGGCACTTCCGCTGGGTACCCACAGCCCCCTGCACTTCCCCCATCCCGGCCCTGACCCCTCTGGGTCTATCTCCTCCCGTGGATTGTAAGCTCTGGGAGGACAAGTTCTGGGGCTGCCTTGCTCACCATTCTGTCCCTAGCATCACACAGCCTAAGGCCAGGCTCGAAGCAGATGGCCAATAAATGTGTGTAAATGAATAAACGGTACATACCTTCTAGGAGCGGAAAGAAACATTAAACTACTCATCCCCACTGACCATCACTGCACTCTGAGCCATTAGGGAGGAGTCCAGGACACTGGGCGCTGTGGGAGCATGTAAGGGAGGGGGCCTTGAGCCAGGGTGCAAGTCAGGGGTCGCTTCCTGAGGGAGGGACTTTCCACTGACCTTTTCAGGAAGAGCAAGAGTGGGCAGGTGAAGGGGGTGGGGAAGAGGTTACAGCAGAGGGACCCACGCATGCCTGTATCATCATCTCCGCCGGTGGCTGCGCGCCCTGCTATCAGCATCTATGGGGCAGGCCTGGACCGAGGCCGTCTGCTCAGAAATGGTGTTACCGTGTTGCCTAGCATCCTGACATGCTCTCAAGCCTGATTCCGGGGCCACATGAACCCAGGGAAGTCCCCACAGAACCCATGCATGTTAACCCGCACCGAACACTCACGGTGTGCCGGCATCTGGTACTTTCTTTGTAGGAACCAACCCACCGCACCCTCATCGCTCACCACACTCATTCTCCAGCTGGGGAAACGCCCAGGAGTGAAGAGATTTGCTCAAGGTCACCAGGCTAGTGGGTGGCAGAGCTGGGACATCAACCTGGGCTCTTACCCACCACGCTACGCAGAGGCTGCCAAGCTCACGAACAAAAACGTCACAGTGGTTGCCTCTGGGAAGTAGAATTTGGTGGCTGGGGGATGGGGATGGGAGGAGACTTCTCATGGCACACACTTTTGAACTGTTAACCCCTTGACTATACACCACCAACTTTAAAACTGGGTAAAATTAATGTGATAGAATATATAGAAACACATATTGTGATACTGTGACTTATAATAAGAAATATATATTTGGTCTTCCTCTGTTTCTGGCAGAGGGCTCCTAAAACCCTTGGAATTCCCTGCGGGAGAAGAGCAAGGGGAGCATCTTTTGTTTTGTATCATTTGGTCTTTTGTCCTCAGTGCCTGCTGAAAGGAGTGGCCTGTTGGTCATAAGAGCCCCTTTCAACCACAGCTGAGTTTATGTTAATAAGGGTTGATGTTAATGATGGGGGGCAGTTGTAGGACTGAGCCCTTAACTGTGGGATCTGATGCTATCTCCAGATAGACAGTGTCAGAACTGAGTAACCACTCGATGTGGAAAACACACACACTTGGTGTCAGAAGTCAAGTAATGCAGCAGAGCGTGCAAGTGAAGGAGACACACGGGAGGAGCGTGTTTTTCCTTTACACATATACACAGCAAGCTAGTGGGCAACTCGATCCCACCAAAACTGGCTGATGGTTAAACGGTGGGTTCTTACTATGTCTTCTCTGGGTAGCCTTGGTCAGATTCCTAAAGCTCTCTGGGACTGTGTCACCATCGAGGCAGGGACAAAGGACAGCAATGACATGGTCTGGGCTGGAATCGTAGCGTGGCTGCTTCCTTGCTGCGTGATGTGGGCAAGGTCACTGTGCACCATTTCCCTCAACTGTGAGGTCGAGGTGACAGCAAAACCGGCCCCCAAGGGCTGCGGTAAGGATTCCACGAGAAGACACAGATAACAGACTTAGAACAATGGCTGGCACTCACAGCTCAATAAATTACCATCTTCATTATTATATTCTGTTAAACGGGAGTCATCATTTAAAGGTTTTGTATGTACAAGTACCTGATATTGTGCCTATTATGAAGGAGCCACTCAAAAGACAGCTACTGTTTTAATCATATTTCTATGCTCACTTCATTCAAGTCCTCAGCAAAGTCAGTAAGGTGTACAGCTGGCGAAGGGGCTACTCCTCTAACGAAGCAGACTCGGTCACTGCCTTTATGGCGGTGACGTGACCAAGTCGCCCAGGAAAGAAGGGTGGGCTGCGAGCGGGGCAGGCCCCGTGCAGTGATGTTCAAGGAGAGCTCTGAAAGAGGCGTCGGCACGGGCAGCCCAGAATGGAGCGGGAGGCAACGACAGGGGAGAGGAGGAGGCCCTCCAGGGACAGGGCACAAACGTCTGAAGGGACTGAAAGCAGGCCAGGTGGCTGGAGGGCAACGTGCAGAGGACAACGCACAGGATGAGGCTGGGGACGGGCGGCAGCATGCTCGGCCTGGTGGGCTATGTTGAAGAGCTGGCCCTTCCACAGGGGGCCACTTTGGGAATGTGGAAGACACAAGGGACACCCCTCGTCCTCTTGTGGTTTGGGAATGAAATGAGGTGTGTCACTACAGTCAAGATGTGCAGCCCAATGGCTGTCCTCAGGGGCTTGCTTAAACGACTCCCAGCTCAGAGGTCCTGGGAGAAGGACACAGTAGGCACCTAGGAGGGGACAGAGGGAACGATGACCCTGTGCCTGCCTACGGCTGACGGGCCCAGGGAGAGCATTTGACCTCGGCGGGGCCTGTCTTCCTGGCCCCTGGTTGACGAGGCCAAAGGGAGACATCTTCCCTTCCTGGGCTGTTTTGGGCTCTTTGGGAGCCTGCACTAGGTGTACAGCTTGGTCTGTGGACGGCCAGGCTTCCCACCCAGCAGAGGGAAAGGTGGAAAGAGACTACAAATACGAGAGAATGCATAAAGCAGACATGGGGGCGGAGGAGGGGGGAGCAGCGAGGATGAGAATCCTGAGAGTGGCCGTTGTGCTCTGCCCCCTGTGCACAGGTTGGCTGCTTCCCAGCACCCATTCCATCCTTGCCCATGAGTGGGTTTGGGTGGGAGCAACCAGCCTGTTGGTGCGATCCCACCCCCATACCACAGTGATTGGTTCAGGGAAGGTCACATGACCTGTGCTGGTCCAACCAGAGAGGAGCTCAGAAGCTTGGTACCGCAATTAGGGGACAGATAGCCTCTCTCTCTCTCAGGCCAAGGATGAGGAGACAAAAGCCTGGACCAGCGCTGGCAGCCAGTCTGCCACCTCGAAGGAAGCCAGGTTTGAGGATGACGCAGACATCGGAGGGAAGAATGGAGGGACAGAAAGAAAGTGGGTCACGGGTGATGGCCCTGAGCTCCTGGACCAACCAGCCCAGAAGCTCACCCCACCTCTGGGCTTTCTGGTTGTGTGAGCCAATCCTTTCCCCCAGGGTTTACGCCCATTTGAGGTGGTGTTTCTGTTACTTGCAACCAAGTAACTGACGGGCACAGTCCTTCCTGAGGCCTTGCTTCGCTCTCTGGGCCATCCCAGCACCCTCTGGTAAACCCTCCGTTTTTGCTTAAGCTGCTAAAACGGCAGGTCTTAAGATGCTCTAGGAGAGCAGTACAGCAATTTGGCCAACAACTTCACTTGCCCCCTCGCCACAGTTTCCCAGCTGGAAAATGGGGATAGTAACAATGAACACTTCAGTGTTGTTAAGAGGATTAAAAATGATTTCAAGAATGCCTAGCACACGGGGGCCGGCCCAGTGGTGCAGCGGTTTAGTTCGCGCTTGGCAGCCCAGGGTTTGCCAGTTCGGATCCCAGGCACCTGCTGATGCACTGCTTGTCAGCCATGCTGTGGCGGCGTCCCACATAAAGTGGAGGAAGATGGGCACAGATGTTAGCCCAGGGCCAGTCTTCCTCAGCAAAAAGAGGAGGATTGGCGACAGATGTTAGCTCAGGGCTGGTCTTCCTCACACACACAAAAAGAATATCTAGCACGTCGTAACTGCTCAACACATTAGCAATGATTATTCTAGAGCACTGAAGGGTAGGTCTCAACCCCAGAAAGCAATTAGCTACACCCCTCCCCCATCCTGTTTGCTGTTCCCTTGTTCAGGTCAGCAAGTCCTTTCTTCACAAACAGTTCCAGAGCACAGCCAGCCCAGTTTCTGTCAAGAGGGTGGCAAAGCTAGCCTCAGTGGGGGATCTGAATGAAAGAGATTCGACTCAACTTCTCCGGGAGCCGGGTGGTGGAGGAAGCCCTCCCGAGCTCAATTCTCCATCAAATACAAGCTGGGGTCTAAAGTTTCAAAACACGGGCTGGGGCGCCCTGGCACAGTCCCATGAGAGGACAAAGGAGAGAGAGCCTGGATGCAAGAGAAACCACAACACAGCAGGTTCCACAACCAACTCTGTTGGGAGGAGGCTCCCGGGCTGGCTCCCAGCCACATCCGCTCTTTGCACAGCTATGAGGCAGCAGGAAGTAGGGACCCCGCCACGTCTGTGTCTACAGCTGGGAACCGGCACGGGAGACTCGGAAGCACACTCAGTCAGGAAGTGAGACCTGGAAGATGCTTCCACAGCAACGCCCATCTGGAGTCCCCTGCCCACAGCTCGAAACATTCCGAAGCGAGGCTTGTCTAGAGATGGATACCAGATTCACTTCTTCCGCTTACACCCGGAATGTTACTCATACCTCACTTCCTTGGGGAGCCTCTGGGAAGCCCCTGTTCTATGGCTCAAAGAATCCTATCCTTCTGCCGAACATTTAGAACACAGGACGTACCCAGGTGGCTGTGTTTCTTGTGTCTTTTCCCTCTGTGAAGAGGTAGACCGTACTTGGCCCAGAGCAGGTCCTCAATCAATGTTTATTGAATAAATAAATCAACTGTTTTGTTCCCAATTTTATTGTTATTCATAACCTCGGCTAGTGGAAGCACCTGCATATACAGGGCACCCCACGAGGTACTTACTACTTTACATGCATTTAAAAAATAAGGCTCCTTCTCAAGGTCAGAACCACAGAAGAACTAGGGTTCTTTCATCTCAAGAGAAGGATGGGAGAATGTGAATACCTAAAGAGCAAGGCTGGGCAGGTGCAGGGAGGGATGTTGAGGAACTGGCTTTGGTACTAAGAACTTTCTGAGTAGAAATTCTACCGGGCCTGGGGCTGGCCCGGTGGCATAGTGGTTAAGTCCATGCACTCTGCTCTGGCAGCCCGGGGTTCACGGGTTCAGATCCTGGGCCCGGACCTACACACCACTCATCAAGCCATGCTGTGGTGGTGACCCACATACAAAACAGAGGAAGATTGGCACAGATGTTAGCTCAGGGCCAATCTTCCTCAAGAAAAAGAGGAAAGAAAAACAAAAAAGAAAAATTCTACAGGGCCAGAGTAACTTCATTACGGAAGGCTGGAGCACAGGCTTCTCAAGACACTCCAACATGAAGCAGAAGGCTGCATTCCAGGAGAACTCCACCTAACCTCCCCAGAAGCCATAGCTCACGTGATTCCTCGCCTTTTAAAATATTTTTCCTGTTTATGAAAGCGGTATATGCTTTTAAATACATATAAAAAACTTGGGAAAAAAAAGAAACGTGCAAAGAAGAATAGACAGTTACCCATAATCTCATCACCAAAGGATAATGACAAAGACGTTGGTTCACTTCCTTCCAGTCTTTTTTCCCTAGTGTGAGTGGTGGGTGTATAGAGAAGCAGGGAGAGAGATTTTCCCCCTTTAAAGTCTTTCTAGGAGCTTTTAAACATCAAGTGAAAAATAACATTTTTAAATGGTGAAATTAAGCATATTTCCCCAAACGACAGACTAGGGGAGGAAGGAGGACTCCCTCTTCCTCCTCCAATTTCTGCCTCCATCTGAACTGCTATCATAGACCCACATTTCTCAACCCTACCTGCATGACCGTAACAGTAGGATACAATAACTGCCACAGCCTGTATTAACGGAGCAACTACTACAGAAGAGGCCATTTTAAACTTACAAATAGCATCTAATTTAACTCTTACAATCCTAAGGCAGGTATTCATCATTTTTCAGATGAGGAAACTGAGGCAGAGAGGTTGAGCAACTTTCCCAGGTCTCGCAGCTGTTAAGTGGTGGCGCTGGGATTTGGACCCAGGCCATCTGGCCCCGGGTGCCCTCTCTCCCCTGGTCCACACTGCTCAAGACCCTGGCAACAATGACACCAACGATGAGTTTCAGGGCAAGGTTCCCAGTGGCCCTGCTGCCAAATCTGTCATCATGATTATTCATACTCCTCTCCAGACTCATTTTGTTTCCTAAAGGAAATGAGAAATTGCTGGAATTCAGCAAAAGTGAGACAGCCGGAAGCTACAGCTGACCACATCCACCACACGTGGGTCTCCTGCTGGGCTGCCTAAGAAACATTCTTCAACCATGATCTTTCCGGAGGGGCCAGGGTCAGTTCCTGGGTGGATCGCCCTCTGCTGACTGAGACCCCACCCAGCGCCAGATGGGATGTGAAGGTTCCCCCCTAACTTCCATGGGGCGGTGGTATGGAGAACAAGCCCAGCGCCGGAAAACACAGCCACCACCTATTTACATGTGAATCTGGAGGAGGGGCTGGGGGCCCGCTGTTTGACAGGGATGGACAGGGATGCTCTTGCGCGGGGCTGGAGCCAACAGTTAGTCACCATGGAGGATCAGCCATCATCATACAGATCCTTGGGGAAAAGCAGTCCGTGACTCCCTCCTCCCGTGGCAAAACCAGACCCACCACCAAGGCGGGTTTTCCCAGGAGTTAATCACTAGGGAAAGGGAAAACCTCCATTTCAGGAAAAGGTCACTGAATGCCTGGTTCAGGGAAGGAGATGAGAAATTGCTGCTTTGGGACTGAAAGCCACTATTCTCCCAGCTGCTGAGCCAAAAGGGTCTCCTCACAAAGGGGTTCTGCGGAGAGAAGGACTGGGGGAAGCCAGGGCTGTGAAGCTGTCCTTCATCCAACACCACCTGGGCCCAGGGCCTCCAAACTGCCCGTGTGCAGCAGGAACTCAGAAACTGTGCACCACTAGTCAACGTCCAGGCTTCGTGTGTGTGTGTGTGTGTGTGTGTGTGTCTGTGTGTTGGGGTGAGCGGGGCTTTTGTTTGTTTGTTTGTTTGTTTTATTGACATTCTAAAAAAAGTAGAGAGAAAGGTACAAGGAACTCCCATGTCCTCAAATCCAGATTCAATAATTATCAAGATTCTACCAGACGAGCTTCATCTATTCCTTGTCTATTCCTCCCCACTCCTTCTTGCTGAAGTATTTTAAAGTAAATCTCAGACATCATGTCATTTCACCTTTACATGTTTCAGTTTGCAGCTCTGAAAAATATGGACATTTTCTTATGTGTCCATAATACCAGGCTGGTTTCATTACTGATGAAAATAACAATGAATTTTGTTCTGGAAGATAAGACCTGGTATTGACTAAGGAGTAGGGAAATGGGTCATCTCGGTCTCTAATGACAGAGCAATGCCTTTCTGGAGGGCCTCTTGGCAATACAAATCCAAAATATTTTTGTTAGAGCAGCCCCAATAGACTGGGACACCCAATCAGAATCTTCCCTGGGGCTTGTGCAAAGATGTTCAGGACAAGAAATCCTCTTTCCACTGGGTTGATAAATCAGGAGGATTTGCACCTGGACCCAGCCTGTCTGCACAGCAAAGCCAAGGAGAACAAGGGAGAGGGACAGAGCCCCAACGCCACACTGGAGCCCCCAACTCGGGTGAGGTCTGAAGCTCCCCTCCTCCAGACTCCCAGTGACAGAAATCAAATTCATCTTACAACCCAAAGAGCCGCGATTCATCCACCCAGCATGGAACTAGGCCCCCCACGCTTCTGTTCATTTGGGGCCCAACCTCTGCCTGTGATTCTCTGCACACTCCTCTCTCCTCTCCAGCTCACTCTCCCTGATCAAGCCCTGGGCGGCATTTCTCTTTCCTCTGCGCTCCCACAGCACCTGGTGCTTGTCACTCATCGCCCCACGTTACGGCCGCCTGGGTGTGCCCTGTGGGGAAGGCAGTACCGTACAGGGGTTAAGACCACAGCCTCTGCAAGAGGCAAGAGGGGGTTCAAAGTCCTGCTCTGTCACTACAAGCTCTCTGAGACTGAGGCGAGCCATTTTCTCATCTCTCCGTTCCTTGATTTTTTTCGTCTACAGAGGGGGTGGTAAGAGTACACAGCTGCGTAGACAGTTGGTTGTGTAGCTTATGGTCATTCCCAACCATCTCCTGCTGCCTCCCACTGCACAGACATCCGCTCTCCCAGCCTCTCTTGCAGCTAGGAGTGGCCCGTGGCTCCTTTATGGCCAATGAGAGAGAAAGAGAAGTCTGCTGTGGGGAGGGGTGTTTTTGGGAACATATTACCGTCAGAAAGGGAAAGCCCAGGAAGAGAAAGCCTTTCCCCTGCCCCTTCTCCCTGCTCGGACCCCTGTGTACGAGGATGTGATCATCAGGTGGGGGCAGCCATCCCAAGACCAGGTAAAGGCCAACATCAGGATGAAACGCTTGCACAGGGAGGGCTGAGAAATAGAAAGAGAGGAAGCGCCCAGTTCTCGAAGGCATCACTGAGCCTCTGTACCATGTGGAGCTTGTCTCTCCCACACTTTGTGGCCAGAGAATTAATCCTCACCGCTGCTCAGCCAAGATTCACCAGGCATCTTGTCACCTGCAGCCCCACGTGTCCCAACCCCCAGATGGCCTCACAGAGTGAGGGTTCCATGCTTCGTGCACGGAAAGTGCTTCGTGTGCTGCTGGCACTCACTCGACGTTGGGTAAAGATGATGACCATCATCACAATCGGCTGCCCAAGGCCACTGCAGGGAGCAAAGCTGCCAGCGGTGCACACTTGGTACATTTCATCCCCCATACCGTCACCTCGCATGGAGGGAACTACGGCTGCCAGGGCTGCTGCTCCTCTGAGGTGGCTGCCACCTAGCCTTCAGGGGTATAAAGGAGCCAAGGAGGAGAGGGGCCAAGGGGGGCCAGGGGTTCGGCAACCTCCCGCGGGAGCAGCAGCCTTTCCACAACTGAAAAGCAAGGTTAAAGCCCAGCTCAGACCTGTTTCTCCTATTGCCACGTGTCCCGCCTGCCAGGATATAAACGCACTGGCTTCATTTCTGCCATATCCTCGGCCCACCTGTACTATGACTTACTTTGCACTTTTCTCTAACTGTACTCACTCTTATTTTGGCTCACATACCAACAGCCTCACCCAAAGCAGAAATAAGCATGGAATACTGGGCTTGAAGTGCTATTGAAATTCTTTTCCTGTTATGCATTAAAATAAAAGTACAGCTATTAAAATGTTTAACGTGTTTACTCATACACCACCTCAAATTATCTGGTGGAGAGATCTGACCTTGGGAAACCTGTCCCCATGGCAATAAGACATCATTTCTAGTCAGCACGCTCCTACCCACTTCCTTCGCACATTCTCTCTTTCCCTGACATTCTAGAAACACAACTGCTGGAATGCTAGCTCTGAACAAGCCCTCCAGAGGCCGAGGTCTCTCCCAAACTCCTCCATTAGGGCTCTGTCCCCTGGAACATATCCATGGCTTATACTTCCCGCTGACACTGTCTTCTAGGACGGGTTAATAACAACAGTAGGAACGGCCCATGTGCACTGAGGACGTTCTCTGTACCAGGCGCCACTTTAAGGACTTCATGTGGACTAAGTCATGATCCTCACATGGCGCTACGTGAAGCGGGTGGTATCACTCCCATTTCACAGATGTGGAAACTGAGGCTCAGAAGGGATTAAGTCACTCGCTCAAGGTCCCACAGTGGCGACGTGACACAGCCAGGAGTGAATCCAGGTGACCGACCCTGGGACCCACCCTCCTAACCCCCTCGCTCCCCACTGCCCCAGAACAGCCAGCACTGACCAGCTTCGTGCTGACTGAACACAGACACTGAGCAAGTCTGAGGACCTCCCTAAAGTCACGTGGGTGGGAGCACAGGGACCCAGGTCTGCCGTGTCCTGGGCTCATGCTTGCCCTGCACAACTGACCCCGGGGCCAGCACATCAGGGAAGCTGAGCAGAACCTTCCTCCGCCCCCCGCCCCCGGCATCCTCACTGTGCCCTTTCAGCTCGGCCGACTCTCTTCTGAAAGGAGGAGCACAACCCCGACAGAACCAAACAGAGCCTTACACACGTCTCTCCTGACCAGAGGAGAGCTGGCTGACCAAAGTGGAGTTTCCGAAAACCGGCCCACTCAGGACATGATTCTGTGCAAGGTTCCTCCTCACTCACCTGGTTGCCAGGCCTCAGGCCCACGTTCTGAACTGGGAATTATAATCACAACAGCTAATGTTCGTGGGGCTCTTGACCATGATGAGCGCCAGGCCCTGTGCTCAGTGCTTCCCAGGCACTGACTCGCGAGTGCTCACAGCATCCCTACGAGGCAGGGACGAGAACCATCCTTGCTGAGGGTGGGAAATGCATCAGCAGAGAAGCTAAAGCCACCAGCCCAAGGCCACAGAACTAGGAACAGCGGTTCCAGAGGTCCTGCCTTAACCGCTCGGTGACACTGCCTCCCACAATGAAACCTCTCCCATGTACTGAGCACTCACGGGGTGCCAGGCTGTGGACTGAACACTTTACATAAGATGGCTTCAGTGAATTACCACCCTCACCCTCCATACACACACCTCAATGAGGTACGTATTTTAACAATGAAGAACCTGAAGTTCAGAGAGGTGAAGTCACCTGACCAAGATCACACAGCTAGGACAGGGTGGAGCCAAGACATAGTCGCCTACAGTGTGACTCCAAAGCCATTAGCTGCAAAGTTCCATAGTCTCACACCCAAACTCCAACATCCCAAATCTTCACCCTGTTCCCAGCAAGCCCCTAAGAGAAATCAGTCTCCAGCTCCAAGAAATCAGGGTGAACCGTCTTCTCTGAAGCGGCACCACAGTGACAGGAAGCCAGGGCCCACTCCACAGGGCAGGACGCAGCTCGGCAGCTGCGCCCCTCCTGGAACTGCTGCTCTGCACAGTCCCCCCTTGTCAGTAACAAGCCCACTGAACACACGTGCAGACGGGGCCCAGGAGCCAGGCCAGGGCCCTCCACGATGACGGTGACAGCCTATGACACTGCTTTCTCGCTAGCCCCACCCTTAGGTTTTTCGGCATGGCCTTGGTTCTGGGGGCCTGGGGAAGTGTTTCTTTCCTGAAGGTCTGGAATTGAGACCCTGGCTTCTTTCTGCACTGGCAGGGCCTTCCTCCCGACTCCAGATGGATCAACCAGTGAGCAATCTCGGTCCTGTCCAATGGCCCGATGTGTCCATAGAGCATTTAAGAGTGAGGACACTGAAGCCAGACGGCCTGAGTTCAAATCCCAGCTTTGCCACTTACTAGCTGTGGGACCTCAGACAAGTTACCTCCCCTCTCTGTGCCCCAGTTCCCTCAAGTGGAAGAGGGGGATAATCACCGTACCAATGTCATAGGGTTGTTGGAGGATGAAAAGCACTCAGAATAGGGCCTGGCACTAGAGCTGTGTGTTTGCTACCGTTAGTGTGAGTGGCCCCGCGAGACACACTCACGCCCGGGCTGGGCAGAGACGGCCGCCGGGCCTCTCAGACCCTGCGATTACCTACCAGCTACACATCAGGAAAAAGTGGACTCTCTCAAAGGCCTGCTGGTGGCCAAGGGCACATCAGCCTGGAGTCACTGGTGGCCAAGGGCACATCAGCCTGGAGTCAGGGCAGGGGTCTTGGTTCCTGCTGACCAGCTGTGAGGCGGTGGTCATTACGGTCCACTGGTAATTATCTGGCTTGTTTGGTGTTTGTGCGTTTATTCTTTGTCCCCACCCCACGCCAGGACAGAAAGCTCCACGGAGACAAGGCTAGTGTCCAGACCGACAGGACCCGGCCTGGGCCGGAGGCCAGTAAATGTTCACCCTGTGACCAGGGTCCCGTGTGATGTCTCATCTGCTGCTTTCCCCTGACGTGCCCAAGACAGTGTCCGACACATAAGAGGCCTCCAAAGAGATATTAGTGAATGAATGAATGAATGAATGAATGGGGGCTTTGGGTCTATTTAACAAGAGCACCTACCACCTGCCAGGCCTAAAAGAGACCAAAAAAAGATGCCTCCATCCCTGCCCCCAGGCACCTGGTAATCTAGTCCATCTGGTCACCGAGATCAAGACACAGTGTAAATGACTCAGAAACATTCCAAGGGCATTTCAGCAACCAGGAGAGGGGAGGTAACTTGCAGGGGACAGATGGGGGAAACAGGAGTTGACCCCACTCTAGGACTCTACAGGGCATACACCAGAGATGGTGCCTCCCTGGCCCTGCCACACGGAACCCTGAGTAAACCTGTGAGCTCGGCCCATGCAGACAGACAGCAGTAGGCTGAACAAAAGGCCAGGTGGGCAGCCCACGTGGCTGTCAAAGTAACATCAATAAACACAGCCATGAACCCCAATCCTCTCTCCCCAAGGCCGGCTCAGCAAGGCCCCGGCAACCCCACTGGGTGGGTAGAGACCCAGGGCCCAGTCTGGAGGTGGCACCCCAAAAGCAGTGCAGTGATGTAATGGGTTCAAGACTCCATCCTGAGCAGGAAGGCCCGGTGTGGATGCCGACCCCACCCAGAACTAAAGTGGCCATGACCGCTGCTGCAAGGCTGGCCCAGGGATTCACAGGCACGAGTAAGCTTTGGGCCACTGGTTCTCACTGGGGGGCGATTTTGCCAAGCCTACTCCAGGGGACATTTGCAGACATTTCTGTCGTGAATGGGGGCGGGGGGGCTGCGACTGGCATCTCAGGGGTAGAGTCCAGGGAGGCTGCTAAATGTCCCACAGAGCACAGGAGGGCACCACAACAAAGCGTGACCCGGCCCAAAAGGTCAACAGTGTTGAGGTTGCGAAACTCTGGGTCTAGGCTCTCAAACCGTAAAGGACAGTGGATCCCCAAGGGATGTGGTAGAAACGCAGATGGGATCAGTGGGCGGGGAGGTCTGAGATTCTGAGTCTGAGAAGCCGACTTCTAGGCCCCTGGTCCTCAAAGGTGTGGTCCGGGGAGCAGCGGCAGCCAGGGGCATCGTACCACCCCGGGGCTCCTTAGACACGCAGACCCCCGGCCCCTCCCCAGACGCAAGGGATCAGAATCTGCATTTTCACGAGATTCCCAGGTGATCCTCAGACACATTCAGCGATTAGAAATCCTGGTGGCACACTAGGGAGCTTTGAAAAAGTCTCATGCCTGGGCCTCGGGCCCTCTGGGGATGGGGGGCAGGCCTGGGCAGCCCTTGACAGGCCCCCCGGTTCTAACGCACATTCCGGGTTGAGAAGCACCGCCTTGGGGGAAGCATCGTCTGTCCCTGGCAGGCGAGAGCAGTCACCACTGTGAGGGCTCCACGCAGTCTCTCGGGTGACAAATATCCTGTCAACGCTCAGCTTCTTGGCATCGAATAACCTGTCCCCCGAGAAGCAGGGCTGCGTTTTGGCGCCCGAGGCCGGGCTGGCTGCCTGCCGCTGAGCTCCGGGCAAGAACTGGGCTGCTGCGGAGAGACAGGAGTTGAATCCCAGCGTCTTAGCTGTTCACGAGAAACTAGAGGAGAGAGGAGCATCCCACTGGAAGGTGCTGATAACAAGCGCCAGCACTTCCTGTGTGCGCGTTCCCAAGCACGGGAGCTGCGGCCCCCACTCCACAGGTGAGAAAGCTAAGGTGAGGCCTGGGTAAGTTCTTGGTCCAAGGTCACACAGAGAGAGCCAGAGTTGAAACGCAGGGTCCAGACTCCTCGCTGCAGCTCCATTCCACCAAGCCCTGGGGCTTTAACACCTTCGGCCCAGAGAGAAGAGCTCAGTAGTCGCCCACACTCCCAAGAAGCAGGCTCTGTGGGGCTGGGCTGTTTGCTGGCACTTCTCCAGGGCAGCCAGCTTGCAGCTGTCCTACTCTGGGGAAGAAGAAAGTGGGCTTCGGGCACAGAGCATCAAGGCTTGGCTTTGCACGACAGCACAGCTGGGCCACCTTTGAGACAAGAAACGCGAACCACATTCTTGGCTGGGAAGTCAGAGAACCCAGCTGTGGGCGAAGGGTCTCTTCCTCGTGGCCTAGAATCCCTGGGTAAGGGCCTTGAGAAGGTTGGTAAGAGCAAGGCGCAGGCCAGGCCTCTGGTCCCCTCACCCCTCTTTCTAGATGCCAAAGTATGCTCCCCACAGCCCTTCTCTTCAAACACTCCCAGGGAGCAAACTGAGGCTTACAAATCCCTCCCACCACGTTTTCACCTTTGTTCACCCAACTCAAGCCATGCCAGCCTTTCTTTTCCTCCAAGTTGCCAAGCTCATTCCTGCCTCAGGGCCTTTGCACTTACTGTTCTCGTGGCCAGGCACCTTCTTTCTTCACCTCTTGGCATACCTGGCTCCTTTTCATCCTTCAAGTCTCAGATCAAATGCCACCTTCCTGACCGCCATCTCTAAGGCACCCCTCCCACCACCGCTCACATCCTGCTTTAGTTTCTTCACAGCACCACCAATTGCCTCTCACACAGACTGTTTGTTTCCAGTCTGTCTTCCCCCACAAGACCTTGCACTCCAAGTGGGCAGCAATTGGGTCTGTCTTATCCACTGCGGACTTTGGACTTGCAACAGCGCTTGGCACAGAGTAGAAGCCCCGCTAAATATCTGTTGAATGAACATATAAGCCTATTTCTAGTTAGGTGAATGAAATAACCATTATCTTCTTGAGGGTTCACCAAGAAGATACACTCTAGCTTGCTACAGAGTGGCCTGCATAAGAGATACTGGTGGAGCACCAGACCAGCCCTACTCCACGGCAAGGAAAGCAGGAAAGTAACAGTAACAACTACAGTAATAACAGTATCGCAGCTAACATTTAATGCACACTTACTGTGTGCCAGAAACTGTGCAAGGTGCTTTATTAGCTCAAAGCTCACTAATAGGCTTGTGATGGAGTATCTTATTCTCTTCTTCGTTTTGCAGAGATGGACACCAAGGCTTGGAAAGGCTGTGTCACTTGCCCAAGGTCATACTTTAGTAAGGACTGAGTACCGTGCAGGGCCCCCAACCACTGCCCTGCCCCACCCCCACAGGGCTCATGGCACGGCACCACGAGACAGGACCCACGGGACCCACGGCAGGGCGTCCCAAGACGGGACCCACAGGCATCAGGGGAGTGACTCAGGGTTCTCGGGGACTCAGCCAGGCTGTGTCTTTCTACCAGCTTCTCCCACAAAGAACCCAGTTTCTCACAACTCTGAAAATCCCAACTCTAACCACATCTGTACTGAGCAAGCGTATTGACCAGGGCTGGCTTTATGACTCCACATCAGTGCTGAGCAACCCTTTTTGGCTGAAATCACTGGTTCTCAGGTTCATCGGTTGAACTGCACTTCCCCTGGAAGTGAGCTTTTATCTCCACATACTTGAAGCTAAGACTCAGTTACTCTTCACAGTCAAAACTACCACATAACACCTAACAGCAATAGATAATAACTCTTACACATGTGCCTGTGGCCAGACACTTTAAAATTCCAACTCATTTAACCCTCAGAACCACCTCACGGGGTCGGTCCTATTACTATCCCCACTCCACAGATGAGAAAGCTGAGGTCCAGTTCTTTGTCTAAGGCCACCAGCTAGGAAGCAGCAGAGCCACATCTGAACCCCAGCCCAGGGCTCCAGAGTCAGCTTTCAGTCACTGCCCTCCATCGCCTCTCTAACCCTGACTTGAGATCTGCCCAGAAGATAGTGCAAGGAAGTTCTGTTTGTTTAGCTGTTCATTGTGCCATGTGAGTCATTTATTCACTCATTTATTCAGACATGTTTTTAAAGCCTAATGCACAGTCAGTATTGGCTAAGGGAAGTGGATGCAAGGCCCCCAGCCTCCAAAAGTTTGGTTTATGGGAACTAATGAGCAAAAAGACAATTTCATAACACCATCCCTAATGGTGAGAAGCTCGAAGCTTTCCATTAAGATCAGAACAAGGCAAGGATGCTCCCTCTCACCACTGCTTTTCAACACTGGACTGAACTCCTAGCTAATGCAATAAGACAAGAAAAGGAAATAAAAAAATCCTGGAACTAATATGTGACTACAAAAAGGCTGCAGGATACAAGGTTAATATACAAAAGTCAATCGTTTTCTGACATATCAGCAATAAACAAGAGAATCTGAAATAAAAAACACAATACCATTTATATCAGCACCCCCAAAAATGAAATGCCCAGGTATAAATCTAACAAAATATGTACAAGAGCTAGATGAGGAAAACTACAAAATTCTGATGAAAGATATCAAAAAACTAAATAAATGGAGAGATAGTCCATGTTCATAAGTAGTAAGCTCCCATACCATCAAGATATCAGTTCTTCCCAACTTGATCTATAGATTCAACATAATCCCAGCAAGTTATTTTGTGGATATTGACAAACTGATTCTAAGGTTTATATGGAGAGGCGAAAGACCCAGGATAACCAACCCGACACTGAAGGAGAAGAAAATCGGAAGACTGACACTACCCGACCTCAAGACAAACTACTAAACAACAGTAGTCAAGACAGTGTGGTATTGGCGAAAGAGCAGAAAAATAGATGAATGGAACAGAATAGACAGCCCAGAAATAGACCCACATAAGTAGAGTCAACCCATCTTTGGTAAACAAGCAAAGGCAATACAATGGAGCAAAGACAGTCTTTTCAACAAACGGCGCTAGAATAACTGTACATCCATATGCAAAAAAATAAATCTAGACAGCTCTTACACCTTTCACAAAAGTTAACTCAAAATGGGTCACAGACCTAAACGTAAAATGAAAAACTATTAAACTCTCAGAAGCTAACAGAGGAGAAAACCTAGATGACCTGGGGTATAGTGATAACTTTTTAGATACAATACCAAAAGCACAATCCATGAAAGAGAGAATTGATTAGCTGGACTTCACAAAACTTAAAACTTCTGCTCTGCGAAAGACAACGTCAAGAGAATGAGAAGACAAACCATAGCTGTGAGAAAATATTCCCAAGACACATCTGATAAAGGCCTGCTATCCTCGGGCCGGCCCGGTGGTGTAGCGGTTAAGTTCGCGCATCCTGCTTCAGCAGCCCGGGGTTCACCAGTTCGGATCCTGGTCGCAGACCTACTCACCGCTCATCAAGCCATGCTGAGGCAGCGTCCCATGTAGAAGAGCTACAACTCTACAACTATGATACACAACTATGTACTGGGGCTTTGGGGAGAAAAAAAAAAGAGGAACATTGGCAACAGGAAGATGTTAGCGTATGGCCAATCTTCCTCAAAAAAAAAAAAAAAAAGGCTGTTATCCAAAATATACAAAGAACTCTTAAAACTCAACAATAAGAAAGCAAACACAATTTAAAAATGGGCCAAAGATCTTAACAGACACCTCACCGAAGAAGATGTACAGATAGTAAACAAGCATAAGAAAAGATGTTCCACGTTATATGCCATCAGGGAAATGCAACTTAAAACAATGAGATACCACCACACATCTATTAGAATGGTCAAAATCCAGAACACTGGATTTAGCCTGACAACACCCAATGCTGACGAGGATGTGAAGAAACAATAACGCTCATTCATTGCTGGTGGGAATGGAAAATGCTACAGCCACTTTGGAAGACAATTTGGCAGTTTCTTACAAAAGTAAACATGCTCTTACCATAGGATCCAGCAATCGTGCTCCTTGGTAGTTACCCAAAGGAGCTGAAAACTAATATCCACACAAAAACCTGCACACAGATGTTTATAGCAGCTTTATTCATAATTGCCAAAACCTGGAAGCAACCAAGACGTTCCTCAGTATGTGAATGGATAAACTCTGGCACACCCAGACAATGGAATGTTATTCAGTGCTGAAGAGAAATGAGCTATCAAGTCATGAAAAGACATGGGGGAACTTGAAGTGTATTTACTAAGTGAAAGAAGCCAATCTGAAAAGGCTATATACTGTATGATTCCAACTATATGACATTCTGGAAAAGGCAAAACTATGGAGATGGTAAAAAGACCAGTGGTTGCAGGGGTTAAGGGGGAGGGAGGATGAACAGGTGGGGCACACAGGATTTTTAGGGTAGTGAAACCCTGTATGATACTATGATGGTGGAGACATGTCATTATAAATTTGTCCAAACCCATAGAACGTACAACACCAGGAGTGAACCCTAATGTAAACTACGAACTCCGGGTCATAACAATGTGTCAATGTAGTTCACCAACCGTAAAAAATGTACCACTGGTGGGGGATGTTGATAATGGGGGAGGCTATGCATGAGTAGGGTAGGGGGTACATGGGAGATCTCTGTACTCTCCCCTCAATTTTGCTATGAATCTAAAACTGCTCTAAAAAGTAAAGTCTATTAAAAAAAATCAGGCTAACAAAATGAGTCATCAACGTTATTCCAAGACAACAAATATTCAAAATTTTTAAAAATTGAACATTATGTAAAAAAAGAGTTTTTTAAAATTCAGACTTTTTGGGTTATTTTGCAATATATACAAATATCAAACCATTACACTGTACACCTGAAACTAATATAATGCTATGTTAACTATACCTCAATAAAAAAGGAATCAAGGCTCATTTTGCAATATATACAAATAACAAATTATTACATTTTACATTTGAAACTAATATAGTGTTATGCCAATTATACCTCGATGAAAAAACAGACTTTTTTATACATCTGTAATGGGCCTGACACAGACCCACCTCATGGGGCTGCTGAAAGGGTTAAACGAGTTTACCAAGCACCTGCAATGCCCGACACATGGTGAGGGCCCAGTAAATGTTACCTATTGATATCTGTAGCACCCTGGACAGCACCAGACACACAGTAGGCACTCCCTGGCCCCCGGGGGCCCAGCCATCTGCAGAGAGGCCCAGCCCAGAGGAGGAGATGACCTGGAAGGCCCCTGGGAGCCAATGGGATTGTCCACCAGGCAATCAGACGAGAAGGTAAACAGACCTGCCCCAAGAAACCAGTTCTGCAGCCTTTCTCTGGCTGCTCTAGGCCCAGTTTCCGGAGCCTGCCTCTCGACTTTGATCCAGGAGGTATAATTGTTTCCCTACTTAGACAGATACAACTCAAGAGGCCCTCACAAGCTTCCTTCCAGCACTTCAGGTTGGGGGCCAGCTGTTTTGCCCCATCCATGGGTCACCCTCTGCAAATCGACCACAACACAGACACATTTAAAATGCTGGGGTGCCTCATGATGGATAAACAGATTCACGTGGCTGCAAATATTTACTGAGCACACCTGTGATTATAGCATTTGTATTCTACTGGGAGAGACAATTAGGAAAAGTCTCGATTTCCCAGCCTTCCTTGTAGTTAAGAGCAGTCATGTGACTTTATATGGCCAATGACATATAAAGGGGAGTCTGGTGGGATTACCATTCCTGACTAAACAGATAATCCTTTGCTCCACGTATTTGCAGGAATGCGTCCTTTGGAAAGGGCGAGGTGTCACTGCCAACAATGGGCACTGCTTTCCTGAAATGGCAGTGGCCCGGACATGGAGGTCCCGGTCTACCCAAGCCCTCTGGATGGAAAGCGGAGGCTGTGCAGTAACAGTAATAACAGCTGGCAGCCTCTGACGTCACCACCTGCTGTGCACTATTTTAAGTGCAATAAAAATGTTACCTCATTTTCTTCTCAGCACGGGACCAAGAGGTGGGTATTATTATCCCCACTTACAGATGACAAAAGTCAAGTACAGAGAGGTTAAGTAACTTGCTCGGTGTAGACCGTAAGTGGCAGAGGAGGGTACTGGAATCCAGGTGACCAGGCTCCCTAATCAAAACTCTTCATCGTGAGCTACACGAAACAAAATATGAGCCTGAGCCAGTCGTGTAAAAACAACCAGAGCCATCACCACCACGTACGGAGCACTCACTATGTGGCAACCTTGGAACCGAGCACAGTGTATAGGTGACCCTCCAAACACCCTCTATGGTTGGCACCGTGACTGTGTCTGTTGAAAAGATGAGAGGTGATGAGACTTGTTCTGTGTCACCCGATTGGTGACCTAACTGGGAAGGACCGTGGAGGCCGGAGGTGCAGGCCTGCAAACCCCTCCACATCCTATCACGCTTCTGGGGAACAGCCTGCAGGAGAAACTTTCTTTCATTATTAACCACAGTCAATAACCCGCTCTCAAGGACATTCTTGGCCTCTCCTTGTCCACATGCGACAAAGGCCACGTGTATTTGGCCAAAGAGAAAAGCAGGGCATGGAAAGAAACAGAGCAGACCCACACCCAGGTGCTCCCAGAATCAAGGCCAAGGTCCGTCCCTTGACCATCAGGCTCTTGCAGCCAGAGCAGCAGGCCCTCCCTCCTTCGCCTTAGCCTCACAGACCTTCCCTCTGCTCTGGAGGAAGCCATGTGCCCCAGGCCCTTGACACATGCCGTTCATGCTGTTCTCTCTGCCTAGGATGCTCTTCCTCATGCTCCATCTGCACCAATACACACCTTTCTCCTTCCCCTAATTAACTCCTAGCCATCCTTCAGGGTTCAGTTGGATAAAGAGAGACCTCCAGGGTGTGCTGTTAAGTAAAAAAAGCAAAGGGCAGGACAGGGTGTGGAGCAGGCTATGTTTTATATAAGAAAGGAGGGCAAGATAAAAATAGATATTAGTATTTGCACAGAGAAACCTAAGAAGGATATACAAGAAACTAATACAAATGATTACTTAAGGGGGTAGAGGAACAAAGTGGGCAGGAAAAGGGGTAGGAGAGCGAGACTTCTCAGTGTGTACATCTACACACACACAGAATTGACTTCTGAAGCATAGAAATGCATGACCTACTTTTTAAAAACTGTCACAAGTAAAAACAAAGCAGGAGTAATGGGCAGAGGGTCAGAGAAGGCCTGTGGGTGCAGTCCTGAATACATCCACCCGTGGGACGACCTGATAAGGTCCAACTCCCCCACTGGCCTGTGGATTCCTTAGGCAGGCCTAGACCTGCTCTGGCTGCCAGCCAGACGCCTGCCAGGCAGCTGGTGCCGAGAGATGCTTCCAGTGAGTGAGTGGAGGCAGCAACCGGCCCACCTGCCGCCACACACCTGGGCTTGGCCCACGGTTTCCAGCCGGGCTCTGCCTGTTTCCATGAAATAAATGAATGGGTGAGGGGGGAGGGAACACAGCCACAGCGCAAGACAAGTTCTCTAAGACACACTGCTGAAGGAAAGTGGGTAGGCAGGGCCAGAGAGCAAATATTCTAAATATTTCACTCTGCCATTGCAGTGTGAAAGCAGCCACAGATAACACGTAAGTGAAGGAGCATGGCTGTGCTCTAATAAAACTTTATTCATGGACACTGAAACCTGAAGTTCGTATAATTTTACATGTCAGGAAATATTTGTTTTTTTTCAACCATTAAAAAACGTAAAAACCATTCTTAGCTCCCAGGCCATGTAAGAACAGGCAGCAGGCCAAATGTGGCCCATGGGCTGTGGTCTGCCGCCCTTGCTGCAGACCGTGGCTACCATGTCCATGCATGTATATACGCAGAGAATTTCTGAAAGGTGACAGGTCCCATGGCTGCTTCTGTGGAGGGTTCAGGGGTGGGAAGAAAGTTGACTTTTCCATTTTAAAATAATGTGCCATGTGCAAATTAATAAAATATTGTTTTATAATCCAAAGAGACATATGCACTCCTATGTTCATTGCAGCATTATTCATAACAGCCAAGAGGTGGAAGCAACCCAAGCGTCCATCAGCTGATGATTGGATAAAGATGATGTGGTATATATACACAATGGAATACTACTCAGCCATAAAAAAAGACAAAATCATCCCATTTGCATCAACATGGATAGACCTGGAGGGTATTATGTTAACCAAAATAAGCCAGAGAGAGGAAGACAAACGCCGCATGATTTCACTCATGTGGAAGATAAACTAACACATGGACAGAGAGAACAGATTAGTGGCTACCAGAAGGGAAGTGGCTGGCGGGTGGGAATAAAGGGTAGAGGGGCAAATATGTATGGTGACTGATAAATAATAATGTACAACTGAAATTTCACAATGTTATAAACTATTAGGACCTCAATAAAATAAAATAAAATATTGTTTTCAAGTTAGCACTAAAGAGAGAAAGGAGGCTGTGTATGGGGTTAAGAGCCCAAGCCCATGGCCAGAATCCCAACTCTTCCTCATTTGCTGTGCACCCAACAGGCAAGTTACTTTACCTCTCTGAGCCTCAGCACCATGGGGATATTAGTACTGGCCTCGTGGGCTGTTGTGAGGATTCCATGGGTTAATCCTTTTGCACAATGTCAGGCACCTGGAGAGTGCTGGCTATTATTATCTTTCTTATTAAGAGTCATTCGTGGGGAAAAGCCCTTCTCCGAAGGGAAGCCTGAAACATAACTGTGGCTATGAAATTCCCCTGAGAGCCTGCCCAGTCCCATGGCACGTCATCCGACTGTCCACATAATGGATGCCTTGTGACAGGAGGAAGCTCATTTGTATGAGTGACTGCATTCCACAGAGATGTATCCTGGAGCCACGTCTGCACATCCTGTTCATCAGAGAAGGCAGCCAGCTCCCCAACTCTGGGACTGTCTCCAACTGTCACACAGGTTGGACTGCAGGGCTGTGCACATATGAGATCATTCAGTGGGCATGTATTAAACACCTACTGTGTGCAAGGACCTGTGGGTGGACACCCCTCTGCACCTCACCCTGCAGGCTGCAGGTGCACACAGGAGCTCCTTTTAAAACAACTGGTGGGACTACCCAACGGACCTCAAATCAACAATCCACAGAGGCTTATGAACCCCTATGTCCACTGCAGCATTGTTCACTATAGCCAAGAAGTGGAAGCAGCCCAAGTGTCCCTCGACTGATGACTGAGTAAAGAAGATGTGGCATATATATACAATGGAATACTACTGAGCCATAAAAAAAGAATTGTCCCATTTGCAACAACATGGCTGGACCTAGAGGGTATTATGTTAAGTGAAATAAGCCAGAGAGAGAAGGGAAAAGACCACATGATTTCACTCATGTGGAATATAAACGAACACTCGGACAGAGAGAACAGTTTGTGGTTACCAGGGGCTGGGGGGTGGGCACAGGGGGTGACAGAACACATATATATAGTGACTGACAAACAATAATGTACAATCAAAATTTCACAATGCTATAAACTATTAAGACATCAATAAAAAATTAAAAAAAAAAACCTGATGGGGGGCTGCCCGGTGGCGCAGTGGTTTAGTCCACATTTGGCAGCCCAGGGTTCGCAGGTTCGGATCCCGGGCGCCCGCCGATGCACTGCCTGTCAGCCATGCCGTGGCGGCGTCCCATATAAAGTAGAGGAGGATGGGCACGGATGTTAGCCCAGGGCCAGTCTTCCTCAGCAAAAAGAGGAGGATTGGTGACGGATGTTAGCTCAGGGCTGGTCTTCCTCACATAAAAAAAAAAAAAACCTGATGGGACCAGAGAGTAGACGCTTTGCTTGAGTGTTCCCATAAACCTCTTGCATTTCCCTTTGTTTCTTCATTCAACAAATATTTACTGACCTCCCAAGGGCCAGGCATTGTTCTAGGCACTTGGTCTTAACCAGGACCCTCATTCTCCAGCTGTTTCCCTCTGAACTTTAAGACCTGCCAGGAAGGGACCTTGCAAATCATTGTCTCTACTGTGTCCTCTGTGCTCAGCACAGGCCACGGCACAAAGCAGGCAACTAACCAACATTTACTGGGTCAAATCCCATAGCACAGAGGACATTGGGGGCCTGGGCCTGCCTGGTGTCTCTGCCCCAACTTCCGGTGACAGCAGCCCCCTCTTCCTGGGTACAACCATTCCTCCTGAATGCTTCCTGGCCTGGGGCTGGAAGACCCCACCCACCCACATGACCCAAGCTAGGCCAATCAGCTGCTCCTCCTCAGGAATGTGAATTTCAAGCTGCAGCTAAAAGTGATAATGGTAATAACAACAGCTATAAAATAAAAGTAGCAGCTAATACTTATCTAGCCCCAAACTCTGTACTAATCACTGCTCTAAACGTCTCAAGTATCATACAACTTACTGAATCCTCACAGCAACCCTCCCGTCTTATCCCCATCTTGCAGTTGACAAATTGAGGCCCAGAAAGACTGGGAAACTTAGGAACAAGTAGTGAGGTTGGGACTCATGCCCAGGAGGCCAGCCACAGAGTCAGAGGCCTTCTCTGCCACCCTCCACTGCCTCCTCCACCCCGGCACGGCCCTGAACACCCACCTAGAGATGCCCCAGAGCTGCCCGACCCCACTTTTACTTTCACCGCAGGTGCCAAGCTGGTTTCTCTTGCTTGCAACTCAAGAGCCCTGACTGAACACCAGGACTACTTACTTAGTTCACACTTTCTGCCAGATGAGCAGGCAGTGCTTCCAAGCGTTACAGGGCAGGTGCAGCTTATAAACATTTTAGGAGGAGTCCCTGGTCAGGGTGTTTGGGGAAGCCTGCATCTACAAGAGCAGCCATCTTTCCACCTGGGGAGGGAACCCCAACAGGAGACAGAGAGCAGGAGGGAGAGCCAAGGAGATACACTAGGGGACAGCCCTCCCCAGGGGGTGACTGTTGGCACTTTGGGTGGAGCAATCCTTTGTTACTAGACCAATCTCCTATTTAGCATCCGTGGCCCCTCCCCTTCACTGTGAGACCAAATCACCCCACACTTCTCTGAATGCTTCCTGGGCGGTGGTATCCAGTGGCTGCACCCCAACCCCCACACCCAGTCCCCATGCCCAGCAGCCCCTGCCAAGCACTTTTCTAACCTGGATTCTAGCTCGAGGCTGAGTTCTTTGATTTTCTATTAGCTGTTTTAAGTCCCACAACATTTAATCTTTAATTACGTATTAACACCCATAGCGCCCTCACTACATGACAGCAGCTGTTCTAAATGTCTTACATATTGTACCTCATTTAATCCTCACAGCCACCAACCAAGTGGGCACCATGACCAATGTCGCTCCCATCTGACAGATGAGGAAACAGCCTGGACAGGCGGTGTGACTTGCTAGTAGGTGGTGGAGCCTCGATCTGAGGCAGACTCCTCAGAGTCCAGTGGGGGTGGGGGTTATGACCAGTGCCTAGGACTTTCCACTCCCCTTGGAGGTGGTCTGCTTCCCCTCTGCCTAGAAGCTGCCCTCTCGCCGCCATTCAGCTTTGGGCCTTGGCACAGACGTGTGCCTCCTCAGGAAGCCTCCTCGCCCCCCTCCCCCCTCATCAGGCCCTGCGTTCCACACGTTAATATGCTCTCTAAGCTCCTTGTATTTTTCCTTGATGGGATTTATCACAGCGGCAATCGGTGCTCTGGTGCTCGTGAAGTTATTTGCTGAGCGTCTGAATCTCTCGCCCCCCTCCCCCCGCCCTGAGAGGGCAGGGACTTGCTTAATGATGTACTTGGGTCTGGTGGCCCGGTTCTGCTCCTGGTGGGCACTGTCAACATCTGCTGAGTAACACATCAACTACTTCTTAAAAACTCACGTTTAAAACTAGGACAGCAAAACACGGGCTCTTAACACTGAAACCAGAGTGAAGGGCTGGCCTAGAATTGAGGGAAACAAAGAGACCAGGAGAGTCACTTGAGCATTCAAATGGTGCAACTGAGACACAGGTCATGCACCACTGGGCTCTAAAATAGAGGGAGGGGTGTCTGTGATGGCACAATCGTGGAAACCCAAAAATCGGCATTAAAAATAAATACTGAGGAAACAAAAGCATGAAAGTAAACACAAACTCCTCTGTCCAGAATTTCAAGCCTTCTACTCCTGCATTCACCTGCCACCCTCAGACAGTACGGTTAATTAAGAGCACAGGCCAGAACTGGACCCTGTGTTCAAAGACCCTGCGTTCAAATCCTACCTCTGCCACGAATAAATACACATATGATCTTGGAGGGGTCAGTGAACCCCTGTGCATCAGGAAAATGGGTACCCAGCAGGGTCCATCTCATAAGGTTGTTGTAAAATGAGTTCATCCACGAACACTGACAGAAACACAGTAAGTGTTCAATACAAACGAGCTGTTACCTTTACTAGGATCAGCATCATTGCTTTTCAGCCCCAACAACCAAGACAATGGGGGAGGTCACTTTGCCGACGGGCCATGCCTGCCTTGTGATTTCCTACCCGAAGCCACAGCTGCCAGCTCTATCTGTTGCTGACCTTCTTGGATTCCAAACCAACAGATCATCTGCCTTAGGTGATCTAAGGTGAGTTCTGACACTTAGAATCAAGCGTTCCAATATAACACCAACATCCAGTCATTTGAGAAGCCAACCACACATCTCACGGCACGGTAACAAAGTACAAATGGGTTGCATCAAATGTTCACCTCACACATACTCAACAATGCGCCTGACCCCCTCACCACCAGCCCCGAAAAGGACACATAATTTAAATAGGGCAGATGTGCATTCCACTTCATGAGCATTCGCTCTGGTGTGGGTGTCAGATGGGAGTCGAGCATATGCTCTTCCCTCAGGCAGGCTCAGTTCTTCATCAGGGAGCAGCTCACCACTCCGAGTAGCACCCTAGTGTTTGAGGACACACATCTTTCATACGACATGGCCTCTAAAGGCAAACCAACCCCTCCGGCAGGTGCTTATCAGAAGGAAGAACACCTGTCTGCACCTGGGTGAGAAATTGGCTGTACAGGATGTAGTATAATATTGACTTTGGCTTGTCCCCCAATACTCATTCTCTCCTTTTTCCTTTAATAATTGAACTCTTACATTTTTGCCAGGCACATGGCTGACTTGAAGACTACATTTCCCAGCCTCCCTTGCAGGCAGGTTGTGGTCACGTGACTAAGTTCAGCCCAATGAGATGGGAGTGGAAGAGGTGTGCACGACTTCTGGCTCACCCTTTTGAAGTGTGATAGAATTCAGGAGCTCTGTTAATTTAGAGGGGAGAAAATTACGTATTTTCACTAACCTCTAACTGAAATCCAGCATTTCCTTCAGTTATGTTGTTTTCACAACACTTGTGACTCTGTCACCAATAGAAATCACAGATATTTTTAAAATCACATTACATTCTCACAAACACCTCAAAATAGCATTTATGCCCTTCAGTACTTTGAAATTATGCAGTTATGAGACCTGTCACTGGGTTTTGGCACACCATATCACAAATTTGTTATCTTTGTATTTCAAAAACTGTATTTCAACACAATTAGTTTCCTTTGTAATCTCATGTTTTATAAATGTAAAAATAAGACTGTGAGAAGTCAATGTCAAAAGGTCCATGGCACACAAACGTTAACAACCTCTGCCTTGTTCTTCGAAACGTTAAACATAGTTACCACAAGACCCAGCAACTGAAAAATACGTTCACATAAAAACGTGTACAGCACCATTATTCATAATAGCCAAAAGTGGAAACAACACAAAGGTGCATCAATTGGTGAATGGACAAACAAAATGTGGTATACTCATACAATGGAATACGATTCAGCCATAGAAAGGAATGAAGTACTGACACACACTACAGCATGGATGAACCTTGAAAACAAGCTAAGTGAAAGAAGCAAGACACAAAAAGCCACACGTTGCATTATTCAATTTACACGAAATATCCAGAAGAGGGAAATCCACAGAGATAGAAGGTAGATTAATGGTTGCCAGGGGCTCAGGGGAGGGGGATGGGGAATGAATGGGGTCAGGATTGCTCTTTGGGGTGACGAAAATGTTCTGCAATTAGATTGTTCTGACAGTTGCACAACCTTGTGAATACACTAGAAAGCACTGAATTGAACACTTTAAAAGGGTAAATTTCATGGCATGTGAATTATATCTCCAAAGAGAAAGAAATCCTTCCTTAAGAAGAAGAGGTGAGCCCTCTTCTTGCATGCCCCCCCTTCCCATAGGCCAAAACGCACACATGGTGATGGAGGGGAGTCACTGTGGACCACACAAATCAGGGCGACAGTCCAGGAACGGGGAGCAACAAGATGGCAGGAGCCTGGGTCCCCAGCCTACAGAGCTGCCTCCTCAGCCTGGGCTGCTCTCTCTCAAACTGTCTCACGAGAGGGAAACCAACTGCTCTCTCATTTACCCCACTGCTCTCCTGGGTCTGTCACAGCGGCCAAACCTACATTCATCTAATACCTGACTTCCTAAGAGAAGGTCAAAGGTGATCTGACTCTATAGCATTTTTGCTTTACCCCATGACTGTCGAGGCTAACTCCTTCCATGAGACACACCCCCACATCCTCCAGCGTCCCCACCCTGCCTCCTGCAGGAGAGGAGGGTTCAGCCACCTTGGTTGTCAGGCCAGTTTGGTGACCTCTCCACTCTGCACTGAGGCTCACTGTGGTTTTAGGAGAGAAGAGAGCGACCTGGGGAAAGGCTTCCGACTGCAGGATCCTTGATGGAAGGCGCAGCTTCTGAGAGGGTCAGTGGCGTGGGACAGTTCTTGGAGGTATTCAAACAACTGAGTGTTAAAACGCTTGACCTCAGCTTCCCACTCCCTGGCCTCCTTGGACACAAGATGACTAACAGGCTAATTAAACGTGTGTGTTAATCAGCGGTCTCTACTAACGCAGCGAAGTTTTTACTGTTAGGAGATGTACCATCTCAACTGGCCCCAAGACTCCAAAAGGAAGGCCACTGTGGGCATCATTAACACCAACAGGCCTATAAAAATAGGGTTGAAGCATGCATTTCATTTAATCTACTAGTAAAACTTTCACTTTGAAATTTCCCTGCCAGTGTTTTTAAAACTTCCGGCCAGTCACTGTTTCCTGCTTCAGTTCAATGACAGGCTAACCATAATTTTAAATGAGTAAACCATTCCACTTCAACCACACTCATTTAACAAAGATTTTTTTTTTTTTTTTGAGCACCTAGTATGTACTGGGGATGCAACAGGAGCAAATAAAAACAGGCCTGGGCTTGACCTCCTGGGACGTACAGCCCAGTGGGGAAGACAGACATTAAACATGTGAAGGGAATCCCAACGTATAATTAAATATTGTGATAACTGCTCTGAAGGTTTGCCAAGCGAGAATAACAGGGAGCCTGGTTTAGATTCAAGATGCTCCAGGAGGGCCTCTGGGAAGAGTTGATATTTCAGCTGCGATTTGAGGGATAAGAAGAAGAAGACTGGGAGAAGAGCCATCAGGAAAAGCATTTCAAGGACAGGAAAGAGTGCATACAAAGGCCCTGAGGTAAGAAAAAAGCTTGGCTTATTTGAGAAACTAAATGAAAGAGAGGCTGGTGCGCAGTGAGCGAGGCTGGCAGGGGCTGCGTCGAGGTGCCCCTTGTGGGCCACAAGAAGGAGTTTTGAATATTATTTTGAATAAAGGAGAAGGTAACTGTTATTTGTTCCCTGACTGGCATCCACTCTGTCTTTTCCATACAGCACCTTATTTTCACTTGGAGCCCAGATGGCCCCCACTTTCAGGCCAGGAGATGTCAATGGGGCTCCAGCCCCGACCCAGGCCTAATGACGCCCAAGCCATCCTGTCACCCCTGGTCACAGCGATGGTAATACTTGCACACATGACCTAAGCTGGCTCGCAGTGAACTTCAGAACTTTTGCAGAAGTTCCCACAAAAGAAAAGGCTCTCTTGCTCTTTTTCCACTGGACTTGAGCCTTATAATTTGAGGCTAGAGTTGTTGCAATCATCTTAAAACTATCAGAGAACAACCAATTCGAGACTGGAACTGTGATAAATATATATTTAGTTTTTGTCCCCGGTTGCTGACACAGAGCTTCTAAAACCCGTGGAATTTCCTGAAGGACGGGGGTGATAGGAACATCGTGTGTTATTCACAACGAGCCCCTTTCAACCACACCTGAGTTTATGCTAATAAAGTGACTTTGGGCCCAGAGGCCCCTAGAGGGCTTCAGGAGCGGGGCTGGTCGCTAGAACAGGCAGGATTAAAGGCTTGGAACTGTCAGGCCCCCCCCTCGCCCTACAGGAAGGGAGGGGCTGGAGGTTGAGTTAATCACCAGTGGCAACCGATTTGATCAGTCATGCCCGCATAATGAAATCTGCATAAACAACAGGCTTCCGGAGCTTCCAGGTTGTGAACACGTGGAGGTGGTGGGAGGGTGTCACCTGGAGAGGTCCTGGACGCTCCGCGCCTCTCCCCTCCTCAAACCTTCCCTATGCATCTCTTTCATTTGTTCCTGACTTGCATCCTTCACAATAAACCAGTAAATGTAAGTAAAGTGTTTTCCTGAGTTCTGTGAGCCATTCTAGCAAATTATCAAACCTGAGGAGAGGGTCATTGGAATCCCCAACTTATAGCCTGTTGCTCAGAAGTACAGGTGACAACCTGGGACTTGTGACAGGTGTCTGAAGCGGGGGCAGTCTTGTGGGACCGAGCCCTTAACCTGTGGGGTCTGCGTTACCTCCGAGTAGTTAGTATCAGAACTGAACTGAATTGTAAGACGCTCAGTTAGTGTCTGGAGAGTTGGAGAATTGGTTGGTATGAGGAAAAAACCCACACATTTGGTGGCAGAAGTGTTATGGGTAAAAACAGCTCAGAGGAACGAACTGAGAGATCAAGGAGAAAAACTCAGTATTGGTAATAACATGATTTGAGCCCTGGATCAAGGCATTTAAAGCAGATTACCCCTGGACTTCACTTATGTTAAGCCAATAATTTCTCAATTTCCTTCAGGCAGTTTGGGTTGGGTTTTCTGTTACTTGTGACCCTAAGATCCTGGTGCTAGAAGTGAGAAACCACTGAAGGCTTGAGACATGGGGTATGACGTGACTTCATTTCTCTTTTTGGAGAATGGAATGGAGGGGGCAAGAACAGAAGCAGTGAGCCTATAGGAGCCTACTGCAACAGTCCCATTGAGAGATGAGGTCATCAGAGCCCATTAACAAGACTGACTAACACTTACTGAGCAATCACCATGCGACAGGAACGGAGCTAAGAGCCTTACTTGTATGAACTAATAACCCAACAACCCTAGTGCACGAGTAGTATTATCAGTGCTATTTTTTTCTGTTACAGGTTGAATCGTGTCCCCCTGCAAAATTCAAGTGTTGAAATCCCAACCTTCAGTACCTCAGAATGTGACCTTATTTGGAAAGAGCGTTGTCACGATGTAATTAGTTAAGTCAAAATGAGGTTATACTGCAATAGGGTGGGCCCCTAACACAATCTGACTGGTGCCCTTATAAGAAGGGGAAATTTGGCCACAGATACACACAGGGAGAATGCCACGTGAAGATGAAGGCAGAGACTGGGGTGCTGCTTCTATAGGCCGAGGACTGTCAAAGATGGCCAGCAAACCACAGAAGCTGGGAGTGAGGCACGGGACGGATTCTTCCTCACGGCCCTCAGAAGGAATCAACCTCGCTGACACTGATCTCACACTTGGAGCCTCTAGAACTGTGGGACAATACGTGTCTGCTGTTTCAGCCACCCAGTGTGCAGTACTTGGTTCCGGCAGCCCCAGCAAACGAACACCGTGAAGAGGGGCCTGAGGTCCGGCGGGGTGGTCGCCTGCGCCACACTCCCCAGCCCACGGTGAAGCGCTGGGTCTGTCTACCCCAGGAGGCCGTATTTCTCACCACTGCACTGTTCCCTCGGCCTGCTGGGAACTGTTCCACCCCGATCCTGGGGTCTAGAGAAGTCCTGAGCCCTCCAAATGCCCCTGTCCTCCCCTGCACCACTGACATCTGCCTCCCCCTCCCCAGGGCAGGCCTCTAGAGCCGGCACAGAAGCCAGCGATCCTGCTGGGTACTCTGAGCAGAAGAAAACACTGGAGGAGGGTGGAGGCGGATCAGAATCACCTCCCCACCCCACCCCAGATGGCTGGCACGACTCGATCCAGCCTCCCTCTTGCAGCAGACTGGGGAACAGAGCCGGCCCCAGATGGGTGACGCGGGGGGAGGTGGGCTTCTGGCAGGAGTCGTCCAAAAGACACAGGAACACTCCTGGACCCCAGATCAGGAGTCCACGGCCCACCACTCCAAGCTGGTCAGATGACACTCCTCCAGCCCCCACAAACCAAGGCGTCGCGCGCCACACTTGGAGGAAAGGGAGCTCTGTCCCAACCTGTCCTTGCCATTGTGAGCAAGTCACTGCAAAGCATCCCATGCTGAGCCCGAGCAGGTGGCACATGGGCTGGCAGAGGCCCATGGCCACTGTGGCAAGCTGGGACAGGCAGAGCCTGCAGGCTCCCTGCAATGCTAATTCCTCCTCCTGGGAACCTTTCTTCTCACAGATCAGTGTTTCTGGACCAGGGCTGCAGTGGGCAGCATGGAAATCCAAGTGGAACTGAAAACCAATTAGCACTTCTTTGGGGAAGAGCAGTGAGCCACGGATCACCCAGCAGGGGAGTGGGGGACTCTGTCTGTGTCTAGACCAAATGGTACTAACAGAGGGTGGAGAGCTAGCCCAGCACACACCTGGGCCACACGAGATCAGGTCAAGTCACAGCTTGCTGCTTTCCCTAAGCACACTTCCCCAAAGGGCCCCCACACACAAAGAACAGAAACACGGCAGGTGCTTCTGAAGTGGGCAGGAGGTGGCAGCATCCAGAGGTACTGAGGCACAGTCAGAGGCTGGGTCCCTAACATGAACCTTCAACGGATGGGGCCTATTACAGAGGACTAAATGGCATTCGATGTCACCAGACACATCTGAAAACATTCCAACTACAATTAAGGATTCGGAAATGCAGGCACAGGGGGATGGGGGTGGGGAGAAGACAGCCTGCTGTTGTTTTCCTCAACTTTTCATGGCAAAAAGTTAGGAAGCAAATATGGATCGAAATGTTTAACACATTTAGAAATATAAGAACTGACAAAATCATAATCACTGTGGGACACACACACACACACACACACACACCCTTTCAGGAGAGTAACAGATAAAGTTGGCCAAAAATAAGGCTAGAAAGAATTTGAATAACACAAACTAGAAACTCAGTGTAGTGGTTAAGCTCACGAGCTTCGCTCTGGCAGCCCGGAGTTCACGGGTTCAGATCCCTGGTGCAGACCTACACTCCGCTTATCAAGCCATGCTGTGGCGGCGTCCCATATAAAGTAGAGGAAGATGGGCATGGATGTTAGCCCAGGGCCAGTCTTCCTCAGCAAAAAAGAGGAGGATTGGCAGCAGATGTTAGCTCAGGGGTAATCTTCCTCACCAAAAAAACAAAACAAAACAAAATCTCCATTGAATGTTCACAAAAACTCATCCTATGTTAGAAAAAGAAAAAAAAATCTTAAATTCCCTCAAAGAGAATTTTTCCTATCACAACACCCTGACTCTAATGCATTTAAACTAGAAATGAAGAACAATTTTGGAAAAGTACACAGAGAAATTTAACTCAGTGGTTCTGCACCTCGGCCGCATGTCATGACTACCTGGGAGTTTAACAGATCCCGATGCCCAGACCTCACCCCAGAGAGTCTGACCTCACTGGACTGGGTAACTTATTTTTCAAAGTTCCCCAAGTCTACCTGATGATATTAAGGAATTACTACTAATTGTTTTAGTTGTAATAATGGTATTGTGATTATTGTGGTATTGTGTTTTTAAAATGAGACCTCCTTTTGGAACTACATCCTAAAATATTCATGGGTGAAAGGATATGATGTATAATACTTGCTTCAAAATAATGGGCAAGGGGCAGGCGAAGTCAGAATATAAAGGAGACGAGACTGGTCAAGACTAGATAATATATGCTCTATTTCTGTATGTCTGCAATTGTTCATAATAAAGAGCAAAATGTAAGAAACAGAACACAATTTAAAAAGTTCCCCAATGCATCAGAATGTGCAGCCAGGGTTACATATTTGAAATTTGTAAATACTTCCGGGTATGTCTTAAGTTAAAGTGGAAACGAACAGTCGAAAGTGCCAACTAGATCTCTGGAGTGGCAAAATGGGAGCTCAGAAAATTCATTCTCCCACAAATCAGTAACAAAACTGGACAAAACTCTGATACACAACCATATGACAGGCATATGACAATCTGAGAAGCATTAACTCAAGAAAAACTGCTGAACTTCAGGTAAGAACAGTGGGAGCAGGTGGCATTTCAGTGAGGTTGTTCCCGTCACACACTCGCCGCGTGCCTCCATCGCGCTCCGTCAGTGCTGTAGTTCCACCAAAGCAGAGCAAGCCATGACACTGTGCTGTGGAAGGGGCTGACTTGACCTGGAGCAGGGCAAGGAAAAACCCCACAGCCCTGGGCCTTGTTGAAGCAGCAGCAATTGCAGGGGCAAACAAATGGGAAAGGCCAACGTCACAGCGAGCCTGTGGTTACAATCTGGTTGGAGCAAGCAACAGACCTGCAGACTGGCCAGAAATTGAACAGGAAGATTCAGAGAATGAGACAGCCATCCTGGGCCTTGGTAAGCAGCCATGTATCCTTCCTGGTCTGGAAGAATGTACGTATAGACAAGGCTGCACGCCAGCTCTGGAGAGACTAGAGAGGGCCCTAGCTATCCACACCTCCCTGGCTGATCACGAGGCCTTGAGACTGTGCAAAGAAGACACCAGGCAGCCAGGCAGAAAGCAACAGCTGGGGCAGATTCATAAACTGCTTGAACTCTGAAAATATTCCCCAACCCACACACAGATCCCCTGGCAAAGGGTGGAAGCCTTACTGGCTCCAGGTGTTTCCGTGCAACCTCTGATCAAGCACTAGCTGATCACTAAACCATGCTGAACCAAGAGCAACCCCTAGTAACTTCTGCTTGAAATTAAAACATGAATTTTTTTAAAAGAAAAGAGCAGAGACATCAGTCTCCACATCACAGGAGACAGACTCCAAAGAATTAGCCCAGGAAAGTCATCAAACAACTCACAAAACAAAATAGTAACAACCACAATGGCCTGGAGGGAAGGATTAGAATCCAGAGTTGCTACAAAATAAGATCTAAAATGTGCAGTTTTTAATGACAAAAAAGAAATGAGACACACAAGGAAGTAGTAAAGTGTGACCCATACTCAGGAAAAGAAGCAGTTAATAGAAATTGTTTTTGAGAGGGCCAGAAGTTGGACTTAGCAAAGACTACTATAGCTACTATAAATAGCTATATATATAGCTACTATAGCTACTATAAATATGTTCACAAATGAAAGGAAATCATGTTTAAAGAATTAAAGTAGAGACAATAAAGAAACTGAGATTTTTTAAAAAAGGAAATTCTAAAGTTGAAAATTGTAATAACTGAAATGAAAAATTCACTAGAGGGACTCAACAGCAGATTTGAAATGGCAGAAGAACGAACCAGTGAGCTTAAAGATATAGCAACAGACTTTATCCAAATCTGAAACAGAAAAAAAGAAGAAAAATGAATAAAAAGAAACAGACTGTCAGAGACATGGGATATCAACATGTGTATAATGAAGTCCCAAAAGAGGAAGAGAGAGAAATGGGCAGGAAAAAAAAATCTGAATAAGTAATGGTCAAAAACATCTCAGATTTGATGAAAAACATTAGTCTACAAATCCAAGAAGTCCACAGAGGATAAACAAAAAGAGATCCACACCTAGACACGACATGGTCAAATGCTGAAAGACAAGGAAGAGAAACACAGCTCATCCCGCACGGAGGCATCAATGCAATCAACAGCTCATTTCCCACCAAAACAATGGAGGCCAAAAGGCATCAGGATAACATATTCAAATGCTGAAAGAAAAACACAACCTGTCAAACAAGAATTCTCTATCCAGCAAAACTATCCTTCAAAAATCCAGGTGAAATGAAGGCATCCCCAGATAAACAAAGACTGAGAGAATTCACTGCTAGCAGATTTGATTTGCAAGAAATACTATAGGAAGTCCTTTCAGCTGAAAGGAAAAGACACCATATGGGAACTACAACTGACAAGAAGAACTAACACCAGAAAAGGTAAATACATAGTAAACATAAAAGCCTACGTGAATACATTTTTTTTCTTCTCTCGACTGATTTAAAAGATGTAAGATTTCATAAGATCTCCTAAAACAAATATAAAACTGCACCATGGGGTGTGTAACATATAAAAATATACATGACAACAATAACACAAAAGAGGGAGGCAGAAATGGAGCTATAATAAGAGCCAAGTTTCTATATTTTTGTAGTATTAATCTGAAATATTTCACGATAAATTAAGATGAATGTTGTAATCCCTAGAGACCCACTAAGAAAATAACAAGAGAAAGAGTTGCTTATAGGATATCTGTATATCTTTAAGGGAGAAATATCCATTCAAATTCTTTGCCCATTTTTAAATTGGTTTATTTGTTTATATATTGTTAAGTTGTAAGAGTTTTTTGTAAATTCTGGACACAAGTCTCTTATGAGACATATGATCTGCACATATCTTCTCCCAAATATGTGTTGTCTTTTCACATTCTTGATGGTGTCCTTTGAATCACAAATAATTTTTATTTTGATGAAGTCCAATCTATCCATCTTGTTCTGTTGCTCATACTTTTGATGTCATATCTAAGAAATCACAACCTAACCCAAGGTCATGAAGACATGCTCCTATGTTTTCTTCTAAGAGTTTTATAGTTTTAGCTCTTACAATTAGGTCTATGATTTACTTTCAGGTAATTTTTGTATATGGTGTGAGGTAAGGATCCAACTTCATTCTTTTGCATGTAGATATCCTTTTGTCCCACCAGTAGCATTTTTGTAATTTCTTGTGAGACAAATTATTTCAAAATAAGACAAAGAAATTTTTTAAAGAATTGAAATGATACAAGGAATGTTATCCCATCACAATGGAATTAAATTAAAAATCAACAGCAGAAAGAAATTTGGTAAATCTCAAATATTTGGATGAAACAAGATCCTTTTAAATAACTCACGAGTCAAAGAAGAAACCATAAGGGAAATTAGAAAATATTCTGAACTGAATGAAACAAAAACACAACATATCAACATTTATGGGATATAGTTAAAGCAGTATTTAGAAGAAAATTTATAGCTTTGAATAGCCTATATTAAAAAAGAAGAAAGATTTCAAACAAATAACTTAAGTTTTCACCTGAAGAAACTAGAAATAGAAGAGCAAACTAAACTCGCACCAAGCAGAAAGAAAAAAATATTAAAGAACAGAGCAGAACTCAATGAAATTGATAGTATGGAGGTTCCTTAAAACATTTAAAATAGAACTACCATATCATCCAGCAATTCCACTTCTGGATATTTATCCAAAGAAAATGAAAACACTAACTCAAAAAGATATATGCACCCTTATGTACACTGCAGCATTATTTACACCAGCCAAGAAATGGAAACACTATATACACATACATATATATACATGAACATTATATACATATAATGAAATATTATTCAGCCATAAAAAAGAATGAAATCTTGCCATTTGCAACAACATGGATGGACCTCGAGGGCATTATGCTAAGTGAAATAAGCCAGACAGAGAAAAACATATACCATACAATCTCACCTATATGTGGAATCTTAAAAAAACAAAACAAGGTCATAGACACAGAACACAAGTTGGTGGTTGCCAGAGGTGGGGGTGGGGGATGGCAAAATGGGTGAAGGTGGTCAAAAGGTACAAACTTCCAGTTATAAAATAAGTAAGTGATGGAGATGTACTGTACAGTATGGTGACTATAGTTAATAACACTGTATTGCATATTTGAAAGTTGCTCAGAGAGTATCTTAAAAGTTCTCATCACAATGGGGCCGGCCCGGTGGCGCAGCGGTTTAGTCCGCGCTTGGCAGCCCGGGGTTCGCGAGTTCGGATCCCGGGCGCCCGCCGACGCACTGCCTGTCAGCCATGCCGTGGCGGCGTCCCATATAAAGTATAGGAAGATGAGCACGATGTTAGCCCAGGGCCAGTCTTCCTCCTCAGCAAAAAGGGGAAGATTGGCAATAGATGTTAGCTCAGGGCTGGTCTTCCCCACCAAAAAAAAAAAAAAAAAAAAAAAAAAAAAGTTCTCATCACAAGAAAAAGAAATTTGTAACTATGTATGGTGACAAATGTTAACTAGACTTACAGCGGTGATCATTTTCCAGTATATACAAATACCAAATCATTATGTTGTACATCTGAAGCTACTGTTACATGTCAATTATACCTCAATTAAAAAATGAAAAAATGAAACTGAAAACTGACAATACAGAAAAGCCTATTACACTAAAAGTTGGCTCTTGTTGAAAAGATCAACAAAATGAACATTTTAGCTAGACTAACCAAAAAGAAAATAGAGACAAAAAAGATAGAAATCATGAAGAATGAAAAAATATCCCAACTTTACAGAAATTAAAAGGAGTATAAGGGAATACTATGAACAATTTTTATGCTAACAAATTAGTCAACTTAGATGAAGTGGACAAATTCCCAGAAGGACACAAATGATCAAAACTCATTCAAAAAAGAAAAAACAATCCAAATACACCTAACAAGAAAATGAACCAGTAATTTAAAATTTTCCCACAAAGAAAAGCCCAGCCCCAGATGGCTTCACTGGTGAATTCCATGAAATGCTTACAGAAAGAAATAATACCAACCTTCACAAATCTTTAAAAAAATATATAGAAGGAGGGGATACTTCCCAACTCATGCTATGAAGCCAGTATTACCCTGATACCAAAGCCAGATAAAGACATCATAAAAGACACACACACTACATACTAACACCACTCATGAATATACACGCAAAAATCCTCAACAAATATTAGCAACTGAATCCAGCAACATGACCAAGAGGGATTTATCCCAGGAATGCAAGGTTGGTTTAACATCTGTAAATCAATAATACACCATATTAATAGAATAACAAAGGAAAAGTACATGATAATCTCAGTTCCCACAACAAAAGCATTTGACAAATCCAATATCTATTCATTAAAAACAAACAAAACCTCTCAACAAACTAAGAACAGAAGAAAACCTCCTCAACTGGATAAAGGGCATCTATTAAAAAACCTACATCTAACATGATACTTAATGGGAAAGAACTAAATGTTTCCCTCTAAGACTGGGACCAAGGCAAGGTGTCCATTGTCACCATTTCTATTCAGCATTGTACTATAGGTTCTTATAAATTCAATAAGGGAAAAAAACCTCTTAATTAAAGGCAGTCAGATTGGAAAGGGAAAAGTAAAATTGTCTGTATTTGTAAATAATATGATCTTGTATATAGAAAATCTTAAGGAATATACTATATATACTAGAACTATAAATGAATTCTGTGAGGTCATAGAATACAAACACTGATACAAAACGGTCACAGGATACAAACAATAATACAAAAATCAATCATATCTCTATATACTGGCAATGACAACCAAAAAATAAAGTTAAGAAATTAAGAAAACAATTCCATTCACAATAGCTTCAAAAAGAATAAAATATATAGGAATAAATTTAACAAAAAGTATAAGACTTGTACACTGAAAATTACAAAACAAACCTGATGAGAGAAATGCAACAAAATCTAAAAAAAAGAAGAAGCATTCCCTGTTCATAGACTGGGGGACTATTGTTAACATGGTAATTCTCACCCAACTGATATACAGATTCAACATAACCTCTATCAAACCCCAGTAGGCTTTTGTGCAGAAACAGACAAGATGATCCTAAAACATACAAGGAAATGCAAAAGACCCATCATAGCTAAAACAATTTTGAAAAAGAACAAAGTAAGGATTTATGTTTCCCAATTTCTCAACTAACTATAAAACAATAGTTAGAACAATGAAGACAGTGTGGCACTAGCAATAGGATAGACATTCAGATCAAAAGATCAGAACTGAAAGTCCAGAAATACACCCTTATATGAACAGTCAATTGATTTTAGACAAAAGTTCTAACAATTCAATGGGGTAATATGGTCTTTTATCAACAAAGTGCTGGGACAATGGGATACTCACATCACAAAAAGATAAATTTAAACCCTTATCTCACATAATGCATAAAAACCATGTCAAAATGTATTATAAACCTAATAAGAGCTAAAAGTATGAAACTTTTAGGAGAAAACATAAGAAAAAATCTTCATGACACTGGATTAGGCAGAGTTCTTAGACATGACACAAAAAGCAGGTTCCATAAAATAACAAATTGATAAACTTGATTTTATCAAAATTAAAAACTTTAAAAGACATCATTAAGAAAATGAAGACAAGTCACAGAGTGGGAGAAAATATTCATAAATTAAATATCTGATGAGTGACTGTTATCCAGAACACATAAAAACTCTTAACAACTCAAGAAGAAGACAAGATTAAGAAACAAGCAAAAGGTTCAAAGAGACATTTCACCAAAGTAGATATACATATGGCCAATAAATATGTAAAATATGATCAAATCATTAGTCATGAGGGAAATGTGAATCAAAACCACAATGAGATACCACTGCACATCCACTAGGATGGCTATAATAACAGAGTTGGTGAGAATATGGAAAAACTAGAATCCTCAATACATTGCTAGTGGGACTGTAAAATGGTGTGGTCACTTTGGAAAACAATTTGGCAGTTCCTTTAAAGTTAAACATAGAGTTACCAATGACCCAGCAATTCCACCCCTAAGTAAAAATGAAAACATATGTCCACACAAAGACCTACACACCAATGTTCATAACAGCATTACTCATAATAGCCCAACACTGGAAACAATCCAAATATCCATCAATTGGTGAACAGATACACAAAATGTGGTATACCCACATAGCATATTATTCAGCCATAAAAAGGAATGAACTACTGATACATGACATGACATGGAGAACCTCAAAAACATTATGCTAATGACAGCAGCCAGGTGCAAAATGTTATACCTCAATAAAGCTGTTTAAAAATTGCTAACCACTTGGAAATAAATGACCCATAAGAAATGATATATTAAACCCTGTAGGGTATGGGGGAGTGAATAGGGCAGAGGAGGAAAGAAGCAGGAGAGAAGTGGCTAAGTAATTTTAAGTTTACTCTACGTAGGGTATTTCAGGGCCAGCTAATGAAACAATGTTGGTGACAATAACAGTAACAACCCATTTCTGATTATGCCCAACACAGGCTCTGACCTAATCCCTCCCACGCAGGAACATCAAATCCCCACGTCCCCAGGAGCTCACACTATAACCACTCTTTAATAACAGGGTTAGCAAAGAGGGGAACTGACACTGGAACCCAGGCTGGCACCTCAGTCACGGAGCTCATCCACCAGCCCCCACTGCAGTGTGCAGGATGAAAGGAATAACCACTTACTCTCCTATCCTCATCGGCAACTGTAACAAAACAGCACTTACATTTCCTCCCTTCAGTGTGACCCAGCACTAACTGCTTCACACAATTGATCTTATTTAAACCTGCTGGCAACTGCATTAGTTCTGATTCACTTTCAGGTACAGAGCAGAACTGCACTGCCCCACCTCCATGAAGTTCACTATGGCCATGAGATTTGCACTGGCCAATGAAACGTGAGTAGAAGCAACGCAGGTCAGTTCCATGTGGGATCATCTGAGAGCTGATGTGCAATTCCCCATCCTTGCCTAATTGCATGAGCGAACCTGTTCTAGACGATGGAACCTGGGTCCCTGAATGAAGATGGTGTAGAGCAGAGACCACCACCAACCCATGAAGAATATGTGGTATTAATGAGAAATAAATCTGGGGTCTTTCAGGCCACTGAGATATTAGGGTTGTTATAGCAACATAACCTAGCTTATCCTTACTGATTCAGTACCCTTTGAGTTAATCCTCTCCTTACTAGGAAACTGAGGGTTAGATAAGTTAAATGATTTATTCAAGAACACACGGCTGAAAGGTGGCAGACGTGGGATTAGAATTTAGGTCTAATTCCAGGGCTGTTAAATGCTGTCAGTTCAGTCACGACTCTGTGCTTCCTCTTAATTCACTCAACAAACATTTTCTGAAGGCTACTTTATTAGCCACTGTTAGTTTGGGGGCACTATTAGTTTAGGTGAAGAGAGGTGCTTTAGGATTTAACAAACACGCCACCAGTAATAACAACAACTAACATTTACTGAAGACTTATGGGCCAGGTGCCACTGCAAAGAATGTCTTCCAGGTTAACATTGTGTCCCCAGGAAAATGCCTCTTTGGTTATTAATACCCAAACTTCATGGAGAATATATAGTCCTTGATGTGTTTTACCTAATTTTTATATGGGAAAAATTTATGCTCTCCAAACTCATTACAACATTTTTAACAAAATGATGAGCAGGGAAAGTCTCAAGGTTACATTTTAAATACAATTAGTAGGTCAGAACCATGTGTGGACATGAAATGGTTGACCAAGGAGAAGAGGGCTGATGCGAGTTCAGATGTCACTGACCACTGGGGAATCGTGGTGTTAAGGCACATGTGGCAGCTGTTTTTTAGCCACCATATTAATTGTTTAGTGATCAGGAAGTGATGTTTTGAGCATTTTACATCTTAACGTCATAGTTTGTTACTTATCTCTAGGAGATGAGCCTGCCTAAGTCAGCTGGGTCAAGGGAACACGAGAAGACACTACTGGGGCTTCTGGAGACAGGTGCCCAGCTTCCTTCTCCTTTAGACGATGTCCTGTCTGGCCAGGATGCCCAGGGCTGCTGGTGTGCTCCTGGGACCAGGCTAGGGCTGCCCATAGGAGAAGTCTGCAGAGCCAGGAGACGAGATAAACTGGGTCTGCTATAATGGTGGTGGTGAACCAGTCAACCATCTCTGTAACCTACCTACCTCTGGACTTGCTGCTCTATGAGTGAAGAAACGGCCAGATTCTTTAAGTTAATAGTCTTCAGGCTTGGATGTGCTTATGCGTCCCCAGGGGTTTTGGAGACTCTCAGTGGATCCAAGAGCACAAATGTTTTTAAGGGAAGCAGCGTTCAGATCCTCAATGCCACAAGCTTCCCTTCCCCAAACTGACCAGCCTGTGAACCAGCCTGCCTTCCCAGTTGCCCACCCCTACTACACAGCCGGTTGCCCAACCCCAGTGTACAGCCACCCACCTCTTCCCAAGGAGCACTGCCCAGGGGGCATGGAAACCTCCAGGACTCCAAACAACAGAAAATATTAAAATACTGTTTTCAGGGAAGTAGTCTTTAATGAATAATAAAGCTCCTTAAGCCCCCAGACTTGTCTGTTCTTCCCTGACTTATACATCTTTCTGTTGAATATGAAACTTGGCTTTAAAACAGGATATTTGGCCCATGCTGGGATCCCTTAAATTCAGAACAATCAAAACAGTATAGGTCAGCGGCCCTGATTCATTTAAATGGAATGTTTTGCAGGACCACCAAATTTTTTGAAATCTGTCAGAAAAAATTCCCAGGGAAAAATTTACATAAGTTTCTTTCAGATTTTGTGTGCTTCAGTCCACAAGGTAGTGAAAATCTAGTTTATCCAACCATATCATAATATTTATTCCAATTACAGTCAATCTTCATCTTATCTCGCCTTACAAAATATGTACCCTTTTCTTTCTCCCACAAATAAGAAAATTTAAAATTCACCACACAACTATTTTAGATGTTAGCTTTATAATGTACAAGGAGGTACAGCTTATGAAAATTCTTTCGAGAGGACACAAACAAAAATTCATGAAGACGATCAGTTTAAATTTGAGTAATCCTGGCCAACCCACGCCCTAATTCCTGGTGGCTGAGCTACAGGAACTCAGCATGGGGTCTAAATTCTGGGGAAAAAAGACTTTAGACAATGACTGAAGTCACACGTGCCTGGGGTTGGAGCCAACAGGGCAGTCGGGGTCAGGCTCCACACCCCCTGCCCCCCAGCTCCCAGGGGCCGCAAAAGCAAAGCTGCTGCAAGAGAGTATTTGAAAAGGGATTTTCTGGACGGATGGGTCACCTCAAAAGATTCCCTTTCACTCAAGTAAAAGGTCTGTGGCCCTTCCTTCACCTCCAAGTATGGATACACACACACGCGAGGGAAGCGTTCACCACTAATGACCTCAGACTAAGTCAGTGAGTAATTGCCCTCGTGAACATTTTCCACTACTACTAAACTTCTTCAAGAGCAGACTTTGTTCTGAATCTGAGGCAACATTTCAGCAGACGCTAGACCCAGCTCTTTCCAAAGTTACCTGAGGGGCTACACCCTGGTTAAACCATTACACTCACAGAACTCATATCTAACCAAATTTCTCCTAAAACGATGTGGTGTGTGCAAGGCTGGGTGGGTAACAGGGAGGAAAGGAACGATTTTCCAGAGAAGATCTAGACTCAAACTCTACTTTCATTCATTTGAGGGAGACCAAGGCCATAGGCTGGGCATGACCCTTGCACTTTATCACAGTGGTTCTCCAACTCTGTCTGACGTGCATCCAGTCACCCAGGATGTGGCCCAAAACCCAGACACCCAGGCCCCAAATCAGAATCTCCAGCAGTACGGAGCACAGCCTCTGTATTTTTAACCAGTTCCCCAGACAAGTCTGTTGCTCACTTCAGTCTGAGAACCGCCACTCAGAAAAGTCTAGCAAAATGGTTCTCAAACATCCGATTCATACAAATCATTTGTGGAGAATTTTTAAGATACAAATTCTAGGGCCCACTAAAATTACTCTATTACTTATAGGACTCTTTTGGTTGCAAATGGCAGAGACCCAACTCAAACTGGCTCAAGAATTTAAAAAAGCATTCTTTGGTTGATGTTACTGAAAGGTTCAGGGGTTATTCCCACTTCCAGTTACCCAAAGAATTTATCAGGAACCTATCATTTCCATCTCCTTTCTACCTGACTCTTTGGGCAAAGACGGCCCCCAGCAGCCCCCCAGTGGAAAGCAAGCAACTCTTCCCCGGGAGCTCCTGCAGAAGACGGGGATTAATCCCGAGCGAACTGATATGACTCGTGGCGGAACCACGTGACTGGCCCACGCCTGCTCGCGAGGTGGTTCTACACCCAAACCACACGGACCAGAATGCTCCACAAGGGGGGGCTTTTAAGTTGTTTTGCCTCCTGTTTCTAAAAGCTCTTTCTAGAAAATGTGAAAAATACATAAAAGGATAAAGAAAATGAAAGTAATCGATGAACTACATCATCCTAGGAACTAAAGTTTTTAGAATCTTTAAACTCAACATTGCTCATATGAGCATTGATTTCTTGAATAGAAACCTATTCTGTACAACAAAGCATTTTGTTATGGCTGAGTCTTCATGACAATACTTCCAAAACTGAAAAAAGACAAACATTTTAGTCATTTTTATCATTGTTCAGCCAATCTTGGTTTGAATCTCCTTTTCCATGAACTTGTTCTTGTTTTTAGCCCCTACAGAAGTCAGTGGGTGTTTCCTAAGAACAATGATATTCTCTCAATCACAGTATAACTACAGAAATCAGAAAGTGACAGTGACACGATCCTGCTACCTAATGTAGTTATCTACTGTATAACATAAGATAACCTGTAACTTACAAGACACTGCTGTCTCATTCCACTTAAGGGCAGGGCTCTCTGCCTGATTCACTGCCGCATGCCCACTGCCGGGAGTAAGTAGCGACGCACATACAGTGGGGCTCAGTAAATGAGTGGACTGGATGGTGGAAGAGCAGATCCCAGAAGGAGAACCCCAAAAGAACGGTGAATGGATGCCGGGCGGCCAAACCAGCAGATGATCACCTGGTGCAGCTGCCCAAACAGAAGCTCCAGGAATGAGGCCAGAGAACCCAAGTGTTCACAAGATCGCCAGGTGATGCCAATTCCCAGCCAGGTGTCAGAGTCACCGTTTTGGGAAAGGCTATGACCAGACACAAACACAACATTCCCTGAGAAACTGTTTTCCAGATCTGTCCTTCACAAGAGAAGAAGGTTCTGTGCTCCCACTTAGCGCTGCACCCCAGGGACCTGGGAACGGACACGTCAGACCTGGGTCCTGCCCTCGCACAGGGTCCAGACGTGCTTGCAGGGAACCAGTGCTACACCACGCACAGAAGGGCCTTCACAAGACTCTGTGAAGGAGGGGAGGCAGGTCCCACGTCACCCTTGGCATCAGCTCACACTCATGGGGGGGTGATCAGGGGCCAGGGCTGCACTGAGCCCAGCACCTGGGATCCCTTGAATTTCCACAATCACCCCAAACAACACACACCCCCACAATGAACAAGCCCTGTCAGCTTGCTATTCTCTCTACTGTGCAGATGAAGAAACCAAGGCTCCAAGAGAAGTCATCCACTTGGCCAAAGTCACAGAGCTGGTTGGTGGTGGAGCTGGAGTCAGCTCCAGGCTCTTATTCCCAAGTCCGAGCTTGAGCTATGGAGCACTCCCCAGCCTCACGAAGGGAAACAAGGAGGAGGAGGATGACCAGTGCTTCCTATGTACCAGACTCAAGACTATTTAATGCTCTTAACAGCCCCTCGAGGTAGAAACCTGTATCACCCTCATTTTACAGGTGAGGAAACTGAGGCCCTGAGAGGTGAAGTGATAACCCGAGGTCACACAGGTAGCAAATGGCTGAGCTCTGAATCCAGGCACCTGGCCCATGTTGAACCACAACGTGACCATGCTCCATATGTAACAAGGAGAACGACGCCCTGAGCCAGGAGGGCAGAGAAGTGGGTCTGCCGGGCTTCTGAGAGGCCTCTGAGAAGTGTGTGTCATACTGCCTCGCCAGAGCTCACTGGACGAGAGGCAGCCATCTGACCAAAGCTGGGCCAATTGGAACCCCTGGGACGGAGACAGCCAGCCAAGTCTTTGGTGGTGGCTGGGAGCTGCAGATTCCATAAAGGAAGGAGCTTTGGGACAGCCAATGCCCAGAGAAACCCAGAGAGAGACGGAAGCAAAGAAGCAGAGGGGGAAATGGAGAGAGAAAACTGTCTGGGCCCTGGGCCCACTGATCATGACATCAGCAGACAATGCCTGGCCCAGTCTCCAGGAGGCAGCTCAGAATTCTTTTAGGGTCAGGTGGATCTGACATGGGTTTCTGTTATTTTTCAACCAGACAAACCTGGGCTAAGAACTTTCCACCTGGCTCCCTCTCTGACCTCATCTCCTGCCCTTCTCGTCTTCCCCTCCCTCACTGCCCTCTGGCCACACTGGTTCCTTGTACTTCTTAGCACATGCTCTGCAAGCTCCCACCGCAGGGCTTCTGCATTTGCAGTGCTGTCTGGAATGATCGTTCCCAAATGTGTCCATGACCGGCTCCTTATCTTTCATGTCTTGTCCAGATGTCACCTCTCCGGAGATCTGCCCTGATCACCTCGGCTGAAACAGCAGCCTCTGTCACTGGGACCTCCCCCCCGATCTTCACAGCACACCTCACTGCTGAACATCACATCATTTATCTGTTTTAGTGGCCACATCCCCTCTCGAATGTCAGCTCCAAGGGTGTGGGGACTGTATCTACCCTGAGCCCTGCTGTGGCCCCAGCACCTGTGTGCCATGTTGCAGGTGTTCCGGAAATACCTGAACGATGACATCTGCCCACACGCCCTCTAAGCACATCTCCTGGGACCTTCATCCCTGCCCTCAGAAACAGAGAAAGGGGAAACAGAGAAAGGAACAACGACTAACATTTATCTGAGTGTTTCCCAGGTGCCAACCACAATTCTAAGCCCTTTACACGGATCATTTAATCCTCATAAAAACCTACGGTAAGAGCTATTATTACTCCGTGTTACAGAAGATGAAGCTGAGGCACAGAGAGGTTAAGTTACTTGCCCAAGGCCACCCAGCCAGGAAGGGGCACAGCTGAGATGTGAAGCCGGCAGTCTGACGTCAGGCCTCGGGATATCCAGGTGGGCAACCAGGTCCACAGATCCAGCGCCAGCTCTGAGGCTGCCCTCTCCATGTTTGGGTTCACTGTGCAGGCTCCTTGTTGAGCTCCCACAGCCCTGCTACTGGACCTTTTTTTTTTTTTTCATATTAATCAAGGCCCCAGAATGTTGTCCACTGCCGTGTGAACTCCAGTTGTCACCCCTGATGCCAGCTTCTTCCCTGGTTTGGCCCAGCCATGAGGACAGATGAGTCCTTCATTGACACTGCCACCGAGTGGCCACCGTGGACGTCTTGAGGGTACTCAGAAAACTCCTAGTCCTTGCCTAACCAGGCCCCCTCGAGAGGGGCCCTGCAGGATAGAACATCTGGGACACCCACGCCTGTCTGTGACCTCCACTGGCATTTCACAGCGTCATGCAAGTCCTGGCAACGAGGCAGGGAATAGGCCTAAAACAGACAAGCATAGCACAGGAGCAATCAAAACAACTATGACTAGTGGACAAAAGGAAGGTTTGCCAAGAAGCTGAAGGAAAAGCTGCTGAAAATATATTAGAAATAAGGAGGCTGGTTACTGAATAAATCCACAATGTTTCAAGCCGGACTGTGCCTCACCCAGGTGGTGAGACATTAAGCAAGGAGGTCCCCACTTCGTGCCTCAGTTTCCCTCTGTGAATGGGGGCAGCACCAACCTGCTTCACTGAGTTATGGCAGGAGACTGAAAGGTAGACATTAAAACATTAGACCAGGTCCTGGCTCATGCTAAGCCTTTCAAGTTGGTGGCAAAGGATGGATTATTCAAGCCACACTATGGGGACAACTGGTCAACTCCTGGCAGGGAGTGGGTGGAGGGTGGGTTTAAGATCTTTATCCCACACCTAATGCCAAAAAGAAAAAATTCCAGATGTTGGACACAAAAAATGAAGCCATAAAATAACCAGGAAGCGAACATAATATATATTTCATCTTAAAGACCAGCACATTAAAAGAAAAACTCAGTATGATGTTTAATAACATTAAAAAGTTAAAAGGTAAACTAAGAATGTAAATTTACAACATAAAACAAAATGATTCATACCTTCAATAATGTAAAGATCCCCTACAAATCAACAAGAAATAAAAGATATACCCCCCTAGAGAAATGCAAATCAAAACTACACTAAGATATCACCTGACACCCGTTAGAATGGCTATAATCACAAAGACAAAAAACAACAAATGCTGGAGAGGTTGTGGAGAAACAGGGACCCTCACTCACTGCTGGTGGGAATGCAAACTGGTGCAGCCTCTATGGAAAACAGTAAGGAGAGTCCTCAAAAAATTAAAAATAGAAATACCCTATGATTCAGCAATCCCACTCTTGGGCATCTCCCCAACGGACATGAAATCAACCATCACAAGAGGCTTATGCACCCCTATGTTCATTGCAGCATTATTCACTATAGCCAAGAAGTGGAAGCAACCCAAATGTCCCTCAACTGATGATTGGTTAAAGAAGATGTGGTATATACATACAATGGAATACTACTCAGCCATAAAAGACACAATTGTCCCATTTGCAACAACATGGATGGACCTGGAGGGTATTATGTTAAGTGAAATAAGCCAGAGAGAGAAGGACAGACACTGCATGAACTCACTCATATATGGAATATAAGTGAACACACGGACAGAGAGAACTGATTGCTGGTTACCAAGGGGAAGGGGGGTGGGGGGGTGGGGGGGTGTGGGCACAAGGGGTGAAGGGTTACATCCACATGGTGACGGACAAACAATAATGTACAACTAAAACCCCACAGTGTTATAAACTATTAAGACATCAATTAAAAAAAAATCTAAAGAATATATATATATACCCCCCTAGAAAAAGAGACAACTAACAAGGAAATACAAACGGCTCTTAAACAGATCCCGGAAGACCAGTCAGCAGTAATACCCCAGGTCTGTAAACACATTTATACACTTTGTTGCAGTAATTGCAACTCCAGGGCCTGGTCCTAAGAAAAATCTAAGAAGCAAAACAAAGGTTTTTGTGTGTGAGACTTCGGAGTTATAACAATAAAAGATGGAAACAACCGGTATGCGACAGGAGGGAACACTGTGAAGTCATTTGAAAGAACATGGCCGACGGGACACGCTGCCCCAGGACGCTCCCCAAGGTGGATTATCAGAGGAAAGTGCAATCGGCAGAACAAAACACCTGGAGTGTGTCTGTAAACCAACCAGCCGCACACATACCTGTGTGTAATAAAAATAGCTAACGTGTGAGTGCTTCTCACCTGCCAGGCGCCACTCTTTGACACACACTAATGCAATGAATCCTCACTAGCTAACAGGTTAGGACCATCACCACCACTTCACAGACAGGGAAACTGAGGCACAGAGCGATTAAGTAAAGGCCCAAGTCAGTACACAGCAAAACTGGGATCTGAACCCAAACACCCAAGCTCCAGAGCCCAGGCTCTTAACAAACAAGACCCACTGCACACACAGCAAGGAAGGGCGCACCTACCGTCCCTCTGGGCGGGTGAGACGGAGGGCGGGGGAAGGCCAGGTGCAGGGTCACAACGGGAACGCGGAACCTCCAATCTTCAACTGTTTTACAACCAGCGTGTGGCTTCTCTAAGTTTTACATCAATAAATACTGTTTTCAATAGAATTTTTAAAAATCGATCGATATAAAATTTTTGCCATGCGACCTAAATGCAAGTAAGAGCAGGCAATGAGCAGCATCTGCCAGTGCCACTGAGGGCGGAGCCAGCAGCAACGCAGGACCAGACTGCAGACCGCCGTTCCTCCGGGCCACATGCAGAGGGAAGGGGGGCACACCTCTCCCCAGAGGACACTGGGTACAGCCGTCTGGCTGGCTGAGCTATCACACCTGACGCGCCCCACGGAGCGAGCTCCCCTTACAGGTGGAGCGCTGGGCGGGAGATAAGAGGATGTGATGGGCCAGGAGACTTGCGCCCATCAGTTAAGCAGGCTCAGGAGCTCAAAGTCCGGGGCCTATCTATACCACATCGGGCCCATGTGTCAAGTGACGTCGTAGGTGCCACCAGAAAGTCCCTGTTTTCTACCCTGTAATAAAAGGCATGTCAGGATCTAGGTCAGCGGGGATGGTGGAAGGGCCACGGGCGTGGACGTGATCCCCTCCCCATTTCACAAATGTAGGACACTGACATTTGGCTTCTCCTGGGCACGGGCTGTGTCAACATCATTTATCTTTTTCTTTAATTTGTTTTTTTTGCTGGGAAAGATTTGCCCTGAGCTAACATCTGCTGCCAATCTTCCTCTTTTTTCCCCCCCTCCCAAAGCCCCAGTGCACAGCTGTATATCCTAGTTGTAAATCCTTCTGGTTCTTCTATGTGAGCCACCACCATAGCATGGCTACTGACAGATGAGTGGTGTGGTTCCACGCCCGGGAACCAAACCTGGGCCGCTGAAGCACAGTGCGCCAAACTGTAACCGCTGGGCCATCAGGGCTGGCTCACAACAACATCGTTTAATGGCTGTGGTTGGAGCAAGAGAAAGGGAGCAAGGTCAGACTGTGGGTTGGGCTAGCCAAGTTCCAACCACAGCCCCAGCCAGCTGTGTGACAAGGATCAAGGGCTTCACCTCTCTGGGCCCCAGTTTCCTCATCTGCAAAATAGGGACGAAGAGTCTACTGTCCTGTAATGAGGACCCCTGGGCCCATGTTAAAGGGGCCTGGGACTGTTATTACTGCCACCAAACCTGCAGACCAAACCCCAAAACCCCTGGGAGATCTTCCACCCCACTCAGCACCCACTCTGACCAACCCCTTGCCAAGCTCTGGCGGGTCACACACTTCTCTCGAGCACCCATGCCACCATCTGGACTGGTACCACACCTCCTTCCTCACTCCAGCACGGGCTGCCCCCCTCACTGCCCCCCCTCCGTCCCACCTCTCCCATCCATGCTCATTGCAGGAACCAGAGGCGATGAGAGAGACGACACTGAGTCAAACCCCAACTCTCTTCCAGGCTCTCACGCCCGCCCACCCTGCAGCCTCAATCTCTGACGCTCCAGCCACACTGGCTACTCTCCTATTCCTTGACACCCCAAACTGACTGCTGCCCCAGCGCCTCTGCAGCTGCCGCTCCTTCTGGCAGGCAGGTCTTCCCCAGATCCTGCACACAGCTGGCACCTCTGTGTCACTCCAGTCTCAGCTGACAGGCCACTGCCCCAGCAAAGCTCTCCCCCAACACCCCAGCCTCCCACAGTCCCCTCCACAGTCCAGGTGTGTGTCTCTCGGACTTCTGCTGTAATGACTCCATCACATTATTCATCCCCGCCTGAAATTCCCATTTTAATTTGTTTACTATGTTATCATCTGTGTACTTCAACCTGAACGTACACTCCAGCAAAACAGGCCTTCTCAGCCTCCTGCCCCAGCACTGGAAACACGTGGACGCCTGATAAATATCTGCCAAATGAACAAGCCAATGAATGAATGAATGAATGAATTCTACATCATTTCACATCAAATCTTCGCCCTCTCAGAGGGAATAAATGTGTTGTAATCTCCAGAAGAAAAAAATGCCCTTAGGGAGCGTGCAATATAATGCATAACTGATCCCAAGGCATCCAAATGATTTCCAGCGTGCTGGTGTCCTCAAGAACTTATGACCCAGACAGCAGTGGCTGGGATCAGAGTGGCCCCCAGCCAGGCTACTGGAAGGACCAGCCTCTCCAGTGGAGCAGAGCCTTTTATTCTTTTGTCTAGGAACGGAGTTTCAGATCACAAGCAATTCAAATGCTCAAAACCCTCTTGCCCCAAGCATAAAGGTTTCATCCCCTGGCATGGAGCGAGAACTCTTCAGAGGCTGTCGGTTTGAAAAGACATGGCCAGGGCAAGAGAGGAAAAAAATGGAAATGTCAACAGTCGAGAGTCGTCTCTCCCTGGTTACACTGACGGACAAACACACACATGGCTCCACCTGGTCAAAGGTAATGCCTGAGGCAGCCCTGCCCACACAAGGAGATGACTGACCGGTTCACCTGTTTATCCCCAAATCCAAGACAGGGCGTGGGCAGCGCAGAGACCAGTAACTATTGAATGAATGAACACAGAACAAGGACAGAAGACTCGAATCACTGAAGGAAAAATCAGCAGATTACAAACCACTGGCCCAATTGTTTGATACTCATTTCTAATATAAACACAAGTTCAAAAGAGTCGGTCCCCTCGGGATCACTGAATAATAGATGAGGGATTCCTCTCTAGAGGAATATTCCAGCGAATACATGAAGAGGATAGAATTACAATGTCACAATTTTTGCCAACCCCAAATGAAATCATAGGCCTAGGTGACAGTCATTTACAGCCATTAGCTCTACAGAACATCAAAGAAAGAGACAAAGGGCTTTCCATACCTCCTAATGGATATACACAAGCAGCAAGGCCTAGGAGAATATCTTGCCCCCCACTACACACAGTGTGTGTGTATCTCAAATCTGATCCAGTCTCTAAATCCAACTACCCATTTACAGGAAACTCATGGACAGAAGAACCCGTGAAACACCACCAAAGGGATAGTCAGCCAGATACAGACTGCGGGAAATCTACCAGACAAATGACAGCTTTTCTCAACAAATAAACCATAAAAGAAAAAAGAAAAAAAAGAGGGAGGGGGAACCCACAGATTAAATGCCACTTACCAGGCACATGAACCAAATCCAACAATGGACCTTGTTGGGTCCTGACTGGAAGAAATCAATCCTAACAAGATATTTATGAGAAGATCTGAAATGTGAACACTAACCGGATACTAGTGATGTCAAGTACTTATTGTTATTTTCATCATGACAATAATACCGTCATTATGTCCTTGAAGAATCCTTATCCTCCACAGATACTGAACTATGTAGCTTTAAAATAACCCGGTGGGGCTGGGAAGTGAATATATATACACACGTAAAACCAGAGTGGTCATGAGTGAGTAAGAGTTGAAGCTATTTACTTTTTCAAGAGGTGTCCAGAGGTGATTAAAGCACAGGGTGACTGAGAAGACAGCCCACGACTACTTCCACCACCAAGTGCCGAAGGCCAGATCTCATCTTCCTCCTGCAGCTTCCACGTCACTCTGGTGGAGCCCGCAAGGCCCCACACCATCCGCCCCCATCACCTCCTCCCTCATTTCCCACCACTCTCTCCCTCGCTCGCCACCTTGAGCCCTGCTGACCACTCTGACGTTCCTCAAGCGTGCCAGGCTCTGTCTCACCTCAGGCCCTTATTGTGCCACAAATGCTCTTCTCCTAGACTCCCGCATGGCTCCCTCGCTCTCCTGCTTCACCTCTGCCCCAGTGTTGCCTCATGAAAGAGGCCTTCCCTGACCACCTGGTCTACAACAGCGCCGCACGCCACTTACTTGCTTTCCACGCATCCTCCTTCATTGTTTCTCACACCTGTTATATCTTTCTGACTCACTGTATACTCCTCGTTGTTTGCTCTCTACCTTCCCTTTTACAATGTAAGCTCTGCAAGGTGAGGGAGACTTCATTTGTTTTTAATTACAGTCTTCCCAGTTCCCAGAACAGTGCCTGTGCAAAACAGGGGCTCAAGAAATATTTGTGTAATAAATCTAAGAATCAAAAGGGGCATCATCCAGAGATCCCATCCTCGTGTCTGGAAGTTCCCTTAAGAGCCATTTTTAGGGAACACTTCAGAACCAGTAAAATTGCTGGCTGCCTAATCCATGATTTAGTCTCCCTCTTTAACTCAGTAATAGAATCTGATTTTTAACGAAGAACAAGGCCATGTGCAATAAAGACTACATTTCCCAGATACCCTTGCAACTATACAGGGTACTATGACAAGGTTCTAGGCAAGAGTCCATAAGCAGAATTATTGCGTGCAACTTTCATTAAGGCTTTTTAAGGAGATGGGTTCCATCTTCATCCCTTCTTTCCTGCTTGCTGGGACGTAATGGCTGGAGATTGAGCAGCCATCTTGAATCAAGAGGTGACAGGATAAGGATGGCGGAGAAAAAGGTAGAAGGAGCCTGGGTCCCTATAAGAGTGCAGCCCTGGCCTACTTATCACTGGGCTCCTTTATGTGAGAGAGAAATAAACTTCCATCTAGCTTAGGCCCTTGTCATTTTGTTTTATAAGCAGTTTTCTATTTACGCAGTTGAATTTAATTGATATACCTGCGATCAAAAAGCTATGGTAGAGTGGGTGGAAGGGGTATATCTATATCTATACAAACGTATAAAAATGCCCATAAATTGAGGACTGTTCCAAAGAAGAGAGAATCACTGTGAGCTGGGGTACACAAAGAGGTATCACGGAGTTGGGGGGAGAGCAGACAGGGGAGAGGAGACAACCAAGGAAACGATGACATGAGAATCATAACACTTTCGTTAGGTTAAACAGGCTGCTGCCCAAGGATAAGTAACCAGAGTATATAAAGAACACTTACAAATCAATAAGGAAAAGAAGCAAAAGTGATGAAGAAGCCATATCCAGAAGAAGAAACATAAATGAAAAGATATTCTGCCTTACAAGTCTTCAGGGTAATACAAATTAAAAACACAATGAGATTTTATTTCATATCCATCAGACTGGCAAAACCAAAAAAGCTGTACAAAACCAAGTGTAGAACAATAGGAATTCCTATACATCCTTGGTAGGAACGTTTAGAGAACAGGTTGACAATATTTGGAAAGTTCAAGATGCTCACACCCTACAACACAGCAATCTCATGCCTAGTACATACCCAAAAGACATTCTCATCCATGTACACTAAGAAGTGTGTGTACATGGTAGTACACTTATTTGGTACATGGTAGAAATACATGTACACAGCAGTAAAAAATGAATGAACTACAGCTCTATAAAACAGTTTGGGTCAATCTTAGAATCATAATATTAAGTGAAAAATGCAAGTCCCAGAAGACTATAGACAGAATAATATTATTTGTAAAAACTTCAAAAATAATTCTTTTTAAGACAAAGAATGACCAAAAAAAATTCAAACAGTGGTCACCTCTGGGAGAGCAGGCAGGGGATCAAATGGGAAGTACCACACAGGTGCATATAAGTTATTGGTAACGTTCTAGTTCTTGGGTGGGCAGTAGGTTAACGGTTATTCATTACAATAGACAGATATTTTCACATGGACCCAAAATACCAATATACCATGCATCAAGGAGTATGACTCGGGGCTGGCCCCATGGCCTAGTGGTTGAGTTCGGTGCGCTCCGCTTTGGTGGCCCGGGTTTGGTTCCCAGGTGTGGACCTACACCACTTGTCAGCAGCCATGCTGTGACAGTGACCCACATACAAAATAGAGGAAGACTGGGGCCGGCCCTGTGGCATAACGGTTGAGTCTGGCGCACTCTGCTTCAGCGGCCCAGGTTCGCGGGTTCAGATCCCGGGCGCAGACCCACACCACTCCTCAGCCATGCTGAGGTGGTGACCCACATATAAAGTGGAGGAGGGTTGGCAAAGATGTTAGCTCGGGGCTAATCTTCCCCAAGCGAAAAAGAGAGGAAGACTGGCAAGAGATGTTAGCTCAGGGTGAATCTTCCTCACCAAAAAAAAAAAAAAAGAAAGAAAGGATTATGATAATCCGATTCTGTGTGCCCAAAGGCCGTCTTTAAAAAATGGAATGCACTTAGAAAGAGGTGAGGGAGAATGCACACCAAGTTGTTGACAGACGGGACCAATGAGGCAGGAAGCAGGAGTAGAGGGGATGGAGTAGTAAGTGGTTTCTATTTCACGTTTTGTTCTGCTGTCACTTACATATTCATTTCAACAAAAAAATGTTTCCTGTAATAAATAAATAAACGAAAGCAGCAGAGTCCAGTACACGCACTCCACAGCCAGCCCACCCAAGACTGCATGTGCACTCAACTACTCCCTAGCCCAGGACCTTGAACAGGTTATTTCACTTCTCTCTGCCTCTGTTTCTGCATCTGCAAAGGGGGGATGATGCCAGCGCCTCGTTCCTAGGGCCATTTCATCCTAGGTGAGGATGAAATGAGTTGGCTGATGACAGGTACTCATGGGAGTGCCTCCACACAAGTTAAGCCCCTAATGAGACTGGCGATTAGCATTATCATTAGTCTAACTTCAAAGACCTACATGGGGGACACAAGCTGAGCAATTACCTGGTCAATGCCTGCAAATGATCCCGGTCAGTTTAACCCGCAGATGTGTTGGCCTCACCGATCTTTGTAGCCTCTGCAAGAAGGCCAGCGCTCTGCCCACCCCCAATACTTCCTAGACAGTTGATAAAAGAACAAGTGCTACCTCAGTTTAACCACCACTTCCTTAGCTGTCTCAACAGACCCCTTCTAGACCCCACCCTGCGTGTCCATTCCCCCTCTTCTTCCTGACTGACCCTTTGTTCAAGGTGATGATAAGCCCAGCTTCAAACACTGCATTTCTGAGACCTCCTTGTAGTAAGGGTGGTCATGTCACAAAGTTCTAGCCAAAGAGACAGAAGCAGAAGTCGGCTAAGGATTTCCGGGCAGGCTTTGGTTTCCTGACAGAGGTGCTGCCTCCTTTCCTCAGAGCTTTGTTTCCTTAGCCCGTCACAAGGATGTGGGGCTGGAGATGGAGCGGCCATCTTGTGACTAGGAAGACTAAGGGCAGCAATGCAGATAGAGAGGAAGCTGCAGCACCACCTGGTCCCGCTGACCTCTGCACCTCTCCTTTCTGGAGGAAATGAACACTGTGGCAGTTTCCAAAGATGGCCCCCAATGGGCCACACCTCCCGGAACTCAAGTCTTCTGTCATCCCTCCCACAGTAAATGCAGGGTGACCCTATGACTCGCTTTAACCAACCAAATGAGGCTGAAGTGAGGCTGGGCCAGCTCTGCGTCTATGCCTTAGGAAGGCCTAGGAATCCCTGGGCTGCCATGTTATATGTCTGGCTACTGGCTGGCGAGGCCACAGGAAGGAGGGGTTCTGAGCCTAGATGGAGAGAGAGGCCCAGCCATCTCCAAGGTGCCATGTGAGGAGAAACATCTTGAATGTTCCAGCCCCATCGACCCTCTGACAACTGCCACATAAAAGACCCCAAGCAAGACTGGCAAAAGAGCCATCCAGCTGAACTTCAGTCAACCAGAGACTCATGAGAATTAATATACTGTTGTTGTTCTAAGGCATTAAGTTTTGGGGGGGCTTGTTATGTAGCAAGAGAATGAGAATAAACCTCTATCTGGGTTCACCACTGTGCAAGTTTCATGAAGCCAAATATATTCCTTCACTAAAGTACCAGCTGAAAAAGAAACATGCCAATAGATGACAAACCCCAACGACATCTCTTGCATATTCTGATTTCCAGCGAAGATTGTTAATATGAAAAAACATGACCCTTCTCTCTCTTATTTCATAATAAGTACTCATTAAGTACAACTAATCTGTATTATGGGTGGTAAATCTATTAATCATTTTTATAATTAAAAAGCATTTAAAGCAGATGGTTCAACATTGTGCTGGACCCAGTGAGAACCTCAGAAAACATCTTCCATCTGGTCAAGAGGCATCATTAAAGTAAAGCTACTTCATATTCATTCTCAAAGGCTTAGAGCTCAAGTGAACAAGGTGGCTGAGAGGTGGGATGCCTGCGATCTAATTAAAAAAGGCTATCAATAAAAATAATAATTTGGAAAAAAACCAAAACTAGAAACAGAGGGAGTGCACATCAGTGACAGCCTGGCTGCATAAGTGACGGTACACCCCCACCACCATGTGTTACACAGCCACTAAAAAGAGCAAATCTGAGCACTCCATGAGAACCTGGGGGCATTTCCGCACGGCACTGCCACGTGAGAAAAGCAAAATGCAGGAAAACGAGGGTAATATTATCCCTTGTAGGATAATATTTCCCCCTATAGGATTACATAACCATGGAGAAAACCGTGGAAAGATACAAACAATACTTGATTGTCACCATGGGTGAAGGACTGTGGGAGGATGCTGACAGGGGGGTGGGGCAGAGAGGAGGAGGAAGGGAGGAGCCCACAATAAAAGGACAGCCTGAAAAAAATTACAAAGGGGCTTGAAATCAATTTATAAAAATAATTAATCCCATTTATCGAGAGCTTTCTATGCACTACACAGGGATAACTAGGTCACCTGACCTCACTTTAACTTCTCATTTAACGCAGGTACTATTCATTATTCCCATTTTCCAGATAAGGAAACTGAGGCCCAGAGAAGATAAGCACTGTGCCCAGAGCTTGCAATGGCCTCCCAGGAGGGTCCCCAACCCAACCCCAAAACCACTGCACTGGAGCTCAGAGGACACAGTTCAGTGTTGGAGGAGCAGCTCCCCTCTCACTTTGCACATTCTTAAAATAGCAGCAGGCCCGGTGATGTGTGACGCGGCAGCACACACCTCAGTCCCTCGGTGCCTCGTGCTGTTGGGAGAAATCCAAGAGGGCCACTGACCTGCTCCCCGGAGCGTGGGGAAGCCCTGCCCAGGATATTTTTACAGAATCAATTGCTGACACTGGGAGCCAGAAAAAAGACGAGGAGGTGTCAGCTCTGACACAGCCAGACTCTTCGAGCTCACCGTTTAATTAACACCTGCTCAGCCCCAGAACCAGAATTATAGCGTGTTAAGGGGGGGTAGACCGACAAACTGCGCCTGGCCAGTTCTTTCTTACTTCCCAGGCATCCCCTGCCCTCCCTGCTACAGGACACCAAGACGGCCTGGCGAGGAAGTCGGCTTTCCATGGACACGAGGGTGTGTGTGCATGGGGTCTTCAACAAAGCCTTTCCCACCTAACGAACGTGCACACACCTGTTCCAGGCCACATACAGCCAGGCCCCCCGGAGCAGCCGCTGCCAGGACGCAGGAGGCACAGATGGAGGGCCTGAGGGACGGGAGGCCAGAGGGCTGGATACTGCAGGCAGGCCGAGGGCTGCCGGTGAGCAAGGGGAGAGTGTGTGCACGCCACCTCCCACAGCTGCAGGTGTGCGCACATGCTGGCCTTCCACGTGATCCCCAAATGGGGACAGCCACCCAGCCTCGGACAACGTTGTACCTGAGATCATTAATTCATTCATAAAAGAATTTATCGCACACCTTCCACGTGCCAGGGACTGTTCTACAAGGATCAAGACAGAAGTCCGAGCTCTCAGGGAGCCTGCCTTTGGGGGGAGGGGCATATCATAAATATATGTCGTGACAATAAATGCTATAAACAAATAAAGCAGAGTAAAGGGCTAGAGATGATGGAGAAGGTACTATTTAAGGAGAGAGGCCTCACTGAGAAGGTGACATTTGAGCAGAGACCTGAAGGGAGACGGAGCTTTGGGAACACAGAGGGAAGTGTTCCAGGCAGAGGGAACAGCCAGGGCAAAGGCCCTGAGGGAGGAACAGCAGGAGGCCAGTGTAGCTGGAGGACAGCCAGCAGCAGTTGAGAAGTCAGAGATAAGGTTAGGCAGGGAATTTGGGGGGCTGGGGTTAGGGAGGGGGCACAGGGAGAGCCAACTGAGCACCACTCTGTGCCCAGGCTGTGAGCACAATCACATACATGACTCACTGGAAAGGTGGGTGGGTTAGACTCATTGGAAAAAGCTGCTCCCTATTTCGCTTTTCATCAGATGAGGAAACTGAGGCCCAGAGAGGGAAAGGAACTCACCGGAGACCACACAGCTCGTCTGTACCAGGCTGGGATGCTCCACAGCCTCTGGCACAGAAGTCTGCCTCCCGTGGGAACTCAACTAGAGTCAAGGATTCCTTCTCCAGGGAGAAATCCTCCATTTCCTTCTCACTCCCTCAACACTCCGCCTACCCTTTCTTCACAGTTAGGAGCAGACAGGTAAACATTTCACGGGAGAGGAGAAAAGGAAAAAAAAGAAAAAAGGCGCCAGTCGATTCCCGAAAAGAAGAAACAGTTATGAACTTTCTCTACAAGTCACAACCAAACTTAACGCCCATCACTCACCTGGAAGACGTCCCCCGCACAGCCCTGATCACAAAGCAGGCAGGTGCCCGGAGGGGGCTCCTCCAGGGAAGGCCACCTGCCGAGCCCTGCCCCACGGCCGCCCTGGGTGGTGCCGCCCCGCAGCGGGTGTCTGGAATGCGGAAACGGGAACCTGAGTGCCAGCTTCTCTCAGCCACTGATTCAACAGCCCCAAGAAGCCGCCGGCCACCGGAGTTCCCCAAGAGATGGCTGGTCTTCGGGAACAGGCGTGTTCCCAAAGAGGGCTGTTTTGCCAACAGTCCCTTTAGGGGAGGGAAATAAAAGGCCTCCTTGCTCATCAGACACGTGGTGTGGGGCCTGAATGGGCTTCAGAGAAAGCTCAGAGATAACAAAGACAGGCTTGCCTGTCACCTCCCAGCCAGGAACCGGCCACCTGTTCGCTGACCGAGCCAGGGCTGGATCTGCGCCCACGGCATCCCCTGCCCGCTTCCTCCACGGCCTCGCAATCCAAAGGTGGGCTCCTCTCCCCGTGCTCACCGGGAGCCAGCTCTCACAGCAACACAGCTTAATGATTAAGCGCCGCCGCTGTGCTCCTCGGCCAGCTTTGCAAGACGGTTCAGTGGCTTTGCCTAGACCCCCAGACCCCAGACCCCTCGCTCACTCTGCACAAGGCACTGTTCTAAGCACTTCGTATGAGTTATCTCCCCGAGCCCTCACCCAACCTCTGAGGAGGTACTATCATCATTCCTACTTTACACATGAGAAAGCTCAGGAACAGAGAAGTCCCAGGCTGGCGTCACACAGCAAGAAAGTGGTGGGGCAGGCAGTTAACCCAGGCAGAGCAACTCTGGGTTTTGAGCTCTTAACCACGGCACAAGATCTCCTCTCAAGAGGAGAGACAGGTGCCCCCCACACCGGGCCTCAGTTTCCTCATCTGTAAAATGGGGTGAGTGCGAGGAGTCGGTGAGACCTTAGCCCTAACCCACAAAAGTGCTCAGTAACTCTTAGCTGCAGTTATCACACGCTGCCCTCAGGTTCAATCGGGTTCAGCCTGCACCTTCAAAACAGGGGTAACCAGGGTCATGGGGTTTAAATTCTGGGCAGCTGAAGGGAAAAGTAAGAAGGATTCTTACTGCCTTTTTGAAAAAAAAACACAGAGTATCAGTTCTGGGTCAGGCACTAGGACACAGTGGTAAACAGAAACCGCACAGACCCTGCCCTCAGGGAGGTTACAGTCTCCTGTGAACAGACCGGCATACAATACTGAAAGAATAGCAGATACCGCGCTCCCCGCGGGCAGGCACTGCAGAGTTCTCAGCGCTTTATGGACTTGAAAGCACTGAATCCTCCCAACAACCCAGAGGGCAGTACCATTACCAGCCCCACCTTAAAGACTTGGAAACTGAGACCCTGTGAGGCTGGCTTGCCTGAGGTCACAGGGGAGCCCGACGTGGATCCAGGCCTGTACACTGGCGCTCTGGCTCCTTCCTCAGCCCCTCTGCAGGCAGTGGCTTTCCACTGTGTCCACAGCAGCAGCCACAGGGATCCTCAGGACATTTCAGTCTGCAAAATGGACAGTCACTTTCATAGGCTGTTGGGAGGAGAGGGCAGGGGTATTAAATGATACTTAATTATTCAATGAATAAGCCACATTTAATATGTTAATAGCAGAGGCCACATTCTTGAGCACTTACCACGTGCCAGCTCCAGGGGGTAAGCACTCCAACGAGTCCTCTCCTTTCATCTACTCCACCACCCTACGAGGCAGCCCTCAGGGGAAACTGAGCCTTTACGAGGAGCACCTTGAATAGGAACTGGTCAGGAGCTGCGAGAGGAGGGAGACCCAGGTGTTTCTGAGCAGAGCAAATGCTCTCAAACACCATGCACGCTGCCCTCAGACCACTGCCTCGTTACCCCGCTTAGGTCTCCCTGAATTTTCACACGAAATATTTGTTTTCTTGACAAGACAGAGAGGTCCTGTGGTACAGGGACTCTGTGTACACATTCGTGAAGGTGGACATGATTAGAGAACAAAAAGCTATGTTCTGATTCAGGCAATCACAAAACAAAGCTGCTAAGTACAATGACACAAAAACTTATGTGTGCTTCCGCTTCGTGTCACTCACTTCTGTGGCACTTCTGCGGCAAATCCACTTGCTGGCCTACCCAATATCCCTCCCCCTCTCCCAGTCTTTTCCTAAATAGTACCATTCTCCTCCCAGCAGTCATGTGCTTCAGATGAGGATGGTTTCAGCCCCAGCCGGGAGAGTAAATCCTGATTGGCCCTTGCCTGTGATTTCCCTGGGCATGGTCGTGTGTCACAATCCTGGCCAAGGAGATATGAGGGGAATCTAGGGGACAGGGCATCTAGGAAAGGTTTCCTCACTCTTAAGAGACACAATGAGTGAGGTAAGTCCTCTTACTGCAGCTGGATACAGCTTTGCCAGGGTGTGATGACTGGAGCTGTGGCAGTCATCTTGTGGCCACGAGGGGAGTCTGAGGACACAGGAGACACACCAAGGATGACAGAGTGACACAACAGAGAGGCCTTGCCTACAGGCATCGTGGAACTGCTTACTCAACCCTGGTGCTGCCTACCTATAGGCTTGATATATGAGATCATAAATCTGATTTCAGGCCAATTTCAGCTAGATTTCCCATTATAGTAGATCAGTGGTTTTCAAAATGTGCTCCCAGGCCCGGGAGCACCAGTATCACCTGGGGACTTGTTAGAAATGCAAATTCTCAAGCCAGGCCTAGTGAATCAGAGACTGGGTGGGGCCTAGCCGTCTGTGTTTTAACAAGCCCTCCAGGGGACTCTGATTCTGCTCAGGGTTGAGACCCACTGCAGAAGCACAGCGATTAAGAGTGAGGCTCCTGGATCCAAATCATGTCACCACAATTTCCTAGCTATGTGACCTTGGGCCAGTTAAATTTAGTTGCCTCATCTGCAAGAGGAATAATAAGAGTACTTATCTTATAAGGTTGTTTACAGGCTTAACTGAGTCATGTCATGGGACGCGCCCAGCAGAGCGCCTGGGATGTAGTGGCCGTTCTATCAATTACCCATTTGCCGCTGCTGCTGTCGCTATTACTACTGTTTGCAGCCAAAGGCACACCAACTGACAACTTCCTGACCGAGCTCCCGCAAAGCTGGGGCCACAGCCCTTTATATTTATTTTACCCCCCGGGACGCAGCCCAGCACCCAGGAGCTCCAGAAACTGCGACTCTGGTCAGCACACGGGTGTGACACACAGGAGAGGCTGAAGGCCTTTCAAGTCCAGACCATCGCTTCTCAGACGGCTTCCCACAGCCCAAGCCTCCACGGTCCCAGCAGATCTGCCCATGGACACTCCAGCCTGGGCGCTCTGCCAGCCGCTCTGCCCAGTTACTGATCCAGAACGCCCACGAGTTCTGCCCAGCCCCAGAGAGCACCCCACCATGTGAGTCACGCCAAACATCCAGCCAGAGTCCAGCGGTGCCCTTCCCTCTGGGAGCTACCTATGATTTCAAAACTGGTGGCACCAAGATGCAGAAAGCCAAAGAATGACTAATGCCACCCCCAGGTAGGGTCCCGGGAGGAAGAGGCAGCCTACTGTCAGGCTCAACAGCAAGACTGGGGACGGGGCTGTGGGTGGGGCGGGGGTTCTGGACTCACTAGTGTCGCTGACTCTGTTGGGCTGGTCACGGAAAGAGAAGTGTGGGAGCAGGAAGAGGGAGGAGGCCTCCACCTATGACCATCAACCCTGGGGGCAAGAAAAGATTGGTCAAATTCCTCAGGCTCTGGAAAGGAAGCTATTAGGCTAAACCTCATAAAATTGCCAATATTCAACCATTCTTGACTCACAAAAAGGCAATTCCATATGGTGCAACCTAACAGAAGCCAGGAAACTCACTCAAATAATACGGTGTCAAGGAACTGGGATGGTGGTGGCCTCTGGGGAAGGGAACTGGGTGCCTTATTTTTGTTCCTTTGGTTCCATGCATGTAAGGTCACTATTCAAAATTTAATGAAATTTAATAAATCAATCAACCCTGCAATATCTTCCCATCTCAGTCAGAGAAAGAGGACCCTGTACTGGATCCTAAGAGATCTGCAAGCCCATCACCTCTCTGCCCTCGTCCCCTCCCCCTCTCTCCTCCTTCACTCTGCTCCAGCCACTCAGGCCTCCTCAATCTTAGTGTCAGGCCCACCGCCTCAGGACCTTTGCACTGGCTGCACCCTCTGCCCAGACACGCCCACTGCTCACACTGCCTCACCTCCTTCAGGCCTGTACTCAAGTCACCTCCCAGGGAGGCCATCCCTGGCCACCGTGTCTAAAACCGCAACACCCTCCACCCTAACACTCCCCATCCCTTTCCCTGCTTCATTTCTTCAGCTCAGCTTTATTATCCCCTAACACAGTACACATCTCACTTATTTATCTTGTTTACTGTCTGAATTCCCCACTGGAATGAGAGCCCCAGGAGGGGAGAGGCCTTGGCTGTCTCGCTCGCTGCTGTCTCCCTAGTACCTAGTACCCTAGTACCCAGAAGAGTGCTCAGCTCTGTGAATGCCAGTTGAATGAGTACGTTTAATCAGACGCAGCGTGAGGATTGGGGACTTGCGGCCCTCAGATCCAACACACGCAGGTCTACGTGGGAAACACGGAAAAATCAAGCCCCCTAAACTGGTGACACAGTGCTTCAAATGTTCTGTCCACGCTGGACTCATCTCAGAGCCTTTGAAAGAAAAGGAAGGCCAGAATGGAAGAGGGTGCTGGGGGCAGAAGTTTCTGGAAGCCAGAGAGGCTGCAGGACCTCCTCTGCCTTCCTCCCTACACACTAAGAGCGTGGGGAGAGAAACAGGGCACCGAAGAGAAAAGCCGACCGCCTGGTGGACCAAATGGCGCCAGCCTCCAGCAGGTTGAGACCAGAGCTCCCGCTCCCTCAGCCATCTCCACCTACCTGGCAAGCCGGCAATAAGCAGAAACCCCCAAAGGAAGGTGCCCTCTGCCCCTGCCACTTCCACACGAGGATTTCTGCATCACGCGGATTTGCTGTGGCGTGACACCCTGAGGAACAAATGCAATCGGAGCCTCTACTCGAGGTGAAGCGGGGGTGCGCATTTGCTGTGAAGGAGCCCTAACTGCTGGCTCGATGAGAAACAGCAGCAGGTCCCAGGCACGGCCACAAGCTGCATCTTGCCCCTCTCCTCTCCTTTTATCAAATGCAAAACTGAAAAGGGGGCGCGTTCCCAGCCTCCTGCTGCAGCGCTGGAGGCACATGGAATGCTGGATTCTGGTTCCTGTGGGGCCTTCACAAAGCCCCATCGGAGGAAGGATCTGTGCATGTCTGTCCTGAGGGGAGGATGGGGGAGGATTGGAGGCCTCTTGTTGAAACTCGTCTTTGGAAAAAATGTGGGAGGGGCCCACGGTCAGGTGCTGGAGGGAAACGGATCTCAGGGAAGAGGGACCCCCGCAAACCGACTCAGGGGGCCAGCGCCACTGTGGCCGGTACCCAGAGCAGCCGGGGAAGCATGTGGCCGCGGGAGCCTCCGCCGTGTCCTCATTGCAGCTGGACGCTGCTGTACCAAAGGGGTTTCCACAGGCTTGGGCCAAGTATTGACTCGTATAATGAACAAACAAACCTGTTTTTATTATATAAGTGGACTGGGCAGAGGCAGGGAATTCCTCTCCACATACACTTGAGCTTGAAACACACAGATGCTGAGGGAAATTTGTTTCTAACTTTTCATGATGAGACTTTTCAAACACACAAAGGTGAAAAGAAGAGTCTAACAGCCCCCACACAGCAGCCTCTACGGTTATCAACTCGTGGTCAATCTCACTCCATCTCCTTATCTGCCGATACATACTATGCCCCTCCACTCCCTGCCCGTCCATATTGTTTTGAAGCAAATTCCAGACATCTTAACAGTTCACAGGTACTTCAGAATGTATGTCTTAAAGATAAGGACTTTTTCTTAAGCAGACCCACAGTATCATTATCACACCTAAAAAACTAACAATTCCTTCATAATATCAAATCTCCAGTTCATTTTTGTTATTTTAAAGAAAGAGGAAGTGCAGGTTCCAGAATCCTAGAAAAACCCAATGGCCAGAGTGGTGTTCGAGCCCCCAGGCCCAAAGTGGCCCGGGATCTGATGCCAGGCTCACCCCAAACAGCAGATCAGAGACCACACGGGGAGTGGAAAGGCTGGAACTAGTCAGGATGGTCCTGCCTGTCCACCCTATTAGTCCATCTGTCTGTCCACGGAGAGACCGCAGAGTGTTTAAGAGCCTGGACTCTGGAGCCAGCGGTGGGGTTTGAATCCGGCTTTGACACTCACCAGCTGTGTGCGCGTCTCGGGCCCTCACGTTCCTTACATGGGAAATTCAAGTAACAACAGTACTACTCCATGGAGTCGTCATGAGGATTAAATGAGATATTACATGAAAAGCTCTCAGCAGTGCCTTGTCCATAATAAGCTCAGTGAATGCCGGCGGGTATCTTTAATTCAGCCCTCACTCACTGAGCATCTTTTACTGCCAGGCACTGTCCAGCAGTGGGAGATAAGAGGAGCGAAGAGGTTAAAATGGTCATGAATCACCACTTGGGGACATGAACAGACTGAGAATCTCCAGCACCTGCCCTGTTTGGGTAGGAGGCCCAGATTCATCCTGCCCCTAAGACGGGAACCCTGAACTAAGAGAGCAACTAAAAATCTAGAAGAATGACTCGCAGGGATGAAAGAGGAAACCACTGTGACGTCCCGTCCCCTCCACCTCCCACCCAGCAAGGCCTCTGGATCAGAGCAAGGGCCAGATTCACAGCTGGGTAAGCGCCGCTGTGGCTGAGCTCACGGGAAGACGCCACAGCCGTCAGGGACAGAGAAAAGAGGCTTCACGCCCAAGAAGCTGTTCATAAGCGGCTTTCAACAGCCTGGGCCCTTTCCTTGCCTGCCCTCCCCGCTATTCCCCAAAGACCCTCTTTCCAGAGAAGTAAGACCTGTCTCCACCACACTTAGAGCTCAACGTGAGGAGTGAATCAGCCCGTCCCTCAGGGCTGAACCAGCACCCCAGCACCCACAGAAACCCGCGGATCGATGCTGACAAACTCTGGGAATCCATCTTGTGCAATGAGCCCTTCTTGTGGTTTTTATTGCTCGAAACTCAGGCCCCATCCCCCTCAAACACTCCGGCAGTACACACAACCGAGTGAAGCGCATGGTCTCCAAACCTGAGTTCAAATTCTGCCTCCATCACTTCCCAGTCTTCAGTGACTGGCCTGTCATTGCCAGACCTCAGTGTCCTCATCTGTCAACAGGGACAATCACAGTCCCTGCCACCTCAGAACCCAGGTCACACACGCCCAGCGCTAAGCACAGAGCCAGGCCCATAAGGCGCCTCTGATGGCCGAGAGCTGTGAGGTTGCTGTAGCTGCCTATGGTACAGACGCTTTTCATCCTCCTCTGCCCTCGTCCACCAAGACTACACAGGGCTGGCACATTTGATCCACCACTGGGAACCACCACCCTTGATTTATGTGAGTCTCATACCCTGGGCCCACACTGCCCTGTACGTGTGGCTACTGGGCACTTGAAGTGTGGCCGGTGCAAATGGTGATGTGAAGGCATATAATACACGTTGTATTTTGAAGACTTAATGTGGAAAAAAGAATGTAAACTATCTCAATAATTTTTATATTGATTACACGCTGAAATGATACTACGTTGGACTAAATAAAATATATTAAAATTCATTTCCTCTGTTTCTTTTACTCTTTTCAATGTGGCCCCTATAAATTTTTACATCATGGATATGGTCCACATTGGTGGCTGACGTTATGTTTCTAACGAACAGTAGTGCCGCAGACCCTTGGGAACCAGCGTCTTCTTGCTCGACTTCCTCCTCTCAGTGTCTAGCGTGGTGCCTGGCACACAGGCTAGGTAGAAACAGATGTTTCATAGGTGGCTGGACGAAAGGTGCACTCCATACTTCTGGTCTTAAAAGCGCCCACTGCTGTCCTCATACCTAACCAGGCCTGCCCTCCTTTCAAAATATTTAACCAGCTCTAAGGCCCAGGCTACACCAAATCAAAATGCACACAGTCCTGGTGGCTGGAGCAGGGCCTGGGGCCCTGGGAGAGCTGGCATCGCCACTTTAGCTGCTGGACTGGATTCTGATATTCTAACAGTCCATAATGCTGGCCTGGTGCTTAGAAATACTCTTTCCCTGCCAGCCCAGGTCCCCTTGCCAAGCTTGACCCAATGGGACACTCACCTCGTTCAGTCTCATTCGACACCACACCTCGCTTGTTGTTGACCTGTGTCTGGGGTGGCAGCCGAGCAGTCAATCTTGTTTTATCTGAGGATGGGCTCCACGGAAGGGCCTTCAGTTTTGAACAACCAACCAAACATCCCAACACAAATGGACCCCACCATGTCTCACTGTCCGTGGACAGGGTGCCACAACATCCCCGGACCAGCCCTGCTGCCCCGTGAGTGAGGCACTAAATACACTTCACAGTGTTCTGCGCGTCCAACAGCATGGAGAGGAAACGCCGCTTCCACTTCTAACCCGGCCTCAGCCTCGCACAGGGGGCTGGGATGAGGAGTCTGAGAGTGGGCAAAGAGCCTGGAGGCAGCTTCCTCATCCGTAAAGTGAGTCCCATCAACTTATCCCATCAACTTCACTGGACTCTCTGTGGATTAACTGAGGAAAAGTGTGAGATGCTAAGAAGAGTGCCTAAGATAGAGTCGGTGCTAGGAAATGTTAGCTGCTATTATTATTTTATTTTTTTATTATTTTTTTGCTGAGCAAGATTGACCCTGAGTTAACATCTGTGCCAATTATCCTCTATTTTGTATGTGGGTCACCGCTGCAGCATGGCTGATGAGTGGTGTAGGTCCGCACTTGGGATCTGAACCCACGAACCTGGGCCACCCAAGTGGAGTACATGGAACTTAACCACTACACCACTGGGCCAGCCCTGGTTATCGTTATTATTATTTTACAAAAATTAAAGTAGTGTGAACTTGAAAAATGGGAATCCACCGTCTCCAGGCACAAGGATACTGTTTTTGTAGCAAACTCATGCCCACATCTTGGCCTTTGCACTTGCTATTCCCTCTGCCTGGAATGTTCTTCCCTCAGTTCTTGGCACAGCTGGTGCCTCCTGCTCATTCAGGTCTCAGTTCACGTGACACTCCCTTAGAGAGGCCTAGGCGGCCTTCCCTGACCATCCAGGCTAAAGTAACCACTAGCCTGCCCATCAGTCACTCTCTATCCCCTCACCCTGTGACTGCCTTCATGGAAACCATGTGAAATTACCTTGTTCATCGTTTGTCTCCCCACCTAGAATGTAAACCCTAGGAGGGCAAAGATCTTGTCTGTCTTGTTCACTGTCCAGAGTTTATGCTTTTAGCCACTGTGCTATAGTGCCTACGGACCAGGATGCTTACTGGATGTGTGTTTGTAAAGGGAAAAGAAATCCCAGAAACAACCTAAATGTCCAGCAATAGGGGAATGGTGGAATAAAGCATGGTCTCTCCATACTGAAGAATGCAGGTCTGGCTGTTAAAAAGAACGAATCAGGGGGCCAGCCCCGTGGCCTAGTGGTTAAGTTCAGCACGCTCCACTTCAGCAGCCTGGGTTCAGATCCCGGGCGCAGACCTATACCACTCCTCAGCAGCCAAGCTGTGACAGCAACCCACATACAAAATAGAGGAAGACTGGCACAGATGTTAGCTCAGGGCAAATCTTCCTCAGCAAAAAAAAAAAGTCAGATCAGATCTGTAGGAAATGACTTGAAGGGATATGCCCTATCATTAGTTGAAAAAAATCAAGTTACAAATATGTGTGGCTTGATCCCTACCCCTTCTTTTTTGGGGAGCAGTGAGGGAGAAAGAAGAAAACAATTGATATGTACATATATACCTCCATATAAGCACAGAAAAAGGTAAGTGAAAGCATCTACTCAAATCACCAAGGGCAGAGGCATATCCATTTGGGTCACAACTGTATCTCCAAAAGCTGACAGTGGACACTTAATAAATACTCACTGTCTAAATAAATGGTTATCTTAGGGGATGGGATTTTGGAGTGCAGGGTGGCACGTATTATTTTCCTTATACATCTCTGCATTGTTTGCCATATTACAACAAGCATGTATTCTTTTTTTGTTTTCTGGTGAGGAAGATTAGCCCTGAGCTAACACCTGTGCCAATCTTCCTCTATTTTGTACGTGGGCTGCTGCCACAGCATGGCTGATGACTGTTGTAGGTCTGCATCCAGGATCCAAATGTGCAAACCCAGACTGCTGAAGTGGAGCATGCTGAACTTAACCACTACGCTACCAGGCCGGCTCTGAACACGTATTTCTTTACAGAACATTTTTAAAACCAAATTCAACTCATTCTCACACACACACAAGGCCAACAGCAGTCCCAAGAACCAGAAGCAGTATTGGACTTAAAGAAAGCACAAACGCACAAACTGGTCCCAGAGCCTCTCACTCCATCAGCTAAAAACAAACACTTCACTTTCAAGGCAATGAAGTTTGCTCCTTTTATTAAAATCTATATACATTTAATTTAGATTTTGTGAGTTAAACACATAAAAAGGTTAAGCTGTTACCATAACCTGTGTCATTTTTTTTACCCAAGTTAGAAATATATCAGCAAAATATGTTTTACAGGGAAAAAAAGGCACCAATCACTGCACATTCGAAATTCCATATTTGATTTACCACCTAACAACTGCAATGTCTGAAAAGCACAACTCTTTGAACCCATTGAACTCTTCGACCATTCCACACGGACTGCTAAAAACCCATGTGCTGTTGTCACTAAGATTTTTAAGACTAAGATTTTTTTTGAAGTCACTGCTTTATTTCCTCAGATTAAAAAAACCCTTAGGTGAATTTAGTGCCCATCACAAATCTGATTGAGACCACGGTTCCCATCATCAAATGAAATCACCATGACAGGTTTCTGACAACAGACTCGACCTAAACGGAGATCTAATAAATTCCCTCCCCAGCCTCTTCCCAGTGTGTGTGCGGCCTCCTGAACTGCCCTGGATGGCCACCTTCCCATGCAGGATATGCTAACCAGCTGACACGGTATAACTTTTCAGAAAGAAATGAACGACTCAGCCGAGCTTTGCCCGGCTAAGACCGCAGAAATGGGTCCCCTGAAAGCCAGGCCTTGATGTCACACCTGTGGCCACTGCAGTCTGGCCAAGTCCATATTGTTTTCTCTGCCCCTTACTAATACAATGTTTTACATACATGAATCCTTGGTGACTTAAAAGAACTCAACCGTGTCAGAAAAGGCCACCTCCAGTGGCCAAAGGGGACTTTCAATGCCCACGAGATGGGAGACCGAGACGGGCCAATGAAATGGCAGCTCCATCCTTCTTGCCAATCTACTGGACCTGGGAAGGCTGGGGGAGAAGAGCGACTCCTCAATTTCTGGCTTGGGCAACCGGGTCAGTGTTGGCCCTCTTGCCAAGATCATGGCTACTGGACCTGGGAGAAGGAGCTGAGGTTGAATACGCTGAGTTCATGGTGCCCAAGGGACAGTCACCAGGGACATCAAGGAAGCACACACTCCACATCCAGAACTGGAGCTCAGGGGGCTAACATGACTCTGAGACAGAGTCAAGTGCTGGCAGCACTGGGACAGTATATAAAGCACTAGCTTGGGGGGAGGAGTATATGAGAGCCGAGCCGGGGGCTGCTGAGAGCAGGTCAGCACCATCTCTTCTCAGGCCCTTATACTGCGATGCGTTCCACAATTCAACCTTTGGTGAATAAAAACTGGGGGGGTGAGGGGGTGGGGACACACACTAACCTTGCCTGCTCTGCCCTGTAAATACAAACAGAAGCTGCAACGGCTTATCAAGGGAAACAAGATACCTTTATTAAGTGCTTACTATGCACCCAACCCTGCGCTAAACACTAAACATGAATTCTCTCTGGAATCATCAAAACAATGCTGGCACAAAAGTCCTATGACTACCATTTCACAGATGGGACACTGAGGCTGGGAGTGAACGTGTGGGGGAGCTCAGGGCTGTCAAGTCACAGCCCACAGCGAGGCAGTCTCTGGGCCAGATGGAGAACACTGAAGAACAATTATAATACATAAGAGCTGCTACTCACTGCGAGACGGCTCTGCATGGGAACACAGTCTCAGGAAAGCCACAACCCCCTGAGGCTAATACTGTTATCCCATTTTACAAATGAGGAACCTGAGGCTGCGGGAGAGCAAGTCCGCTAGTCCAGTTTTGAGGCTGGCCCACTAGGGAGACCGAGGCTACAGCCAGAGCTCCACCCTCAGAGGGTCTCAGGGACACTGGGAAAACGCTGAATAAATGGTACCATTTATTGAACGCTGACTATATGCCAGCTGCTGCTCTAAGCATTTTACACATGGTGTTCTCACTGCATCCTCAAAACAACTCTATGAAGTGGCTGCTATTAACATCCCCATTTTATAGACAGGGAAACCGAGGCGCAGAGAGGTGAAGTCAGTTGCCCAAGATCACATAGCTGGGAAATGCAGAGCCTAAATTTGATCCTGGGTCTCTCTGCCTCCCATGCCAAAGCTCTTAACAAAATAATGTCAGTGAACAACAGTCACCCTGCCTTGAGTGCTAACTATGGACTCGGCGCTTTACATGCACACCATCAACTAACCCTATGCGGTCGATAATTCCTTCACCCCATTTCTCGGGAGCTAACAATAGCGCAAACACGTAATAAACGCCTTCTATGTGCAAAAATCTTTATTCGCCAGATCTCAACATCTCAACAGAATCCCCAGCAAAAAGACAGACACTCTTGTTCCCCCGTTTTACCGAAAGGGGAAAACAGGTTCGGCGCGGTTTCCCTAGATCGCAGCCCCGGAGTGGCAGAGCCAGGACGCGGACCCAGTGCTACACGACTCCCGCTCCACGCTCTTCCGAACAGCGCCGGGGAGCTCGTCTGGAAAGTTGAGCCGTGCGGGCACGGGTCCGGCCAGGTCCGGAGAGCGCGAGCCCCGGAGCCGCCGCCCCCAACAACCGGTGCCCACACCCGGCCATCCGGCCGGTAGCCCGCCGCGCTGACCCTCGGGGTCCGAGTGGACACCGATTCCCCTCCACCCTTGCACGAGGCCGCCCCTGCATCCGGAGCCACATACCTGGGCGTCCCGGCCGCCCGCCCCGCGGGCCCCACGACCGCGGCGTCCGGCCCCGCGCGGCTCGCTGGAGACGCCGCCAGCTCCGGTGGCCCGAGTGACTTCCAGGCTGCCCACTTCCAAGCCGCTTCGCGCGAGGCCTCCCGGGAACTGTAGTTTCGCCCTAGGCGGCAGCAGACTGAAAAAAGCCTGGCGCGCAGGTGTTGCCGGGAGTGGTAGGCGCAGCACCGCGCCACCTTCTGGGAATTGTAGTCCACCTGTCGCCGCTGAGCCGCTCCAGTCTCCAGAGCACTTCCGCAGCCCCGAGGGGCGTGAGGGGTGGAGGCGTGTCTTCTGCAGACTCCAGCCCGGTTGCCGCGCTCCTCGCACCGCGAGGGCGGTTTTTCCCTTTCTCCCAGCCCTGTCCGCCTTCTCCCTTCTTTCGGCTGACCCTCTCCCTCCCTCTCCGCGAGGCGCGAGGTACTTACCCCGAGGGCGCGAGCCTCGGGAGAGGAGGGGACAGCGGAGCAATGCGCTAGACCCCCAGCGAAGGCAGCGGCGGAGGAGGGCGTCGATGCGCGCTCGCGCACGCGCGCTCGCCGGCCAACTCCGGCCTAAATTGCCGCGGGCCCCCGCGGGGAGGACTTTTTTTCCTTTCGAACGAGCGCGCGCGCGCGGGGTCTCGCGCTGGGCTTTTTCCTGCCGGGCGCGCGCCAGTGCGCACGCGCGCTCACTCCCCTCGCTCGGGTCAGTCTGCGGCGCGCGGGGTTGGGGGGCTAACTGCTCTGTCGGCCCAGTCCTCCCGCGGCATCCCCAAGGTCGCTCCTCAGGTGCTCCTTCGAGGGCCGGTCCTGGGTGCCGCCACACACGCCGTCTCCATCCCCTGTCGGGAGTCCTGCGTCGCAGGTAATAGGCGCGGCCCCCCTTGAAGAGGTGGACACTCCCTCCTTCCCCGCCCACGCGGAGGGTCGGGACGCCAGAGCGGGTAGGGACTCGGCTCGGGTCGCCTCTGCCCGGCCTAGGCGGCTCCAGAGCTCTGCCTTCGACGAGAGTCTCGTGACTGCCACCCAGGGGGCTGCCCTGGAGGCCTTGTTATCTGCCATTCATTCGCTGATCACCCATTCTGAGGGTAACTAGTGTTTGTTGAGTACCTACGGCTGGGAAATTTTGTTCCAATTTAGTCCACCTGCTGACATACTCAGGGCTCCTCCAACCCTTTTTGAAAATATTGATGTTGCCACTCCTACTCCATAGGGGTTACGGAGCGAATTGGCTGCAATTGTAAGGTCCTCTGGTCAAGAAAACCCAGTTAATACCCTTCCCACCTCCTCCCTTCCAGGAAGATGCTCAGTGAGACTTGAAGCTGGGAAGCATACTGTATTTCTTCTTCCTGGGAGAGTGTCATTCATTTGCTCATTCATTCAACAAAAATGTATCAAGCACCTACTTCATGCCAGGTTGGGTGATTATGGGGAGACAAAAGAAGTCAAGACAGATTGGGTTCCTACCCTTAAGGAACGAAGTCCACTGGGGGTTTCAGACCATCACCAGTGACAATCTAAAGGAGTACTATCCAATAGAAATATAATGCCAGCCACATATGTAATTTAAAATTTTACATTAAGAAAAAAGAAATCTAACCCAATGTATCCAAAATAAGTTATGTTTAATGAAAAAATATTTACATTGCTTCAATTTTAAGTTAAATAAAGTTAAAACTTTGAGGCATTGACAAAGACATTCATTTGTGGCATGGGTTGTCATAGCAAAAGGTTGGAAACTGCCCAATGCCCCTTAATAGAAGTTTGGATAAATAAATGATAGTTCAGCCACACAGTGGAATACCATGCAACTGGCAACTGTTGAAAAATGAGATAGAGCTATATGTTTTAATATGAGTTAATCTCTAAGATACATTAAGTGAGAAAAAGGTGCAGAACCATGTATTTGGCATACTACCATTTGTATAAGAAAAAGAATATTTTTTACATATATTGTATGCTTGTGTAGGTACAGAACACCTGTAGAAAGACACAGTCAGGGTTTTGAGAAAGGGAAACAGAAGGATCAGGTGTGAAAAGGTGACTTTCTTTTCATTATATGCTCCTTAGTATGTTTTGAATATTTTTACCATGTCCATTTTTAAAAGTTGTCTAATTAAATCGAGGTTGATAGCTAAGTCACAGGATCATAGTAAAAATTAAATGAAACGATATATATAAAATGCCTGGCTACAGTTTTACAACCTAATCTGTTCTGGACGCTATTATTACTCCCAGGTCACCCTTCCACCCAATAAAAACCAGCCCACCCTGATAATGTATGTTTGTCAGCCTGGAAAATTGTTTCTTTCCATAAAAAAAAGTTAAGTGCTTTACAGCCCCAGCCCTAGCCGAGAAGTCACCTGTAAGGCCAGAGTAGCATTCCCAGGCCCTGGGGACAGACTTGGGCTCCTTATCAGGAATGTCATTCAAAAAACTGAGTAAGCCGAGATGGCCCTCTGGCTTTACAGCCCCTCTGACTTTACAGTCAACTAATTAGATCCTTCTGATGCCAGCTGGGCTTTCTGTACCCCTGTCCCTGAACGTGAGAGCCACCTGCAAAGTTATAGGATCCATGCTGGGCTCTACCTCAAAGTGTGGAGCACATGTCACCCTCCTTTTGGGTGGCCCGGTCTCCTTGTTATACGTACTCACAGCACTGTGCTCTTTTCCTTCCTAAAGCTGAATCATTAGCGTAATTTAAGTTTGAGAAAATTAAAAGTTGCAGAAAAATTCAAAGAATAAGATAACCCATCACCCAGAATTTCCCAATGTAATCAATTTGATGACTATTCTTCGATGTCTGCCTTCTCTGCTGAACTGTAAGCTGTATGGGGCGAGAACTGTGCACCCTCACGCTCCTGTAACAGAGCGTGTGGAGCCAATGAGTGACCCAAAAGGAGCCCAGGGGCCCAATAGCGTCATGGAGTGCAGTGCCCCCTAGAGCCAATTCTCTTTATACAGAGGCAGGGCTTGTGGGATGCTGGTCTTCCATCCCACCACCAGTACGTTGGAGTGGACTGCAGCTAAGAAAAAGGATGTGGTGCCAGTGTCAATGCCCAGTCAGGGACCTGGTTTGTCTGCATAGTCAGCAGGACATACCATATCTCGGTCCCAAATACTGACTCCCCTAAGTTGGCTGCAGGGCTTGACTTCTCCCATTAGATCATCTCTGGGTTAAGATATTAAAAAGTCAAGACCATGGGGATTCAGGCGTCTAGAGCTCACTCTGGACTTGCTTTTAAGGACAGGTAATGGGATTAGGGAATCAAATGGTGGGGGGTTAGGAGAGAAGTTTCCTCTGAGAGTAACCTGAGGAAGCTGGTGTATGGGATGGGAGAGAGTGGCAAAAAATAAACAGAGGTTTGGGGTTTGAAGGTCTTTCTCACTAGCCCTCAAGGAATGTGCCCCCAAAGGGACCCAACCGCTTGGTTTTTGTAGGCTGGTCAGGAGAGGTTGAAGCCAGAGGAGCTATTAGGGACAATGGAAACTGGTGGCAGTGACTGGAACAGCAAGTGCAGGGTTACAGGGAATAGAATGGAAAAAGATATGGCAGGAGGGCAGCATGCAGCCTTGGGGAGAGTGGAAAGAGAGAGGGGACGCTGATGTCTGACAGCCAGTCCCCAGTTCCCATTAGCGGGTTTGTGGATCAGACAGCTTCCTTAGCACCAGCTGGCAGAACCTCTTCCTCCTCTGATATGGTGGAAGAATCCTGAACAGTGGATTGGGTCTTAGTCTTGAATCTGCCCTGTGTAGCCTTGAACACATCCCTTTCCCTCTCTGAAGTCAGGTTCTTTATATCTATAATGGAGATGATGAGATCTGCCTCTCAATTCTTTTGAGAACTAAGGAGGTGATAGATGTGAAATCACAGGAAGTGATTTCCTGTGGGCTCTAACCCACTCTACCTGTGAGATGATGATAGGTTTTGCCTGCTGTTTGCCCCCAAATCCAGCCATCAAGTCGGCAACACAGCACCTAGGTCCAGCCAGACTAGACGGTGGGTTCTGCTGACCTCGCCTCAGGAGGCCTGGGATTAACTGATCTGGAACTCCACTAGCTCTCCAAACCAGTGACTCTCAGACTTCAGTGCGTATAAGATCAGCTTGTTAAGACTCAGGTTTGGGGGCTCCACCTTCAGAGTCTCTAATTCAGTAGGTCTGGGTTGGGGCCCGATAATTTGCATTTCTAACAAGTTCCCAGGTGATGCTGATGCTGATACTGCTGGCCTGGGGATCACACTTTGGGGACCACTTCTTTAAACTGAGGGGCCAGCCCAGTGGTGTAGTGATTAAGGTCACGCGCTCCACTTCCCCAGCCCAGGGGTTCTCAGGTTTGGATCCTGCGTGCGGACCTACGCACTGCTAATTAGGCTATGCTGAGGTGGTGTCCCATATCCAAAAAAAAAAAAATGGAGGAAGATTGGCACAGATGTTAGCCCAGGGACAATCTTCCTCAAGCAAAAAGTAAATTAAAATAAATAATGAATAAATAAATAAACTGAAAGTTCATCAGTTTTCCTTCATCTGGCAGGCACAAGGGTTGCCTCCATTGCCCTCTGCTGGCCAGACTATAAATTTAGCTTTCATATTCGCAGAGCAACTGAAAAGTACAAAGTGTGGGTTGGAAGGAAATAAATACTTGTCTGAGAACCCAATCAGCCTGAAAACAGGGATCCTAATTGTTTGTTGCTTCAGAGTATACTTAAAAAGGTATTCACAGGAATTATTTGATCTTTGCAACAATCCTGTGAAGTAGGCAAGACTGGCATTTTCATTTTACAAATGAGGAAAACAAGCCCATCGTCAGACCAGTAATGACAGACTCCCTGACGGAAGGGGCCTGTTAAAAGTAGGATTTGTTCACAATCCAACCAGGAAAAGTAGAGGTTTGTCTTCATGAAGGCCAAAGAGAAGGGGATGGGGGAGAGGATGATGAACAGCAGATGGATCACGTGTAAGAGAGCTACTCGACTCCAGGAGCCTGAGAAAGCCTGCAAGGTCAGATGGCTGGGTTCTTTCTCCAGCTGTGTGAGGTGGGGCTGACTCTTTCTCCTCGGCGCCCCTTATCTCGATTTCAGGAGTCAGACTTGAATGTCCATAGAATCACCTAGGAAACGTGTTACAAGTAAAGGCCCCTGGGTCCCAGCTCCAGGATTCTGCTTCAGTAGGTGCAGGGCGGGACCTCAGGATCTGCATTTGAAGACGTACCCTGTCCCCCGGGAATCCTGGTGCAGGAGGTCCAGGAACCATACTCTGGGAACTCCTAGTCTCGCAAAATGCTCTGACACACCACCACCAGCAAAGAACTAGGATTTGCCTGTGACGGTATTCCTTTCTAGCCCTTCTCTGCTTCCCTCACTCAGAATATCCTACTGGGCTATGACAGCCAATATGAAGATTCAGTCCCCAACTCCTTTATTTACCGTGTCCAAGCCTCAGTGTTCCCATCTGTAAAATGAGGTAGAACCTACCTCGCTGGGATTAAATGAGAAGGGATGTCTTATGCATAGTTCCTGACATTCAAAAAGTGTCCAATAAACACGAACTCATGAATCTTTCCTTCTGACTCCTAGCTCCTTAAACACTAGGAGTGGCTAAGCTGGCCTCTTTTGGATTCCCACAGGTTTTTAAGCAACGGTCCTGAGAAGGACCAGGAGATAATCAAGGTGATGTCTTCCCCCAGACTCATTCCCCTGTGGAAGGATTTTACATACCTCTTAAATGACACCATACAGAAAAGCCAGGTAACGTATATGTAGGATATACACGTTATTGGTCTCTCTCTGTCTTACAGTTATGAACACTTCAGAGGAGCAGAGATTTTCCATGGAAGCAGGAAGCAGGCAGGGTAGACCATAAAGACAATTGTCACCTTAGTGGGAAGTGGGCCATCAATTTCCAAATGAGTCTAGGGACCTCTTGCAAGGACATTTTGATAGTGGGAAGTGAACACTTTGGAGCATGGTCAGAGAAACCAACCCTCCGGGAAGAGAGATTTTCCTAAAAGAGAAGGGAGAAGGCACCAGAGAGAATATTTGCCAACCTCAGTTTTGCTATGGTTGGCTCCGTGTAAAAGGATCCCAGGTGCATGTTTCATAGCACATGCTCTGTCACTGTGGGATAATATATATTGTATGTATATTGTACATATGTCATCTGCCTTGGTCAAAGTTAAAGGCCAGGTAGCGTGTCCTGAAAGTCTTAGTGTAGTTTTAATAACTTAAAGCTGCACTGACTTTTGGGACACCCTGTTACATTACATGTGGGTATATGGCGGTGCACTTGCCTGGGTAATCTGTTACATGTGTCTTTTATGACACATGTACCTTTTAGACAGAAGGGAGAATGTTAGAGGACACGTACAGCTAACTTCCTATTGGGAAGAACATCGGTTTTCCCTGTGCTCACACTATAAAATTTGCCAAGATAGGCCCTGTAGGGGTTTGGTTCTTTCTTGTGTTGGGGGTTTTGTTACATGCTTGTGAAGTGTAAGCATCCCACGGGTGGTAAGTTGTGTGACTTGTGTGAGAATGTATTAAGTGCACATGTATCCTGGTCTCTTTGTTTATCCCATGCCTCTCCCCAGCAAACTTCAGATGACCCAAAGAATGACGTAGTTGTGCTGAGTGACCGGTCCCAGATACTGTTCAAAGAGTCTCGCCATCCTCAAAATATGCCACTCATATGCTATTACTTCAGTGAAGCCAACTTCTTTGCCTCCCTCTCTTGGGTGACAGCAGGCACAAAGGAAATACAGGTAAACCCACCTAGCCTTTCTCCTCCTTCTTAGCCCATTCTGCAGGGGCCATGCCCATATAAACTCTCCTCCCAGATTGGCAAAGGAATACCCCTTGAATGAAAGTGACCTGGATCCAAGATTCCCCCTCATCCTTTCTCCAATTACAGTCTCCATATTGAATAGATATATGGTTCCCCCAAAGTAGGCCAAGGTTAGGGAAAGAGTCCTAGGCCTCCTTCTTCTGCAATGTTTTCAACCATCATAACCAAGGGGTAAAATCTAGAGTCTTCCAATTCCTCCTTAGCACAAAAACAGGGAAAAATAACTGAATGTTCTGCCCTTTCCTCTTTTACTATTTTTTCTAGGCAGTTTCCATCTTATTCTCTTCTAGGCTGTAGTATGGATGAAGAGCAACACTGAGGACATGGTCGAGAAGAGAACATTTTCCATGACTGAACGATTGCCACCCATCCAGTCCATGGTCCACGCGGGTTCCTTTCATATCCTTGTGGCCTACTGTGGTGACCTGCTCCTGCGGCTCTTTGGGGACCACTTTCGGTCATTCAAACCCCTGGGCATAGTGCCCTGCCGCTTTAACATCAGCTGCCTCTGCTACGACCCAGAAATGAAGATGCTTTTGTCGGGCGTCCTGGGAGCAGTGGTCACCTGGATCATTGAGCGGAGTGGCAAGGGCCTCCAGATAGCCCACATGGTTTCCATGCCTGGTGAGGAGCTTGTCCAGGACATCGTGTTGAACGGCCCCAATGGCTCCCTCCTAGCCCTGTGTGAGACTGTAGTGAGGATGCTGGAGCGCCAGGGCCGGGGCCAGCTGGGAGAGCTGAAGAGGTTCACGTCCACCACCAGTGGCTCCTCGATCACCTGCTGCTTCACCTGTTTTGATCAGGGCTTTCTCTATGCTGGAAACAAGACCGGGGAAATCCAAGCGTGGAGCCTCAGCCGGGGCCAGCCTCTGCACAGCTTCCAGGCCCATCCCTTGTCAGTGGTATGCGTCCGCAGCCGGCCAGAAGCCCACACCCTGCTAACAGCAGGCAAGGAAGGCTTGATCAAGGAGTGGAACCTGACTTCAGGGAACCTGCTGCGGCGGCTGGAACTTGGTGAGGAACTGTACCGACTTCAGTTTATCGACAGCAGTACTTTCTTCTGCCAGACTACCCATACTTTCTCCTTGCGCTCTCTGCCCTGCTTCTATAACCTCTTCAATGTCTGTGGCTCTGCTCCCCAGCAGGTGCGTCGGGTCCGCTGTGGTAATAACTGGTTCCGGATCCTGTGCACTACTGAGGATGGCTTGTTGCGCTTTGTGTCCCCATTAACAGGAGAGCTTCTTGTTCTCACCTGGCCCATCTCAATCCTGGACCGGGCTATGGATTGGGCCTATGACCCAGATAAAGAGGAGCTCTTTGTAGCAACAGGCAGCTCAGAGGTGCTGGTATTTGACACAACCCGCAGCCCTTGCCCGGCCAAGTATCTCTTATGCACCTCACCAGATTCTCAGGACGTGGTACAATGCCTGGCTTATGGGCATTTCCACCTGGGTCGGGGTCTAGAAGGACTAATCTTCTCTGGACACCAGAGTGGTATGATAAGAGTGCTTTCCCAGCATAACTGTGCCCGAATAGAGAAATTCATGCACTTTGGGGCTGTGCTGGCACTTTCCACGCTGCCTGGAGGGCTTTTTGGTGGCCGAGAAAACTCTTTTCTCTGTTCCTATGGAATGGATGACTATGTACACCTATCAGAAGCTGTGCTTGAGGGGACCAGAGTACGTCTGCGGCCCCTCACCAGCATTCTCAGTAGCTGTCACCTAAACCACCTGATCCTCTTGCCCAAGTCTGTGGGTGCCATCACAGAGACTAACTGCCTGCGTCTCTGGAATTTCCATGATTTTCTGTCCTCTGAGTCACAGGAAGGCTCGACGTTCATAGAGACATTGCCTCTGCACCAATGTGCCATCACATCCTTTGACGTCTGCCTGTCCTTGAGTCTTTTTGTCACAGGTGGCATTGATGGCTCTGTCCGGATCTGGAACTTCCATGGTAGACTTATAGCCATGCTGGACTCATCATTGCACTTTGGCCCACTCTGCTTTGCAAATGATCGGGGCGACCTGCTTGTGACTTTCAACCAGAGTCTTTATCTGGTGTCCAGTTTAAAGCTGCTTCCCCCAGCCATGCTTATTCGCCTTTCCTTTATAAGCATGACAGATGAAGTGCTGGAAACCCCTAAGCCTTTCATCCCAAGCTTCTTCTTCTCCTTTGAGACCATGTTTGTGCCCAAGTATATCTACCTTGGACAAGGGCAACAGGAATTAGTTGGTCTGGAGAGCCTTGTCAATAAGCGGGCCATTGCCTTTGACCATACTGTGCCACACGTCATAGAAGAAGATGAGCAAGGGAGCCCCGTGTTACTGTCTACCTCCAGACACGATTTCTTGGATAAGGAGGAAACTGACTGGATGCAAGTGAGCAAACCTCATCATCCCCGTCATGTGGTTCCTCCCCAACTACAGCTGACTACCTGGGATGGACTCAACCCCTATCAGATATTGCGATACTACTTTGGTCATGGGCGGAAATGGCTCTTTGCTCCTGATTGCTACATCGCCAACTCAGTGATTCGTGCCCGCCTTTGGCCAGAGGGCAGCCCGATATACCTACAGTGCAACCTGCACTCACCTATGAGGGAATTGGAATGGGACAAGTCTCAACAATTCTTCTTCTGGCACAGCAGGGTAAGAGCCATAAGTGATGTAGGACAATATCCACAGGAAAAAGAGGATGAAGACTTCCTAGAAATGAGAATGTCCAAGGATGTAACCTACAATGTCCTTACAGACTCAGCAAACCGCAGTTGGCTGGGAAGAAAGATGAGTGAAATAGCTGTTAATAGCCTGATTGAGACAATCCTCAACGTTATGATCCATGCTTCTCCACTGAGGTACCAATGCTGTATTGGTGTGCTCGGGCAAATCTTTGCCTCTTACCAGGTGTCTCCATCCCTGCGTTCTGAAGCAGCACATCGTCTGCTGGATGATACAACCAATTCCAATCCACTGATCCGAGAGCTAGCCTGGGAAGGCCTGAAGCGTCTAGGAATGATTACTCATCTCTTTGCCATACCTCTGGCCCAAGGGTTAATGGACAAGGACCAAAGAGTGAGGGATAAGGCCCTGAGCCTCATGGCTGAGACTGGAGTCCACTCTAAGTCCTCACTCTTGCACTTGATCCAGAGCCGAGACACTTTCCGGGAGATGCAGTAAGTTCTTTGTGCCTTCCTCAATTCTTTACTAGCTTCTAATTTTCTTCTCTCCCTTCCCCATTTTGCCCTTCCCTTCCTTCACCATCTCTTCATCCCTGTTCACATCCCTCTTCATCCCTCTTCCTGTCCTTTTTCTTTGTTCATAGTCTTTTTCCATTCCTAGACCATCCCCTGACTGCTCAGTCCTTTCTCTGTTTCTTCTCCTGTCCCTGTCAGTCCCTTACCTCTTCAAGTTCCCCTTTCCATCCTTTTATCCTACCCGTGCAGCCCCCATACAGATCACTCCATTCATTGCCATCTTGGCTCCCTAGACTTTTTTCTTTCTTCTTGACCATCCTGTACCTCTACATACACCGTCTGTCTCTGTTGGCCACTTTGCCAAGCCCCCTGCCTGTTCCACCGCAGCTCGCTCTTTCTCATTCTCCCTCTGGTCCCTGATTCAGCATGGTCCTTCCTCTCCTTTGACTGTCATAGGCAGGAAATTATTGGGGACGAACCCCTGGACCATCTGCTGGGGATGCGAGCCACAGATCTCCAAATCCTTCATACTCAAGTGGGGCAGCGCTTGGATGAAAACCTTACCTTGTCACACGGAGTTGAAAAGCATGATTTTTCTTTAGATGTCTCAAAAGCTTCTGAAATTTTGTCCCTTTTCAAGCAAGTTGATACAGTTCCTAAGGAATCTGAAGTTGCCATCAAGCCTGGCAAAGGCCAAAGACGAGGCCGAGCAGGAGGCAGAAAGCATGGTATGTATGGGGTGATCTGGTTCATGCCTCAGGGTCCCTAAGAGGCAGGGTAGTTAGGACTAAAGTGGGTCAAGTGATATCAGGTAGGAATAGAGATAAGTGGAAAGATCTTTTCACGGAAAAGAACCTTCCTAGGAAAAATCCACCCAAACTCAGGGAGACTCTGAGGCCTATCTCACTAGGATGTGGGGGGGTGGGGCACTGGGAATAAAGCAAAGACAGTGCCTTTTTTTAAATAAAGGCCTCGGCCCCCTCTGTTGCTACTTCTTCTATGGCAGTTCCTCTTAGTTTATACCAGATATTGGGAAGGGTGGCACTGAAGCCTCCCATGCTTTACTTATCTACATCTCCTCATTTTCCCTGCAGCCAAAAAGTGGTTGCGGGGCCTCAAGAAGATAAAAGAGGCTGACACAGAGCCAGCTCCCTTACAGGGCGAACGTAGCCAGAGTAAAGCTGCACTGACGGAGGTGGAGGATGCAGCCATCTCTTCTACAAAGTCGTCAATCCTCAGTGTGCTGAAGATTTCAAAAGACGCTGAACAACAACCTCCAGAGAAAGATGCCTCAAAGGATCAAATTGCATTGACCCTAAAGATGCTGAGGAAAATACATGACAAAACAGGCAAGAAAACAACAGTTCAAAAACCCAGAAAGAGGCGCAAGAAGACGACCAAAGAAGCTGAAGTTATAACTGAGGAACCTCTGTCTCCTGTAAAGGAAGTACCAGTTGTGAAGAAGATGAAGGCCAGAGGGCGGGGTGCCTCTGGATCACCTGGCCACAGGGCCGGCCCTGGAGATGGCTCATCATGGAGGGATGATCTGTGTCGTCTTCTGACCCTGAGGATGTCTGGTTCTCAAACACAAATGTCAGAAGCTCTGAACATTGAGCTGGTGACCACGGCTCAGGAGGTGCTGGCAGACCGGCACCCCAGCTGGGACCTCTTTCAGGAGATCTGCCCTCTGTTGAAGAAACAAAGTGAGGTTCTGCTTGAGGACCTTGACTGGGAGGTAGCCTGGCCAGAGGAGAAACCAATTTTTATTCACGAAGGAGCCATTAGAGAGGACATGGTGATCAGAGACTTGGAAGAGGTACCAGAGGGGCAAAAGCAAGTGCAAAAGGAAGTGAGGGACATGCAGGATATGCAGGAAACCCAGGTGATTTCCAAAAAACACAAGAAAAAGAGAGTTATGTTTTTAGAACCAGGTGACCTAACCAAGGGAAAAAGAATATTGAAGAAAGAAGAGAAGAAATCCTCTAAGAAGCCCTCTAAGCAAGAGAGGAAAGCAGTCCAGCAGGAAATAAAAGTGGATAAAATGGAGAGGACAATGACCAAAGGAGAGAGGGACGTGAGTGAGAAAGTGAGAGAAATGGCCAAACTGGAGCGAGAAGTGGTTGGGCAAGAAGGAAGACCAGTTAAGGATGAGAGGAAGCTGTCCTGGCAGGAGTGGAAGAGGTCCTGGGATCAGTGGAAACAGGCCTCCGGTGAGACAAAGACATCCTGGGATGAATGGAAGGAAGCTTGGGCCAGGAGGCATCTTGAGGAAGAGGAGAAACCACAAGAGGACAAAAAGAAGCTATTCCCAGATGAGGAAAAGCTGTATGGGGACAAGAGGAAGCTGGGATGGGGTGAGTGGGAACAGGTCTGGGAAACAGTGTCGTCAGCCAGGTCCAGGGATCAATTGCTTAAGGATGAGGAGGAACTGGCCTCGGAGGAGGAAGAATTGTCTCAGGAAGAAGAAGAAGAGCTGGTGACAGAAGAGCAGAGACAGATCCAGAAAGAACAGAAACAGGCCTGGGTCGAGAAGAAACAAGCTGAGGCTAAAAGAAAACGAGCCCGAGAGGAGAGGAAGCTGGCACAAGAAGAAGAGAAGCTGGCACAAGAAGAGAGGAAACTGGCCCAGGAAGAGAGGAAACTGGCCAGAGAATACGGGAAACTGGCTCAGAGAGACAGGAACATGGTCCAGGCAGAGAGGAATTTCGTTCAGAAAGAGGAAAAACTGGCCCAAACAGGGGAGAAGCTAAGCCAGGAAGCAGAGAAATTGGCCCAAAAAAGGAAGAAACTGGCCAAGAAATTGGAGAAACTGGCTCAAGAAGAAGAGAAAATAGCAAAGAAAGGAGGGAAGCTGGCTGAGGTAAAAAAGATACTGGTCCAGAAAGTGGAAAAGCTGGCCCAGAAGGAGCAAGATATGGCATGGCGAGAAAAGGAACTGGTCCAGGAATTGGAAGAACTAGTATGGGAAGAGGAGGAACTGGACCAGAAAGAAGAGGAACTGAATCAGGAAGGGGAAGAACTGGGTGAGAAAGAGGAGGAGGGACTGGCTGAGGAAGAGAAGACACTGGCCTGGCAAGAAGAGAAACTGGCTGAGGAAGAGAAAAAATTGGTCCAGGAAGAAGAACTGCTGATCCAGGAAGAGAAGAAACTGCTCCAGGACAAGGAAAAACTGCGCGAAGAAGAGGAAAGACTCGCCCAGAAAAGGGAGCAGCTGATGGAGAATAAGGAAAAACGGGTCCAGGAAGAAGAACTGCTGATCCAGGAAGAGAAGAAACTGCTCCAGGACAAGGAAAAACTGCGTGAGGAAGAGGAAAGACTCGCCCAGAAAAGGGAGCAATTGATGGAAAACAAGGAAAAACTGGCCCAGAAAAGGGAAAAACTGGTCCAGAACAAGGAGCGACTCACAAAGAATAAGATACTAGCCCAGAAGGGGAAGACTCTGGCTCAGGAGAAGGAGAATCTGGCTCAGAAGAAGGTGAAATTGGCTCAGAGGAAAGAGAACTTACTCCAGGTCAAAGAAAACCTTGCCCAGAACAGAAAGAAATTAGTTCAAGTAAAGGAGAAACTGGACACATACAAGAATAAACTGACACAGGTAGAGAAGAAGCTGATGGAGGAAAAGAGGAAGCTTTTCCAGAAGAAGGAGAAACAGGCTGATGTAGAGAAAAAACTGACCCAAGAAGAGGAAAGTCTGGCTGAGAAACAGCATGAACTAGCCCAGGACAAAATGAAGTTAGCTGTGGAGAGCAGGGCAGTGTTTCAAGAACTGGAACAGCTCCGAGGGGACTGGGATGTTACTAAGGAAGAAAAGGCACTGGACATGGAAATGAAGAAACTGGCTCAGAAGAAGGTGAGACTGGCTGAGGGAAAGGAAACTGTCTCCAAGGGAGAGATTCAAGAAACCTCAAGACAGAGAAAGCCGACTAAGGATGAACTAGCAGTAATTAAGAGGAAATTGTCACTAGAGGAGAAGATACTGGTATTTGAAGATAGGGTACTGGCCACAGAGCAAAGGGACATTGCCAAAGGAAAACTGGAGTTTGTTAGAGGAGGGAGAGTGTATGCCCAGGAAGAAAGGAAGCTAGCCAAGGTAATAAGGAGGTTGGCTAAAGAAAGCAAGGACATTTCCAAGGAACCATCAAAAGTGAGCAGCAAAGTCTTGAAGGTACTTCAAAACCTTATCAAAGAAGAAAGGAAACTAACCCAGCAAGAAATACAGATGACAAAATTAAAGAGATCACTCTTTGTTAAGGAAAGGAAATTGAACAAGGAACAGCATACACTTGATGCCAAAGAGTGGGGTTTTTCTGAGGAACAATCAGAAGTGACCAAAGATGAGAAAAAACTGGCTAAGAAACAGAGAAAACTGGCCAAGGAAATGAGGAGAATGATAAAGAAAGAGAAACAAATGGCTGAGGAAGAAAGCAGATTGGCCAGGCAACAGAGAGAAGTCATAGAGGAAGAAGAGGAAGAAGAAATAATAGAGGAAGAGGAGGTAATGCCATTCCTTAAACAAAGGTCAAGAAAGAGAAAAGAGCTAAAGAGATTTGACACGATACAGGAAGAGTTTCCCGATCAAGGGGATAAGGTGGAAAGTGAAGGGAGCTTTTATGAAGAAATGGAAAGCCTGTTAGATGAAGTAGAGCAAGAGAGTTTGTCTGAGGAGGAGGAAGAGGAGGAGGAGCAGGAAGAGGAGGAGGAGGAGGAAGAGCAGGAGGAGGAGGAGGAGGAAGGCAAGGAGAAGAAGAAGAAAAAGAAGAAGAAGAAGAAGGTTCAGGAGGAGGCAGTGTTTGAGGAGAAGGAAGAAAGCGTGAGTGAGGAAGAGATAGAAAGTTTGAGTGACAAAGAAACAGAAGGAGAGGAGAGAAGCTCACTGGAAGAAGAAGTAGACAAGGAAAAAGAGATCTTAAAAAAAGAAAAACTATTTAAGTCACGAGAGGAGAGAAGAAAGGACCTAAGAGAAAGAGGCTCAGTCCCTTCTCTTGGAAAAAGAATCCCTGAGGTCAGAGCCATTCCTGTAAAACCAGGAGTTCTGAAAAGCCCTTCCAAGAAACTGATCTCAATAGCTCTGGAGAGGGAAGAGAAGAGACCAGTGCCAGTGCCTACAGAACAAATATCCTGGGAAGATAAGGCCACAGTACTTGAGATGTCCAGGATATTCCCAGAGGCAAGTTTTATAGATAAACAAGGAGAACTGTTGAAGGAATATAAGCCCACATCTCTACAAGTTATGGATACAGTTTTGGCGTCCCAAAAGCCGGACTTAAAGACCCCATATTTATCCCACATATTGAGGAAGACCATGGAAGCTCAGAAACTCCAGGGCAAACCACTAGGGGCCAAGTGGCAGTGGCTTTTGCAGCATCATCCATCTCTTCTGGCACAGACCGAGGTACAGTTCCCTGTGCCGCACATCCTGGCTAAGAAAATACATGCAGAGGTAAGCCTCTCAGATGTACAGTGGCTTCACCATGTCCTAGAACGGATGGAGGCAGGAGAACAACTTTCCAGGGATAGTTTCCACAGATTGTGCCAGCTCCTCAAAGACCTCACCTCAAAGGGAAACTTAGAGTGGATGCATCTGGCCATCCTTGAAGCCATAGTGTACCGCCATAGGCAGGTCCTGGAATCACGAAGCACAGGTATCTCAAAACCCAGTAAGGAGCCCATGGGTCCAAAATACCTGAATGTGATCCCTCCCATAAAAGGAAAGGAAAAGGAAAGCTTGCGAAAACCTTTGGCTGTCCCCACACCAAAGTTGCCGTTAGCTACCAAAAGAATTCCAGACCCAAAGGCTATCAATTGGCATCTTCTAGGAGAGCCTTACAGGAGTGCACGGGCAGAGCAGATGTCCAGCGCTCTCAAGGAGATGGAGATGAAACACTTTGACCCTGCCACAAGAGACATTCCCACAGGTGCCCTTGCCTCTGTGGAAAAGCAAACCCTAGCATTGATGTTTCAAAAAGACTTCTGGGCTTCGAAGGATAAGGGCAGGTTTCCCAGATTGCCCAAGTTGGAGAAGAAGGCACGGCCCATCCCTAAAGAAAAGGAAGAGGTGCCTCAGTGGGAGACATTTGTGGCACTGTACCATGTTTTGCGGATGTTACAGGAGCGATATGCAAAAGACAGTGCTGCTTGGATGGAACAGTTCTACCAGCTCATGGACCTGTACCAACTTAAGTCGCCCCGAATCCAGAGGCTGCTACAGGAGCTGGTACTGAGAGAGGAATCCCAGTCCCAAGAGACCATCTACCAAGAGGCGGTAAGGACCATGGAGCTAGTTCCCGGGGAGCGGTTGTTCTACCACTTGTTTTGTGGTGGCTCTCATACCCCTAGGGGTCCTCTGGGGTTCCAGGAGGTGGTGGCCCTCCCGGGGCAGAACAACGTGCGTACCATGCTTCCCACGGGCATCGCCCAATATGGGATCTTAGAACTTGCCTGGAAGAGTCTGCCCCAAGCTGATATTCACCTCACCAAGGAATTGCCCCACATTGTTGCTCCTGCCCCCTAATTTGGGGCTGACTGGAGGTCAGGACTTTTCATTCCCACCTGGAGAAAGGCCTTGTTACCAGAATCTAGACCTTTATCTCTAGGGCTCACACAGAGGTAGAGCCAGGCAAAGCCCTCTCCCTACCCAGCTCCAGAAATCAGCTTTTGTATGCGCAATAAAGAGGAAGTTGTCATTTGCAACAAGCACTGTGATGTGTCCCTTTTCCTCAAGCTCCTTCTCCAGAAAGGTAGCCGGGGAGACCAGATACTCGTGAGCGTAGGAAAACTTCCCGAAAGCCAGTGCTGCTCCCCGTCTGGAGGCCTTCAGGCAGAAGAGACTGTCCTTGCCCTCTTCCTTCTTTGCCTCCCACCTACCTCCCCTAAAGACTACAGGAAGGAAAACACCTGGCACAAAAATGAATGCATATTTGGCATTAATATAAGAGGCACTGATGCAGTGGAAAGAAAATTAATTTTAGAATCAGAAGACCCAGCATTTTGCCCCTTAGTTTTTGGGGGTACACAATGGAGTCAGACTCTATTTCCCTGGTCATAGCTCTGCATGCTGATGACTTGAGTCCCAAACAGCAAGTGTGGTGGGTGTTGAGGAGACCCTCACAGTAAAGGGAAAAAAAAGCTTCAACAAATTCTAGTCAATACGACCTGGTGACCTCATTACTGGTCGGCACTAAGGGATGAGGCTATTTGATGTTAAAGCAGAAAGAAAAGGAGGGAGGCTTATGTCTTTCACTTCCTTTGCCAACACCTAGACATGGGGTCTGGGCAGGATGATAGAATGAGAATTTGGAAGATGAGGTGTAAGCTCAAATAGGCCCCACAACTGTCTAGGGACTTGTGATCCTTCCCTTTAGCAATTAAGGAGACAAGAGTTAAAGGGAAAGGGGTAGCAAAGTGGAGGAAGTTGTCACTGCCAGTAATCGTGTTCCTTCCCTGATCTCCTCTCCCCACCATGGAGACTTCAGAACTGCCTCTTTCCAGGTAAGCTAAGCCTTCCGAAGCTTCTAGCAAGTAGCCCATCCATGCCATTTGCCATCCCCTATCCCAACCTCTCCTTTGCTATTCTACTCCTTCCCCCTGAGTTTGCTTTTGTGGGGAAGCCAGGGATACAGGGCAAGAGAACATTCTGAGAGGTTGGATTCACCTTGGAGGCCAAGGGCAATGAGACCCCTGGGTATGGAGTTGGGCTCTTCCATGTCAGACTACATATCAGGCCACATGGAGTATATGATAGCTGTGTTCTGGGGACAGAGAGCCTCAAAAAGGTTGATTGACCCAACAGCCGGGCAAGGCAGCAGAAGTCAGGATGGCCTAGGTGGCTCTGCAGCCTTGACCTGAATCATTTCTCCTTTCTGGCTTCTGTTTACTTGTCTGTGCCAAAAAAGGCATAGTGCACAAATTACAATTATCAACCATGAAAGAGGGGACATCACTACAGATGCTACATTAAAAGACATTAAAAGGATAAAGACTACTAAAGACAACTCTAGGCCCATAAATTTGACAACATAGATGAAATGGACAAACTCCTCAAAAGATCCAGAAAAGGAATACAATATCTACCTAATTCATTTTGCAGGGTATCAGTGAGTCATCTCATCAAAAACAAACAAACAAAACAGAGAGACAAAAAAAAAATAGTCTGTTATGGTCCCAGAGTCAGGAAGTCTATGGATGGCTCTTCAGGGAGCCTCAAAATCTTGGTACTTGCTGTGACAACCTCAATATCCTTGTCTTTGCCAGAAAGGCAGAGAGCAGGACTTGTTTGTATTTTCTCCTTAGTATCAAAAATTTCAATCACAAAAGTAGAAGAAAGTATGATAATGAACCCCCAAATCCCCATCACATAGATTTAATTATAAACATCTTGCATATATGCTTCATCTATTTTTTCTTTGCTTGAAGTATTTTATTTTTGTGAGGAAGACCAGCCCTGAGCTAACATCCGTCGCCAATCCTCCTCTTTTTTGCTGAGGAAGACCGGCCCTGGGCTAACATCCGTGCCCATCTCCCTCCACTTTATATGGGACGCCGGCACGGCATGGCTGACAAAGCAGTGCATTGGCTGGCACTCGGGATCCGAACCTGTGAACCCCGGGCTGCCAAAGCGCGACCTAAACTGCTACGCCACCGGGCTGGCCCTGAAGTATTTTAAAATAAATGCCAGACATCATGATATTTCAACCCTAAATACCTTGATACTCATCTCTAAAAAATAAAATTTTCTCACATACTGATTTTCACATCTAACAAAATAATAGTTCCTTAATATCATCCAATACTCTATGCAAATTTCCCTGGTTGTCCCCCCAAAAGCCCTTATTATACATAGTTTGCTTGAATCAGAATTCAAACAAGGTCTACACACTGCATTTGATTGTTATGCTTCTTAAGACTCTTTTAAACATTTACACTGCCTTCTCCTCAGTTTTTTTGCACCATTGATTTGTTGAAGACACTGAATCAGTTATCCTATAGATTTCTCCATGTTCTGGATTTTTCTGATAGAGCAGAGTTTTGCAACCTGAGGTCTGGATGTGCTTCGAGGGTCCATGAAGCTCCTGAAATTAGATGAAAAAGAACTGTTGGTATGTGCCAGGTACTTTCTGCCTCCCCACACCCTCACCTCCAGGGAAAAAGTCTGTGCTTTCCTCAGATTCTTGGGAAGTCTTCAATACAAATGTGTTAAATTACCACTTAATGAGAGAGCAGAGACACTTGGTCTTTAGCACAGGCATTGCCAATAATCAGTTGAATAACCTTCAGCAAGTACCTGCCCCTCGCCCTAGATTTCTAAGTTTTGAAGGGACAGTTATACTTCAGACCTCTCCACGATATTAGAAAGGGTTTCCAGTCCCCCATCCTTCCCCCAGAATGTGTGCTCAGGATGGTGTGAGAGACTTTCCCTACTGTACACAGCTATCAACTGTTCTAAACCAGGAAACACATAATAGGGAGTTGACCTCGGGTAAGACCTCAAAGGGAGGAGGATCCTACATTTCCTGGAAGAATATTACATGCTTACACTAAGGTGATTGAATAAAGACACTAGATTGAGATTGGGAAATGACCTTGACAGCCCACAGAAACTCCTAGATGGTTTGGCTCTGAGGACTGAGCCCTCGGGCACTCCAGTGTTTAGAAGAGGGAGATATAAAGGGGAACTGTCAAGGAGATTGAGAAGGAGCAGCCAGGAAGGTAAGAGAAGAGCCGTTAAAGAGTGGTGTCCAGAATTCAAGAAGACACGTTTCAAGAAAGTGGGAGTGATAACCTCTGTCAAATACTGTTGATTGGTCAAGTAAGAGAATAAGAATTGGCCATTGGAGGTGGAAAACTAGATGTAATTGGTAACCTTGACAAATGCATGTTAGTGGAGTTGTGGGGTAGACAGCCTGACTAGAGCGGGTTTAAGAAAGAATGGAATGAAAGGAATGGACACATTGGGGTTTTTGTTTGTTTACTTTTTATTTGGAAATCATTTCAAATTTACAAAAAATTGCAAGAATAAAATAACGCAATAAACCTTTTTACCCTTATTCAGATTCAACTCAACATTTTACCTCAATTGCTTTATCACTCTCTCCCTTTATGTGTATGTAGTGTGTGTGTGTGTGTGTGTGTGTGTGTGTCTGTTGTGTAGGTGATACATAATATTATCTGAACTACTTGAGGTAAGTTACATATAACACTTCAGTGCGTATTTCCTAAGAATAGGGATATTCTCTTATGTAACCTCTGAACAGTAAGTTATGCATTCTTGAGCAGAATACTGTATAGGTGATGCGGCATCCTTCTAGGGAATCAACTGGAGCATATAATGTCCATCTACCCCTCACTGGTGATGTTAATTTTGATCACTTGGTCAACATGTAGCCCAATTTCTCCACTATATTTTACTGTTTATCCCCTTCCTTTGCACTAATGTTCCTTTGTTGTATGTGAGGAGACGCTCTTTTTTTGTGTGTGTGTGTGAGGAAGACCAGCTCTGAGCTAACATCCGTCTCCAATCCTCCCCTTTTTGCTGAGGAAGACTGGCCCTGGGCTCACATCTGTGCCCATCTTCCTCTACTTTATATGGGATGCCGCCACGGCATGGCTGACAAGCAGTGCGTCGGCGGGCGCCCGGGATCCGAACCCGGGAACTCGGGGCTGCCAAGCATGAACTAAACCGCTGCGCCACTGGGCGGCCCCGAGGAGACGCTCTTAAGACAAATATTCTGCTCCTCATCAAAATTTCTCCTTAGGTTGAGCATCCCTCCCTCCCTCCCTTCCTTTTTTCCTTTAGGGTTATGTTATGCATTTGAAATACAATTAGGTTCAATTCAGTCAGTTTGCTTTCAGTTATAGGATTCCCTCCATTCCAATTCTTATTAATTTACTTTTGCTTGAATATGCATAATGTCAGTATGCTTTCAAAGTCAACAGTATGCAAAAAGTGTACTCAGAGAAGTGTCATTCCCTCTCATATCCCATCCACCTCATTTTGCCCTAGTGCTCCTTGTAGGTAACCAACCTCAATATTTTCTGGTTTATCTTTCTTGTGTTACATTTTATAATAAATTCAGTGGGTTTTTCTATAAAAGAAAGCAGACCAGGAGGGGATTCTGGGAAGATGGCAGAGTAGGAAGCACCAGGTAGCTGTTTCCCTGCCTAGACAACAGTTGCACTGGCTGAATCTGTCTGATGTAACTGTTGGAACTCTGAGTCTACAGAAGGCTTGCAACCTCCAGAGGAAGACTTGGATGGTAAATTGCAGTTAACTCTGGTCAATTTCAGCTCTCAGCACAGTAGCAGCTACCCCCTGCCCAGTGGCAGGCAGCTGTGCATGTGCTCCTAGAGCAACTTGCACACAGCTTGCAGGAACCAGGATAGGCAAAAGGGCCCTGTCCATCAAACGTAATGGATCTGTGCTTTCATCACTACTGCTTCTGATCATGGAGGGGCAGACAAAGAGATGGGCTGCCATTCAACAGTGTATCTCCTCCATTGTTGCAAGCCCCTCCCCTTCTGGCTGACGTGACTTCCAGGGAATTTAAAGGGCCAGCACCTTCCCCTCTTCATTTTTCTATTTTTCCCTCTTTGGGAGCCAGGCATTAAACAGTAGACATTCAAAAACAACTGCATATATAGGAAAAGTTAGAAAGTGACCATACATCCCAGGGAAATGCTCATAAAAGACCCGAGAAGACCTTAAGTTTACACATCAGGCTGCCCTGTGGCACAGAGACAGCCCATGACAATTAAAAAAATAATAAACAAAAACAATAATGAAAAACAGCAAACCTGGGGGAAAGGGAAGAATCTCATTTCCAGAGTTACCATTATTAGAGTCAAATGTCCAGTGTTCAACAAAAAAATACAAAGCATACAAAGGAACAGGAAAGTATGGCCCATTCAAAGGAAAAAGAATCAATCAATAGAAACTGCCCCTGAAGAAGACCCGGCATGCTCTGCTTCAGTGGCCTGAGTTCAGTTCCCGGGGGGCACATCTACACCATTCGTCAGTAGCCATGCTGTGGTGGTGACCTACATACAAAATAGAGGAAGATGGGCACAGATGTTAGCTCAGGATGAATCTTCCTCAGCAAAAAAGAAAAAAGTTGAATATCCAATCACATCATTCCCTTTGTTCAAAATTCTCCAATGTTTCCCTAAGAGGAAAAGCCAAAGTCCTTACAAGGACTACTAGAAGGCCTACATAATCTAAAGTAAAAGCCCTCCCACCCCCACCTCACCTCTCTAAGTACACTTCCTGTTGCTCTTCCTCTCACCCAGCTCCAGCAACCTTGCTCAGACATGTGAAGTGCAATCCCCCCTCAGGGCCTTGGCACTTGCTATTCCTTTGCCTGGAATGTTCTTTCCCCGGATAAACACATGGTTTACTCTTCATTTCCTTCAGATTTCTGCTCAAATATTGCCTTATCAGAGAGGCATCCCCCGTCTTTTCCCTCTGGCATTCTCCCTCCTCCTTACTCTGCTTTATTTTTCTCCATGGCACCTAGCAACAGACATTTGTGTATTTATTGTCTATCTCTCCCCACTCTGTGTCAGCTCTATGAAGCAAATCACTTTGTTTTGTTCACTGCTTATTCCCAGTGCTTAGTACAGTGCCTGGAGAACAGTTAAACTCTCAGTAAGGATTTCTCGAACGAGTGAATGGATATGTATTAGCTGTTAGCTTCTGCATAACCAAAGACAAGGCTTGGATCTTGTGGATTGTAATACACCAAGCTATTCATGCAATGAGCCCTAATAAACTTAGTCCTAAAATGTTAAAATCCACCTGCTCATCATGGTGGCCATATGACCAGGAAAAATGCTACCGGCTTGTAACTTTCTAATGCTATCCCTTGGTTCCTTCTAGCTGTAATCTTAAAGGAATCTCAGATTGCTCAGTCAATCAGGAGCAGAACTGTAACTGGAGCCTATTCATCAATTCACCAATATTTATTGATCACTGTAAGAACCAGACACTATGCCAGGGTTGGGTAGGAGAACAGAGTGTGCAATGCTGAATAAAATTTAGTCCCTGCCCACAAGGAGAATACAATCTAGTAGTTGAGACAGTCAAGTAATTATAAAGTAGATCAGGAAGTGCTACATAGGAGTAAGTATGGCACACATAGGAGGGGCATTGACCCCATGGGGTAAGGCGGTCAAGAAAGGTTCAGACAAGACATGACGGCCTACAGTAGGATATAAGAGGGGGTATTTAGAAGGTAGAATCAACAGATCACATATGGCAACCAGGTTTTCTTCTCATATAACTTGAGCACATGTTGTTTTTCCTGGAAAAGGTATGAGGTTTTGTGTGGAGATGAAGGAAGGGTAGAGAAAATGTGCTCAGGATGGGACATGTTCAGTTTGAGGTGTCTGCAGGACAAGGAAATGGAAATCTCCAGTGGACCACTGGAAAGCTATGCCTGGAACTCAGAAGAAAAGTCTGCCACCAGCTGGGAGAAAATATTTGCAAATCGTATATCTGACAAGGGATTAATCTCTGTAATATATAAAGAACTCACACAGCTGAGCAACAAAAAAACAAACAACCCGATCAAAAAATGGGCAGAGGATATGAACAGACATTTTTCCAAGGAAGATATACAGATGGCCAATAGACACATGAAAAGATGTTCAACATCACTTATCATCAGGAAAATGCAAATCAAAACTATGCTAAGATATCACCTGACACCCGTTAGAATGGCTATAATCACCAAGACAAAAAAACAACAAATGTTGAAGAGGTTGTGGTGAAACAGGAACCCTAATTCACTGCAAATTAGGTGGGAATGCAAACTGGTGCAGCCTCTATGGAAAACAGTATGGAGAGTCCTCAAAAAATTAAAAATAGAAATACCTTATGATCCAGCAATCCCACTATTGGGTATCTACCCAATGGGCATGAAATCAACCAACCCAAGAGGCTTATGCACCCCTATGTTCATTGCAGCATTATTCACTATAGCCAAGAAATGGAAGCAACCCAAGTGTCCCTCGACTCATGATTGGATAAAGAAGATGTGGTATATATATATACAATGGGATACTACTCGGCCATAAAAAAAGACAGAATTGTCCCATTTGCAACAACATGGATGGACCTGGAGGGTATTATGTTAAGTGAAATAAGCCAGAGAGAGAAGGACAAACACCACATGATCTCACTCACATGTGGAATATAAACTAACACATGGACAGAGAGAACTGGTTGGTGGTCACTGGGGGAAGGGGGGTGGGGGGTCACAAGGGGTAAAGGGATGCATCCATATGGTGACAGACAAATAATCACGTACAACGAAATCCCCACAATGTTATAAACTATTAAGACATCAATAAAAATTACAAATTAAAAAAAAAAGAAGAAAAGTCTGAGCTAGAGACAGAAGTTGGGAAGTCATCAGTATATAGACAGTAACTGAACTCCTGGAAATTGTTGAGATTATCCAAGCAGTATAAATTAGGAAGAGAAAAGCGGATAGGTATAATTCTAAAGAGCACCAATATTTAATGGATGAGTAGAGCCAGAGGAGACTGACAAGTTTTTAATATCTATCTTAGAGATCTATTAGAGATCAGACTTATTATTACTTATAGCAATAACCGCATAGTTCCCCATGCCCAGGACGCTACAGGTGACGTGATGGGAGCCAGATGGGTGTGAAAAAGGATTTTTTTTTTTAAATTACAGGAGAGGAACCCAGACATTAACGAATCTGAGAGTTTATATAGACGACATGCTGCCCACCTGCCCCCTGCCCTCCTAAGAGAGGGAAAGAAACCCAATCTCCCTGATATAAACAAATCTCTCGGAATGTGGCGGTTCTCTCAGGAGGAGGAAGGGGAAAGTCCCTACTTTATAACGCAAGCATTTGGCTCTGGAGAGAGACATTTTACTACCCCTTGAACAGAAGCAGATGGCTGTGCGTCTAACACCATTGGAATGTCAGGAGCAAATGGGTCCGGGGAAAAGAGCATTATCTAGCATGGCATTCTCCTTTGCTCAGGAAACCAAACCATGAGAAACATGACAATACTCAAGGAGCATTGTTTCCCTGACAGAGACTTTGAGGGAAAAGCCAGAGAGAGGCAGAAGGACAATAAAGAAAGTGTAGGACCAGAGAAGCCTTGGGAGGAGAAATGTTTCAAGGAGAGAGGGGTCAGCAGGGTCGGTTACTGCAGAGAGGTATGAAAAGGATTGAAGGAGATGTACTGGGTTTAGCAACAAGAAGTTTGTGATGACCTTGACCAAAGCAGATTCAGTGGCGTGATGAAGGCTGATGCTAGACTGCAGAGGGTTGAGAAGTGAATGGATGGTGAGAAGAAAAGACAAGGTAAACTCAATGGGGTTGACTGTCAAGTAGCGTGAGGAGATAAAGCAGTATCCCATCAGAAGGCAGGGTGGGGAGATTTTGATACGAGGGAAACCCACATATGTTCAATACACTGATGGGGCCAAATCAGTGGAGATGGTAGTTTTGAGGATATAGGAGAAAAAGTGAAATATTGGGGATATTGGTGTTAAGTGAGATCCTTAAGAAAACAAGAGAGAATGGGGTCCAGAGCCCAGCTGGAAGAATTAGCTTTAGATAAGGGTGAGTGGGCGGGTGTATCTTTCCAACATAATATGGGGAATCAGAAAAGACAGATAAGATTGGAGGTGTGACAAAAAGTTAAGGAAGTTGTTAAGAGAAAAATATTCAATGACACTTGTTAAAGCACAGTAAGGAACATTTTATTCAAGGGGGGGAGATCTGTATAGGGACCACTGTGATGGATTTTGCAGTGGGGGGAGAGAGATTGGGTTCAGCCCTGAATACAGCATGGGCAAGTGGGGATTTATAGCCAAGGAGCAGGGTGGTCAGTGGATGGAAAATTACTAAGAGGACACATCAGGGGTAAGGGGGGATTCTGGCTAAACCGACCTAACAGGACTCTTGCTGGAGCAGGCCAGGGTGATCACACATCACCCAGGGGGATGGTGGAGGGTGAGGAACCTGATCAGATATCCAAGGTGATCATATATCGAGGGTGGAGGGTTCTGGTTAAACCGACTTAGCAGTGTTCCTGCCAAAACTAGATTTTACAAGAAGTGCACAGATGGGCCTAGGAGTAGGTTCAGGAGCCTGTCTAAAGTTTGGTCAAGCTCTTTGTCAGAGCTCCCATCTAATACATTCTTTGTTGAGTGAAGTAAAGTTATTTGCTGGGAGTCTGCACGGAGTGAGAAAAGACCAGAGTTTGTAGGCACCAATCTCCAAGGATGGACCATATTCCCCAGGAGTGCTTAGAAGCCTGGGTGCAAGAGCAGTGAGTGCTGTCCAACCAAAATAAATTCACACTCGGACAAGGACATACTGTCCCAAAAGAACATTGCAATAGAATGCTGCAACCTCAGGCTCTGCAAGTGTCTCAGAATCAAACAGAGGTTTTCTTTCTTTCCTTTTTTTGCAGGGGAAGATTTGTCCTAAGCTAACATCTGTTGCCATTCTTCTTCCTTTTTCTTCCTTCTCCCCCCACCAAAAGCTCCAGTACATAGTTGTGTATAGCTGTAAATTCTTCTAGTTCTTCTATGTGAGCCAATGCCACAGCATGGCTACTGACAGATGAGTGGTGTGGTTCCGTGACTGGGAAACGAACCTGGGCTGCCGAAACAGTGACAGCGCCAAACTTTAACTGCTAGGCCATGATGGCTGGCTCAAAGTTTTTCTTTTATATGGAAGGCTCACATACCTTTTAGGGGGAAACTGGGCAAGCAAGGAGGGGAGCAGACAACATGATCAGGTTCATCTGACAGGAAATATTTCTCCTTGTGTTCAGCTGATAGCTGATTCTCACGAATAACTGTTAAGGGAGGATGTTCTGCATTTTAGTGCTTGCTCAGACTTGAGGTCAAGCTAAATTTCAGGGGCTGGTGGGGAGGAGAGAAGCTTGACTAAAGTTTGGTCAAGCCAAGGCAGAGGGTAAACAATGGGCAACTGTGAACACTTGGTTGATGTGGACACCTGGACTGATCTACAGTGGGAGGTTTCACGGAGTATGAGGAAAAAGAGGCAATGAAAGTTACGTGTATTGGCAGAGGAGTGGATAAATCAGATGCTCACGGTATGTAGGCTGGATAGAGAAGGAAATGAAGTCAGCAGGAAGCTGACCAAAAGGGAGAAAGGTCAATAATTGGAGACCTTGATGCAGTTGAAGAATAGGCATGGTAGTAATAACGGAGAAAATAAACAAAAGAATTGGAGGCAATATTCCTCTGGCTTAATCATCCCAGGGTCAGGGGCCAGGCAACTAGGGACCACTCCACAGTCCAAGACCTGCCAGAATTATTCAAACTAGTCAATCCTAAAGTGTTCACTCTGCCCTGCCTTTCTCACTGAAACGCCAATAAAGGCCGTGGCCTAAGCCTTCCCGTCAGTCCTGTCTTTTGCCTCCTGACCACCCCATGTCTTTCCCATGTGGCCTCTGTGGTGCACTGTGCCTCCCGTCTCTAGGACCTGTGAGTATAATAAACTCATTTCCTAAGCCTCACCTCTGTCTTCTCTTATGGCTGCACCTGACTGACCACCTCATAAGAGAACACAGAACACAGAGTAACAAAATAGTCACAATTCCCTGTGATCTCTTGGGATTCAGACCACATGCTCATTGTAAGTCACTTATTGGGGATTTGGAGTCCAAATGTAAAGACATCAGTGTGGGAGCCGGCCCAGTGGCGTAGCAGTTAAGTTTGTGCATTCTGCTTCAGTGGCCCGGGGTTTGCTGGTTTGGATCCTGGGTGCGGACCTACTCACCGCTCATCAAGCCATGTTGGGGTGGCAGCCCACATGGAAGAACTAGAAGGACCTACAACTAGGATATACAACTATGTACTGGGGCTTTGGAGAGAAAAAAGAAAAAGAGGAAGATTGGCAATAGATGTCAGCTCAGGGCCAATCTTCCTCAAAAAAAAAATTCTATTAAAAAAAAAAAGACATCAGTGTGTGATATCCTGTGCAATCTTCAGTAAAATGGAGTTGAAAAGAAACAGACTTTAGTCCAGCAGTACTTAAAAAAGCGGTATGGGGTCTGGAGTCAAATTGCTTGGATTCAAATCCCAGCTTTGCCACTGAGGGCAAGTTTCTGCATCTGTTAAATGGGTGTATTAATAACACCTGCCTGTATTAGTTAGGGAGTGGAAGCAGGGAGATGAGTGAGGAGGCCATTGCAATAATTCAGAGGAAAGAGGATGGTGGGTTTGAACCAGGGAGAAAGAAGTGGTAGAAGAGAGGAGTATTGGGCAGACCTGGATCTAGCTACTGTAACAAATAAACACCAAAATTTCAATGGCCTAATACAATTAAGCTGATTTTTCATTTGCATATGTGGCAGATACCCTAGTCAGGAGGCAGCACCCTCCACGCATTGATTCAGGGACCCTGACTTCTTCCATCTGTGGTTCTGCCATTTGCTAGGGCCTTGGAGTCCTCTGCATGCCTTAAAAGAGAGGGGGAAGAAGGAAAACCTGTTTCTTCACTGACTTAGCCCAAAAGCAACACTTATCATTTCTGTTTACTTTCCACTGGCAGAAATGGTTAATGGCCTCACCAAAATGCAAGAGGTTGAGCAGGGTTGGCTGAACAACCACTTCCTAGCCTCAGTACTATACTATGGGAGGAGAAATACGAATTTTGATGGACAGTTAGTCACCTCATGAGGATTAAATGAGATAAATGTATGCTTAAAAAATTTAGAAATTTCCACACCCCAATGCCACTTCTCCCTCAGGGTTTAAAGGTGAAACCCTGATCAGAGAAGTTTCCTAGTGCAATGGCAGCAAATAGGAATAATCAGTAGTGATTATTTGGGGCTATGGTGCTCCACTCTGGGTCATATCCCTCCTCTTTCCTCAGACTCACCAGAACTGCCAATGAGTGTGCCCGTGTTCTCAGCCCTTTCTCAGAACACGTTACTAGACAGGGTAGCTGATCCCCCCAAGAGAACATGAGGTCACAGGCCAAAACAGCCACATGCCTGAGGGACACAGATTCTTTAAAAGAAAGACAACACGATGGAAAAATATACACCATCTGAAGCAGAACTTTGTGAACAAAGAATTTTAAATAAGCAAGATAAATATTCTTAGGGAAATCAGGGAAGATATCAGCAATATGACACAGAATAATATACATTGCATTACCAAGTGGAAATTTTAGGTATTAAAAATGTAATAATTGAAATAAAAAACAAAATAGATGAGGTAGATAGTAGGATAAATATAGCTCTGAAATGAGTAAATTGAAATATCAGCTTGAGGAGCTCTTTCAGGAAGCAGCCAAAAATGGAGAAAGAGAAAATATAAAATAAAGGCTAAGAGATATAGAGGGGAGAAGTAAAAGTGCCCACATCCAGATAATAGGAGTTCCAGGGGAGAAAAATAAAAATGGAGACAAATATCTGAAGAAATAATTGTGATAATTTCCAAGAATTAAAGATAAAAGAAGCCTAATTGAAAAGGATTATAGAGTGTAAAATAGAAGAGACAAAATCACAAATCTAGACACAAAGTGACATTTAAGAAAATCAAAGCAAACTCTAAAGATCAGATTGTCTACAAAAGAACAAGGTTCATATTGACATCAGATTTCTTTGTAGCAACCCTGGATGCAAGAAGACTGTGGGGTAAAATATTGAAGGGAAAGAACCTAGAAATTTATATCCAGCTAAACTGTCAACCAATGAAGATTTTATAAAAAATACCTCAGGCTCACAAGGCCTCACAAGGTTTTTCACAGAAAGGCCCACTTCAGAAACGGTTTTGGAAGAAAGACTTAAAAAAAAAGAAAAGAAAAATCCTGGAGATGCTGTAAGAGAAATGGGAACAAAGTGTGACCAAATTTTCTGGTAACTGTTTACTGTTCCTTATTATTAAAAAGGCTAGAGGGGCCGGCCCAGTGGTGTAGTGGTTAAGTTCATGTGGTCTGCTTTGGTGGCCCAGGTTTGCGGGTTTGGATCCGGGCATAGACCTACCACTCGTCAGCCATACTGTGGTGGTGACCCACATACACAAGAGAGGAAGACTGGCACAGATGTTAGCTCAGGGACAATCTTCCTCAAGCAAAAAAGAGGAGGATTGGCAACAGATGGTAGCTCAGAGCCAATCTTCCTCACCTAAAAAAAGAAGAAAAAAAAGGCTAGGATCAAATAAAATAAAGAGAACATCCATAACTCAGAAATAAAATTCTCTGCAATATCAACACGAATGGAGGGAGCAAGGTGGGGGAAGACCAAAGGGACACAAGAGCATGCTAAAGTACTTGTCTTGCTAGAGAAACAATGTTGTCAATTTATTACCTCTCAGCTCCAAATTCCTCCTTTAATATACACTCTGCTCTATGGACAGAATTCCTTTAAGCATCTCTCCTTTGCAGTGAGCACAAGGTTTTAAGATTTCTCAGTGGAGGGCTCTGGAAGGTCACTGCGGGAGGAAGGGGCTCTCTGCTGTTTCTGGCTGCTGCATGGAGGGCCAGCAGTGTAGGAGCGAGGACATCCAGTAGAGCTCTGCCACAGCCAGGTGCCCAGAACACTCAGTCTCTTGGTGACCTCGCAGCCTTGGCCTGGCCTTCCAGTTACCTTCGTGCACTGATACGGAACCAGTACCCCAAAAGCCTCTTCCCTGCAATGTGTCCCAATCTGGACCACTTCCTGTGTCGTCTGCCTGCGGCTTAGAGGCTTTCCGGCAAGCCTCTGCACACCCAGGCCACTGGCTGCTGATTGTCTGTGCCCGACCTGCACTCCGGAGAGTTGATTCCTGTTTGCCAATAAGAGAAAGAGATAAGAACGAGGCCAGAGTTGAGGTGACGGTTACCATGACCACCTCAAGGCTGAACTATGGGCAGAAACAAAGAATTACATTTTAACCTTGGCCAGAGAACAATGCAGTAGTCTTTCCCTGAAGTTAGGACATTTAGAAAGCTCCAGGCACAAGATATGCTGTAGCAGGAAAGGGCAACCAATCAGAACTGGACTCAGCCTTAACCTTGCACACTCTGTACTTTTTGCCTTTAAAAACCAGCCATCCCAAGACCGAGGGGGGCTCACCTATCAACTTGCAGGTTGAGGTGTACTTCCCTGGTTTGCAAACCTTTAATAAAGCCTCTCTTTTCTTTAAAACTTATCTTTGCCTTCTAAAGCTTCTCATTTCAGTTAACACTGTCCAGAGACTGCGGACCAGCTCCAGCCTGGATAAACCAGTGAAATTTTTTGCTATCCAGTGGGCTGAACTACTCCTTCTCCAATGAGGTCTGAACCTCAGTCTTGGGGAGGGAGCATCCTTCCAAGCTTTTCCTTCTCTGGGTACTCGCTCTCAGTTCTCTGGTACCATATAGATTTTCCTTATATCTTATAATGGCTTTGGGGCTGTTTTAAGGTCTTTGGCTTTTACCCTGCATGAGATGGAAATCCTAGGAGGGTTCCAAGCAGAGGAATGAGACAATCTAACTAAAAAACGCACCCTGGTGGCTCTGTGTAGAATAGATGGTGGTAAGGGAGTCAGATGTTGAGGGCGGAAACAGAAGCAGGGAGATGAATGAGGAGGCTACTGCAATAATTCAGAGGAAAGACGACAGTGGGTTTGAACCAAGGAGAAAGAAGCAGTAGAAGTGAGGAGCATTGGGCAGGTCTGGATCTACTTGGAGGTAGAGACATCAGATTTGCTGATGGACCAGATGTGCATGTGAGAGAAAGAGTCAAGGATGACTCCAAGGTTTTTGGCTTGACCAGGTGGAAGGCTGGAGGCGCCATCAAGTTAATTGGGGAAGATTAACAGGGGAGTTGATACTGGGAGGAAGATTGGAGTTCATGAGTTCAGTTTTGGACAAACTGAGATTGAGATGCCGATTAGTATTAAGTAAAGCTGTCTAGTAGGCAATTGGATATATGAATCTGGAATTCAGGAAACAGGTGCAGACTGGAGTCATAAATTTGGCAATCACTAGTATATAGATGATACTTAAAATCATGAGACTGGATGAGATGACCAAGGGAGTGAGTGTGGATAAGGAAGAGGAATGAGGATTGTAGCCTGAGGAGCTCTAACATTAAGAGATCAGGGAGAGGTCAGCATAGGAAACTGAGAAGGAGCCACTAATGGGTGGGAGGAAAACCAAGAATGTATGATGTAATAGAAACTAAGCAAAGAAATTGTATCAAGGAGGAAGGAGTGATCAATTATGTCAAGTCTGCTAATAGGTCAAGTAGAATAAGAATTGAAAGTCAACCATTGGATTTAGCAAGATGAAGAATATAGGTAACCCTGACAAGAGCAGTTTTGGTAGAGTGACGGGTGCAAAAGTCTGATTAGAGTAGATTCAAGAGGGAATGAGACAAGAGAAATTGGAAGCAGGAAAAACAGATAATATTTTCTAGGAGTTTTGCTAGAAAAGGGGCAGTAATTGATGGGAGAAGGGGAATAAAAAACAGTGTGTCTGCTGTTTGTTTTCAAGGTGAGGGAGTTGCTGGAGTTAAGAGATTGATAGATGAAAGGGGGTGGGATCCAGTGGCCAAGTGGAGGGACCAGCTTTAGATAATATTGTTAGTTCATTTGTGGGAAGAGAGCGGAAGCAGTGTACACAGGCACAGATGTAGATGGTAGGTAGGTGGGTGAGCCTGAGGGGATTCTCTCCTGACAGCTTCAAATTTCTCAGCGAAGTCAGAAGCGGGGTTATTAGTTGAGGGAAAAGCAATGGGAGCATGTGTTGTAGGTTTGAAAAGTTGTGTATGGCAGCGAATGGGCTTAGAAAACAAAACACGGTGTTTTCCGGGAAGCATTAAGAACCGTTTGAGGTTCACGGTAATAACTTGAAACCGGGACCGGAGTGACAGCGCGCAGTTCCCGGCCACCCTCGGCCCGGGCGCAGCCGGGCGACTTCGGGAGCGAAGTGGAGGCGCGGCGCCTGCTGGGGAAGCTCCGGGCTGTGATCTCCCTGCCGCCTCCCTTTTCCTTAGGAAGTTCGAGGCGGAGAGACGAAACACAAGGCCCCGGAAGAGGCGCACTGGCAACTGAAGCCTCCCAGCGTCGCGTACGTTCCCGTCACCTCCCCCGATACCGTCTCCGTTCCCATCACTTGTCGCAGGCAACGCTGGGGAAGCGGGCTGGCCTGATGCGGCCGTACAGCCCGAGCAGCTAACCGGCGACCCTCGTGGGAATCGTAGTCCCCCGTCGCCTCCCCTCCCTACGATCGCCAGGGGGAACTGGGGAACAGGCGACACCGAAGGGAAAGGCGAAGCTCACGGAACTCGGGAGGGATCGCACTGGCAACCGCAGTGTCCCCAACGCAGGACTTCGTGGCAAACTAGAAAGTTCAGTCCTCTGGCCGGCACCTGCCCTGGAGAGAGAGAAAGGCCTGGCCCAAGGAGCGCGCGCCGGGGACACGCGGCCCAAACTGGGAGTCGTCCTCTTGCAGTCGGGAGAGCTGTTCTGAGCCCCCGCCCGGAGGGACGGGTTTCCGCCCCGAGGGAGATCCCGCACGACTCCCGCCTAGCCACCCTTCCACCGTCCTTCCTGTCCTCCCTTTTGGTGTCCGCCCCCGAACTGGAGGGAGAAGAGGCTCGAGACCGCTGGGGAAAGAAGGCAGAAGGGCGCGCGACGTCACCGGAAGTAGGCTCCCAGGTTAGGAAGCGGCCGCGGCGTGGGGCTGTGAGTCCCCCGCTCCGGTCGCCGCGGGCGTCGTAGCTCCGCCCCCCCGCCCGCGTAGCGGATGGGGCTCCCGTGTCTTCCCGCCAAAATTCGGCGGCGGCATTTCCCAGTCTGAGCAGCGCGGAGGCGAGGCCCTCGCTGAGGGCCGGGCGGGCGGGGTGGGGAGCGATTGCTTCGGCTCCGACACGCATGCCTGCTCCTGACCCACCCGCTCCCGACATCGGTTCCGCAGGTCGTCCACACCGAAGGCAGGGGGACGGGGAGGGCGGCGGGGCAGGTCTGCCTTCTGGCGGCCGCCCTGCCGCCTGTTTGCGTCTGAGGGGCGGTGCAGAAAGAAGCCAGAGGCACGTGGGGCACTGCTGGCTACCGCTGTTGCCTACCACTGTTCTTTTTCTACTAGGTTTTGCTTTGTGGCTTCTTCGGGCTTGGTGGGCCCGGGCGCTGTCATCATAAAGGGCGCAAGGGGACCCCTTATAGCCACGAAAAGCGGCTGCGCACGCGCCGCCGGTGCGGGGCCTCTGTCACAAAGGCCCAAGCCTCCTGCGCACGCCCCACAGGTGCGGCAACTATGGCACAACAGCCTCCCCGGCCCTGCCACGTTCCAGCTGTGTTTTCGGAGGAGGGTATAATGGTACCTTTAAATAGGGCTGCCGCGTTCAGCAGGAAAAAATGCGGGACATCCGGTCAAGTTTGAATTTCAATTAAAAAAATGAATTTTTTTTAGCATAAGCTTGTATCTGAAATTCAAATTTAACTAGGAATCAAATTCAAACTTAACTATATTTTATCTGGCAACTCTGATTTAAGGCATGAACATGTCCTTAGAACAGTGCCTGGCATGTGTAAACGTGCAATAAGGTTTATTTATAGAAAAAATAAGGTTTATTTATAGAAAAAGGCCAAACTCCCACCCCACCAGCCTTCCCCCCAAACACATTAATGCCTCTAGTCATCTGGCTGTACTATCTGAAATGGCCAGCACTCAGAAAGCCACACTGTCATATAAGGTCGGTTTAAATGCCCTGTCCACCCCACTGCACTAGGCTGACCCCGCTCCACTATAAAAAAGGGCTGGATGCCCCTGCCTTCTAACACTTAGCACACCCATGTGGAGATTTTTCAGCTTCTTAGTAATGTTGGTGATGTGTCACTGGACACAAAGGTGGGGGTGGGGGCTGGGGGAGTCTGAACCATTATGATGTTGGAGCCAGTGACACTCTTTCTATAGGAAGCTGTGACTAGAGTCTGTCTCTTCTAGAATTAGGAGCATGTTGTCTTCTGTGGAGGACAGAGTTGTGTAAGTTAGGAGAGAATGGAGAGGGAATGGGGAAGCCTATGATGTTAGTAACAGGTTTTCCCAACTTGGAGAATGTATATTGAGTGGCATTGGTCCCACTGAGCTCATTAAGACATCTGCCACATGTGACATAAGACTGAGAAGTCTAAAGGAAAAAATGAAACATCGAAGTGGCAGAATTTAGGATTATAAACGTAAGTCGATTTGATTCTCAAGTTTCCCTTTCCATCTCTCCTATTCTCCCTCATTCTCAGCCTGCCCCTTCAGTTCTCTCACAGTAATAGCACCCTAAATTTATATTGCACGTTTTCATTATAAAGCATTTTGAATTTCACTCTCTCACTTTATTTATTAAAGGCTTTAGAAGGGGAAAAGAGAGGAGCGTTCCTTTCTAAGACCAAGAGGGGTTAAAGTAAGATGCCAGACTCTCAGCGCAAACCTGGCGGAATGGAATGTTAGCCCAGGACGTAGACATAAGTGTCTGGCGCTTCCCATTTGCCCCGTTTTAAGCTCTTAAATCACCAGAGGAAACTAGGGAGCCTCTGAGATTGTGGGGTCTAACTCTCCCTTCTCTTCACATCAGCTTAGTATAGCAGCCCATTCTCTCTCTTCTTTATTCTCACTCTCCCTCCTTAATGGTTTCTTCCTCCTGACATTTAAGCATGTTTAATTATCTCATGTAAGAAAAAATCCTTCTCTCCAGGGGCCATTCGTTTGGTATTCCCAGGCATGTCCTTGAGAGTCGTATGCAAGATTTGGAGAGTTTTAAACTTGACTCACAGTGGAAATTTAAGTGAGGTAGTTACTGTTGCTAGGTGGAAGAGAAATACTCGGAGTTGTTCAGCCAGGGATAGGAATCCCAAAGGTGGTCACTCTGGTGCCAGTGCAGGAGCTGTTTGCTCTGGTTCTTAGCAAGATCGGTACAGAAATTCAGAGTAAGCATTTAGGAATTTTTATAGCAATTTGACAGAGTAATCTTATGTCTGTTGAACTTAATAATGAAAAATCTGGAGTTAAAAAAAATCTTTCCTTGACCCTATATACTCTTACAGGTCTCTCCTCTCCTCTCTTACTTTCTCCCCTTCTCCCTCTCTCTCCTTCATCTCCAAGAGTTTGAAAAGCTACACTAAGTGGTCTGAGTTTCTTACTTTTCTTTACTCCTCAGATCCCTCCAATGTGACTTCAAGAATCGTTACTCTGTTGATACTGTTCCCATTAAGGACACCAGTACCATTTGCCAAATCCACTCTTTGGTTCGTCTTACTTGACTTTTCTGCTGTGGTTGACCAAATTTCAGGAAACTCTCCTCCTCTGGTTTCTGGGAGAACATCCTCTCTCTCTATGGTTGCTCCTTCTCAGTGTGCTTCTCCATAAATATCTGCTTATCAAGTCTCCTTCTCATGCTGCATACTCCCCTCTGGGCATACTCCTCCAGATACCTGGCCTCAGCTGTCCCTATAGGTTGGTCATTTTCATATATTTCTTTTCAATGCAGACCTTTTCCCTGCTCTCCAGACCCACATATCCAATTGTCGTCATTCAGATATTCCATAACCACCTCAACAAATCCAAAATCAAACTGATCTTCTCTTCTCCATACCTGCTCTTATTCATCTTTAGTCCATTTGAATGCATCAAATTTCATTCAGAGCCTAGCCCAGAAACCTGGGAACCATTCTAGATTTCTCTTTTCCTGACTCTTCATACTGATTAATCTTTAAGACCCATAGAGTCTATCCCCTAAATATTTTATATTGCTCTCATCATTTGTTTTTCCTTTCCCACTGCTCTAAATCAGAATATATCATTATATTTCATCTCTACCATTGCAATAGCCTCCTTGCTGGTTGTCTTGCCTGATCCTCAATCCAGCCCCAGCCTGGATGAGTGAACATTCTAAAAGGCTAATCTGACAACATCACTCTTTTGCTAATATTGTTTTCCGTGTTTCTCTAACACCTATTCAAGATAAAAATTGAACTCCTTAGTATGGCACTTAATACTGACTCCCACCTATGTAGCCATTTTTCTTCTACTGCCCTCTTGAACTTTGTGCTATAAGAATATTTAACTACTGTGTAGTTTCTGGCACAAATCATACTTTTAAATGTCTGTGCCATTCTCTCCTCCTGGAATGCCTTAGTCAGCCTTGTCTGCCTGGCAGCCTCCTCATGCTTTTCCTGTGCTGAGTGCCTGCGTCTCCTCCCCAGAGTCTTCTGTGGTGCCTCATGCAGCTTCAGGTTCTCCACTGCAGCAATTACGAAATTTTCACAGTTGAAGTTCCTTGAGGACAGTGACTACTTTTGATCTTAGGGTACCCGGTGGATAGCAAAATACATGTTATAAAGTAGAATCTCAACAAATATTTGTTGAATGTTTTGGAATTAGCATCTTTGAAACTAGACAAACCCGGCTCACATTTGAGCTCAGCTAATTCCATGCTGTTTCATCTTGGACACACTTAATGCAAATTCTATGAGCTCCACTGACTCTAGGAGGGCTGTGTAGCTCACTGGTTCAAAGGATGCATTCCACAGTCATGCTTCTGGGTTTGAATCCTGGCTTTGCCACTTACTAGTTGTGCAACTGTAGGTAAGCTAATTAACTTCTTTTGCAGAATGGGAATAAAGCTAGCTATTACTTTAGAAGGGTTTTGGTATTAAATGAGATAATACACAGAAAATATTGCTGCATAAGTAAATTTTCAAAAAATGTTAGTGCATTAGTTCTCCATTGCTGCTGTAACAAATTACATTAAACTAAGCTGCTTTAAACAATGTAAATTTACTTTCACAAAGTTCTGTATGTCAGAAGTCCAGGAAGACTTGACCGGTTTCTCTGCTCTGAGTTTCACAAAGCTGAAATCAAGGTGTTAGCTCGCTGGGTTCATATCTAAAGGCTCTGGAAAGAATCTGCTTCCAAGCTCATTCCGGTTGTTGGTAAACTTCAGTTTCGTGCACTCGTAGGCCTGAGGTCTGTTTCCTTGCTGGCTTTCAGCTGGTCGTTGCCTTTAGCTCCTGGAGGCTTCTCCGCAGTCCTTGCACTCAGGGCCCTACATCTCAGAGCCAGTGATGGCACATCAAATTCTTCTTACCCTTGGAATCTCTCTGACTTCCCCTTCTGCCAGCTCTCCCTTCTGCTCCCTCCTGTGCCTCCTCTCTCTGATTCCAGCTGGAGAAAGTTTTCTGCTTTTAAGGATTCATGTGATAAAACTGCGTGTGTGTGCACACGCACACACACGCACACCACCAATAATCCAGGATAATCTCCCTATTTAAAGTCCATAACCTTAATTACACCTGCAAAGTTCCTTTTGTCATGTAATTTAACATATTCACAGGTTCCAGGGATTAGGTCATGGGCATCTTTGTGGGGACATTCTGCCTGGCACAATGCCCTTCTCATAGGTTGTTTTAAGTATTAAATGAAGACAGATAGCTAGCTACAGATATGTGTGTAACACTTTACATACAGTAGGCCCTCAGTATATCCCCTTAGCTCTGGAGAGACTCTTTTCACTCCAGAACTTTCACCCCAGCCCTTCTAACCACATGTATCCACCTTGTAAAGGTTCCTCCTTGTGGAAAAAAAAACTCCGAAAAAACCCACCACTGACATTCCAGGAAAGCTGCATGTCCTCTGAAGGTTCCCATCGCAATGTGTGAGGCACACGTCTCCCTCTCCAGGGCCTTGGAGTCAGCTCTTGTTGTTACATATCCTTGTTCTACACTGTCCTTAACATTTTCTACAGCTATAATTTGTTGTCAGTTTAGAGAAGTTGCAGAAAAATATAAAGAATAATAGAGCAAATACTCATGTCCCCACAACTCAGAATTTCACATAATTAGTAATTAGTTTTTGTGTAATTATCCAGTATCTGGATGCATTCACTTGGCATAATATTTTCAAGGTTCATCCACGTTGTAGCATGTCCCAGTACTTCATTCCTTTTTTGCCTGAATAACATTCCTTTGTGTATATTTTGTGTGTACACACCAAATTTTGTTTATCCATTCATCAGTTGATGGACATGTAGATTGTTTCTACTTTTGGGCTATTATGAATAATGTTACTGTGAATATTCATGTATAATTTTTGAGTGAAGTTTTTTTTCAAGACTATTTTTTTAGAGCACTTTTAGGTTTATAATACAATTGAGAGGAAGATACAGAGATTTCCCATATGCTCTCTACTCCCACACCTGCATAGCCTCCCCCATTATCATCACTCACCAGAATAGTACCTCTTTACCAAGGATGAACCTGCACTGACATGTCATAATCAAAGTCCATAGTTTGCCTTAGGGTTCACTCTTGGTGATGTACATTCTATGGGTTTGGACAAAAGTATAATGATGTGTATCCATCGTTATAATATCATAGAGTATTTTTAGTGCCCTAAAAATCCTCTGTGTTCTGCCTATTTATGTCTGCCTCCCCAACTCTGACAACCACTGATCTTTTTATAGTCTCCTTTATTTTGCGTATTCAAGAATGTCATATATTTGGAACTATACAGTAATTATATGTAGCCTATTCAGATTGGCTTCCTCTATTAAGTAATATGCATTTACGTTTCTTCCATGTGTTTTCATGGCTTGATAGCTTATTTCTTTTTAGCCCTAAACAACATTCCATTGTCTGGATGTACCGCAGTTTATTTATCCCTTCACCTACTGAAGGACATCTGTTACTTCCAGTTTTGGCAGTTTGGTTCCAATTTCTCCACATCCTCGCCAACAACTTGTTATTTTCCATTTTTTAAAATTATAGCCATCCTACTGGATGTGAAGTGGCATCTCATTGTGGTTTTGATTTCCATTTCCCTAGTGACTAACGCGCATCTTTTCATGTGGATATTGGCCATTTGTATATCTTCTCTGGAGAAATGTCTTTTCAAGTCCTTAGCCTATTTTTAATTTGAGTTATTTGTCTTTTTATTGTTTAGTTGTAACAGTTCTTTATATATTCTAGATACTATACCCTCACCAGATAGATGATTTGCAAATATTTTCTCCCATTCTGTGGGTTGTTTTTACTTTTTTGATAGTGTCCTTTGATGTACAGAAGTTTTTGATGAAGTCCAATTTATCTTTTTTTTCCCCCTTTGGTTGCTTGTAGTTTAGATGTCATATCTATGAAACCATTGTCTACTCCAAGGTCAGAAAGAAAACATATACTTATGTTTTCTTCTCAAAGGTTTTAGAGTTTTAGCTCTTACTTGTAGGCATTTGAACCATTTTGAGCTAATTTTTGTATATGGTGTGAGACAGGGGTCCAAATTCATTAGCTTGTGTTTGGATATTCAGTTGTCCCAGCACTATTTGTTGAAAATCTATATTATTTTCTAAGTAATCCTTTCTATTTCTATTTCTGTTTCTTTTTGGTTTTCACATTTTTATTCTCTGTATTCCTTACTGAGTTTTTCTCCCTTGTATCTCTTCAAGTTTTGTGCTTATATTTATGATATTTGATTTTTCTTCCATTTCTGCCTGCCCACCTTTTATCTTACTCTTGTTTTACCATCTCTTCCCTGAGTTCTTGCATTTTTGCTTTGTGGTCTTCCATCATAGAGGCAATTAATTTATTAAATTTTTTTTCATTCATGACAAAATATTTAGTTATAATTTTTTTTTTCCTGATCAAAGAAGGGTTTTATTTGGGGCAACAATTTCAGAAACTACATAGCTTGCACTGACTGCAGCAGCATATAATTTTAATGACAACCCTTAGAACAAGTTTTGTGAGTAGCATTCCTTTGAAGCTACTCTTTTTTTTTTTTAATTGATGTCTTAGTTTATAACACTGTGGGGTTTTAGTTGTACATTTTTGTTTATACGTCACCTTGTGGATGTAACCCTTCACCCCTTGTGCCCACCCCCACCCCCCTTCCCCTTGGTAACCACCAATCAGTTCTCTCTGTCCGTGTGTTCACTTATATTCCATATATGAGTGAGTTCATGCAGTGTCTGTCCTTCTCTCTCTGGCTTATTTCACTTAACATAATACCCTCTAGGTCCTTCCATGTTGTTGCAAATGGGACAATTGTGTCTTTTCTTATGGCTGAGTAGTATTCCATTGTATGTATATACCACATCTTCTTTAACCAACCATCAGTTGAGGGACACTTGGGTTGCTTCCACTTCTTGGCTATAGTGAATAATGCTGCAATGAACATAGGGGTGCATACGCCTCTTGTGATGGTTGATTTCACGTCCATTGGGTAGATGCCCAAGAGTGGTATTGCTGGATCATACAGTATTTCTATTCTTAATTTTTTGAGGACTCTCCATACTGTTTTCCATAGAGGCTGCACCAGTTTGCATTCCCACCAGCAGTGAATGAGGGTCCCCGTTTCTCCACAACCTCTCCAGCATTTGTTATTTGTCTTGGTGATTATAGCCATTCTAACCGGTGTAAGGTGATATCTCAGTGTAGTTTTGATTTGCATTTCCCTGATGATTAGTGATGTTGAACATCTTTTCATGTGTCTATTGGCCATCTGTATCTCTTCCTTGGAAAAATGTCTGTTCACATCCTCTGCCCATTTTTTGATCGGGTTGTTTGTTTTTTTGTTGCTCAGTTGTATGAGATCTTTGTATATTACTGAGATTAATCCATTGTCGGACAAACGATTTGCAAATATTTTCTCCCAGCTGGTGGGTTGTTTATTCATTTTGATCCTGGTTTCATTTGCCTTGTAGAAGCTCTTTAGTCTGATGAGGTCCCACTTATTTATTTTTTCTTTTGTTTCCCTTGTCTGGGTAGACATGGAATCTGAAAGGATCCCTTTATGTCCAATTGCAATTAGTGTACTGCCTATATTTTCTTCCAGGAGTTTTATAGTTTCAGGTCTCACTTTCAGGTCTTTGATCCATTTTGAATTGATTTTTGTATATGGCGATAGGAGATGGTCTACTTTCATTCTTTTGCATGTTGCTGTCCAATTTTCCCAGCACCATTTATTGAAGAGACTTCCCTCTCTCCATTGTATGTTCTTTGCTCCTTTGTCGAAGATTAGCTGTCCATAGGTGTGTGGTTTTATTTCTGGGCTTTCAATTCTGTTCCATTGATCTGTGTGTCTATTCTTGTACCAGTACCATGCTGTTTTGATTACTGTAGCTTTATAGTATATTTTGAAATCAGGGATTGTGATGCCTCCAGCTTTATTCTTTTTTTTTCAGAATTGCTTTAGCTATTCGGGCTCTTTTGTTGCCCCATACGAATTTCAGTAGTTTTTGTTCTATTTCCGTGAAGAATGACATTGGGATTCTGATTGGGATTGCACTGAATCTGTAGATTGCTTTAGGTAGAATGGACATTTTAACTATATTTATTCTTCCAATCCATGTGCATGGAATATTTTTCCATTTCTTTATGTCCTCCTTGATTTCTTTCAATAGTGTCTTATAGTTTTCATTGTATAGGTCTTTGACCTCCTTGGTTAAATTTATTCCCAGATATTTTATTCTTTTTGTTGCAATTGTAAAGGGGATTGTCTTTTTGAGTTCTCTTTCTGTTGTTTCATCATTAGTGTATAGAAATGCGATTGATTTTTGTAAGTTGATTTTATACCCTGCCACTTTACTGTAGTTGTTGATTGTTTCTAATAGTTTTCCGATGGAATTTTTGGGGTTTTCTATGTATAGGATCATGTCGTCTGCAAATAGTGAGACTTTCACGTCTTCATTGCCTATTTGGAGTCCTTTTATTCCTTTTTCTTGCCTAATTGCTCTGGCCAGAACTTCCAGTACTATGTTGAATAAGAGCGGTGAGAGTGGGCACCCTTGTCTTGTTCCCGTCCTCAAAGGAATGGCTTTCAGTTTTTCCCCGTTGAGTAGGATGTTTGCTGTAGGTTTGTCATATATGGCCCTTATTATGTTGAGGTACTTTCCTTCTATACCCATTTTGTTGAGAGTTTTTATCATAAATGGATGCTGGATCTTGTCGAATGCCTTCTCTGCATCGATTGAGATGATCATGTGGTTTTTATTCTTCATTTTGTTAATGTGGTGTATCACGTTGATTGATTTGCGGATGTTGAACCATCCCTGTGTCCCTGGTATAAATCCCACTTGATCGTGGTGTATGATCTTTTTGATGTATTGCTGTATTCGGTTTGCCAATATTTTGTTGGGGATTTTTGCGTCTATGTTCATCAGTGATATTGGCCTGTAGTTTTCCTTCTTTGTATTGTCCTTGTCTGGCTTTGGTATCAGCATGATGTCGGCCTCATAGAATGTGTTGGGAAGTATTCCATCTTCCTCTATTTTTTGGAATAGTTTGAGAAGGATAGGTGCTAAATCTTCTTTGAACGTTTGATAAAATTCTCCAGGGAAGCCATCTGGTCCTGGGCTTTTATTTTTTGGGAGGTTTTTGATTACTGTTTCAATCTCTTTACTTGTGATTGGTCTGTTCAGATTCTCTATTTCTTCTTGATTCAGTTTTAGGAGGTTGTACGCATCCAAGAATTTGTCCATTTCCTCTAGGTTGTCCAATTTGTTGGCGTAAACTTTTTCATAGTATTCCCTAATAATCCCTTGTATTTCTGTGGTGTCTGTTGTAATTTCTCCTCTTTCATTTCTAATTTTATTTATTTGAGTCTTCTCCCTTTTTTTCTTAGTGAGTCTGGCTAAGGGTTTGTCAATTTTATTTATCTTCTCAAAGAACCAGCTCTTTGTTTCATTGATCCTTTCTACTGTTTTTTTGGTTTCAATTTCATTTATTTCTGCTCTGATTTTTATTATTTCCCTCCTTCTGCTGATTCAGGGCTTTGTCTGTTCTTCTTTTTCCAACTCTGTTAGGTGCAATTTAAGGTTATTTATTTGGGATTTTTCTTCTTTGTTAAGGTGAGCTTGTATTGCTATGAATTTCCCTCTCAGGACCGCTTTTGCTGCATCCCATATGAGTTGGTATGGTGTATTTTCCTTTTCATTTGTCTCCAGATAGCTTTTGATTTCTCCTTTAATTTCATCAACGACCCATTGGTTGTTCAGTAGCATGTTGTTTAGTCTCCACATCTTTGTCCCTTTCCTAGTTTTTTCCTTGCAGTTGACTTCTAGTTTCACAGCATTATGATCAGAAAAGATGCTTGTAATGATTTCAATCTTCTTAAATTTATAGAGGTTTGCCTTGTTTCCTAATATATGGTCTATCCTTGAGAATGTTCCATGTGCACTTGAGAAGAATGTGTACTCTGCTTTTTTTGGGTGCAGTGCTCTGTATATATCTATTAAATCCATTGCGTCTAGTTTCTTGTTTAAGTCCATTATTTCCTTATTGACTTTTTGTCTGGATGATCTATCTATTGATGTAAGGGGGGTATTAAGATCCCCTACTATTATTGTGTTATTGTTAATATCTCCTTTAAGGTTTTTTAGCAGTTGTTTTATGTACTTTGGTGCTCCTGTGTTGGGGGCATAGATATTTATAAGTGTTATGTCTTCTTGGTGAAGTATCCCTTTTATCATTATATATTGCCCTTCTTTGTCTCTCATTACCTTTTTTATCTTAAAGTCTACTTTGTCTGATATAAGTATGGCTACTCCTGCTTTCTTTTGTTTGCCATTAGCTTGGAGTATTGTTTTCCATCCTTTTATTTTGAGTCTGTGTTTGTCTTTAGAGCTGAGATGTGTTTCCTGGAGGCAGCAGATTGTTGGATCTTGGTTTTTAATCCATCCTGCCACTCTGTGTCTTTTGATTGGAGAATTCAATCCATTTACATTTAGAGTGATTATTGATATATGAGGGTTTAATGTTGCTATTTTATTGTTCATCTTCTGGTTCTTTTGCATTTCCTTCGTTTCTTGTCCCTTGTGTTTCGGACTGCAAATTCAATTTGGTATTTCTGCATGCTCATTCTCTTGGTTTTCTCTTTATTTGTCATGTGTGGTTCTCTTCTGGTTGTTTGTTTAGTGGTTACCGTGCGGTTTATGTAAGCGATCTCCTGGATAAGAAAGTACATTTTCAGATGCCTCCTTTTTCCTGAGGCTGGGTCAGTTCCATCCCTTACCTCTTCCCCTCCTTATTTGTTATCTCTTTATTCCAGATTGTGTCATGAATGTGTGTTTCCAGTGATGAGCTTGAATTAATTTTTGATGTTTTCCAACTGTATTTTGTTCTGGTTTAGTCTCCTTGCTTTTCTCCTTGCTGAAATCTTTGTATCCCCTTTCTCATTTGTTTTTTTTTCAGGCCTAAGGGCCTTCTTGAGCATTTCTTGTAGTGGGGGTCTTGTGGTGACGAACTCTCTTAGCTTTTGTTTATCAGGGAGAGTTATTATTTCTCCATCGTATTTGAAGGATATTTTTGCTGGATAAAGTATTCTCGGCTGAAGGTTTTTGTCTTTCATGATTTTGAATATATCATTCCAGTCTCTCCTAGCCTGTAGAGTTTCTGTCGAGAAATCAGCTGAGAGCCTGATGGGGTTTCCTTTGTATGTTATTTTGTTTTTTTGTTTAGCTGCCTTCAATATTATTTCCTTGTCACAGGTATTCTTCAAGTTTGCTACTATGTGGCGAGATGATTTTTTATTCCTGTCTATATATTTAGGTGATCTATTGATTTCATTCACTGTTATTTCCCTCTCGTTCCCTAGGTTGGGGAAGTTCTCAGCTATTATTTCTTTGAACAAACTCTCTGCTCCTTTTTCTCTTTCTTCTCCTTCTGGAATACCTATTATCCTTATGTTGCTTTTCCTCATTGAGTCTGATATTTCTCGAAGAATTTCTTCATTTCTTTTTAGTCTTAGCTCTCTCTCCTCCTCTATCAGGAGCATTTCTGCGTGGCTATCCTCACTAGTGCTAATTCGTTCCTCCATATTGTCAGTTCTACTCTTTAAAGACTCCATTTTTTCCACTATCTCATTGATTTTGTTTTTCATCTCCAATAATTCTGATTGGTTTTTCTTCAGGGTTTCAACCTCTTTTGGGACATAATCCCTGAATTCGTTGATTTGTTTCTGTGTGTTCTCTTGTATTTCGTTGAGTTTATTTATGATAGCTATTTTGAATTCTCTGTCATTCAGGTTATCAAATTCTGTGCCTTCAGGGTTGGTTTCTGGGTGTTTGTCATTTTCCTTTTGGTCTGTAGCCCTGGCAAATTGTCGCAAGGTTCCGACGGGGTCATCCTTATTTCCCGCCCCCTCATGATAATTTGGTCCTGCAGATTCCCCCTGCTGCCACTAGATGGAGATCGTGAGCGGTTTGCTCTGAGGCAGCTGCAGCCCCCGGAGGGATTATGCTGAAATGCCGGGTGTGGGGGGAGGGGTCCTCTCTTTCTCCTGCTTGACCCGGGGGTTTCCTTTCTGGCTCTCTTAGGGTGTTTGCTACACCCCCTAAACAGTCCGTGGTCGCTTCCCACTGGGGATCTCGCGACAGTCTGTGAGAGCACCTGGATGGCGATAGTTTTCCCCGCTGTGGGCCGCCCCTCCCCCCTCTGTCTGCGAACCGCGCTGTCTTTGCCGATGGATTGGGGAGGGGGAGTACAACCTCCTACCTCTCCTCCCGTCCTCCTGGGCTTCCCGCGCCTCCACCGTCCGATGTATGGCAGCAGGGGTTTCTCAGAAGTCCTTCGTAGTGTTTGATTGAGCTCTGTTGGAATGTGAATGATGTTTTCGTTGTGTCGTAGGGGGCAGAGATTCAAAGAGGGAATCTCACTCTGCCATGATGCTGACGTCCTTAGTTACAATTTTTATCTGATCCATTGAAGCCATTTTCTAGTGAATGCTCTTCATGTGTTCATTTCTTTTTTTACTCTTTTCCTTCATAGTTCTTTTTGTAGCTTTGGATTAATGTAGCACTAGTTCCTTTCTTCTTGCACATCATTGTATGAGTTGGGTTTTCCTGGTCTGGTTCTTTGTAAGAGGTTCCTGGATACGTTGAAGGGGTCAGGGTAGAGTTCCAGGCAGCTGGTTTTCACATTAAAGCTCACTTCTTGTCTTTGGTCACATTTATGGCTTTTATAAGGGATTGAGCAGCTCTGCTTTCTCTGCTTTACAAAACTTAATTTTCCTGGAGTTTTTTTAGATCTGCCTCTGTCCCTTTTTTTTTTTTATTGATGTCTTAGTTTATAACACTGTGGGGTTTTAGTTGTACATTTTTGTTTGTCCGTCACCTTGTGGATGTAACCCTTCACCCCTTTCTGTCCCTTTTTTGCTCAAATTTTTCTCCACAGTTTCTTGTTTCCAATTTCTTTGTCATAGTTGTCCCTGATTTCAGCTGCTTTTCTCAGCCCTTACATGTAATTTGTTATCTACAGATTATACTTATCTCCCGGTTTTGCTGAATGTTGGGTTTGCAAAGATCTTTCATTCCCCTTATTGTTTTCAGATAATTTTCAGGAACAGAAGGCCATGGTAATAATGATACTTTAAAGTTTCTGTTTTTACATTTTAGATTTAACTCTTAACAGCATGCAACTATACTTTATTCATTTAAATAATCTAATGTTTCACCTTATATTTCTGCTATTGGATTAATCTGTATTTCCTTTATTTCCTCTCCCCTTTCCCCAACTGGTTAAATCATACATTCTATTTGTTTCTTTCCTTTTGGTGGTTTCCTTAGCATTTATATACACATATAACAGGATGTTAAATGTGACTTTCAGTGTTCTGGGAATTTCATTTAAGAACAATAGATGTCAAAGAACCTACGCAAAGTGTGCTAAGTGATTGTGAAGGAGATTTTTGTGACCCTTAGCTCATTACCCTCTCAGGTATAGATTTTTAGAATGATTTCTTTAGAGAGAATTGTTGGTATGCTCTGTGGTGTTTCTCCTTCCCTCTTGCTTCTCTTCCTTGTCAGTCCAAGTGAGATACATGTCAAAGAATCCTTTGGAGAACTTGCTGGGTACCCCCTGGAATTTGGAGGTATGTAGGTTCCTGACTCATGCCTGGAAAAATGTTTAAAGGTGTGTAAGCTTTCAGGAAGCTGGTCATGAGCCAGCTCTGTCTATGGCAGTATCTCTCTCCAAGATAATGGAGGGGTCTCAGTTCTAGCTCCCTATCTGTTATGGGCCCAAGTCCTATCTTTTCTCTTTGCCAGGACAGCAGTACCCTAGCTCGTAGCCATTATGGTCAGTGTGGGGCTCTGATAACTGCATCTCCTCAGGACCATCACAGAGGCAGTTTGAATTTATTGCTGTGTCTTTTTCCCCACCTCTTCATTTCTGGCTCCTAGAATTCAGCTGCTTATTATTTTATCCAGAATTTCTAGGAGTTGGTAGTGAGAGGCTTTCAGGTTATTTTAGTCTGGCATTTTGCCAAAATTTAGATGTCCATTTTAGCTTGTTCAGTGTCTGCCTTCCACAGTAGATGGTAAACTCCCTGCTGGCAGATAATCATTCCTGGTCACTGCTTTATCTCCAGTTCTCAGCACAGAGCCTTGCATATAACGAACACTGAGTAAATATCTGTTGAACGAGTGAGTGACTTTCACATACATGAAGGCTTCAGTAGTGAAAAAGGATATATAATAATTATGTCTACAAACTTGAGCATCCCAGTGAAGAGAGTTATGGGAGCGCTGGAAAGCCAGGCTCCTGCATCATTTCAGCCTTGCTACAATTGACTCACCTAAGCTCACCTAACAGCTTTCTTTTGCCATAGTTTTTCCTGTTTCTAGACTTCATAAAACTCCCACTTCACTCCTATCGTCTTTTAAAAATCAATAAAGTGTACCCATTTTGAGTGTATGTTTAGATGAGTTTTAACAAATTTATATACCCATGTAACCACTAGTACAGTCAAGATGTAGAACATTCCCATCACTACAAGAAGTTCCCTTTTACCACTTCCCAGGCAATCCCCCAAACTCTTAGCCCCAGGTAACTACTGATGTGCTCTCAGTCCCTATAGGTTAGATTACTCTTTTCTAGAATTTCATATGAATGGATCATACATTATGTGCTCTTTGGTGTCTGACTTCTACTCACTATAATGTTTTTGAGATTCATCCATGTTGTTGCAAGTATCATTAGTTCATTCTCCCCACTATCTTTTTGAAATAATAGAGTTTCTCTTGTTTCTAAAGGAGTACTTTTGCTTCTCTCCTTCTCTAACTTTCCCTGTTGCTTTTCCCTCTCTCAATTCCCTTAATTTCCAGTCTATCATCAGATGTTATGATTAAATCACTTTTACCTTTCACAGGTTCTGTAATCCAAGATGTCTATAAAGAGCTGGAATAGCACAAAGATGTCATCTTCACCCAGACTTATTCCTGAGTGGAAGGACTTGAAACTCCTTATAAATAACATGCTGAAGGATATAAAGGTGATGTGTATGAGAGATATGCACATGGTGGGCTTGGACTACTTATCTATCCCTGCTAAGGCAGCCTATGGCATGGGCAACATGTGAGCAGCTTTGGAAGGGCCCCCCCATTCCCCTGAACAACTCCCCCTTCTAGATTAAGATGATAACATTAGTTATAATTAGAATACATTCTGCAAAAAACAGAAAATGGACTTACATGGATTAAACAGGCAGGAGGCATCTTTGTCTTACATGTCGTCAAGGACCCTTGTTCTTTTTCACCATCCTTAAGGTGTTAGCGTATTATCTGAAGGTTATAAGATAGTTGCTGAACTTCCAGGTATCAGCTTTAAATTGCAAGTAGGTAGGAGAGAGAAGGTCAGAGAGCCCAGAGCTGTGCCAGCCATGGAATACCATAAGCCAGAATTTCTTGGTCCTTGATCACCCTAAACAAGATCCAAGTTTTATTGGGATGGAAGAAGGGGGAAGCGGAAGGAAGGGGGGTTGATAGAGAGTAGGCAACAGTAGTGCCAGGCACAGATACATTGGTTGGGTTTAAGATATTCTTAGTCTTTTAGTGTTTTCTGTAGAAAAACATTGACATTGTTGAATGAGTGAACAAATTGTTTGTACATGAAGTCTGGAAAGAAGAAAAGCAATGATGATTAACTAATGGAATAAGGGATATATAAATGAGCTTTCTGATTCAGCGAAGAGGGATGGGGCATTGGGAGCTCACACACCAGTGTCCTTTCTCTCAATTCTGCTGCTGTCACTGAATCAGTAATGACAATGGGTACTAGAAGCTCTCCAGCTCTCTGTATTCTCTTAATACACAAAGACCTGAAAATGAGAAATATAGGGAGAAGAGAGATTCTAAGTTGCAGATAATGGCCTTAGTGTGGTCTCAAATCTTTTGTGGATGCAGGAAGCAGGCATGATGGACATTTTGAGTAAAGAAGTATTAATACTTTAGTTTAATTCAGTATTTTACCTTCCAGCTTAGGGGATCATAGCACAAATTCTGATGCAGAGAAACTTTGGAGAGTTAGATTCATGGAGCATTGTTCAGGGGGCAGGTATAGCATAAGTATCTGCTGAGAAGAGGGATCACAAAAGTAAACTTCATGAGCCTCAGTTTTGGCTGATCAGTATGAGGAGTTCATGTATGTATATCCTAGATATATGCTATGTCACTAGAATGTAGTGTATATTGTACGTTCTACTGTGTAACATGTTAAAAGGTCTATATCTCTCGTTATATACACGCATACAAACTCCACTGGGTCAGAATACAGAATGTTAGAGCTGAAGCCCAGCTAACTTCGTGCTGTGAATAGCACATGTTCCCATTGGATACACATAGGAATAGTGAAGGAGGCGCATGCCACAGGTCTAGCTGTCACACATGGTGGGCATTCTATGTCTGTGAAGTATGAATTCCCCATAAGCAGTATATCATGAGTGTGATTGTGACAGGAGTGGTCCTTGGGGTGTAGGCAGGAACTTTGAAGGTTGTTCCAACCATGACAGGTAGAGATATTTGGCAAGGTTGGGGGCCTCTGTCCTACTCACATCGGGTTGTGTTCCTTTCTTTTGAAGCACTTATTTGTTTTCTACAGTCATTTGTTAGTTTCTTTCATGTCTGTTTCCTCCACAAGACTCTTATCTTTTGATAGCTAAGGCCATGACTCTTTTGGTCAGCATTGTATCCCCAGTGTTTGTCATAGAACACACCAGCCTTTCTCAAATGTGGCTCCTCATGTGAACCATGGAACACAGAAAATGATTTGAGGGGCTGTTTTCTCAGTTCTCTTCAGGATGGTACATAACTAGCAGCATTCTAGATGCATACGGGAGACATTAATTCATTATGTAGAATGGTTACTTTAGGGCTTCTCTTCTGGCACCTTGGTTGAGAAAGGCTGAAGGAACTTTGATGAGTTAGGATGTATTCTGAGGGTGAGGGAGGGATGACTCCCCCAAGAATGCTTTCTAGTAGTAGAGTGAATAAATGTGGGTTAGCTAAACAACAAATGTCCCTCAATAAATATTTATTAAATGAATGAGTGAGTGGGGATTCAGGCCTCTTAGCTCAGGGTGCTCTTCTTTCTTAGCCTGATGGAAAACCAAAGAATGATGTGGTTGTACTGAGTGATTCGCCTGAGACTTTATACCAGGAGCCTCACCATCCCCAGAGCAAGCCTTTCATCTGCTTTTACTCCATGGATGTCAACTATTTTGTCTCCTTAAACTGGGTGGAACCGAGTTCAAAACAAATGCAGGTAAAGCTACCTCATCTTTTTTTTCCTCCTTCTTAATCCACTTTACATGCATCATACCTAAACTGCCCTCATCTCAGAATTGTGAGGGTGATTCTGAGTTAGCTCATTTTAATACCCATCTCCATATCCCAGTTTGACCTGGATGCAGCAGCTCTTCTTCACCTCTAGTCATCGGAATTCATATTCCCCATAAAGTAGATTGAAGGCTGAAGAAAGAGCCATAAGCATGGTGCTTCTATCACATACCCGACTCCTAGGACCAGGAAACTCCCAAAGTCAAGCTGTCCAGTCTTTCCTTAGTCCCACAAGAGGGAACAGGCATCTAAAACATGCAACCCTTTCCTACCCCTCACTATTGGGAGATAATCTGCCTCCACAGTCAGGCTTTCCTCTTTCATCCTCTTCTAGGCAGCACTTTGGGTACAGAAAAAAGATACAGAAGTGGGAGGAATGGTAGAGAAGATAAAATTTCACATGATGGATCAAGTGCCACCCATCGAAGCAATGGTCCACACAGGTTCCTACCACATGTTAATTGCTTACTGTGGTGACATGCGCCTGTGGCTCTTTGAAGATCACCATCGAGCATTCACATCTCTGGGTACAGTGCCCTGTCGTTTCTCCATCAGCTGTCTCTGCTATGACTCAGAAACTGAGATGCTGCTCTCTGGTACCTTAGGGGCTGTGGTTACCTGGTTTATCTTACCAAATGGCCGGGCGCTCCAGATGGCACAAACAGTGCCCATGCCTGGTCATGAGCTTGTACAGGGCTTTTCCCTGAATGGCCCCCAGGGCTCCCTCCTGGCTCTTTGTGAAAATAAGGTGAGGGCCTTCACCCACCAGGGCCAGGGCTGGCTGAAAGAGGTAAAGAAGTTCACTCCTGTAGCCAGTGGCTCCTCCATCACCTGCTCCTTCACTTGTGTCTCTCAGGGCTATTTCTATGCTGGAAACAGGGATGGAGAGATCCATGCTTGGGGTCTAGACCGGGGTAACTTCCTCCACAGCTTCCAGGCCCATTCCTCATCAGTGGTATGTGTCCATAGCCGGCCAGAGACCCACACCTTACTAACAGCAGGCAGTGAAGGAGTAGTGAGGGAATGGAATCTCGCCTTTGGGAACTTGCTGCGGCAGCTGGATGTTGATGAGGATCTGCTGCAACTGCAGTTTATTGATAACACCACTTTTTTCTGCCAGACTACCTACACTTTCTCATTGCACCATCTGCCCTGCTTTTATAGCCTCTTCAATGTCTGTGGTGCTGCTCCCCAGCAGGTGCGGCGGGTCAGCTGCGGCCATAATTGGACTCGAATCCTGTGTGCCACTAAGGATGGTTTGTTGCGCTTCTTGTCTCCAGTAACAGGAGAGCTCCTGGTTATCACCTGGCCTCTACTTGTCATGGATAAGGCTGTGGCTTGGGCCTATGACTCAGACAGAGAGGAACTCTTTGTGGCAACAGACAATTCAGAGGTGCTGGTGTTGGATGCAACACGCTCTCCTTGCACAGCCAAGTACCTTGTGTGCACTTCAGTAAACCCTGGGGATAGAGTAAGTTGCCTGGCCTATGGGAAGTCCTGTTTGAGGAAGGGACTAGTAGGATTGATGTTCTGTGGGCATGAGAGTGGCATTGTGAGGATCCTCTCCCACTATAGCTGTGCCCGAACAGAGAAGACGGTTCACTCCGGGGCAGTATTGGCACTGTCTACCCTGGAAGGTCCCCAGGAAAACTCCTTGCTCTGTTCCTATGGCATGGATAATGTCGTCCACCTGATAGAAGCTATGCTTCAGGAGAACAAGGTAATCCTGCAGCCTGTCAGCAAAATTCTCTGTAGCTGTCCCCTAAAACATGTGATACTCTTGCCGGGTTCTGTGGGTGCCATCACTGAGAACCACTGCTGGTGTCTCTGGCACTACCAAGATTTTCTGACATCTTCAGAATCAAAACAAAGCTCTAAGTTTAAGGAGACAAAATGCCTGCACAAGTGTGCCATCACTTCATTTGATGTCTGCCTTTCCCTGAAACTTTTTGTCACAGGGGGCATTGATGGCTCAGTCCGGATCTGGGACTTCCACGGTAGACTCATAACTGAGTTGGACTCAACACTGCATTTTGGCCCACTCTGCTTTGCCAATAATCGGGGTGACCTGCTTTTGACTTTCAACCAGAGTCTTTACCTGGTATCCTGCTTAAAATTGCTCCATCCAGCTCAGCTGATTCACCTAACAATCCTAAATGGTACCGATGAAATACAAGAAGTCCCTAAACCCTTTCTGCCTAGCTTCTTCTTTTCTTTTGAAATAGTATTTGTACCCAAATTTGTCTACCTTGGACAAGGGCTGCAGGAATTACAGGGGCTAGAGGGCCTTGTTAACAAACGAGTCATTGCCTTTGACGATATTGTGCCCCATGTTGTAGAGGAAGAAAGACGTATGTCCTCTGTGATTCCAGAGGGACCCAAACTACATTTTTTGGAGGATAAGGATGTTGATTTTTCTCCTCTTGAGCCCAAGCATAATCGTCCCCTATACGTGGTTCCTGCTCAGTTACGGTTGGCCGGCTGGGATGGATTGAACCCCTACCATATATTACAGGGCTTCTTTGGTCATGGGCGGCAATGGCCCTTTGCTCCTGATGGCTACATCCCCAACTCAGTGATCCGTGCCCGCCTTTGGCCTGAAGGTACCCCAATTTTCCTACACTGTGATTTGTACCCATCCTACCGAGATAAGGACTGGGACATGACTGAACTATCACCGATGACTCTAGTAGAAGAGAAAATCTCAGTGAGTAAACAGGAGAATGAACCCAAGCAGTGGAAACGAACTTCCTTTGATGTTCTTATAAGTATGCCAAACCGAAATTGGATGGGAAAAAAATTTGATGAAGGACTTATAAACAATGTAATCGAAACCATCCTCAGCCTCACAATTTGCTGTTCTGTAGAACAATACAAGACATATATTAGTGTCCTGGCAAAAATTTTTGCCACTTATCAAGTGTCTTCAAAGTTGCGCTCTGAGGCTGCCTGTCGCCTCCTTGAAGATACAACCTATTCCAATCCATGGATCCGTAAGCTAGCCTGGGAAGGGCTAGAAAGGCTAGGCCTCATGAGCCATCTCTTTGCTATTCCACTGGCTATGGGATTGATGGACAGTGATGAAAATGTGCGGGCTAAGGCCTTATACCTTATGATAAGAGTCACAGGCATCCAAACTAAGACCATGCTGGTGGGCTTGCTAAAGAAACAGGAAACTCTCCAGGAAATGCAGTAAGTTGGTGGTGACCTTCCTCTCTTTTGTTCCTTCTAGCTCCTAACCTCCAGAATCTGATTCCTTCTTCTCCTTTCCCACAACTCTTTTTCTATTCTTTTCCTCCCCCTATGTTCTTTGTTTTTATTCACATTTTCCCCCAGTGCCTACCCCTTTTCTTCTGACCATTGGCTAGCCTACCCTTCCATTATTTCCTCACTTCCTTAAATTCCTTAAGATTCAAGTCCACAAATCTCCCAACCAAAGAAGCATCTTGTGTTACCCTGACTACTCTATTCCTTGCTGTCTTTGATTCTTTCTTCTTTATCCATCCTTTACTTCAGACTACTCTGTCTTAAGTGGCTACTTATTTCTGCCTCTTCCATTGTAGTTTTCCCTCCTCCCCTCTCTCCCCCTGCCCATCTCCTCCTCTCCTTCTTCCTCTTCCTCTTCAAATTTTGTTTTATTGCTGACTGAGTATTATTCTTCTTTTCCCTTGACTTTTGTAGGCAGCAATTTGTTGGAGAAGCCTCTCTGGCCCAGCTGCTGGGGATTCAAGCTAAAGATATACAATACTTGCTTACTCACGTGGAGCAGCGGTTAAATGAAAACCTGACCTTGTCACGTAGAGACCAACGATTTACTTTTTCTTTAGATATATCAAGGGCTGGTGAACTTGAGGCCCTTGCCAAAGAAACACACACACTTCTGTCAGAACCTGAAAAGATCACTAAACTGAGGAAAAGAATGACACGTGTTCAAACAAGGAGCAGAAATCTTAGTATGTATGGGGTAATATATGGCGCATATTTGGGGCCCACCTCAGGACACCAAAAGGCAGGGTCTATAAGGCCAAGGTATATAAAAAGATTCCAGTGGGAACACAGTTAAATAAGGAGAATCTTTTCACAGAAAGTAACCTTCTTGGGAAAGATCTACCCCACAACAAATACCAATGTCTTATTTCTTTAGGATATGGAAGCTGGGATAAAACAGCAAGTGTTTCTGTACCATAAAGCCTCAGTCCCCTTTGCCTTTGTACCTCTATGGTAGTTCATTGAACTAGATATTACAAAGGATCTCACACAGGACCTCTGTGTTTTTGTTAACTATTTTTCTCCCAATATTTCTGCAGTTAAAAAGGATATGAAAGATGCCAGGAAGCAGAGACAGACAGAACTTGTAAAGTTTATCCCTGTGTTGGTGCCTTCAGAGGATGAAGTTGAACAAAGAGAGGCCAGGAAATCAGGGCAAATTGACATCCAGGATGTTGCCTTAGAGCCAGAGCCAACACTAAGTACTTTCAGCCCAGTCAGATCCCAAGAGGATGTTGAATCACAGGAGGTCAAGTTGGAGGCCACAGAAGCCATGGCAGCCACAGAAGCCCTGGAAGTCACAGAGGTAGTGAAGGCCATAGATCAATTTAGCATGAAAGATTATGGAGAGGTGATCCCTAAGCTGCAAAGACATGAATACATGAAAAGGCTTTGGAGAAGGGCAGTGAGAAAAAGCCGTGAAAAAGCAACTGCGAAGTTGAAAGAGAAAAAACATTTGACGGATATTTCCAAGACAACTGCAGAAGAGCCCAAGGAAGAAGTCATACAAGTTACTGAGCAAGAAAAGGATACAAGGAAGAAACCTAAAAAGAGTGCCCGTGGATTGGCTGGGACCCCTGGACGCATAAGTAGATCAGACACCAGGTCTTGGCGAGATGACATTTGCTACCTTGTCACCTCAAGGATAGCAAGTTCCCATCCAGGAATGTTAAGGGATCTGGGTCAAGAATTGGTGGACTTGGCTCAGGTGATGCTTGCTTCCCGACAGCCCAGCTGGGATCTCTTCCAAGAAATCTGCCCCCTTTTAAAGGACTCATCAAAGCTGGATGACAGAGTGGTGGAAGAACCACCTGTTATAACAGAAAAAGTGGTTAAAGAGGTCAAGGAAGAAGGGACAGTAGGATTGAGAGAACAAGGGGGTAAAAAAATATTAAAGAAGGGCAAGGCATTTTCTCAAGAAGTCAAGAAAAAGAAAGTTACTTTCTTAGAAGATCACCTAGTCTTAGAGAAAAGGAAATTTAAAAAAGGAGTAAGAGAACTGGCTAGACAAGAAGGGAAAATAGCTGAGGAAGAAAAGAAACAGAGTAAGCCAGAAAGGAAATTAATGCAGGGAAAGGAGAAACTGACCAAAGATAAGAAGAAACTGACCCATCAAAAAGAAAAAATAGCTTGGGAAGAAGAAATACAACTAAGAAGAAAGCTTGGGAAGAACAAAATAACTAAGAAGTTAGGGCTAAGAGAAGAGAAACGGATCAGAAGAGAAGGGAGACTTCTAGGGAAAAGAGAGCGAGTGACCTGGAAAGAGAAGAAGGCAACCCCAGAAAGAAGGAAGTGGGACTGGGAGCAGATTATGCTAGTCCACAAAGAAGGCATGTGGGCCCAAGAAGAGGGGTTGCCTGTCTGGGAAGAGAGGAAGTTGTCCCAGGAAGAGGAGGAGCTGGGTGAGGAAGAGGAGGAGCTGAGTGAGGAAGAGGAGGAGCTGAGTGAGGAAGAGGAGGAGCTGGGTGAGGAAGAGGAGGAGCTGAGTGAGGAGGAGGAGGAACTAATCCTGGACATAGAGAAACAAGTTGAGGAAAGGAAAAAGTCCCACAGAAAGAAGAAATACATCTGGAGTATGGAGAAACATGTTGAGGAAGAGGCCTGGAAAAGGGGGATATTGGCCCAGAAAGAGGAACATTTGTTTAGAGAAGAGGAAGGACTGTCTGAGGGAGAGGGAAAACAAGCATTAAAAAAGGGCAGCTTGGCAAAGCAAGAGATTAAACTGACCCAAGAAAAGAAGAAATGGTTAGTAAAGGAGAAAAAAGAGGCCCATAAAAAGAAACAAATCCAAGAAAAGAAAAAACAAGTTGGGAAACAGGAGAAAGAAGACCAGAAAGAGAGGCAGGCCAAGAAAGAGGAGAAACAGGCCAAGCACAAAAAATTAGCCTGGAAAAGAAAGAAACTGGGCCTAGAAGAGGAGGAAAAGTTTGAAATGGAGAAATTGTCACAAGAAGAAGATAAACAGACCCAGAAAAAGGCAAGAAAATCTTGGGAAAAGGAGAGAAGGGCCCAGAAAGAGGAGAAAACAATTGAGAAAAAGAGACAACAGGCCAGGGGAAAAAAGAAAATGGACCTAGGAGAGGAGGAACAGGCTGGAGAAACGGAAAAATGGTCACAGAAAGAAAAGAAACAGGCTCAGAAAGAGAAGAGATGGAGTCAGAAAGAGGAGAATTTGGCTTGGAAAGCAGAGAAAGAGACTGAGGGAAAAAAACGGGCCAGAGAAAAAATGAAACTGGTCCCAGAAGAGGAGAAAAAGAAGGAGGAAATTAAGGAAGTGTCCCCAAAAGAAAAGAAACAGGCCATGGAAAAAGAGAAACAAGCTAAGAGAGAGGAAAGATGGGTTGGAAAAGATAAGAAAGCCAGTAAGGAAAAAAAACAATGGACCCATGAAAAAGAGCAGCTAGCCCAACAAGAGGAAAAACGGGCCCAGAAAGAGAGAATATGGGGTCAGAAAGAGGAGAAAGAGAATGAGCAAAAAAAACAATGGGCCTGGGAAAAAGAGGAATTGTCCCTAGAAGAGGAGGAACAAGCTGGTGACATGGAGAAAAAGTCCCAGGAAAAAGAGGAAAGGGCCTTGGAGAAAAGACTGACCCAGGAAGATAGTAAACTGGCCAAGGAAGAGAGGCATACTGCTAAAAAAGAAAAGGCAAGCATCAGGGAGGACATTGGTATAACTAAGAGAAAAAAAAAAAGAACCCAAGAAAAGAAAGAAATTATGAAAGCAGAGGGCAGATTGTCCCAGGAAGAGAGGAAACTGGCCTATGACATTAGGACCAAGGAGATGGGTGTTGCCAAGAAAAAAAAGAAAAGAACCAAAGAGGAGAGAATACAGGCAATGAGGAAACTGGATATGGAAAAGGGGATTCGTTCTGAAGAAAAAGAGGCTAGTTCCAGGGAAAAAGATATAAGGAAGAAAGAGAGTCAGTTGCTGAGGATCCTGGCTAAAACAATTAGAGAAGAGAGTATGGTGCCTCTGGAAGAAATAGAAATGCCTGAGGAAGAGAGATCACCCATTATGGGAAGGAGTGAAATTGATGACCAGAGGTGGGATTTCTTTAAGGAACAGGAGGAAATAACTAAAGAAGAGAAGGAACTAGCTCCAAAAAAGAGAAAACTAGAAGATGATAGTCTGGCTACAAAAGAGAGAACACTGACTGATGGAGAGAGCCTGGAGGAGGACCAAAGGTTATTAGAGAAGGTCCAGGAAAAGATGCCATTAGATAAAATCCAGGTAGAGAGTATGTTAAAGGAGGTCCAGGAGCAAAATCTGTTAGGAAAAAAGCAGCTAAAGAAGCTTTTGAAGAGAATTGAGAATAAACTAGAAAAGATCCAGGTAAAGTGGTTATTAGAGAATATCAGAGATATCATGTTTGAGGACTTATCTGAAAGCTTGACTGAGAAGGAAATAGAGGAAGGTCCAACTAAGAAAGGGAAAGAGGAGGAAAGCCTAACCAAGGAAGGAGAAGAGGAGGAGGTTCTGCCCAAGAAAGAGAAAGGGAAATATCTGATTAAGAAGAAGAAAAAGAAGGTAAGCCCAAGTGAAAAGAAATTGGAAGAGAAAGTGGCTAAGAAGCATGAGAAAGAGAGTTTAACCCAAAGAAGGAAAAAGGAAAAGAGGTTGACTGAGGAGAAAGAGAGACTGAGGAAGAAGAAAAAAGATGGCCCATACGAGGAAGAGAAGGAACACGTCAGCAAGGAGGAGGAGGGGCACCTGAGCATCGAGAAGGAAATCCTGAGTGAGAAGGAGGAGGAGAGCCTGAGTGAGGAGGAGGAGAGACTGAGTGAGGAGGAGGAGAGTCTGAGCGAGGAGGAGGAGGAGAGCCTGAGCGAGGAGGAGGAGGAGAGCCTGAGCGAGGAGGAGGAGGAGAGCCTGAGTGAGGAGGAGGAGGAGAGTCTGAGTGAGGAGGAGGAGGAGAGCCTGAGTGAAGAGGAGGAAAAGGAGAGCAGACTCATGGAGACGATGCTCTCAGAAGAGAGAGTACCGAAAACAGAGCTCTCAAAGGAAGAAGTGAGTTTATCAAAGCTAGTGGTAGAAGGTGAGGTTCTTGCTGAGGAAAGGGAGGATACAGTTAGAAGGGAAATGCCTTTTAAGAAAGAGAGATTTCTTGATGGACAGAGATATCCCACACATATGGATAAGGCTATGTGGTCAACAGTTCTGAAAAGCCCCTTCAAAATACCACTTCCAGTAGCCCTGGAAAAAAAAGAGGGAATGCCCCTGAAAGTATTAGGGGATCATCTGGATTTGGGAGGACAGGAAAGTCAACTTCTTGGGGCACACCCCATGACAAGTTCATGGGGAAGACAAGAGGATATGCTCTTGGAGAAAGCCAGGGGCATGTTTTTACAAGTCATGAAAACAGGCTTAGAGACTCAGTTCCCAGAAGGCCTCCACAGGCCCGAGTCTCACTTCTCTGATACCATGAAACCACAAAAACTTGAACGTAGGCACGAAGGTGGCAGGTGGAAGCAGTTCTTGAAACATAAGGATTCCCTGATGGCAAAAACGGAGGACCAAGCCCCAGCCCCAGCCCCATCCCCATCCCCATCCCTTACCTCTGTGCCAGCCAAAAGTCCATGCTACTCAGAAGCAAGCTTCTCAGATGCAGACTGGATTAATAATGCCTTAATCAGGCTGGAAGCAGGAGAGCAACTTTCCAGGGACAGCTTCCATAGACTGAGCCAGCTCCTCAGACACTTCACTTCAAAGGGATACTTGCAATGGATGGGTCTGTCCAATCTTAAAGCCATCGCTAAACACCTCAGGCAGAACCTAGAGGAAAGTCACACAGATATATCACAAACCTATACGGATGTTTTGAGTCCAGTGCACTTAAAAGTGATCCCTCCAATTAGAAGAAAAGAAGAAGGGAGCTGGCTAGAGCCATTCCCTATCCCCAAACCCACGTTCCCATCAGCTACCAAGAGGACTCAAACCCCGCAATCTCTCAAATGGCATCTCTTAGCTGAGTCCTACAGGAAGAAGCAGGCACAACAGTTATCCACTGCTGTCAAGGAGATAAAGCAGCTTTACCCAATCAGAAAGGATGTTCCTACAGCTGTCCATCCCTCTGTGGATAAACAATCCCTGTCCTTGATATTCCAGAAGGATTTCTGGACCTTGAGGAGGAGGGGTGAGCTCCCCAAATTTCACAAGGCAAAGAAGAAAGCACTGCCCATCCCTGTGCCAGTGTTACCATCAACCACCAAGACGACTCAAGTCCCAAAGGCTATAAATTGGCATCTTTTAGGAGAACCTTACAGGAGTGCGCGGACACAGCAGATATCCAATGCTCTCAAGGACATGGGAATGCGATCCTTTTATCCTTACACAAGAGACATTTTCACAGGTGCCCATGCCTCTGTGGACAAACAAACTCTAGCACTGATGTTTCAGAAGGATCTCAGGGCTTTTAAGGGTAAAGGCAGGCCCCTCACGTTGCCCCAGTTGGAGAAGAAGGCACAGCCCATCTCTAAGAAAAAGGAAGCTGTTCCTCAATGGGAGACATTTGTGGCAGTGTACTATGTTTCACGGATGTTACAGGAGCGATATGCAAAAGACACTGCTACTTGGATGAAACAGTTCTACCAGCTCATGGATCTGTACCAACTTAAGTCGCCCCGAATCCAGAGACTTCTACTAGAGTTGCTGCAGAGAAAGGAACTCCAACCCCAAGAGACCATCTACAAAGAGGCCCTGAAAACCAAGGACCTGGTACTTGGTGAGCGGTTATTCTATGGCCTGTTTTGTGGTGGTTCCCATGCCCCTGCAGGCCCCCTCAAGTTCCAGGATGTTGTACCCCTGCCTGGGCAGAACAAGGTGCATACTATCCAACCTGTGGGCATTGCCCGGTATGGGTTCCTAGAACTTGCCTGGAAGAGCCTACCGCAAGCCAATCCTTACCTTATCAAGAGGCTGCCCAACATCCCTCCTCCTCCTCTCTGATTTGGCTTAATATTAGGACTTTGGAGTCTTATTGGAAAATGAGCCTGGGCCACAGATTTTAAGCCTCCTTACCTGTTCCCCACTTCAAGGTGGGGCTAGACAAGGACTCGTCTTCATTCAGCTTCAGAAACCTGCTACTGTGTACTGAATAAAATAAGTAACAAATATTCTGGCTTATTCCTCTTCCTCCAAGCCTAGAATCCCCTAGAAAGTAGCCAGAGAAACAGATAACCTTTGTTCTAAGAGGGACAATTTTTTCAGTCAGTGGGCTACATCCTTTGGAGGTCAGGGGCCAGTACTTGATCACCGTTTGATAGAAAATTCTGTCCTGGCACTCAAATTCTTTGGCTACTATTTCCTTTCCTCAAAGGATCTGGGAGGGAGAGTGTCTGGCACAGATGGGCTTTTATTTAGCATTAATATGAGAGGAAGCAGAGGAGACCCATAATTTTGCCCCTTTTATAAACTTTGATCTTGACTTAAGTTCCTGAACATCTCTAAGCCTCAGTGTTCTCATCTACATAATGGAGATATAGAGTGAAGTAATGGGTAAGAACGCCAACCTTGAATTCAGGAGAAATCTCATTCCAGTCCTTCCTCCACCATTTGTTAGATCCTTATCTTAGTTCTTGGTTTGTAAAGTAAAATGTTGATAATAATGCCTACCTTCGTGAAATGCTCAACACAGTTGCTAGAATATAGTTCTCTTGTGCGCTTTAATGGATAGCTATTTTAATGACAATGTGGGTTCTAGATTCAAACCAGGATTTGAATTCCTGCCTTTCAACTTGTAATCTTGAGCCAGTGATTTCACCTCACTAAGCTTCAGTTTTATCATGTGCAAAATGGGGTCCATTGTGAGGCTCAAATGAGATTCTGGCTATGCCCATTTTAGTGTACTGGGAATATAGGAGAGGAACGGAAGGCTAGAGGAGGGGCCTGGGACCCCAATGAAGTTTGGAGGTACCTTAGGAGAGTGGACAGAACTCAAGGAGAGAGCACGAAGGAGATGCTTGGAAGCCCAATGGAAGATCTTGGGCATAAGAAATCAGAGTCCTGAGGGAGGTGACGGATTCTAAGGAAAAGCTTGGGAGCCCAGGAGATCAGAACTTTGGGAAGAAACTCTGGAGCAGGAGTCAGATCTCAGGGGAGAGGTCTGGGAGTCCAACCTATTTTTGCACATTGATTTTCTATCCTGCAACTTTACTGAATTTGTTTAGTCTAACAGTTTTTTGTTGAAGTCTTTAGGGTTTTCTATATATAATATGTCTGCAAATAGACAAAGTTTTACTTCTTTTCTAATTTCTTTTTCCTGCTTAATTGCTCTGGTAAGTACTATGTTGAATAAAAGTGGCAAGAGTGGGCATCCTTCTCTTGTTTCTGATCTTACAGGAAAAGCTTTCAGTCTTTCACCATTGAGTAAGATGTTAGCTGTGGGCTCTCATGTATGACCTTTATTATGTTGAGATACGTTTCCTCTATATCCACTTTGTTTTTTGTCATGAATGGATGTTGAATTTTGTCGAATATTTTTTCTGCATCTATTGAGATTATCATATTTTTATTCTTCATTTTGTTAATATGGTGTATTATATTGATTGATTTGCAGACATTGAACCATCCTTGCATCCCTGGAATAAATCCCACTTGATCATGGTGTATAATACTTTTAATGTATTGTTGTATTCAGTTTGCTAATATTTTGTTGAGGACTTTTGCACCTGTGATCATCAGGGATATTGGTCTTTGATCATCAGGGATATTGGCCCTTTTCTTTTCTTATAGTGTCCTTGTCTGGTTTTAGTATCAGGGTAATGCTGGCCTTGTAAAATGAGTTTGGAAGTGTTCCCTCCTATTTTTTGGAAGAGTTTGAGAAGGATTAGCATTAGTTCTTCTTTAAATGTTTGGTAATGACTGTTTTTCATTGTTCCAGCTGAGGATTCATGTCTTTATTCAATACTGGAAAATTCTCAAATGTTAACATTTTGTTTATTTCCTCTCCACCATTCACTCTATTGATTCCTTCTAGAAACCTGATTTCACATAGGTTGGCACTTCTCCTTCAACAACATTGCCTCTTGGCCTCTCATAATCTCTCTATATCCATCTAAGATACCTTGTCTTTAATTTCCTCTGATCTAATTGTTAGATTGCTCATTTTCTTTTCAGCTGTGTCAAACCAGTTACCTGCTTTAAGGTCTATCCTGTCTTTTTCAAACCTGTCTGGTGTTTTTAATAGTATTTCCTTTCCCCATTTTTTATATCTATTGTCAGTTATTGTTTTAACAATAGTTGCAGTATAATCCCCAAACAGCATTTCCATTTTCTGATGGGAGGAGTGTGACTTCTCTTTATTGTGTCCATCAAAATTTATTCATAGTGGACTGTTTTCTTGAATGTTTTCTAATTTTGGGCTGAGCTCAAAATAAGTGAGGTTTTCCCTGTGGAAAATCTCAGAGGAATAGGTTAAATTGAAGTGATTTCCCCCCACTCCCCTGCCTTGTACCCTATGGTTTCCACTAGTTGGGAAGTTTTATTTGTTTATTCCTGGTTTGGTATTTCTATATCTTGTAGCTAAAATAAACTCATACCTAAAACCCAAGGAAGACTCTTAATTTAAAAAAACTATATACCTATAAATTAGTATAAATACTAATACTTATAATTTATAAATAAATGTATAAATACTAGGGAAAGAAGTTTTTTTCCATCTTAGCACCTAGCCTTATGCAGGGGTCTTAATTCCAATTCTCTGAATCACTCATTCCTAAGACTCATAACCTATCACACTACAGACATTAAAATGTATTTTCATTCCTGTTTTAGTTAGTTATTGCTGCATAACAAATTACCACAAGCTAAGCAGTTTATAAAAACATACAGTCATATGTCACAGTTTTCAGGAGTCTGTACATAGCTTAACAGGCTTCTCTGCTCAGGGTCTCATAAGGCTGCCATCAGGGTACCAGCTGGGGTGTGTTCCTTTCTGGAGTTCAGGGTCCTCTTTCAAGCTCTTGTGGTTGTTGACAGAATTCATGTGCACTTATAGGATTGAGGGCCCTGTTTTCTTGCTGGTTGTCACCTAGGGACTGCTGTCAGCTCCCAGAGGCTGCCCACAGCTCCTTCCCCTGTGGACCTCTTCCAGGACCTCTTACAACATAGCAACTTACTTTTTCAAGGCCAGCAGCAGATTTTATTACACCAGTCTGTTAAGATGGAGTCTTTTATAAAGTAATGTAATAATGGCAGTGACTATCCTATCACCCTTGCCGTATTTCATTGGCTAGAAACAAGGCACAAATTCTGCTAGTACTCAAGGGGAGAGGATTATACAAGAGAGTGACTCATTAGGGGTCACTTGAGGATGTGTCCGCCACAATTTCTAATATCTGAAGACCTCCCAAGTTAACCACAGCATATGCTCCTACTTCTCTCTCTCTCTCTCTCTTTTTTTGTTCTCTAGGCTTCCCATTAGGATTTTTGTGAACTCAGCTATGCATTTAAAAGGATGGCTCCTATATTGTGTCCATTACTAATAGGTGTTTTGTAGAGAAAGATTCTATCAGTTTATCTAGTCTGCTCCATTGCCTCTAAGAGAAATGTATATAATCCTTAAGACTAGGTTCAATACCAACTTGTACAGACAACTTTCCCTTTCATGTGCTATCTCAGTCACCATCTCCTCATACTGTATTGTAATTGTCTTTTTTACTGGTCTCCTGACAGTTTCTTGAAGGCATATCTACTAGATTTGTTTCTAAATGCATAAGGGAAAGGAAAGAAGCAAAAGCAGAGGAAAGGGGGCCTTGGTCCTACACAGTACAAGACAGGGGATTGGAGGGAAATTGAAGTTTACAAAGTATGAGAGGGATTGACTGGAACCAGGGGAAGCATGGCCTGGAAGTGTTGGGAAATAAATGGGTAACCAAGCTGGTAGAAAATGCAAGTGGATTTTTTTCCTTCAGGCCCAAGAGGGAGTACCATTAACATTATCTACAGAGAGCTAAGGGCAAAAATCATTATATTTGGAATATCAAGAAAGTAAATCTAGTCTCTTGTTCACTCAGACTAAGCTCTGCTTAGGGAATTTTGAGAAATCCCTGATCCTGACTGTATCTCCAGTCTTTCCGTTGTAAGAGAAGCTGTAAGCCTCCTCTGTGGAAACTTTGAGGGACAGTGAACATGGCACATGCACAAGGGGAAGAAGATGGCTAACTTCTGTCTCCACTCCAGAAAGAGCCTGGAATCCCTGGTGCTAAAGGAAGGAGCGGCTGTGGTCCACACTTGCTCAACATGTTTGGATGGTAGAGGAGCTTTTTCAAATAAGTCAGTTTGGAAGATAGAAATCAAGACTATTTTCTCATATACACACACACACACACACACACACACACACACACACACACGCTTTTTACAGTATGCACAGTCAAGGTTTCTGAAGGGCCTGAGATTTTGCCCTATGTGCAAGCTAGTGAGCAAACCCATTATTGTTTCATAGAAGCTGGCAGAAGACATGAGATTTCCAGTCAAGAACAAATGACTTTACTCATGGAACACCAAGCAGCTTGAGCTTCATGTTTGTGTCAGTTCTCCATGACCCCACATCCCACAGGCATGAGGCAGGGAGACTAGATAGACGCCTGCACACACAGTGGGTTGTGTTACAGGAGCGGAACACTGAACTGAGCCTGGGGAACTTGCCACTTTATAGCAGCCTGTGAGGAAGACTTCTCCTTGTCTAGGGTGAGACATTTCCTCATTCCTTCAATTTGCTGCAAGCACAATCTTAAGAAATGTCCTGGGTAAAGAGTAATCAGGGACTTGTGTTTTTGGTATACTCAGGGTATTAGTTTCCTAGCTGCCATAATAAAATACCACAGACTGGGTGGCTTAAACAACAGAAATTTATTTTCTTACAGTACTGGAGACTAGTCTAAGATCAAAGTATCAGATGTTTGATTCCTTCTGAGGCCTCTCTCCCTGGCTTGCAGATGGGCGGCGTCTTGCTGTGTATTCACATGGTTGTGTCTCTGTGTCCAGATTTTCTCTTCTTATAAGAGCATCAGTCAGATTGGATTAGGGCCCACCCTAGGGGCCTTACTTTAACTTAATCACCTCTTTAAAGGCCCTAAGCCCAAAGACAGTCACATTCTGAGGTACTGGGGGTTAGGGCTTCAACATGATTTTTTTTCTGCAGGGGAACACAATTCAGCCTGTAACACTCAGCAATAATGTGCATAAGTGCTAAGGGTCCATGGCAGACTCTCTCTCAACGTGCATATATAAGGGAATAGTGCAACGAATTTTCCTAAGCTAAACGATCCTTTGTAACCAGCTCCCAGATTAAGAGTAACATCATTAGCAGCACCCTCAAAGTCTCATTTCATGACCTCCTCCAGTCACTACCTTTGAAGGACACCACTATCCTCATTTCTTAGAGCATAAATTAGTTTCCTAATCTGTGCTGTCAGAGTATGTAATTGAAATTATATATGACGTAGTCTTTTGTCATGGTTTCTTTTGTTCAACATTGCTTGGGGGATTCAAACATATTGCTGACTGTAGTTTTAGATGATTCATTCTCATTGCTGTATATTATCCTATTGTGTAAATATACCAGAATTTACCCATTCTACTGTTGATGGGCATTCTAGTACATCACTTTTGATGAACGTATGTATGCTTTCATGGACTTCTGCACCTCATGTCTGCCTGCCTCAAAGTGCTGCCCTATTTCTTTCCTCACAAAAAAGAAAACTTAGAAATGATTAGCTATGATGATTTAAAAAGCCACATATCAGGTGAATTAATGATTTTACTTTCCCAAATATGCTATACTTACATTTTCAAAGATTAGTGTTATGGACAGAATATTTGTGCCACCCATCCTCAAACGGATAAAGCCCTTACCCCCAAAGTGATGGTATTTGGAAATGGTGCCTTTGAGAGGTAATTAGGGTTAGATGAGGTCATGAGGGTGGAGCCCTCATAACGGTATTAGTGCCCTTACAAGAGATACCAGAGAGCTTGCTCTCTCTGCCATGTTAGGACACAGCAAGAAGGTAGCCATCTGCAACCCAGGGAGAGAGTTCTCACCAGAAACTGAACTGGCTGCACCTAAATCATGGATTTCTAGCCTCCAGAGTGTGAGAGAATAAATTTCTGTTGTTTTAAGCCACCCAGTCTATGGTATTTTGTTATGGTAGCTTGAGCAGACTAACGCAATTAGGAACATTTATTTTCTTTCATGAGTCTTCCTACCCAGCCTTGTTCCACAAAGCAACTAATGGCTCCAACCAGATAGTAGTGTATTTCCCTATCACATAACAGTTTGGATTAACCATATAAATCTGGCAAATATACGATGTCCTCAGGGGTATTACGTACATATTCAGGCAATAGCTTGGAGAAAGGGAAGAAGCAAAGGAGCAAAGGACCTGAGCAAGATGCCTTTAAGAAAAGTATCCAGAAACTGCTATAAAGTTCCAATGACAGCCCATTGATTATAATTTGTTCTACGGCCACACCTAGCACAATAAATGCAGTCTTTAGTCTGACCGGGCACAACCCCAACTAACAAGTAGAGGATCTACTACCACAAAAGAGGGGTATAATGAATTTTGCACAGTCTTACAAATAAGACTGCACATTCGGGAAGCCAAAGATATAGTTTACATTTGTCTAAATGCAATTAACCGTAGTGGTACTCATTGATTTCCTGGAGACCATTACTGGTACAAAGACTTACTGATCTCTCAGATCCTAGAATTGGGGACATATAGGTTCACTTCCTGAGTATTGAGAATAATCTAGTCATCATCTTCCTTTTCCCTCCCCAATTTCACATCCCATCAAACAACACCCAAACTTTGGTTTGTAGTGTTGTTTTTTACTATAAGGAGGAAAGCTAATTCCCTGTCTCATGGCAAAATTAAAAGCAAACAAACAAAAAGGATAGGTCTAAACATCCTTCTATTTTCAGAAAAATGTAATGCTTTCAAGGAAGTCCTGGACAGTGCTAAAGAGAAAAGAGTCAATGTAATGGGACTGCTATGGGCAAAGTTGTTCTATTTAAGCACAAGAACACAGTGATAATATCATTTTAATAATTAGGCATAAAACAATAACATTAAAATAAGAAAAGATGGTTAGAGAAATATTAATACAAAATGCACAAAAATAGTTACGATATAAATATGGATAGATACAAGATACGCATATTGTACTGTTGACATGAGTAAATCAGAGTGTTAATACAAATAAGTATTTTTTCCTCTCATTAATTGTATGTCTGTGTAGAAGGTATAGATAGCAATATCTAATTTTGTTAATCTGTGTAAATAGAGAAATAAAATAGGAAATCCACGAAACAAATAAGGATTGTACAAAGAAAAGGAAAAGTGGATCAGCACTGATGGTCACTCAAAATAACCAACAGGTCATCAGCACCAGGCATGTCACAAACGAAAACCAAATAGATGGAGGATTCAGTAGCATCCCCAAAAGAAAAACAATTGCCAAATGTGTAAAGAGAAAATCTAACAACAGACTAAATCAGTCATCTCCCAAGAGCTGAAATATCTATCAGATATTTTTATTTATTTATTTTTTGTGGGGAAGACCAGCCCTGAGCTAACATCTGTTGCCAATCCTCCCCTTTTTGCTGAGGAAGACCGGCCCTGGGCTAACATCCGTGCCCATCTTCCTCCACTTTATATGGGACGCCGCCACGGCATGGCTGACAGGCAGTGCGTCGGCAGGCACCCGGGATCCGAACTCGCGAACCCTGGACTGCCAAGCGCGGACTAAACCGCTGCGCCACCGGGCCAGCCCCTCTATCAGATATTTTTAAAAGAACTAAAAAGCAAACCAACTTCTTTCATATACTATAATGGGGGGAAAAACATCACATTTATAAAATTTTAATTCATAAGACAGATTTTGACTTAAATATCCCACAACTTAATTTGTCAATGTTTATTATTTAAAAAAACCCAAAGGTTAAGCTGGTATAAATTCAAATTGGAGTGTTAGGATGTTAAATGTAATCCCATGGTAACCACAAATAGCTATAGAATACACACAAAAAGAAATGAGAAGGGAATTAAAATATTTCATTGCAAAAAAACCAACTAAACACAAAAGACAATAATGCAGGAAATCAGGGAGAAAGCTATGTCATATATAAAACAAATAGCACAATGACAGACATTCCTCCTTATCAGTAATTACTTCAAATGTAAATGGATTAAACTCTTCAATCAAAAGTCAGAGATTGGCAGAATGGATAAAAAAATTATTAAGGGGCCAGCCCAGTGGCGCAGTGGTTTAGTTCACGCTTGGCAGCCCGGGGTTCGCGGGTTAGGATCCCGGGTGCCTGCCGACGCACTGCTTGTCAGCCATGCTGTGGCGGCGTCCCACATAAAGTAGAGGAAGACAGGCACGGATGTTAGCCCAGGGCCAGTCTCCCTCAGCAAAAAGAGGAAGATTAGCTACGGATGTTAGCTCAGGGCTGGTCTTCCTCACACACACACACAAAATTATTAAACTATATGCTGTCAATGAGACTCACTATAGATCTAGAGACACAAATAGGTTGAAAGTGAAAGGATGGGAAAAGATATTCCATACAAATAGTAACCAAAAGAGAGCAGGGGTGCTAGAAATAAGCCAGTCACAAAAAGAGTATGGCTATATTTACATGAGGTACCTAGAAGAGTCAAAATCATAGAGACATGGATAGAATGGTGGTTTCCAAGGGCTGGAGGGAAGGGGAATGGGGAGTTAGTGTTTAATGGGTGTAGAGTTTCAGTTCTGCAAGATGAAAAGAGATAGATGGTAGTGATGTGCACAATAATATGAATGTACTCAATACTACTGAACTGTACACTTAAAAACAGTTAAGATGGTAAATTTTATATTATGTATATTTTACCACAATTTTTAAGATGTATTATCAAAGAAAAAAACAAAAATAAAAATCTAAAGTAGTTCAGGATCACACTGACTCTGACCGGCCCCTGTGATCTGACCAAGAAACAAATGCTTGATCACTCAGATTCTGCCACCTTGTCTGACGGGTGAGAATAGTGAAACTATACACTGTGAAACTTGTCCCACGGGCAAAAGGACCAAGGAAGAAAAACTGGGAAGGAATTAGAATAGAAATAAAAAACAGCATGAGAATAGAGAAGAAGTGAACCTATAACAATGTATTTGAAAAACAAATTATTATAAGTTCACTGATCAGTTTTGTAAACATTTTAATCTTTTGAATGTTATCTCTACATTTACAGGTTTAGATGATTTTAAAAAACATTAAGTTTCTGATTTTCAGATGTTCAAAGAGCTTACATTTGCAACTGATCACTAGAGACATTTAATTTGTAAAATCTTAAAGATTTGGTCTATTGGCTGTTGAAACAGAGCAAGTACGTAGAGAAATGCTGATTACTTAATGTTTAATGAAATATTAATTGATAGATTAAAAGATTAGAAGTTGGCTTTAAACAAAGGCAAATATCAATGAATATTTCTAAATACTAAATATTCTAAATCAGTGAGATTTTCTAATTAGTATTTCTGAAGTATTTTTTCTAATATTTCTAATTAATGAATATTTCTAAATATTAACTGTTTATTAAAACTCAGAGATGAAAGAATCAATCAGTACCAATGTAGTTGCTGAGAAATATCCAAACCTTTTTAAGGAGCCAAACTATATTTAAGCTCTTCCAGAGGAGCTCTGGTGTCCTAACTAGTATTGCCAAATACACATGATACCTGACTTTTACTGAAGGGCCCATGTAAAAAGATGCTTCTTTTAAGGTGATTCAAGATCTAACATTAAAATCAACAGATACAGAAAGTTCCTTAAGTTTTCAAAGACAAGTTCTATCTTGTCTTTTAAACTTTTTAATCCTTTAAAAAACTGATAATTGCAATTTGAAACATGAGAAATATGATACAATCTCACATACAAATATAAATTCAAACATTCTAAATCAAATAGTAACTAATGGAATTCAGCAGGTATAAATAATATACCAGAGCTGACCAGGATTTATTATAAAAACCAAGAAATTATCATTATTAATTAATATATCAATACATTAAAGGAGAATAGTATATGACTAAAGTAACAATAAAATGGTATTTGGAAAAAATGAGACATTTCTAATATAGGAAACTACTTAGATACACAGATTATTTACCCATAACCAAAAGCAAACCATTGATTAACCATGAAATGTTGATATAATTTCCATGAAATTGGAGGAAAAGACTGAAAGGCTGCTATCACTACCAATATACAATATAGCCAAAGCTATTTCAATAAAAGAACGGATCCATACAAATATTTAAAAAGAAATTTTCATTTTGACTTGCCAATCATTTGACTGATTGTTTAGAAAACTAAATAGTCTAATAAAATTATGAATAGAAATAATAAGAATATTGGGCTAGACTGAAAATTTACTAAGCCAAAATTTAAAATATTTGTGTGAGGGGTATTGAGCATAGTAAAAAACAGCACAAATCAGCATAAGTCTGGAAAAAATAAGGACATCATATAAAACAAAGGATTTGGATACTGAATATTTTTTAAAGCACCTATAAATCAGCAGGAAAAAAGTGAATTAATGGGCAAAAGCAGAATAAGGAAAATCATAATAAACAATATGATTGGCCGATAAAAATATGTGAAAAATACTTAACTCATTGGTAATTAGAAAAATAAAAACTAAACCACACACTAGAAGAGGAAATACAGAACACTTATTTCATCTTTGACTTAGGTGTCAGATGTTACAAAAATAAACAAGTTGGCAATATGTACCAAAGCTGAACATGTGTACACTCTATGCCTCAGTAATTAGAGATCATTGCTCACATATACTAGTAAACAAGAACAAAGCTAGTCACTGTTTTTGTAATAGTGAAACACAGTCAACAACTGTATAATGATCAAAGGGCAAGACAAACTCATTGAGGTATATGTATATAAAGCTTGGGCTAAAGGATACTTCAGTGGTGTGGTTCTACAACTGGGAACCAAACCAGGGTCACTGAAGCAAAGAGTGCTGAACTTTTAACCACTAGGCCATCAGGGGTGGCTTAGGACAATGGTTTTAACTATCAGATGGTGAATGATTAAATAGGATACTGGATTCCCCATCTGCAACAAACAGACACAGAAATGTCAATTATTAAGGGAAAATCACATTGGCATCTAGATGGTTGGTTGACAATGTGTAATTTGAGATTCTCCACAATCATTCTTATTTGAAAGGTATTCTTTTATAGGGTTGAATACTAATTATGCAAAAACACAGTATTTCATCAAAACTAGTATGCCTGGGGCTGGCCCAGTGGCATAGTGGTTAAGTTTGCATGCTCCACTTTGGCGGCCTGGGGTTCGCAGGTTCGGATCCCAGGTGCAGACTGACGCACCACTTGTCAAGCCAGGCTGTGATGGTGTCCTATATAAAGTAGAGGAAGATGGGCAATGGATGTTAGCTCAGGGCTAATCTCCCTCACAAAAACAAAAAACCCAGCATGCTTTGATGTTGGCACTTTCTTGACATTGCCAGAAAATACACTGGAAGGTATTTCAAATGACTAATTTATGATCCTTTTCTGGCTGGAAGTGATTGAAGATAGTTATCAATTGTAAATAGCATTCTGATTTAGAAAATGGCAAAATGCAGGAAGGAAAAAAATGTTCCTTTTAGTATTGAAGAAATCTATAATTCAACTCATTCCTAAAGTTAAATAAAGATTAGAAAAACTAATAAATCTAGATCACAGTTCAGCAAATTTTTTCATCAAGGGCAAATAGTAAATATTTTAGGCTTATGCAGCATATAGCATTTGTTAAAACTACTCAACTTTGCTGTTGAATCGAGAAAGTAGCCTTAGAGAATATAAATGAACGAATATAGCTGAGCTCCAATAACACTTTATTTACAAAAACAGGTGGGTGGCCCACAGGTCATTGTTTGCTGACCTCAAATCTTGAAAGTACCAGAGCTGGATCAATTGTTTTGTCATTCATCAAGACTTATAATTAAACCAGAATTATTAAGTCTTGGATATTCTAGATAAACGCTCTTTAGTTTCACAGTTCTTTTGGTAGATCCTTAGTTTCATTTGATGAATATTTAGATTTTCTGTGCTTAATTTCACAAGGGAAATTCACATAACTTTTGACTTTGGGGATCTATTCTCATAGAGGTTTATTATAATTATGTAATCCATATAGCAATGAGATGGAAAAACTTTGTTAGAAATAATTTCTTTATTTAAGTCTTATTTACGTATGTGCCATAGTGCTGCTTTCGAGAGAGAGAGGTTGTTTTCCTTTGACTTTATTTTTAAAAATTTCCAATATCATCTTAGGTTAATTTTGAAAAATTGCATTTTTTCTAGGAAAATGATTCATTCTCTCTAGATTTCTATTTTATAATTTGAATTTTTTCCTTCACATTTATATCCCTTTTATTAACAATGCTATAATATAATTATTCTTATGTTTTTCTTGACCAGATTTACCAACGTCTATTTGATGTTAATATAATTTTAAGAAAGAAATTTAAGGGAGCTGGCTCAGTGGCGCAGTGGTTTAGTCTGTGCTTGGCAGCCCGGGGTTCACGGGTTCGGATCCTGGGAGCCCGCTGACGCACTGCCTGTCAGCCACGCTGTGGCGGCGTCCCATATAAAGTAGAGGAAGATGGGCACAATGTTAGCCCAGGGCCAGTCTTCCTCAAGCAAAAAAAAAAAAAGAGGAAGATTAGCAACGGATGTTAGCTCAGGGCTGGTCTTCCTCACATAAAAAAGAAAGAAATTTAAAAGTTAAAACATATTGTTTCAGGGGCTGGCCCTGTGGCATAGTGGTTAAAAGTGCAGCGTGCTCCACTTTGGCAGCCCAGGTTCACAGGTTCAGATCCTGGGCGCAGACCTACATCACTTGTCAGCTGTGCTGTGGCGGCAACCCACATATAAAGTAGAGGAAGACTGGCAAGATGTTAGCTCATGGCTAATCTTCCTCAGCAAAAAAAAAAAAAAATTGTTTCAAGATTACAGTTTCATTTCTAGATCACTAAACTCTACTTCTAGATGCAGTCATTGCTTTTTACAGAAAAAAACCAAAACTTTTAAAGAGTACTATTTCAGTTACTAATCAATAAACTCTAATAATTTTAGTTGTATTAATTCCTTATATTGGCTTAGAATTTATGTTGTTATTTTTTCTAGCTTTGTAGGTCAAATTATTACTCATTTTCTCAATGGCTACTAAGTGACAAGCAATGAACTGGTTCTGGGGATAATGGGGTGAGTGGAAATAAAGTTCTAGTCTTCATTTTTGGTTTCCTGCATGCATTGAAGAGTATTAAATTTCCAACAAGTAGAAGACTGGCAACATCACAAAGTTCTGGTATACAGGCATTTCATTATTATTCCTTTCCGAATAGGCCCTAATTTCAGTTTTAATTTTCTATTTAATTCAGGACTTATACATGAGATTATCAATTTGCAAAAGGAGGTGATAAAATACTACCATGCAGATTAATAACTGTAAAATGGATCTCTACAATGGAGAGATCTAGCATCACCGCTATAAAAGAATGATAATATCCAGCATCATTAAAAGTGGCAAAACACAACATAATATGCTTTTTAAAGTACATAACATCAACTCAATGAAACCTCTTTGTTTAACTTCAAATTTGCTGGAACTATTAGGGATAGAAAAGCAAGATAAATGACCTATAAGGAAACTACTTAAGAAATTTAGAACATGGGGCATTTGATAAGACCACTTTCCTGTACTCTTCAAAAATCCCAAGTCATGAAAAAATGGGGAGGCTGTTGTTCTAAAGCAGGAATTCACAATTTTTTTTGTGAAGAACCAGATAGTAAATATTTCAGGCTTTGTGGGACATACAGCTGGGCCTTCTTTGCAACTATTCAGTTCTGCCAGAGAAGTACAAAAGTAGCCAGTATGTAAACAAATGAGCGTGGCAGTGCTCCAATAAAACTCAAGTTTTAAATCCTCTCATGTTTTTTATATTCTACTAGATTTTGTCCAGAAAGAATTATTTAAAACTTAACAAAGGCATAAGTAATTACATGAAGTTTATCTAAATTCATCACATCCATACAGACTTGATCTCCTAACTTACCAATAGTAATACAAATAATGACAATACTAAAAATAGTATCTAATACTTAATGAAGAAAGACTATGTGCAAGATAGCTTTCCAAATTCCAGTAACAGCACCATAATGTTGGTACTATTATCATCATTTACAGATGACTTCCATAGGGATAAATATCTTACCCAATGTCTACAGACTGTAAAGAATCAAATGGCAATCATGATGGTTTTCCACATTTGTTAGGTCAAAAGGAGTTTTCTGGGGTATGAGTTTCCTCAAGTTTAATAATAACTGACTATGGCTGGAGGGCTTTTATAAATAAAGCATAAAAAACAAGGGCATTTCCACATTCTCTGAATTTTCCTCCATTATGAATATTCTTATAAACAGAGAAATGCTAGTAAAGGTTTCCCTATGTTATATAAAAATACATCATAAATTCTCTGAATATAAATAACATTTGGGTCATAAATAAAAAAAACCAAAACATTTACATTCTGAGGGATTCTCACCAGTATAAATTATTTAATGCCTTGTAAGAACTGAACCATATCTAAAAGCGTTTCCACATTCTCTTCATTCAAATTGTTTCTCAGTGTTATAAATCCACTGATGTACTGTACATTGTCTATTGCATATACATGCCCTTCCACAGTCCTTACATTCACAAGGTTTCTCTTCAGTATGAATTCTCTGATGTACTTTAAGACTTGAACTAAGCCTAAAAGACTTCCCACATTTGTTACATTCAAAAGATTTCTCACCACTGTGAATACTCTGATGTCGAGTAAGTCGTCCATAACACTAAAGGCCTTCCCACAGTCCTTACATTCATAGGGTTTCTCACCAGTATGATATCTATGATGTACAATTAGTTGATGGCCACTACTAAAAGCCTTCCCACACTCTTTACATTCATGGGGTTTCTCACCAGTGTGAATTCTATGATGCACTCTAAGGCTTTCAACATTACTAAAGGACTTCCAACATTCCTTACATTCATATGGTTTCTCAGCAGTATGAATTCTCTCATGCCTAACACGATTTGAGGTACAACTAAAGGCCCTCCCACATTCTTTACATTCATAGGGTTTAAGGCCAATATGCATTCTCTGATGTGGAATGAGTTGATAGCCACGATGAAATGTCATCCTTCATTGCTTATATTCATAGGGTTTCTCCCCAGTATGACTTCTCTCATGCTGAACAAGATTTGAGGCATGACTAAAGGCCTTCCCAGATTCCTTACATCTGTAGCGTTTCTCCCCAGTATGAATTCTATGAGGTACTCTAAGATCTATACCACGACTAAAGATCATCCCACATTCATGGCATTCATAGGATTTTTCACCAGTATGAATTCTGTCATGTTTCACAAGGTGAGAGGCTTGACTAAAGGCCTTCCCACATTCCTTACACTCACAGGGTTTCTTACCAGTATGAATTCTATGACGTATTCTATCTTCCACCTTAACTAAAGGCCTTCCCACATTCATTACATACACAGGATTTCTCATCAGTATGAATTATTCCATGTTGAGTAAGATGTGAGGCATGACTAAAGGCTTTCTCACATTCTTCACATTCATAAGGTTTCTCCCCAGTATGAATTCTCTGATGAACTCTAAGATCTATCCTATGACTAAAGGTCATTCCACATTCCTTGCATTTGTAAGGTTTTTCACCAGTATGAATTCTCTGATGTTGCAGAAAGTTGGATGCACGATTAAAGGCCTTTCCACATTGCTTACATTCATAGGGTTTCTCTCCAGTATGAATTCTCTGATGTACTGTAAGGTCTGTATGTCAATTAAAGGCCTTCCCACCTTTGTCATATTCATAGGGTTTCTCTCTATTATGAGTTTTCTGATGTGAAGTAAGAGAACATTTTTTTTCATAAATGTGTACTTTTTCATATCTGATTATTTCCTATCTTGACTCCAAATCTAAAAGAAATGAGAAAAATATTTTGTTTTCCTGGACAAAAAAAATAAAGTGAATGTTCTACAGTAGATTTTTTTAAAAATAAAAAGTATCACTCATTAGAGATGAATACTTTAGAGAACTCTAAAATCAGCTACATAGTTTGCAAGTTACTGACAGTGTCTCCATAACTCATTTTATCACACTTTACTATAATGATTTAATGTACTATTTCCTGTTTGTTTCCATATAAAATATAAATATATTAAAAGCAACTATTTATACCTGATCTTTCTCCAATTATATTTCCCCTTAAAAATACAGATACTGTGGTTCATTCCTTCCAATGCACAGCCATGTGTGCATTTCTTGGAATAATGAGAGTTCTTATTTACTCATCTTCATTGAGATCCTCCTTATTACCCATTCTACAGATGTTCTGTTTTATTCCTTCATATCTTCTCTCAGGTTTTCTCTTGCTTTCCCTTTTTTTGTGTGTGTGAGGAAGATTAGACCTTAGCTAATGTCTGCTGCCAATCCCCCTCTTTTTGCTGAGGAAGACCAGCCATGAGCTAACATCTGTGCCCATCTTCCTCTACTTTATGTGGGACTCCTGCCACAGCATGGCTTGATGAGTGGTGTGGAGGTCTGCACCCGGGATCCGAACCTGCAAACACCAGGCCGCCATAGTGGAGCATGTGAACTTAACCACTATGCCACCTGGCCAGCCCCTCTCACTTTCCCTTTTAACCAAGATTGACCATTCTGGAAATTCCGACAAGTTTGTCAATGAATTTTCAGACATGTACTAGGTATACACCCTACAAGAAGTCTTATAAAATTCTGGGGACTTATAAGCATCTGGGGACTTCAAAGAAAAGAAAGGAAACTGAACTATACAGTAAAGGAGTCTGGAGAAAGAATGCCAGGAAGTATGTGAAAAAGAATTGACAGACGTAGCCTGTAAGGTTAACAAGCAACATGAAGGAATATCTTGAGGAAATTTGAAAGTGCTGAATAAGTAGGACAAGATGTGGGGAAAAAATATCTTGTGAGTAGAGTATCTATGTGTTAAAACTCTGAGATAAAACACTCTCTCCAAAAACAAGTAACAATAGAAATTAATGACCATATTAGAAAACAAAAACATGTTCCATGTGAAAATGGAAATGTCTTCTCCAGAATAAATGCTGGGTAAATAAAGAAATAAAAAACTGAAGGGGAAGAACTCTAGTAAATCACAATAGAGAACATAAGTACATATCAGAATCTTGGGCAATTTTAGCATTCAGAGACTGAAAGATTTAAACACTTATTTCAATAAAAATGGAAGAAATAAATGAGTTAAGGAACCACTTCCAAAACATAGCAAATAAAGCAGAGAAAATAAATTAAGATAAAAAAAAATGTAATAAGTTAAAAAGAGTAGTGTTAATAAATAAACTAAAGAACTGGTGCTTTAAAACTCAAGAAGTAAAACATTAGCTAAACCAATCAAAAAAGTAAAAATGAAAATAAATGATCAAGGGATAAATGCAAAATTAAATTGAATTTTATTGATATTATGACTATTTCTGAATACATCACTAATACTTTTCAAAGTATAAATAGAATGGAAAATTTTCAAGAAAAATTCAAAATTCATCAAAAAAAAAAAAAAAACCCACCAGGAAAGCCTAAACAGACCAATTGCCACAGAAGAAACAGGAAAAGTTATCAGAAATAATCAGTAATGAGCACTCTTTAACTCCTAAATTATAATTTCTAAATATGAATGTCCACCATATGGATCCAAGACAGTTGAAAAAAAAAAACAACTTGGGAGGGGGCAAGAAAGGTGAGCCTAGAAATCTTACGCCAAAAAGAAATGAAGGTGTCAGGGGCCAGCCCAGTGGCATAGTGGTTAAGTTTGTGTGCTCCACTCCAGCAGCCCGGGGTTTGCAAGTTTGAATTCAGTCCATGCAGCTCATCAAGCCATGCTGTGATGGCGCCCTACATACTAAATAGAGGAAGATCAGCACAGACGTTGGCTCAGGGTCAATCTTCCTCACAGGAAAAAAAAAAAGGAAGGAAGACGTCAAAGACTTACAGAAGTTTGACTGGCTAAAACTTTAAAAACAGTAGCATAAAAATGATTGTGATACATATAAACAATATGATAAAAAGCAATGAGTCCAGAATGGTACAAGAGAAAATTAACAAAAAAGTAATTTTCACCATTAAATACTCCTTAATTGAAGGAGTTCCAGTTCCATCATAGTGGTGTAAACTTCTTATAGTCCATCTCCCTAACTAAAAATGCTTGACAAAAAAAAAAAAAAAAAATCAAACACCTGAGGCCAGTAAATAAGAATAAAAGAAGAAGGAGGATTGTAGAGGGTAGTGAAAACCTTAAAAAGGGCCTACACTAGACTGAGTTTTTGCTATTTTCCCTATCACTCATAGCCTTGCCACAGGGGTGGGCCCCAGTTATACCGGCACGAATATGGCCTACAAAAGGCCCGACACACATTTTTTCTTTTCATTTTTATTGATGTCTTAATAGTTTATAACGTTGTGGGCATCTAGTTGTACATTATTATTTGTCCGTCACCATATGGATGCATCCCTTCACCCCTGCGCCCACCCCCCACCTCCCTTCCCCTTGGTAACCACCAATCAGTTCTCTCTATCCGTGTGTTAGTTTATATTCCACATATGAGTGAAATCACGTGGTGTTTGTCCTTCTCTCTCTGGCTAATTTCACTTAACACAATACCCTCTAGGACCACCCATGTTGTTGCAAATGGGACAATTCTGTCATTTTTTTATGGCTGAGTAGTATTCCATTGTATATATATATATACCACATCTTTAACCAATCATGAGTCGAGGGACACTTGGGTTGCTTCCACTTCTTGGCTATAGTGAATAATGCTGCAATGAACATAGGGGTGCATAAGCCTCTTGTGATGGTTGATTTCATGTCCATTGGGTAGATGCCCAAGAGTGGGATTGCTGGATCATAAGATATTTCTATTTTTAATTTTTTGAGGACTCTCCATACTGTTTTCCATAGAAGCTGCACCAGTTTGGATTCCCACCAGCAGTGAATGAGGGTTCCCGTTTCTCCACATCCTCTCCAGCATTTGTTGTTTTTCGTCTTGGTGATTATAGCCATTCTAACGGGTGTCAGGTGATATCTTAGTGTAGTTTTGATTTGCACTTCCCTGATTAGTTACATCTTTTCATGTGTCTATTGGCCATCTGTATCTCTTCCTTGGAAAAATGTTCATATCCTCTGCCCATTTTTTGACCGTGTTGTTTGTTTTTTTGTTGTCGTTGCTCAGTTGTATGAGTTCTTTATATATTACAGAGATTAATCCCTTGTCGGATAAACGATTTGCGAATATTTTCTCCCAGCTGGTGGGTTGTCTATTCATTTTGATCCTGGTTTCATTTGCCTTGTAGAAGCTCTGTAGTCTGATAAGGTCTCACTCGTTTATTTTTTCTTTTGTTTCCCTTGTCCAAGTAGACATGGAATCTGAAAGGATCTCTTTATGTCCAATCTCAATGAGTGTACTTCCTATATTTTCTTCCAGGAGTTTTAGAGTTTCAGGTCTCATTTTCAGGTCCTTGATCCATTTTGAATTGATTTTTGTATATGGCGATAGGAGATGGTCTACTTTCATTCTTTTGCATGTTGCTGTCCAATTTTCCCAGCACCATTTATTGAAGAGACTTCCCTCTCTCCATTGTATGTTCTTTGCTCCTTTGTTGAAGATTAGCTGCCCATAGGTGTGTGGTTTTATTTCTGGGCTTTCAATTCTATTCCATTGATCTGTGTGTCTATGTTTGTACCAGTACCATGCTGTTTTGATTACTATTGCTCTATAGTATATTTTGAAATCAGGGATTGTGATGCCTCCAGCTTTGTTCTTTTGTTTTCAGGATTGCTTTAGCTATTTGGGGTCTTTTGTTGCCCCATACGAATTTCACTATTTTTTGTTCTATTACTGTGAAGAATGACATTGGGATTCTAATTGGGATTGCATTGAATCTGTAGGTTGCTTTAGGTAGAATGGACATTTTAAATATATTTATTCTTCCAATCCATGTGCATGGAATATTTTTCCATTTCTTTATGTCTTCCTCGATTTCTTTCAATAGTGTCTTATAGTTTTCATTGTGTAGGTCTTTTACCTCCTTGGTTAAATTTATTCCCAGATATTTTATTCTTTTTTTTGCAATTGTAAATGGGATTGTCTTTTTGAGTTCTCTTTCTGTTAGTTCATCGTTAGTGTATAGAACTGCAAGTGATTTTTGTAAGTTGATTTTATACCCTGCCACTTTACTGTAATTAATGATTATTTATAGTAGTTTTCCAATGGAATTTTTTTTTTGGTTTTCCAAGTATAAGATCATGTCGTCTGCAAATAGTGACAGTTTCACTTCTTCATTGCCTATTTGGAGTCCTTTTATTTCTTTTTCTTGCCTAATTGCTCTGGCCAGAACTTCCAGTACTATGTTAAATAAGAGCGGTGAGAGTGGGCACCCTTGTCTTGTTCCCGTCCTCAAAGGAATGGCTTTCAGGTTTTCCCTGTTGAGTAGGATGTTACCTGTAGGTTTGTCATATATGGCCCTTATTATGTTGAGGTACTTTCCTTCTATACCCATTTTGTTGAGAGTTTTTATCATAAATGGATGCTGGATCTTGTTGAAAGCCTTCTCTGCATCGATTGACATGATCACGTGGTTTTTATTCTTCATTTTGTTAATATGGTGTATTACATTGATTGAGTTGCGGATGTTGAACCATCCCTGTGTCCCTGGTATAAATCCCACTTGATCGTGGTGTATGATCTTTTTGATGTATTGCTGTATTCGGTTTGCCAATATTTTGTTGAGGATTTTTGCGTCCATGTTCATCAGTGATATTGGCCTGTAGTTTTCCTTCTTTATATTGTCCTTGTCTGGCTTTGGTATCAGGATGATGTTAGCCTCATAGAATGTGTTAGGAAGTATTCCATCTTCCTCTATTTTTTGGAATAGTTTGAGAAGGATAGGTGCTAAATCTTCTTTGAATGTTTGATAAAATTCTCCAGGGAAGCCATCTGGTCCTGGGCTTTTATTTTTTGGGAGGTTTTTGATTACTGTTTCAATCTCTTGTGATTGGTCTGTTCAGATTCTCTATTTCTTCTTGATTCAGTTTTGGGAGGCTGTACATGTCCAAGAATTTGTCCATTTCCTTTAGGTTGTCCAATTTTTTGGCACAGTTTTTTTCATAGTATTCCCTAATAATCCCTTGTATTTCTGTGCTATCTGTTGTAATTTCTCCTCTTTCATTTCTAATTTTATTTATTTGAGTCTTCTCCCTTTTTTTCTTGGTGAGTCTGGCTAAGGGTTTGTCAATTTTATTTATCTTCTCAAAGAACCAGCTCTTTGTTTCATTGATCTTTTCTACTGTTTTTTTTTGATTTCAATTTCATTTATTTCTGCTCTGATTTTTATTATTTCCTTCCTTCTGCTGATTTGGGTCTTTCTTCTTTTTCTAATTCTGTTAGGTGAAGTTTAAGGTTATTTATTTGGGATTTTTCTTGTTTGTTAAGGTGGGCTTGTATTGCTATGAATTTCCCTCTCAGGACCGCTTTTGCTGCATCCCATATGAGTTGACACGGTGTATTTTCTTTTTCATGTCTCCAGATAGCTTTTGATTTCTCCTTTAATTTCATCAACAACCCATTGGTTGTTCAGTAGCATGTTGTTTAGTCTCCACATCTTTGTTCCTTTCCCAGTTTTTTCCTTGCAGTTGACTTCTAGTTTCACAGCATTATGATCAGAAAAGATGCTTGTAATGATTTCACTCTTCTTAAATTTATAGAGGTTTGCCTTGTTTCCTAATATATAGTCTATCCTTTATGTGCATTTGAGAAGAATGTATACTCTGCTTTTTTTGGGTGGAGTGCTCTGTACATATCTATTAACTCCATCGAGTCTAGTTTTTCATTTAAGTCCATTATTTCTTTATTGACTTTTTGTCTGGATGATCTATCCATTGATGTAAGGGGGGTGTTAACATCCCCTACTATTATTGTGTTATTGTTAATATCTCCTTTTAGGTTTTTTAGCAGTTGTTTTATGTACTTTGGTGCTCCTGTGTTGGGTGCATAGATATTAACAATTGTTATGTCTTCTTGGTGAAGTGTCTCTTTTATCATTATACATTGCCTTTCTTTGTCTCTCATTACCTTTTGTATCCTGAAGTCTACTTTGATATAAGTATGGCTACTCCTGCTTTCTTTTGTTTGCCATTAGCTTGGAGTATCGTTTTCCATCCTTTTATTTTGAGTCTGTGTTTGTCTTTAGAGCTGAGATGTGTTTCCTGGAGGCAGCAAATTGTTGGATCTTGGTTTTTAATCCATCCTGCCACTCTGTGTCTTTTGATTGGAGAATTCAATCCGTTTACATTTAGAGTGATTATTGATATATGAGGGTTTTATGTTGATATTTTATTGTTCACTTTCTGGTTCTTTTGCATTTCCTTCATTTCTTGTTGCATGTGTTTCGGACTGCAAATTCAGTTTGGTATTTCTGCATGCTCATTCTCTTAGTTTTCTCTTTATTCGTCATGCGTGGTTCTCTTCTGGTTATTTGTTTAGTGGTTACTGTGAGGTTTATAGAAGAGATCTCCTGAATAAGATAGTACATTTTCAGATGCCTCCTGTTTCCTTAGGCTGAGTTGATTCAATCCCTTTCCTCTTCCCCTCCTTATTTGTTGTTGTCACTACTTATTCCATCTTGTGTCATGAGTGTGTGTTTCCAGTGATGAGCTTGAATCAATTTTTGATGTTATCCAACTGTATTTTGTTCTGGTTTAGTCTCCTTGCTTTTCTCCTTGCTGAAATCTTTGCATCCCCTTTCTCATTTGTCTTTTTTCAGGCCTAAGGGCCTTCTTGAGCATTTCTTGTAGTGGGGGTCATGTGGTGATGAACTCTCTTAGCTTTTGTTTATCAGGGAGAGTTATTTCTCCTTCATATTTGAAGGATATTTTTGCTGGATAAAGTATTCTTGGCTGAAGGTTTTTGTCTTTCATGATTTTGAATATATCATTCCAGTCTCTCCTAGCATGTAGAGTTTCTGTCGAGAAATCAGCTGAGAGCCTGATGGGGTTTCCTTTGTATGTTATTTTGTTTTTTTGTTTAGCTGCCCTTAATATTATTTGCTTGTTGTGTAATCTTGTCAAATTTGCTACTATGTGTCATGATGATTGTTTACCCCTATTTATATATTTAGGTGATCTATTGATTTCATTCACTGTTATTTCCATCTCCTTCCCTAGGTTAGGGAAGTTCTCAGCTATTATTTCTTTGAACAAACTCTCTGCTCCTTTTTCTTTTTCTTCTCCTTCTGGAATACCTATTATCCTTATGTTGCTTTTCCTCATTGAGTCTGATATTTCTCGAAGAATTTCTTCATTTCTTTTTAGTCTTAGCTCTCTCTCCTCCTCTATCTGGCGCATTTCTGCGTGGCTATCCTCGATAATGCTAATTCATTCCTCCATATTGTCAGTTCTGCTCTTTAAAGACTCCATTTTTTCCACTATCTCATTCATTTTGTTTTTCAACTCCAATAATTCTGATTGGTTTTTCCTTATGGTTTCAATCTCTTTTGGGACAAAACCCCTGAATTCGTTGATTTGTTTCTGTGTGTTCTCTTGTATTTTGTTGAGTTTGTTTATGATAGCTGTTTTGAATTCTCTGTTATTCAGGTTATCGAATTCTGTGCCTTCAGGGTTGGTTTCTGGGTGTTTGTCATTTTCCTTTTGGTCTGTAGACATACCAAATGTTATGTCTTACTTTTTCCTCTCATCTTGAAGTTGGTCCTGCAGTTTCCACCTGGTGCCACTGGATGGAGATCGCGAGCAGTGTGCTCTGAGCCCGCTGAAATCCCCGGAGGGATTATGATGAAATGCAGGGCATGTGGGGGCAGGGGTTCTCTCTTTCTCCTGCTCAACCCAGGAGTTTCCTTTCTGGCTCTCTTAGGGCGTTTGCCACACCCCCAAAACAGTCTGTCATCGCTTCCTGGTGGGGATCTCTCGACAGTCTGTGAGAGCACTTGGAGGGCGAAAGTTTTCCCGCAGAGGGCCATCCCTCCCCACTCTGTCTGCGAGCCACGCTGTCTTTGCCGATCTATTGGGGAGGAGGGGTAACACTTCTTACCTCTCCTCACGTCCTTTGGGGCTTCCCGTGCCTCCACCGTCTGATGTATGGCAGCAGGGGTTTCTTAAAAGTCCTTTGTACTGTTTGATTGACCTCTGTTGGAATGTGAATGATGTTTTTGTTGTGTCTTAGGGGGCAGAGATTCAAAGAGGGTATGTCACTCCACCATGATGCTGACTGGTAATTCAATATTGAGACTTTTAAGAAGAGAGAGTAAGGGAACTAAACAAGAAATCAGGTAGGGTAGGGGTTTTTAAAAATATACACTCACATGTCTTCTTTTTCTTGATGGCATGCATAATACCATACCTAAAAATAGAGATTCTGCAGCCTTGGTTCAATTCCTGCCTTTGCCACCTTCCAGCTGTGTCTGACCTTGGAAAGTACCTTAAACCCACTGTGCCTCAGTATTCTCACTTGTAAAATGGGAATAAGTCTGTTAGGAGGATTAAACAAGTTGATATATATGTGTAAAGTGCTTAGAGCATTGCCTATTACATACTAAACACAGTGTCATCTATTAACATTGCTATTGATATTGCTGTTTTACACGGAGTACACAAGAAGATACATCTATAGGATATTCATTTCATTTTAAATGTAATGTTCATAGATTACAACTTTCAACCACAAAACAGAAAAAATTTCTTACAAAATACAATGTGTATGCCTAAGATTTCAATTAATCCTGTTTATGTAATCCACTACTATAAATTGTAGAGGCTCTTTTAGAGCAATTCAGGACCCTGTGTCAAGCTGATCTCCCTGCAAGTGGATCAGATATTAAAATGAAGTATCTATAGAAATTCTGAGCATAAACAAAGAGGAGATCTGGATCTTTTGACAATGATTATAATAAATGCCAGAGAATTCTAAACTAGACCCCATTCGTAAAAGAAGAGAGGCAACTGAAAGTAAGACTAAAGGAGGTATGAGTGTCACTGAAGCACAGGGAAGATGAAGGTGTTAATGGAGCTGCCATTTCCAACCTGACAAAGCTCAAACCACTTCTTTGCAAAAAAAAAAAAAAAAAGAACAAAGAAATTTAACTAGTTTCTTGAAAAGCAGCCCTGAAAATCACAGTGGAAAAAATAGATCTTCAAGAGCAGATTCTTAACTATTCTAAATCACTTGAAGTTGATAAACATACCCAAAGAGACCAAGTTGCCATAATTCTCCATCATTACACCCCGGTACAAGTTCTTCTGAACAGGGTTGAGATATTCCCACTCCTGCTGAGAGAACTCTATGGCCACATCTCTGAATGTCATAGATCTCTGAAATGGCAAACCCATGTATTACTGGGGAAATGAAAGGAATATTTGGAAGATGAAAGGAGAGGCGATGAGGACTGCATTGCGGGAAGAGAGCAATATGGCAAGTATGTAAGCTAAAAATCTATAATATGGGAGGGGACTGAGCAGAACATATACTTTTGAAGAAGCCTGCTGGAACAGACAAAATTTCCTGGCACACTCTTAAATATTTGAACCATTTGAGAATAGGTAAAATGATAATGTTTTACTATTAAATTAAATAGTGAATACAAGCATAATGCCTGATTGAGACTTGTCACATAATTCTCAGTAAATGTGAGTTGTTGAGAAAATTTTTGCATTTTAGAGAAGAGAAAATTTAATCAGATATTTTTTGTTATGCAGTATAAAGTCTTAATTTTAGAAAACAGGGTTTGTATAAAAATAACAATTCTCTCAAGCATCAAATACTTCATTATGTCAGATCTTACCATAAGTTTTTTTTCTTGTCTTGATAAATCCGTGTACTCTTTGGCATATGACATTATATTCCATGGATATATCAGACTTAATCATTTATATGAGTAGGATGCCAACATTTGTAAAGTCTTCCTCAATTTTCTGATTCTGTGTTCCCTTACTACTTACAATTTTTTTTGTTGTTGCCATCTATCATCTGTCACTGAATACTTGGCTTATGCCGAGTGTGGTAAGCAGCTTCCACTTAGGTTACCAGTGATCATCTTCTGGTATTTATGCCCTTGCGTACTCTCCTTCCCATGTGTATGAGTTGAACCAAGTGAGCTGCTTTTAAAAAACAGAATATGGCTAAAGTGATGAAATGTTACTTTTGATCATAGATTACCAAAGACTATGATTTTCATATTGTTTGCCCTCTTTTGCTGTCTCACTTGCTCAACCAAGAGTGGCCTCTAGCCAACAGCCCACGTGTAACTAGATCCTGTCAAAAACCATTGGAGTGAGCTTGGAAGCAGATACAGCCAATGTTGGCCTTAAAATGACTACAGCCCTGACCAACATCTTGATAGCCTTGTAAGAGACCCAGAGCAAGAGAGCCAAGCTAGGTCACATTCAGATTTCTGACCCACTGAAACTGTGAGATAAGTGTTTACTGCTTTAAGCTACTAAGTGTCCACATAATTTTTTACACAGCAATAGATAACTAATACATTGAGGTAAAGACTATTGAGGAAGGATAATGAATTATGTAGATTTCATCCAGATTTAGTACGTCCCATTCAACAACAGGCTAGTCTTCATATTCATCTCTCAGAGATTTCCTGCCAAGATCCACAACCTCCAAGTTTGCAAATCTCAATCATATTCAGGCATACCTTGCTTTACTGCACTTTGCAGATAGTCAGTTTTCTACAAGACCTTCCACCAGCAAAAAGATGACTCACTGAAGGCTCAGATGATGGTTTGCATTTTTTAGCAATAAACTATTTTTTAATTAAGGTACATACACTGTTTTTTAGACATAATGCTATTGCACACTTAATAGACTACAGTATAGAGTAAACATAACTTATACACACTGGGAAACCAACAAATTCACGTGACTTGCTTTATTGCAATATTTGCTTTATTGCGGTGGCCTGGAACTGAATTCGCAATATCTCTGAGCTATGCCTGTAGTAATCCGCACAAACCATGAACTTTCACTCTCCACTGAGATGTAGGTCATTCAACACCAAATTCCTATCTTATCTACCTGAAAATCTCAAGTCTGTGGAAAATTTCTAAGTCTTCTCATGGAAGGTAAAATATAACCAATAACCACTCTCTCTATCTCATCAAACTACCGACCTGATTCAAATAGTATAAACACTACTTCAAAGGACTTATCACCCGCACTGCTCCATCACTGCCCTTGGTAGAAGAATGGGCACTTAAGATATGTTCAATAACTTCTCAGTGATAATATGAACACTGGTTAGTGTAGAACGGGCTACACAGAGAGGACGCTGGGATGTAAAGGTAATTTGGCATCACATTTCACTGGAACAGGAGGTGGGAAGCAGGTTATTTGAGGTAGTAAACTTTATAAAGTTGGTAGTAAACTTTATAAAATTAATAAAAATACTCACATGACCTGAAAAGAAAAAACATCCACATATTTCAAGACGGAGAGAAATATCAACTTACACCGGCCATGGTTTTAGACCTATAAGAGCAGATCAGTCCTCAGGGTTCCTCTACCAGAAAAGCACAGATCTAGAAAGCCAGAGCTGGGAGAAGAGAAAGATCTTGAGACCAGTTTTGCTTTAGTGTTTCCAACAGGACTTAAGTTACTAACATTGTTAAGATCTTCCATTCCAGGTTCCAAACTATTTCCTATCACACACAATTTGCGCAGATTAGGATTCTAGAGAAATCCATTTTCTCCTCCAAATCCCAGGGGTCTCTACTGAACAAAGTCATAGAAGATGGGCATTTCTGCATTGAAGCCAGACCCCAATAAGACAGCAGATGCAGACCTAAGAACGGGCAGTACAGTCATGCCCTGAGCAGATCCTCTTTCTTCTATTAACACCTCCTAAGACTGAAAAGAGCCCATATCCTCCCAACCAGAACCTCTTTTGTGGCTTTGGAATTTGTGAAGTTGATTAAGACACTGGAGATGGAAAGTCAGTGTTTGGTATTTTGCATCTAGCAAAGCTTACTAGTTAAACATATAACAAACCATCATCATACTACAATACAAAGTAGATATCAAATGTGAAGTTGGGGAAAAATATTTACGGATATGGGAAATAGTCCAGATCAAATATTCACACTATCAATAGAATAATTAGATTGAACTATGTATTTTTGAAAAAGGTATGAAAGTATCAATTGATATAGAGAAAGAGTGGCAAAGAAAAAGGCCACTGAAATCAGTAGATAAAAAAGTCTGAAGGTTATGTGACCATCTAACAACAGTGCTTTTAATTTTGATCTTGATTTTTCCTTTTAAAGCTGATTTCATAATTATTGTAACAATGACCACAGGTTAACTTGCAGTATATATGTGTATTTTTCTTTATTTATTAACAGAAAGATATCCAAAAAGGAGAGTAATTCAAGAAAATTCTTTGTTTTTTGGTGAGGAAGACCAGCCCTGAGCTAACATCTGTTGCTAATCCTCCTCTTTTTGCTGAGGAAGACTGGCCCTGGGCTAACATCCGTGCCCATCTTCCTCTCCTTTATATGGGACGCCGCCACTGCATGGCTGACAAGCAGTGCATCCACAGGCACCTGGGATCCGAACCCCCGAACCCCAGGCTGCCGAAGTGCGAACTAAACTGCTAACCAAAATTGATAACCAAAAATTAAAAACATAACTATTTCACAGTAGGCTACAGGTTAAACATATTGTGGTCTGCAATAAGGTGATGCACTATGGCTTCATTAATAATTAATCTACATGGAATGACATAAAACAATATTAACTCAGTGAAGAACGTAAGTTTAAAAAGGTATGCATAACCTAGGAGGTGACATCTTGTTGAAATTAAGAACACACGATCTGTTGTCAGACTTTTAGGAATTCAAAGCAAGCTTTAAGCTCTGAGAGTTAATGTCCAGTGCCTCTGTTTCCACATCAAGAAACAAAGGATAGGGGCCGCCCAGTGGCGCAGCGGTTTAGCCCGCGCTTGGCAGCCCAGGGTTCGCGGGTTCGGATCCCGGGCACCCGCCGACGCACTGCCTGTCAGCCACGCCGTGGCGGCGTCCCATATAAAGTAGAGGAAGATGAACACGGATGTTAGCCCGGGGCCAGTCTTCCTCAGCAAAAAGAGGAGGATCGGCCGTGGATGTTAGCTCAGGGCTGGTCTTCCTCGCAAAAAAAAAAAAAGAAACAAAGGATAAGAATATCACCAACTACATAAGGCTGTTTTGAAGACTAAGCAAGATAATCCATATAAACTAAAAGGTATATCATGATGGATAATATAAATTATCTATCATTATTGAAGATGAAAGTCATTATAAGCCCCTTAACCCATTATTACACAAGGAAGTTAATTTTGCTGCATCATGTTTTTCTTACAGAAAATTTGTGCTTCTTGGACTTTAATTTTTAAAATTTCAGTTCCTATCTTTGAGAAAATACAATTCTTCTTAATAAAATTATTAGTAACACAGGAGAGAAATCATCAGACAGGAAAAGAGAAAACGTCTCCTTACTCAGTGCCCAGCAGCTACAGAAAACAAGAAAAATTCCAATCAGCATCATCAACCTACATATATATATAACAGGATGTGATAAAATGCAGAATCTTAACAAATGAGAGAACCTTATTCTTCTGCATAATATGGGGATTTGTATTACAATTCTTATTTTCTGTTATAATAACTACCTTTGGAAATATTATTTGTACTTGCAAGACAACTGGTGTTATTTCTCTGAAAGTAAACTTAAATCTCTAAATTATTAATTCTGAAAGGCTGTTTTATTTAGTAATTTGGTGCCATGATAATTCAATTTTAAATAACATCTCTAATATCTAAAAGGAGAAAGAATGTTTTTTAAACAAAGAGATTCCAGGCACATCCTTCTCCCTAAGGCACAGAGGTATAAGGAAACCCGTGACTGGGTTAGATTTCCTTTTCACACTAAGAGTAGGACTCTTTGTCTCCTTTATTTGACCAATTATATTCTGTCAAAACAAAACCACACAGAAATGTTCACACATAAAAACTGGAAACATACACCAAAATATAAAAAGTGATTATTTCTAGGCAGGGGGTTTAAGGAGTATTCTTATTTTCTTCTTCATATGTTCCTCAGAAAATTAATTTATTTTTGCAATAAGTCAGCATAAATTCCATCATCATAAATACAACATAAACATATTTCAAAGTATTAAAAATATTTTAAGTCATCATTACAGCAGAGGCTAAATTTTCATCATTTAAAAAAATGTGTTAATACTGGGTCAGCCTGGGTCGCCTAGTGATTAAGTTTGGTGCTCTCTGCTTTGGTGGCCCAGGTTCGATTCCCAGGCGCAGAACTACACCACTCGTCAGTGGCCATGTTGTGGTGGCCCACATACAAAATAGGGAAGCCTGGCAACTGATGTTAGCTCAGGGCAAATCTTCCTCAGCAAAAAACCCCACAAAAAACCAAACCCTGTAAACACTAGGCATGCAATGAAAACTCAATGTGATTGAAACAAATATCACTCACCTGTTCTTAATTATCTTTTAGTTGCACTACACTGACATGAGACACGTTTCACTATAGAGATTTTTCCATTAATAGAAAGGAAAATGGCTTTTGCAGATTAATGAGAATAAGTATACAAAATAGGCAGAAAAGTGTTGAGTACACAGAAGGTGATTAATAAATGTGACTACACATCTTCCATTCTTCTCTGAATAACTAAAATATCATTTTTGATACAACCTTTGCAAAAGTGTTTTACAAAATTTTTTTTAAATGAACTCCATAAATTTTAAATTTTCTTGAATACTATTATCCACAACTATGAAGATAATTTAACATTAGATGGCAGCCATTTTTCCTTATAATGACTAATTCTTACAAACAGAAATTTTATTATTTGCATAATATTATCTTATGGTTGTCGTGTGATTTTCTTACCATTCTCATTAAGTTAATCACTAAATTTCTACAAAACCATACCAAAGAATAACAACTTTTGATTCTAGATAATAACCCAGGTCTAAATCTTTTGAATTATGTATCTTTTGAATTATTGAAAAATGGAAATTCACAAGTATATGCAGCACTTCTCTATACAATTCCAGGAGGCTGTGGTCCCCTTTGCCCCCATGCACAGAGACAAAAGACCCCTGGGTTAGAACTCCTGTTCTGGACACTTGACTTCTGGCTCAGTCCCTTAACTTACAACCCTTCGTCACAATTAACTTCACATCTTCCTCGCTTCTTAACTGTAGAAACCTGAAGGAGAATAACCGGTCACCAGAACACTGAGCAATTATTATGTTCCACCCTCCAAGGCTGCACCCGCTGTGACCTCACACACGCCGGAATTAAGTACGAAGCGTGTGGAATCTGGATCAGAGCTCACAGCAGGTTCCTGCCGTCAGAGCTCAGCGAACGCTGTCCTTCTCCAAGATGTCAATGACCCCGGAGAACCCCCAGGAGGACAGTCCCAGGAAGGGGTCCTATACTTGGAGTCTCTGTCCAGATGTTCCTGGGAGCCTGCCTCGGGGACAATTCCTGATCTAAATTCCCATCCTGGCAGGTCACGTAGGACTTAAAATCTGAGTTCCCAACTGCAGCCATATCTCCGTGGCAGCCGGACAGGGCCGAGGAGCGCAGAAGCAGGGACCCAGAGCCATGTGTCACATGACGCCACAGAGCCACCGCCACCCACGCTCACACACAGGACGCGCACCCTGTGTCGGCGTCACAAGGACGACCGCGCGCCTCTCCCGGTCTCACAACGACCCCGCCCGCCTCCCGCGCGGCCCGGCCCCTCACCCCCGCGCGGCTCCAGCGCCCCAGGCCGGAGGCTGCGGACCCCCCGCCGCCCGCCCGCTCGGCTGCCCCGCGCTCACCCGCTCCCCGTCCCGCGGGCTTCGGGCTACGGCCGCAGAGTCTTCTCCGCACGCCCCACGCCCACTTCCTCCTCAGATGGGGGCCACTCACGCGCGGCGCACACCGACGGACACGGACGGGGAGCCGGAGGCGGAACTCACCAGGTCGACAGGCGGAGGCCGACACCCTGGTCCTCAAAGTCCAGGACGGAAGGGGCCGCCCTCACCCGAGCCTCGGAGACTTCTGGGAGTGAGGATGAGTTGCGCAGGCGCAGATTCCCCATCCGCCATGCGGGTTGTCTCGACTTGAGGTCGAGGGTGCGTCCGGTGGGTCTTCGGCCCGGAGCAGGCGGGTCTGGACGGCACCGGACCAGGGAATCCTGAGTAAAGGAGCTCGTCCTTTCCCAGGCCTCAGGCCTGTGTGTGACGGTCCGCCCTGTAGAATCAGTGATGTGACCCCGAGGACCATCGCGTGCTTGGCTGGGTGTGAGCTCCTGAACGTGGGTTCATAACCTACCATACTGTATATTTGTGTGCGTGTGTGCGCACGCGCGCCCGCGTGTTCAGGTGTGTGTATCTTTGCCGTAAAATGCTCTTTACACCAGAAATAGCACAGATTCTTACTATTATAATTGCATTTTAGAGTTGAACCTTCTGAGGTCAAAAGACGTTACATATCCTGCACAAGGTTTTACTATTTAGTGGCAAAGCCATGTTTCCAGGTGAGACGAGCTGGATGAAATGAGACTACTGTATAATGTCTTCTCGGTGTTGAAAAGGAGAGAGCGAATTTGGGTCCTTTTCAAGATGCCTGACTGTAGGGCTTGTTTGAAAATTTGAAAAAAAAAAATGCTTTTTTTCACCAAATAATGCCCACCCAAGACTGACTTGTTACAGCACATTTTTTCATCCTTCTCTGTTGTATTATGTCTGGGCTTGACTGCATAAAAGCTCACAGATTGAGAAACATCTTTAATTTGTATTCCTGGTCATGAGATCCCACTGAAAAATACTCTGCTTCTCAGGCATCTGGACAGTAAGATAAATTGTGGCCACAGGCTTACAATCTGGGAAGAAGGTGCTATCCGAAGAATCAAGATTGTGTCCCTAGGTACTTAGATTCATGAGGAAGTTGAGCAAATGGGAAGTATTAAGTTAGTCATCAAAGGATGCCCATACTTCAGTAATCACCACTATTACATATTGGAAATGTGTAATGCATGACAATTCAAAAGGTATTAAAATGTTTAAATAAAAAGATAAGCAACCATCCCTTACATTTATCCCAGTCATTCAGTAGCTCACCTTAGAGTGAACATTTTGGTGTGTATCCTTCCAGAGAAGTTATTTTCACATACAAATATGCACCTGCTATATATATATATGTGTGTGTGTGTGTGTGTACACAAAGTAAACAGAAACATAAGTACTGATATAAACGTGTATATTATATGCATGTTTTCAAATACAATACGTATATATATATATTTCTTCACACACAAGTGTTTCTGAATCAATACATAAGAGTGTCATCATTTCTAACAGCTGCATAAGGCCAATGTATGGTTGCACCCTAGCTGAAGAAACAAGTTTTCTACCAATATATATTAAGGAATATCCTATGTTTTCTTAAAAGCAATCCTCTAATTAATATCCTTACATAAACATTAGTTTGCTTATTTGTAGGTTTATATGTAAGTTAAATTCTCAAAAGTGGTTTAGCTATGTGAATTTTAACTTATGGTCTTGACAAATTTCTCCTTGGCATGATTGTACCCTTTTACATTTTCACACCAATGTATGAGTGTCTGTTTCCTCAACCAACACAACTCCTTTTGACTCTCAGTTCTTCTTACTCTAATGCTCCACTTTCTCCCAACCTGAAAAATCATCTGTCTTTTTCCCTTTGGCTCAAGTTCAATGAGGGTTCTACACTTGTAATTTTAGTCTCCTCTGTCTTACAAATAGGACAACAGTGTAATAATATTCCTCTTAGGTTTGCAGACTCAGCAAAATGAAATTTCCATCACAGACATATTCCTAAGATACTTCTGGGTAGCTTAACTTCAGACAATGGATAAAAACTAGGCTCAGAACAGAATCTGACACCTCTATTTGAAGCCTGAGTTGTGTAAAAGTCCTATGCAGTGCGGACACAGAAAGCTCATGAAATGACAATACAAATGAGTAGCAAGGTGTTTTGTTGGCCTCCTCTTCACTCTCCTGGTGACAGAGGGAGTCCCAGCCTAGGGTTCTGGAGATGCCTGAACACACGACATCCAGACACTGGATAAATTAGATGGACTGCAGTTTATTAGTCACACATCCTCACATCCTGGGGGAGGACACCACATGCCACAGGGTGGTTGCACTTGGGAGCAGAGTAAACCACCAGCGGCTGTGGGAGGCAGGCTTTGTGGTAAAAAGGGACAAGGTATCCCCTGATTTCCATGGGAAGATCTGATTGGCTTGCTTGAATAATTTTGTGGGCTGGTAGGGAGGTGAACACCACTATCTTGGGTGCAGCTGGTCCGGCTGTTATGGGAACTAGTGGGTGGGGAGCTTTCCCTGCTAGGTGGGGGGAATACATGGTTAAAGCAGAACTCATGGTTAGGGTTTTGGGACCCTGTGAGGCTCAAAGATATTGACAACACATGAAATTTTAGGCCTTACAATACAGGAGAGAGAAGGAAGAAACTTGAAATATTTGCTCTTTAGTAATTTCATTATTAAAATTAATATTATCTCAAAATTTGGAAATTGGTTTTCTGTAGTATAAATTTACTGAAGTAATAATTGATTAGTCCTGGAAGACTTTTATATGTAAATCATAAAGAATAACGGCTTCATACATTCTCTTCATTTCCCTCTAGCATAAATATCCTGATAATCCATAAACACATTGTTGGGAAAGGCAGTCTCCTGCATGCAGTCTTTCAACCCCCACTTGGCCACATAGTAATGAAGCTTGGATTCCACCAAAAAACTGTTAGAACAAACAACTTCAGTAAAGTTGCGTGATAAAAAACCAACATACAAAAATCAGTTGCATTTCTATACAATAACAACAAACTATCTCCAAAAGGAATAAAGAAGACAATCTCATTTACAATACCATCAAAAACAATACAATACTTAGGAACAAATTTAACGAAGGTAGTGCAATGAAAACTATAAGATACTGATGAAAGAAATTAACAAAGACAAATAAATGGAAAGATATCCCATGTTCATGGTTAGAAGAATTAATAGTGTTAAAATGTCAATACTATCCAAAGAGATTTGTAGATTCAATGTACTCCCTATCAAAATTCAATGGCATTTCCCACAGAAATAGAAAAAAGAAATCCTAAAATTCATATAGAATCACGGAAGACCCCAAGTAGCCAAAGCAATCTTGAGATAGAATAATGAAGCACCACACTTTCTGATTTCAAACTACTACTACAAAGCATTAGTAATCAAAACAGTATGGTGCTGGCATGAAAACAGGCACATAGGCCAATGGAACAGAATCAAGAGCCTATAAATAAACCCATGCATATACAGTCAACTAATATTTGACAACGGTGCCACCAAGAATACACAATGCGGAAAGGATAGTCTCTTCAATAAATGGCGCTGAGAAAATTGGATATTCACATGCCAAAGAATATATGAAATTGGATGCTTATCTTACACTACTCACAAAAATTAATTTGAAAAAGGTTGAAGACTTGAATTTAGGATCTGAAAATGTAAAACTTGTAGAAGAAAATGTAGGGAAAAAAACATCCTAAATATTGGCCTGGGCAAAGATATTTTGGATATCACACAAAAAGCACAGGCATCAAAAGTTAAAATAAAGTGGGGCTGGCCCGGTGGCTTAGTGGTTAAGTTCGTGCACTCTGCTTCAGCGGCCCAGGGTTCGGGGGTTCATATCACAGGCAAGGACCTACACACTGCTCATTAATCCATGCTGTGGCAGTGTCCCATACGCAAAGTAGAGGAAGACTGGCATGGTCGTTAGCTCAGGGCCAATCATTTTCACCAAAAAAAAAAAGTGAAAATAAAGCCAAACTAAAAAGCTTCTGGGCAGCAAAGAAAACAATCAAGAAAATGAAAGGGTAACCTACAGAATGGGAAAAAAAATATTTGCAAGCCATATATTTAATAACGGGTTAATTACTAAATTATATAAAGAATGCATACAAAATAGTGGGAAAAAATCCTATTAAAAAATAGGCAAAGGATCTGAATAGACATTTTTCCAAAGAATATATACAAATGGCCCACAGGTATATGAAAAGGTGCTCAACATCACTAATCATCAGGGAAATGCAATTAAAAACACAATATCACCTCACACTTCTTAGGATGGCTATTACCAAAAAGATAAGCATTGGTTAGCACATGGAAAGAAGGGAACCCTTGTGTTAAGGTAAATTGGTATTGCCAGTATGGAAAACAGTATGGAAGTTCCTCAAGAAATTAAAAATAGAATTTCCATATGATCCACCAATCCTACTTCTGGGTATATATCTGAAAGAAATGAAACTGCTATCTCAAAGAGATATCTGCACCCCCATGTTCACTGCAGCATTATTCACAATAGCCAAGACGTAGAAACAACCTAAGTGTCTGTCAACTGATAAATTGATAAAGAAAATGTGTATGTATACAGCAGAATATTATCCAGCCTTTAAAAAGGGAATCCTGTGATTTGCGACAACATGGATGAAACTTGAGGGCATTATGCTAAGTCACACAGAGAAAGACAAATACTGCATGATCTCACTTATACCTGGAATCTAAAAAAGTCAAATTCATTGAAAGAGTAGAATGGTGGTTGCCAAGGCTGGGGGAAATGGGGAGATGTTGGTCAAAAAATAAACTTTCACTTAGAATTTCTAGGGATCTAATGTACAGCATGATGACTATAGTTAATAATTCTCTATTGTATAGTTTAAATTCACTAAGTGAGATCTAAAATGTTCTCACCACAGACACACACACAAAGGCAACTGAGTGATAAATGTTAACTTGTAACCATTTCACAACATATATCAAGTCATGACACTGTATATCTTAATTTTTTTAATAATTATTTTTGAGGTATAATATACATACAGAAAAGTGCACATATCACAATTATACAGATTCAATAAAATCCCCCCTTCAGGCAGATTAAGAAATAGAAAAATACCTGCATGTCTCATATCCTCTCCCAGTCCTGGATCCTCCTCCCACAGTGGTAGCCACTACTGCAACCTCTGCCAACAAACATTAGGATGGCCTGTGAGGCTTAAACAACTGGAGTTGTAAAGCATTTTTTCTGTGTCTGGCTCCCCCCCCCTTCAGTATTGTTTGTGATAGTCAAACACGTTTTTGTGTCTAGCAGGAGCAACCTTTTCCATTGCTGTATAATCTCCAATCATGTGACTATCCCATTTATGCATCCATCATGCTGTTAAGAACATCCTTACTCATGTTTTGGTGAACACATGTATGCACTTCTGCTGGGCAAATACCTAGACGTGGAATTTTTATGTCATTGGGTACGTGTATGCTCACCTTTAGTGGACACGGCAAAAGTCTCCCAAAGTAGCACAAAGTTATATTCCCACCAACACAAGTGCTCCAGAGGCTAGCTAATAGCAACTGGTTTAAGATCTTTAGCCATTCAGCTGGGTGTGTGAGGTTATTACACTGTGGTTTTAACTTTCATTTCCCTGATAACTCACAAGTGCGAGCACCTTCTTATGTCTTTGGACCATTTAGATATCCCTTTTGTGAAGTTCATGTCTTTCCCCATTTTTCTATTGGTTGTCTTTTTCTTGTTGATTTGGAGAAGTTCTTTACATATTCTGGACAGGAGGCCTTTGTCAGATACATGCACTGCAAATATCTTTTCCCACTTTGGGGTTCCTTTGCACCCTCTTGCACATTATTTACGTGTCTTCTGACAAATATAAGTTCTTAAGCTCAATGTGATCAAATTTATCAACTTCCTCCTCAATGGCATTGTGCTTTTAATATTCTATTAAAGAAATTATTGCCTACCCCCAATGTCATAAAGATATTTTTTCTATAGCTTTGTTTATCCCTCAGATCTAGTTCCTCAATCCTTATGAATGAGAGGTGTGCGTATGTTGTGTGTGGGGGTAAAGAAGGCATCAACATTTTTTTTTCCCCATACATGTATTCAACTTACCCAGCAATGCTTTTGGAAGATTCTTCTTACCCAATTTATAACAAAGCATCACCTTTGTCATACATGTGTGGGTCTGTTTCTGGACTCTTCAGTTCCATTGTTCTATTTGCCTATCCTTGATCAAGGCCACACCGAACAATTACTTTAGGATTATAGTGAGTCTTAATGTCTGCTAGTACAAGTTGTCCAGCTTTGTTGTTGTTGCTGTTGTTATTCCCTTTTCCTCCTGCTTGAAATCCATCTTACCTGTTCTTGGTCCTTTATAATTTCAAGTAGATTTTAGAATCAGTCTGTCTGCTACCCATACACACAAGCCCCCCAAAACTGCTGATTTGGTGGGGGAGCAGTGTGCATTAAATACATAGCTCAGATTACAGGGAATTAAAATGATTTCAACATTGAGCTTTCCAATCCACAAACATGGTAGATATCCTTTCATTTATTTAGGTGTACTTTAATTTAGGTCTCTTCCTACTTGCCTTTTGCACCGGATAAGCTTTCCAATACAATACGGAGTAGTAGTTGATTATGGATATCCTGTCTCATTTGAAATCTCAGGGAAAAGTTTTCAAAATTTCATTATTAAGAAGATCTTTTGTAGATACTCTTTAACAGATAAGATCCTTTTTACTTAGGACAGAATCTGAATAATTCTAATTTTTTAAAATGTGTTGAAACATACGGTCCAAAGACATAATTTTTATGTTTCATATGCATGGGGAAACAGTATTTCTGTCATTACTGGGTATGGTATTCTGTATGTGTCAAGTTTGTTAATCATATTATTCAGATCTCTTTACTGACTTTTTAGTCTGCGTGTCCTCTCATACATTAAGGGAGGTGGGTTAAAGTCTTCCACTAAAATTGCCTATTATTCTATTTCTCCTTTCAGTGTTGTTCACTTTTACTTCATATGTTTTTAAGTTATCAGATTCACACAAAATTTTAAATTGTATATTTCTGGTGAGTTCACCCTTTTATCATTATGTCTGCTGTTATCTCTAGTTATCCTTATTTTCTTAATTCGCTTTCATTAGTGCTTATAAAGTGTGTGTAAACAAGGAAGGTATCAGCCTTGGTTTGCTCAAACCATACACATTCCAAGAAAGGACTGACCCTTAACCAGCTTCTGGGAGATAACGTCTGGGTCCTTGGAATATCCTGCCTAGAAATGGTGTTTCTGCATGCCTAAGGCCTTGGGCTATGCTATTATCAGTTTGAACAAAATTATGAACTTAATTGTGTTTCCCCAAAATCCATATATTGAAATTCTGACCACAAGTACCTCAGAATGTATTTGGAGACAGGGCTTTAAAGAGGTAATTAAGTGAAAATGAGGTCATCTGGGTGGACCCTAATCCAATCTAATGTCCCTGTAAGGAGATCAGGACAAACAGAGAGCCACCAGAGATGCACAGGCACAGAGAAAAGGCCACGTGAGGATATAACAGAAGGCAGCCATCTGCAAGCCAAGCAGAGGCCTCAGAAGAAACCAAACCTGCTAACATCTCAATTTTCCAGGCTCCAGAACTATTAGAAAACAAATTTCTGTTGTTTAAGCTATCCAGTCTCTGCAATTTTGTTGTTGTTGTGTTAAAATGTGACATAAAACTTACCATCTTAACCATTTTAAGTATACAGTTCAGTTGTATTAAATACAGACATTGTGCAGCCATCACCACCATCATCCCCATAACTCTTTTCATTTTGTAACACTGAAACTCTGTACCTATTAAACAATAAATCCCCATTCTCCCCTCCCCTGAGCCACCAACAGTCACCAATGCAAGTTCTAACTATGATTTGGACTACTCTAAGTACCTCTCATAAGTGGAATAATACAAAATTTGCCTTTTGTGACAGCTTATTTCATTTACCATAATGTCTTCAAGGTTCATCCAGGTTCTAGCACATCGCAGAATTTCCTTTCTAAGGCTGAATGGTATTCCATTTTATGCATATATCACATTTGGCTTATCCATTCATCCAGACGGACACCTGGATTTCTTCTATCTTTTAGCTATTGTGTACAGTGCTGCTATGAACATGGGTGCAGAATTATCTAATTGAGAACCCGATTTCAATTCTTTTGGGTATATACCCATAATTGGAATTGCTGGATCATAGGTAATTCTATTTTTAATCTTTTGAGGAACCTCTGTACTGTCTTTGAAAACGGGTATACCATTTTATATTCCCACCAACGGTGCAGAAGGGTTCCAATTTCTCTACGTCCTAACACTTGTTCTTTTCTCTTTTTCTTTAATATAGTAGCCATCCTAATGGGTGTGAGTTGGTATCTCACTGTAGTTTTGATTTGCATTTCCCTAATGATTAGTGATATTAAGAATCTTTTCATGTGCTCATTGCCCATTCATATATCTTTTCCAGAGAAATATCTATTCATGTCCTTTGCCCATCTTTGAATTGGGTTGTTTTTTGTTGTTGAGTTTTAAAATTTTCTCTATATTCTGGATATTAACTACTTATCAGATATACGATCTGCAAATATTTTCTCTCATTCTGTTGGGTGCCTTTTTACTCTGTGGATAGTGTCCTTTATCTTTTAGGTGACAGTAACACACATTCTCTTCTAATGAAGGAGATGTGTAGCTATAGGAAAGTAATTTCCAAAAATGATGTTGAAAATGATACTCCATTGGTTTCAATGGTATTGTTTCAGATGGATAGTGTCTTTTGATGCACAAAATTTTATTTTTATGAAGTCCAACTCTTTTTTCTTTTCCTACCTGTGGCTTTGGTGTCATATCCAAGAAATCACTGCTAAATCCAATGTCACAAAGTGTTTGTCATAAGAGTTTTACTGTTTTGGGTTTTATGTTAAGGTCCTTGACTCAATTTGAGATAATTTTTGTACATCGTGTTAGGTAAGGGTCCAAAGTTCATTCTTTTGCGTGTGGATATCCAGTTTTCCCAGCACCACTTTTTGAAGACTGTCCTTTTCCCACGGAATGCTCTTGCAAACCTTGTCAAAAGACACTTGACTATATATGTGAAGGTTTATTTCTGGGCTCTCTATTCTGTTAGTCTATATATATCTGTCTTTATGACCAGACCACACTGTTTTGATTACTATAGCTTTGTAGTAAGTTTTGAAATAAGGAAGTATGAGTCCACCAGTTTTGTTCTTTTTAAAGACTTTTTTGACTGTCTGAGGTCCCCTGAGATTCCAAATGGATTTTAAGATGTGTTTTTGTACTTACACAAAAAAATCACTGGGATTTTGATAGGATTTGTATCGAATCTGTACATCACTTTGGGTGACGTTGACATTTTAACAATATTAAGACTTCTATCCATGAACATGGGATGTGTTTCCATTTACTTAAGTCTTAGTTTCTTTCAGGAATGTTTTGTCATTTTTACTGTACAAATCTGTCAACTCAGGTAATTCCTATTTCATTCTTTTTGATGCTATTGTAAATGGAACTGTTTTTGAAATTTACTTTTCATATTGTTGTTAGTGTATAGAAATGCAACTGATATTTCTGTGTTGACTTTGTCTTGGGATATTTGCTGAACTCACTTATTAGATCTAACATCTTTTTTACAGTCTTTACGGTTTCCTAAATATATGATCATATCATCTGCAATGAGGTAATTTTACTTCTTCCTTTTGAATTTGGATGACTCTGATTTCTTTTTCTTGCCTAATTTATCTGGCTAGAACTCCCAGTACTATGTTGAATGGAAGTGGTAAAAGCGGGCATCCCTGCCTTCTTCCCAATCTTAGATGAAAACCTTTTGTCTTTCATCAAGCATTTGGTTTTCTGTGGGTTTTTCATACATATCTCTTATTAGGTGGACATGGTTTTATACACAACTTATATTACGTGGAGATGGTCTCCTTCATTTTTATTTTGTTAAGTGTTTTTATCTTGAAACGGTATCGAATTTTGTCAAATGCTTTTTCTGCATCAGTTGAAAAGATCATGTGGTTTTTTTCCTTTATTTTGTTGATGTGACATATTACACTAGCCAATTTTCACATGCTGAACCATCCTTGCATTCCAGGAATAAATTTCATTTGGTCATGGTGTAGAATCCTTTTAATATGCTGAATACTAGTTTGCTAGTATTTTGTTGAGGATTTTTGTGTCCATGTTCATAAGAGATATTGTTCTGTGGCTTTTTTTCCTGTAGTGTCTTTCACTGGCTTTGGTAACAGATAATGCTGGCCTCATAGAATGAGTTAGGAAGTGTTCCCTCCTCTTCAATTTTTTGGAAAGGTTTGAGAAAGACTGGTAATAGGTTGTTGATTTGAGATCTCACTTTTTTTAACATAAGCATTTATAGCTACAAATTGCGCCCTCAGAACCACTCGTACACCTTACATTTATAATTTTGTCAATTACACCTCAGTAAAGCTGAGGGAAAGAAAAAGAACGGGCCTTGTTGGGCCTGCAACACCTCCTTACCAAAAGATAGAGCCCTCAGAGCCTGAGGAGCTTTTTGCCTTGTGTGAGAATATCTTTCCCTGTGTCAGACTCAATGTGTACTCCTTTGTTCTGCTTAATCATATGTGTCAGTGGCCTCAGCCACGCCCCCCGTTTTCTGGATGTCAGACCTCAGGGGGAAGAGGTTGGTGACTCACAACTGCAGTACAAAGTGAGTTCTGTGCAGCAGATCACCCCTGTCAGATGTGGAATTGATCTGCTGGCTGTAGGTTACTGACAATGCAAGGAGCTAGATCGTGTGCATTCAATCTCCTCTTCTGCTTAAGTAAATGCTGCACCACTTGATCCTGGTGTGCATGTTTTCTGTTCTCCATGACTTCAAATCATGCACTGGTCTCTTTCCTGAGTGACAATTTTCTGTCTTGTGACCTTGTTCACACAGCCTGGATACCCAGTGAACAGCGAAACATAGAGGAATGCCATAAAAGACTTTCCTATATAAAATACAAAACCAATTCTCTGAATGTGAACAATCTTTGGGTCATAACTGAAAAACTTCAAACATTACTTAAATTCCAAGGAATTCATGCCTGTATAAATAGTTTGATGCCGTATAAGCCTTCTTGAAAAAGCCTCCTCACATTCTCTTCATTTACAATTGTTTCTCAATGGTATAATTCCATTGTCTACTATACATACATTCCAGAAGGTCTCTCTCCAGTATGAATTCTGTGATGTGCTTTAAGCATTGAACTAAGCCTAAAGGATTTGCTGCATTTGTTACATTCAAAGGGTTTCTCACCACTGTGAATACTCTGATGTATTTTGAGGCTTGAACTGAGCCTAAAGGACTTCCTGCATTTGTTACATTCAAAGGGTTTCTCGCCACTGTGAATACTCTGATGTATTTTGAGGCTTGAACTAAGCCTAAAGGACTTACTGCATTGGTTACATTCAAAGGGTTTCTTACCACTATGAATACTCTGATGCTGAGTAAGTCGTCCATACACACTAAATGCCTTCCCACAGTCCTTACATTCATAGGGTTTTTCACCAGTATGAAATCTATGATGTATAGTAAGTTGCTGGCTACTCCTAAAAGCCTTCCCACATTCCTTACATACATAGGATTTCTCATCAGTATGAACTCTTCCATGTTGAGTAAGGTTTGAGGCACGACTAAAGGCCTTCCCACATTCTTCACAATGATAGGGTTTCTCACCAGTATGAATTCTGTTATGTACTTTAAGGTCTGAAAGACGAAGGAAAGCCTTACCACACTCCTCACATGCATATGGTTTCTCACCAGAATGAATTTTTTGATGTTTTCTAAGGTCTGAATGACGACTAAAGGCCTTTCCACATTCCTTACATTCATAGGGTTTCTCTCCATTATAAACTCTGTGTTTTAGAATAAGAGATGAATGTTCTGTATATATGTATATTTTCCCAGAGATGATTATTTCATATCTTGATTCCAGATCTAAAACAAATAAGAAAAAAAATGTTTCCTTGACCAGAAAATGTTCTATAATTCAATTAAGACAAAATTGAAAATCTCAGCTATTGGACATGGTTTTAAAGAACTCTAAAATACAGTTATAAAACTTGAGAACATAAGAGCAGAGTTCAGAAAATAAGTTTCTGCAGTAGAGTGCTGGTAAATGTTTAAGAATCAGCTCTACACACACAGACACCCCCCACACCCAGCCCTGATTTGTAGTGTTTGCCAATGTCTATGGTGTAAATACTCCCACCACAGGCAATTTCAAGCTATCAATATACTGTAAACGAACCCAACTTAGGATATGTAAAATCTTGTTCCTAGAGAGCCACTACCAGCCACCTCTAGCATACCACTTCCACCTAAAATATAAATACATACACATGTTAAATTTAAAAAGGCAATTATTTATACCTGATCATTCTTCAATTACAATTCCACTAAAAATACACATTTCCACCACTGTGGTTTACTCCGTCCTATACAGCCATGTGTGCTTTACTTCACTCTTCATAACAGTTAAGACACTAATAATCTTTAGTTATCCTGTCCTAAGATTGCATTACTTACTATCCTTACAGCTGTTCAATCTGTTTTATTCCCTGTATCTTTTCTCAGGTCCCTCTCTAGCTTTCCCTTTTCACCAAGGCCAACCATTCTGGTACTCCCCAGGACTGTGTTGACAGGGTGTGTGGCTCTGCAGGGGTGGGGCCTGTCAGCTGCAGCAGACTTGTGCTCCTCAAACAGCTACATAGTGGATATGCCCCACCTTTCAAATCCTGCAGCTACTGGATACTCCCATGTCTGGCACCAGCCCCACTTAGCTGCCACCCTGAGAGCTGACAACAGCCTTGCAGGCTGGAGGTCTATAGAAATTCTAAGCCCCTGAGCCTAGCAAGCAGCCACACAGAGAGCCTACTCACTGTACAGAAAAACTGTAACTGGAATGTGCTATTAGACCTTGAAGCCAACTGTGCTGGGGCTCCCCACACCTGATAAAGTGACTGAAAGGACCTTAGCAGCCACATGCAGCTGAGTATTATAACCAGCTGGCCAGGAGGACAGCTTAGCCTCCCCAGGAACTGGCAGCAAGAGCAATCCTAACACAACAGAAGGACACACGAATCCGGAACATCTGGAACTGGTGACAAGAGGGAAGCACACTGCTGGGCCTCATAAGGCATCTCTTACATAAGGCCACTTCTCCAAGATCAGGAGATGTAGCTGACCTGCCAAATACACAGATATAAGCACAGAGAAAGAGGCAAAATGAGGAGACAAAGGAATACGTTCCAAGTAAGGGAACAGCATAAAACCCCAGAAAAAGAGCTAAACAAAACAGAGATAATCTATCTGACAAAGAGTACAAACTAACAGTCAAAAGGATGCTCAGTGATCTTGAGAGAAGAATGGATGAACTCACTGATAACTTCAACAAAGAATTGGAAAATATGAAAAAGGACCAATCAGAAATGAAGAATACTGGAAATGAAAAATTCACTAGAGGGACTCAACAGCAGAGTAGATAATACAGAAAAACAGATTAGTGAGCTGGATGAAAGACTAGAGGAAATCACCCAAGGGGAACAGATAATAGAAAAAGAATGAAAAAGAATCAGGGCAGTCTAAGGGACCTCTGAGACAACATAAAGCCCACAAACATCCATATCATAGGTATTCCAGAAGGACAAGAGAGAGACAAAAAGGGCAGAGAATCTATTTGACGAAATAATAGCTGAATACTTTCCTAACCTAAGGAAGGAAACAGACATCCAAGTACAGGAAGCACAGAGAGCACCAAACAAGATAAATCCAAAGGAACTCACACCAGGACAAATTATAATTAAAATGTCAACAATTAAAGATAACGAGAGAATCCTAAAAGCCGCAAGAGAAAGGCAACAAGTTACATAGAAATGAAACCCCATAAGGCTATCTGCTGACTTCTCAGCAGAAACCTTACAGACGAGAAGGGAGTGGCACGATATATTTAAAGCACTGAAAGGAAAAAAACCTACAGCCAAGAATACTCCACTCAGCAAGGTTATCATTCAGAATGGAAGGAGAGGTAGTTTCCCAGACAGTCAAAAACTAAGGGAGTTTATCAACAAGAAACCAGCTTTACAAAAAATGCTAAGGGGACTTATTTAAGCGGAAAAGTGAAGATAAAAATAGGAATAAGAAAATTATCAGAAAAAAAAGGCAATAAAATCACTGGTAAAGGCAAATATACAGTAAGGTAGCAGATCAACCACCTATGAAGCTAATATGAAGGTCAACAGACAAAAGTACTAAAATTATCTATTTCCATGATAAGACGGTAACAGATACACACGCACATAAAAAGAGGTTAGATATGATATCAAAAACATAAAATGTGGGAGGAGGGGAGTAAAACAGTAGAGCTTTCAGATAAGAGGTCAAATTAAAGAGACCATGAACGTATAGATTGCTATATACGTAGGTTATTTTACATATGACCCTCATGATAACCACAAACCAGAAACCTATAATAAATACACAAAAAATTAAGAGAAAGGAACCCAAACATAATACTAAAGAAAGCCATCAAACCACAAGGGAAGAGAGTAAGAGAAGAAGAAAGGAACAGAGAAGAACTACTAAAATACCCAGAAATAAAGTAAAAAAATGGCAATAAGTACATTCTTATCAATGGCTACTTTAAATGTCAATGGACTGAATGCTCCAATCAAAAGGCATAAGGTGGCCAACTGGATAAAAAAACAATACCCATATATATATGCTGCACAAAAGAGACACACTTCAGACCTAAAGACAGTCACAATCTGAAAGTGAAGGGACAGAAAGATACTCCATGCAAATGGCAATGAAAAGAAAGCTGGGGTAGCAGTACTCATATCAGACAAAATAGACTTTAAAACAAAAACTGCAACAAGAGGCAAGGAAGGGCACTACATAATGATAAAGAAAACAATCCCACAAGAGGATATAACACTTCTAAGTATCTATGCACCCAACATAGGAGCAACTAAATATATAAAGCAATTATTAACAGACATAAAAGGAGAAATAGACAGCAACACAAAACTAGTAGGGGACTTTAACACTCAACTTACACCGATGGATAGATCATCCAAAGAGAATATCAATAAGGAAACATTGGCCTTAAACCACACATTAAACCACATGGACTTAGTAGATATACACAGAACATTCCATCCACAAACTGCAGAATACACATATTTTTCAAACACACATGGAACATTCTCCAGGATAGATCACGTATTAGGCCACGAAACAGGTTTCCATAAATTTAAGACTGAAATAATACCAAGAATCTTTTCTGACCACAACAGTATGAAACTAGATATCAACCAGAGGAAAAAACTGGAAGGTCGTGAATATATGGAGATGAAACAAAACGCTACTGAACAACGACTGGGTCAACCAAGAAATCAAAGGAGAAATCAAAAAATACTTGGAGACAAATGAAAATGAAAATATGGCATGCCAGAATTTATGGGATACAGCAAAAGCGGTTCTAAGAGGGAAGTTCATAGAAATACAGGCCTACCTCAACAAACAAGAAAAATCTTCAAGAAACAATCTAACAGTGGACCTAAAGGAATCAGAAAAGGAAGAACAAACAAAGCCCAAAATCAGTAGAAAGAAGGAAATAATAAAAATCAGAGCAGAAATAAATGAAATAGAGACTAAAAAAAATAGAAAAAAATTAATGAAAAAAAGAGCTGGTTCTTTGAAAATATAAACAAAATTGGCAAACCTTTAGCTAGACTCACCAAGAAAGCAAGAGAGAAGGCTCAGATAAATAAAATCAGAAATGAAAGAGGAGAAATTACAATGGACACTTCAGAAATACAAAAGATTATAAGAAAAGACTACTCTATAAGAAAAGCTATATACCAACAAATTGGACAATCTAGAAGAAATAGATAAATTCTTACAATCATACAACCTTCCAAAAGTGAGTCGAGAAGAAATATACAATTTGAATAGACTGATCACCAGTAAGGAGATTGAAACAGTAATAAATACCTCACAAAAAATAAAAGTCCAGGACCAGATGGTTATCCTGGTTATTCTCACAACATTCAAAGAAGACTTAATACCTATCCTCCTCAAACTCTTCCAAAAAATTGAAAAGGAGGGGAAGCTTCCTAACGCATTCTACGATTTCAACATTACCCTGAGACCAAAATCACACGAGGACAACCCAAAAAAAGAAAATTACAGGCCAATATCACTGAGGAACATAAATGCAAAAATCCTTAACAAAACACCAGAAAACTGAATAAAACAATACGTTAAAAACATCATACACCATGATCAAGTGGGATTCATCCCAGGGAGGCAGGGATGGTTCACATCAGCAAATCAATCAACGTGATAAACCACATTAATAAAATGAAGAATAAAAATCACAGGATCATCTCAATAGATGCACAGAAAGCATCTGACAGGATACAGCATCCATTTATGATAAAAACTCTGAATAAAATGGGTATAGAAAGAAAGTACCTCAACATAATAAAGTCCATATATGACAAACCCACAGCTAATATCATCCTCAATGGTGAAAAACTGAAAGCTATCCCTCTAAGAACAGGAACCAGACAAGGATGCCCACTTTCACCACTCTTATTTAACAGAGTATTAGAAGTCCTACCCTGAGCAATCAGGCAAGAAAAAGAAATAAAAGGGATCCAAATTGGAAAGGAATCAATGAAAATGTCACTATTTGCAGATGACATGATTTTATATACAAAAAACCCTAAAGAATCCACTGAAAAGCTTTTGGAAATAATAAATGAATACGGTAAAGTTGCAGGATACAAAATCAACATACATAAATCAGTCATGTTTCTATACACTAACACCAAAGTAGCAGAAAGAGAAATTAAGAATACAATAGTATTAACATATTGCAATAAAAAGAATAAAATACCTAGGAATAAACATAACCAAAGAGATGAAAGACCATACATTGAAAACTATAAAAAATTGTTGAAAGAAATAGAAGACACGAAGAAATGGAAAGATATTCCATGCTCTTTGATTGAAAGAATTAACATAGTCAAAATGGCTACAATTCCTAAAGCAATCAACAGATTCAATGCAATCCCTATCAAAGTTCCAACGACATTTTTCACAGAAATAGAACAAAGAATCCTAAAATTTATAGGGAATAACAAAAGACTCCGAATAGCCAAAGGAATCCTGAGAAAAAAGAATAAAGCTGGAGGTATCACACTCCTTGATTTCAAAATATACTACAAAGCTTTAGTAACCAAAACAGCATGGTACTGGCACAAAAAACAGACACACAGATTAATGGAACAGAATCAAGAGCCCAGAAACAAACTCACACATCTATGGACAGCTAATTTTCCACAAGGGAGCCAAGAACGTACAATGGAGAAAGGAAAGTGTCTTCAGTAAATGGTATGGGAAAACTGGATAGCCACATGCAAAAGAATGAAAGTAGATCATTAGCTTACACACCACACAAAAATTGACTGAAAATGGATTAAAGATTTGAATGGAAGACCTGAAACCACGAAACTTCTAGAAGAAAACATAGGCAGTATGCACTTCGACATCAGTCTTAGCTGCATATTTTCAAGTACCACGTCTGACTGGGTAAGGGAAACAAAAGAAAAAATAAACAAATGAGACTATAGCAAACTAAAAAGCTCCTGCACAGCAAAGGAAACCATCAACAAAACAACAAGACAACCTAACAACTGGGAAAATATATTTTCAAACCATATATCTGATAAGGGGTTAATATCCAAAATATATAAAGAACTCATATATCTCAACAACAAAAAATCTAACAACCCAATAAAAAAGTGGGCAAAAGATCTAAACAGACATTTCTCCAAAGAAGATATACAGATGGCCAACAGGCACATGAAAAGATGTTCAACATCACTAATTATCAGGTAAATGCAAATCAAAACTACAATGAGATATCACCTCATGCCCACCAGAATGGCTATAATTCAGAAGACAGGAAATAAATATTGGAGAGGATGTGGAGAAAAGGGAACTCTCATACATTGCTGGTGGGAGTGCAAACGGGTGCAGCCACTATGGAAATCAGTATGGAGATTCCTCAAATAATTAAGAAGAGAACTACCATACTACTCCACTGCTGGGTGTTTATCCAAAAATATGAAAACACGAATGCATAAAGATATATGCACCCCTATGTTCATTGCAGCATTATTCACAATAGCCAAGACTCCAAAGCAACCTAGTACCCATGAAGGGATGAATGGATAAAGAAGATGTAGTATATATACACAATGGAATACTACTCAGCCATAAAAAAGGATGAAATCTGGCCACTTGTGACAACATGGATGGACCTTGAGGGTATTATGCCAAGCGAAATAAGTCAAGAGGGACAAAATCAAATACTGTATGATTTCACTCATAAATAGAAGATAAAAACAACAACAAACAAAAACAGAGTCAGAGATGGGATTGGTGGTTACCAGAGAGGAAGAGTAGGGAGGAGGGTAGATGGGGTAATTAGGCACATGTGTGTGGTGATACATTTTAATTAGTCTTTGGGTGGTGAACATGATGTAATCCACACAGAAATCAAAATATGATGTACACCTAAAATTTATATGCTATACACCAACGTTACTGCAATCAAAAAAAGTTTATAAAAAACCTAAATAGGTAAATAAAGTTAATGACAGTTATAGAGACAATATAAATACATCTAAAACAAATGCCCTGAAAACAGGGACAAACTACCACATTATTCAAAAAAGTGCTGAAAGACAAGAAAATACTTGGAGATATAAAAGACCACAAAAATAAATTAGAACGACTCAGAATTAGGTAATAGAGTTCACAAGCAAACGAGAACAAATCCAACAGATAAATGTTAACACAAAAAAGAATAAAGAAATATATGAAAAGAATACAAAAATGAATAACAAATAAACCTATAGTTGTTTTATCTAGGCTTCTGTACAAGCTTTATAATTAATGAAAAGGTAAAAATGTTTTTTAAAAAACCAAGATAAAAAAACCTAAATCAGATTAGGGATCCTAACTACTGTTAGAAAACCATTCTCATTCTTCATAATGAACCACAAAATCTTACAGGAAGGAACTGATCCTTCCTAACACACTAGCTTCACACCCTGTTAGTAACCACTCACTAACTGATCTACATGCCCCTCCTCAAACACAGAAACCTCATCCCCCTTGAGGGCCTTTCTATGTGTGCTTTACTTTCCTGGGAATGCCCTTGCTCATATACTCAAAAAGCCTGAGCTCTTACTTCATGTCTCTGCACAAATGTTACCTTCTCAGAAAAGGGGTCCTGACCATGCTACCTAACCTAAATTTCCTGTGGTCTTGGTTAGGGTCCTTCATAATATATTTCACTACCTGATAATATTTATCTATTTCTTTGTTTTCATGTTTATCTCTTCCTTAACATAGTATAACACCCATTACTGCGGAAACGTTATCTGCTCTATTAGTATTACTGGATTGACTGTGCCAAGCACAGTGCCAGACTCAGAGTACTCAAATATTTGCTAGATATAGCAATTCATGTATTTTAGACAATGGACTCACACTGAAAAAGAGGATCTGGAAAGAATTTGAGTCTAAAATACATACAGGTAAAATGTCTACACTGTGGATGCAGGAGAGTGTCTAGCACTAAATTGGGAGGGAAATATGAGAAAAATAATATGATGAATGGTTAATGAGGTTAAGATGAAGTTCACCAGGTATCTCACACTGACATATTTCCTTTCCCCATTATAAGACTTTTCTTCACTGAGAAGGGAGCTTTGCAACCAATGTTTGAAGGATGTGTTTACCAAGTGTGTTTACCACTTGGGCTATCACTTACACAGATGACTACTTCTGCCTGACTTGCTCTTACTTACCTGGACACCATCTTCTCATTTCTTTCCTTACAACCATCCAGGGCTCCTTTCCTTGCTCCAATAAGGTAATTACATCTGGCTTAGAAATGGAATGGCCTGCATACAGAGAAAAAAAAATGCCACAGGATAGGGAAATAAATTTTCAGTAGTCAAGATTAAAATTATAATCACAATAATCAAAAGATCATAATGATACTATTTTAGAGAAAAATGAGAGAATTAAAGAACAAGAGATCAGTTAGGTAAGATAAAGTTTTTGTTACTGTTTGTTTAAAATTTAAACTCAAGTCCTCTAACTCTAGAGAGCAAGCATGTTATTGATACACACTCTGGAGCCTGGGATCATTCCTCTCTTTGCCATCTTTCAGCTGCGTATGACCTTCGGCAATTCACTTAAACCTGCTATACCTTGGCATTCTCACTTATAAAATGGGGATAAGGGGCCAGCCCAGTGGCGTAGCAGTTAAGTTCGCAAGCTCCACCTTGGTGGCTCAGGGTTCGCAGGTTCGGATCCCGGGCGTGGACTGACACACTGCTTATCAAGCAATGCTGTGGCAGTGTCCCATATAAAGCAGAGGAAGATGGGCATACGTGTTAGCCCAGGGCTAATCTTCCTCAGCAAAAAGAGGAAGATTGGCAATAGACGTTAGCTCAGGGCTAATCTTCCTCACACACTCACACTCACACACACACACACACACACACACACACAAGGGATAATAATAGCACTATTGGGGGGATTAAATCACTTAACACTCCCAATTACTTTAATCAGTTAAACCACATAATGTGCTTGGAGTATTGACTACTACACAATCACACTGGTAGCTGTTGACGTTATTATTGTTATGCTCTTATGTTACCAGAGTACACAAGAGATAGCTATAAAATATTCACTCCATTTTAAATGAAATTTTCACAGATTACAACTTTCAACCACAAATCAGATGAACTTTTTCTTAGGAAACAGATTGCTTTTGGTACAGTTTTAAATGAATTCCAAATATCTAATCCACCACTACATGAATTGTAGAGGCTCTTCTGATAATGAGAACTCAGGACCATCTGTCAAGCTATCCCTAAAACTGGCTCAGATAATAAAATGGAGTATTAAAGTTTTTGGAGGACAAATGAACAAGAAACTTGCATCCTTTGACAACAGTTTTATAATATATGCCACAGATTTCTAATGTAGCTGCTTGGTCATTATGGAAGAGAGACAAAGACAAAAAAAGCACAGAGGGAGGTAAGAATGTTACCGGGGGATAGGGAAGATGAAGGTGTTTAACAGCTTCTCCATTTCCAACCCTGACAAAGCTCAGATCACTTTTGGGAGAAGAGGGAAAACAAATTTAACTAATTTCTTGAAAGGCAGCCCTGAAAAATGCAGTGAAAAAAACACATAGCCGACAGAGCAGATTCTAAATTAATCTAAATTATTTGAGGCTGATGAACATACCCAGTGAGACCAAGTTTCTATAGTTCTCCAGCATCACATCCTGGTACAAAGTCTTCTGAACAGAGTCGAGACATTCCCACTCCTGCTGAGAGAAGTCTATGGCCACATCACCGAATGTCAATGATCCCTGAAACAGCAAATACATGTATTACTGGGAAATCAAAGAAAATACGTTCAAAGTGGGAGCAGAGGAGATGAAGGACTTCTTTGAGGAAAAGAGCAACATGGGAAACATGTAGGCAGGAAATCTATGATGTAGAAGGAGACTGAAGCAAAACGTAGACACATTTTTAAAGAAGCCTGCTGACACAGATAAAATGTCCTCCATATTCTGGGATATTTCTAAATATCGAAACCTCCTGGAAATGGAAAAAATAATAATGTTTTCCTACTGAATTAAAAAGTATATATAAGAACAACGTCCAAATGGTATCTGCCTGATAAATTTTAAACAAATGTGAGATATTGAGGAATATTTTTCTTTTAAGGGAAGAGAAACATTTAATCATGGGACGTTTTCTCCAAATTTTAGAAAGCTGCATAAAATTAAGACTTTCTTCAAGTATCAACTACTTCATTATGTCAAATTTTACCATAAGCCTTTTTACTTGCTTCAATAGATCCATGTATTTTTTGGCACACGGCACTATATTTCATGGATGTATCATATTTAATAATTTATACAGTTAGGTTGCACAATTTGGAAAGTCTTCCCCCATTCTAAGATTCTGTTTTCATCTACTACATTATGATATTCATTTCTGTTGCTATTTACCATCTCACTAAACACTTTCTTTCTTTTGAGTGTGGTAGGTAACTTCATTGATTATCAATGATCTCTACCTCCTGGTATTTATGTCTTCATGTAATACCCCTCCTTTGAATGTGGGCTGAACCTAGTGAGAGTAATTTGTTTCTAACAAAGAGAACATATAGTAAACGTGATGGAATGTCCCTTCCAACATTAGGATATAAAAGACTATGATTTGCACATTGCTCATCCTCTCTTGCTGTCTCACTTGCTCACTCTGATGAAACCAGCTACCATGCTGAGCCGCCCTATGGAGAGGCCCACATAACAATAAACCAAGAGCAGTCTCCAGCCAATACCTACTGAGGAAATGAGACCCTCAGTCCAACAGCCCATGAAAAAGTGGATCCTGTCAACAACCACTAGAGTGAGCTTGGATGCAGATCCACCCAAAGTTGAGCTTTAAGATGCCTGCAACTCTGAGCGATATGTTGATAGCCACGGAGAGACCCAGAGTCCCGCCCAGATTCCTGACCCTCTGAAACTGCGAGATAAATGTTTACTGCTTCAAGATACTATGTTTCAGGGCAATAATTATACAAGAATAGATAATACATTGAGTTAAAGCATACTGAAGAAGGTTGGTCAATTATATAGATGTCACCCAAGCTTAGCACATCTCATTCAACAACAAAATAGCCTTAGTATTTATGTCTCACGGCTTTCCTACCAAATCCATGACCTCCATGTTAAAAGCCCCAATCATATACTAATCCATACGAAGCATGCGATTTCACCCTACTTTAAGATTCAGGTCATTCAATGACAAACTTCACTTCATCTACCTGGGAATCTCAGCTATGCAGAAAATTTCAGTCTTATCATGGGTTGTTATATAGAACCACTGTCTCCATGTCACCAAACTAAAGACCTGACCCGCAAAGCATAAATCTTTACTTCAAGGTATTTAACTGCATCACTACTCCACCACTGCCCTTAACAGAAGAATGGGCACTTAAAATATGTTGAATAATTTGGTCAATAATTACATGAACAGTAGTTACTTTAGAATGGGCCAGAGAGTGCGCTAGGTAATCTGGCATCAGAGCTCACTGGAACAAGAGGTGGGAAACAGGTTATTTGAGGGACCTTTCTTCTATGAAACTCCAGGAAAATTAATGAAAATACTTACATGACCTGAAAAACACTCACATATTTCAACGAGATAAATATCAACTTACATGGGCCATGGTTTTAGACTTGCAAGAGCTGATCAGCCTTCTGGGCTCCTCTACCAGAAAAGCAGAGTCCAGAAAACCCAGACCTGGGAGAAGAGAAAGACCTTGAGACGAGCTGTGCTTTAGTGTTCCCCCACAGGACTTACATTAATATTACCGCTATGCTCTTCCGTTACACGTTCCCAGTTACCTCACACTACACACAATTTGGATAAATTCGGATTCTGGACAAACCCATTTCCTCACTCAATTCCCATGGTCTCAGCTGCAGAGTCATTTGAGACCCAGATACTTCAGTGGGAAATTTTCTGCCAACGTGCCATTGTGGCGAGGCTGACGTGGACCTGAGATAGGGCAGCTCTGTCCTGCACTGAGCAGACCTTCCTCTTCCATTCCCAACTTCAAGACTTAAAAGAGGCCACATCATCCAAACCAGAACTTCTTTTATGGCCTTGAAATTGGATGAAGGTGATCAAAACAGTAGAGATGGACAAGGAATATTCAGCATTCTGAGTCTTTCTAGCAAAGCTTACTAAATATATGACAGGCCAACACTGGACAAAATATAAAGTACTCATTAAAATGTTTACAGTTGGGAAGAACATTTAAGGACATGGAAAATATATATAACACCAATAGAAAAATCAGCTTGACCAATATATTTATTTTTAAAAGATATAAAAACATATTAATCAATCCAGAGAGAAGAATGGCAGACAAACAGAAAATCATAAAATAGAAGACAGAAAAAGTCCGGAAATTTATATGGCCATATATTAACAGTTCTTATATTTTTGGTTATGTTTTGTATTGTTTTGCTTTTGGGGGGTTGTTTTCAGAAATGAATCTGTTTATTTAGTTGATTTTAGTCAATACATGAAGACTAGTGAAGATGTAAAATATACCTTTGCCATGATCAGCATTCTCTTTCTTTTTGCGTATATCTTCATTTTTTTAGTTTCCTTCATAATCAAGCTAACAGTTGAGAAAGCAACTTGAACTATGTGTTTTTTAAATTCGTTACATTGGAGACTTCCATAAAGTTGTTTTTTAAATTCAGATCATTTTACTAAATGGCTCATATTTTGTTTGCTTCCTCTGGATCCCAATACCTGAACTCATTTCATCATTTCTTCTCAGGCATGCTGGAATTCTATCTACAAAATTTGGGGAATACTCCCTGAGTAATCTCTTTTGTAAACTGATGACAGTCTCAATACAGCTTTATTTCAGATCTTTTCTACAGAAGAATTGTTTCTAAACCTGTCAGTTTTGTCATGATATCCTCCAGATAGCTGCTGAATTATCTTATCTATTAATTCTCTGGACATCTAATATCATTGATGAAATTTATTATACATTTAATATCACTGATGAAATCTACAAGATACAAAGGTTATAGTATAAAATCCGTTTACTGACACACAGATCCCATGTCCTCAGTATAATTTCTTCACATCCTGACTGTCACTACAGTCACACTGATGTTTCATTTCTGTGAACTCACAAGGCAAGTCACCTAAATCTCTCCAGTGGCCTTTATCACACACTATCTTACAATTACTCCTATGCAGATTTTAACTTCCTTCATAAATTACAAGTACTTTGAAGGAAGCAATTATGTCCTTTTAGTGATTGTATTACTCCAAATATTACACTTTCCAGGCCTGGCATATTGTACACAATGAAAAGAAGTACGATTTTTTGACCACAAAACACCATTTCTAGAAAATTTTTACAGGCAGTAACTATAGAAGTTCTCAAAGTATACGCACAAGAATGTTCATTAGAGAATAATTTTTGATACTTCAAAATTAAAAACATAGAAACCATAGAGCAGGCAAACAGGTTAAATATATTATATTCTGCTATACTGTGACACACTATGCCATTATTAATAAGGATATTAAATCATAATTGACAGAAAACAATATTAAAAGAATTGCTTGGTGAAGAAGGCAGGTTTAAAAGTATGCATAATTTAAGAGGTGATTTCCAGTTGAAATTAAGAAAATAGGCACTGTTTTCAGACTTTCAGGAAGTGATATTGAACTTTGAGCTGTGAGAGTTAAAAATCTCAATGCCTGTTTATTTATCAGCAAAGTAGGGAAACAAATACCACCTACCACATATGACTACTTCGAAGAGTAAGCAAGATAATCAATTTAAACACTAAAATGTATATCATGATGACTAATGTAAATTATCTATCATTACTGAAGATGAAAATTATTCCATGTCCCTTAATCTTTCAGCATAAAGGGAAGTTAATGAACTGGCCAGGTGGCGTAGTTAAGTTCGTGTGCTCCACGTCAGTGGCCTGGGGTTCGTGGGTTCGTATCCCAGGAGTGGGGGACCTACACACCACTAATCAAGGTGTGCTGTGGCAGTGTCTCATATACAAAATAGAGGAAGATTGGCACAGATATCAGCTCAGGGACAATCCTCCTCAAGAAAAAGTAAACTGAGGTTAATTCTGGTGCTTCCTGTTTTCTTTATATTAAAACTGTGCTTCTTGGGCTTTCTCTTTCTTATAATTCTAATTTTTAAAATTTCAGGACATTCATTTGAGAAAATAGAATTCTGCTTAAAAAAATCATTAGTTAAAAAATAGAGAGAGATTATCAGACAGGAAATGAGAATATGTCCCCTTCCTCAGTCTCCAGCTGCTACAGAAAACAAGAAAAAAATCTGTTCAGCATCACAAATTTGTTCAAAGAACAGCATGATAAAATTGAAAATATTAACTGGAGAATGAATCTTATTCCTCTGCACGATATGAAGAGTTACATAAATATATATACATATAATATTTTCTGGTATAATAACGATATGCTATATAATATGGTAACAATAAGTATTAAATATTTATATATAATATATATAATAACTATATTTGGAAATATTATTTATACTTGCAAGACACCTAGAAATCAGAGATTAGTCCTATTTTTTTCTAAAAAGGACCTTAAACCTCTAAATTATTAATTCTGAAAGGTATCTTAATTAGTAATATGGTGTACTGGTAATTAACTTTTAACTGACATTTCCATTAAATAGAAGGTTTAACTATTGGAATGCTTTTCAAAGAAGTTGTTCCTGAGTCTTTCCTGTTCTCTCTACACGCACAGAGGTATAAAGAAACCTATGATTGAATTAGATTTCTTTTTCAAACTAAGAGTTGGACTCTTTGTCTCCTTCGTTTGATCACTTCTATTCTGCCAAAACAAAACCATATGGAAATGGAAAAATAAACACTGGAAAAAGACACATGAAAATATTCAAAGGGATTATCTCTAGATAGATTATGGGTTATTCTTGCTTTCTTCTTAAGAAATTCCCTAGGAAATAAAATTTTTTTTGCAATAAGCCTGCATTCATTCCACCATCATAAACACAACATAAAGATATTTCAAAGTATTAAAAATGTATATACACATCACTTTGGGAAGAGGCGATATTTTCCTCATTTAAAAAATGTGTAGATATTAGGTCTGCCCTGAAAAATCAATGTGATTGAAGTAAATACCACTTACCTATTCTTGAATATTCTTTAGCTCTACTGCATTAATACAATTAAGAGACATTTCACTATAAATATTTAACATTAATGGAAACGGATATTGCCTTTGCAAACTAATGAAAATATGTATACCAAATAGGTAGAAAAGTTTTGAGTACACAGAAAATAATAAATGTGGCTAAACTCCTTCCTTTCTTCTCTGAATAAGTGATTGAAGGATCATGTTGGATACAATCCTTGCAAAAAGTTTTTATAAAATTCTCTTTTCAAAATGAGCTGCGTACATAATTTCCACTGGTACTATAGTCTACAATATAAAGTTGCTTAACATTGGATCATAGCCACTTTTTCCCATAATGACTAATTCTTATAAAGAGAAATTTTATTATCTGCATAATATTCTGTCCCATGGATGCCAGTGATTTTCTTAACCATTCCTATTTCTCGATCATTAATTTTGTGCTAAACCATCAGATCTAAATCTTTGGGGTTTTGTACATCTCTGAAAAATGCACTCTTACAAATACATGAAGCAATTCTCTAACCAAGGGGTTTGTGGTCCCCTGTAAACCCACAAATATAAAGGACCCCTGGTACAGAACTCCTGTGCAGACATGCAAGCACTCACCATATTAACTTCATATTTTTGATACTTCTGATCCACAGAAGTCTTCAGGGTGAATGATCCAGAAGAAACACAATGCTGACCAATTATCATGTTCCACCCTCCAAGGCTGCACCCGCTGTGACCTCACACACGCCGGAATTAAGTACGAAGCGTGTGGAATCTGGATCAGAGCTCACAGCAGGTTCCTGCCGTCAGAGCTCAGCGAACGCTGTCCTTCTCCAAGATGTCAATGACCCCGGAGAAGCCCCAGGAGGACAGTCCCAGGAAGCGGTCCTATACTTGGAGTCTCTGTCCAGATGTTCCTGGGGGCCTACCTCGAGGACAATTCTTGATCTAAATTCCCATCCTGGCAGGTCACGTAGGACTCAAAATCTGAGTTCCCAACTGCAGCCATATCTCCGTGGCAGCCGGACAGGGCCGAGGAGCGCAGAAGCAGGGACCCAGAGCCATGTGTCACATGACGCCACAGAGCCACCGCCACCCACGCTCACACACAGGACGCGCACCCTGTGTCGGCATCACAAGGACGACCGCGCGCCTCTCCCGGTCTCACAACGTCCCCGCCCGCCTCCCGCGCGGCCCGGCCCCTCACCCCCGCGCGGCTCCAGCGCCCCAGGCTGGAGGCTGCGGACCCCCCGGCGCCCGCCCGCTCGGCGGCCCCGCGCTCACCCGCTCCCCGTCCCGCGGGCTTCGGGCTACGGCCGCAGAGTCTTCTCCGCACGCCCCACGCCCACTTCCTCCTCAGATGGGGGCCACTCACGCGCGGCGCGCACCGACGGACACGGACAGGGAGCCGGAGGCGGAACTCACCAGGTCGACAGGCGGAGGCCGACACCCTGGTCCTCAAAGTCCAGGACGGAAGGGGCCGCCCCGCCCGAGCCCCGGAGACTTCTGGGAGTGAGGATGAGTTGCGCAGGCGCAGATCTCTGCAAATCTGGCTGCCGGGACCTGAGGGCGAGTTCGGTGGTTCTCGGGCACGGAGGAGATGGGTCTGGGCGGGACCGGACCGGGGAATCCTGAGAAAGGGACAGCGGAGCTCTTCTTTTCCGAGGCCTCATGCCTGTGTGTGACGGTCCGCCCTGTAGAATCAGCGATGTGACACCGAGGACCATCGCGTGCTTGGCTGGGTGTGAGCTCCTGAACGTGGGTTCATAACCTACCATACTGTATATTTGTGTGCGTGTGTGCGCACGCGCGCCCGCGTGTTCAGGTGTTCACACCCGAAATAGCACAGATTCTTACTATTATAATTCCATTTGGAGTTGAACCTTCTGAGGTCAGAAGAGGTTATATATCCTGCACAAGATTTTACTATTTAGTGGCAAAGCCATGTTTCCAGGTGAGACAAGCGGGATGAAATGAGACTCTACTGTATAATGTCTTCTCGGTGTTGAAAAGGAGAGAGCGACTTTGGGTCCTTTTCAAGATCCCTGACTGTAGGATTTGTTTGAAAATTTGAAAAAAAAATACTTTTTTTCACCAAATTATGCCCACCCAAGACTGACTTATTACAGCAAAATTTTTCATCCCTCTCTGTTGTATTATGCCTGGGGTGGGCTTGACTGCATAAAAGCTCACAGATTGAGAAACATCTTTAATTTGTATTCCTGGTCATGAGATCCCACTGAAAAATACTCTGCTTCTCAGGCATCTGGACAGTAAGATAAACTGTGGCCACAAGGCTTACAATCTGGGAAGAAGGTGCTATCCGAAGGATCAAGATTGTGTCCCTAGGTACTTAGATTCATGAGGAAGTTGAGCAAATGGGAAGTATTACGTTAGTCATCAAAGGATGCCCATACTTCAGTAATCACCACTATTACATATTTGAAATGTGTAATGCATGACAATTCAAAGGGTATTAAAATGTTTAAATAAAAAGATAAGCAACCATTCCTTACATTTATCCCAGTCATTCAGTAGCTCACCTTAAGTCAACAACATTTTGATTTTGGTGTGTATCCTTCCAGAGAAGTTATTTTCACATACAAATATGCACTTGCTATATATATATATATATATATATATATATATACATATACACACACACAATAAACAAATATAAGTACTGATATAAATATATGTATATTATATGCATATATTTTCAAATGCATGTATATGTTATTTCCATATATATACGTATATATATGTTTCTTCACACAAAAGTGTTTCTGAATCAATACATAAGAGCGTCATCATTTCCAACAGCTAAGGCCAATGTATGGTTGCACCCTAGTTGAAGAAACAAGTTTTCTACTAATGTATATTAAGAAATATCCTGTTTTTTTAAAATCAAAGCTCTAATTAATATCCTTACATAAACATTAGTTTGCTTTTTTGTGGGTTTATATGTAAGTTAAATTCTCAAAAGTGGATTAGCTATGTGAATTTTAACTTGTGGTCTTGACAAATTTCTCCTGTTACAATTGTACCCTTTTACATTTTCACACCAATGTATGAGTGTCTGTTTCCTCAACCAACACAACTCCTTTTGACTCTCAGTTCTTCTTACTCTAATGCTCCACTTTCTCCCAACCTGAAAAATCATCTGTCTTTTTCCCTTTGGCTCAAGTTCAATGAGGGTTCTACACTTGTAATTTTAGTCTCCTCTGTCTTACAAATAGGACAACAGTGTAATAATATTCCTCTTAGGTTTGCAGACTCAGCAAAATGAAATTTCCATCACAGACATATTCCTAAGCTACTTCTGGGTAGCTTAACTTCAGACAACGCATAAAAACTAGGCTCAGAACAGAATCTGACACCTCTATTTGAAGCCTGAGTTGTGTAAAAGTCCTACGCAGTGCGGACACAGAAAGCTCATGAAATGACAATACAAATGAGTAGCAAGGTGTTTTGTTGGCCTCCTCTTCACTCTCCTGGTGACAGAGGGAGTCCCAGCCTAGGGTTCTGGAGATGCCTGAACACACGACATCCAGACACTGGATAAATTAGATGGACTGCAGTTTATTAGTCACACAACCTCACATCCTGGGGGAGGACACCACATGCCACAGGGTGGTTGCACTTGGGAGCAGAGTTAACCAGCAGGGGCTGTGGGAGGTAGGCTTTGTGGTAAAAAGGGACAAGGTGCCCCCTGATTTCCATGGGAAGATGTGATTGGCCTGCTTGAATAATTTTGTGGGCTGGTAGGGAGCTTAACGCCATTATGTTGAGGACTGAGTGGAGTTCAGCTGGTCTGGCTGTTACGGGAACTAGCTGGTGGGGAGTGTTTCCTGCTGGGTGGGGGGCATATCTGGTTAGAGCAGGGGAACTCATGGTTAGGGTTTTGGGACCCTGTGAGGCTCACAGATATTGACAACACATGAAATTTTAGGCCTTACAATACAGGAGAGAGAAGGAAGCAACTTGAAATATTTGCTCTTTAGTAATTTCATTATTAAAATTAATATTATCTCACAATTTAGAAATTGGTTTTCTGTAGTATAAATTTACTGAAGTAATAATTGATTAGTCCTGGAAGACTTTTATACATAAATCATAAAGCATAATGGCTTCATACATTCTCTTAATTTCCCTCCAGGATAAATATTCTGATAATCCATAAATATAGTGTTGGGAAAGGCATCTCCTGCATGCAGTCTTTCGATCCCAACTTGGCCACATAATAATGAAGCTTGGATCCCACCAAAAAACTGTTAAGAGTAAACGACTTCAGTAAAGTTGCATGATATAAAACCAACATACATAAATCAGTTGTGTTTCTATACATTAACAACAAACTATCTAAAAAAGAAATAAAGAAAACAATCTCATTTACAATACCATCAAAAACAATACAATACTTAGGAACAAATTTAATGAAGGAAGTGAAAGATTTATGTAATGAAAACTATAAGATATTGATGGAAGAAATTGAAAAGACAAATAAATGGAAATATAGCCCATGATTATGGACTGGAAGAATTAATATTATTAAAATGTTAATATTATGCAAAGAGATTTACAGATTCAATGTACTCCCTATCAAAATTCAATGGCATTTTCCATAGAAATAGCAAAAAGCAATCCTAAAATTCACAGAAGACCCCAAATAGCCAAAGCAATCTTGAGATAGAATAACCAAGCACCCATTTATTTCAAACTACTACTACAAAGCGATAGTAATCAAAACAGTATGGTACTGGCATGAAAACAGACACATAGAGCAATGGAACAGAATCAAGAGCCAATAAATAAACCCATGCATATACAGTCAACTAATATTTGAAAAGGGTGCAAGAATACACAATGGGGGGGCCACCCAGTGGCGCAGCGGTTTAGTCCGCGCTTGGCAGCCCGGGGTTCGCGAGTTCGGATCCCGGGCGCCCGCCGACGCACTGCCTGTCAGCCATGCCGTGGCAGCGTCCCATATAAAGGAGAGAAGATGGGCACGGATGTTAGCCCAGGGCCAGTCTTCCTCAGCAAAAAGGGGAAGATTGGCAGCAGATGTTAGCTCAGGGCTGGTCTTCCTCACACACACACAAAAAAAGAATACACAATGGGGAAAGGATAGTCTCTTCAATAAATGCCATTGGGAATATTGGATATTCACATGCAAAAGAATAAATGAAATTGGATGCTTATCTTAAACTACTTACAAAAATTAATTTGAAAATGATTAAAGACATGTATTTAGGATATGAAAATGTAAAACTTGTAAACGAAAATGTGGGGAAAAAAATCCTAAACATTGGCCTTCACGATGACTTTTTGGATATGATACCAAAAGCACAGGCAAAGGTGAAAATAAAGTGGGGCCGGTATGGTGGCACAGTGGTTAAATTCGAGCGCACCACTTCAGTAGCCCAGGGTTTTTGGGTTTGGATCCTGGGCACGGACTTACATACCGCTCATTAATCCATGCTGTGGCAGTGTCCCATGCGCAAAGTAGAGGAGGATTGGCATGGATGTTAGCTCAGGGCCAATCACCCTCACCGCCCTGCCCGCCCCCGCCCCCCCCCCCCCACCAAAAGGTGAAAATAAAGTGAAACTAAATCCAACTAAAAAGCTTCTGTGCAGCAAAGAAAACAATCAACAAATGAAAAGGTAACCTACATGGGGCCGCCCGGTGGCGCAGCGGTTTAGTCCGCGCTTGGCAGCCCGGGGTTCGCTGGTTCGGATCCCGGGCGCCCGCTCACGCACTGCCTGTCAGCCATGCCGTGGCGGCGTCCCATATAAAGTGGAGGAAGATGGGCATGGATGTTAGCTCAGGGCCAGTCTTCCTCAGCAAAAAGGGGAGGATTGGCAACAGATGTTAGCTCAGGGCTGGTCTTCCCACAATAAAAAAAAAAAAAAAAAAAAAGGTAACCTACAGAATGGGAAAAAATATTTCCAAACCATATATCTAATAAGGGGTTAATGTGAAAATTATATAAGGAACACATACAACTCAACAGTGAAAAAGCTTTTGATTAAAAAATAGGCAAAGGACCTGAATAGACATTTTTCCAAAGAATATATACAAATGGCCAATAGGTACATGAAAAGGTACTCAACATCACTAATCATCAGGGAAATGCAAATTAAAAACACAATATCACCTCACACTTCGTAGGATGGCTATTATCAAAAAGGCAAGAAATAAGTGTTCGTTAGCACATGCCATTATGGAAAAGTGTGGAAGTGCCTAAAGAAATTAAAAATAGAATTACCATATGACCCAGCAATCCCACTTCTGGGTATACATCTGAAAGAAAACCACTCTCTCAAAGAGATATCTGCACCCCCATGTTCATTGCAGCATCATTCACAATAGCCAAGACACAGAAACAACCTAAGTGTCTGTTAACTGATAAACGGGTAAAGAAAATGTGTGTATACAAGTATTATCCAGCATTTAAAAAGGAAAGGCTGCCATTTGCGAGATAAGAATGGAATCTTACTGGAATCTAAAAAAGTGAAATTCATTGAAACAGAGAGTAGAATGGTGGTTCCCAGTGGCTAGGGGAAATGGGGAGATGTTGGTCAAAAAAATAAACTGTCAGTTATAAGATATATAAGTTCTGGGGATCTAATGTACAGCATGATGACTATAGTTAATAATTCTGTATTGTATAGTTTAAATTCGCTGAGATCTAAAATGTTCTCACCACACACACACACACACACACACACACACGCAAACAAAATGGTAACTAAGTGAGGTGGTAAATATTAACTAACTTGTAATCATTTCACAATATATATAACAAGTCATGACACTGTACATCTTAATTTTAATAATTATTTTTATTGGTGTATAATGTATACACAGAAAAGTGCACAAATCACAATTATACAGACTCAATAAACTCCCACCTTCACCCAGATTAAGAAATAGAAAAATACCTGCATGCCTCATATCCTCTCCCAGTCCTGGATCCTCCTCCCACAGTGGTAGCCACTACTGCAACCTCTGCCAACATACATTAGTACGGCCTGTTTGTGAGGTTTAAACAACTAGAATTGTAAAGCATTTCTTTGTGTCTGGCTTTCCCCCGCTCAGTATTATGTTTGTGATAGTCAAACACGTTTCTGCATCTAGCAGGAACAAGTTTTTCATTGCTGTATAATCTCCAATCATGTGAATATCCCACCACTTATGCACCCATCATGCTACTATGAATATCCTTGCTCATGTCTTGGTGAACACATGTATGCACTTCTGCTGGGCAAACACCTAGGCGTGGAATTTTTGTGTCATTGGGTACGTGTATGCTCACCTTTAGTGGACATGGCAAAAGTCTCCCAAAGTAGCACAAAGTTATATTCCCACCAACACAAGTGCTCCAAAGGCTAGCTAATAGCAACTGGTTTAAGATCTTTAGCCATTCAGCTGGGTGTGTGGGGTTATTACACTGTGGTTTTAACTTTCATTTCCCTGATAACTCACAAGTGCGAGCACCTTCTTATGTCTTTGGACCATTTAGATATCCCTTTTGTGAAGTTCATGTCTTTCCCCATTTTTCTATTGGTTGTCCTTTTCTTGTTGATTTGGAGAAGTTCTTTACATATTCTGGACAGGAGGCCTTTGTCAGATACATGCACTGCAAATATCTTTTCCTACTTTGGGGTTCCTTTGCACTCTCTCGCACATTATTTACATGTCTTCTGATAAATATGTTCTTAAGTTCAATGTGATCAAATGTATCAATTTTTCCTCAGTGGGATTGTGCTTTTAATATTCTATTTAAGAAATTATTACCTACTCCCGGCCCGGCATATTCTATTTTTTCTACAACTTTATTGTTCATCCCTCAGATCTAGTTCCTCAATCCTTATGAATGAGGGGGGGGGTGTATGTTGTGTGTGGGGGTAAAGAAGGCATCAAGATTGTTTTCCACACATGTATTCAATCCACCCAGCAATAATTTTAGAAAAGATTCTTCTTCCCCAATTTATAACAAAGCATTACTTTTGTCATACATGTGTGGGTCTGTTTCTGGACTCTTCAGTTCCATTGATCTATTTGCCTGTCCTTGATCAAGGCCACACTGGACAATTACTGGAGGATTATAGTGAGCCTTGATGTCTGCTAGTACAAGTCGTCCAGGTTTATGTTGTTGCTGTCGTTCCTCCCTCTTCCTCCTTTTTGAAACTCATATTACCTGCTCTTGGTCCTTAACAATTTCAAGTAGATTTCAGAACCAGTTTGTCAGCTACACATACACAAATGCCCCCCAAACTTGCTGATTTGTGGGGAGCAGTGTGCATTAAATATATAGCTCAGATTGCAGGGAACTGAAAGTATTTCAATACTGTCTTCCCATACACAAGCATGGTAGATATCCTTTCACTTACTTAGGTGTAGTTTATCTCAATCAAGTTCATAATTTCCTATGTAGAGGTTTTGTATGTCTTTTGTTAGATTACTAGGTATTTGATGTTTTTGACTACTACTGTAAATGATAATTTTAAAAATATCATTTAAAATTGTCAGTTGAGGGCTAGCCTGGTGGTGTAGCAGTTAAGTACACGCAATCTGCTTCTGTGGCCCAGGGTTTGCAGGTTTGAATCCCAGGAGCAGATTGATGCACCACTCATCAAGTCATGCTGTGGCAGCATCCCACTTATAAAATGGAGGAAGATGGGCACGGATGTTAGCTCAGAGCCAATCTTCCTCAGCAAAAAGAGGAGGATTGGTAATGGATGTTAGCTTAGGGCCACTCTTCCTTACCAATAAACAAAAGAAGACAAAACACTGTTTGTTACTGGTACATATAATTTTAAAAATATTAACATTATAGCCAGCAACCTTACTAATTTCACACATTAATTCCAATAGGTTGCCTGAAATTCTTTTAGATATTCTATGTACACAATAATGACTACTTTATTTCTTCCTTTCCAACCTTTAGGTCTTCTTCTACTTGCCTTTTGCACCAGCTAAGCTCTCCAATACCATGTTGAGTAGTAATGGAGATTATGGATATCCTATCTCATTCCAAATCTCAGGGGAAAGTTTTCAATATTTCATCATTAAGAAGGTCTTTTGTAGATACTCTTTAATAGATAAGATCCTTTTTCCTCCTAGGACAGAATCTGAATAATTCCAATCTTTTAAAATGTGTTTAAACTTATGGTTCAACCATATGATGGATTTTTATAATGTTTCATATGCATGGGAAAACAGTGTGTTTCTGTCATTGGGTATGGTATTCTATACATGTTGTTTGTTCATCATATTATTCAGGTCTTCTCTTTACTTTTTTGTCTGCTTGTCCTCTCATATATTAATGGAGGTGGAATAAAGTTTTCCACTATTATTGCCAATTTTTCTATTTACCTGTCGGTGTTGTCAATTTTTATTTTGTGTGTGAGTGTATGTGTAAATTTTTCTGTGTGTGAGGAAGATTAGCCTTCAGCTAACATCCATTGCCAATCCTCCTCTTTTTGGTGGGGAAGATTGGCCCTGGCCTAACATCCATGCTCATCTTCTTCTGCTTTATATATGGGATGACTGTCACAGCATGGCTTGACAAGTGGTGCACAGGTCTGCGCCCAGGATTCGAACTTGTGAACTCTGGGCTGCTGAAGAGCAGTGCATGAACTTTACTATACTACTGGACCCACCCCTATTTTGTATATTTTTAAATTATGTTATCAGATTGACCCCAAATTTTAAATTGTACATTTCTGGTGAGTTCACCTTTTTATCATTATGTCCCTCTTTATCTCTAGTTATCCTTATTTTCTTAATTAGCTTTCTTTTCGTTAGTGCTTACGTGGTCTGTGTAAACCGTTAGCAAGTCAGCCTTGGTTTGCCGAAACCCTGCACATTCCAAGAAAGGACTGACCCTTAACCAGCTTCTAGGAGGTAACCTCTGAGTCCTTGGAATATCCTGCCTAAAAATGGTATTTTGTATACCTGAGGCCTTGGGCCATGCTGCATCAGTTTGACCAAAGTTATGACCATAAATGTGTTTATATTTTGGAACTCTGACCCCCAGTACCTCAGAATGTATTTGGACATAGGGCTTTAAGAGGTAATTAAGCTAAAATGAGGTCCTTTGGGTGGACCCTAATCCAATCTTACTAATGTCCCTATAAGGAGATCAGGACATACAGAGAGACACCAGAGATGCACACACACATAGAAAAGGCCGTGTGAGGACGTGATGAGAAGGCAGCCATCTGCAAGCCAAGGAGAAAGGCCTCAGAAGACAATAAACCTGCTGACATCTTGATTTTCCAATTTCCAGAACTACGAGAAAATTTCTGTTGTTTAAGCTACCCAGTCTGTACAATTTTGTTGTTGTTGGTTTTAAATACGCATAACATAAAACTTACCATCTCAACCAATATGCTATTAAATACAGAGACATTGTGCAGCCACCACCACCATCCCCATCCCCATAACTCTTTTCATTTTGTAACACTGAAACTCTGTACCTATTAAACAATAACTACCCATTCTCCATCTCCCCTCCACTGGCAACCACCATTACAAGCTCTAGCTAAGATTTTGACTACTCTTAAGTACCTCATATAAGTGGAATCATACAATATTTGCCTTTTTGTGATAGCTTATTTCAATATCCTCAAGGTTCATCCAGGTCATAGCATATTGCAGAATTTCGTTAACTTTTAACGCTGAATAGTATTCCATTTTATGTACATACCACATTTGGCTTTCCATTCATCCAATAATGGATGTTTGGGTTTCTTCCAGCTTTTAGCAATTGTGAACAATGCTGCTATGAACATGGGTGTAGAACTACCTCTTTGAGATTCTGATTTCAATTCTTTTGGGTATACATCCAGAATTGGAATTGCTGGATCACATGTGATTCTATTTTTAATCTTTTGAGGAACCTCTATACTGTTTTCCACAACAGTTGTACCATTTTACATTCCCACCTACAGTGCAGAAAGGTTCTAATTTCTCTACATCCTCACCAACACTTGTTTTCTCTCTCTTTTTTAATACAGTAGCCATCCTAATGGGTGTGAGGTGGTATCTCACCGTAGTTTTGATTTGCGTTTCCCTAATGATTAGTGATATTAAGCATCTTTTCATGTGCTCATGCCCATTCATATATCTTCTACGGAGAAATGTCTATTCAAGTCCTTTGCCCATTTTTGAGTTGGGGTGTATTTTTATTGTTGAGTTTTAAGTTCTCTATGTTCTGGATATTAATCACTTAGACATACGATTTGCAAATACTTTTCCCATTCTGTGGGGCGCCTTTTTTTTTTTTGAGGAAGTTTGGCCTTGAGGTAACATCTGTTGCCAATCTTCCTGTTTTTCTTTTTTTCTCACGAAAGACCCAGTACATATTTGTCTATCCTAGCTGTAGGTCCTTCCAGTTCTTCTGTGTGGGTCAATGCCTCAGCATGGCTTGACAAGCAGTGAGTAGGATCTGAACTGGCAAACCCTGGGCTGCTGAAGAAGAACACACGAACTTAACTACTATGCCACTGGGCCAGCTCCTGTGGGGTGCCTTTTTACTCTGTGAATAGTGTCTTTTATCTTTTAGGTGGCAAAGGCCCACACATTCTGTAATGAAGGAGATATGTAGCTATAGGAAAATGATTTCCAAAAATGATTTGTTGAAAATGATACTCCACTGGTTTCAATGGTATTGTTTCAGATGGATAGTGTCTTTTGATGCACAAAATTTAATTTTCATGAAGTTCAATTTGTCTTTTTCTCTTGTTGCCTGTGCCTTTGGTGTCATACCCAAGAATTCACTGCCGAATCCAATGTCATGAAGCTTTGTCCTATGTTTTATTCTAAGAGGTTTACTGTTTTAGGTCTTAATGTTTAGGCCCTTGATCCATTGAGATAATTTTTGTACAGTGTTAGATAAGGATCCAACTTCATTCTTTTGCATGTGGATAATGTTTTCACAGCAACATTTTTTTAAAAAGACTGTACTTTCCCCAATGAATGGTCTTGGCAGCCTTGTCAAAAACCACTAGACTATAAATGTGAGGGCTTATTTCTGGGCTCTCTATTCTATTCCGTTGGTCTATATACATCTGTCTTTATGCCCAGACCACACTGTTTTGATTACTATAACTTTGTAGTAACTTGAAATCTCGAAGTATGAATTCATCAGTTTTGTTCTTTTTCAAGATTGTTTTGGCTATTTGAGATTCCAAATGAATTTTAAGATGGGTTTTTGTATTGTCATAAAAAAATATCATTGGGATTTTGATAAGACTTGCATTGAATCTGTAGATTGCTTTGGGTAATACTGACATTTTAACAATATTAAGACTTCTATCCATGAACATATGATGTGTTTCATTTATGTCTTCTTCAATTTCTTTCAGCAGTGTTTTGTAGTTTTGATTGTACAAATCTTTCACCTCCTTGGTTAATTCCTAAGTATTACTATTGTAAATGGAATTTTTTGAAATTTCATTTTCTTATTGTTGTTAAGTGTATAGAAATGCAAGTGATATTTGTGTGTTGACTTTGTATCCTGCTACTTTGCTGAATTCATTTATTAAATCTAACAGCTTTTTTATGGAATATTTAGGATTTTCTACACATAAGATCATAACATCTATAATCTGCAATAAGATAATTTTTTGCTTTCGATTTTGGATGCCTTTGATTTCTTCTTCTTGCAAAATTGATCTGGCTAGAACTACCAGTACTATGTTGACTAGAAGTGGTGAAAGTGGGCATCCTTGCCTTGTTCCCAATCTTAGATGAAAAGCTTTGTCTTTCATCATAAAGTATGATGGTTGCTGTGGGTTTTTCATATGTAGCTTTTACTATGTAGAAATAGTTCCCCTCTATTTCTATTTTGTTGAGTGTTTTTATCTTGAGAGAGCGTTGAATTTTGCTAAATGCTTTTTCTGCATGAGTTGAGATGATCATGTGGTCTTTTTCCTTCATTTTGTTGATGTGACATATCACATGGGTCAATTTTCATATGCTGAACCATCCTTGCATTCCAGGAATAAATCTCATTTGGTCATGGTGTATACTTAACATGCTGCTGAATTCACTTTGCTGGTATTTTGTTGAAGTTTTTGCATCCACATTCATAAGGGATATTGTTCTGTAGTTCTGTTTCTTGTAGTGTCTTTGACTGACTTTGGCACAGGTAATGCTGGCCTCAAAGAATGAGTTAGGCAGTGTTTCCTCCTCTCCAAGTTTTTGAAAAAGTTTGAGAGGGATTAGTATTGGTTCTTCTTTAAATGTTTGGTAGAATTCACCAGTGAAGCCATCAGATCCAGGGCTTTTCCTTGTTGAGTGATTTTTGATTACTGAGTCAATGTCCTTAGAGTTATAGACTAGTTATTAGTCTATTCAGATTTCCTATTTCATTGTGATTAAGTCTTGGTAGGTTTAATGTTTCTAGCAATTTGTCCATTTCATCAAGGTTACCTAATTATTTGGCATAGACTTGTTTACAGTACTCTTTATAATCCTTTTATTTTTGTAGAATCAGTACTAATGTCCCCAGTTCTGATTTTAGTAATTTGAGTCTCCTCTCTTTTTCTCTTAGTCCATCTAGCTAAAGGCTTACCAATTTCGTTGGTCTTTTTGAAAAACCAACTTTTGGTTTCATGATTTGCCTTAATTCTTTTATCTTTGCTCTAATCTTTATTATTTCTTACTTCTGCTAGCTTTGTGTTTAGTCTGTTTTTTCTCTAGATCCTTAAGATATAAAGTTAGGTTGCTGACTTGAGATCGTTCTTGTTTTTTTTAATATAAGCACTTATAGCTATAAATTGCCCCCTCAGTACTGCATGTACACCTTACATTTATAATTTTGTCAATTATACCTCAGTAAAGCTGGGGAAAGGAAAATGAATGGGCCTTGTTAGGCCTGCAACACCTCCTTACCAAAAGATAACAAGCCCTCACAGCCTCTGATGGGCTTACTGCCTTGTGTGGGAATAACTCTCCCTGTGTCAGACTCAATGTGTACTCCTTTGTTCTGCTAATCACAGGTGTCAATGGCTCTCAGGCATGTCCCCAGTTTTCTGGATGTGAGACTTTATGGGGAAGGGTTGGTATCTTGCCATTGCAGCATGAAGTGAGTTGTGGGCAACACATCATTCCTATCAAATGTGGAGTTGATTTGCTGGCCATAGGTTATTGACACAGTGCAAGGAACCAGATTGTGTGCACTCAATCTCCTCTTTTGCTGTAAGTAAATGCTGCACCACTTGATCCTGGTGGGTATGTTTTCTGTTCTCCAAGACTTCAAATCACGCACTGGTCTCTTTCCTGAGTGGCACTTATCTGCCTTGTGACCTTGGCCACACAGCCTGGACACCCAGTGAATAGTGAAACACAGGAATGCCATAAAAGACTTTCTCATATAAAATACAAAACAAATCCTCTAAATGGAAATATTTGGGTCATAACTGAGAAACTTCAAACATTATTTAAATTCCAAGGAGTTCATGCCTATAGAAATTATTTGATGCCTTACAAGTCTTCTTGAAAAAGCCTTCTCGCATTCTTTTCATTTAAATTGTTTCTCAGTGGTATAATTCCATTGTCTACTATACATATATTCCAGAAGGTCTCCCTCCAGCATGAATTCTGTGATGTACTTTAAGCATTGAACTAAGCCTAAAGGACTTCCCACATTTGTTACATTCAAAGGGTTTCTCACCAGTATGAATACTCTGATGTACTTTCAGGCTTGAACTGAGTCTAAAGGATTTCCTGCATTTGTTACATTCAAAAGGTTTCTTACCACTATGAATACTCTGATGCCGAGTAAGTCGTCCATACACACTAAAGGCCTTCCCACATTCCTTACATTCATAGGGTTTTTCACCAGTGTGAAATCTATGATGTATAGTAAGTTGATGGCTACTCCTAAAAGCCTTCCCACACTCTGTACATTCATAGGGTTTTTCACCAGTGTGAATTCTCTCATGTCTAACAAGATGTGAGGCGTGACTAAAGGCCTTCCCACAATCTTTACATTCATAGGGTTTTTCACCAGTATGAATTCTGTCATGTTGTATGAGATTTGAGGCTTGACTGAAGGCCTTCCCACATTCCTTACATTCATAGGGTTTCTCACCAGTATGAATTCTCTGATGGATTCTAAGTGTTCCAACATCACTAAAGGCCTTCCCACATTCCTTACATACATAGGATTTCTCACCAGTGTGAACTCTTCCATGCTGAGCAAGGTTTGAGGCACGACTAAAGGCCTTCCCACATTCTTCACATTCATAGGGTTTCTCACCAGTATGAATTCTCTGATGTACTCTGAGATCTGTAAGACGACTAAAGGCCTTGCCACATTCCTTACATTCATATGGTTTCTCACCAGTATGAACTATCTGATGTACTCTAAGGTCTGTAGGACGACCAAAGGCCTTCCCACATTCCTTACATTCATACAGTTTCTCTCCATTATAAATTCTGTGTTGTAGAGTAAGAGATGAATGTTTTGTATACATGTACATTTTTCCAGAGATGATTATTTCATATCTTGATTCCAAATCTAAAACAAATAAGAAAAAAAACGTTGTTTCCTTGACCAGAAAATGTTCCATAATTGAATTATGACAAAACTGAAAATCTCACCCATTAGACATGGTTTAAAGAACTCTAAAATACAGTTATAAAACTTGAAAACATAAAAAAGAGAGCTCAGAAAATAAATTTCTGTAGTAGAGTGCTGGTAAATGTTTAACAATCAGCTCTACATACACATGTGTGCACACACACACACAACACATCCAGCCATGATTTGTAATGTTTGCCAATGCCTACATTGTAAATACGTGCCCCACCACAGGCAATTTCAAGCTATCAATATAATGTAATCAAACCCAGACTTAGGATATGTAAAATCTTGTCCCTAAAGACCCAGCATCAGCCGGCACTAACATGCCACTTCCATCTAAAATATAAATACATACACATATTAAATTTAAAAAGGCAATTACTTATATCTGATCATTCTTCAATTACAATTCCCCTAAAAATATACATTTCCACCACTGTGGTTCATTCCCTCCTATGCATAACCATGTGTGCTTTTCTTTGCTCTTCATAATAATTAAGATATTAGAATCTTTACTTAGTTATCCTCCCCTAAGATTTTATTATTTACTATCCTTACAGCTGTTCAATCTGTTTTATTCCCTATATCTTTTCTCAGGTCCCTCTCTAGCTTTCCCTTTTAACCAAGGCCAACTATTCTGGTACTCCCCAGGAGAGGATGTTAATCAATTTTCTGACACATACCAGGTCTTATGGTATTTTGAACATTTAGGGACTTGGGACAAAAGAGGGAACCTGAATTACACAACAGTGTCTAGAAGAAGAGTGCCAAGAATTAGATGAAAAAGAATTGGCAGTTATGAGTTGAAGGATAAAAGTCTACATGAAGCAATATCTTGAGCAAAATCTAAAGTGCTTAATGAGGGGATAAAAAATTTCTTCTTGTGAATAGAGTATGGTATGTGTACAAAAAGTTGAAATAATATTAACAGTACTCTTCAAAATAGAGTAACAATAGAAATCAATAACAACTATTAGAAAACCAAAAGCCCTTCCACGTGGAAATGGTAACACCCTCTCCAAAAATGCTGGATCACTGTGGAAAGAAAAAACTGAAAAGGAAGAATTCTAGTAAATGACTATACAGAAAACAAGCACATATTGGGATCTTGGGCATGTAATTTCACCACTCAGAGAATTCAAAACTTAAACTTTCTCTATAAAAGAAAATGAGTTGAGGATCAAAGCCCAATAAGTAGAAAACAAATAACAAGGTAGAGCAAAGCAGAAAAATCAAGATTAACACAGAATATAATGAGTAAGAAAACACTAGCATTAGCAAATCAATCAAAGAGGTGGTGCTTTAAAAAACTGTTACAGGAAATATTAGGTAAACCAATCGAAAAAGAGAGTAAAAACAAATGAAAATAAGAAATGAAAAGAGGAAAATAAGAACCACAGAGGAATTTGTTTAAATTACAAGAGTACTATACGAATATTTTTGAAAGAATGGGCAACTTTCTAAAAATATTTATCAAAATTGATCACAGAAGAGAGTCTAAAACCAACCAGATGGAAAAAACCACAGAGAAAACAGCTGTAATAAGCATACTTTAACATCTATGTTGTAATTTCTCAATATCTGGATCTAAAATACAGATACAGAAGAGGTGGACAAAGGGAAAATGTAAAGCGAACATGAAAAGTGAGCCTAGAAATCTTATGCCAAAAAGAGAGGAAGACTACAAAGACTCAGAGAACTATGACTGACCAAACGGCAAAAATAATAGCATAGCAGTGATTGTGACAGATAGACACCAGGCAATACAAAGCAACAAGTCAGCAATGATACAAAAGAAAACAAATTATTTTAACCATTAAATAACTCCTAACTGAAGAAGTTCTAGTTTCCGCATGGCGGTATTAAGTCCCGACAGCCTGTCCCCCTCTCTGACTGATTTCAACTATAAACACTTCACAAATACAAAAATTAACCACAGAAGGACCGTAAATAAAAGGAGGAGGGTTTTAGAAAGGAGTCAGAACTTTACAAACAACCCAGACTGAGCCGAGTTTCCTTATTCTTTATGCACTCTCATGTCCTTGCCTGAAGGGTAGGTCCCAGTTATGGTGAGGCAAGCATGGGCTAAAAGTTCCAGCAGAAACTCCTACTTATTTCTGGTTATAAGAACAATGGGAGGGAGCACTAACGAACTGGAAAGTGAGGGAAGAATCTGGTATGGAAACAGCCAGAGAAAGAAATTTCCTAATTTGCATTTGGATATGGATCAGTACAACACTCAGCCTTACCAAGAATGACACATGCATGAGACAGGTATAAATCAGTGTGGCAATGCTATACCAAGTAAACAATTTACACTGGTAGGTGAAAACCTTCTCACAAAGAACATCATAAGTGTAGACAGCTTCACTGGTAAGTTGCTCCAAATATTCAGTGAAGTAGTACCAATTCTAAACAAACTCTTCCAGAAAATCGATGAAAAGTGACCCACTCTATGCAGCCAGTTACTCTGATACCAAACAACAACAAAAAAATCAGTACAAGAAGTGAAAATTACACACTACAAAACCTTGTGAACATATATACAAAATACTAAATACTATCTTAGCAAACAGAATCCATCAATACATTAAAAAAGATAATACATCATGCTTGTTTGACTCTGTTTGAGTTACTATAGCAAAATATCACAGACTGGGTAGGGTATAAAAAAGAGAAATTTATTTCTCACAGTTCTGGAGGCTGGGAAATCCAAGATCCAGATACCAGCATCGTCACGTTCTGGTGAGGGCCCTCTTCCTGGTTCATAGCAGTGCCTTCTCACTCTGTCCTCACATGTTGGAAGGGGGAGAGGGGTCTGTGTGGGATCTCTTCATAAGAACACTAATCCCGGGGCCGGCCCGGTGGTGCAGCGGTTTAGTTCGCGCTTGGCAGCTCGGGGTTCGCTGGTTCAGATCCCGTGCGCCCGCTGACGCACTGCCTGTCAGCCACGCCGTGGCGGCGTCCCATATAGAGGAAGATGGGCACAGATGTTAGCCCAGGACCAGTCTTCCTCAGCAAAAAGAGGAGGATTAGCAATGGATGTTAGCTCAGGGCTGGTCTTCCTCACAAAAAAAAAAAAAAAAAAAAAAAGAACACTAATCCCCACTCGTGAGGGCTACCCTCATGCACCTCCTAATGCCATCATCTTTGGGGGTTAGGATTTCATCATATGTTGTGAGGGACATTCAGACCATAGCAATGACCAATCCCAGGAATATGAAATTGGTTTAATATTTGAAAATTCAATCAATATAGTTCAGTACATTAACAAGATAAAAGGAAGAAAACCCTGTATTAATCATGTCTAAAGAAGCAGGAAAAAAAGAAAGCATTTAACATAATCCATCCCTGATAAAAACTCACAACAAACTAGGGAAAAAAAACTTAATCTAATAAAGACTATCTGCCAAAAACCCACAGCTAACATGATATGCAATGGGGAGAGAATGAATGCTTACCGCATATAATCAGGAATAAAGAGCTATGCCCTCACCACTTCTACTTAACATTGGACTAGAGGTTCTAAGGAGTGCAATAAAGCAAGAAAATAAACAAAAGCATATAGGACAGCAATCAAGAAACAAAAATATCTTTAATCACAGACTACTTAATCATAGGTGTAGAAAGGCAAACGTAGCCTACAAAACAGCTACTAGAAAATAATAATTGAGTTTAGCAGGACTGATGCATACACAACCAATATGTAAATATTAGAGATCATTCAGGAACTCAAATACAAAAAATACAATTTACAGTAGCATCAAAAATCGAAAATATTGAAGGATGGATCTCACAAAAGATGTGTAAGACTTGTACACTAAAAACTACAAAACTGCTGAGAAAAGTTAAAGATCTAAATAAACGGGGAGATGTATCATGTTCATGGGACGAAAAACTTGGTATTGTTAAGATATCAATAATTATTGCTAAATCGGTCTACACCTTAAATGTAAGTCTAATAAAAATCCCAGCAGACTTGTTTTTTGTTGATGATGAAATTGACAAGCTGATCCTAAAATTCAGAGGGAGATGGAAAGAACCTAGAATAGTCAAAACAACTTTGAAAAGAAGACCACAGTAGGAGGACAACATTCCCTAATTATAAAACTTATTATGAAGATACAGTAATCAGCAAGTTTAGTATTGATGTCAACACACACCAATCAATGGAACAGATAATCAGAAGTAGATCCACACATATATGGACAACTTACTTTCATCAGTGTGCACAAGCAATAGAGTGAGGAAAAGATAATTTTTTCAAGAAATGATGTGAGAACAACTGGGATATCCATATGCAAAAAGGGAATTCATACTTTGATGAACAAAAATGAATTAAAAATAATCACAGACCTGAATGTAAAACATAAAACTATTATAAAACTTGTAGAAGAAAACAGGGAAAAATATTTGTGACCTTGGTATAGATAGGCAGAGAATTCTTGGATGCAATACCAAAAACCACAATTCACAAGTAATAAACTGATAAATTGGATTTTGTCAAAGTTAAAAACTTCTGTTCTTCCAAAGATTCTGCTACAGGAATGAAAAGAAAAATCACGGTAAAGAAAATAGTCAAAAAGGCTATCTTTTTGTAGAATATGAGAAATAACTCACAACTTCAATAAGAAAACAAACAACCTAACAGAACAGATAAAAGATTTTAAAAGATACTGCACCAAAGACAACAAATAAGATGCTCAATATCACTAGTCACTATGGAAAAGCAGACGAAAACCACAATGAAATGCCACTATATACTTACCTGAAAGGCCAAAATTAAAAAGACTGACCGTACCAATTATTCATAAGATGTGAAGGATCCAGAGCTCTTACAGCTGGTGGGAATGTGAAATGGTATAACAACAAAGTAAAATAGTTTCTTACAAACTGAAATTTATAATCTTATTTATCTAAGTCTAAATTTAAAATCTTACAAATTTAAACATATATGACCATACAATCCAGGCATTCAACTCCTAGGTATTTGCCCAAAAGAAATGAAAGCATATGTCCATATAAAAACTTATAAACAAATGTCCACAGCATCTTTGTTATTGCCAAAAACTAGAAACATCCATCAACAGATGAATAGATGTCCATTTAATCCAAATGTCACATAACAACCTAGAAGAACCTCAGTATGTTACGCTGAGTGAAGAAGCAAGACAAAAAACTTCACACTGCATCATTCTGTTGAAACCGTAGAAAATGCAATCAACTCTGTTGTGACAGAAAGTAGAAAGTGGATCAGTGCTTGCCTAAGGAAGTTGGAGGGAGAGAAAGAGGAAGGATTAAAAAGGGACACAAGAAAACTGTTGTGGATTATAGTAGGCTAAAAACATGCTACCCCCCAAGACATATTCAACTTTGAATACTATCTTAAGTGAGTGAATAATACTCAAAATGGTAAAAAACATGATTAAGTTGAGGATCTTCACAGAAGGAGCTTATCTTGGATAACCTGTTAGGGTCCAAATGCAATCATCAGTACCCTTATTAGACAGAGGCAGACAGAGGAGTTTTGGTTTGCTTTTTTTTTTTGCTAGACAGAGTTTTGAGAGAGAAGAGAAGGATGCAATACGACCATGGAAGCAGACACTGGAGTGATGTGGCCACAAGACAAGGATCACTTGCAGCAGCCAGAAATTGAAAAAAGCAAGGAATGGATTCTCCCCTCGAGTGTCTGCTGACACCTTGACTTCAACTTCTGAAACCCAGAACGGTGAGACAATAAATTTCTGTTATTCTAAACCACTTGGTCTGTAGTCATTTTCTGTAGCAGCCCTAGGAACCCAAAACACAGGTGAGAAATATGTTCTTTACGTTGATTGTGGTGATGCTTCCATGGGTGTGTGTATACGTATATCAAGATTTATCAAACTGTACAGTTTATGTTAATCATACCTCAATAAAACTTTTATGTTAGAAAAGGAAAAGAAATCACAGAACTAGAGTACAATGATTTGGCAACTCTCAATGAATTAAATTATCTAGGCAGTGAGAATTGGCTTCTAATGTCACAAAAGGAGACAATAAGACATGAGGTCCCTTAAAAGAAAGGAACACATCAGTTTTAATCTTTTCAAAAGAGCAAATCTGAGTGTGATTAAGACTCTGGATTTAGATGCCAATCAGCAGATGTACAGAGGAAGGTGCTAAACTGCACCTTGAGTATGTATTCAGTCCAATCCAGAGTGAGTTTTTATTCTGTATTAAGCTATGTATGCATACAGTGTAACTCTGCAAAGCTGGCCAAAGAAAAACCAGAGAGTGCATAATTTGAGTAAATACCAGAGAACACATTGGTAGAAGATATTGGACAGCCCAGAGAGTATCAGTTTAATAAAGAGTAGCCTAATATGACAAAGATAATGGAACTAGCAGACAGGACATTAAAAGTTATTATAACTATGTTCAGGTATTTAGAGGAAAATTTCAACATAGTGTGAGATGAAAAGGGATGATATTAAAATAAACCAAATGGCACTTCTACAGAAAAAAATATCTGAAATGAAAATTTCATTAGATGTGATTTAAAAAGCGACTAGATATTAAAGAAGAAAAGACCAGAGAACATTAAGACATAGAAATAGATTCTATCCAGGGGCCGGCCCGGTGGCGCAGCGGTTAAGTTCGTGTGCTCCGCTTCAGCAGCCCGGGGTTTCGCAGGTTTGGATGCTGGGCGTGGACAGACGCACCGCTTGTCAAGCCATGCTGTGGTGGCGTCCTATATAAAGTAGAGGAAGATGGGCATGGATGTTAGCCCAGGGCCAGTCTTCCTCAGCAAAAAAGAGGAGGATTGGCAACGGATGTTAGCTCAGGGCTTGTCTTCCTCACACTCTCACACACACACACACACACACACTCACACACACACACACACACACACACAAAAGAAATAGAATCTATCCAAATTGAAATAAAAGAAAAATGATGGGAAAAAAAAGGAAAACAATTTCAATGATCTATGCGACAATATTAAGAGGTCTCTCTTATGTATAATGGAAACTCAGAAAGGAAGGTGAAGCATTTCCTTGAAGAAAAAAACATTTGAATAAAATAGTCAAAATGTTTCTATATTTGAAATAAAGTACAAATCCACAAATGAAAGAAGTTTAGCAAGCCCCAAGCAAGATAAACACCCACATAAAATGCACATACCAAGACACTCCTAACCACATTTCTGAAAACAATAACAAAAACAAAGTCTTAAAAGTAATCAAGGAAAAAAGACACATTAGATATAGGAGAATAAGAAGAAGAATTACCATAGAAATTATACCAGCCAGATGGCCACTGAACAATATGTGTAAATGGCTGAAAAGAAAAAATTTTAACCTAGAATTCTATACCAACGATAATAACTTTCAAAAAATAAAGAATAAAAACTTCTACAGACAATGAAAGAATTAATCGGTAGCAGACCTGCTACACAAAATGGTAAAGGAAGTTCTTAAGCAGAAGAGAAATAATACCATACAAAAAAGTGCATCCACCTAACAAAATGAAAAACAAGAAATCATAAATATGTGGGTAAAAAGAAGTGACTTTTACTTTATCATCAAATAATTTCTTTAAAAGATAAATGAGTCGGAGTTATGTGAGTCAGAGTCTGAAGCGAAACACATAATACATATACTCATACATAATAAGGGATGTACTCAGGAAACTAGTTAATAAGTAAGCTGTAGTAGAAGTTGGTTACACAGTCTATATAAGGCTGTTCCTTCTCAGTCTGATTCTAGAACTTCCCGTTAGCAGGGCAGGCAGTTGGGCAAGAAAGTTGGACGTGAAGGGAGAGAAGCAAGAACCAAGTAGAATCCTAGGAAAAGATGGACTGGAACCTGCGCTGACATCTTGTGTCCTCCAATCCTCCACCTCTGATGAGGGGGGAGTTCTGCAGGAGAGGCTAGCACCTTTTTCACAGAGCTAAAGTCTTAACATGTCCCAGGAGGTAGACAAGCTGAAGGAGAAGATCAGGCAGGGGCAGGGGAAACTAGGTTCAGCTGCTGACTCATGCCAACACGGTTACCAAGCTGTTAACTGACCACATGCGTGAGCTGCAAGACATTGTCCTGGCCCACTGATATTCCAAGCAGAAGAATAAAGTTTCTGCTTCATTTTTACCTTGCCAATCTCATCCAAAATGTCTCTAGTGGTCTAGGGTAACACAGAATTATATAAAAAAGAAAATATGGAGAAATGTTTCAGTTGAGCTATTTTGACAAGAAAAATCCACTACAAGAGTGGCCAGAAATACCTTCTTAAACTGCAGAGGAAGGTTTCCAAGGGCTTAGAGAGATTGGAATAGCTTAAGTAAAACAACGTATTCCGGGATTTATCACACATAGAAACAACAATAAAAAAAATATGACAACCATAGCACAAAAGGCATGTCCTAGAAAAGGAAGCAGACTGTTATAGGAGCCTTATACATAATATGTAATACTATTTGAGGTAGACTGTGATGTCAAAGATGCATATTGTAAAGACTAAAGTGACTTTTAAACAAAGAAATATTTTAATAAACCCATAGAGTAGATAAAATGGAATTCTAAAAAATACTGAACTGAGCCAAAAGAAATAGGAAAAGAGAAAATAAGATGTAAACTTAAAGAGAAAATAAGATGTAAAGTGTAAACAAAAACACTGAATGTAAATATTCTAAACACTCCATTTAAATTAGAACGAGATGGTTAATTTAGGGAAAAAAAAGCAATTACACCGTGTGTTTAAGAATCCTCCCCCCTTTTTTTTGGTGAGGAAGATTGGCCCTGAGCTCACATCTCTTGCCAGTCTTCCTCTTTTTGCTTGAGGAAGATTGGCCCAGAGCTAACATCTGTGCTAATCTTCCTCTATTTTGCATAAGGGACGACACAACAGCATGGCTTAATGCACAGTGTGTAGGTCCGCACCCAGGATCCAAACCCACGACCTCCGGGCAACTGAAGTGGAGTGCATGAACTTAACCACTACACCACCAGGCTGGCCCCAAGAATCCCATTTTAAATATAAAGATCCTAAGAGATAAAAGGAAAAAGATGGTAAAAGATATACCATGCAAACGCTATGTAGAAGAAACCTGGAGTGTATGGATAAATATCAAAGTACCAATACAAGAAGTGAAGCATCACTAAAGATCTTTAAAGATATTTAATGGATAATAAAGAAATATAAAGAAAATTATGTCAATAAATTTCACATTTTTGATTAAATAAACAATTCCTAAAAGATACAATTGGCCAAAATTGGCTCAAGAACAAATAGAAAATCTGAATAATCTCCTATCTATTATGTAAACTGAATTCGTTATTAAAAACCTTCACACAAAGAAATCTTGAAACCTGGACTGCTTCACTAGTAAATTTTATCAAACTTTTAAGGAATAATAATACCAATCTTACCCAAACTCTTTCATTAGGAGTTGAGAATACTTCTCAACTCATTTTATAAGGCCAATATATACTTGACACCAAAATCTGACAAAGATAATACATTCAAATATTATAGACCAATATCAATCACAAATGTACACATAAAAATATAAGTAACCTGATTCTAGCAATATATAAAAAGTGAGCTTAACCCTGGGAGAAATGGTTGGCTAAGATTCAAAAATCAATCAAGATAAAATTAAATTAACAAAATAATAATAAAATTAATATTAATAAAATAAAAGATAAAAACCATATGATCATTTCATCCAAGAAGAGATATAGACACTAAGTAAACACATGCAAAGTGCTCAGCATCATTAAACATCAGGGAAGGTCAAATTAAAACCCACCATACCAAGTACTGGTAAAAGTATAAAATGTTACAGACACTTTGGACAACAGTTTGGCGATTCTTATAAAGTTATCACACTTATAATATGATCCAGTCTGCTCAATCCTAGGATTTACCCTAGAGAAATGAAAATTTATGTTCACACATAAACCTCAAGACAATGTTTCTAGCAGCTTCATACATAATCACCAAGAACTGAAACATACAAGTGTCCTTCAATGCGTGGATGGAAAAATTGTGGGATCCATACAATAGAATAATATTCAACAACAAAAAGGAACAAACTATTGATATACAACATTGCTGAATCTCAAATGCATTAAGTGAAAGAAGCCAGACTCAAAAGACATGTTTGATTCTATTTATATGACAATCTGGAAAAGGCAAAAGAACAGGGACAGAAAATACATCAGTGGTTGCTAGGTGTTAAGGATAAGATTATGGTTTGTCCACGCAGTGGGCAGCATCAGGGAATTTTTTGAGGTAACAGAACTGTTCTGTATCCTGATTGTGGTAGTAATTATACAAATATATGCACTTCTCAAGTCTCAAAGAACCACATACCCAAACAAGTGAATTTTACTAAATGTAAAGTTTTGAAAAATAATTACTTCAATAGATTCAGATAAAACATTTGACAAAACTGAACACCCACTCATAGTAAGAAAATTCCAGCCAACTAGCAACAGAAGAAAACTACCTAAATTCCATAAAGGTCACATATAAAAAAACCTACCACAAGACTTGCATTTTCCATGCCAACATGAAAAACAGAATAGAGACCCAAAACAGACACACATTCAGACGATGATTTCACTTTTGACAAAGGTGCCAAAGCAATCCAATGGGGGAAAGAAAATTATTTCCTTTAAATGGTGCTGGAATAACTGGATATCTATAGGGAAAAACACGAGTCCTGAAATGTACTCACATCATAATCAAAAATTAACTCAAAATGGATACAGATATAAACATAAAAGCAAAAATTATAAAAGGTCAAGAAAAAATAGGCAAAAGATGCTGCCACCTTGGGGTAGGCAAAGATTTCTTTGATAACATTCCAAAAAAAGCATAAAAGAGAAATTTGATAAGTCAGAATACATGAAAATTAAAAACTTTGGCACCTTGTAAGATACTGTTAATAAAATTAATAGGTAAGTCACATTCTGGGAAATTTTTTCTTTTTTTTTTTTTGTGAGGAAGATTAGCCCTGAGCTAACATCCATTGCCAATCCTCCTCTTTCCGCTGAGGAAGACTGGCCCTGAGCTAACATCTGTGCCCATTTTCCTCTACTTTATATGGGACGCCGCCACGGCATGGCTTGATATGCGGTGCATGCGTCTGTGTCCAGGATCCGAACCTGTGAACCCCAGGCTGCCAAAGCAGAATGAGCAAACTTAACCACTACGCCCCTGGGCCAGCCCCAGAAAAAATATTTTTAATGTTACAAAAGGACTTGTATCGAAAATAAAGAATGGTTACTCCTCAAATATAAGAAAATAATGCTTTCAAATGGGTAAAGATTTGGACAAACCCTCCAAAAAACATGAATGATCAGTAAATGAAAGAAGCTCAAGATCCTTAATCATGATGGAAATGCAAATTAAAACCACAAAAAGATATCACTACATACCAACTATATCTAGAATTTAAAGTACCGACAATACCAAGTACTGCAAAGGATATGGAGTAAGTGGAAGAGAATAATTTAAAATTTCTAAAATTGTTAAACATGCAGTTACTATCCAAAAATTCTACTCTCAGGTATTTATACTATAGAAATAAAAATACATGTACATACAAGAATTTGTACACAAATGTTCATGATAGTTCTACTCATACATAATAGCCCCAAGCTGGAAACACCACCAAAGCCCATCAGTAGGGAACTAGAAACACAAATTATGGTATACTTATACAAAAGACTACTATTTAGCAAAAAAAAAAAAAAAAATGAACTAGTGGTACACGCAACAATATAGATGTATCTCAAAATCATTATATTTACCAGTGGAAGCAAAACATAATGGTACATAAATGGATGATTCCATATTTTAAAAATTATAGAAAAGGCGAATCTAATCTACATTGACAGAAAGTTGGTCAGTGGTGGTTTGGATGGGAGTAGACATGGGGGATGAGAATTGATTCGGAAGGGAAACAATGAAAATCTTTCACATAATGGAAATGTTGTATATCTTGATTATAGTGGGAAATTTAGATTATTTCAAATTTTGGGCTATGAACATCCATGTACAAGTTTCTATGAGATGTACGTTTCCAATTCTCTTGAGTATGTAGCTTCCTATGAAGGAAAGAGATTAGAAGAAAAGCCAGTCTTTCGGTAGCTTGCAAAATAAATAAGCAAATCACAGGGCATGCTAGAAGACTGAAATTGCTAAGGAAGGAAATGAAATTGGAAAGCAGGCTTGAGAGGGATGGGAGCAGGGGAACGGCTCACTGCAAAACCCCACTAAAAGGGTGATATTTGGGCAGAAGTATAAAGGGTGTTAAGGGAGTAGATCCTACAGCAGTGTATGGTATTTCAAGAACTGACAAGCTACTGTCTAAGTGGTGGTGGTGGTGGCTTACCATTTTACATTGCCAATAGCAACATGGGATTTTCAATTTCTCCCAATCCTCAACAGCACTTTTTACCCTACTTTTGTTATTATAGCTATCCTAATAGGTGTGAAGTTGTTTGTGTTTTTGGGGTTTTTTTTAGTGAGGAAGATTAGCACTGAGCTAACATCTGTTGCCAATCCTCCTCTTTTTGCTGAGGAAGATTGGCCCTGGGCTAACATCCATGCCCATCTTCCTCTACTTTATGTGTGGGACACCTGCCACAGCATGGCTTGATAAGGGGTACGTAGGTCCACAACCTGGAATTGGAACCTGTGAACCCCGGGCCGCCAAAGCAGAGCATGCGACCTTAACCACTTTGAAACCGGGCTGGCCTCCTTTAATTGTGTTTTTGACGACCATTTCCCTAATGACTAATACTGTTCAGTCAGCTTTTCATGTGCTTATTAGACAGTTATGTATCTTCTTTGGAAAAATGTCTTTTCAAACCTGTTGCCCAACATTTTATGGGGTTAGTTTGTCTTTGTGGGGTTTAGTTGTAGGAATTCTTTATAAATTTTGAATACTAGAACCTCAGTAGATACGATTTCCAAGTATTTTTTCCCATTCTGCATGTTGTCTTTTCACCTTCTTGATTGTGTCCCATGAATCCCACAGCTTTTTAATTTTTATGAAGCCCTACTCATCTATTTTGTCTTGGTTGCCTGTGTTTTTGGTGTGATATATTAAAAAAAAAAACCTAATTCAAAGTCACAAAGATTTACTCCTATATGTCCTTCTAAAATACATGGTTTAAGCACTTACATTTAGGTTTTTGATCTGTGTTAATTTTTGTAGATGGTGGGAGGTGGAGGTCCAACTTCATTGTTTTGCACGTGAATATACATTTGACTTAGAACCATTTGTTGAAAAGATTCTTCCACTCCCCCAATGAACAGTGTTGACATCATGATTAAAAAATCAAATGACCAAATATACCTTGGTTTATTTTAGGACTCTCAGTTATATTCCATTTATATACATGTGTTCATTATTATGCCAAGCTCATATTGCTTTGATTATTGTAGCTTTGTAGTAAATTTTGAAACTGGAAAAAGTGATTCCATTGCTCCTATTTTCTTTTCTAAAGTTTTTCTTTTTTGAATTCTGGGTCTCTTGCTCTCCCATATAAATTTTAGGATCACCTTGTCAGTTACTGTAATCAAGTCAGCTCGGATTTTGATAGGGTTTGTGGGGAATATCTATATCAATTGGGGAAATACTACCATCTTAACAATATTAAATATTCTGACTCATTAATATTAGATGTCTTTCATTTATTTAGATATTTTCTTTCTTGATATTTTGTAGTTTTCAGTGTACACTCTTGCACTTCTCTTATTAAATTTGCTCCTAGTATTTTATTCTTTTTGATGCTATTGTAAATGGTATTATTTTCTTAATTTCATTTTTGCATTATTAGTTGCAAGTGTACAGAAATACAATTGTTTTTTGTATATTGTTCTTGTATCCTGCTGCCTTGTTGAACTCATTTATTAGCCGTAATTTTTTTTTCTTCTGTGGATTCCCTAGGATTTTCTATACACCAGATCATATCCCTGGCAAACAGACATAGTTCTGTTCTTCCTTTCCAATCTACATGCCTTTTATTTCATTTTCTTGCCGAATTGCCCTAGCTACTAATGCTGAATAGAGGTGTTAAGAGAGGTTATCCTCATGTTCGTGATTATGCGGGAAAATCTTTTACTCTTTCACCATTAAGTATATTAGCTGTATTTTGTAGATGGCCTTTATCAGGTTACAGAAGTTTCCTTCCACTCCTATTTGTTGAGAGTTTTTATCTTGAAAGGATATTGGATTTATCAAATGCTTTTTCTGCATTTGTTGGGATGATCATGTAGTTTTTGTCCTTTACTCTAGTGACAAGATGTATTATATTAACTGATTTCCCTTTACTGAATCAACCTTGCATTCCTGGGAAAAATCTCATTTGGTCATGATGTATAATCCTTTTATATGTTGCTGCATTTCCTAGTTTTGTTGAACTTTTAGTATATATGGTCATAAGAGATACTGGTCCATAGATTCCTTTTCTTGTATTTGTCTGGTGATGGTATCATTGTAATACCAGCCTCAAGGAATGAGTTGGGAAGTGTTCCCCCATCTACTATTTTGGAAAGAGTCTGTGAATGATTGATGTTAATTCTTATTCAACTGTTTGGTAGAATTAATAGGGAAGTTATCTAGGTCTGGCCTTTTTCTTCTAGGAAGTTTTTGGCTTATCACTTCAATATCTTTACTTATTTTATATATTTATTCAGATTCCATTTCTTCTGGTTTCACATGTGGTATTTTGTGTATTTGTTGGACGGTTATCCAATTTCTTGGCCTTCAATTATCCATAAATTTCCCTTATACTCCTTTTTAATTTCTGTAAGGTCAGTAGAAATGTCTCCTCTTTCATTTCTGCTTTCAGGAATTTGAGTTCTCTCTCTTTTTTTCTTCAACTGTATAAAGATTTATCAACTTTCTTTAACTCTTCAAAGAACAAACTTCTGATTTGTTGATGTTCTCTATTAATTTTTTATTCTCTATTTCATTTATCTCTGTTCTAATCTTTATTATTTCCTTCCCTCTGCTTGGTTTGGGTTTAGTTGGCTCTTGTTTTTCTTGATTCTTAAAGCAGAAGGTTATTGATTTAAGATCCTTCTTTTTGAATCCAGGGGTTTACAGCTATAAATTTCCTTCTTAGCACTGCTTTAGTTGCATCCTATAAACTTTTATATGTTGTGTTTTAATTTTCATTCATCACAAAGTATTTTCTAATTTTATTTGTCATTTCTACTTTGGCTCAGATTATTTAAGGGTGTGTTGTTTGATTTCCACATAATAACTTTTCAAAATTTCTTTCTCTTATTCATTTTTCATTTCAGTCTAGTTTAGTCAGAAACTATACTTTGTATGATTCAGTCCTTTTAAATTCATTGAGACTTGTTTTATGACCTAATATATGCTCTATCCTGAAGAATGTTCCATAGCTACCCAAGAAGAATGTATATCCTGTTGTTTTTTAGATAGAGTAATCCACAGAATTGTGTCAGACATACTAACTTTATAATTTTGTTAAAATCTTCCAATGCTTTCATGATTTTCTGGCTAGTTTTTCTATTATTGAAAGTGAGATACTGTAGTCTCCAACAATTATACTTGAATGTTCTATTTTTTCCTTCATTCTGTTGAGTTTTTGCTTCATATATTTTAGAGCTCTTTTGTTAGGTGATATATATTTTTAGTGTTATATCGATGGACTGACTTTTCTTATTATGTAAAATATCCCTCTTTGTTTCTACTAACAATTTTTGCCTTAAGTCTATATTTTCTGATATTAGCGGAACCACTCCAGCTTTCATTTGGTTACACTTTGCATACTTTTATCTTTTTCCATCATTTATTTTAACCTATTTGTGTTTTTGATGCTAAAATGTGTTTCTTACAGTTAGAACATGTTTTTTATATTTAATCCATTCTGCCAATCTTAGTCTTTTAAATGGAGTGTTTACTCAGTTTACATTTATTACAATTACTGATAGAATTCATGCCTGAAATTTTGATACTATTTCCTTATGTTTTAGGCCTTTTCCCTCCCTATTTCTTAATTATTGCCTTCTTTGGTGTTAAATAGATAGGTTCTAAGGTATCATTTGATTTCCCTTATTGTTTCTTATGCTATGTAATTTTTAAAGTTATTTTCTTAACAGTTTTCTGGGAATTACGATTAACATCTTAATCTATAACAATCTAAATCAGATTACTACAAACTTAATTACAATAGTATAAAAAACTATGCTCTTGAATAGCTCCATCTGTTGTCCAAGCCATGATAATTTGAATGGTTAAAAAAAGTAACAGAAGAGGGAGCTATAAAACCACAAATTTAGAAAAGGTATCCAGAACTTTGACTTCTTTCTCAAAATTGAGGAAAACTAATCTCAAATATAAATGACTGAAAAAAACCCTCAAAATCAAGTTCCATACAAGAAATTAAACGACTAAAGTTAATGACAGGTATAGAGACAATATAAATACATCTAAAACAAATGCCCTGAAAACAGGTTAAAAAGTACCATACTATCCAAAAACATGCTAAAAGACAAGAAAATAGCTTGAGATATAAAAGATCATAAATGTGAATTAAAAGAACTCAGAATTAGGTAATAGAGTGCACAAGAAAACTTCAAATAATAGAAAAATAAAGAATACCGACCTAGAAAGAAATACAAGAATAAATCCAACAGATAAATGTTAACACAAAAAAGAATAAAGAAATGTTTGGATACAAAAATGAACAAATAAATCTATAGCTGTTTGATCTAGGCTTCTGTGTAAGTCTTATAATTAATGAAAAGGTAAAAATGTTTTTTAAAAAGCCTAAATCAGATTAGGGATCCTAATTACAAAACAATTGTAATTCTTCATAATGAACCATAAAATCTTACAGGAAGGAACTGATCCTCCCTAACACACTAGCTTCACCTCCTGTCAGTGACCACTCACTAACTCTGATCTACACACCCCTCCTCAAACACACAAACCTCATCCCCCTTGAGGGCCTTTGTATGTGTGCTTCACTCTCCTTGGAATGCCCTTGCTCATGTACTCAAAAAGCCTGAGCTCTTACTTCATGTCTCTGTACAAATGTTACCTTCTCAGAAAAGGGGTCCTGACCATGCTACCTAACCTAAATTTCCTGTGGTCTTGGTTACTATCCTTCATAATGTATTTATGATACCTGATATTATTTATTTGTTTATCTCTTCCTTAATATAGTATAACACCCATTACTGCAGAAACATTATCTGCTCTATTTAGTATCACTGGATTGACTGTTCCAAGCACAGTGCCAGACTCAGAGTATTCAAATATTTACCAGATATACCAATTAACGTATTTTTACACAATGCACTCACATTGAAAAAGAGGATCTGGAAAAAATTGGGGTCCAAAATCTGTACAGGTAAAATGGCTACACTACGGAAGAAGAGAGTGTCTAGCACTAAATTGGAAGGGAAATATGAGAAAAATAATGTGATGAATGGTTAATGAGGTTAAGATGAAGTTCACCAGGTATCTCACACTGACATATTTCCTTTCCCCATTATAAGACTTTTCTTCACTGAGAAGGGAGCTCTGCAACCAATGTTTGAAGGATGTGTTTACCAAGTGTGTTTACCACTTGGGCTATCACTTACACAGATGACTACTTCTGCCTGACTTGCTCTTACTTACTTGGACACCATCTTCTCATTTCTTTCCTTAAAACCATCCAGGGCTCCTTTCCTTGCTCCAATAAGGTAATTACATCTGGCTTAGAAAAGAACTGGCCTGCATACAAAGAAAAAAATATGCCACAGGATAGAGAAATAAATTGTCACTAGTCCAGATTAAAATTATAATAATCAAAAGATAATAATGATACTGAGTATTTTAGAGAAAAATGAGAGAGTTAAAGAACAAGAGATAAGTTAGGTAAGGTAAAATTTTTGTTTTACTGTTTGTTTAGAGTCACATGTCCTCTAACTCAAGAGAGCAAGCATGTTACTGAAAACACACTCTGGCACCTGGGATCAATTCCTGTCTTTGCCACCTTCCAGGTGGGTATGACCTTGGGCAATTCACTTAGACCCACTATACCTCAGTATTCTCACTTATAAAATGGGGATAATAATAGCACTGTTGGGGGGATTAAATCAGTTAAGATTCCCAGTTATTTTAATCAGTTAAATCACATAATGTGCGTGGAGGACTGACTACTACACAGTAATCACAATGTTAGCTATGAACATTATTATTGTTATGCTCATATGTTACTAGAGTCCACAAGAAGAGACAGCTATAAGATATTCATTCCATTTTAAATGTAATTTTCATGGACTACAACTTTCAACCACAAATCAGATGAACTTTGTCTTAGGAAACAAATTGCGTTTGGATCCACCACTACATAAATCATAGAGGCTCTTTGGATAATGAGAGCAACTCAGGACCCTCTGTCAAGCTGATATCCCTAAAACTGGATCAGATAATAAAATGGAGTATTAAAGTTTTTGGAGGACAAATGAACAAGAAACTTGCATCCATTGACAACAGTTTTATAATATATGCCACAGATTTCTAATGTAGCTGCTTGGTCATTATGGAAGAGAGACAAAGACAAAAAAAGCACAGAGGGAGGTAAGAATGTTACCGGGGGATAGGGAAGATGAAGGCGTTTAATGGCGTCTCCATTTCCAACCCTGACAAAGCTCAAAAAACTTTTTGGGGAAGAGGGAAAACAAATTTAACTAATTTCTTGAAAGGCAGCCCTGAAAAACGCAGTGAAAAAAACACATAGCCGACAGAGCAGATTCTAAATTAATCTAAATTATTTGAGGCTGATGAACATACCCAGTGAGACCAAGTTTCTATAGTTCTCCAGCATCACATCCTGGTACAAAGTCTTCTGAACAGAGTCGAGACATTCCCACTCCTGCTGAGAGAAGTCTATGGCCACATCACCGAATGTCAATGATCCCTGAAACAGCAAATACATGTATTACTGGGCAATTAAAGAAAATATGTTCAAAGTGGGAGCAGAGGAGATGAAGGACTTCTTTGCAGGCAAAGAGCAATACGGGAAGCATGTAGCCAGGAAATTTATGATGTAGAAGGAGACTGAAGCAGAATGTAGACATATTTTTAAAGAAGCTTGCTGACACAGATAACACATCCTCCATACTGTGGGATACTTCTAAATATCGAAACCTCCTGGAAATGGACAAAATAATAATGTTCCCCTACTGAATTAAAAAGTGTAGACAAGAACAATGTCCAAACAGTATCTGCTTCATAAATTTTAAACAAATGAGTTATGGAGGAATATTTTTCTTTTAAGAGAAGAGAAACATTTAATCATGGGATGTTTTTTTTCTCCAAATTTTAGAAAACTGCATAAAATTAAGACTTTTTTCAAGCATCAACTACTTCATTCTGTCAAATCTTACCATAAGTATTTTCACTTGTTTCAATAATCCATATATTTTTTGGTACATGTTATTATATTTTATTGATATATCGTATTTAATAATTTATACAGTTAGGTTGCACAATTTGGAAAGTCTTCCCCAATTCCAGGATTCTGTTTTCACCTACTACATATGATATTCATTTATGTTGCTATTTACCATCTCACTAAACACTTTCTTTCTTTTGAGTGTGGTAGGTAACTTCATTGATTATCAATGATCTCTACCTCCTGGTATTTATGTCTTCATGTAATACCCCTCCTTTGAATGTGGGCTGAACCTAGTGAGAGTAATTTGTTTCTAACAAAGAGAACATATAGTAAACGTGATGGAATGTCCCTTCCAACATTAGGATATAAAAGACTATGATTTGCACATTGCTCACTCTGATGAAGCCAGCTACCATGCTGAGCCACCCTATGGAGAGGCCCACATTAACAATAAACCAAGAGCAGTCTCCAGCCAATACCTACTGAGGAAGTGAGACCCTCAGTCCAACAGCCCATGAAAAAGTGGATCCTGTCAACAACCACTAGAGTGAGCTTGGATGCAGATCCACCCAAAGTTGAGCTTTAAGATGCCTGCAACTCTGAGCGATATGTTGATAGCCACAGAGAGACCCAGAGTCCGCCCAGATTCCTGACCCTCTGAAAATGTGAGATAAGTGTTTACTGCTTCAAGATACTATGTTTCAGGGCAATAATTATACAAGAATAGATAATACATTGAGTTAAAGCATACTGAAGAAGGTTGGTCAGTTATATAGATGTCACCCAAGCTTAGCACATCTCATTCAACAACAAAATAGCCTTAGTATTTATGTCTCACGGCTTTCCTACCAAATCCATGACCTCCATGTTAAAAGCCCCAGTCATATACTAATCCATACGAAGCATGCGATTTCACCCTACTTTAAGATTCAGGTCATTCAATGACAAACTTCACCTCATCTACCTGGGAATCTCAGCTATGCAGAAAATTTCAGTCTTATCATGGGTTGTTAAATAGAACCATTGTCTCCATGTCACCAAACTACAGACCTGACCTGCAAAGCATAAATCTTTACTTCAAGGTATTTAACTGCGTCACTACTCCACCACTGCCCTTAATAGAAGAATGGGCACTTAAAATATGTTGAATAATTTGGTCAATAATTACATGAACAGTAGTTACTTTAGAATGGGCCACACAGAGAGGGCGCTAGGTAATCTGGCATCAGAGCTCACTGGAACAAGAGGTGGGAAACAGGTTATTTGAGGGGCCTTTCTTCTATGAAACTCCAGGAAAATTAATGAAAATACTTACATGACCTGAAAAACACTCACATATTTCAACGAGATAAATATCAACTTACATGGGCCATGGTTTTAGACTTGCAAGAGCTGATCAGTCTTCTGGGCTCCTCTACCAGAAAAGCAGAGTCCAGAAAACCCAGACCTGGGAGAAGAGAAAGACCTTGAGACGAGCTGTGCTTCAGTGTTCCCCCACAGGACTTACATTAATATTACCGCTATGCTCTTCCGTTACACGTTCCCAGTTACCTCACACTACACACAATTTGGATAAATTAGGATTCCGGACAAACCCATTTCCTCACTCAATTCCCATGGTCTCAGGTGCAGAGTCATTTGAGACCCAGATACTTCAGCAGGAAATTTTCTGCCAACGTGCCATTGTGGCGAGGCTGACGTGGACCTGAGATACGGCAGCTCTGTCCTGCACTGAGCAGACCTTCCTCTTCCCATTCCCAACTTCAAGACTCAAAAGAGGCCACATCATCCAAACCAGAATCTCTTTTATGGCCTTGAAGTGAAGCTGATCAAAACAGTAGAGATAGACAAGGAATATTCAGCATCCTGGGTATATCTAGCAAAGCTTACTAAATATACGACAGGCCAACACTGGACAAAATATAAAGTAGTCATTAAAATGTTTAAAATTGGGAAGAACATTTAAGGACATGGAAAATACTCCGTATATAATGTCAACAAAAAAATCAAGTTGACCAATATATTTATTTTTATAAGACATAAGAATATATTAATCAATTCAGAGAGCAGAATGGCAGACAGACAATCATAAATGAGAAGACACAGAAAAAGTCTGGAAATTCATACGGCCATATATTAACAGTGCTTATATTTTTGGTTATGTTTTGTATTGTTTTGTTTTTGGAGAGGTGTTTTTAGAAACGAATCACTGTTTATTGAGTTGTTTTTAGTCAATACATGAAACCATCAAGTAAGAAGAGTGAATATGTAAAATATACCTTTGCCATGATCAGAATTTGACATCAGCATTCTCTTTCTTTTTGCTTAGATCTTCATTTTTTTAAAGTTTATTTCATAATCGTTGTAACAGTTGACAGAGTAACTTGAAATATGTGTGTGTTTTTTTAATTCGTGACGTTGGAGACTTCCATCAAGTTCTTTGTTCTTTAAATTCACATAGTTTTACTAAATATCTTACATTTTGTTTGTTTCCTTTGGATCCCAATACCTGAACTCACTTTATCATTTCTTCTCAGGCATGTTGGAATTCTATCTACAAAATCTGGGGAACACTCCCTGAGTAATCTCTTTTGTAAACTGATGACAGCCTCGATACAGCTTTCTTTCAAATCTTTTCAACAGAAGAATTCCTTCTAAATCTGTCAATTTTGTCATGATATCCTCCAGATAGCTGCTGAATTATCTTATCTATTAATTCTGCTATACATCTAATATTATTGATGAAATCTACACGATATAAAGGTTATAGTATAAAATCCATTTATTGACACACAGATCCCATGTCCTCAATATAATTTCTTCATATCCTGACTGTCACTACAGTCACACTGATGTCTCATTTCTGTGAACTCACAAGACAAGTCACCTAAATCTCTCCAGTGGCCTTTATCACACACTACCTTACAATTACTCCCATGCAGAGTTTAACTTCCTTCATACATTACAAGTAGTTTGAAGGAAGCAATTATGTCTTTTTAGTGATTGTATTACTCCAAATATTACACTTTCTAGGGCTGACATACTGTAGACAATGAAAAGAAGCATTATTTTTTACCATAAAACGCTACTTCTAGAAAATTTTTAAAGGAAATAACTACAGATTTTCACACAGTACATGTGCAAGGATGTTCGTCAAAGAATAGTTTTTGATAGTTCAAAATTAAAAACATAAAAATCTCACAGCACAGCAGGCCAACAGGTTAAAATATATTATGATCTGCTATATTGACATACTATGCCATTATTAATAAGGATGATATTAAATGATGTAATTGATGGAAAACAATATTAAAAGAATTGCTTGGTGAAGAAGGCAGGTTTAAAAAAGTATGCATAATTTAAGAGGTGGTATCCTGTCAAAATTAAGAAAATAGGCACTGATTTCAGACTTTCAGGAAGTGATACTGAGCTCTGAGCGTTGAGAGTTAACAATATCTCAATGCCTGTTTATTCATCAGCAAAGCAGGGATACAAATATCCCCTACAACATATGACTGTTTTGAAGACTAAGCAAGATAATCCATTGAAACACTAAAATGTATATCATGATGACTAAGATAAATTATCTATCATTATTGAAGATGAAAATTATTTCATGTCTCTTAATCTTTTATTATAAAAGGAAATTAATTCTGGTGCTTCCTGTTTTTATTATATTGAAACTGTGCCTCTTGGGTTTTCTCTTTCTTATAATTCGAATTTTTAAAATTTCGGACCTGCATTCGAGAAAATAGAATTGTGCTTAATAAAATCACTAGGTAAAAAAAGAGAGAGATGTTATCAGACAGGAAAAGAGAAAATGTCCCCTTCATCAGTCGCCAGCAGCTACAGAGAGCAAGAAAAACTCTGTTCAGCATCATAAACTTGTTCAAAGAACAGCATGAGAAAATTGAAAATAATTAACTGGAGAATGAATCTTATTCTTCTGTGCAATATGCAGAGTTATATAAATATTTATAAATACAATATTTTCTGGCATAATAACTCTCTTTGGAAATATTATTTGTACTTGCAAGACACCTAGAGATCAGAGATTGGTGCTATTTATTTCTGAAAGTAATCTTAAATTTCTAAATTATTAATTCTGAAATGGTGTCTTAGTAATATGGTGCAGTTAATTAAGTTTTAAATAACATTTCTATTAACTGAAAGGTTTAACTACTTGGAATGCTTTTCAAACAGGAAGTTCCTGGCCCTTTCCTCTTCTCTCTACATGCACAGAGGTATAAAGAAACTTATGATTTAATTAGATTTCTTTTTCAAACTAAGAGCTGGATTCTTTGTCTCCTTTATTAGATCAATTCTATTCTACCAAAACAAAACCACATGGAAATGGAAAACTAAACACTGGAAAAATATACACTAAAATATTAAAAGTGATTATCTCTAGACAGAGAGATTATGGGTTATTCTTATTTTCTTAATAAATTCCATACAAAATAAAATATTTTTGCAATAAGCATGCATTCATTCCATCATAATAAATATAACGTAAAGATATTTCAAAGTTTAAAAACATTTATAGACATCACTGGGGGAAGAGGTTATATTTTCCTCATTTAAAAAATTTGTAGATATTAGGCCTGCCCTGAAAAATCAATGTGATTGAAACAAATACCACTTACCTCTTCTTTAGCTGTACTGCATTGATACAACTAAGACATTTCACTATAAATACTTTACCATTAATGGAAACAAATATTGCCTTTGTAAATTAATGAGAATATGTATACCAGATAGGGAGAAAAGTTTTGAGTACACAGAAAATGCTCAATAAATGTGGCTAAACTCCTTTCTTCTCTAACTGATTAGACCATCCTTTTGGATACAATCCTTGCAAAAAGTTTACAAAATTCTGTTTTCAAAATGAGCTGTGTATATAATCTCCAATTTTCTTAAGTACTATTATCTACAATATAAAGATTGCTTAACGTTAGATCATAGCCACTTTTTCTTATACTGACTAATTTTTATAAACAGAAGTTGTATTATCTGCATAATATTCTATCCCATGGATGTCAGTGATTTTCTTAACCATTCCCATTACCTTGGTCATTAATTTTGTGAAAATCCATCCAAAGGTATAACGACCTTTGATTGCAGATCAAAAACCCAGATCTAAATCTTTGGGGTTATGTACATCTTTGAAAAATGCATTTTGACAAAAACACGCAGTAATTCTCTATACAACTACAAGGGGTTTGTGGTCCCCTGTAAACCCACAAATATAAAGGACCCCTGGTTCAGAACTCCTGTTCTGAAAAACTTCACCAGCTGTCTAGTAACTAGACATGCAAGCACTCACCATATTAACTTCATATTTTCCATACTTCTGACCTACAGAAGTCTTCAGGGTGAATGATCCAGAAGAAACACAATGCTGACCAATTATCATGTTCCACCCTCCAAGGCTGCACCCGCTGTGACCTCACACACAGCCGGAATGAAGTAGGAAGCGTGTGGAATCTGGATCAGAGCTCACAGCAGGTTCCTGCCGTCAGAGCTCAGCGAACGCTGTCCTTCTCCAAGATGTCAATGACCCCGGAGAACCCCCAGGAGGACAGTCCCAGGAAGGGGTCCTATACTTGGAGTCTCTGTCCAGATGTTCCTGGGAGCCTGCCTCGGGGACAATTCCTGATCTAAATTCCCATCCTGGCAGGTCACGTAGGACTCAAAATCTGAGTTCCCAACTGCAGCCATATCTCCGTGGCAGCCGGACAGGGCCGAGGAGCGCAGAAGCAGGGACTCAGAGCCATGTGTCACATGACGCCACAGAGCCACCGCCACCCACGCTCACACACAGGACGCGCACCCTGTGTCGGCGTCACAAGGACGACCGCGCGCCTCTCCCGGTCTCACAACGTCCCCGCCCGCCTCCCGCGCGGCCCGGCCCCTCACCCCCGCGCGGCTCCAGCGCCCCAGGCCGGAGGCTGCGGACCGCCCGGCGCCCGCCCGCTCGGCGGCCCCGCGCTCACCCGCTCCCCGTCCCGCGGGCTTCGGGCTACGGCCGCAGAGTCTTCTCCGCACGCCCCACGCCCACTTCCTCCTCAGATGGGGGCCACTCACGCGCGGCGCGCACCGACGGACACGGACGGGGAGCCACAGGCCGAAGTCACCTGGTCGACAGGCGGAAGCGGAGTCCCAGGTCATTCCCGTCCAGGATTGAAGGGGCCGCCCCGCCCGAGCCCCTGAGACTTCTGGGAGTGGCCCCGGACTAGGTTGCGCAGGCGCAGATCTCCGCAATGCAGGTGGCCCCGACCTGAAGCCGAGGGCGCGTCCAGTGGTTCCCTGGCCCGGAGGAGGTGGGTGTGGGCGGGACTGGACCCGGGAATCCTGAGAAAGGGACAGCGGAGCTCTTCTTTTCCGAGGCCTCAGGCTTGTGTCTAAGGGTCCACCCTCTAGAATCAGTGATGTGACTCCGAGGACCATCGCGTGCGACCTCTTGAAGGTAGGTTCATAATCTAACCAAACCGTGCGTGCGTGTCTGCTATGCGTGTGCAGGTGAGTGTATGCCTTCTCTAAAATGCTCATTCCACCCTAAACGCCACAGGTACTTACTATTGCTGTTTTAGAGTTTAAGCTTCTGAGGACACATAAGGTGTATATTATCATCTTGTTTATTGACAAAGCCATATTTCCAGGTGAGAAAAGCTTGATAACGTGAGACTTTACTAAATAGTAAGATCTTCTCATTGCAGGAAAAAGGAGAATGAATGTTGGTCCGTTTTTCAAAATCGCTGATTGCAGGAATTCTCTGAAAGCTAAAGGAAAGAGCAATACCTTATTAACATTTTACAATATTGTGTCCACCAGAAGTTAACTGTTATGCAGTTCTTTCTCTCTCTGCTGTATTATGAATTGATGGGCTTGACTGCACTTAAAAGTCCATAGGTTGAGAAACATCTTTTAATTTATAATGCCTGGTCATGAGATCTCATTGAAAAATACTTTGCTTCTCAGTTGTTTGGACAGTGAAGATAAATTACCACCTGAGGCTCAAAATCGGGGAAGAATGGGCTATCAGAAGAATCAAGGCTGGATTCAGTAAATGGGAAATGTAAAGTTCTCATCAAAGGATGCCCATATTTTAGTTACCAGCATCACAACATATTTTAAATATGCAAGCCATGCATAGATTAACATTTCAAAAGGTATATAAAGTTTATTTAAAAATGTGAGCAACCTCTACTGCCATATATTTCAGACAAACAGTAGCTAACGTTAGTGTCCACAACATTTTGATTTTGGTGTGTATCCTTCCAGATAAGTTATTTTCAAATAAACTATGCAGATACACACATATATGTATACTCATATAAATAAATATGCATATGCAATTTCAAATACTATGTATGCTATATGCATATATATTTTTTTCACACAAATGTGTTTCCAAATCAGTATATAAGGAGTGTCATCATTTTCAACAACTGCAAAGCCACAGTATGTGTAGCTGAACCCTTTTTTAAGAAACAAAACTCTACAAATAGATAATTAAGGATTTTCCTTTTTTTTCTTACAAACAATATTCCAATTAATATCCCTTCATAAACTTCAGTTTGCACATTTGTAGGCTTATGTGTAAGTTACATTCTCAAAGGTGGATTTGCTATTTGTGTTTTAACTTGTGATTTTGACAAATTTCTCATCGTGATACCCTTTTATAATTTCACAGCAGTGGATGAGTGTCTTTTTCCGCTACCAACATTTCCCATTTTAACTCTCAGTTCTTATTCTAATATTCCACTTTGTCCCGACCTGAAGAAATTATCTCCAAGAGTCCTTTTCCTTTTGAGTCAAGGCTCAGTGAGGATTCATTACCTGTAACTTTAACCTCAACTGTTTTATAAATAGGGCAAAAGTATAATATTATTCCTTTTAGGTTTGTAGGCTCAACAAAATAAAATTTCAGTCACAGACTAAGATTATTTTTAGTAGCTCAGCTGCTGACAGTGCATAAAAACTAGGTTGACAACATGATCTAGCATGTCTATTTGAAGGTTAACTGAGCTTTATAAAAGTCCTATTTAGTGTAGATGCTGAAAACTCATGGAATAGTGGTAAAAATGAGTAGGAAGGTGTTTTATCAGGCACTGCTAATGGAGGGAGTTTTGCCCTAGGGTTCTGGAGACATCTGAACACACGACACCCAGACCCAGACAGATGAGATGGACAGCAGTTTATTAGTCACACATCCTCACATCCTAGGGGAGAAGGACACCACATGCCACAGGGTGGTGTCACTCCAGAGCAGAGTAAAACAACAAGAGCTGTGGGAGCAGGATTTATACTGACGAGGATGAGGTGCCCTCTGTTTCCTGTGGGAGGATGTGATTGGCTTGTTTGATTAATTTTGTGACTGACAGGGAGATGAATCACAAGAGGTTGACGACCAGGTGGGGTGCAGATGGTCTGGCTGATTTGGGAACTAACTGGATGAAAGCATTTCCCCCTGGGGGATGGGCATGTCTTGAGTACAGGGGAACTCACGGTTAGGCTTTTGGATCCCTGCAAGGTTCAAAGATATCAAAGATTACAGCACATGTAATTTTAGGCTTTACATTACAAGAGAAAGAAGGAAGCAACATGAAATATTTGCTCTCTGGTAGATTTCATTACAAAAAATAATAAAATTATCTGAGGAATTTTGGAAAACAAAAACCATAAAGGAGAATCAAATTATCTATAATACCGTTGTTCTATAAAAACCAATGTGAATATTTTAATATGTGTGTTATAAGTATTTTTTGGTGTGTATTTTAAAGCATGTTACTTAGTATGTAATATCGTCTCCATTTGCACTTAGTACCATAAGAAAACAATTTCCACACTATATTAAAAAAAACCCTCAAAAAAATAATAATTTTAAAAACCCTCATACAACTCAATAGAAAGAAAACAATTTCTCTGATTAAAAAATGAGGAGAGGATCTGAATAGACATTTTTCCAAAGAAGCACATACAAATGGCCAAAAGATACATGAAAAGGTGCTCAACATCACTAATTATCTGGGAAATGCAAGTCAAAACCATGATGAGGTATCACCTCACACCTGTTAGAATGGCTAATATCAAAAAGACAGGAAATAACAAGTGTTGGCAAAGATGTGGTGAAAAGCAAACGCTTGTGCACTGTATGTGGGAATATAAATCGGTGTAGCCACTATGGAAAACAGAATGGAGGTCCCTCAAAAATTAATATTAGAACTACCATATCCAGCAATTCCACTTGTGAAGGAAGCGAAATCACTATCTTGAAAATATATCTGCACCCCCATGTTCATTGCAGCATTATTTACAATAGTCTCGACATGGAAACAACCTAAGTGTCCATCAACAGATGAATGGATAAAGAATTGTGATGCACACACACACACACATACAATGGAATATTATTCATATTATTCAGCCATAAAAAAAGAAGGGAATCCTGCTGTTTACAACAACACGGATGGACCTTGAGGGTATTATGCTAAGTCAGATAAGTCAGAGAAAGACAAATACAGTACTATCTCATTTATATGTGGAATCTTAAAAAAAAAAAGAAAAAAAAGCAAACTCATAGATACAGAGAACAGATTGGTGGTTGCCAGAAGGTGGGGGTAGGGGGTGGGCAAAATGGGTAGGGGAAAAAAACCCTTTACAAACATTTAATGACTGCATAATTATATTAAGGGTGTTCTATTGTTTGCATAATCATCCTAATCTTTAGGGCATTTAATTGTTTCCACTATTATGTAGTTAGAAATAATGCTGATATTAATATATATTTATACTGAAAGACTCTTCTATATATTTTGGATTACTTTCTTATGATTGATAGATTATTAAGAGAAAATGACTTGAAAAATAATTTTTATTACTCCTAATTAAAATTTCCTCCAGACTATGTAAAAATTCTGACCTCAACTGTGTTACTACAACTGATTGCTATTTTCTTTAAGAATAATTTTAGGGAGTGAGTCTTGAAATGCACTCACAAAGGGAATCATTGCAGGAGAGAAGGCTGGAGGTTCTTTCCTATATAGATTTCAAGAACTCTGCTCAAACTAAAAGAGAAGCCCATTCTTCTCTTATTTTACACCAATTCTATTTTTTTCTTTTAACTTGTTTACTAGCTTTAATATAAAAGAAAAAACCAACACTCAATAAGAGACACATTCTTTTTCTAAAAGATATTCACAGAATTGCTGTATCTATGTGACTTTATTTTTTTGGAGGGACATAAGTTATCAGGTCATGGAAATGTCATAGAATTTGATCTCATCAATATCAGTTTATTTACTCCTTGAGAACCAGATAATAATCTGAGACTCTGGGGCCCCAGTGATTGCTGGAATTGGATAAAATGAACTGGGACCAAAAGGGGATATTGGGCAAGTTCTATAACATTTTCTGTTTCAACTACAGAGGAATGAACAAGACAGTAGAAGCTTTATCAAGTTGATTTCAGGAGATTTTCCCAATATAGGCTTCTACCACAGGGATATTATTCCAAGCATAGAAATTCCTATCAATCCCAAACCATTTGAAAAACTGTTATTTACTTTTGAGGAGCCAGAGAGGATATGTGGGACACTACATTGGAAGCAGAAGCAGTTAACAGTGGAGCATTACTGCAGTTTGCTGGGGAAAACTTTGTTACACCAGACCTTCTTAATGAATAAAACAAAGTTCAGAGCTGTGAGGAAAACTCGATTTTCTTGTATATGTGTCCACATTTAGTACAAATACAGAAATCTTCGCTGATCAAAAAAGGTGGGATGTATCTTCAAAAACATGTTAAATGAGAATTGAGGCAAACAATGCTTCATATTGATAAAAACAAAACAAGACAAATGAAAAACACTGAAGCAAGACTTCCGGTTTCTGGTCCAGCATTTTAGGAGTTCAGAAGTTGCTGTACCTTCCTAACAACAGGTAAAAAGCTGAACAAACTATAAAATCAACAAGTATTTAAGATCTGTCAGAAAAGTGAGGTCACAAGTCAAACTGCCATCCCCCAAATTGGAGATACAGAAAATCACAACTTCCTGGCACAGGAACCTATGAGTAGGAACCTCCACAGGAACCAGTACCAGGCTAGAAAACTAATTGCTGGAGGCTCAGCATAGATAAGCCCAAGAGACTCCAGGGATCTCCAGTTGTCAGGAGGCCCCACACTTTCAGTGCATTTTACCTTCATGAGTCCTACCACATTCTCACAGTGAAGATCATAAAAAAAATCTCCTTGGGCTTCCGTTGGGGAGAGGGGAACAAGGCCATTTTGAAATATGCCAGAGTATCATGTACTTAACAAGGCCTGCACCAAAGAGAAATTATTTTACCATAACCTAAACTATTGGGGTTTTATCAGAACCTATCCAGCTTGGGGGAAGGGAAATAATCAACTCTGGCCTACGAAGCCTTCTATATGGGAAGAGAGAAATACACAAATACAACCCCGTCTTCCCCTACTGTACTATCTGGGGGGGTTAGAAAAGAAATGGAGGAGCACTTGTGAAGTTCACACACCAGGGACACTAAAAGACTGAGACCTAATTGTAGCACCATAGAATGTTTCCCCTGCCCCCACACCTTACCACCATATTATTAAAGACCTATTTACTGCAGTTCCTTTTACCCAGTATATAATGTCCACCTATCAACAGAAAGTTACAAGGCATACTAAAAGGCAAAAAACACAGTTTGAAGAGACAGAACAATCATCCAAACCAGACCAATGTCAGGGATGTTGGAATGATCAGACCATGAAGTTAAAACTAGGATTAATATGCTAAAGTCTCTAATAGAAAAAAAAAAAAAAAGACAACATGCAATAACAGATCGGTAATGAATGTAAGCAAAGAGATTGAAATCCTAAGAAAGAATGACATAGAAATGCTAGAGATGAAACACATTTTAAGAGAAATGAAGAATACCTTTGATGGGATCAATAGTAGACTGGACACAGCTGAGGAAAGAATCTTTGAGCTTCAGAATATGTCAACAGAAACCTCTTAAACTGAAAAGCAAAGAGAAAAAAGACTGATAAAAAATGGAACAAGATATCCAAGAACCATGGGCCAACTATAAAAGGTATAACATACACATAATGGGAATTCCAGAGTGAGAAGAAAGACACGAACAGAAGAAATATTTGAAGGAAAAATTTCCCCAAATTAATGTCATACACCAAACCACAGGTACAGGAAGCTCAGAGAACACCAACAAGGATAAATGCCAAAACAAAACAAAAAACCCATAGGCACATCATATTCAAACTGCAGAAATTCAAAGATAAAGAAAAAATTTTTAACAAAGCCAGAGGAAAAAACACCTTACCTTTAGAAGAGCAAAGAGAAGAATTACATCTGACTTCTCAGTAAACAGACAAGCAAGAACAGGGTGGAGTGATTTATTTGAAGTGTTGAGAGAAAAAAAAATCACCAACCTAGGATTCTGTACCCAGTGAAATTATATTCAAAAGTGGAGGAGAAACAGGACTTCCTCAGACAAAAAGAAATTGAGGGAATTTGTTGCCAGTAAACCTGCCTTACAAGAAATGTTAAAAGAAGTTCTTTGGATACACCTTAAATGTGTATAATTTTTATATATCAAAGATATCTCATAAAGCCTTTTTTTTTAAGGAAAAAAATGTTGACGATCAGTACAAAACACAAGGGAGAAATCTAAGGTGAGTTGCATTTACAAGGGAAAGCAGTATCCCAAGAGAATCTTAGCATGTCCTGAAATTTTAAAAATAAGCAAACAAATAAGCCTAGCTTCAAAATTATTTATTTTTAGAAAATTTTCAATGAAAATATTTACTTAAATGTGACATCGATTGTTCAGTGTTCGCAAAGTAGTTCAACTGGAAATGGTATTAAGAAACCACACATATGAATATTCACTGTTATTACTTGATAATAGCTATGGTTGAGTCCTCTTCCACAGCATTCAGTATATTCACTTTCAAACAGTTCCAACAAAGCAGAAAACCTACACTTTCTCTGAAAAATGATAAAAATGTAATATCTATTAATAAATATAAAATCATTAATAAACAAGCAAAAAAGAAGTTCTTCAGAGAGAAGGAAAATAATCTAGATTGAAAACTTGAATCTACATAAGGAAACGAAGAGAATGAATAATTGAAAGTTAAATAAAAACATATTTTTCTTAATCTTATTGATCTACCAGGAAATTTTGTTCAAAATAATAGCAACAATGTATTAGATCAAGTATGCATATATATGCTTATGGATGTTTTTATATAAGTGAAATCAGTGACAGCAATGATACAAGTGAGGGGATGGATAAACTTGGAATATTTTATTATTATAAGGTGCTTTCACTACCCAAGAGGTGTTATAGTATTGTTTGAAAGTGGACTTGCATTCATTGTAAATGTATATTCCAAACTCGATGGCAACCACTAAAAAGAGTGAAAAAAATAAGTATACTTGATATGCTAAGAAAGGAGAGAAAATGGAACCATATGCTCGATTAAAAAAAAGGCAGAAAAAAGTGAATGACAAAAATAGGAACAAACAACAATGGCAACAAATAGACAATAGAAACAGATATGATTAATCCAGCTATATCACTTTGAATGTCAATGGTCTAAATGCAGAGATTGGGGCTAACCCCATGGCATAGTGGTTAAAGTTCAGTGCACTCTGCTTTGGTGGCCCAGGTTCGCGGGTTCAGATCCTGGGTGCAGACTTACACCACTCATCAGCCATGCTGTGGCAGTGGCCCACATACAAAATAGAGGAAGACTGGCACAGCTATTAGCTCAGGGCTAATCTTCTTCAAGCATAAAAAGGGGAAGATTAGCAACAGATGTTAGCTCAGGGCCAATCTTCCTCAGTGAAAAAGAAAAAGAGATTTTCAGAGTGGATCCATAAACACAACCCAAATATATGTTGCATACATGAAATCCACTTTTAATATAAAGACATGGTTCTGGGCTTCTGCTGGGGCACATGTAATTTAGTTTCTCTGCCTCAGTCCTCACCATCCCCTTGCCAAGTTTTGTGGTGAACACCAGTGTGCCGCATGCCTCCTTGCTGGACAGGCTGCTCTCTAAACTCACCCAGCAGCTGGCACAGGCCACAGGCAAGCCAGTCCAGTACATCACAGTGCACATGGTCCTGGACCATCTCATGGCCTTCAGAAGCTCAAGCTAGCCATGCATGCTCTGCAGCCTGCACAGCATTGGCAAGATTGGTGGTGCACAGAACCACTCCTACAACAAGCTGCTGTGCAGCATACTGGCTGAATGATTGCATGTCAGCTCCCGTAGGATCTATGTCAACCTGCTATGACATGAACACAGCTGACATGAGTTGGAACAGCTCCACCTTCCCCTGAGAACCATGCACTGACCTGACTCACCTGCACCAGGCCCTGTGGCCCTGGGTATTCTGCCTGCACAGCTCTCAGTGACCCCCTAATCTCCTGATGGGAAGAAATAAACAGTTTAAAGACCAAAAAAGAATATATATATAAATATATATAAATAACATATATACACACATACCCACCACGCATATAGATTAAAGATAATGACAAGGAGAAAGAAAGACCATGCTAACATTAATCAAAAGAAAGTAGGAGTAGTTACATCAACTTCAGATACAGCAGACTTCAGAGCAAGGAAAGGTATAAGGGATAAAGAAGGGCATTACACAATTACTAAGAGGTCAGTTCTCCAGGGAAATATAGTAATTCTTAATGTATATGTGCCTAACAAAACAGCATCAAAATCCATGAGGTAGGGCCAGCCCTGTGGCCTAGTGGTTAAATTCCTCTGCTTCAGCAGCCTGGCTTCATGGGTTTGGATCCTGAGTGTGCACCTACACCACTCATCAGCCATGCTGTGGCAGCGACCCACATATAAAATAGAGGAAGATTGGCGCAGATGTTAGCTGAGGGCTAATCTTCCTCAGCAAAAAAAAAAAAAAAATCCATGAGGCAAAACTGATAGACCTTAAAGGAGAAACAGATTAATCCACTCATACAGATGGAGATATAACCCTCCTCTATCAGAAAGGGACACATCCAGTGGAAAGGAAACCACTAAAGACATAGCTAAACTCAACAGCACCATCAATCAACTGGATATAATTAACATCTGTAGACTCCTTCATCCAGCAATAGCAGCTTACACATTCTTCTCAAATTAACATGGAACATTCACCAAGATAGACACAGCCAGGGCCATAAAACACACTTGCACAATTTAAAAAAATAGAAATCATATAATGTCTGCTCTCAGAGACCACAATGGAATTAAAATATATACCAGTAACAGAAAGATAGGTGAAAATCCTAAAATACTTGGAGACTAAACAAAATATTCCCGAATAAAACATGAATCCAAGAAGAAATCTCGAGAAATGAAAAATATTTCAATTAAATGAAAATACAACTCATCAAAATTTGTGGGATGCAGCAGAAGTAGTGCTTAGAGGAAAAATTATAGCATCGAGTCCATATATTAGAAAAAAAGAAAGATTTAAAATCAATAATCTAAGCTTCCACCATAGGAAACTAGAAAAAGAAGAGTAAATTAAATCCAATGTAAGCAGGAGAATAGAAATAATAAAAATTAGAACAGAAATCAATGAAATCAAAAACAAGAATCAATAGAGAAAACTAAAAGCTGGCATTTTGAAAAGATCAATAAAATTGATAGGTATCCAGCCACACTAACTGACAAAAGGAGAACACAAGATACTAATGTCAGAAATGAAAGAGGAGACATCACTACAAATCCCACAGACATTAAAAGGATAATAAAGGAATATTATGAACAACTCTATACCTACCAATTTGACAAGCTAGATGAAATGCACCAATTCCTTGAAAGACACAATCTATGAAAACTCACACAAGAAATAGGCAATCTAAAAGGCATATATCTATTAAGAAATTGAATCAATATTAATATCCTAACAACCAAAAAAGCACCAGGCCCAGATGGGTTCACTTGTAACTTCTACCAAACATTTAATGAGGAAATTACACCGATTCTTCATAATCTCTTCCAGAAGACACAAGCAGAAGGAATACTTTCTAACTCATTATATGAGGCCAGCATTATACTGAAACCCCAAAAAAGACAAAGACATTACAAGAAAAGAAAACTACAGACCAATATCCCTTGTGAACATATAGGCAAAAATCCTCAACAAAATATAAGCAAATTAAATACAACAATGTATAAAAAGAATTATATACCACAACCAAGTAGGATTTATCCTAGGTAAGTAAGCCTCATTCAACATTCAAAAATTAATGTAACCCATCACATCAACAGGTGAAAGAAGAAAAATCACATGATCACATCAATAGATCCAGAAAAAGGGTTTGACAAAATCCAACACCCATTCATGATAAAAACTCTTAAGAGAAACTAGGAATAGAGGGGAACTTCTTCAACTGGATAAAGAAAATATACAGAAAACCTACCATCATATTTAATGGTGAGAAACACAAAGCTTTCCCACTAAGATCAGGAACCAGGGAAGGATGTCCACCGCTCCTTTTCAACATTGTACTGGAAATCCTTCCTAATGCAATCAAACAAGAAAAGAAAATGAAAGTTTACAGATTGGGAAGGAAGAAATAAAACTCTGTTGGAAATATTGTTGTCTGTGTAGAAAATCAGAAAGATTCAACAGAAAAAGTGGAATTAATACACAATTATTGCAAGGTTGCAGGATATAAGGATAACATACAAAAATCAATTGCTTTCCTATATATCAGCAATGAAAAGGTGGAATTTGAAAATGAAAACACATTAACATTTACATTAGTCCTCCAAAAATGAAATACTTAGGTATAAATCTAATGAACTATGTACAAGCTCTATATGACAAAAACTACAAAACTCTTTGATTAAATCAATGAAGAATTAAATAAATGGAGAGATATTCCATGTTTATAAATAGGAAGGTGCAATATTGTCAAGATGTCAGTTCTTCCTAACTTGACTATAAATTCAACACAATCAATCACACAGCAAGTTATTTTGTGGATATTAACAAACTGATTCTGAAGTTCATATGCAGAGGCAAAAGACGTAGAATAACCACCTCAGTATTGAAGGACAAGAATAGAATTGGAGGATTAACACCTAACTTCAAGACTTAATGTAAAGCTACAGTAATTAAGACAGTGTGGTGTTAGTGAAAAAACAGACAGATTGATGAAATGGAACACAGAGCCCAGACATAGACTGCCATAAATATAGTCAACTGAAGTTTGACAAAGAAAAAGCAGCAATGCAATTAAGAGAAGACAGTATAGTCATTTCAACAAATGGTGGAGGAATAACTGGATATCCACATACAAAAAATAAATCTAGACCTAACAACCTTCAAAAAATTAACTCAACATAAATTACTGACTTAAAGGTAAAATGCAAAAGTATAAAACCCCTAGAAGATAGCAAAGGAGAAAATCTAAATGACTTTGAGCATGTCAATGACTTTACATACATCACCAAAGGCATGAAGCATGAAAGATAGAATTGATAAACTGGACTTCATTAAAAGTAAAAAGTTCTGCTCTACAAAAGACAATGTCAAGAGAATGAGAAAACAAGCCACAGACTGGGAGAAAATATTTTCAAAAGACATATATGATTATCCAAAATACATCAAGAACTCTTAAAACTCAACAATAAGAGACAAATCAATTATTCAGCCATAAAAAAAGAAAGAAATCTTGCCTTTTGCAACAAAGTGGATGGACTTCAAGAGCATTATGCTAAGTGAAATAAGTAAGACAGAGAAAGACAAATGCCAGATGTTCTCACTTACATGTGGAATCTAAAAAACAAACAGAGCTCATAGTTACATGGAACAGATTTGTGGTTGCCAGGGGTGAGGGGTAGGCAGTGGGCGAAATGGGTGAAGGGCAAAAGGTACAAACTTCCAGTTATAAAATAAATAAGTCATGGAGATGTAATGTATAACATGGTGACTATAGTTAATACTGTATTGCATATTTGAAAGTTGCTAAGAGAGTAGATCTTAAAAGTTCTCATTACAAGAAAAAAATTTTTAACTATATATGGTGACAGATATTAACTAGACTTACTGTGATCATTTTGCAGTCTATACAAATATCAAATTGTTATGTTGTACACCTGGAACTAATATATGTCAATTATATCTCAATAAAAGAAAACAAATCAATTTAAAAAATGGGCAAAACACCTGGACACCTCACCAAAGATATACAGATGGCAAATAAGCATGTGAAAAGATATTCAGCATCATACGTCATTAGAGAATTACAAATTAAAACAACAGTGGAATACAACTACACACTTATTAGAACGGCCAAAATCCAAAATACTGACAATATCAAAAGCTGGGGAGGAGGTAGAGCAACAAGAACTCTCATTCACTGCTGAGAGTGCAAAATCCTACAGCCACTTTGGAAGACAGTTTGGAGGTTTCTTACAAAACTAAACATACTCGGGCCGCGGGGTGGCGCAGCGGTTTAGTCCGCACTTGGCAGCCCGGGGTTTGCGAGTTCGGATCCCGGGCGCCCGCCGACGCACTGCCTGTCAGCCATGCCGTGGCGGCGTCCCATATAAAGTGGAGGAAGATGGGCACGGATGTTAGCCCAGGGCCAGTCTTCCTCAGCAAAAAAAAAGGGGAGGATTGGCAACAGATGTTAGCTCAGGGCTGGTCTTCCCCACAAAAAAAAAAAAAAAAAAACAACTAAACATACTCTTTGCATACAGGCCAGCAATCATACTCCTTGGTATTTATCCAAAGTAGCTGAAAACTTATGTCCACAGAAAACCTGGACACAAATGGTTATACCAGCTTTAATCATAATTGCCAAAACTTGGAAGCAACCAATATGTCCTTCAGTAGATGGATGGATAAATAATCTGTGAAACATCTAGACAATGGAATATTATTCAGCACTAAATAGAAATGACCTATCAAGCCTGAGAAGACATGGAGGAACCTTAAATGCATGTTACTAAGTCAAAGAAGCCAAGCAGAAGAGGCTATATACTGTATGATTCCAACTATAAGACATTCTGGAAAGGGCAAAACTATGGAGACAATAAAAAGATTAGTGGTTGGGAGGGGAGGAGGAGGGGACAAATGAATAGGCAGAGCACAGAGGATTTTTAAGGCAGTGCAAATGCTCTGTATATTATATATGTAATATATATTATACTACTTTGGTATATGTCATTATATACGAATAATGACATATAATTATGGGTTTATAAACTAGGGTTTATAATGACACTATTATATATGTCATAATATGTATAATATTTAATAATATATTTCATAATGTGTATACTCTTATGTATAATATATATTATATATGTCATAATAAACCCATAGAATGTGCAACACCAAGAGTGGACTCTAAAGTAAAACTGTGGACTTTGGGTGATTATGATGTGTCAGTGTAGGTTCATCCTTGGTAAAAAATGTACCATTCTGGTGAATGATGTTGATAATGGGAAAGACTATGCAGGTTGGGGGCAGGGAGTATATGGGATATCTCTGTACCTCTCTCTCAATTTTGTTCTAAAACTAAAACTGCTCTAAAAAAATAAAGTCATACAAAATTTAAAATGATTAATGTTCAAGGTTGTAAGTTATTCCATTCTATTAATATACCGTTTGCTTCTCTCTTCCATTGTTGATGTGAATGTGGTTTCTTTCTTTTTTTGGAACTTACTGAAAACACTGCTTTGAACATTCTTGTGTATGTATCCTGGTTACTATTAAGATGCATTTATAAGGCTGGCCCCGTGGCGTAGCGGTTAAGTTTGCGTGCTCTGCTGTGGCTGCCTGGCGTTCGCAGGTTCAGATCCCAGGCATGGACCAACACACCACTTGTCACACCATGCTGTGGCAGCATCCCATTTAAAGCAGAGGAAGATGGGCATGGATGTTAGCCCAGGGCCAATCTTCCTCAGCAAAAAGAGGATTGGCAACAGATGTTAGCTTAGGGCTAATCTTCCTCACACACACACACACACACACACACACACACAAAGATGCATTTATGTAATATATAAAGCAAGAAATGGAAGTGTTGGATCATAGGGTAAACATATCTTCAGCTTTACTAGATGTTGCCATATTCCCCCCAAAAGTTAATAAACCTTTCATAGTCCCCAAATGCATCATAACTCACAAAACTTCACATCCTTGTTGACGGTTAATATTGCCATATTTTAAATGTGAGCCTTCTGGGTGTTGTGTGTGGTGATGGTTGAGGTATTAATTCGTCCAGCCTTTTCTTTTTCTCTATAATTCTGCCCCATGTCAGGATTTGTGAATATGGCAGGGGTAGGAGGCTGGCTCTGGATTCCTACATCATCTTCCTTTACTTCGCATTTCAAGCACACAGGCCAGGGGTGTGGCCAGAGCCCAGATGCACTTCTCAAGGACGCTGCACAACCTAACCCTCTTGCTTCTGTTTGAGATATGCTCTTTACAAAATATGACTAAGCAAACTCACCTCCTTGTGAGGGAGCACAAAATCCTCTCTCTGCCTAACCATGGGTCAGGTATTTCCAATTTATTTGTTGCTTCCCCATGCTTATATTTGAAACCTGAAAGGGAGAGGGTAGATGTTTCCATTTTTCTGTTTACCCTGACTAAAATGTAATGGATACCTCCTGGCTTGTTAAATGCAGGAGTTTCTTCATTAGTGGAAAGAGCTTAAGGGAAATTTCATTGATAATTCATCATCATATTATCATCACACATGGAATTCATTAAAGATGCTAATGAGGAGATTGAGGCAACCTATTAAAAAGTGAGAGGATGCTCAACTGAGAAGAATGAAGCTACAGAAATTAATTATGAAAAACAGTGGAGCATGAAAACTCACCTATAGATTTGGGGCATGAAGTGAGTTAAGGAGAAAAAAGAGAAGTCATCAACATTTTATAGGTTATCTCATGCCTAATTATATTAAACCCTACTTAGTATTAGAGGTTAAATATAATATATAATTTACTGTTTACTGAAGAAAGGGAGTAGCGTGGCTATATTTATTTAGCATCTACTGTATACCAAACACTTCTGACTTCCACTTTTCATTCATCCTCTATTCAATATGAAAATGCCACCTGTCTTGTGTTCATTATCAATAGACTCTTGCAGTGAAAGTAACTGTTTTGTGGAGATTTAGGATATCATGGACTGTAGGCATAACCTGTTTCAGTAGTTCTGACTTCCATGCCAGGCATAAGATTCAGTTTTCGTGATTACTGCAATGAACAATCTCTTCTATAAAATTTTTTCCTTTATATGCTTTTGAAATATCTTTGGTACATTTTGAAATATCTTTGTGATATTTCTGGTGATGTAATTCATGTAGGAATTTAATATCCTATGGAACTTACGAAAAAACTTAAATATTCCCTCCACCATGATATATTAATATTTTTTTCTATATGCTTATGTGTATTGCTTTGTTTTTGAAGAGTAAAATCACATAAACTTAAATAAGGAGACAAGAATCACTCAGTTTGCAAAAGGAATCCATGAATTTCATTACATATCTGAGTATGAAGATGGAAGAGGCAAGAATCACCTACTTATTTGAAAAACCTTCTAGATAGTTTAAAGGGTAGAAGTACCATCAATTTAACTAATGGGGCACCAAATGTTTCAATCTTTCAGAACAAAATTTTTAAAAAGAGATTTATGGTTAGTTTTATAAAACTTTGCAATAATCTCTGGTTTTTAGATATCCTCCAAATAAATTTCCAGGAACAACATATAATGAAACAGAGTAAGTAATATTTATACACATCTCTTCATTGTACAAAATAAGAGTAGTGAGCCTCTTGTTAATGTTCTCTATTTGACACTTGAACAGATAAGAGTCTTTGAGCAGGTTATGATTCTAAACACTGCCTGTGTTGAAAAGGGTTAACTCACGCAGCTGAAACACTAGACATTCTAAAGAAAGCTCTGTGTTCAGGACTGGACATTAGCTCGTTCCTGGGAGATGACCTCTGAGTTCTTGGAATATCCAGCTTGATATTCTGCATTAGTTTAGCCAGATAGTTTATAATAATGTGACTTACGGTGAATGCCTGTTTTTGTATGCCCCGAGGCCCTGGGCCATGCCGTCTGTTTGACCTCTGCATGATGAGGACTGAGTAGCTAAGTTTAGTAACTAAGGTCAGTCAAAGGGATGATGCAGGCCTATAAGACCCTGAATAAAAACCCTGCACACTACAGTTCTGATGAATTTCCCTATTGGGCACGGTTTTGCATAGGCAGTCACATATCACTGCTGAAAGAATTAAGCATGTCCATGTTACCCCACTGGGATGAGACACCTGGACGCTTTTGCCTGGTTTCTCCTCAACTTTGTCCATGTGACTTTTCTCTCTGCTGATTTAATCTGTGTCTTTCAATATAATAAACCTTAAATCTGATTCTAGCAGCTCTTCTGAATGCCTGCTGAGTCCTCTATGAGTCATAGGGCCTGAGGGTGGTCGTAGAGACCTCTGGCACACGTCTGTTCAAGACTGTTTCATTTCCAAAGCACTAAAGTGTACTTCTAGACACAGTTACTGCTTTTCACAGGGGGAAAGAAAAACCAAGTTTCTAAGAGCACTATTTTGGTTCCTCATCATTAAGCTCCAATTCCCCAGTTGTATTAATTGTTGCCATATATTAGCCTGGGGTTTATGTTGTTATATTATTAGCATTTTATATTGAATGCTTTTGCATTATTTTGTCAGTTTTATCAATGCCTACTAATTAACTCATTGAATAACATTCTCCAGATAGAGTGGTGAACAGAAACAAAGTTCTATCACTTTTGAAAATAAATAAAGGAAACCTCATTAAAATAGAGTCGGGCAGCCCTGGAGTGGGAGTTCCCACATGCTACCACTCACTGCCACTTGCAGAAGCCAACATGAAGAAGGGTACGTTAAATACCCCAGCAGGAGGAAGATTTTCTCCTTGCACAGCAACAGCCCAGCCAATGAGAAGCTGCCATGGCCCTGAACACCCCCTCTTCTCCCATGGACTTTCGTTCTAAACAGCCCCTCCCAACTATGTCCTTTCCTCTATACTCCTCTCTTTTGGTCTCCAGACTTGCCTATGGTTCTCCATAGTTTGCATGTTCCAGATTGCATAATTCCTCTCCTATTCCCAAATAAACTCAATTTTGCTGGCTAAACCACTTACCTTTTTAAAGGTTGACACATCCATTCACAGTATCCTGAATACACTAAAGAATATAAAATTTCCAAACAATATATGATTTGCAACATCCTAAAGTGTTGCATACATAGGTGTTATGGACTGAGTTATGTCCCTAAAATTCAAATGTTGAAGCCCTAATACCTGTTGTAACTATATTTGAAGATAGAGACTTTAAGGAGGTAATTAAAGTTTAATGAGGGCATAAGGGTAGGGTGCTAATATGAAAACTGTGGTGTTCTTATAGGAAGAAGAGACACCAGAGGTCTCTCTCTCCATGCACACAGAGGAGAAGTCATGTGAGGGCACAGTGAGAAGGCAGGTGCTTACAAACTAGGTGGAGAGGCTGCACCAGAAATCAACCTTGCCAGTATATTATCCTCTAGAACTGTGAGAACATAAGTTTCTGTTGTTTAAGCTACCCAGTCTGTGGTGTTTTCTTATCAAAGATTCAGCAGACTAATACAATAAGCATTTCATTATCATTCCTTTCTGCATAGTCTTTAATTTCAATTATAATTTTGTATCTAATTCAAGACTTATACATGAGAGTATAAATCTCTAAAGGAAGGTGACAAAATATCACTACACAGATTAATAACTGGAAAATGAATCTCTACAATGGAGAGATCTAGTGGTCACCATTATAACCAAGGGGTAACCTTTAGCACCATTAATACTGTGAAAACTCAACAGTATATGCTTTCTAAGGTATATAATATCACCTATGAAGGATTCTTGCCAAAAATTCTTAAACTCAGTAAAACCTCCAGATTTAATATCAAATTTACTGTAACTTTGAAGATTAAGAAAACGTAAAGTAAGGAAGAATTAAATACTCCACAACAAAAGATTTTTAAAAATCCAGAATGTGAGGGAATTCTCTAAGACAATTTTCCTATACTCTTCACAAAGCCAAGGTCATGCTGCCCAAATAGAATAAGTTAGGGAGTGTTCCCCCACTTCAGTTTTTTGGAAAAGTTAGAGAAAAACTGGTCTTAGTTCTTTAAATGACTTGTAGAATTCCCCAGTAAAGCTATCTGATTCTTTGTCAGGAGATTTTTGCTTGCTGATTCAATCTCACTTGTTATAGGTTTATTTAAATTTTCTGTTTCTTTGTGGTTTAGTCTCGGTAGGTTATGTTTCTAGGAATTCCTCCATTTCATCTAGGTTATCCTATTTGTGGTCACACAATAGCACATAGTACTCTCTTATAATCATTTTTATTGCTGTAGAATTGGTAGTAATGTCACCACATTCATTTCTGATTTTAGTCTTTTCTTAGTTCATTTAGTTAAGGTTTGTCAATTTTGTTGATTTTCTCATACAACCAACTTTTGATTTTCTTTATTTTCTCAATTACTTTTCTATTCTCTATTTCATTTTTCTCTGCACCAAAATTTATTATTTCCTTTTATCTACTAGCTCTGGATTTTGTTCTTTTTTCCTAGCTCTTTAATTTGTAAATATGGGTTACAGATTTGAGATCTTATTTTTTTAATGTAGGGGGTAATCGCTATAAATTCCCCCCCAGAGCACTACTTTTGTTGCATCTCCTAAGTATTGTTGTTTTATATTGTTTTGTTTCATCTCTTAGGATTTTCTAATTTCTCTTGTGATTTCTTCTTTGATCTATTGGTTGTTTAAGATTGTGTTGTTTAGTTTCCAGAACTTTGTGAATTTTCCAAGTTTTCTTCTGTTGTTGATTTCTAACTTATCCCATTATGGTCAGACAAAATACTTAATATGACATCTATCTTTTTAAAATCTACTGAAACAAACTTACTTTGTGCCCATCCATATAGTCTCTTCTGAAAAATGTCTGATGTGCACTTGAGAACCAGAATGTGCATTCTGGTACCAAAGCCAGATAAAGACTCTACAAGAAAACTACAGATCAATATCCCTTAATGTTAATGTAAAAATCCTCAGCAAAGTACTAGCACACCAAATTCAGCAGCGTATTAAAAGAATTATACAACATGACCAACAAGAGGATCATTGGAAACAAATGTTAGCTTAGGGCTAATCTTCCTCACCATACACACATTCCAGGAATGCAAGAATAGTTAACATTTGAAAATAGATCAATGTCATACATCACATTACCAAAATGAAGGGAAGAAAACCACATTACCATCCTAACTGATGGAGGAAAAGCCTTTGACAAAATTCAACACCCTTTAATAATAAAATATTCAACAAGTTAGGAGTAGAACGAAACTACCTCAAAAAACCCATAGCAAACCTCATACTCAATGGTGAAAGACTGAAAGCTGTTACTCTAAGATCAGGAACAAGACAGGATGTCTGCTTTTGCCCCTTCTATTCAACATAGTACTGGAAGTCCTAGTCAGAGCAGTTAGGCAACAAACAAACAAAACACCCTAATTGGAGGGGAATAAGTAAAATCTGTTTGCAGATGATATAATCATATATGCAGATAACCCTAAAGATTCAAAAAAAAAAACCTGTTAGAATAAGCAAATTCAACACTATAGCAGAATACAAAGTTAATCTCAAAAATCAGTTGCATTTCAATACACTAACAAAGAGTAAACTGAAAGGAAAGAAAAGAAATGAATCCCATTTACAATAGCATCAAAAAAGAATAGAATACTGACGAATTATCCAAGGAGGTGAAGACTTGTATAATGAAAATTATAAAATATTTCTGAAAGATATTAAAGAGACATAAATAAATGGAAAATACCCCATGTTCATGGATTGGAAGACAATATTGTTAACATTTTAATATCCAAAGCAATCTGCAAATTTAATGCAATTTCTGTCAAACTACCAATGACGTTTTTCACAGAAACAGAAAAACCTATCCTAAAATTCATATGGAAGTTCAAAGGACCGCAAATAGCCTAAACAACCATCCAGATAAAGAACAAAGCTGGAGAACTCACAATTCCTGATTTCAAAACTTACTACAAAGCAACAGTAATCAATATAGTGTGGTACTGAAATAAAGACAGACATATAGACCAATGGAATAGAAGAGAGTTCAGAAATAAACCCTTGCATATATGGTCAAATGATTTCCCACAAGGGCATCAAGACCATTCAGCAGGGAAAAAGACAGCCTTTTCAACAAATTTTACTGAGAAAACAGGATAACCACATGGAAAAGAATGAAGTTGGATTCTTACCTAACACCACATACAAAAATTAAATCATTACAACAACATGGATGGACCTTGAGGGCATTATGCTAAGTGAAGTAAGTCAGACAGAGAAAGACAAATGCTGCACGATATCACTTGCATGTGGAATCTTAAAAAAACTGAACTCATAGAAACAGATAGTAGAAGGGTGGTTGCCATGGGATGGGGGAATGGAGGAAAAAAGGAGATGGTGGTCAACGGGTACAAACTTCCAGTTATAAATATAAGTTCTGGGGTTCTAATGTATACAGCATGGTGACTATAGTTAACACCACTGACCTATATACTTGGAAGTTGCTAAGAGAGTAGATCTAAGATGTTCTCAACACAAAAAATAAATGGTAGTTATGTGAGGTGATGGAGATGATAACTAACCCTACTGTAGTAATCACTTTGCTATATATAAGTGTATACACCTTAAACTTATACAATGTCATACATCAATTATATATAAAGCTGAGGAAAAAAGAAAAAAATTAAATCAAAATGAATCCATGATTTAAATGGAAGAACTAAAACTTTACTATAAAACTCTTAGAAGAAAATGTGGGGCAAAAGATTTACAACACTGGATTTGGCAATAATTTCTTGGTATGACATGAAAGACACGGGCAACAAAAGAAAAAATAGACAAATTGGAATTCATGAATACTAAAAAAACTTATACATCAAAACACACTGTCGAGAGCCCAGAAATAAAACCACACATCTATGGATAGCTAATTTTTGACAGAGAAGCCAAGAACATACAATGGAGAAAGGAAAGTCTCTTCAATAAACGGTGTTGGGAAAACTGGACAGCCACATGGCAAAGAATGAAAGTAGACCATTATCTTACAACATACACAAAAATTAACTCAAAATGGATTAAAGGTTTGAATGTAAGACCTGAAACCATAAAAATTCTAGAAGAAAACAGAGGCAGTGTGCTCTTTGACACTGGTCTTAGCAGTATCTTTTTGAATACCATGTCTACTCAAGCAAGGGAAACAAAAAATAAACAAATGGGACTACCTCAGGCTAAAAAGCTTCTGCATGGCAAAGGAAACCATTGACAAAACAAAAAGACAACCCACCAACTGGGAGAAAATATTTGTAAATCATATATCCAGCAAGGGGTTAATTTCCAAACTACATAAAGAACTCATACAACTCGAAAAAAAAAAAACTCAATCAAAAAATAGGCAGAAGTTATGAACACACATTTTTCCAAAGAATATATATGGATGGCCAGTAGGCACATGAAAAGATGTTAAACATCACCAATTATTAGGGAAATGCAAATCAAAACTACAGGGGCTGGGCCAGTGGCTTTGTGGTTATGTTCGGCACCCTCCACTTTGGCAGCCCGGGTTTGGTTCCTGGGCATGGACCTACACCACTTGTCAGTGGCCATGCTGTGGCGCTGACACATACAAAATAGAGGAAGACTGGCAACAGGTGTTAGCTCAGGGCAGATCTCACTCAAGCAAAAAAGAAAAAAAAGGAAGACGGGGGACAGATGTTAGCTCAGGGTGAATCTTCCTCAGCAAAAAAAATATAATAATTATAATAATACAATGAAATATCACCTCACACCCATCAGAATCGCTATAATTAATAAGACAAGAAATAAGTGTTGGAGAGGATGTGAAGAAAAGGGAAGCTTGGCACACTGCTGGTGTGAATGCAGACTGGTGTAGCCACTATGGAAAACAGTATGGAGATTTCTCAAAAAAGTAAAAATAGAAATACCACATGATCCAGCTATTCCACTACTAGGTATTTATCCAAAGAATATGAAATCAGTAATTCAAAAAGATGTATGTACTCCTATGTTCACTGCAGCAATATTCACAATAGCTAAGACATGGAAGCAACCTAGGTTTCCATCAACTAGTAAATGGATAAAGAAGATGTGGTGTGTATATATATATATACACACAGCAGAACACTAACTACTCAGCCATAAAAAAGGACAGAATCATGCCATTTGCAACAACATGGATGGACCTTGGGGGTATGATGCTAAGTGAACTAAGTCAGTCAGAGAAAGACAAACACTTTATGATTTCGCTCATATGTGGATGATAAACTCAAAAATAAGGAGAACAGATTAGTGGTTACCAGAGGAGAAGAGGGTGGGGAGAGGGCGAGAGGGGTAAAGGGACACATATGTATGGTGACAGATAATAACTAGACTTTTGCTGGTGCACACGATGCAGTCTATACAGAAATATAATAATGTACAACTGAAATTTATGTAGTGTTATAAGCCAGTGTGATCTCAATAAAAACCACATACTATCAACATGCTAAAATGGTAGAAAATATTTGTAAATCATATATTTGATACGGGATTAATATCCAGAGTATACAGAAAACCCCTGAAACTCAACAACAATTAAAAAAAGAACCCAATTCATAAATAGGCAAAGGACTTTGGTTAGATATACAAATGACCATAAGTATATGAAAAGCTGTTTAACATCACTATAATCATTAGGGAAATGCAAATCAAAATTGCTATGAGGTTTCATCTCACACCCATTAGGATGACTATCAAAAAAATAAAATAAGTGTTGGGGAGGATTTAGAGAAACTATAACCCTTTTGCACTGTTGGTACCAGTGAAAAAAGGTACAGCCCCTGAGGAAAACAGTATGGTGGTTCCTCAAGAGATTAAAAGTAGACTAACATATGATGCAACAATTCAATTTCTAGTTATATACTCAAAATCACTGAAAGCAGGGATTTGAAGAGATATTTGTACATCCATGTTCATACCAGTTTTTTTCACAGTAGCTAAAACATGGAAGTGACCTGTAAGTCAATATATGGAAGAATGGATAATCAAAATGTGGTATATACATAGAATGGAATATCATCCCCTTCAAAAAAAGGGAAATTCTGACACATGCTACAATATGGATGAACCTTGAGGACATTATACTAAATTAAATAAGCCAGCCACAAAAAGACAAATATTGCATGATTCCACTTATATGAGGTATTTAAGAATATTTATAATCATGGAGACAGAAAGTAGAATGATTTTTGCCAGCAACTGGGAGGAAAGGGGAATGGTGATTTATTGTGTAGTGGATACAGAGTTTTAATTTTGCACGATGAAAAGAATTCTGGAGACAGATGGTGGTGGGGGCTATAAAAAATATGAATGTACTTAATACCACTGAACTGAACCATTTAAAAATGGTTAAGGCAGCAAACTGTATGCTATCTGGTATTTCACCAAAATTTTAAAAAATTGGTAAAAAGGAAAAGAAACAAAAAACCTGGAAGAAATCAGTCATGAAAAATAGTGGAAAGGTTGCTGTAACAATGGCAAGTTTCATGAAACTGTTCATGAAACAAAATAAGAACTCTTTCATGAAATGTCAGGATAATAAATATTATAGGTTTTGTTGGCCTTACACTATCTGTCCCAAATCCCCAGCTCTGTTATAGTAGCAAGAAAGCAGCTGTAGAAACATAAAACAAATGAGTGTAGAAGTGTTGCAATAAAACTTTACAAAAATGGGTATCAGGTTGCCTTTGCTTTGTGGGCCATGTTTTATCAGCTACTGTTTAACAAATAGAGTCACAATAATCAAATAAACCTAGACCGGATACAATTTTGAAAATTAGTTATAAAAGACATTCCTGGTAAAAATGTTTAAATTTGAATATGGATTAAATATTGGAAAAGAAAGTTACTTTCTTACATGTGATGTTACAGCAATCTAAGTTTGAAATTGTCCTTTTTTAGCAGATGCATTGATATATTTAGGGATGAAACATCACCGTGTTCATAACACTGAAATTATTCAGTAAGATGTATAGGAAAGAGAAAGCTAATGTGGCAGAACATTAACATATATTTGTTGTACTGTTCTTATAACTTTTCTATGTTAATTGTCCATAATAAAAAGTTTGATAAAATTTCAAAATGGATATCCTTTTCTTAATGAATAATCAATTCTGAATTGTGCAAAAGGAATGTAAATTACTATTTTCAAAATTTTCACATTTTCAAAATCTATATATCTGAATTTCATTCCAAGATTTAAGTGTTTATTGCAACTTAAGAGATCTGAATGAAGATCCTCTCATGTTTTTTACTTACTCTCTGACTTTATCCATAATGAATTCTAATTCAAAAAGTGATAAGTAGGGGCCGGCCTGGTGGTGCATTGGTTTAGTTTGTGCTTCAGCAGCCTGAGGTTCACGGGTTCTGATCCTGGGTGCCTGCCGATGCACTGCTTGTCAGCCTTGTCATGGTGGTGTCCCATGTAGAGAAAGATGGGCATGGATGTTAGCTCAGGGCTGGTCTTCCTCACCCACACATGCACACACAAAAGTGATAAGTAGTTACAGAAAGCTTTTCTTAATTCATTAAACCTGTAGGCTCTTTATCTCATAAGAATCCATTAACAATAACATAAATAATGACCTTATTAGAAATAGTGGCTAATGTTTTTTGACTAGAAAGTGTATGCCAAATACTCTTCCATGTTTTTTCATATACCACTTCACGTAATTCTAAGAACAGCAGTATACCATAGGTACTACTATCAACATTTACAAATGATGCCCAAAGGGGATCGATACCTTACTCAATGTCACACAAGGTGTAAGCCATGCAAACACAATTGTGATGGTTAAGATAGGTACAATGGCTAAAGGCTTCCCATATCTGTTACATTAATAGATGTTTTCTGTATTTTGATTTTTCTCAAATTTAGTAACTGATTGATGCTAAAAAGGTTTTATACATAAAGTATAAAGAAAAAGCACTCCTACATTCTCTAAATTTTCATATAGTATGAATCCATAAATTTATTAATCCATAAATAAAGGAATGTCAAAAAAGGCTTTCTTATGATATATACTGTGTAAGTCCTCTGAATTGAGCAACATTTTGGTCATAACTAAAAAACGTCAAACATTTATGTACTTCCTAAGGAGTTCCCATTAGTATAAATAGATGACTTACACGAACTGAACAATATCTAAAAGCCTTCTGACATTGTCTTCATTCAAGTTGTTTCTCAGTGGTATAAATCCATTGACATACAGTATATTGTCTAGTACCTATATATGCAATAAAGTCTTTATCCAGTATGAATTCTCTGATGTACTTCCCTGAAGCACCTCTTGCATTTGTTACCTTCAAAGGGTTTCTCACCAGTATGAACTCTATGATGTATAGTAAGTTGATGGCTATTACTAAAAACTTGCCCACACTCTTGACATACATAGGGATTCTCACCAGTATGAATTTTCTCATGTCTAACAAGATATGAGGCACAATGAAAGGCCTTCCCACATCTTTACATTGGTAGGGCTTATCAACAGTATGAATTCTCTCATGACTCACTAGTTGTAAGGCATGACTAAAAGCCTTTCCACATTCTTTACATCGATAGGAATTTTTACCAGTATGAATTCTGTCATGTAATATAAGGCTTGAGGCATTACAAGAGAATTTTCCACATTCCTTACATTCATAGGGTTTCTAACCAGTATGAACACTCTGGTGTATTTTAAGGCTTGAAATGAACCTAAAACACTTCCCGCTTTTACATTCAAAGGGTTTCTTACCACTATGAAGACTCTGATGCTAAGTTGTCCAAACACATTAAAGGCCTTCCCACAGTCCTTACATTCATAAGGTTTCTCACTGGTATGAATTCTATGTATAGTAAGTTTGTGCCTATAACTAAAAGCTTTCCCACACTCTTGATACACATAGGGTTTTTCACCAGTATGAATTCTCTCATATCTATCAAGGTCTGAAGCACAACAAAAGGCCTTCCCACATTCTTGACATTCATGAGGTTTGTAACCAGTAGGAATTTTGTTATGATGTACAAGGTCTGCAGATTGACTAAAGACCTTCGCACATTCCTTACATTCATAGGGTTTTTCACCAGTATGAATCCTCTGATGTACTTTAAGGGTTGAATTGAGCCTAAAGAACTTCCCACATTTGTTACATTCAAATGGTTTCTTACCACTATGAACACTCTGGTGTCTAGTAAGTCATCTATTCGTACTAAAGGCCTTCCCACATTCTCTTACATTCACAGAGTTTCTCACCAGTATGAATTCTCTGATGTGTTCTAAGTCTTCCACCACCACTAAAGGCCTTTCTGCATTCCTTACATACACAGGATTTCTCACCAATATGAACTCTTCCAAGTTGAGCAAAGTTTGAGGCATGACTAAAGGCCTTTCCACATTCTTCATATTCAGAGTTTCCCACCAGTAGGAATTCTCTGATGTACCCTAAGGTCTAGAATATGACTAAAGGCCTCAAACTCTTTATGTTGATCAGTTTTCTCACTACTGTGAATTCTCTGATGTTGAATAAGAGATGAATGTTTTCTTTCAATGAACATTTTTCCATCGCTGATTATTTCATAACTTGACACCAAATGTAAAATAAATAAGAAAATAAAACCATTTCCTTTCCAGGACCAGAAAAAGAAAATGTTCTATAGTAGAATTCATAGAAATTTCAAAATCTTCCTCATTTAGAGATGAGAGAGAACACTACAGTACAATTATAAAGTTTGAAAAATTGAAAGGAGAGCTCAGAAAATCATGAGTTTATGCAGTGAAGTGCTGATAAGTGTTTAACAACCAGCTCTACACACACAGAGAGACAGACCTATTTTGTAGTGTTTGCCAGTTCTACAGTGCAAACACCATTGTCAAGTTCAAGTTATCAATATAATTCAATGAATACAGACTTAGGGGGAGATGTGCACAGTTGGCTCTGGTGTAACATTACTGGTCAGCTCTAACACACCATTCCCATTTAAATATGAGCATATATAAATATAAAATTTTTAAAAGGCAAATATCTATGCCTGATCATTCTGTAATTACAATTCCCCTAAAAAATATAGATGTCTCCACCACTGTGGTTCATTTTTTCCTATGCACAGCCATGTGTGCTTATCTTTATATATCAAATAACATGCTGAGAGTTTTTATTTAGTTATCTTTCCTTGAGATTTTACATTACTTACCCATCGTACAGATAATTCAATCTGTTTTATTCCTTCATATCTTTTCCAAGGCCTGCTCTAGATTTCCCTTTTAACCAAGGCCAACGATTCTGGTCAGACCCAGAAGAGTATGTTGATGAATTTTCACACATCTAGCAGGTATAAACATCACTCTTACAGAATTTTGAGCATTTGGGGTCTTTGGGCAATAGAGGTGACCTGAATTATATAAAGTTGTCAGCCTGAAGAATGGCAAGAACTATATGAAAGAGAATTGGCACAAGTGGGCTGCAGGATAACAGTCCAAAGTTTACATAAAGCAATAGCTTGAGCAAAATCAAAAGTGCTGAATTACCAGGATATGAGTCAGGGCAAAAATATCTACTTGTAACTAGAGTATGGCTTGTATACAAAAAGCTGAAACAACATAAACATTCTCCATAATAAAGTAATAATAGAAATTAATAATATCGAAAAACTAAGAGCCCTTCCATGTGGAAGGGAAATATCCTCTGCATAATAAATGTTAGGACAATATGGAAATAAAAAACTGAAACAGATGAATTTTAGTAAATAACAATACAGAAAATAAGTACACATCATAATCTTGGGTATTCAACATCAACATTTAGGGAATTCAAAGACTTTAATATATATTTCAAGAAAAATGAAAGAAAAATTAGTTTAGGATCAATAAATAGTTTAGGATCCAAAATTTAGGAAATAAACAACAAACTACAGGAAAGGAGAAAAATAATGATAAAAAGAGAATGTAATGAATTGGAAAACAGAATAGGATTAATAAATCGAAGAGCTGGTACTTATAAGACCTTAAAGTGAATTATTACCAAAATTCAGACAAAAAAACTAAAAAGAAATTTTAAAAAGTTAAAAGGAGAAAATAAGAAACATGACAGAATTTATTTAAATTATGAATACTACATAGTGATACAAAGGATAATTGAATAGAAAAATTCATCAAAATTGACCATAAAAGAGAAAGCCAAACAGACCAATTATCTATATTGTAATTTCTGAATATACAGATCTAAAATATGAATATAGGCTATCTGGACAAAGAGACAATTCAAAAAGGGAGCTAGAAATGTAAGGCTAGAAATCTTAAGCCAAAAATATTCAAAGGTTTATAGAGCCATGACTGGAAAAAAGTATGAAAATAGTACCATAAAAATTATTGGGATTTCAAGACAGGTTTTGAAGATAGAAACATACTAAGAGATTTACCCAGGAAACTACTTATAGTGGTAACTGGTTGAACAGTCTATATAAAGCTGTTGCTTCTCAGTCTGATGCTAGAACTTCCAGTTATCAGGGCAGGCAGTTGGGCAAGAAAGTTGTTCATGAAGTTAGGGAAGAGCAAAGTGGAATCTGAGAAAATGTGCTAGAACCCATGGAGATGGACTGGAACTTGCATTAACATCTAGTGTGTTCAAAGACTTCAACTTTTGACAATGGGGGAATTCTGCAGGAGAAGCCGACACCTTTCTTCATGGAGCTAAAGACTTAACATGTCCCAAGAGGTACAGAAGCTAAAAGAGGAGATCTGGCAGGAACAGGGGAAACTAGGTTCAGCTGTTGACTCACACCCACACCGTTAGCCAGCTGTTAAATGACAACATGCGTGAGCCATGAGACAACGTCCTGGCCTACACTGACATTCCAAGCATAATATGATTTCTGCTTCAATTTTACCTTGGCAATCGCACCCAAAATGTCTCTGGTGGTCTAGGGTAACCTAGAATTCGACAAAAAAGGAAATAGGTTGAGAAATGTTCCAGTTTAGTCAGGTTGACATAAGAAAACTCCACCAGGAGAACAACCAGAAGTGCATTGTTGCCATGTAAAGGGAGGTTCCCAATGGCTGAGAAAGAGTGGAAGAGCACAAGTAACACCATGTATTCAGGAATTTGTAGAATGTAGAAACAAAAACACTATGACAACCATAGCACAAAAGGCATGTAAGAGAATGGAAATAGACTATTATAAGTGCCTTATATATACTATGTAATACTATTTAAGACAGACTGTGAAAAGTTAAATATTCATACTTTAAGGACTAGAACAAACATTAAACAAAGACCTATAATTAATAAACCAATGGTGAAGATAAAATGGAATTCCAAAAATACTAAAAAATACTGAATTGAACCAAAACAGTAGGGAAAGAGGAAATATGGAACAATACAAGATGTAAACATCAACACAACCATATCTATAACGTTGGATACTCCAATTAAAAGATACAGATCGTTAGAATCAGCAGAACAAAAATAAAAATAGGCCTGATTATATGCTATTTGAAATGCATTTTAAAGATAAAGACATTGACAAAAAATTTTAAAAGTATGGTAAAAGATATACCATGGAAACATCTATTAAGATATTTATAGGAAAATAAAGAAATATGAAAAACTTTGTCAATAAATTTCAAAATTTAGATAAAACATACAATTCCTACAAATTTCAGAAATTGGTTCAAGAAGAAATAGAAAATCTGAATAATTCTATTAAATTAACTGAATGCATAATTTAAAACCTTCCCACAAAGAGAACTTAAGGCAGAGAGTGCTTCACTACTGAGTTTTACAAATGTTAAAGAAGAATAACACTAATTTTACACAAACTCATTAAAAGGAGGAGGGACTGTCTCCCAACTTGTTTTATGAAGCCAGTTTTCATAGCACCATTTGCTGAGAAGACTGTCCTTTCCCCAGCAAAGGGTCTTGGCAGCCTTGTCAAAAATCACTTGAACATATATGTGAGGGTTTATTTCTGTGCACCGTATTCTATTTCATTGGTGTATACGTCTGTCTTTATGCCAGTACTACACTGTTTTGATTACTGTAGCATTGTAATAAGTTGTAAAATCAGGAAGTGTGAATCCTCCTGTTTTGTTCTTTTTCAAGATTATTTTGGCCATTTGGGGTCCCTTGAGATTTCATATGAATTTTAGGATGGGTTTTTCTCTTTCTGCAAGAAAACATCATTGGGATTTTGATAGGGATTGCACTGAATCTGTAGATCACGTTGGGTGCTACTGACATTTTACCTATGTTAAGTTTTCCAATCCAAGAACATGGGATGTGTTTCCATTTATGTCTTCCTTAATTTCTTTTTTTTTTTTTTCAGGGGGGAGCTGGAGGTTCATTTTATTTTATTTTTTTTCCCTTTTTATTGATGTCTTAATAGTTTATAACATTGTGGGGTTTTAGCTGTACATTATTTGTTGTCCATCACCATGTGGATGCATCCCTTCACCCCTTGTGCCCACCCCCCATCCCCCTTCCCCTTGGTAACCACCAATCAGTTCTCTCTGTCCGAGTGTTCATTTATATTCCATATATGAGTGAATTCATGTGGTGTCTGTCCTTCTCTCTCTGGCTTATTTCACTTAACATAATACCCTCTAGGTCCATCCATGTTGTTGCAAATGGGACAATTCTGTCTTTTCTTATGGCTGAGTAGTATTCCATTGTATGTATATACCACATCTTCTTTAACCAATCACCAGTCGAGGGACATTTGGGTTGCTTCCACTTCTTGGCTATAGTGAATAATGCTGCAATGAACATAGGGGTGCATAAGCCTCTTGTGATGGTTGATTTCATGTCAATTGTGTAGATGCCCAAGAGTGGGATTGCTGGATCATAAGGTATCTTTATTTTTAATTTTTTGAGAAATCTCCACACTGTTTTCCACAGAGGCTGCACCAGTTTGCATTCCCACCAGCAGTGAATGAGGGTTCCCGTTTCTCCACAACCTCTCCAGCATTTGTTGTTTTTTGTCTTAAACTCTTTTTTTTTTTTTGAGGAAGATTGGCCCTGCATTAACATCTGTTGCCCATCTTGCTCTTTTTTCTTTTTCCTCCCCAAAGCCCCAATACATAGTTGTAGAGTTGTAGCTCTTCTATATGGGACGCTGCCTCAGCATGTTTTGATGAGCAGTGAGTAGGTCCACGCCCAGGATCTGAATTGGTGAACCCTGGGCCACCTAAGTGGAAGGCAAGAACTTAACCACTACACCACCGGGCTGGCCCCTGTCTTCCAGATAGTATCTTAAGGGTGACACATTAGTACCCACCCGCCCCCTTAAAAAACTTTATCATCAAATGTATAAGTGTGGGATTAGAGAAAAAATTAAAATTAAAACTAGCCAGAATTAAATGATAGTGAGATTCCTATATTTCAGAACTTGTGAGGTATGACCAAATCTCTACGTAGCAGAAAATTTATATCCTTTACTGCCTGCAAAAAGACAGGATTGCATAAGAAAATTTTGTTTGCCTTTTCCACTTCTCTTTACCTAGCACCTGTACTGTCCCTGATATATACTAGGCAATTAATAGTTTTAAAATTGGGAAAACCTCCAATTTTGTTCCCCTTTTTCAAAATAGTTTTTGTTATTCTGGAACCTTTGTATTTCCATATAAATTTTAGGGAGAGATTGTACCTATCTTCAAAAATGCCTTTTGGGATTGTATTGAATCTATAGATCAATTTAGGGAGACTTCCAGCTTAACACTATTAAGCCTTCTGATCCATGAAATATATCTTTTTAAAATCTCTAAATTCCCCCAACAATACTTTGTAGTTTTCAGTGTACAAGTGTTACATTTCTTTGGTTAAATTCATTCCTAAATATTTTGTTCTTTTAAAAATACTGTGGGGCCAGCCAAGTGGCATAGTGGTTAAGTTTGGGCTCTCTGCTTTGGCGGCCCGGGATTTGTAGGTTCAGATCCCAGGCGAGGGCCTACGCACCGCTCAACAAGCCATGTTGTGGCAGCATCCCACATACAAAACAGAGGAAGATGGGCACGGATGTTAGTTCAGGGCTAATATTCCTCAGCAAAAAGAGGACGATTGGCAATGGATGTTAGCTCAGGGCCAATATTCCTTACCAAAGAAAAGATTGTGAATTAACTTTTTCATTTTTGGATATTTCCATTGCTAGGATGTAGAAATACAATTGATATTTGTATAACAATCTTGTATTCCGTGAATTTGCTGAACTTGTTTTTTGTTCTAGATTTTTCTTTTTAAGAAACCACTTAGGGGCCACCTGGTGGCGCAGCGGTTTAGTTTGCGCTTGGCAGCCGGGGTTCGCGAGTGCGGATCCTGGGCGCCCGCTGACGCACTGCCTGTCAGCCATGCTGTGGGGGCGTCCCATATAAAGTGGAAGAAGATGGGCACGGATGTTAGACCAGAGCCAGTCTTCCTCAGCAAAAAGAGGAGGATTGGCAACAGATGTTAGCTCAGGGCTGGTCTTCCTCACAAAAAAAGAAAAAGAAAAAAGAAACCCCTTAGAATTTTATATGTATGGGGTCATATCATTTATGTAAAAAATAGTTTTACTTCTTCCTTTACGACGTAGGTGGCTTTTATTTTCTTATGTGATTGCACTGACTAGAATAGAAGTGGCAAAAATGGACATCCTTGCCATGTTCCCAATGTTAGAAGGAAAGCATTCATTTTTCACCATTAAGCATGATATTGGCTGTAGGATTTTCATAGATGCCCTATAGCATTTGTTCCTAGTTTTAGTGTCTTCATGGTGAATGTGTGTTGGACTTATCAATGATTTTTTCTGCTTCTAGTGAAATTATCATATTTTTATATCCTTTATTCTATAGATGTAGTTTTACATAAATTTACTTTTGGATGTTAAACTAACCTTACATTCCAGGGATAAATGCCACTTAGTCATGGTGTAGGATCATTTTTATATATGGCTCGATTTGGTTTGCTGATATTTGAGGAATTTTGCATCTATAATCTTGAGGGATATTAATCTATAGTTTTCTTGTGATGCCTTTGTCTGGCTTTTAGTATGAAGTTAATACTTATAGAATTTACCAGTGAAACCAGAAAAGCTGGGCTTTTCTTTATGGGATAATTATTAACTTTTTAACTTATAATAGGTCTATTAAAATTTTCTGTTACTTCTTGAACTAGTTTTGTGTCATCCATGTCATCTAAGTTGTCTAATTTGTTCGTATAAAGTTATTCAGTTATTCCTTCATAATCCTCTTAATTTCTGTGAGATCAGTAGGGATGTCTCTTGTTTCATGCCAGACTTTGGTAATTTGTGTCTTTTTTCCTTTTCTTTCTTGGACAGTCAGGCTAAAGTTGTGTCACTTTTTGTTGAACTTTCCAAAAAAACACTTTTTAAGTTTCATTTATTTTCTCTCTTATTTATCTGCTTTCTATTTAATTTATCTATGCTCTAGTCTTGATCATTTCCTTCCATCTGATTGCTTTTGGTTTAATTTGCTGTTCTTTTCTAGTTTCTTAAAGCGAATAATTATGTTTTTGATTTAAAATCTTTTTTTCTAACATAGGTGTTAAAGCTATAAATTTTCCTCTGCATGCTGGTTTATTTGTTATCAATTTTGATATGTTGTTTTTGTTTCATTCATTCAAATTATTTTGAATTTCCTTTGTGATTTCTTCTTTGACACATGGGAGATTTAGAAGCATGTAGTTTAATTTCTAAACTTTGATGATTTCCCACATTTCTCTCTGTTGATTTTTAATTTAATTATATTGTGATAGGGGAACTTCATATTCTTTCAGCTCTTTTAAATATACTGAGAGTCATTTTATAGGCCTAGCATATGGTCTGTCCATCTATTGCATATATGATTTCATTCAAATTGGCAGATAGGATTGTTCATATTGTTGATTTCTTTATCTAGTTTTTCTTTTCATTCTTGGGAATCGTGTTCGACACTTAAAAATTTATTAACTCAGGGGGCCGGCCCAGTGGCATAGTGGTGAAGTTCATACACTCTGCTTCGGTGGCCCACGGTTCGCTGGTTCAGATCCCAGGTGTGGACATGCACGTCGCTTGTCAAGCCATGCTGTGGCAGCATCCCACATACAAAATAGAGGAAGACGGGCACAGATGTTAGCTCAGCAACAATCTTCCTCAAGCAAAAAGAGGAAGATTGGCAATAGTTGTTAGCTCGGGGCTAATCTTCCTCACCCCCCCCCCCCCAAAATATATATATATCAACTCAGTGATAAATTCATTCATTCTGAATGCTCTGTGAAAACACGTTTGCCCTTTAATCATACACCCATCTTCAGATGATTTTGTGGCAGAGTACCTCCTTGGTTCCTGCATGGCTCACAGCTTCTCTAGTGCCTGGCTCCAGCAGCCCCCAGTAACCAGAACTTTCTCCTTGCATTCTCCTTTGAGCAGTTTTGTAGTTCAGTATCTCTGGTGAGAAGATGTCCCAAGGACAGCTCTCCCCAACACCCTTGCTGGTGGGTTTCCAGTGAGTTTCATCAGCACAGAATAGTAGCAGTGTCTTTTCAGGGAGCAAAGGCCATGTCCTCTCCAACAAGGTCTGGATCTCAGTCCTGTAAGGTGGGTCTTTGTTGGGCTCTCAATCTCAGCCCTAGGTTTAGTGTGCCTTTTATCTGCTAATCTTATGTTCTTTAGAGTTCTTTTTACTTACTTGCCAATTTCTCATTATTCTATCCCCTTACTTAAGTATTAAGTAATAGTTAATACTTATTTGTATTAAACATTCCCTGTTCAAATTGCTGTGAGGTTTCTCTCTCCTGATTGGACCAAGGCTGATAATGGCATATTGAAGACTCCAGCTGTTGCTGACGCTTTGTCTGTATCTTCCTTCAGTTCTGCCAGTCTTGCTTCATGTATTTTGTTGCTCAGCTGTCAAGTATCTTTATGTTTATAATTGTAATATATTTCTGTCAGTTGACCTTTCACCATTATAAAATGTTCCCTTTTGTCTCTAGTGACATTTTTTTGCATCACAGACTATTTTGCCTGACATTGGTATAGCCACTCCAGCCATGATGTTACTGTTTGCATTGTATACTTTCCTATTGTTTTACTTTGAACTTGTTTGTGTATCTGAATCTAAAGTGTGTCTCTTGTAAACAGCATATAGTTGTATATTGTTTTGTTGTGAGACTGACAATCTCTGATTTTGATTGGAGTTTTTAATACATTTAAAATTAATATAATTATTGATATTGTTGACTTTGTTTCCCATTTTGCTATTTGTTTCCTATGTCTTATGTGTTTTTGTCTTCTCCTTTACTGCTTTTTTATGTTAAATATATTTTCTAGAGTAATATTTTAATTTTATTGGTCTTCTTAATATCCTGAATTAGTTTCATAGAGGTTTTTCAAGAGAAAACAATATGCATCTTAACATGATATTCTTCAGATTAATACTAACTTACTTCCAATAAGATATAGAAACTGTTTCAGTATAACTCCATTCCTCCCCTTCCTTTGTGCAATTATCATATATATTACATCTTTATATAAGTCCAACAGCACAGTTTTATAATTGTTTTGTGCAACTGTCTTTTGAATCAGTTAAGAGAAAGAAAAAATGCACTCTTCATGTCGTCTGACTGCAGTCTGGCTTCCATTGTTTCTGAAGAGAAGTCAGCTGTCAACGTAATTGGGCTCCGTTGTACATAAGGTATCATCTTTCTTTTGCTTCTTTCAAGATTTTCTACTTGTCTTTGGCTTTCCGTAGTTTGACTATGATGTGTTTAGATGTGAGTTACTTTCTGTTTAGCCTACTTGAAGTTTGTTGAGCTTCTTGGAATTGTAGATTTGCTTTTCATCATTTTGAGGAAATGTTGGGCCATTATTTCCTCAAAGAACTTTCCTGTCCCTTTCTCTACTGTCTTTCAAAGTAGCTATTGTACTCCTGGAAATTCTCTTAATGTGTGTGCTTGATGGTTGTCCCAGAAGTCTGTGACATTGTTTATTTTTCTTCTTTTTATCTTTCTTTTTTTCAGAATGGATACTCTCCATTGATCTATCATCAGGTTCACAAATTCTTCCTTCTGCCAACTCAATCTGTTATTGAGCTTCACTTGGGAACTTTTCATTTCAAATATTAAACATTTCACACCTAGGATTTCTATTAAGTTCTTTTAATTTCTCTTTATTGATATTCTCTATTTGATGAGCCATTGTCATAATTTTAGCTCTTTAAATATGGTTTCATTTAGGTCTTTGAATATATTTTAAATAGCTACTTTTAAGTACTTTTCTCCTGAGTCCAACATCCTGACTCACCTCAGAGACAGTTTCTACTGACTTTTTCCCAGGTATGGGTCACATTTTCCCATTTCTTTGCAGTTCTCATTTTTTGTTGTTGACAACTGGACATTTTAGATAATATATTCTGGCAACTCTGGATTCAGATCTCCTACTCCCCTAGGAATTGATGTTGTTGCTCTTGCATATTGACTTGACTAATTCTGTAATCTGTCTCCTTTGCAATATGGAGATGCTGATGTCTCTGACCAGTTTATTATTATTTTTTTTAAATTCTTGTTTTCTCTTTTAAGCCTGGCTTCATAGAGTCACTTCTGGGTCAGCATAGCTTAGTGGTCAGCCAATGAATGGTCAGATGTTGTGCTTAAGCACCTTGAGTAGGTGAGCCTTCCACCCTTGACAATCGATCTGTGTGTCAGTTGGGAAACATATTAACAGCCTTGGCTTTTACTTTATGCAGAGCCCTCTCGTGTCACCTCTGTGCATACCCAAGGTCTTATATTCAGCTAGAGGTGAATACATGGCTAGGGTTCTTACAACTTTGTGCATAAGCTCAGCCTTCCAGACCACCTGGAATATGTGGGATCTTATTAAAAGCTTCTCTGGCTTTCTCATTTCCAGAATTGTCTTGATTAACTTCTGGTTAGTCTGATGGTATTGCAGCCTCAGACTATCTGTGTTGCTATCCATCCCCAATTGTTTGCACTGAGGTTGATATTATTTTTGCACAACACTCCCAGGCATGGGGTTTTTCCACACTCCACTCTAACTGAGGGCAGGCTCCCAGAACACAAAGCTGCTGGTTTTCAAAGCTTGCACTGCCCTGGTAAAACAAGGCTTGAGGGAGATGAGAGCATCCCTAGGCTAAAATCCCACAGACTCTCTTTCTTCTTTCCTGGAGTTCAGTAGTTTTGCTTGAATCAATGCTGCTTGATTCATTGTATGTGTTGCTCAATTTCCATAGAGTGAAAATAGTTGTTTTAATAATTGTATCCAGTTTCATCATTGCTTTTTGGGGATCTTTGCCAAGCTCCTCATTACACCATTCTGGAAGTCCCACTCAATTATCTTTTTATTAATTTAAAAAATAAAAAATATATATACTTACCCACATATTTACCATGTCCTGTGTAGATCCAAGTTTTCCTCTGATATTCTTTTCCATTTGCCTGGAGGACTTAACATTTCTTATAATGCAGGAGTGCTGTTAATCAATTCTTTCATCTTTATAAGTCTGAGACAATTGGACATACACAAATTTTTACTTTTTTACAAGGATAATTTTGCTTTGCATAGAATTGAAAGAAATATTTGTCTTTTCAGCACTGTATAAGGATTTTGCTCAATTCCCTTCTAGCTTCTTGTTTGCAAAAAGAAATCTGATTTTATTCTTGTTTTTGTTCTTCTTTATATAATGAGTCTCCTTTCTCTGCTGACTTTCTCTTATCACTGCTTTTAAATAATTGGATTATGATCAGTCTTGGTTTAGATTTCTACATTTCCTATGATTAGAGTTCATTGAGTTTGAATTTGTAGGTGTCTAATTTTCATCAAATTTGGAAAATTGTTCACCATACATTCTTCAAATAATTTTTACGTTCCCTCCTCTTTCTCCATTATTTGGGAACTTCAATGACAATATATGAGGTCACTTAAAGTTGTCCCACAGTTCAGTGATAAGTTTTCAGTCTTTTAATTCTGTTTCTTTTCAGATTACTGTACCTTCAAGTTCACTAATGTTTTCTTCTACAATGTCTAATCAGTTGTTAATTTCCCCAATGTATTTTACATCTCAGACATTGTAGTTTTCATTTATATATGTTTAATTTGGGTTTTTAAAAACTCTCCCATGGGGGCCGCCCGGTGGCGCAGCGGTTTAGTCCGCGCTTGGCAGCCCGGGGTTCGCGAGTTCGGATCCCGGGCGCCCGCCGACGCACTGCCTGTCAGCCATGCCGTGGCGGCGTCCCATATAAAAAGTGGAGGAAGATGGGCACGATGTTAGCCTAGGGCCAGTCTTCCTCAGCAAAAAGGGGAGGATTGGCGACGGATGTTAGCTCAGGGCTGGTCTTCCCCACAAAAAAATAAATAAATAAAAAAATAAATAAATAAAAAAAATAAAAACTCTCCCATGACTCTCTTTCACATGTTCATATTTTTGCTCTACCTTTGTCAACATATGAAATATAGTTATAACTGTTTTAATAACGTGTCTAATAATTCTAATATCTGAATCAGTTTTGACTATTGATTTTTCTCCTCATTGTGTATCACATTTTTCTGCTTTATGCATGTCCTGTAACTTGGAAACAGTTTGATCCTTTCAAGGCTCATTTTTTTTTCAATTATTTAATTGAGGTCATAATGGTCTATAACATTGTACAATTTCAGGTGTACATTATTACATATTAATTTCTGTATAGACTGCATTGTTCTCACCACCAACAGTCTAGTTTTTATCCGCCACCATATATATGTGTCCCTTTACCCCTTTTGCCCTTCCCCCACCCCCTTCCCCTCTGGTAACCACTAATCTGTTCTCCTTATCTATGTGTTTATCTTCCACATCTGAGTGAAATCATACGGTGTATGTGTTTCTCTATCTGGCTTTTTTCACTTAATACCCTCAAGGTCCATCCATGTTGTTGCAAATGGCACAATTTTGTCTTTTTTTATGGCTGAGTGGTATCCCACTGTATATATGTACCACATGTTCTTTATCCATTCATCTGTAGAAGGACACTTGGGTTGCTTCCATGTCTTGGCCATTGTGAATAATGCTGCGATGAACAAAGGGGTGCATAAATCTCTTTGAATTGTAAATTTCAAGTTTTTTGGATAAATACCCAGTAGTGGGATTGCTGGATTGTATGGTATTTCTTTTTCTTTTGAGGAAGATTGGCCCTGCACTAACATTGTTGCCAATCTTCCCATTTTTCTTTTTTCTCCCCAAAGCCCCAGTACATAGTTGTGTACCATAGTTGTAGACTTGTGGCTCTTCTATGTGGGATGCTATCTCAACGTGGCTTGATGAGTTGTGCGTAGGTCCATGCCCACGATCTGAACTGGTGAACTCCAGGCTGCCAAAGTGGAGTGTGTGAATTCACCACTATGCCACCGGACCAGTCCCCCAATCTATACTGTTTTCCATGGTGGCTACATCACTTTGCATTCCCACCAGTAGTGTGTGAGGGTTCCCTTTTCTCCACATCCTCTCTAACATTTGTTATTTTTTGTCTTGGTAATTATAATCATTCTGACATGTATAAGGTGATATCTCATTGTAGTTTTGGTTTAAATTTCCCTAATAATTAGTGATATTGAATATCTTTTCATGGGTGCCTATATCTTCTTTGGAAAAATGTCTGCTCATATCCTCTGCCCATTTTTTGATCACGTTGTTTGTTGTTGTTCTTGTATGAGTTCTTAATATTTTAGAAATTAATCCCTTGTTGGATATATGACTTGCAAATACTTTCTCCCAGTTGGTGGGTTGTTTTTGCATTTTATTCGTGGTTTCCTTTGCCATGCAGAAGCTCTTTAGTCTGATGTAGTCCCATTTATTTATTGTTTCTTTTGTTTCCCTTGCCTGAGTAGACATGGTGTTCAAAAAGTGCTGCTGAGACTGATGTCAAAGAGTGCACTGCCTATTTCTCTTCTAGGAGTTTTATGGTTTCATATCTTGCATTCAAGTCTTTAATCCATTTGGAGTTAATTTTTGTGTATGGTGAAAGACAATGGTCTACTTTCATTCTTTTGCATGTGGCTGTCCAGTTTTCCCAACACCATTTATTGAAGAGAATTTCCTTTCTTCATTGTATGTTCTTGGCTCCTTTGTCAAAGATTAGCTATCCATAGATGAGTGGTTTTATTTCTGGCCTTTCAATTCTGTTCCATTGATGTGTGTGTGTTTTGGTGCCAGTACCAAGCTATTTTGATTACTATAGCTTTGTAGTATATATTGTAGAATATTTTGTAGTCAGGGATTGTGATGCCTCTAGCTTTGGTCTTTTTTCTCAGGATTGCTTTGGCTATTTGGGATCTTTTGTAGTTCCATATGAGTTTTAGGATTCTTTGTTCTATTTCCATGTCATTGGGATTCTGGTAGGGATTGCATTGAATCTGTAGATTGCTTTAGGTAATATGGACAATTTAAATATGTTTATTCTTCCAATTCATCAGCATGGAATATCTGTCCATTTCTTTATATATTATTCAATTTCTTTGAATAATGTCTTATAGTTTTCAGTGTATAGTTCTTTCACCTCCTTGGTTAGGTTTATTCCTAGATATTTTATTCTTTTTACTGTGATTGTAAATGGGGTTGTATTCTTGACTTCTCTTTCTTCTAGTTCATTATTATTGTATAGAAATGCAACTGATTTTTATAAGTTGATTTTGTACCCTGCAACTTTGCTGTAGTTTTTGATTACTTGTAATAGTTTACCAATGGGTTCTTTAGGGTTTTCTATATATATAATTATGTCATCCACAAACAGTGAGAGTTTTACTTATTCTTTTCCAATTTGGATTCCTTTTTCTTGCTTAATTGCTCTGGCCCAAACTTCCAGTACTATGTTGAATAGGAGTGGTGAGAGTGGGCATCCTTGTCTTGTTCCCTGTTCTCAGAGGGATGGCTTTCAGTTTTTCACCATTAATTATGATGTTGGCTGTGGGTCTGTCATATATGGCCTTTATTATGTTGAGGTAATTTCCTTCCATAACCATTTTATTGAGAGTTTTTATTCTAAATAGATGTTAGATCTTGTCAGATGCTTTCTCTGCATCTACTGAGATGATCATTTGATTTTTATTCCTTATTTTGTTAATGTGGTGTATCACATTGATTCATTTTGGATGTTGAACCATCCCTGCATCCCTGGCATAAATTCCACTTGATCATAGTGTATAATCCTTTTAATGTATTGCTGTATTCAGTTTGCCAATATTTTGTTGAGGATTTTTGCGTCTATGTTCATCAGCAATATTGGCCTGTAATTTTCCTTCTTTGTATTGTCCTTGTCTGGTTTGGTATCATGGTAATGTTTGCCCCATAGAATGAGATAGGAAGCATTATGTCGTCTTCAATTTTTTGGAATAGTTTGAGAAGGATTGGTATTAAATCTCCTTTGCATGTTTGGTAGAATTCTCCAGAGAAGCCATCTGGTCCTGGACATTTGTTTTTTGGGAGGTTTTTGATTACTCTTTCAATCTCTTTACTTGTGATTGGTCTATTCAGATTATCTAATTCTTCTTGATTCAGTTTTGCGAGGTTGTATGAGTCTAAGAATTTATTCATTTCTTCTAGAGTGTCCAGTTTGTTGGCATATAGGTTTTCATAGTATTCCCTTATAATCCTTTGTATTTCTTTGGTATCCATTGTAATTTCTCCTCTTTCATTTTTAATTTTATTTATTTAACCCTTCTCTCTTTTTTCCTTAGTGAGTCTGGCTGAGGGTTTTTGTCAATTTTGTTTATCTTCTCAAAGAAGCAGCTCTTAGTTTCATTAATCCTTTCTACTTTTTTTTAGTCTCTATTTCATTTATTTCTCCTCTAATTTTTATTATTTCCCTCCTTCTGCTGACTTTGGGCTTTGTTTGTTCTTCTTTTTCTAGTTCTGTGAGGTGTAGTTTAAGATTACTTATTTGAGATTTTTCCTGTTTGTTGAGGTAGGCCTGTATTGCTATAAATTTCTCCCTTATCACCGCGTTTGCCACATCCCATAAGAGTTGGTATGTTGTGTTTTCATTCTCATTTGTCTCCAGGTATTTTTGATTGCTCCTTTGATTTCTTCATTGATCCAATTGTTATTCAGTAGCATGTTGTTTAGTCTCCACATATTCATGACTCTCCCAGCTTTTTTCTTGTAGTTGATTTCAAGTTTCATAGCATTGTGGTCGGAAAAGATGCTTGATGTGATTTCAATCTTCTTAAATTTATTGAGGTTTGCTTTGTTTCACAACATATGGTCTATCTTTGAGAATGTTCTACGTGCAGTTGAGAAGAATTTGTGTTCTGCTGATTTTGGATGGAATGTTTTCTATATATCTATTAAGTCCATATGGTATAGTGTTTCATTTAAGTCTGCTATTTCCTTGTTTGACTTTCTCTCTGGATGATCTACCTATTGATGTAAGTGGGGTGTTGAGGTCTCCTACCACTATTATGTTGTTGCTAATTTCTCCCTTTAGGTCAGTTAATTGTTGTTTTATATACTTTGGTGCTCCTGTGTTAGGTGCATATATATTCATAAGTATTATGTTCTCTTGTTGGAATGTCTCTTTTATCATTATATACTGCTCCTCTTTGTCTCTCATTGCCTTTTTTATCTTGAAGTCTACTTTGCCTGATATAATTATGGCAACACCTGCTTTCTTTTGCTTAGAGTATCGTCTTCTATTCCTTCACTTTGAGCCTGTGTTTGTCTTTAGAGCTGAGATGTGTTTCCTGGAGGCAGCATATTGTTGGGTCTTGTTTTTTTAATCCATCCAGCCCTTCTGTGTCTTTTGGTTGGACAATTCAATCCATTTATATTTACAATGATTATTGATATATGATGGCTTAATACTGCCATTTTTATCTCTTGTTTTCTGGTTGTTCTATATTGCCTTTTTTTCTCTTCCCTTGCATTTCTGACTTCCATTTCAGTTTGCTGGTTTTCTGTGATGGTTTTCTCTTTATATATGATTTGTGTCTGTGCTCTGATTTTTTGTTTAGTAGTTACCATGAGGTTTGTATAAAAGATCTCATAGACAGATAGTCCATTTTCAGATAGCCTCTTACCTCCATTAGCCTAAGCAGGTTCCATCCCTTTTCTCTTCCCCTTCTCAGTTATTGTTGTCACAAATTATTCTGCTTTGTGTTGTGAGTCTGTGACTAAAATGCAGTGTTTATAGTTATTTTTGATGCTTTGTTTTCCTTTATGTTTTATATTATAATTGTTTGTTTGTAACTTTCTCTGACAGAGAGCTGCAATTTTCTGGTTTTGTCTGTTTATCGCCTTGCTCGAAGTTTTGTAAACCTTTGCCTTTTTGTTTCAGGTGTGAGGGCTTCCTTCATCATTTGTTGTAAGGGAGGTCTAGTGGTGATGCACTCCCTCAGCTTTTGTTTATCTTGGAAAGATTTTATTTCTCCATCATATCTGAGGGATAGTTTTGCTGGATAGAGTATTTTGGCTGAAAGTTTTTATCTTTTGGTATTTTGAATATATCATTCCATTCTCTCTTAGCCTGTAAGGTTTCTGCTGAGAAATCTGCTGAAAGCCTGATAGGGATTCCATTATAGATTATTTTCTTGTGCCTTGCTGCCCTTAATATTTTTTCTTTGTCATTGACTTTTGCTAGTTTTACTATTATAGACTTTGGAGAAGTTCTTTTTGCATTGATGTAATTAGGAGTTCTATTGGCTTCATGTACTTGTAATTCCAGTTCCTTCCCCAGGTTTGGGAAGTTCTCAGCTATTATTTCTTTGAACAAGCTCTCTGCTCCTTTTGCCCTCTCTTCTCCCACTGGAATACCTATAATTCTTATTTACTTTTCCTAATTGAGTCAGATATTTCTCAAAGAATTTTTTTATTTTTTAAAGATATTAATTCTCTCTCCTCCTCCACCTGAAGTATTCCTATATTTCTATCCTCTCAATCACTAATTCCATCCTCCATAATGTCAACTCTATTTTTTAAGGATCCTAGATTATTTTTTAACTCATTAATTGTATTCTTCATATCTAGAATTTCTGTTTAGTTTTCTTTTTAGATTTTCACTCTCTTTGGTAAAGTATTCCTTCTGCTCATTAGTTTTATTCCTGAGCTCATTGAACAGTTTTTCTGAGTTTTCTTGTAACTAATTGAGTTTCTTTATGGCAACTATTATGAATTCTCCATTATTTAGATTGTAAATTTTTGTGACTTCAGGATTGGTTTCTGGCGAGTTGTCATTTTCCTTCTGCTCTCAAGTGTTACTGTAGCTTTTCATAGTGTTTGATGAACTGATCCTTTGCCAGTGCATTTGTGGTAGTATCAGGTCACAGATTCCTCCTGCTACCGCTGAAGGGGGCAGGAGCTGTTTCTGATCCCGCCCTGTCTGCTGGAAGTTGTGGGGGTACAGCTGCTCTGCATTTGTGTGGGCTGGCCACAGCTGCTCAGTGGGCTGCTCTCATGGGGGTAGCCTCTGAGTCCAGCAGGTGAGTTGCGCAGGCACAGACTGGCACTGTGCTCTCTGGTGGTTTGGCTGAGCTGTGCTTGGTGGGTTGGGCACCTTCGTGGGGGCTGAGCTGCAGCCACTTGCTGGGGAGCGTGCCCACTGGCAGGGCCGCCAGTGCATGGTGGGTGCTCCCACAGGCTGGGCTAACCCTCCAAAGGTGTTGGCGCATATGCTGGGCTGCCCCTGCCTCCTCTTAGTCACGCTGGCTGCTGTGGTTGGTGGGTGGGGCTTCTTCACGGGGGCTGAGCCATGGTCACTTGGTGGGGAGTGTTCCCACTGGCAGGGCTGCCTTGGCATGGTGGGCCCTCCCGCAGGCCAGGCTACCCTTCTGATAGCATTCACATGGGTGCTGGGCTGCCACCACCTCCTCTTAGAGTTGCACCAGCTGCTGTGTGAGGACCCACGACCTAGATCACTGCTGCCTGGGAGGGGAGGGGTGCACTCACCTAGTTCCACTGCTTTCTGGGGATCCAGTCCACCCAGCTTCAGATGTATAGCTCTGTGGGTCTCTCAGACTTCCTGTTGTGCTGTGGGTATCCTCTGTTGGTTAGTGAATGTCTGTTAAGTTGTAATTTAGAGGGGGAGAGACAAAGGGAACAGCTCACTCTGCCATGTTCCTGTCACCCTCAAGGCTCATTTTTAAGCTTTGTTAGGCAAGATCAGAACAGCTTTTATAAAGTCAAGGGCTTTTTTTTTTTTTTTTTAATGTCATAGGGCTAAGTTTTCCTCCCTATTAAGGTAGTCCCCTTTTGAGTACTCTACCCTATGTCTCATGTATTATGAAGTTTTTCCACTCTGGCTATTTTTAACACCAACTATTCCTGGACCTATTTGAACTATGAGGTATTCTTTCTACTCATTTCAAGTGGTTCTTTCCACAGATTCAGAGTGTTTTCTTCACAGACACGAACAGATCGGTACTCAGCTGAAGATTCTAGGGGACTCCCTGGCAGTTGTACAGAGCGCTCTCTCTCTCTCTGTACAGTTCTTTCCTGTCTAGTACTGTTTTGCATACCTTGGCTTGCCCAAATTCCCAACTTTGTGTCTCAATTCAGGAAGAACGCTGGGCTCTGCCTCTGCTAACCCTCCTTGTGCTGTGACCTGGAAACTCTCCATATATTAAGTTGGGAGAAATAATAGAGCGCACCTTGATTGTTTATGAGATCACGGATCATGGTCTTGAACAGTTGTCTAATGTCTGAAAACTGTCATTTCACACATTTTTTTTTCTATTTTTAAATTGTTTAAGGTGAAAGGGTACTTCCTATCCCTGTTACTCCATCCTAGGAGGAAGCAAAAATCTAAAACGTAATACATCCTAATAATGCTTTTTTAAGAAGAAAATAAAAGAAAGACATTTAGTGACCTCTGCCATAAGATCACCAAGACCCGGGCTCTGATCAAGAACTATCTGGTTGATAAGCTAGATGCTAAAATGTTCACTTTTTATGATTATGCTTTGTGTGTGTGCATGTGTGTGTGTCTCAGGGAAAAACATGGAAACTGCAGGAATTATCTAATGTTGCCCAATTATCATAATCATAGGGGGGAAATGGTAAGAAATAAGAGAATGAATAAATATAACCATAAAAATAGTAATAAGAAACAAAATGTAAATCAACTTTTTCCAATTTACTATTTTTTAAAACATTAGACTATTTTTTGCATTGTTTCTACTAGAAAAGAATTAAGATACTTTCAAATATCAGATAAAGATTTATGATTTTTAATATATGCCTTAAAAGTATTCAATATATTCTGAAAATGATGAATAAATACTTGGCAATATTTAATCCATAAGATTCTGTTTATTTATGTGAGTAGAATGTAGGTATTCAGAATATTCCTTTCTGATAAAGTTTTATCATGATAGAACACTTCTTTAGCTGTAAAGTCCAACACATGGCTATTGAACACTTGGTTATGGCTAGTTCCAGTGATGAATCTAATTTCTAATTTTAATTTAAATAGCCACAAGTAGCTAGTGGCTATTGTAACTGACAGTGCAGATCTAGAGGAATGTTGACTGTTTAATAAAATGATAATTATTTGACAAATTATAACTTTAAGCATTGCACATGAAACAAAGTAAAACTATTAGTGGATATTTCTCTCCTGGCTTTAAAACCCTTCACACATTAAAGAATCTATACTATTGTTAAGGTTGCTGGTAAGTATCCAAACATGTCTAAGCAGTGAAACGGCATTTTATACTCTTGTAGAAGAGGCCTGAGGTCCAGCATGGTGTTGGCCAAGAACACATGACACTTGATTTTCACTGAGAGGCTCATTGAGAGATGCTCCTTTTATGTGGGACCTAGTGGTACTACCAAGAATGGGAAGTGCTCAAAGGAATTGTGCTGGGGCAGGTACTCAGGTAATCTGCTGGGCTCCAACAAAGTAGAAATGGAAATACTAGCATATGAGATGAATTTGGGAAAGTGGTCAACACTACTCTGAAAACCACAAGAAGGAAAATGAAATAAAACACAGGGTCATATGGGTTTAAAGTCAAGTTCTATCTAACTTTTAATGAGCATATAATGGCAATAACAAAAAATTAAGAATATTAAATTCTTAATTTTGAATATTAATATATGAACATAAATATTAATATCAATTTTGTATATTTGTACAAAACTTCTGAACAAAAACAGTCACAAGAAAAACAGCAGTTTGTCAAAAGAACAATATGCCATGGCCAAGCATGTTATATTCCCAAAGTGGTTTAAAACAAGAAATCATTATAAATTATCACATTAACATATTAAAGGAGAACGATATAGGAACACAGCAAAAGATGCAATGGCATCGAAAAAAATAAGAATTTAGCCCTAATTATAGAACATACTTGGATATAACAAAGCAAATAGTTTAATGGTAAAATATTGTACCAATTTCCATTTAATTGGGTAAAAGATGAGCTTCTGGCTAATACTCCTAATTTTCAACATAATGATATTTATTTTAAGAAAAGTAAAGAAATAATAATTGAAAAATTCATTTTTATTTAGATATGACTAAATACTTAGAAATCCCACATTCTATTAAAAATATAAATAAATTAGCAGTTTTTGCTTAACTGAAAATGGCAATATCCAAATATAATATGATGGTACAAGGGGGGAAATTATCAGTATGATAAGATAAATCATGAATGTACTTTAAAAAGTCACTCTCTAGGAAAAGGGCACCTTACCCAGGAAGGAAAGAATCAAGATCCAGGGCATACGTATATATTCTATACATCAGTAAGTTGAGAAAATGGGCAAAAGAAACAAATAGGGAAGTCACAGAAAAATAACATGATTGGCTAATAAATACATACACAAGATACTTAACAGGCTAGTTAAAAAAATATACATATATATTTTTAAGTGGACAAGTGGAGTTATAGGACACTACATTTCCAGTTATCAGATGATAAATTACAACAGTAGAGAGCAGTATTTAGTAAAGGTCCCAGTATATATAAGCTACGACTGTGCAATTATAGACTGTTGTTTACAAACTCCATCTGAAACTCACAATATTCAAGCTAGAGTTTGACCTAATAGTGAAAAATTGTCAGTAGCCTAAATACTGATCAATTGAGTTTTAAAACATTTAGGAATATTCACACAGCTTCAGCTGGAAGGTTTTTCCTTTTGTAAAAGGTAACAGTACTGTGTGTACAGAAAAAGGCAGCTAATTGCATATCCTCAAGTGAGGTGACTGCTGACCCATCAGGGCTTCATCACATGACACAGTGAGTGACATTCCAGTTTGAGAGTCACCCCTTTAGGTTCTGGCAGCATTTTAGCATATGGTTTCACATTCAAATGTTAGCGGACATACGGAATGGAAGTTCCAAGGTACTATTTAGATACACTGGGTCATGACAAAGCAAACGTTCTTCAACACAGCACACTCCAGTCTTTTGAAAGGCTGATCATGTGCTTTTAAAGGTTGTTCCAAGAGCAGGATTTAGTATTCAGTGCTTCATTGACTTATCTGAGAATAAAAACCACTTTTCAAGTACCATCGAGTACCAGTGGTATTCTGACCTATAGCAAAACCATTCTGCATATCAAAACTTAACAACTGCATAAGGGAAATGATGTTAACGAATGATCCTCTGTGTGAACAAAAGGGGTCTGGATGAGCAGATTATAATAAATGATAACATGAACACTACAGACTTTTGGTTGACAACGTATAATGTGTGATGCTCATTAGTTTAGAAAGGTAATAATTCTTTTATAGGCCTGGAAGTGATTTTAGGTAGCTAACAACTGTAAGCTGCATTCTGATTTCCAGAATGTTAAAAAAATGTAGTTTTCAAAATTGATGGTATGATGTATATATAATTCATCCCATTTGCAAAACTACATATAAAGCTTAGAAAAATCAAAACAAAAAACAGTTAGATCAATGCTCCTTTTGTCTAGAATATATTGATCCAGAAGAGTTCCAAGTTGACTGTTTCAGAAAAATTACTTTCTATTGCACAACTGTTTTAAAAGAACCTTAGAGTTTTCTGATATATTCAGAAATTTCCCATTTACCTTAATGCATGAAATTCATCTAACTTTTCCTTTTTTAAAGAACTACTGTCAAAATTTTGTGACAAAAAATTCTATTAAACATGTAACAATGGATTAAATTTTTTATTAGGAATAAAATGTTCCTTGATGTTTTTATTGAGGAGCCATTAGTTAGACCGTAATAGAGATCTTGTTTTCAGTAGTCTTTTTAAAATTCAGATTCTCTACATCATGTAGGGTCATGTTTGATAAACAACACTCTTTAAAAATATAATTCATCTAGAGGCTGGCCCGGTGGCATAGCGGTTAAGTTCGAGCGCTCTGCTTTGGAGGCCTGGGGTTTGCAGGTTCAGATCCTGGGTGCGGACAGATGCACCGCTTGTCAAGCCATGATGTGGTGGCGTCCCATATAAAGTAGAGGAAGACGGGCACGGATGTTAGCTCAGGGCTAGTCTTCCTCACACACAAAATATATATATATAATTCATCTAAAAATGTATTAGAGATTTGTAAACATTTTGGTATAAACATGTGTTAACTTTTAATTTAAAAAATTTCCTTCATATCTCTATCTATCCCTGTTGTTATTCATGATTCTATAATGGTGTCATCTTTTAAAACTTTTCTTGACTTTACTTACTGATTTAGTTCATGTTTCACAGAAAGGGCGGGGGGAGGGTAATGAATAAAAACTACACTTTTATTTCCTAATCATTAATCTCTATATCTGGTTTTATTGATTTTCTTAATGGTACAGAGTTTATTTTGCTTTCTTCTGGCCTCATACGTTAACTATTGCTTCTATCCAAAGCTTTATTAACTGTCTAGCCTTTAACGGGCATTGTGTAGGAGCCACGGATAGAGAGATGAACAAAACAACAAAATTTTGCTTCAGTCCTGGTTTCCTGTAGGCATTAAAGGGATTATATCTTCAAATGAAGGTATCAATGTAACACCAATCAAGTTTCTAATTGCAAAGTGGATCTTTTCAATGGAGAGCTGGTAGTTGCCACTTTAAGCAAGTTTAAAAATACAGCATAAATAATAATCTAAAAACCTGACATTTGTGCTTTCAGAAGTATGCAGCATCAATCATGAAATGTTCTTGCCAAAATGTTTAATCTCAACTTAATGAATTCTCTGGACATAATTTCCAATTTATGGGAAAAACGAGGGACAGATCAACAAGTTAAATCGTACCCTGAGGATACAAATCAAGAATGTGGGCACCCTTTGGATATGTTACAAAAAAAATCAAAGACTAAAAAACTGGGGGTACTACCCTAGAGGAAAAAAAGGAAAAAAAACACCCCAAATGCAATCAATATATTAACCTAGAGTAAATACTGATTAGAAAATAAATATTTACATTACAAATTTAGGAAAAAATCTCTAAAAGGACAATTTACTTTTTTCCTATCCCATTATTAACTCCTACTTAATCTTAAATTGTGAACAGAGAAGATGAATCATTGCTATTATCAAAATCTTTATACACACTACATCATATACTTATTTTCAAAATTATGTAAAATTTAATAATAGATGAGTGGCTTTGAGAAGCTGTTCTAAATTAATTAAACCATTGGCATCTTACTCATAAAAATTAACTATCAGTAAAACAAGTAGTGAGGATAATACCAACAGCTCATGTTTATTGAATGCAGCCTACATGCCAGATAATCTTCCAAGGTTTTACACGTACTGCTTTAATTAACCCCCATTATAGGACTATCGTGTAGGTTCCTGATGAGCATTTTACAAATGATGCCTATAGATGATAAATATCGTGGCCAATGACACACAGGTGGTAAGATGGTAGGACAATGATGACAGGTAAAGTAGGTGCTATGGTTAAGAACACTTCTGCACACATAACATTAATAAGTTTGTTTATTAGTATTAATGATACTTTAACAATGATAGAGTGGTGCTGTGATTTAAAAATATGTCTGCAAATGGTCTGACATTCCTTCCTTCAAAAAGTGAAGCTGAATTCCTCTCCTATGGAATGTGGGCTGGACTTGGTGACTCTCTGCTAATGAACAGAATGTGGCAGGAGTGACTGCCACGGCTAGATTGTAACGAGGATCACTTCTGAGAAAAGCCAATTATCACGTCACGAGGATGCTCACATGGCATACGGACAGGTCCTGTTGGAGAGGAAATAACCTGCTGGTAGAAACTTACCAGCCACATGACTAAGGCATCTTTGACAGCAGACCCTCCAGCCCCAGTCAAGCCTCATGAGACCCCGAGAACCACCAGCCTGGCTGCTCCCAAATCCCTGACCCACAGAAACGTGAAAAAAGTTACACATTTATTCAGATTTTAAGCCACTAATTTTTGGGGTACGTTGGAATGCAGCAAGAGACAAGTGACACAGATTTGGGTGCCTAGAAGAGGATGCTAGTGAAACAAAATAAAATGTCAGAGTGGCTTTGGGTTCACAAAGTGGGTGGAACCTAGAAGGGTCTTGAAGATACTGTTAGCAGACACCTGGAGGCTTCTGAGGAGGCTACTAGTGAGGGCTTGAAGAAAACATCACTGGACATGGGGGCAAAGGGATCCTTGTTGCATAGTAGCAGTCAGTCTAGCGACACCATTGCATGTGATAATGTGGACAGTAGAAATATACCTAATGAACTGGGTCCAAGGAGACTTCCAGGCAGTGTTGAAGGTGCCATCTAGCTTCTTGCTGCTTCGAGTAAAGCACAAAAAGTTAGATCACTTGAAGGACTGCTAAACAGAATGAAACCAGGACTTGCTGGCTTTGGAAATTCCCAGCCTCTTCAGAAGGCAAATGATGCTAAACTTCAGAAATGGTCTTTAGACACAGATCAAATCTGGGGCACTGTTAGGAAAATAGAACCTAAAGGTAAGCGAGGGTGTGTGTTCATCTCGGTCCTTTGAAGAGCAAACAACACAGGATCAGATACGTACAGGATACTGGGGTAAGCGCCTAGAAAGGGAGAAGACGAGAGCCAGGGAGGCAGTGAGAGTCTTCAGGCTCTGATGCAAGTCTGACGACTGTGAAGGAGAGAGGATGAAGGGAGATTGTGCAGGAAAACTATTAAAGTGCGTGCAGTTCTCAGACACGAGTCCCAGCCAGGCTGATGTGGAGTTCTTGATCCAGCTGCCCAGTTGAGGAGGTCCAGATCTCACAACTGACCTGCATTAATAGCCCATGTTCTCAGAAAACTGGCTGGGGGCAGCCCATGGAAGCATGGCCTCTACATTAACATGGTGGCTATTTCAGAGAGGGAGCAGGTGGGGATATCAGTCAGTTACGCTCCTCTCAGCACAATCTGGCCTCCATAGAGTGAACTATAAAAAACTCTTGGTTAAGACTGCAGAGAGATCTCAAGTGACACTTAAGGAATCCACCATTCAGTGCAATTCTCTTTTATAAAAGGGCCTGTCAGAAGCCTCAGCTGCTGATAGAGATGAGCTGATCTGACTGAGAGAGTGAATGTGCAAGTGAGCGAGCGTGAGCACCAGGAGAAAGCTACCGTGCACATTCTATTCATTGGAAGCAAGTGACTAGGTTCGGCTCACATTTAAAGGAAGGGGAATTAGGCTTCAGTTTTGAAGGGCACAGTTTCAAATAATTTGTGGATATATTTTTAAAACATCACCATTGCCTCTCTGAGTACAAACTGTTTATATTCCTACTGTAGGTAAAATACGTTCAAGATGCCCCCAGTCTCATCCATTTACAGCATCAACTCCAAGTCCGGGATTTCCCCATCTGTATCAGGTCCACTGTGGATGAGGATGGCTTTCTCTTGATCCTCTCTCTCTCTCTAAGCCAGCAGCCAGTGTGAGTGAGCCCCCTGGGGGCAGATCCTTCAGCCCCAGTCAAGCCTTCAGATGACTTCAGTCTCATGAAAAAACCCAATCCAGACGCACTCAGGCAAGTCACTCCTAAATTTCTGACTCATAGAAACTGTGAGAATTGTTTATTGTTGTGATAAGTCATTAAGACATGGGGGTAAGTTGTAACACAGCCATTGATAACTAATATGGAAGGCTTTTTTTTTAAGCCATGCATTAAAGTAAAATATTTAATTAAAAATTCTATCCCATGCATGTTGTAGGCATGAAAAAATTGGGATTCCCATTTTTTTCTTAATTTGCCATTGTTTGAATAATCAGATATTCCATTAAAACAGGAGTGGCACTGAAGGCTTTCTAAAGTGGCATGAACTCTATTATGAATTCTCTTGTTTGGTAAAGACATACCTCAAAGACTAACATTCAGTCATTTCTCACCAGTGTGAACTGTCTGAGGTTAACAAAGCTTGGGCAGTGCCTAAAGGCATTCTCCTATTCCATTTGTTCTTAGAGTCTCAAATCTGCATGAATTCCCTGATGTGCTTTAAGGGCTGAACCATATCTGAAGGCCTTGCCACACTTACACACATAGGGCTTTTCGCCAGTGTGAATTCTCTCATGTTGAACAAGGTTTGAAGCACGACTGAAGGCCTTCCCACATTCCTTACATCCATAGGGTTTCCCACCAGTGTGAATTTTCTGATGTTGTGTAAGGTATCCATACATTTTAAAGGCCTTTCCACATTCCTGACATTCATAGGGTTTTTTATCAGCATGAATACTCTGATGTGCAGTAAGGTGTGAACTACGTCTAAAGGTCTTCCCACAGTCCTTACATTCAAAAGGTTTCTCATCAGTATGAATACTCTGATGCAGAGTAAGATTTCTATAGAAAGTAAAGGTTTTTCTACAAATCTTACACTCATAGGGTTTCACACCAGTATGAATTTTCTGATGTTGATTAAGATACCCATGCAAGCTAAAGGCCTTCCCACATTCCTTACATTCATAGGGTTTCTCACCAGTGTGAGTTTTCTGATGCTGAACCAGGTTTGAGCCAGTACTATAAGCCTTCCCACATTCCTTACATTCAAAAAGTTTCTTACCTGTATGAATACTCTGATGTCGAATAAGATTTCTATACAAAGTAAATGTTTTTTTACACTCCTTACACTCATAGGGTTTCACACCAGTATGAATTTTCTGATGTTGATTAAGATACCCATGCAAACTAAAGGCCTTTCCACATTGCTTACATTCATAGGGCTTCTCACCAGTGTGAGTTTTCTGATGTTGAAAAAGTTTTGAGCCGGTAGTATAGGCCTTCCCACACTGCCTACATTCAAAAAGTTTCTCACCAGTATGAATATTCTGATGCCGAGTAAGGTTTCTATACAAGGTAAAGGTTTTCTTACATTCCTTACATTCATATGGTTTCCCACCTTTATGAATTCTTTGATGTAGAATAAGGTATGAGGCAGTGGTATAGCCCTTCCCACATTCTTTACATTCATACGGTTTTTTACCAGTGTGAACACTCTGATGTACAGTAAGTTGATGACCTCTTCTAAAGGCCTTCCCACATTTCTCACACACAAATGGCTTCTCAACAGTATGAATTTGCCTGTGTTCAACAAGGTTTGAGCGCCTACTAAAAGCCTTCCCACATTCCTGACATTTATAGGGTTTCTCGCCAGTATGAATTCTTTGATGAATTCTAAGGTGTCCACCTTGACTGAAGGCCTTCCCACATTGCTGACATTCATAAGGCTTCCCCCCAGTGTGAATTCTCTCATGCTGAACAATGTGTGAGGCATAAATAAAGGCCTTCCCGCATTCCCTACATTCATAGGTTTTCTCACCAGTATGAAATCTCTGATGTACAGTAAGTTGATAACCACTTTTAAAGTTCTTCCCACATTCTGTACATTCATAGGGTTTCTCACCAGTATGAAATCGTTGATGTAGAGTAAGTTGATAGGCGCTACGAAAGTTCTTCCCACATTCTTTGCATTCATAGGGTCTTTCACCAATATGAAACCTGTGATGTAGAATAAGTTGATAGCCACTACTGAATTTCTTCTGACATTTCTTACATTCATAGTGTTTCTCTTTGATACATATGCTCTGATGTTGGGTAGAAGATATATCTTTTTCGTAAGTGGGCATTTCTACATAGCTGATTACCTCACACTGTAAATCCAAATCTGAAACAAAAAAAGAAAAAAAAATATTTGTATTTCTTACACCGCAGAATATGCAACTCCTATGAAAGAAATAAGAGCCAATACTCATAATAAGTGAAGGGCTTACAGAATTCTAAAACATGGTTATGAAATTTTAAAAAGGCCAAGAAGAGTTTAGAGGTATATGAGAAGTTATATAAAGGAGTGAAGTTACTGAAATTTAGGTATGGGTCAGAATCTTTGGCAAGCTTGTTATAAATCTGTTGTCCTGGCACTGTCACAGACCAACTAAATTAGAATTAAGAGGAAAAAACCCTTTATTTTGGGTCTTTCTATCACTGATTTGGCTGCAGATCAAAGTTTAAGAATTCAACCTAATTTTCTCTAGTAATTTCTCTTTGCTCTCAGAATATAATCCAAACCTCTTTCCAAGGACAGCAGGACTCCTGCTCACCTACATGGCATCATGTCAAAACACTGACCCCTTTGCTCTCTATCTCCTTTCACATTCCCTCTTCCCAATCACTTAATGCTTTCCACAGACCGTTTCATCTAACCAGAAGCCTTGGACCTGGGCACTCTCTAGGCTGGATCCTTCTCATCCTTTAGGTCTCAGGATAAATGTCCTATCCCTTAGAAAGGCTGTTCCTGCTAACTCTAAGTATGTCCATGTCTCTTTATGTTGTAGCAATTCATTCCTTCCACCATACCTTTGTTTTCAATTATGGTATCCTTAATTTCCTTATATGACAGTCTCTTTATTTACATTTCCCTGAACTTCCCCAAAAGCAGGCACAATCCTTCATTGTTTCATCACTGAATTACAAGGTCCTGATATATCATAGGTGCTAAATAATTTATTGTTCTTATTTATCTTCAGTTAAGTTTTACTATTTCTCATCCATTCTAAATATATTAAATCTTTGTTGGTTCATATCCTTTCCCATGCCCTCACTTTCTTTCCCTTATTGTCAAAGCCAACCATTCTTGTACTTCCTAGATAAGTATTCTGATGCTTTTCCAAACAATTCATAGATATGTATTTGAATGAAAACCTTAAAAATTCTTTCCATTTGGAGATGCTGGAGAGAATAAGGAAACTATAATATGGAGGAAAGTTTTGGAGTACCAGAGTGCCTGGGACTGAATAAAACAAAATATTAGACATAAGCTGGAAGATGGCAATCCAGATTTGGAAAAAGACTAAGGAATATCAGTGCAGAATGAGGGGGATATGAGTCAAGGGAAAAGAGTATTTTTCTGCGACTCATTTGTGGGAAGTATAAAACAGATGAGATGATACACACATTCTCTGGCCTCAAAAAAAAACCCACAATAAAAATAATAGCAACATCAGAAAATAAAAAGTACTCTATCTAGAAAAATAAAGGCTCTCCATTAACAAAATTCCAGGGCAATTAATGTAGTGGACAACCAGCAGAGGCAGGATGGATGCTCACACAAAATTTGACTTCGATATACATGCATCAAGAAGGTATGAAAAAATTTAGTATTCTTACAGTGAGGCTTGCTGGAGAGAGCAGGGTGGTTCCCAAGTAGGTCTGAAAATGACTTGAGAGATTTGGGAAACAGACTGACTTAGGGTTTTTCATGATGGTTAGGGTGTGGTACAGGGCTGAAGGGTACCTATGCATAGGACAGTTGTGTAGTTTGCACATGGTTTAAACTTCCCACTGGCACCAAAGGCTTTTTATCGGCTTGCCCAAAAGTGGGGCAGGAGAGGTGGAGCTTGAAAGCTGTCAGCAGTCAAAAATCAAAAATAGAGTCAGAATCTTTATTATACTAAGGAAGTAAAACGACAGAAATATAGACACACAAAAAATGAAAATACTACATTTCAGAAGGTACAACTTCAGAGAAAAGTCACTACCTCAACACAAACTAAATAAACAATTTACTAGAAAAATTTAGGAAAAAGCATCAAGGTAAGCTAAAGGAAAATAGAAAGAATGAAGACAAAAACCAGAATGTAATGGTTTGGGAAAAGAACAGAATCAATACATAAATTAAAAAAAAAAATCAATGTGTGATGATACATTAACTAAACTAATCAAGAAAAGGGGAGAACAAACAAAAAATTATGAAAGTGAAAGACAAACACAGGAAAATAATTGATCAAAACTGATCCTACAAAAGACAAAAATCTTAAACAGATCAATTTCCATAGAATAGAAAAAATGTCAAAAAGGCTAGTAGCAATAAACACTCTGATCATTTATATTGTCATCTCTAAATATTTACCACTATTATGGATCAGAAAATCCTTAAAGAAATGTTCAATTCCAAGAATGGGGCAGGGGAAGATACAAGATAATTCTCACAAATCTTGGGCCAAAAAAGTAGGGAAAAATTAAAGATTTATGGCTTTGTTAAAAAACATACACATCTGAGTATTAAGCTATATACAGCCGATACTGTGAAAAGGAGCGCAGAAAAACTGATTATGTTGGAATAAACATATTAAGTAAATGAAAGATAAAATGCAATGATTCTTTAGAGAAAAGAAACCATTTTTCAGTTATTTTTTCATTAATGCATTACTAAAAACTTTATAATTATCAGTACAAAATCAAATATATTTTCCTGCCTACTGCAATCAATTTATATTTCAAAGTAACCAAATAGCCCGTTGCTCATGTCAGCCCGGTGGCATAGTGGTTAAGTTCACACACTCTGCTTCAGCAGGGTTTGCAGGTTCAGATCTCGGGCACGGACCTACACACCACTTATCAAGCCATGCTGTGGCATCGTCCCAGATATAAAGTAGAGGAAGATGGGCATGGGTGTTAGCCCAATGCCCATCTTCCTCAGCAAAAGAGGATCGGCCACAGATGTTAGCTCAGGGCTAATCTTCCTAACCCCCCAAAAAACCCAAAAACTCTGTGGAAATCATGATAGAATTTTTTAAAAACCACCTTGAAATTCCCAATCTTATCAAGAGAAGTATAAATAGTGTTGTTACAACCACTACAGAACTGACTGCTGTCATAATGCCAAAGCAAGATCAGAGGAATTTCTATTCAGTTACAACAAGAAAAACAGAACTGAAAAATGGAGGAATCAGACTGTTATCTTAATTGAGTTTCAATGTTCCAAAACTAATGATGTGATATGTACATATAGTATCTTTTGATAAAATACACATAACCACCTATGACGTACTTCAACCACAGATGTTTAACATGAATCCCTCAAGACTGAAAATAATTTCCAATTTACAGAAATACAAAGGGTAGAGAATAAGCTAAATTATACCATGGACAGTACCCAGACAAGTTCAGAAGATGGCGAATTTTGCAAGATAAGTGATCTTGTTTCTTCAAAATGTCAGTGTCATACATAAAAGGAGTGTGTTAGATTACAGAGGATTTCAGTGATATAATAACCAGAGGGACTGTATTGTCTTGCATTGCGATAATTGAATTGAACAACTCAAATTGGGCCAAATGGGGTAATATGAATAGAATTTGGGTTTTGAAGATGTAATAAAATCAAAATATAATGGAAATAGAAAATAGAAAAATCATTGATAAGGACAGTCAGATTATAAAACAGTAAGAATGTGCTGTCACTTTGGTAAAAATAAAAACATGTATATGGATGTTTGTATGTACATCCACTAAGGTATTTTAAAGTGGCAGGAATATAAGATTTTAATATTTTGAAAAATTTTTTACTTGTCTCTATTTTCTACAATGCACATGGAGGATTTCTTAAAAGGGTTATTAATTCTGTATTCATTTATTAACATGGCATGAAATAAATACACCAAATATTGACACAATCTAAAGTCTGAGTGGAACATTTAATCAATAAGGATCTAGAACTTCATAGATATAAGCCAAATACTGTAGAATTCAGTTCCTTTTCAGTCACAAATTACTTACAAAAACAGACCATAAACTGAGCTATAAAGCAGTCTCAACATATTTCAAAGGATGAAAATCATGCAGAGTATGTCTGTCATCTGATCAAAAAAAAAAAGTTATGCTAGAAATCAATATGATAAACACAGACAATCAACATATATTTGGAAATTAAAAAGTGCTTGTAGTTGATCAATATACCAAACAAACTGTGCCCTATGATATAATAATTACAAACTTTGGAAAACAACGTTTTGACTGAAAATTATAAGGCAAAAGGAAGTGTACATGAACACTACTTGAGTTAGGAAATTTGTTTCTCATGGGGGTACAGGTTAACAATTCTGAAACTATGTTGCCTGTACACTGCAGCTGAATGAATATGTAAATGGATGATGGATGGTGAGAGCCAGTTTTCCCACTGTCAGAGAAAAAGCTACAGATAAACAAGACAGGAGGGCTGGGACGCACCCTGTGGTACTGGATGGGAGTTGGAGGCATCAGTATGAACTCATGTTTAGCTTGATACAGATACAGATGGATAGATAATAAAACAGTTATAGATATGTGTAAGTATACATGGGTGAGTATGCCTACATTTATTACCTAGAGAGGTCGTTGAGAGGGCACAGAAGCAAGGACACGCCAGTAGCAATGAGTATACCCAGCACCCAGACCTTGGCTTCTAAATACCATTCTCCAGTCAGGGCTCCTAGAAGAAATGGCTGATTCTAGAACCAGGGAAGGGAAAAATCAAGATCAGTCTGAAAGTAGTACCAGGAAAGAAACCCCCCAAAAAACAAAAGGATGGGGATATTAAAAGCACACAGGCACCAACCTAAAAGAGCTACCAATGTCCAAAGCAAAAGAAATAATGTAACATTTGATTATAACTCAAAGTGTAAAATAAATATACATGAGTCCATACTGAAGTAAATAAGTGGAACAGAGACAATTCTTCCTTATACAAGAATTCCAGATAAAATATATAGATTTTCTATCCTACAGAAGGTAGAGCTAAAATCCCAGTCTTGCATCCCCGCCCCCAGGATGAGCTACACTTAATGAGCTGCTTCTAAAGAATAGAGTCTGGAAAAGGAAAAACAGTAATTTTAGAGAGGAGAAACCTGGCAGACACCACCTTAGCCAGGTGATCAAGGTTCACATCACCAGTGATGTCACATGGATATCATGTACCCCAATATGATGTGATGAAAAGGACATTTCACCTCATCTTTCCAAAAACCCGTATCTCCAGTCTAATCATGAGAAAAACAACAGACCCAGATTAGGGGATATTACACAGGATACCTGGCAGAGTCTGTCAAGATAGTCAAAGTCACGAAAGACAAGGAAAGACTGAAAAACTGTCACAGACCAGAAAAGACTGGGAGACATGACAGATAAATGCAGTGTGGTACCTGGACTGGATGGATCCTGGAACAGAAAAATGACATTAATGGAAAAACTGGTGAAATACAAATAAGAGTCTAGAGTTTAGTTAATACCAATGTCAGTTTCTTAGTTTTGATGAATGTATCTGAATGACATAAGATATTAACAAGGGTAGAAATTAGAAAAGGTGTACACAGGAACTATCTGTACTATCTTCGTAACTTTCTGTAAATTAAAATCATTCTGAAATTAAAAGTTTACTAGGGGCCGGCCCGGTGGCAGACCAGTTAAGTTCGGTGTTCCACTTTGGCGGCCAGGGGTTCACCTGTTCGGATCCTGGGTGCGGACCTACTCACCGCTCATGAAGCCATGCTGAGGCAGTGTCCCACATAGAAAAGCTACAACTCTACAACTATGATACACAACTGTGTAGTGGGGCTTTGGGGAGAAGAAAGAAAAAGAGGAAGATTGGCAATAGATGTTAGCGCAGGGCCAATCTTCCTCAAAAAAATCCTTAAAAAAAGTTTATTAAAAAAAGATAATTACATACCACCTCTGTAGTATTCTTGGCAAAAATGTTTAACCTTATTCTAATCATAAGGTGAAACATCAAACATAGAAAGTAAACATTCTACAAGAAAACTGAATTGAACACTTAAAAAAAAAAAAAACTCAAAGGGAAAAAAGTGGTAGGATGACACTAAGATAAAAAGCCTAACACCCAGATGCATTGTATGAATCTAGAACGGATATTGGAAACACATTTTATAAATGGCATTTTTAGAAAAAGTGCAAAAATTTAAACATGGATTCTATATTAGATGATAAGACTGAATTACTATGATAATAATATTGTGGCTATGTAGGAGAATGTCTTTATTCTTAGGAGATGCACATAGAAGTATTTGAGAGGTGAAATTTAATAATTGCTACTTACCATCAAGTGGGCCAAGAAGAAAGGTGCATATATAGAGAGAAAAAGTAAGGCAAAATGTTAATAACCAAAGTTAAATCTACATGAAGGGTAATTAACCACAAATATATTTTTAATATTCTTGTTTGGCTTGATAATTTTCAAAAATAAGAAGCTGGGAGAGAGAAGGAAAAAGCACACCTGGATCTAAGGCAGTATTTTCTAAATTTCCATATAGAAATTATCTTGAACTAAATTATAATATGCTTGCATCCATTTATATTTAATGCAGTTAAAGAAGTAGAAAAAAAATTATAGATGTAAATACATATGAGTATAGAAGAAAACCTAAAAATTAACGATCTAAACAGTCATCACAAGAAGCTAGAAGAAAGCAACAAAATAAACAAAAACAAATTAGAAGAAATGTCCAGTAATTTTACAAAATAAGGTCCACAAACACCACAGAAGATCCACATGCCAAATATTTTATTTTAAACCAATGTTACTAATGTAATTCTCTCAAGATTGATAAAAAAGAGAATCCAACAATATTCAATACAGGAATGCTAAAAGGGACCTCACTTATAGGCCCTCCACACTTCACAAATGCAGTAAAATGACATCATGAAAAAAAATTATGTAAATAACCTGAACGAAATGCATAAATCGCTAAAACAAAATAGCTTCTACAAAATCAACACACAGAAAACTTCAAAAATTCTATAAGCATTACATAACTTGAATAAGTTAAAAAAAATCTACAATGGAAACTCAAGATCCAGATGGTTTTTCTGGCATGTTTCTTCAAACATTCCAAGAGGGGGGAAGGGTATATCTTCCTCAACACATTTATGAAGCTAATGAAACTTTTATATCCAACCTTAAAAAGGATAACAACAAAGGAAGATTACAGGCCAATCTCATTAATGAAACCTAAAGAAAATATTAAAAATTCAAATCTAAAAATATTGAAAAGGGATAATATATCAACACACCATGACCAAACTGGATTCCAGAAAGCAGGGTTAGTCAATAAACAGAATTCAGTATACACAGTAACAGAACAATGGAGAAAAAAATCATATGATTGTTGGGCCAGCCTGGTGGCGCAGTGGTTAAGTTTGTGCATTCGGATCCTGGGTGCGGACCTACACAGTGCTCATCAAGCCATGGCGTGGTAGTGTCCCAGATACAAAATAGAGGAAGATTGGCAATAGATGCTAGCTCAGGACCTATCTTCCTCGCCAAAAAAAAAAAAAAATCATACAATTATATCAGTAAATGCAGAAAGAATGATTCCTGAGATAAGGTTTAGCAATTATGTAGAACAGAACCTCCTCTGTGTGAAAAATATTTATATAAACTTTTAAAAACACACCCTTATTTGCAGAAATATCCTTATTCTTAAGAAACGCTTACTGAATGATTAGGGGTCAAGTCATGATGTCCAAGACACACTTTCAAATAGCTCAGAAAATATAGTATAGAGAGAAATAAATCAGATATGGCAAAATCTTATCAATTGGTGAAACTAGATAAAGGTCATTTTCATTATAGTGTTCTTTCGATACTAATTAATATCATTATTAAAGAGCAAAGAAAACTACCTTCACTGGGAGAGTGTGTCCTGGGATTTGCAACTTCAGTCTTTTTCTTACAGATATCGGGAACTTGTTTTCCCCCTGTATTCCCCTATTCATTCTTGGCCACCACAATCAGACAGACAGAAATGTGAGGACATTTTTTCTTGCACCTGTAGTGGAGACCTTAGTAGCAGACAGTAACTGCTCCAGAAGGTCAGGAACTTTTGGGATGTTGCCTTGAAGTTATGCTAAGGATGTGGAGTTTGTCTAGATTTACTACTCTGTCATTCCTTTGTTCAATATTCTTTGAGGAAATATTGGGGGACAGGTAGCAGAAGGCCATGACTGCTTTTAGCTGTAGTGCTAATACTCTACAAATTGTTCCAGGGCATTGAAAATGAAGGAAAACTTCCTAATTCTTTTGTAATTTTTATGAAAAAATATAATATTGACATCTCAACCTGATAAGAGACATTAAAAGAAAATATGGACCAAAAACTTATGAATATCAATGGAATATATGTAAAATATTAGCAAAGAAGAATCTAAGGAAATAGGAGCTGAGGGATACTTCCATAACATAAAACACACACACACACACCCCTTAGTTCTAAGGCTAATATCTTATTAAGTGGGGAAACACCACAGGCATTTCTGCTAAGATCAAAAACAAATCAAGGTTGCCCATATCTCTATGCAAGACTATACTATTCAAGACAACTATTCAAGACTGTACTAAAGATATTAGCCAATTCAACTAGACACGATAAATCAGTTAGAGGTAGAAAAAGAGGTAAAGAAGAAATAAAACTATGGCTATTTGTAGGTGATATGATAGTACACTAGGATGTAAAATCAACTTACTAAAATCAAGAGTTATCAATCCAAAAACAAAATTAAGGAAGAAATTCCATTTACAATAGTATCAAAAAGAATAAAATATGTAGGAATAAATTTATCAACAGAAGCATGAGATCTATACACTGACAATTAAAAGACACTGTTGAAAGAAATTAAATACCTAGATAACATTAAGACTACAATGCTCCAGAAAATGATCTAAAGATGCAACACACTCAATATCAAAATATCAACTGCCTTTTTTTCATAAAATGACAAGCTGATCATATGGAAATACAGAAGACTCCAAATAGCCTGAAAAAATAAAAAAGGACAAAGTACTTTGCACTTCCTGATTTCAAAACTTACTACAGTGCTATAGTAAATCAAAACAGTATGGTACTGGCATAAAGACAGATATACAGATCAATAGAACAGAATTCAGAGTCCAGAAATAAAATCTCAAATTTTTGGTCAATTCATTATCAAAAAGGGTGCCAACAAAATTCAATGGAGTCTTTTTAGCAATAGTGCTGGGACAACTGGACATTCACTTGCAAAAGAATCTACACCTTATACCACATATGAAAATTAACTCAAAATGGATCAAAGACCTAAATGTAAGAGCTAAAACTAGTAACTTCATAGAAGAAAACACAGCAGTAAATTTTTGTGACCTTGGATTACACAGTGGTTTCCCAAATGGATTAGGGACTTAAATGTAAAAAAGAAAACCATACAAGTAATAGAAGAAAATATGTATATTTATCTTTAACCTTGAGATAGTTTCTAACCATGATACAAAATTCAGAGATAAGATTGATGAATTTGACTACATTAAAAAAATAATAAACTGCCATAACCAAAGTCAAAAATTAACTCAAAAAACTAGAAGGAAATATTTGCAACATATATTTCAGACAAAGAGCTAATATTCCTAATATATAAAAACACTCTTAAAAATTGAGGGACAAAGGATGAAAAACCAGATAGAAAAATGGGGGAAAGACACCAACCCAACAATTTACAAAATATAGAGAAATGGCTCTTAAACATATGAAAAAATGTTCACTCTCATTCAAAGAAAATGCAAATTAAAACAACAATGAGATACCATTTCTCACCTATCAGATTGGTGAAAATTAAAAGTTATGACAACACATTCTGTTGTTGAGCTTTTCATTGGAGAGTGGTATTTCTCCACGATCTGAACAATAGATATGTTCACTTCTACTGGGATACTCTCATACATGGCTAGTGGAAATGCAAACTGGTACAACCCTGCTGGAGGGGGCCTTTGGCAATATCATCTAAAAATAAATATGCAATTACCTCTTGAACCAGCAACCACACTTCTAGGAATCAACCCTGAAGCTACACTTCCAACAACAGAAAAATACATATGGACAAGGCTGTTCATTGTTGTGTTATTTATAATTGCAAAACAGTGAAAACAATCTAAAAGTCCATATATAGGCGAGTCACTGAATGAACTATGGTACATGCACACACAGGAGTACTAAGCAGTCATAAAAACAATGAGGAAGATCTCTGTGATCTGTCTGAAGTAATTTCAAGGATAAACTATTAAGTGAAAACAGCAAAGTGCAATTCAGAATCTAAGACAGCTAAAGTACATGTAAGAATATACTCATATATACCAGTATCTGTTTGTGTAAACTAAATCAGGAGGAATAAACCAGAAACTGATGAGATCACTGACCTAGAAGGAGTGAGTGGGAATGGGGTGGAAAGAATGGGAATAGGGTATTAAAAACAAGGGGGAACAACATTTCACTGAGAATTCTTTTCTATATGGTTCTCACCCTTAGAACCATAATAATATTTCACATATACCAGAAATAAATAATCAAATATCAAAGAGGATGTAGGGGAGAGAGGGTTCCTAAAAAAATAAATGAAGCTAATTCTACTAAAAATGAATAATATAATCACACTGAAGAGGATAAAAAAACTAACCAATTTTAGCACACATTATTTTGACTGGATACTGTAATGCTAAAGGCAAAGAGAACTTCACAGATATACTCTAGATAGCAAATTTGCTTCTCAGAGAAAAAGTGCTTGGACACTTTGAAACAATTTTACGTTTTTACTAGGGCTGAACTAATAAGTAATTAAGTAAGTAACAAGTAAGTGTGGAGAAGGAGAGGGAAATCTTTCATTGTCACAAAGAGTACAAATAAAGACAGGAAAGGCTAGATTGAACCCTGTAGAGTTAGGTTAGAATTGGACGTAACAGTATGACTTCATGGTTTTTAATATGTATAAAAATGTCTACACACACGTACATAAATGCAGCTGCATATATGCATTTATTATCATTCCAGGAATGATACCAAAGTAGCAATGAGCTCACCAATACCCAGATCTTGGTTTCTAAAAATCATCCTCCAAAGGAACTATAGCTCCTTGGAAAGTTGGCTGATTCCAGAACTAGAAGCAGGGAAAATAAAAGATGAAAATAACTGGAGCCTGAAAGGAAGAAAATCCTCAAAGAATGATGAGTACATATCAAAAGGACATAAAAACCAACCCTGTTGAATGCCCAAAGTTGAGACAATTTGAGCAACAAAGTAAATTATAATACTGGATTACAACCCACAGAATAAAATAAATATCTATGAGTCCATATTAACATAAATAATTGAATAATTAAATAAAAAGAGAAAATAATACCTCTAGCTTATGGTAGAATTCCAATTAATAATTGCAAAAGAAATGATGGAAACAGAAAAATCACCCTTACCAAACACCATAATAATAAGTGTGACAGACAACAACCAATGCTAGATGCTAAGAGTGGCTGAAAGCATGATGCCAAACAGGAGATGTGTAATCTTAAAGTCACAAGATACTTATTAATTACAAAGCTAAAAATAGTAACTTTACCATGGAGAAACTGAACAAACACCACCTCAACCAAGTGATCAGAGTTAGCATCACCAGTACCAACATCACAGAACCTGATATGATGCACTCAGAGGGCACACTCCCTCTGTAATAATCTTGCCCAAAATGCATAACTCTAATCTCATCATGTGAAAACATTAGACAAAGTTCAATTTTGGCACACTTTACAAAGTAACTTGACCAGCACTCTTCAAAGGTGGTGAGGTCATTAAAAACAAACAAACAAAAGACTGAGGAATTGTCACAGACTGGAAAGAAAATATACAATGTGAGATCCCAGTTTGGATCTTTGCTCAGAAAAAGGACATTAGTGAGAAAAATGGTGAAATTTCAATAAAGTCTGTAGATTGGTTAATGGTACTGTATCAACGTTAACTTTCTGATTTTGATAATTGATAATGAGATGTTGACATTAGAGAAAGCTGGAAGTAGGGTGTATAGGAATTTTCTGTACAAGTTTTACAACTTTTCTGTAAGTCTAAAATTATTTCATTTTTTTAAAAAGCAAATTTCAAATGGAAAAAAAAAAACTAAGAGAAAGAAACAGTAAGGTACCATGTGCCTATACGATTAGCAAATTAGAAAGTCTAGCATGTTGACACAGCTGTGGAGTTATGGAAACTCCCATGCACTGCTTTTGGAGTGCAAATTGTTACAGTTTCTTCAGAAAACAGTTTGAAATCATCTACAAAAGTTGATGCAATCAGTAATTTCACCACAGAATAGAAGCACAGACATTTGCAACAGAATTAACTTACAAGAATGTTAATAATAGCATAGTTCAAAATAACCAAAACTGCAATGAATGCGAATGTTGATCAATGATAACATAAAGTATATTGTGACAGTCACAACAAAGCCATACTAAACATCAATTCCAAAAAAATGAACACTCTAGAACTATCTACAAAAAACATAGGTGAATCTTAAAGCACAATGCTTAGGGAAAGAAGAAAGCATAAAAATAATGTAGAGAATGAATTCAATAACAGAGTTCCTAAATAAAACAGAACAATGTAGTTTCAGATGCACACATAAATGCTAAAAATTATAAAGAAAAAAATGATAATCAAAAATGTCAGAATATGGTAACCTTTTAGTAAAAAGAGGGTTTGTGATCAGCAATGTACATACAAATTCTAGAGTAAGGACAGTATTCAATTTCTTGACCTGGGTGATAGTTACATACTGGCATACATTTGTACGTGCAAAACTGTTTATCTCAGCGTAATTATTGACAAAAAGAAAAAACAGCAGCTATGGAAGACAAGCAAAAGAAATAAAGTATACGTAAAATTATGGTGTCCAAAGTCAAAAGAAAAATAACTGGAGAGAATTAACATTTTAAGATGTCACTCAATAAAAATTTCCTGAGATTATCAACACATAATTATATATTGGAAGGCCACAATGTCTCCCAAGGAAAACTAACGCAGAATGGTCAATTCAAAAAAACACACACTATTAGAGTTATAATGACCTCAAAAGATAAAAATAAATAAATAAATAAATAATCCTTTTAGTTGCCAGGCAAAAAGATCAAGTCACTTCAATGCAGGGAAATATATAGTGGGCATTAGATGTACACTTAGTGCCATTTAAACTCAGAACATAATGGAGCACTAGGTATGAAGTTCTCAAGAAAAGTAAGATGAGTTAAGAATTTTATGTCCAGCCAAACTATCACTCAGGTACAAAAATAACAGATGGTTTGAATATACAACAACTCTCTCAATGTATTTACATGAGCACATCGTGACAGTCCACTAGGTCATTGTCTTCACCTAAGAAATGGATAACTAGAAAAATATGGTGATTATAGTCACAGATACAAAATATGGGGATTAAAATATAGAAATAATATTCCTAGAGAACTTGGGAGAAAGAGTAAAGAAATAATTCACATTAGAATGCTGATTTGGGGGCAAACATCTGTGAATGTTGTGTGGTCAATTTTTATAAGAGTCTATGGCAAAAGATTATCATTTAAAGCTAGAACATCAAATAATATATAAAAAAAGAACAAAGAACATAGGGTAAAATATTTTTTAAAATTGATAAGGTCAGAAAGCATAAAACAAGCAAAATAAGCTGAAAGAAATGAAAACTCATAAAATAAATGTAAAAAGGTGAAGGACTCTATTAATAGGCTTTTCCCTGCATTCCAGGGGAAAAAATTCCTATATTCTATACAAAAAAAATACTTAAAACAAAAATGAATCTGAAAATAAAGGATAGAAAAGGGTACAGAAGACAAGATAAAAAAGAAGTATCTTAATCTCAATATAAAAAAAAGTGGGAAGGCATAATCACAAAAATAGTCCAAAGAAAAGCACTCCATAATATTAAATAACAGAATAATGATGACTAAGAGTTAGGAACAGCTATATAACATAACAACTAGCATCAATCTTCAAAGAACAAGAATTAAAAGATTTACATGGAGAAAAAGTAACTACTTAGAGGTAAAGAATAATACATACCTCTCAGTCTCTCACAAATCAATGGGATAAATTTAAACAAACACTGATAAGATCTAATTACAATAGTCATCTTTGATGATAAACCTCATTTTAAGTGGCCATAGAATACTTAAAAAAACTGACCTCAGAGCATTCATGGAAATTTGACCACATATTGTGTCAACAAGTTGTTGAATTGAAATTCAACAAGTTCTTGAAAAATAAGTAACACAGACTTTAATCTCCAACAAGAATATAATACAATTGGAAATACACAGCAATATCAAAGAACATCAAATTCCATTACATAAGGTAAAAGAACTTTATTTTAATTGACTCTTGCGTCAAGGATCAAAAATAAATTAAAATGACAAAATGTATAAAAACATTACATAACTATGTAAAACAGCAAACACTATGCTTACAGAAAAAAGTCATAGCCTTAAATACTTAAAACAACAAAAAGGAGTGAAAATAAGTGAATATGACTCACAAATTTCAAAATCAGAAAGAGCGTAAATTGATGAAACACAATGAGCATCAATAAAGATAAAAGCAAAAACAAACTTAATCACTTTTATAAACCTTACAAGAAAAGCCCACTACTGGGCTCATCCCATGCTCTTTTAGCTCAACATGCTCCCCTGGATTATCCTACCACTGACGACCCCATTATGGAAGTCCGAGCAGAAAACAGATCTCTGGGTGACCCAGAGATTGGGTTTATGTTTGAGGCACAAAAGCCTTTTAGCTCTTATCTACGAATTGGGCGCAGTTTTGTTACATCTCAACAAACTTATCTTATTTTTACCTACGATCAGTTTTGGCCCATTGATTTCCTTTCTCAGAATAAGAGATTTTTAGATCATTTCATTCGAGAGAAACTGGGCCCGATGCCATTTGGAAAACTTGAACCTCTGAAAGGGAATTTTGGCCTGTTTCTTCCTCCAAACCTCTTCATGTCATGCTTTAAGAGGCTTGAAAAGTGCTGAGAACCAGACATGCTGTTTCAGAAATACCAGATTAAGATCACATGATTAAAGCATAGAATTCCTCACCTGACAGGTGCATGAAATGCAGGGGGGTCACTCCAAACCGAGCGGCTTTAGACGTAACACTGGTTTCTCAAGGTGGCTGATGTGCTAATGGGAAGACTGCTGTACTTATTTCATGAGAGACCTCAGTGGAATCCTTAATATTACTAAAAAGACCCAGAAAGCAAAGAGGTAATACCGTTAGGAAATTTGCCTAATATCCCCAATATTTGGTCATAATGGCTCTTTGGACTAGATATTAGATCAGTTCTTTTGATTTAATTTGGGCTCTCTTGGCTCCTGATTTAGAAGCAGACTACAAACTCTGATCATAATCCTTCTCTAAATATTTGTCTGTTCAAAAGTGTGATCTCCAGAATAATAAAATGCTACTATATAGCCATATATATAATTTCATACTATATAATAGAATAATAAAATGCTACTATGTAGTCATACATATAGTCAATACTAATATGTATATTCCATCAAATGATCCAACAAATTATCCCCCAACATAAAGGACAAGAAAACACGAACTATAGAAGTTAGAATCATTACCAGGAGAAATTCTAAAAGTGACCATGAGACATCAAACAGCACTGTATATCTGCACTGACCATGTCCCCAGATAATAAATCTATCTTTCATCTTAGGCTGAAGAATGACCAAAATGAGGGAGTCGGGGAGGTTACCGAGAACTGAAACCAACACAACCTGTTCTCAAGACTAACCGCTCACTCATCAAGACAAACATCTCGCTTCCCAGTGCCACTGAAACCAAAATCGTGATGTCATACACTCTGCCTAATCCCAACCAGTTCTCTGCCTTGCAAAATCTACCTTAAAAATTACCCCAGTCTGGTTCTAAAACGTGATGAATGCTTCCTCTTTTTTTTCATTTTGACACAGTACCAGGACTCTATCAAGATGTTGTTCACCTTTTTTGCAATAAATCTAATAAACTTAGCTCTGTTAGTTAAACAGAAATATCTGGTAGTCCTTGGAAGTCAACAGTATATAGACCCTAAGCAATAACTTATGAGAAATGCAGTTAAACTTAGGAAAATAAATATTATCAAACGATGTAAACATATACCAACTAAGTCCAATTCAAAACCATTCAAACTATCAGAATAACCAAGACATAAGCTGAGGCTGATAGCTTCAGACAAAAATTAATTGTTTTCTAGGGGCCGGCCCAGTGGCGCAGCGGTTTAGTTTGCACTTGGCAGCCTGGGTTCACGGGTTTGGATCCCGGGCACCTGCCGACACACTGCTTGTCAGCCATGCTGTGGCGGCGTCCCATATAAAGTAGAGGAAGATGGGCAGGGATGTTAGCTCAGGGCTCGTCTTCCTCACACACACACACACACACACACACAAAATTAATTGCTTTCTAATATATCAATAATTAATTATATGTGTCCCAAACTAAATCAACAAAATGATACAGTATCTAGGTAATAATACAAAGATGTATGAAATATATAAGAATTATTGAAAGATATGACAACATCTGTAAGAAAAGAGACAAAGTTAATAAATTAAAAGACTCAATACAGTCGAGATGTGAATTCTTGTTCTCTCTTTACAGCAATATGGCCACTACCAGATGTACTGTGCCACTCAGAGTGTAGGTATCATGCCACTCCTTGAACCTTTTCTTTTTTCACTAGTTCACAAATGGAAATAAGTGTTTAGAACCTTTTATTTCAAGTGTGTGTTCAGTGGACTCAATGCATGGGTGAGTTTGGGCATTACTGTTCTTGCACAGTGAGCCACAAGTAGTGTGAGTCATATACTCCTCAAGTCCCAGCAGGGTCAAGTTGCAAGCTGTGATGTTTTTAGTTTAATTAGTCAACTGTAACCCAAAAGTTTATAAAAATTTAATACAATGTAAACATTTATTATTTTTTTTACTACTATGATTCTTCAATGAAATTTCTTTTTTAAATTTATAGTTTGAGGGGCCACCTGGTGGTGCAGTGGTTTAGTCTGCGCTTGGCAGCCCAGGGTTCGCGGGTTCGGATCCCGGACGCCCACCGATGCACTGCTCGTCAGCCATGCTGTGGCGGCGTCCCATATAAAGTGGAGGAAGATGGGCACGGATGTTAGCCCAGGGCCAGTCTTCCTCAGCAAAAAGAGGAGGATTAGCAACGGATGTTAGCTCAGGGCTAGTCTTCCTCACACACACAAAAATAATAAATAAATAAATAAATTTCTAGCTTGAGAGCTAAAAATTATATTATTGTTTTTTAAACCCCAATTTAATGATGGCAAAACAATCTTCATTGGTCTTTGGTCATTTTCACTGCAAACGGATAAATGCTTAGATATTACTGCTAGTGTAGCAACAACATTAGTTTATATGCAATTTGAACATGGTGAAATGAGGAAAATTATTTTTCTCAGTATCAGTGATGAGATGCAACTGACTTTAATCTGTTTAAAACTATGAAGGTAGACATAGTGCACAAATGTGATTTAGAGTTTTAAGATCTGTTAAAGGTATTCTGGAGTGGTTAGCCATATTGGCACACATACATACACATTCCCCAGCTTTATCAGCCAACAAAGTTGAGCAGCCATGACATCCCAGGAGAAATGAGCACGCCTAGCGCCCAGATGTGGCTTTCTAAATGCCATTCCCTAATAAAAAGGAACTTTAGAGAAGTAGTTGATTCCAGGACTGGGGCAAAGAAAATATAAGCTGATCCTGGAGCACCCTGTAGTGCCAGAAAGTAAGAGATGCTCACTAAAGGATGGGGGCACGTTGACAGGTTGACATTACAAAATTAGTAATGTTACTACTTTATTAAAACCTAAGGAATACACTAAACTTCTATAAACCCATACTGATATAAATAATGGAATAAATAGATAAAGAGGGAGAAGAGAGTGTTCTTCCTTACAGAAGAATTTCCAATTAACAAATGTAGAAGGAAGAAAATACAAAATCACCATCAGGCAAACATCACAATAAGAATTAGTCTAAGCAAAATCCACTGATGGATGCTAAAAATAAGTGGGTGAAAACGAGGAGAAATAGGTTATCTGCATTGTCTCAAAGTATCTCCCCCAGGATATTTATCAGTTATAAAGGGAAAAATAGTAACCTTAAGTGGAGAAACCTGGCAGACAGTACCCTAACCAAATGGTCAAGGTTAACAGCACCAGCAATAATGCACATCTACATCACCCTCTGATATAAGGCACTGAGAAGGACACACCATCCCTTCTGTGGGACTTACCAAAAACAAAGAATCTCAATTTACTTCTGAGGAAGTATGAGTCCAACTCAAAATGAGGAATATTCTACATAATAACTGTACTCTTAAAAAGTATCAAGGACACGAAAGACAATGAAGTCCAAGGAACTGCCATAGATTGGAAAAGATCAGAGAAACATAATGACTAAACACAAAATGGCATTCTTGCTTTGATCCAAGAACATTCGTGGAAAGCTAGTGAAATCGGAATAGTCCATCATTAAATAATATCAATAATATTGTACAAATGTTCATTTCTTAGTTTTCATAAATGTACTACAGTACAGAAGGTGTTAACAACTGGGGAAGCTGGGTGAAGGGTATTCCCCTAACTCTCTGTACTATCCTTGTAACTCTTCTGGAAATCTAAACATTTCAAAATTAAAAATATTGAAAAAAACACATTGGATAAATAAAATTCAAGAGTCCATCATAATTAAAAAAAGAGTTCCTCATTAGAAAAGAATGTCAGTAAATGAATGTAGAGGGAATGATAGAATTAGAAAAATCACCATCATTTTCACTGATTCAGCCTTCTCTAGGTGAACGTTTATTAGGGAACAGAATGTTCACACAGTCTCACACCACAGATTACTTGTTAATGACAGAGAAAATGACACATTCATGGAAAGCACCTAAAACAAGTTATATCATTAGCATTACATAGGGCACAAAGTGCCATTTAACCAAGTTACTGTACTTGCATTGCCAGTGGAACTAACTGTTAGAATTTGTCTCCTAATGAGATACAATGGGAAGAATACAACATCTCCTAGTAGTAATTTTTCCATTTATATTTAGTTTGATTCTACTGATAAGGAGGCCATAATATATTACAGATTGTAGCATATTCTGAAAAAATCGAGTGGACCAGACTCCGCAAAGATGTCAAATTTCATGAAAAACAAGGTGGTGTTACTGTACAAAGGGCACGATCTGCTTCCTGCGAGACAAAAGCCAATCATCAAGAGGGCAAGATGGTGGAAAAAAAGAAAGGGTTTATTACAGCTTGCTAGCAAGAGGGAAGATGGCTGACTAATGTCTCAAAGAAACATCTTACAGAACAAAGACTACAGGCCAGTTATATTGGGGCTGGTCTTTGGGTGGAGGAGGCATCTGGTCTCAGAGTGGGGCATCTATCTAGCCTTAGTTCCTGGCAGTCTTTTGTTTTGCTTGATATGCAGAGACCAGAGCAACACCCTATACCCTCATCTTTTAGTTGTCCTTGATGATGGCTATCAGCATAGACTCTCTGCTGGGGGTGTCATCACATTCCTAAGGAACTCAAAAGAACAAAGTTATCAATTTATAGCAGCTGGGAGGGGCCGTAAAATCTACAGAGCATGTCTGGGGTAGTTAATCAGAGGTCATTCAAAGTTACAATAGGGTTTCTTTTCTACAATATGGCTTCCCTTATGTCAACCTTGTCTTGAGCCGGTATCAGTGGGAGAAATGTTCTAAATTAAAAGATATTAAAGAGACATGGCAATTAAATATGATAGATGTTCCTTAATTTGATCCTAGGTTTCAAAATATCTAAAAAGACATTTTTAGAATAATTGGGAAAGTTCAAAGTGGACTATATATTGCATAATATTCTTACAGCACTGTGAAATCTCTTGGGTGATGTGGGCAAAGAGTTAACAAAACACTTTCCCATTCTGCATGAGGATCTGGTCTTAGGTTAACAAATCAGAATGTATCAACTATGTGAAAAAGTCTCATTATTGATGGTAAAATTGACCTGATTGCTGAATTGCGCCTGGCCAGACTGAGAGAACACCATATTTTGGGTTTCTCTAGAGATAGCATTTCTTTAAGGGGCATGTCCTTGTGAAGACTCTGGAAGCTATGCCTAGAGAATCCTTATATCAGACATTGTAACCATCTGTGGAGCAGCTGACTTCCTAAGTCAGGGCAGTTCCCACACTTGCTGATGTGAATCTCATCTCCTAGCACTGTAGCTCCAGCACCCATAGAAAAGGGAGCTTCTGGAAAGCCATGTGAACTCCCATGGGCATGAATCACCGCAGCAAGGCCACTGGTGCTTGAGCGTTAAATATAATAATAATTATAAACCTGAAAATATATACAGTCATGTGCCACTAACGACAGGGATACGTTCTGAGAAATGCATCGTTGGGTGATTTGGTCAATGTGCAAACATCATAAAGTGTGTGAACATCACAGAGTATACTTACACAAATCTAGATGGTATAGCCTACTACACACCTGGGCTACATGGTACTAATCTTATGGGACCACTGTCATATATGTGGACTGTCATTGACTGAAACATCATTATGTGGCACATGGGTATATTAGATTAAGAATAAATAAGAGTTGTAAGGGAGAGAGTATATTATGCAATGGCTTCATATTTTAAAATATAATTACAGTAAAACTGTAAATTACAGGAGGTTGAGCATATTCAAAAACATAACTTTTCAGCAATCATGTTGGTAGTAAAGTTGTTATTAATATTCTGAGAATGTTTTGTGTATCATAAAGGATAAAAAAAAGAATGATTGTATGATATGTTAATTTTATCACCACCAGAGTCTTGGAGAATTGGTACTGAACTAAAGAGATACAGATCAAAGATAGAAAAGTTCAATTAAACACCATTTAGTCCTAAATTTGGCCAGGAAAAGTTCAATTAAATACCGTTTAGTATTAAGATCAACCAGGAAGTTACCATGTGAACTCCTCAGGTATTTTATTTTTATTTAAATATGTAAACACACACATTTATCTACTTTAAATCAATCTATCTGTTCCATTTTTATCCAGTAAAAAGCCTAGAAATAATCTCCAACCCAGAAGAAATGGGCACATCTAACATGTAGATTGTGGTCTTGAAATATCATTTCCCACTAAATGAAAGCAAAAGTTCTCAGACATGACTATTTAAAAGCTTGGGACAGGAAATGTACGAGATAAGCCTGGAACATCTTGTCATAACAGACAGTAAACAAGTTATTAAAGACGAATAGGGATCTGAAGGACTTGAGAGGCAACAGTACGAGGCCCAGTGACCTAGGATGCAAAAATTTGACCAATAATAAAGATAATAACTATGATGGACTAAAATACAATTAATATGCCTAAATCCATAAATTTATAATGACAATAAAGTAATTCTCTGGTCACCTGGGAGGGATGCTAAGGTAACAACTGTTTAACTGTGGAAAAGAGAAATAAAGGGAAAGAATCAAGCATTTATTTAGCCTTCACTATACAAACTGTATCAGTAGGTTATCAAGTAGTACATGACGTAAAAATTGTTTATAGAATATTTCTACCTAATAAGTGAAAATGAGTGTTAGAATTAAAATATGATCATTTTGGAATGTCTAATGAATTAAAGCATCTAGGCATTGAGCATCAATGCTTGCTAAAATCACAAAAAGGGAGACAATTAGACAGTATATGCTAAGAACCTAAACCATCTACTTCCCCACTCAACCTGGATACAGAACTGGAACGACCAGTCCCTGCATGGACCACCCTCCTGTTTCTATTGTGATGTAATTATCCCACTGTCTTGACTATAGGAAGTTCCTGAATGATCCATCAACTCTTCAAGAGAAAACATCAACAGAGTTTCTGTTCTAGGATTCTTTGAATCCCAAGCCTCAAAGTTCTCACCTAGTTATTTCCAGTAATTTTCCACTGTTGTATCTTGATCTTCTCCCAATCCTAATCAAGTCTCCACATTGAAAGACTGGCCTTAAACCAAACCTGCAATTCTTAGTAACATCCAACCTTGCCTCTCCCCCTCTGAGATGCTACTAAAGTGCTTTAGAGGTGGTATTAGGACAGTAGGCAATAAGCTCAGTTCTGTGTGAAATGTGGGGAGCCAGCATCTGATAATGCCAACATATTATGTACACAACTCCACCCAGGAAGCTGTATTGCCGAAAAAAAAAGAAGTCAATCTAAATCAATTAAGCTTCTTGATTCCAGATACTGTAGGGGAGCAGAATTTGCCACCTCAAGATGTGTCTCTTTGGCATGAGGATTATCTTGGGCTGGTTACTTTTAAGAAACTGCAGACAGAGGAGAAGCTCTGAAAACCAAGTAGAGGTTACCCTTTGTATGAGACATTTACATTCATAAGGGAAATCTCCATTTGTAAAGGTATCTTCCTCTCTGTACCAGGAAGAGGGTGGATGACTTTATCTCTAGAAACTCCTATCAATGTGGAAGGCAAGGACTTAAATCTGCATAATAACCTTACTCTTGTTTACTGTGCTTTTTTCTGGTAATCTCTCATAACTGATTCCCTCCAGCCCCAACATCCTCCTTTGTCTTTAGCTGAAGATGGTATTTAGGGTGGTGACCTCGGCCACTGTGGCAAGTTACACAGCTTTCCTGGGTTTCTCCCATGTATACATGTTATAAAGCTTTGTTTGATTTTCTCCTGTTATTCTGTCTCATGTCAATTTAATTCACAGACCAGCCAGAAGGACCTAGAGGGCAGAGGAATCGTCTTCCTCCCGTACAATATGGAGAGGTCGGAGAACAAGTTGAAGTAAATCCCAGGATGGCATCAGCAAAATGCAGAAGGGAAGATGTTTCTTCAGCAAATAAATGGTTAGGAACAAAAAAAAGAGATGAAGAGGAAACTTAGAGATTGACGAAGACTCAAAAGACATATAAAGAAATTGGAGGGAGAAAAAAAGAAAGGAACTTATTCCCATTAAAATCAGAATAGTGGTTACACTTGGCAGGAGGAAGAAGACTGTGACAGGGTGGAGACACGGGGAGGCCTTCAGGGTTGATGAGAAAAGCTCGTCTCCTCATTTGGAAAGACTGGCTGAAAGGCATACAAGAATCTTTTGTATTATTGTTACAACCTTTCGTGACTCTGAAATTATTTCTGAAAAAAAAGTTTTATCTCCTGACCTGGGTGTAGTGACATGGGTGTTTGCCCTATATAACTCATTAAGCTCAGACATTTGTTTTATGTGGTTCTCTGTTTGTCTGATATTTTAAAAAATGGTTTAAAAGTTAAAAATTAGAAAAATAATTTACAGAATTAATTAATACTTATTATTCCTAACAGTTCAAATTTAACAGAACCTCATATGCTCTGACCCCTCCTAACAGTGTGACCTCATTTCTTGATGCTCTCTCCTTAAGACCTCTATTCTGGTCTACAAAGATGCTGCTCAAACTCACAGAGCTCTTTCCAGCCCCTCCCTCCCGTCTCCCCTCCCTTTCCCCCTTTGCTCCAGTCATTCTGAGCCTTCCAAGCTGTTCATTCAGCTTGGAATATTCTTCCCAAACAAACACACAGCCTGGGCCCTCATGTCATGTCTCTCCTCAAATATTACCACCTCAGAAGTCATCCCCAACCACCTTATCTAAAATGGCCCAACCCCTGCTTACTTTCCAGCATAGCTCACTCCACTGCATAATAATATTTATCTATTTGTTTATCTGTTTATTGTTATATCACCTCACTCTAATACAGTGTAAATTCCCATGACAGCAGGGACCTTATAAGTCTTGTTCAATGTCATTGCATTGATGTGTGTGTGTGTGTGTTGTGGGGGATCGGAATTGGCCACCTGAAAATATGTCTCTTCACCTTGATTATTTTCTCTGAAGGAGGCTTTGACCGTCTCCCCACCAACTGTCTAAAGGGATTTGGGATGGAAGGCCTGTCCCCAGGACAGGCCATCACTATAGATTACTCTGTGTATCAATAGACTGGGAGGGTCCTTGCTAAGCCCATTCTTATCAAAGTTCTGTTTACCAAACATTTAGATTTGTAGGGGAAATCTCCATTTGTAAAGGTGTTTCCCTCTCTGTACTGGGAAGAAGGGAGGAATGACCTCATCTCCAGAGACTTGTCAATGCAGAAGGCGAGGCTGCATAATAACCTTACTGAGCTTTTCTGGTAAGCTCCCATAACTGACCCACCCTCAACATCCTCCATTGTCTTTCTATTTAAGAGGAAAACCTCTGCCATTTTGTTGAGATACTCAGTTTCCCTGGTCTCTCCCATGTATACATGTTATAAAGCTTTGTTTGATTTTCTCCTGCTATTCGGTCTCATGTCAATTGAATTTGTGGCCAGAAAGGGTGGAGGATAGTCTTCCTCCCCTTCAGTGTGTATGCAAAAGGGGAGCTAGAGAGCAGTTGAGTCCAAAATACAGGTAAAATATTGCACTAATGAAAAACGAGATTCCTCATCACTGAAAATGGGTTTGAAATATAAGAGAAATAAGGTGATTGGTAAATGGAGTAAAATTGAAGTTTTCTCTATAGCTCATGCTGAGATTTTTATTTCCTCCCCAGGTCACAAGGCCCATGCTCCACAAGTCTGGGTGCCTTGGAGGAGGCTTTACAAACAACACAGAGATGTATCTCCTCTCCCTTACCACATGGGCTGCTACCAGCCCTGATGGCTTCCCTTTGCCTTCCTCGCCTTCCTTACCTGCGTTCTGTCTTTGTGTTTCTTCCCTCAAAATCATCCAGGGCTCTTTTCCTTGCTCCAGTAAGTCAACCACATCTGGCTTAGAAATGGAATGTCCTGCTTACAAGAAAAAAAAGTTACATGGTATAGAAATAAAAACAAAACTTACAAAATCTTTAGCTTTGGTTAAATTTATGAAATAAAGGTTAAATGTTACTGATAAAGACTTCAAATAGAAGAATGAGATGATTTAAGAAACCAGGCAGGTATGGTGAAACTCTGGTATAATTTAAACTCATATAAGCTCTGCCTTTTAAGAGAATGTTCAACAAAGTAATTGAAAAGGTTAACTATGTTTGAGAACACTCTGTGGAGCCAGAGGGCCTGGGCACAGATTCTCCCTCTAATGCCTACCAACCTTGTGACCTTGAGCAAGTCATTTCAACTCACTGTTGCACAATGCTGGCAAGTAAAATGGGTATGATAATACTATTATCATATGGTTATCTGATGATTAAATGTTTGTATATATGTATGTGTGTATATACATACATATACATATTCCCCCTCCTCCCCAGGGAGAGTGTCTGGAACATAACACCGATTATAATGAGTTTATTTCCCTAAGAGGGAAACAAGAAGTATCCTGATTCATTCACAAAGTATTCATTCAATCATAAATGCAATGTTCATGAATTGTAACTTTCAACCATAAATCACATAAAATTGGTTGCAAGAAATGAAATGTGGACTGTTCAGCTTTAAATGAACACTGTTCATCCAATCCACCACTATATAAGAGGCTCTTCTGACAGTCAGAGCTGATGGTGAAACTGCATCTAACTGTTGCCCCTGCGCGTGGACTGGAGGATGACACAGCACATCTATAGCAATTTTCAGCATGAACATAATGGGAAACCAGGCTTCTTGGACAATAGCTATACACTGAATAAATATAAAGAATTTTTGTCCAGCCCCTTGGCCATTAAGGAAGGAAGGCAATTACAAGAAGGGCCAGAGGGAGATGTGAATGTTGCTAAAAGATGGAGAAGATGATAGTTAGTGGCAGTGTCACTGCCAAACTAACAGACCTCAAACCTTCCTCTGGGAACAAGAAAAAGAAATTCAACTTACATCTTGAAAGACAGCTTTGAAATTCACTGTGTTGGAAGTTAACGTACTACAGAGCACATTCTAAATTTCTTGTAGCAAATAAACTTACCCAGTGAGACCAAGTTTCTATAGTTCTCCAGCATCACATCCCTGTACAAGTCCCTCTGAATAGCGTCCAGGTATTCCCACTCCTGCCGAGAGAAGTCTATGGCCACATCCCTGAATGTCACTAATTCCTGAAACTGCAAACCCATGTAGTGTGAAATTTAAAAAACATTTTCAAGATGGAAAGACAGGAGGTCATAAGAGTGCATTAGAGAAGGGAGTACTATAGTACAAGTGAGCTAGAAAATTAAAGCAGAGTGTCTGCATTTTCCTGAAGAATCCTATTGCTAGAGACAAGTCTTTCTGTAGGTTGTGGGATACCATAACAACTCAGAACTGCTGGGGAATGGATAAAATTAAAATTCTCCTATTCAGTAAAGATGCATCCACATAGTCAGCTAGTTGCATGATGCATAAATTCTCAATAAATGCTAGGTTCTAAATTATTTTCCCTTTAAAGTTAAAAAAGATGGGATTTCTCTCCCAAATTGAATACAAAAACTTCTATTAAAAAAAAGCTTTTGAAAAAAATTTTCCACGAGCCTCAAGTTTATCCTTTGTCAGATCATACCATAAGCATCTGTCTGTTTTGACCAATAAATTTTGGCTGTGTAACAATCCATTTTATTATGGATATCTCAGACTTAATCCATCCTTGACATTTACATACTTGGTTGGACAAAATTTCAAAGGTCTTCATCAATTCTAGAAATCAACGCATTTACTCCTTAAGATAATATTCTCATTTGTTGCCATTTTCCATCACTCACTCAACATTTTTTTTGTTCCTAAGTGTGTACTGATGTAGGATGAGCCATAATCAAATAGATGTCACCCAAATTCAACAGATCACATTCAACCACAAAATAGATGTATTTGCCTCTCAATAATTCCTTGGTAAGATGCATTACATAAATGTTTCCAATCATTTTAAAATTCTCAAAGAACATGAGATTTCATCACATACTAAGACTGAGACCAACTGATACCAATTTCCATCTTATCTGCCTAGAAAACCCAGGTCTGTGGAGAATTTCAAAGTCTACCTATGGGGGGGCCGGCCCGGTGGCGCAGCGGTTTCGTCCGCGCTTGGCAGCCCGGGGTTCGCGGGTTCGGATCCCGGGCGCCCGCCGACGCACTGCCTGTCAGCCATGCCGTGGCGGCGTCCCATATAAAGTAGAGGAAGATGGGCACGATGTTAGCCCAGGGCCAGTCTTCCTCAGCAAAAGGAGGAGGATTAGCAACGGATGCTAGCTCAGGGCTGGTCTTCCTCACCAAAAAAAAAAAAAAAAAAAAAAAAAAAAAGTCTACCTATGGTAATTAAATGGGATCAACATCTCTAATTCATCAAACCAGAGACCTATAAAGGAAACTCAAATATTTCCCTTGTGGGACTTCACTCCTTTACTACTCCATCACAGCCTCTGACTGAAGAATAAGCACATAAGTGGATTGAGTAAACTGGATAATAAATACACAAACACTGGATAGCAAACACTCATGAGGAGGAAACTGAGATATTTGCTATCACTTTTTTCTGATTTTAGGACAAACTGGGGAGCAGATAATTGAATGAGGCCCCCTTAAATAGGAATCCTTAGGTTAATTAATGAAAAAATCCACATAACCTAAAATCATAACATTGCAAGGAGACAGGAATAATCAACTTACGCAGGTCATGGTTTTAGAAATGTAAGACCTGGTCAGTCCTCTTCGGTGTCCCTCCATTGAAAAAAATTCAAACTCCAGAGAATCCAGAGCTGAGAGAAGAAAAAAGGTTGTAGTGCTCCCAACATGACTTAATTTAATAAAATCTTTTTGTTCCTCCATTTTGTCTTCCAAAATTAGTCTCCTACAACTGAACACACAATTTAGGGAAAAATAGAAGATGGATGTAAGCTCTCCCCAGGACACCTGGCTACACAAAGGTAGTTGTAAAATGAGTCACTTCTGCATTGAAGCCAGATCCAAACAGAGGAGCAGGAGATTTCCTGGACAATCTCCCATGTTGGGGAGGCTGATCTAGACCTGAGATTGGGCTGCTCAGTCTTCCCATGAGTAGATCCACCTGCCTTCCCTCCCACCTTCCAAGGTTGAAAGAGGCCTCATCATCCAAACTAGTGGCTCTTTTGTGGCCTCAGCGTCAGGTGAAGTTGGTCAATACAGGGGAAATGAACACAACATAGAAGGAATTCCTTAGGCTTGGTTCTGTGTTTTGAGTCTAGCCAAGCTGACTAGTTAGTTAACTATCAAATATACATGCGATAGAATACAAAGCAGCCATTAAAGTAGGAAAACATATTTAAGCACATGGAAAATATTCCAGACATATTGCCAATAGAAAAATAAGATTAAAAAACAGGATGTACAATATGATTAGATCATTAAAAAAGAGATAGACAGCTAGACACAGGACAGGGCATAGGACTTGAACAGACTGAAAGATCTAGTAATTTATCCATTCTGTTGTTATACAATACTAGGTTACCATGACTTTTCTTCTAGTTGTGATTTTTATTTTTTGTTTTAAATATACTTCATAATAATTTTAACATTGGCCATATATTAACTTAAAAATATACATGCGTACATACATACATACACACAAATGTATGTGTCAGAAGAAGCTATTCTCCAAAAAGCAGAGATTTTGTTTAATTTTAAAACACTCTTCTTGAACTTGAGAGAAAGCTCTGAGTACTGTAAAGTCTTCTTGAGGGTTTATCTTGCCACAACGTCTTCCAGACAACTGCTGGACCAACTTATCCTATTGGTCACACTTTGCATCGAACATCACTTGAAGAAAAAATTAGAAGGCAAAATCTTGCAGAATAAATTCCACTTGCCTCCAGAGAGATTCCATGGGCTCAGTATAACTTGTTCATACCTTCCAGTAATGGCTAGAATCCAACCAATGCCACTTTCCTATGAATTCCCAAGGTATGTCACCTGACTCTCTCTAGCAGTCTTTACTACATACTGACTTACACTTATTCCTATTCATAGTTTATGTCACTTGATGAATTATTAGCATTTAAAAGTAACAGCTAAGAATTTTCAGTCATTGAATCACCCCAAACACTAATATCACAGGGTCAGACGTATTGCAAGCCCTTAAAATGGCTGATTTTTTAATGTCAAACTACACTATTAGAAATTTATCCTAAAGAAATAAAAATAGAGGCACATAAGTTATATGCACAAGAATATATTTCAGTGAATTTTTGATAAAAAACTAGAAACATGTCTAACAGTAAATGACATGTTAAGAGAATTATGTTGTAATATATACTGGCATACTATGCTATTATCAATAATTATGATATTGATCCACACAAAGAAATGAAGAAAAAGCACTTGTGATGAATTACTGAGTGAGGCTGGTAGATTTTAAAAATAACCAATATTGGGGAAGTGTGATGAATACAGCCTCTGTTGTTAGACTTTTAGGACAGATTTTCAGATTTAAGCTCTGACAGTTAATAACATATCAGTGCCTTGAAGTCTCATTGGTAAATTGGGAAAGAATATTGCCTACCATATAAAACAGTCTGAAGATTAAGTAAAATAATCTATATAAAATACCTGATAAAATAATTGCTTAATGTAAGTTAGCTAATACTATTTGAGGTGAAGAACCTTACATGTTCCTTAATTTACTATTTTAAAAGAAACATAATTCCGCTAATTCCATTTTTTCTTACAATAAAATTTGAGTTTCTCTGGCTTACATTCTTATAATGCTAACTAAAAAATGTCAAAGCCTGGCTTTAATTAAGCATGTGATTCTCCTCAATAAAAGATATTAGTAAAAAAGATTCTCAAACACTTAAGGAGAAAATGTGCCCTTCCCCTGTCCCAAGTAGGTACAGAGAAACCATTTTATTACCCTAAAGGAGCTCAGAGAATCTGATCTGATCAGGTGCCAAATTAAGAAATTTAACAAGAGTCTAAATACTGTTTTTTGGTACAACATGGAGACTTAAGTAACCATTCATAACTTTTACTATCTGTTCCATGTTTCTGTTAATATAAATTTATCATTGGAACTCTTGTTCATACAAGGAACACTTGGAATCACCCAGATATCAGAAACCATCTCTATATTCTGTGAAATGACATTAAATCTTTTTAAAAAATCAAATTCTAAAATGCTATCTTAGTTGATAATCTTGTTTCCTGGTAATTAATTTTATCTGACAAATCTATGCTCCGAAAAGGTGAAAATACTTAGAAGGTTTTTCAAGTCAGAAGGGGATCATGGGCTTTCTTTCTTCTTACATGTACAGAAGTACAATGAAACTCATGGATTCCCTTTTTTAAATTATGAGTTGGAAATTCTTTGTCACCTTATATGATTAAATAAGGTGATTTTATACTGCAGAATCAAGACCAAAATGTATGCTTACAGATAACAACTGGAAAAATCTACACCAAAACATAATTGTGATTAACAGGGTATGTGGGGGGAGGTTAGTTTTATCTTTCTTGTTCATTAATTCTTTAAGTTTACTGGATTTTGGTTACTAGATTTTACTAGTTCTTTAAGGCTACTTTAAGGTTACTGGATTCTCCTGCAACAGCCAGATATAATTCCTACCTGGAAATACAGCATCAATACTATCCAAAATACTTTTTAAAATAAAAATATGAGGAGACTCTTCCCACTCATTAAGTAAACTATGAACTCTAGCTCTGAATTGGAAAAACAACGTCATTGAAATAAATTTCACCTACCATTTCTTGGACATCCTTGAGTAATATCATCAGTATAATTCAAAAGTTTCACTATCAAGATTTTTCTGTGAATGAACATAATCCAGGTAAGTGGCATTAACAGACTGAAAGAATGTGTAAAAAGCAGACAGAAGAGTTTTGTACATAGTAGATTCTCAATAAATCTGGATACAGACGTCTCTTTCACAAAAATATAATTAAAATATCATTTTTGATACAAGCCTTTCAAAATGTCTTACACAACCCTATATTGTTAAATGAGATTCATATGTAATTTTTTAAAATAAATTTTATTTTATTTACTTTTTTGGTGAGGAAGATTGGCCCTGAGCTAACATCTGTTGCCAATCTTCCTCTTTTTGCTTGAGGAAGGTTGTCCCTGAGTTAATATCTGTACCAATCTTCCTCTATTTTGTATGTGGGATGCCGCCACAGCATGGCTTGACAAGTGGTGTAGGTCCACGCCCAGGATCTGAACCCACGAACCCTGGGCCACCAAAGCAGAGTGTGCAAACTTAACCACTACACCACTGGGCCGGTTCCATATATAATTTTTAAAATGCTTTTGAGTGGTACTTTTCATAGCTATGAATATTGTTTCACATTACATTACATATTTTTCCTTCTTATGGATAATCTTTATAAGCATAATTTCATTAGCTGCATGTTATTTTTCCCCATGTACGTATGTAGTATGTGGTGGCATTTACTCAATCATTTCTGTAATCTTGAACACTCACTTTATATGGACTGTCTCCAGTATTACCATTTTGTTTCCAAATTAATGGTTCTGAATCTGTTTGGTCATATTCATGTTTGATAATTAGGAAACACACAACACTTTTGAATAAGATTTCAAATGATTTGTGGGTCCCTGGAACCTCATAAGAGCAATCAAAGGACTGAAGATTAAGAACCATTGTTCTTAACCAGTTGAGCCTCTGGATAATTTTCTTACCTTGCAAACAACCATCAGTTACCTTCATATTTCTGTTACTACTGAATCTTGAAGGAGAATTGCCCAGAATCAAGACATAACAACAGTTAATATTTGTTGAGCATTCCCATGTTCCAGGCTCTGTTGTCATGAGCTTTACATTTTTATCCTCGTTGTTTCCTGTGAAGTAGGTACTATTATAACGAACATCTGAGAGCTGTGAAACACAGAAGCTGCACAAATACACTGCCTAAGCTCATGTAACTAGGAAGTGGCAGAGCCAAGATTCAAACCGAATATGGGATATCCAGGGCCCACTCTCTTCAGTATCACACCACACTGCCTCTCACAATCCACACAATGATGTGCCTGAAAAACCTCAGGCTGCCAGACCACAAACAACAACTGACCAACACTACTTATAACTTAGCGATCACCTGAACTTATTCCTCCCCTCCTTGACACGGACCTCTATCCTCAAATACCCAATACAGTCCCACTTCCAAAAGCCTCACAAAGCAGATCCCTTTGTCATTTGTTGACTATTAGGCTTCTGGAGAATATCAAAGATATCTGGTGTGTGATTCCACATAAACCCAAGCTGCCTTGCCTAATCACCATCTAATATAAAGACCAACTGCATGATTTGAATGAACTGCCAATCAATATGTGAATATTATCGGGAGAGGAGAGAGAAAATAAAAGGCATTGTGAAGGAGGATTTATCTCAATGACTTCTGTCATTAACTGGCATAGAAGGCCTAAGATGGGTCTCTACCTAGTACACTTCAGGCAAAGAAAAGCCAATGTTCTCACATCATTGTGTCCAAACAAAAATTTTGTGAAAAGGAAACTCACCTGAAGCTTGAATTTTAGGCATCGACAATATTTCTTAACCTTCATTATTTTTGTAATGCAACAATTCTTTCCTCCTTCTTGGGTTCCTTCTTTTGGAGAAAGGCAGGAACGCAGAAGTGAGTCATGACCTCACATATAAAACCAGGAAATAGGAGAAGGGGCTGAAATCTGCCTTTGAGTTCACAGCCCTTCCTGAGGTCAGAGCTGTGGGAATATTGTGGTTCTGAGACCTGTGGCTGCCCCCACAGCGCACCAAGGGAAGGGCTTCCACCACGGTAACTCCCGTGGCCTCCCCGTTGAGGTGTGCGCTTTCTTGCTGGAAACCTCCATGCTAATGCTCAAAATGTGACCTCTCTTGGGGTCATGTCTTTGTTGCAGCCGCACATGGTTGTGAGATGAGACGGTAGAGAAACCAGTACATGGACCAAGAGCCACCAATCACAGTGACACACATAGAGCCCAACAATCCACGCTCACAAAAGGCCAGTCTACCTAGTCACAGGAACACAATCACACACTACTCTTGGCGTTACAATCGCATGCACCGTCACGGAGTCCCAGTCTAGCCTGTTACACGCACTCACAGACGTGCACACCGCCAGCTCACTCCCAACCCTCGGTCACCTGTCACACAATCCCCTTCCTCTGCTTCTCAGGCACACATGAGTGTGGTGTGTCCTGTCTACACCCCAGGCCTCCTCACCTAGCGCAGTCTAAAATCTCGATCTCTAATCTCACCGCAGGTTTGTCTGGCTTCGAGCTAGGTGCACAGAACATCCTGCGGTGGTTTCTTCCTCTGATGCCACTATCTCACCACGTGGCCCCCCATCATCCCCAGTACACCAGAACCCCTCCTCCCATCAAGGTTAATTCGGCCCCAGTGACCTCTAGGAAGTGTAGTCTTCAAGAGGAAAATTCTTTGGGAGTGGGAACCCCAACGTTCAAAGGGCTCGGCTGCATTTTGGACCCCTCCCCAAACGAGCTGTGTCCGTAACACTTCCGGGATTTCCTGTCCGCGGTGTACTGCGCAGGCGCAGTGAATCGGGGCCCGGCGTTTCCGGTCCATGGCTGCTGTAGGTCCGCGGTCCTCTCAGAGGCTGAAGAGGGGGATTACGGAGCCCGCGGCCAGGCAGGGGTGTCCGGAGCCTGAGGCTGTGTGTCCGGTGGTACCCGCCATGGTTCCGTGGGAGTGACCCGGGATGTGGCCGCACTGTTCCTGGGTAAGAGCCCCGCGACGGCGAGATTCTGTATTTTGGCCGCTGGCACAGGCCCTGCGCCTGGAATAGGGGCCCTACAGATACGGATTTTTCCCAGCCAGCCAGCCATAGATGTATTTATTGACTAGGGAAGCTCGTTATTTAATATGACAAAAACTGGGATTTCCCTGTGCCTCTTGGGTACAGGTCTTTGGCAGATTTTCAAACTTTAAACCTAGACCATTCTTTCATAGTTCACCAAGGAGTGATATTGTGCAATATAAAGACATACTTTTCAAAAATGTTGTCAGGGTTTAATTGTACTCAGTTTAAAGTGTGAGAGGCAATGATCTTAAACTTTATCTTTCAGAAACTTAATTCTTACATCAACACAATGAACTGCATTCTATTATTATTTTTATTTTTCAGAGGTTAAATAACCTGCTCCATATCATACAGCTCTAGTAAGCTATAGAATCCACTTTTGAAACTATGACCAGACCACAGCTTGACTCTTAACTCTCACTATGTATCTGGTACTTCTCAAACGTCCCTTGACAAACAGCAATAACACTTTAGAGGTAGGTGCTATTTTAATGTCATTTTAAAGATAAGAAAACTAAGGCTCAGGAGGGTTAAATGAAGGATCTGAAGTCCCTCAAATACTAAGTGAGCACAGCTGGGAATAAAATAGTATCTTCCTAACTTCAGATACCATGGTGACGGAAGTCAATACAATGATCCAACAACAAACGCATGTCAGGCATTTTACAGATATCCTCTTTTTAAATTTTCAAAAGGCCCTTAGAATATGGGTATCTTTTTCTCAGATTTGGAGATGAGAAAATTGAAATTAAAGGGCTTAAGTAACTTCATCAAGATCAAACCAATATTTAAGGACAGATAACAGATTGGAACCTAGGTGTTTCTAAATTCAAGGCAGGGTATCAGAGGCCGGTCTCACCCTTTCTCATTCAAGGGAACTCAAATCTCTGCCATTATCAAGGCAAAGTTTTCATTTATTCTTTGTTTATACAAATGCCTCTCTGAATAAGGCTTCTCTCCCAACCTTAAGCACTATCTCCACAAACCCTCTTCCACTGGAACAGAGCCCCATGAAGACAGGAACTTTGTTTTTTCCACAACTATGTTCCCATCACCTAGAATAGTGCCTGTTGTATTAGGTTCTCATTAATTAGAGCTGAAGGAGTTAATATTCCTGTGATTTCCCCTTCACCTCTTAACAATCCTCCTTCCTGCCTCCTGGCTTTCCAAGTCTTTGCATCTGGAATCTGCTCTGAGTGATACCTCTCCTTATACACAGAGCCTGAGAAGCTCAGGTTGCATATTCTTCATTATCTCATAAGAATTCATACTCCTTGGTTTAATGATTAGGTAGATAACTCAGCTATTGTCTGATAATAAGTGTGATGGACTCATGGATGTGCATTTTATTCTGTGGGTTATAATCCAGTACTGCCATTATCTTGTCCCTCGAATTGCTCCAGATTTGGCCATTGGGAACTCTTTAAGATTGGTTTCTCTATCCTTAATATGCTGCTATTCTTTTGTGAGCAGTTCCTTTCTCAATGTCAGTCACATCTGACATTGCAAGATGTTCTAGGTTCATCTTATATTTATTCTGCCTTGGTCCTAGGATCAGCCATTTCTCCAAGGAGCCTTGATTCTTTTATTGAAGAATAGTATTTAGAAAACAAAATCTGGGTGCTGGATGTGCTCACTGATACTGAAGTGTCACTGCTTCTAGGCCCTCTCAACAGACAAAGCTAAGAAATGTATGTATGGTTACTAGTCCATGTCTACACACCTATTTATATTTCTGTTTCTATTTGTCTATAACATGAGTTCATACTGATAACTCTAATCTAGCACCCAAAGGTGCATTCTAGCCATCCCCCATTGACAGTGAGAATCAAAGTTCCCTTATACTTTCTTTGTTCAACACACATGAAGTAGTTTCAGAATTGCAAACCCATATCCCTGTAAGAGCCAAATTTACCAACTAGAGTTCTGTGTTTATTTATAGTTTTTTCAGGTTTACAGTATCCAATCAAAACTGTATTTTCCAAAGTGACTTAGGTCAACTCCCTTTCCCCACACACTGTAATGAGGATATGTCATACACTGGTAATACTGTTAGATACTTATGAGCAAGTCTGTATTCCATCCTGGGATCCCTGACATGCTGGTTGGTTGTTTGTGTTTTAATTTACAAACAGTAAAGTTCACTGTCTATTATGTCTATGGACAAGTCCATAGAATCATGAATCTACTACTTGAGTACCATTCAGAACAGTACAATAAAAATTCTCTTATGCATCCCCTTTGTATTCAACCATTCCTCCCCTCTCAACAGTAGGAATTAATGAGTCAAAAAGGAAGGTAGCATGAGTGACAGAAAACAGAGCTCTGGCCAGAGGCTTGTTTCATATTCTTACTTTTATTCTACAAAGTAACCAGAGGAGCTGGCTGTAAATGATGGGCAGGAAATCAAGACAACTCTTATAAGAGTTACAGGTTTAGAAAATTCTGAGGTAAAAAGAGAGCAGACAAGCCTATTCTAAGTTGGAGAAAGGACAGCTGATGCTAAAAATATGAAAGTAGAAATCCAATAGCATGGAAGGCAGCAGGTTCACTGACTTACTCTATTAGTTGTGTTTTGTTGGAAGCCAGTGAAACACTTCATGCCAGCTTAGTCTAAAACAATATATTATTGTTTCAATAACTGGGAATTACAAGGGATGGGGTCCCATTGGCCCTGGTGGGATTCAAGAGTCAGGACACTGTCTTTCATGCTCCTCTGGCTCTGCTTTCTCCTGTGTATGCTTCATTCTCAGACTCTTTATGGGACAGCTGAACAAGCTATCTTATCGTTTCCTCAGCCTTAAATAATAAATAGGTGATGATCTTTTTCCTGGGAGCTCCCAAGGAAATAAGGGAGAAGATTTTCACTGGTCTAGCTTGCATCTTGGGCTTATCCCTGAACCCATTACCTGAACCCTGAACCCAAGGAATGTAGGGTCCTCACCTTGTTTAGCCTGTGTCTTGGGCCTTCCCCCGTGGTAGGGAGAGATGGAGAATTGTGCAAGAATTGGCCCTGGTAAGGGAGTGGTTAGAGGCCCATCCTGAATTGAAAAGATACCTAGCCAATCAGGAGTAATAAGACAACGGTGGATGTACATCATTACCTGGGTGTTAAAAGGAGCAAAACTGTATCTTACTAAACAAGTTGTAGTTGATGCTTAATGTGAGTAAAAAACATGTTTTCTCAGCTGTGTTGTTCTACTAGTAATATGGGATTTAACAATGAATGAAGCAATATACTAATGTAATTTGTGAACATTATCTTTATTAATTACCATATAACTATATGAGGTAAGTATTGTTGTTGTATTTATATGTAAACAAACTGAGGCCTAGAGAGGTTGAGTAACTTGCCCTGTTTGCACTGCTAGTAAGTCAGTTGTGCTTGTTCACATTATATCTATGTTCTTAAGAAAATATTCAAAAGCCTTCCATACATTTAATATTTCATCCCTTCTCTTTTCTTTTTCTTTTTTTTTGTTTTTTTGTGAGGAAGACTAGGTCTGAGCTAATATCCGTTGCCAATCCTCCTCTTTTTTGCTGAGGAAGATTGGCCCTGGGCTAACATCCATGTCCATCTTCCTCTACTTTATATGGGACGCTGCCACAGCATGGCTTGACAAGCGGTGTGTAGGTCTGTGCCCAGGATGTGAACCTGCGAACCCCGGGCTGCCAAAGCGGAGCATGCGAACTTAACTACTACACCACCGGCCAGCCCCCTTCTCTTTTCTTAAACATAAAAGGTGTCTGGGATCTTCTGTGCCTTCTTTCCCCATCTGTCCTTGTCTTGTGCTCTCTCCACCTCTATCTGTGTCTAAGACTATTTGCCCCATTCTCTCAACTCTTCTTCAAACACATAGGTGCTGAGAGCACCGTACCCAAAACTTTCCTTGAATAAAGCCTCATGGCTGGTGCTGGAGAACATCAACCAGTTATAATCAGTTTCTGTGTTTCCTTTTTTCATTAAGTCATGCAGGAGACTATTTATCAAATCTTATTTTTCAGTTATGAAGGGTAAAATTTGTTTTAAAACCCAAAAGTAGAAAAGTCCACAAAGCAAAATAAGAAATTACTTGTTTTAAACCTCCTACTCTCAAGAAGTGATCATTTAAAAATCTTCATTCATAACCTATAATCCTTCCTAATGCATATATACTTTATAAATTATATATGTATATACACATAAAATCCTATAATACATGTATTTTATATATTACATTGCATATCACATAGTAACGATTGTGTCATTTGTTATATACATGATTTATAACATGTCACATATATAGATATTATAAATAAAAATTAAATCATCCTGTTTTTGCCTTAAGCTGAAGGTATGATGAGAAAATTCTTAAAAACTCAATATTCCACCAGATAGTATTGAAAAATACAGTATGTATTTTTTGTGTGTGTGTGAGGAAGACCAGCCCTGAGTTAACATCCATCGCCAATCCTCCTCTTTTTGCTGGGGAAGACTGGCCCTGGGCTAACATCTGTGCCCGTCTTCCTCTACTTTATATGGAACGCCACCACAGCGTGGGTGACAAGCAGTGCATCGGTGGGCGCCCGGGATCCGAACCTGCGAACCCCGGGCTGCCAAGCGCAGACTAAACCACTGTGCCACCAGGCGGCCCCCACAGTATGTATTTTTATAACCACACAATCACAGCAGTGCTTCCTAAAAGTTCTCTTTACCCATCTGCCTCTCTGAAGCCTCCCCAAAGAGAATGCAGGCTGCCTCTAATTCTCCTTCTGTGGCCTTATGTCTCCAGCCTCAGCCTCTCTCCCTCACTCAAATCCCACTTCTACCGCTTCTTCAGTCTCTATCTTTTCTCTTATTCCCTCTTTTTTTAATGTTATAAATCAATTTAGCCCTCTCATAAAACTCTCAGTTTTTCTGAACACTGTCACAAACAGCACTACCAGCACAGCCAAGCATAGGGGAATGGATGATTATGCTCTATGTACAACATTTCTCTTTCTCACACAAGAACAAACACACTGTCACACACATACATTTCTTTTCCATTTCAGTGTCGGATTTTACATACAATTTTTTAAATGGTTTATTTTCCTTCATAAGGTAAGATACAAACATTTGATAATCGTAAGTTTATCTGGTATGAAGCAATCCTTCTAAACTTGTCAATTCTAATAATCTGTCTCTGAAGTTTGTTTTATTACGTAGATAACTATTATGTCTCCAGACCACCACAGATTTATTTTCTTTCTATCCTTAAAAAGTCTATTTCCTTGCCTTTCCTCTTAGGTTTTTAGGACCTTCAGAATCATTGAATTTAACTATGTTAAACGGTAGCAATTCTATTGGAACCCGTAGTCAAGCTCCTTCTCTTAAAGTTTCTGCATTTAGTATAATGTTGCTGTCACTTGTTGGTATATAAATTTTACTAAGTTTACGTTCTCTTCTATGATGTTTCCCCTCAAAATCCAATTGTGAAAAGAGAATAAGAACACAAGCCAGATTGGGAGAAAACACTTGCAACAGACACACCTAATAAAGGACTGTTATCCAAAATATACAAAGAATTGTTAAAACCCAACAGTAAGAAAATGAACAACTCGATTAAAAAATGGGCAAAAGACCTGAACAGATACCTCACCAAAGAATATATACAGGTAGCAAATAAGCATATGAAAAGATGCACCACATCATATGTCATTAGGGAAATGCAAATTAAACCAGCCATGAGGTGCCCCTACAAGCCTATTAGAATGGCCAAAATCCAGAACCGACAACACCAAATGTGGAGGATGTGGAGCAACAGGAACTCTCATTCACTGCTGGTGGGAATGCAAAACAGTACAGATGCTTTTGAAGACAGTTTGGAAGTTTCTTACAAAACTAAACATACTCTTACCATATGATCCAGGTATCACACTCCTTGGTATTTATGCAAATGAGTTGAAAACTTTTGTCCACACAAAAACCTGCACACAAATGTTTATAACAGCTTTATTAATACTTGCCAAAACTTGCTAACAACCAAGATGTCATATAGTAGGTGAATGGATAAACTGTGGTACATCCAGACAATGGAATATTACTCTGTACTAAAAAGCAATGAGCTATCAAACCCTGAAAAGACATGGAGGAACCTTAAATGCATTTACTAAGTGAAAGAAGCCAATCTGAAAAGGCTACATACTGTATGATTCCAACTATATGTCATTCTGGAAAAGGCAAAACTAGGGAGATGGTAAAAAGACCAGTGGTTGCAGGGGTGAGGGGGAGGGAGGGATGAACAGGTGGGGCACACAGGATTTTTAGGGTAGTGAAACTATTTTGTATGATACCATAATGGTGGATACATGTCATTATACATTTATCCAAACCCACAGACTGTGCAACACCAAGAGTGAACCCTAATGTAAACTGTGGACTTTGGGTGATAATGATGTGTCAGTGTAGATTTATCAGTTGTAACAAATGTACCACTTTGGTGTGGAATGTTGATAGTGCAGAAGGCTGTGTGGGTGTGGAAGGCGGGAGTGTACAGGAACTCTATTTTTTTTTCCTCAATTTTGCTGTGAACCTCAAACTGCTCTAAAAAATAAAATCTATTTAAAAGGAAAAGAAATTCAATTATGTTCCATATTAAGATCATTCTTCCTCCTTTCTTTTTCATTCATATTTCTCAGTATACATTTTCCAATTTTTAAAAAAACATTTATGATTGTTTCTCTTTAGGCAATATAATTTCAAACTTCGTAAAAACATCTGATGTCTTTTAGCTGTTGAGTTATCCATAAATTTTATTTTTATATTGTTTATTTCTACCATTTAATTTCATATTTCACCGCATTTTCTTTTTGCTCCTTCTAGCTTTCCATTACCTGAACCAAGTTTTCTTCTGCTGGTTTAAATGTTATATAATCTAACATATTCTCTGCAAGTATTTTAACATGTGCTCAGTTCCTTTGGCCTTTAGCATCCTCATGATCATGTTGATAATGTCTAGAGAATTAGTTCTGAATTATTAAAATATACTTTTTATTTTATCATTTGTCTTTCCTCTTTTTAGACATTAAACAATATTCTCACTCCTACATCTCTTGCTTGGATTTGTTCTTTGTCTGTAGAGAACTTCCTCCAAGATGACTTACAAAGTGAATTTCTATAGGCAAACTGAGAAAAGTTAGCCTGACATAGTTTTAATTTGTCCTTATATTTAAAACAGTTTGGCTAGATATAGGATTCTAGATCCTATGATTGTTTTCTACAGTATTTACCTATATTACTTCATTATGTTCTTGCATCCACCATGCTTGATGAGCTGAGGTACATCTGATTATTCTTCTCTGTATATGGGTCTACATATTTCTCTGAAAGCTTTTAGAATTCTTTTTGGCTGTGATGTTTTCATATTTTTGTAGTTTATTATGGCATATTTAGGTATATTTTTCTTTATGTGGCATTTCACGTCTGTTTATTTTGTTCTAGAAACTCAATGCCCTGGATGTATCAGCTACCCTGTTACTAACATATACTTTCCTAATGTGCACTTTAATTGATTCGGGGGAAATTTTCATCATTTCTCACATATTTCCTACTCTTTCTTGTTTTTTCTCCTAATTCTGGGATTACTGTTTTCTAGATATCAGTACTTCTTTTGTCCTCCATTTCTATACAGTTTTATTTTCTAATTTCAGTCTCTTTCTTCTTTCCTGTTGCTTTCTGTGAAAGTCCCTCAAGTATATATTTCAGCCCACCAAGCCATTCTTTGGCTGTATCATTCCTGCTGCCATGACAACTACTGTGTTTTTTATTGGAACTCATGTTTTATATCCCTAACATATCTATCAGATCTTTTAATGATTTCTTATTCCTGATATAAATTAATAATACCTACCCTTATCCTAAGGATGTTTATTATGCCTGTTTTAAATTATTTGTCTTCATATATCAATAATTCTGCCTCAAGTGCTATATGTGGTTTTATTGCATTGTCCTCCTCAGGTGTCTGGCTATTTAGTGTCTGGTTATTAAGGAACTCTTATATGCCAGCTACCTTGTCATTAATGTATATTTAGGAAGACCAAAAGCCACTCTCTACTTTGTGTCCTCTTGGCAAGTGAAAGTAAAGGGAAGGGAAGTAGCCCCAGGGCAGAGAGCCTCAAGTACCACCACTGTGCATCACCCCTTTGGTGACATTCATTCAGGTAACTCCTCTAGTACTGAGAATCAGCAAACTTCTTCATAAAGCGCCAGATAATAAATATTTTTGCAACTACTCAACTCTGCTGTTGTAGATGGAAAGCAACCACTGACAATATATAAATGAGTGGGTGTGGCTGTATTCCAATCAAACATTATTTCTCCTTGGTTTAAACTAATAGATTAAAAACAAGCTCTGAGGGATCTCTTTAGGTTGTGTCTGCCAGGTGTAAGAATTTTGGAGGGGAAGTGATGAAAGAGTGAATTTTTAAAATTTCTTTAAAAGAGGATTAAATGTATAAAGCAAAAATTTTAACAGTGCCTTGTAGGATGTATAGTATAGGCAGAAGTGAAATGTATGATAAGAATAATTGAAAGGATAGGAGGGGGGAAGGTAAATATACTGCTGAATGTTCTTACATTATATATTAGGTAGTACAACATTATTTGAGGATGGATTGTGATAAACTAAACAACATACATACTGAAAACCCTGGAATAATCACAAAAAAAATAAAGGGGTGATCTAGAAAGTCAAAGTGGAAATGAAAAAAAAAAAAAAAATCAGTTTAAGACCAAACAAGAAAATGGGAAAAGGAAACAAGCAACAGATAGGCAGACAGAAAACAAGGCACCAACAGTACACTCAGATGTAAATACACAGATATGTGGTACTGGACCAGCATTAGAAAGACCTGTGAACTTGACAGAGTTGCAGATTCCTGGGCTCACCAAAAATACTGGGGATGGAGCCCAGAAAAATATGGTTTAACAAGCTCTCCATGTGACTCTTATACATGTTAAAGTTTTAGAACCACTGATATAGATAATTACATCAATTGTAAATTGTCTAATGATTACAATTAAAAGAGATTGTCAGGCTAGCTTTAGGGAAAAAAAAGGACAGTACTACACACTTATCTGCAAGAAACTCATTTTAAATATATACAGAAGAAAGATAGGTCAAAAAGTAAAAGGATAGACAAGAGAATATCATGGAAACACTAGTCCAAAGATAGCTGTAGTGGTGATGATAATATCCGACAAAGTAGATTTCAAAACAAGGAATATTACCAGGGTAAGAAAGTCATTTCAAAATGATAAAGTATCCAATTCCTCAAGCCCACATTCACAAGAGTAAATGTGCATAATAACAGCTTCAAAACATAGGAAACAAACGAACAGAAGTGACGAGTAATAGGAAAAAACCAAAATTATAGTCAGGAGACTTCAACATCCTTCTCTCAGTAAATAGATAGCAAATCAGTCATGATAAAGAAGACAACACTATCAAATAGACCTAATTGACAATTATAGAAAACTCCACCCAACAACAGCAGAATACCTATTTTTGTTAAGTGCATATGGAATACTCACCAGGATAGACCACATGTTGGGAACTCGAATAAAACTGTAATCTCATAAATTTAGAAATATCCAATCAAACTGAGTATGTTCTTAGTCCACAATGGAATTATTAAAAACCAATAACAGAAATATCTGGGAAATGTTTGGAAATTAGGCAATACATATTTGTATAACCCATGAGTCAAAGAAGAAATTTCAAAGGTAACTTAAAAAATGTTGACCTGAATAATAATGAACATAGAACATGTCAAAATTTGTGACATTCAGTTAAAAAAAGGGTATAGAGAGAATGGCTAAAATTCAAAAGACGGATAGTTAGAAGGGTGGTAAAGATGTGGAGTCGCTGGAACTGTCATATATTAATAGACTATAAAACAGTTTTAAAAATTGGAAAACAGCTTGGCAATTCATTCTAAAGTCAAACATAAAACTACTGTATTCTGTTGCAATTTCACACCTAGGTGTTTACCTAAGAGAAATAAAAACTTAGACCCATTCAAAGACTCTCACGGGAAGGAATGTTCATAAGCTTTATTTATAAAGCCCCAAACTGGAACAACCCAACTGTCTGTTGACAGGAGAAAGGATAAATAAATTATGTTATATCCAAGTAATTGAATACTACTCAACTATATATTGGATTGAACTGATACATGCAACAACATGGATGACTCTTACGCTAAGTGGGAGAAACAAGACAAAAAAGAATACAGACTATTTGGTTACATTTATATACACTTCTAGAAAGTGCAAACTAATTTATAATAACAGAAAGCAGATCAGTGGTTGCCTGGAGACAGAGTGGGAGGGGTCAGGGAGGGTTGAGAGGGAGGGATTACAAAGGCTTTGGGGAGTGATGGATTTGTTTATTATCTTGATTGTAGTGGTGGTTTCATGGATGTATACACATTTCAAAATGAATCCATTTGTAACTATATGTGGTGGTGGATGTTTACTAGACTGATTGTGATCAGTTTGCAATATATACAAATATCAAATCATTATGTTGTACACCTGAAATTATATCACAATAAAAAAATGAATCCGTGTGTACACTTTAAATATGTGCTGTGTACTATATGTCAATAAAGATGTTATTAAAGACATGGTATTGGGTTTTAAATAAAGGTAGATACAATACATATGACAACTGTAACATAGAGGATGGAGGCTATAAATGGAAACACACATTGCAAGGTTCTTACACTTTATGTGTAAGAGTAGAGTTCAATATTAACTCTAAGTAGACTATGCATAGTTAACAATATATATTATAATACAGACAGTGACCACTAAAAGGTGGTCACAAAGTATAGCAAAAAAGCAAATTAATATGGAATTTTAAATAAATATTTAACCCAAGAGAAAACAAAATAGAGAAACAGGAACAAAAGCCAGATGGAAAAAACAGAAAATAATAAAATGGATGAAACTGTATCAATAATTACATTAAATGTAAATGGACTAAACACTCCAACTGAAACAAAGACATTGTCACAAGGGATAAGAAAACCAGAGTTTGATAAAACTAAGGAATGTCTTCGATCCTCAAGTTCTTTATGTTAAATTCTATCATACATAGTTTTCTTGTTTTAACAAATATTTTGAATGGCTGCATAGCACTCAAACTTACAGTTATAATAGAATTAATCATCTTTAGATGATTAGGTTTCTATATATTAGGTTGGGCAACATTTCAAAGGTCTTTTCCATTCTTCATCTCTGTTAACTTAAGCTACTTATGATTTTATTCTCTTTTATGGCGTCAACAATCCCTCACTGAACACTTTTCTGGTTCCTGATTTAGAGAAGACTAATGTAGGATGATCCAGATTTATATCAAAGTCATTCAATTTCAGCACATCCCAGTCAATAATAAAATATTCATCATATTTATCATTCAGAAAGTCCTACCAAGAACCATGATCTCTATATTACAAGCCCTAATTCATATTGCTATTCAATTCTAAAAGCCTCACAAAACATTACTTCTCAACCTACAACTAAGGCAGAGACCATTCATTGCCAAGCTTTATCACATGTACCTAGAAAAGTCATGTCTGGGAGAATGTCAGTCTTTCCATGTTTGGCTAAATGGGATCTTCATCTCTAATTCATCCAACCACAGTCCTGACATGGGAAGCACAGTGTCAGGACTTGATTTCTTCCTTCTTCCATTACTCCTCTTAATATAAGTTGGGCACAAAGGAGATAATGAATAATCTGGTCAGAGAATACATCAACACTGGTTAGAAAAGAGTGGGCCACATAAGGAGGACACTGGGTTATTTGGAACCATTGTTCACTGGTATAGGAGGAACTCCAAAGCTGGTAATTGCATGGGGTTCTTTTGAGTAGGAAGCTTAAAAAGAATTAATGAAAACATTTACATCACATTATTTCAATGAGAAGGAAACACCAACTTACGTATGCCATGGATTTACACCTGCAAAAACTGGTCATTCCTCTTTGGGGTTCCTCTACTGGAGAAGAACAAAGAGAATCCAGAACTGGGAAAGGAAAAAGAGACCATGAGAGCAAGCACAATTTAGTGTTACCATATAACAAATGAAACGTTTTGCTCATCCATTCCATTTTACATAATACATCCTACTATACAAACACACAATTTCAAAAGACTAGAAGGGTTTTAGATAAACCCAAACTCTTCCTCCAATCCCCAAGAAACACAAACACTTCAGCCGACAGTTTTCTGGCAGGTCCTCCATTTTGGGGAAGCTGCTCTGCACAGGAGATTAAGCAGCTCAGTCCTGCCCTGAACAGGTCCCCTTCCCTCTGTTCACACCTTCCAGGATTGGAAAGGAGCCACACGATCCAAACCACACCTTACTTCATGGCCTTGGGATCAGGGGAGATTGAACAGTTTAGAAAACACAGAGAAATGGTCAGGCAGTGTTCAACATTATAATTCCAGAAAAACTGACTACTTAAACACATTACAACATATCCATGTAATAAATGTGAAGTCAGGGGAAATAATGAAGACATGGAAAATACTCTAGAAATAACTATCAGCAGAAAAATCAGACTACAAAACCATATTTACACTATGATACTATTTGTAAAATATATGCATATCTCGATATTGAAAGACTGACAGATCATCCAACTTTGGTAGACAGAAAAAGTCTGGAAAATTATACATTCATACATTAACAGTGCTTATCTTTTTCTTTTCCTCTTTGTTTTTTTCTTGGAAAGTAATAATAAATGCTTACATAAAAGAGAAAGGTTTCTTTGCTGTTTCAATGACATAGACATTTGAAGAAAAGATTTCCTCTGACATATGCATTTCACAGTACTGATGAAAAAAGGAAGGTGATGCCCACATGGCTAGTCTTATGCAAAGTATATTTGTGTGTGTGTGTATATATATTATATATTATATTACATATAATACATATATGTATTATATATTATATATACATTATATAATATATAACATATATATTATATATTCCAGGATATTGTTATGTTATCTGACAGTCATAAAGGTCATAAAGTCTCGAAACTTCACTTCAGGGATCAAATAACCAGACACTTAGAAAACAAAGCTGATAGAAAATACCCAAAGCAACTTCAAGAAGGTCATGCTTCAATAACTAGTTTAAGTTTTTTGAGATATTATACTATTACATTAGACTTATACCTGAATCTTACATATCTTTTTATTGATATAATTGACATATAACATGATTTGATATTTGTATATATTGTGAAATGATCACAATATGTCTCGTTAATATCCATTACCATACATATTGACAGTTTTTTTTTCTTGTGATGAGAACTTTTAAGATCTTTCTTAGCAACTTTCTAGTATATATACAGTATTATTAATTATAGTCACCATGCTGTTCATTACATCCCCATGACTTATTTATTTTGTAACTTGAAGTTTGTACCTTCTGACTCCCTTCACCCATTTTGCCCACCATCTCTGGCAATTACCAATCAGTTCTCTGTATCTTTGAGTTTGTTTTTTTAGATTCCACATATAAGTGAGATCATATGGTACTGGTATTTGTCATTCTCGGTCTGACTTATTTCACTTAGCATAATTCTTCAAGGTCCATCCATGTTGTTGCAAATGGCAAGATTTCCTTTTTTATGGCTAAATAATATTCCATTGTGTGTGTTTGTATGTGTGTGTGTGTGTATACATACACCACATATTTTTCTTTTGATCTTGATGGGATTTCTGTTTGAGTATATCTGAAATTATTGATTCATTAGCCAAGTCTTAAATTAAAAAAAATATATATGTATGAACATGTTATATGTTAAGTGGAAGCTGAAGAAAGTTCATTCTTTTAAACAGAGTTTAGTTGATCTTAGAGAAATACACTAAATTTGGATTGTTTTACTGAATGGTGTTTGTTTCCTTCAGTTACCAGTAACACAATCTCCTCTAAGATTTCTATGTATGCTTCATTGTTGGATTATAGTCTAAAAAGATGGGTGAAGTCCCTGAGTATGGTCTAAACTATTGATGCTGGTCTCACTGCTACATCCTTTTGCAAGTTTTCTTTACAGAATTACATCCCACACTGTTAGTCACATCCTTCAGAAAGCTGCTGAATTATCTTATCCTATTAGTCTCATTTAGCATCTATCATCAGAATAAAAAAATGTAATGTAGGAGTTACCATGTGACCCAGCACTTCTGCTGTTAGGTTTATACCCGAGAATAGAAAATATACATTCACAAAAAAAAAAAAAAAAACTTGTATACAAATGTTCATATTTGTGACAGCCAAAAAGTGGAAGAAACCCAAATGTCCATCCATTGATGGATAAAGAAAATGTGGTATATGCATATAAGGAATATTATGCAGCCATAAAAATGAAGGTTATTTTGCTACAAGCTACAACGTGGATGAACCTTGAAGACATGCTAAGTGAAATAAGCTAGTCACAAAAGGACAAATATTGTATGATTCCTCTTATATGAGGTTCTTGGAGTAGTCAAATTCATAGAGACAGAAAGTGGATGCCACTGACTGGAGGGAAGGGAATGGAGAGTTAGTGTTTAATGTGCACAGAGTTTCAGCTGGGGAAGATGAAAAAGTTCTAGAGATGGACGGTCATGATGTTTGCACAACAATGTGAATGTACTTAATGCCACTGAACTATACACTTAAAAATGGCTAAAATGTCAAATTTTATGATACACATACTTGATCATATTAAAAAAAAGAATGAAGTAATTATACATTTTACAACATGGATGAAACTTGAAAACATCATACTAAGTGAAAGAAGCCAGACGTACAAAGACACATGCTGCATGATTCCATGTGTGTGGAATTTTGAGAATAAGCAAATCCACAGAGACAGATGGTCGATTAGTGGTTGTGAGAGTATGGGAGGAGGGGAGAACAGGAAGTGACAGCTAATGAGTGTGGGGTTTCTTTTTAGGGTGATGAAATGTTTTGGAATTAGTTAGTGGTGCTGATTGTACAACCTGGTGACTATATTAAAAACCACTGAATTGTACACTTTAAAAAGGTGAATTTTATGGTAGTGAATTATATCTCAATAAAAATATAAGGTAAAAATTTACAACATAAATTCCTTACCATCACAGTGCTTTCACAGGTCAGCATAGTTTGATTATAACCTGACAGTTGTGGCTACAGTCAGAGTGACATCATTATAAAATCCCAAGTCACAAGTGGCCTTTGATGCATTTATTCCTATTCAGGGTTTACCTTACTTACTAGAAGGAACATAAAAGTAGGAACTATGTCATTTGAGTCTTTTTATCACACCATATACTAAGATTGCATGATCTGGCATATAAGCACTTACTAAAAGCCCCATTGTTTTACCCCAAATTCTACTCCTAGTGATTCATATTAATTAATTATCTATAGAATACAAAAAATGCATGTACAAGGAAGTTCAACACATTATTTTTGATAACCACAAATTAGAAACACAAAAATTTAACAGTAAGTAACAGGTTAATTAATTTGGTTCTGCTATATGGTGGCATGTATACCATTATTAATCAGGACGATATTGGTCCAGGCTTTAAATAAGTATACATAACGTAGGCATGGTATCCTGTTGAAATTTAAGATATAAAGTACGTTATCAGATATTCTAAATATGAAACTGTGTTCGTAGAGTTCATGACATCTTAGTGCCTTGGTTTTTCATCAATAAAATCAAGAATATAAAGATCACCTACTAAGTATAAATATCTTGGAGAAATATAATCTATATAAAAAATTAATAGCATGTTTTATTATGATATTAATGTTAGCATTTTTATTGAAGAACATTTCCTGTCCCCTAGTTGATTATTATAAAAGAAGCAATTCTGCTTTCTCCTTTTTAGAGTAAAATTGTCTTTCTCAGCCCTGCTCTTATAACATTCATCCGCTCCAAAAAAACTGAGGACTTCAGTTTGAGAATGCATTTCTTATTAATAAAACACTGAGTTATAGGAAAGAGGAGAAGGAAATTTCCCTCCCCCCCAATAGCAGCAGCAAAAAAGAAAGACACTTTTTTGAATCATAACTTGCTCAAAGAATCTGATCTGATCAACTGTCTCGTAAAGTGAGAACATTAATAAGAAGTTCAATACCCTTAATCTGTGAAGGAAAGAAATGTGAATAAAGTTATTAGTTCTTTTCATTTCTTTTGTTACAATTCATACTTGGAAATGTTATTTAGAAGACCTAAAAATCAGTTATTACTGCAAAGTTTTGTAAAACTAACCTTAAATCTCTTTTTAAAAATCTAATTCTGAAAGATTGTCTTACTTGATATTTTCTGCCCTAGTAATAAAGTTTTGATGGTATTTCTATCATCTAAAAGGTGTAAATATCTGGAAGGTTTTTCAAACAAGAAATTGTCACTTTCCTCTTCCACTCACATGTACAAACATATAATGAAACTCATGGATTCCTTTTGCAAACTCAGAGTTGATTCTTGTTTCTTTATGATTTGACTCATATTCAATTAATATGATCCTACTCTTCAAAAACAAAACAATACATATATACTCAATGGAAATCAATGAAAAAATATCAATAGCATATCTCTGGGTGGTTGGAATAAGCATACTTTATATTTCCTTATCATAAGTCCCTTAAGATACTGCATTTTTTGCAAAAAGCCTTCATGCATTCCATCACCAGAACATAAATATTTCACAATATTTCAACATATGACAAATGTATTTGAAGACATCATAGAGAAAAAATATTATAGAATAAGGTGTTCATTCTTGTATTTATGAAACCAGAACCCTATGCATGAAATGGGAAAACATTACAAGGGAAACAAATTATACCTGTAGCCCTTGAATATCTTTTTGTGTGTGTGTGTGTGTGAGGAAGACCAGCCCTGGGCTAACATCCGTGCCCATCTTCCTCTACTTTATATGGGACGCCGCCACCGCACGGCTGACAAGCGCGTCTGTCCGCTCCCGGGATCCGAACCCGTGAACACCGGGCTGCCAAAGCGCGAACTAAACCGCCGCGCCACCAGGCCAGCCCCTGAATATCCTTTAGCTATATTTCCCTCGTATAAACACTTTCATTGCCAAGATTCTATTCAGAACACAATATAGGTAAGTGGCATTTACAGATTGAATCAGACAATGTATGAAAGGTAGAAGAGTGTTTGGTGTACAATAGCTGCTCAATAAATGTAGCCACACCACTACCCTTATTCAATAAGCAAAGTATTATTTTGGATGCAATCCTTGCAAAACTTCTCACAATATGACCTTCTTAAGTAGGATTCATATATAATTTAAATTTTCCTGGGTATTACTGTTAATAATTATGAATATGGCTTAATAGGACATAGCGTACATTTTCCTTCTTAGGTCTAACCCTGTATAAACATAATCTTATTAGCTGCATAATATTCAACCATATGGGTTAATCATTTATTAAACATTTCCATACTCCTGAACACTAATTTTTCATGTCATCATAAATAGGAAAATTGTTTTCCTTGATTCTAGATGAAAGGATCTAAATCCTTTTGGGTTCTGTTGACAATGAGAGAATACACAGGAGGATATAAATTATTTGCCCAATGAATATGAGAATATTAAGAGATTCACCTCAATGGCACCCAACGTCCATTGAAAAGAAAGCAGACCACGAATAGGACATTTCAGAGGAAGAAAAGCATGCCCTAAAACCAATTAATTTTATGAAGCCAAAAAACCAACTAGCCCAAACATTGATTTTTGTATGTAAAACAAGTCTTTCCCTTCATTAGGGTCCTTCTTTGGGGGAATGGCAGGACGAGGGAGGGAGTCATAGAACGCCTGGCTTTTCTTGGGGCACAGACTGACTTCGTTATACAACACTCTCCAGGTCTACACCGGCCCTGCTCACACGCGTAATAAACAAATGGAAAACAGGACAGAGCCTGGACTATGGATACGAGTTTACAGCAAGTTCCTGGGGTGAGAGCGTTGGGAAAGCCGAGGTTCTGAGACATGTAGCTGCCCTTCAGGGCTCCCAAGTCGAGAACTTCCCAGGCATTCCCAACCTCTGACCTCCCTCTTGCGGCCACTTCTCTGTGGCAGCCGCAAGTAGCTGCGAGAAGACGGAGGGAGCAGCAGGGAACCTAGAGTCACGGGACGGTGACACCACAGAGCCACTGCAATCGCCGCACGGGAAAAGGACATGCAACCAAATCCCGTGACCCCAGCACAGCCACGCACCTGTCACAGCCTCACAACCGCACCACCGGCACGGAGGCACAGCCCGCCGGCTCGCAGTCTCTCTCATACACACACTCCCATACACTCCCCATCTGCCCCGGCAGCCACACCACACTCCTCCGCCCTCCAGGCACCCCAGGCCTGAGATCCCCGCAACGACTGGCCGTGCATACCACCGGCTTCCCCCACCACGCCCATCGGTTCAGGTCGGGCTCCGGATGAACTCGGTTGCCCAGAGTCCAGCCTGCAGGCGTCCCGCGCCTAATACCTCCAAAAATGAGTTCAACTCACCTTGCCAAGCGCGAGAACCGCGCGAAAACGGAAGGGAAGCCGAAGATCCGGTGTGACCGCTGCCCTCTGGGAAATGTAGTTCGAAGCTGAACGTCCGTGGGAGCCTCGGTTGGCAGTAAAGCAGCCCGAAGCCCACGAGTCTAGGACGCGAGCCGCCCAAGACCCGCCCGGCGCCGGCGCAGCCAGAGTTCAGTTCGCTCCACCGGGAGTGCGCAGCGCCGGGGCGTGTGGCGCTGGCGCGGACCTGAGACAGGGCACCGTGCGCGCGTCCCGTGGTCCAGAGGCCATTGTGCCCAGAAGGCGGAGCAGGGCGGTCCGGAGCCGCGCCGTAGGGTCAGTGGTGCGGCCCCGGGGGCGAGCGCGCGCGTGACCGCCTGTGAGCTCCTGAAGGCGGGGACTCCCATCTAGTGTCGCCTAAAGTGGCTGCAGCCTGGTGATAGTATGTGGGAAAGGTGACTTTTGATACCGCCGTGAATGGGCTGGTATATTCAGTAAATCGTGTTAGCTACGTTTAACAACGGTGGGTAGGAGTGAAGTAATATGAACTTGATACTTCACGTTAACAACGGTGGGTAGGAGTGAAGTAATATGAACTTGATACTTCACGTTAAGATGTATTCAACGTGGACTGAATTATTAAATGTAAAAGTGATCTGATGAAAATCTTGTTTATGGTTCGTAATATTGACTTATGGATAGATTTTCCAAGCATAACCAAATAGAGAAATGTTATAAAATATTAAGATTTGACTGGATACTTAATTTGTAATCATCCTAATCACCTGAATGGCAATTAATTAATAAAAGTAAATCCTAGACAAAAATTTGATAGATTTAATTTTAATACACATAATGAGCACACAGACAATAATCTTAATTCAAAATTTTCTCAATAAGATAATAGTAATCTAAATGGAAAAGGAACAATGACTATAAATTTCCTATTTACAACACTAGAAATGTAAATTATCAACATATATATTGGTGTCACAGTCACTTGACCTTTTAGGAATTCATCATACTCTCTGTAATGACATTTTCTAACAACCTATAAAATGTTGGCCACACTCCTTTTTTCTCCTTAATACTCCTGAATCTAAGATGCATTTTGACTTCCCTTTTTTCCATAATTAGTTTCTGTAGCTTCATTTTCCTCAGTTAAGACATCAAGTACATATTTTTTAAACTTTTTATAGGTCACACCAATCTCTTCATTAGCATCATTGATGAATTCCATGTAAATGATGATAATATAATAAGTTATCAGTGAGGTTTCCCTTCAGCTCTGTACGTTATTCAAGTTAACTCCTGCATTTAGCAATAGGCCAGAAGGTATCTATGACATTTGGGTCAGGTTTAATAGAAAGAAGGAAACACAGTTTGAACCCTTTCTTTCAGTATTCATATAAAGGATATGGGGGAAGGCAGCAAATAATTTGAAAAGACCCGACCCATGATTGGGCATACTGAGGATTTTGTGTTCCGTGAAGAGTAGTCCAGGGTGCTTGATGGTTTAGAGGAAAGAGCATATCAAAGGGAAGCAAGGGTTAGATTCTGTATGGTCCTTGAGAAGTGGCTCTGTGCCCTGACCAAACCACTGGCCTGTGTGCTTAAAATACCAAGTAAAATGGAAGATATCTATGCCCCACAAACTTTCATATAGGATGATGTAGGAATCCAGGAACCCCCTGTTACCCCTGCCACACTCATATGTCTTGACAAGGGGCAGAATTATAGAGAAGAAAAGGCTGGGGAAATTAACACTACGATCACCACCACACACACACACACACACACACACCCCAGAAGGCTCAGATTAAATACTTGCATATTAAGTGCCAACAAGGATGTGAAGTTATGGGAATTATACATTGTGGAACTGTCAATGGTTTATTAACTTTGTGGGGAAAATGGCAATATCTGATAAAGTTGAAGATATTAAACACACCCTCTCTTCTAACATTTCCACTCCTTGGTTTATATGATACATAAATGCATGTTAGCTATAACCAGGATATATATACAAGAATGTCACAACACAGTTTTTTTGATAACTACCAAAAATGGAAACAACTCAAATGTCTACCAACAGTAGAAGAGATAAACAGTTATCAGTAGAATAGGATATTTAGAACACTGAACATGAATCTTAAGTACTTGATATTGAGTGAAAGAAGCCAGATGCAACAGAATACATACTGAATTTCTCTAATTATACAGCGCAAAAAACAGGCAGAATTAGACTATACTTTAAGCATGTAAAAATATGTAATAAATGCATGAAGACAAGCAAGACAGTGCCCCCAATAATAACAAGGATGTTGGTCGCCGCTGGGGGGAAGGATTTGTTCAGCATCAGCAGGGACATGCAGAGGGCTGGGGAATTTGTAGTGCTGTATTTCTTCACCTGTTTAGGAGTCAGGTGTTTATCGAATAATAACTCATTTACATTGTATCCATATTTTGTATGTTTTACAATAAAAATGCAATAGAGGAAAGGAGTGAGAAAGGAAACATTTTTCTACTGGTCAGTTTCTTAGAGTAATTTTTTAAAATGTAAATGACAAGCTCAGTCTGACCTCTGGGTCCATAAATTACAACCTGATTGCCTCAATGTTTCAAAGTACCTTGGACTTTCCAGGATTATTTTGACCGAGTTTCAGACTGTTTAGGCTCTTTTCTCTGCTGGTCTCAAAGCGGAAATCGTACAGAGCAAAGCTAATATTTATTACTCATTATCTTTTGGAGAAGAAAGAAAAAGATTCTCAAGTTTATTAAGTTATTCATAACAGAAATTTGAATGTGAATGCATGTTTTGGTTTGTCTGTGAAGAGTGTCTCTTTTCACAGTTATGAAAGAACGCAGGCTCATTAAGTACAGAACTTCCCACTGTTCTGCCTCTGGGTCTCTTCTTAGGTCTAGATTGACTTCCTGTGTTCCCTTTATGTTCTTTGTTTTAAATTCCAATAATTCAGTCCACTTTGCCCTCCCTAATCGCTGGCACCTCACTAACTGGAGCCCAGAGGTTTCTCTTAGCCCAAGGTGACTGTATAAGCTCTCCAGCCCCCATGTTCCTTATTAGTACAACAATAAGCCAACCGATACAAAACCCCTGGTTTCCCCAGCTTATATTTTCTCTTATTTCAGAATAACTTTCTTACTCCACCCACCACTGACATTGTGTTGTCTTGTTTTCAAGAAGAATGTTTAATGAAAGGAACTCTTTTCAAACAAACCATGAAATCCAGTTAGCACAGCGTGATTCTCTTTAAGAAATCAACATCTATAAGACTCATCAGAGAGGGCTAACTTCTTGCCCACCCATAACCCTATTAAGTACTTTCATCTCACCACTGAGAAAATTTATAATAAGTTCAGAGGAAACTCAATTATTCCTATAATGAATTTACATAGGAATGTCTGGGAGTGCCAGAAAGTTGAAGAGAACGACTTCATCTGGTAAACAAACTAAAGTTCTCGAGGGAAAGAAGCCATATTATTATTTCATACCTTATGAACACCCTCTTGATAGCGCCTATGGCTCTGACTGATCCCCAAAGGTGTCCGTTTTTTCCCTCCAATGCCAAAAGTTGGAAGCAAAAAACTTGTAGATACTCTAATGCATAGGTGTGTAACTCATTGCATAAACTCTGTAATCTTGAAGGATATTCAAACTTAGCCAAGTAGAGGAAAAGATTTCTCTGTCTCATGCTTCCTGAGGTCATGATCAAGGGGAATGTCTGAGTCCTGATCCCTCAATTAGCCAAATGGCCCACGTACAGCCACTGAGCTTGGGGTTGTTGACTTGGAGATCTCCCTTCGAGAGCAGTCAACACATAGAAGATGTAACAGGCAATACAGAAGGTGATGCTTTTACAGTGAGAGCTCTCCACTTCAGATGAGAGCAGCGAAGCCAGCACAGCAGGGGAAAATGACACCTGTGTAACTGCTTCTGTGTTTTTTCTTAGACTATTTTTTAGAGCAGTCTTAGGTTCACAGCAAAATTGAACAGAGAGTACGGAGTTCCCACATCCACCCTGCCTCCACGCACGCACAACCTCTCCCACTATCAACGTCTGGCAGCAGCGTGCCATGTTTGTTACAATCGATGAACCTACCTTAACACATCATCATCACCCGAAGTCCACAGTTTACATTTGGATTCGCTCTTGGTGTTGTACATTCTATGAGTTTTTACAGATGTATAATTACATGTGTCCACCATTGTAGTATCATACAGAATAGTTTCACTGTCCTAGAAATTCTCTGTGATTCAACTATTCATCCCTCCCTCCCCCTCACCCCTGGCAACCACTGGTCCTTTTACCATCTCCCTAGTTCTGCCTTTTCCAGAATGTCACATAGTTGGAATCATCCAGTAGGTAGCCTTTTCTGATTAGCTTCTTTTACTTAGTAATATGTATTTAAGGTTCTTCCATGTCCTTTAATGTCTTGGTAGCTCATTTCTTTTTTAGCACTGACTAATATTCCATTGTCTGGTTGTGGTACAGTTTATCCATTCACCTACTGAAGGACATCTGGGTTGTTTCAAAGTTTTGGCAAGTATTAATAAAGCTGCTATAAACATTCATATGCAAGTTTTTGTGTGGACATAAGCTTCTAACTCATTTTGGCAAATACCAAGGAGCATGATGGCTGGATTGCATGGTAAGAATATGTTTAGTTTTGTAAGAAACTGTCAAACTGCCTTCCAGTAGCTGTACCATTTTGCATTCCCACCAGCAATGAATGATAGTTCTGTTGCTTCACATCTTAGCCAATATTTGGTGCTGTCAGTGTTTTGGATTTTGACCATTCTAATAGGTGTGTAGTGGTATCTCATTGTTTTCATTTGCAATTCCATTATGACATGTGATGTTGAACATCTTTTCATATGCTTATCAGCCATGTGTATATCTTCTTTGATGAGGTGTCTGTTCAGGTCTTTTACCCATTTTTAAATTGGGTTGTTTGTTTTCTTATCGTTGCGTTTCAGAGTTCTTTGTATATTCTGGGTAACAGTCTTTTATCAGATGTGTTTTTGCAAATATTTTCTCACAGTTGCGGCTTGTCTTTTCATTCTCTTGACAGTATTGTTCACAGAGAAGTTTTTAATTTTAATGAAAGCCGGTTTATCAATTATTTCTTTCATGGATTGTGCCTTTGGTGCTGTATCTAAAATGTCATCATCATACCTAATGTCATCTAGATTTTCCTCAATGTTTTCTTACAGGTGTTTCATAGTTTTGCATTTTACATTTAGGTCTATTATCCATTTAAAATTAATTTTTGTAATGGGTGTAAGAGTTGTATCTAGATTCACGTTTTTGCCTTTAGATACCCAGTTGTTCCAGCACCATTTGTTGAAAAAGTTATCTTTTCTCCATTGTATTGTCTTTCCTCCTTTGTCAAAGATCAGTTGACCATATTTGTGTGAGTCTGTTTCTGGGTTCTCTAGTCTGTTCCATTGACCTGTTTACCTATTCTTTCAGCAATACCACACCATCTTGATTACTGTAGCTTCACAGAAAATCTTGAAGTGCAGTAGTGTCAGTCCTCTGACTTAGTTCTCCTTCAGTATTGTGTTGGGTGTCCTTGGTCTTTTGCCTCTCCATATAAACTTTAGTGTCAGTTTGTTGATATCCACAAAATAACTTGCAGGGATTTTGTTGTTTAATATCTTTATCATGAAAGAGTATTGCATTTTGTCAAGTACTTTTCTAATCAATTGAGATGATCATGGGTTTTTTTCAGGTATAATCCTGTTTTTATACAGGAGTCCTATTTATGTAGTGGAAGGGTAGAGGTTGTGAAGCATTTTAGATTAGTATAATTAGCTTTTAGTTTTTTAGTTTGCTTGTTACCCTGGGCTGTGACCTGCACAAATTCTTTTCAGGTCCTCCCCTCCCCTGACCAGCTTTAGGTGACACAGGAGGGCTAGAGGGGGCTGGATATTTCCCTTCCTCCACATTGTTTAGCCTCTGGTAAGTTAGTTTCCCTTGAGGACAGGTGGACAACAGAATATCTGGATATATGTCAAAATAGTTACTTTCCCCTCCTCCTGCTAGAAGCATGAGGGGATTTTTCTCTGATCTTCACTCTTGAGAAATTGTGGTGCTTTTGGAGGTAAAACTCAGGAAAGTGTGGGGGCCCCAAGGAGTTTTTAACTTTTAAGCTAGTCCATATTCAGTTTCCAGTAGTTCATCAATTCCTCCCAGTTCCTGCCTCTAGCAGCTTCTACTCCAGATAATCTGCAACTCTCTTTGCGTGTCTCTCCAGTTTTCAGACCACAGGTTTGCCTGTTACATAACTCAATTCCCTGTGGGATATAAGAAGAGTTGTTAATTTTCAGTTTGTTTAGCTTTTTTCTTTCTGTGAGGACAGGAGTGACAACTTACAAGCTCTTTACATTTTGGAGCAAAAAGGAGAAGTCCTCTTGATTTTGTGATGGTAACTTCCTTGATGTGAAATGTGCATACCTGAAAGCACATATAGCCTAAGTGCACTGATGCATGAATTTTCAGAAACTGAACACATCTGTTTATTTAATTGGTATCCAGATCAAGAAACAGGACATTACTAGAATCTCAGATGATCTACTCTGTTCTCTTTCTCACTCACCAAGGATGATCACCATCCAAATTTCTAATAGCAAAGATTGGTTTGGCAATCTTATTTTATATTAATGGAATCATACAGTATATACTCTTTTGTGTCTGAATTCTCTTGCTCAACATTGTCTGTGTGATTCACCCATTGCATGTTGTTGCATGTAGTTCTAGATTATTCATTTCTGTGTCATATTGCCACATTTACATTTCCTTGAATAAACATGCCACATTTACTTTTCCATTTCTATCAGAGGGACAGAGAGACAGAAAGAGAGAAATAGAAAATAAGTCAGGAATGAAAACTGGGTCACTATGAATCCTGTAGACATTAAAAATAAAAAGATTTCAAACATAATTTATGCCATTAGATGTGAAAATTTAGATGAAACAGGCAAATTCCTAGTAACATACAACAAACCAATTCTGCCAGTGGGAGAATAGGCGATCTGAAGAGTCCTATACTGAGTAAAGAAACTGAATTCATTATTATAAACCTTTCCAATAGATAAGTCAGGCTCAGATGGCTTCTTTGTGGTATTCTATCAATGATTTAAGGAAGAAAAAAAAACAACTAATCTTATAGAAAGTCTTTAGAGAACTGATGGAGGTTGTAACATGCTCCAATTTATTTTATCAAGTAAGCAAACATGGATACTGGAACTTTACAAGGACATTCAAGAGAAAGGAATTTTATAGGTTACTCTCACTGATGAACATGTATGTAAAAATCCAAGAAAATAATAAATTAAATCCTGTAATATTTGAAAAGGATAATGTATCATAACTAAGTTGGGATCATTCCCAGAATGCAAGTAGTTCTAACATTTGAAAATCAATGTAATTTAGCACATTAACAGAATGAAGGAGAATCATTATATATTATCACCTCAATAGATGGAGAAAAGACATTTCATCCACTCAATAAAGACAGAAAGAAGGGAACTTCCTCAGTCACATGAAGGTATCTATAAAATTCCTAAAGAAAACAGCCTTTTTAATGGTGAAATGGAGAAACCCTTCCCTTGGAGTCTAAGAATGAGACAAAGTTACTTGTTATCATGCTGCCTATTTAATATTGTACTTGAAATTCTAACCAATTCAGGAGGGCAACAAATTAAAGGTATAGTGATTTGAAAGAAAAAAAGTGTCATTATTTACAGATGAGGTTGTGTTCATAGAAAATCCTAAAGACTCTATAAATTATCAATTCATTTTTTTCTTAATCTTTTAAATTCTCACAGAAGCCTTTTTGTTGTTGTTGAGGAATATTGGCCCTAAGCTAACGTCTGTTGCCAGTCTTCTTTTTGCTGAGGAAGATTGGCTCTGAGCTAACATCCATACTCATCCTCCTCCATTTTTTGTATGTGGGATGCCGCCACAGCATGGCTTGATGAGTGGTGCATAGGTCTGCACCCAGGATTCAAACCTGCCAAATCCTGGGCTGCCAAAGTGGAGTGTGAGAACTTAACCACTATGCCACTGGGCTGGCCCCCTAACCAGAAGCCTTTTTAGATATTTTCCCCCTAATTCTCACCACTCCCCCATAAAATTTTAATAGTACAGATATATATCTGTTCATGTACTGTGGTCCTTTGGAGGGGCACAAACCACAAGCCATCTAAAATTTTTTTTACCACCCAAGAAGCAATTTTTGCCCCTGTAGGGGAGTCCCCACCCTGTTGAGAAGCCATGAAATAATTACCAGACAAGACTGATATCCTTCTAAAATTAAAGAAGCAACTTTTTGCCTGAGGGCAGGTCCCAGGCAATGCCACATAGGACAGCTAAAAATCAGCAGTCATAACTGGCTTGAAGAACCAGAGGCTGTTCTTCAGAAGGACTACAGCAACTGGAAAATAGTTGGGGAGGGAACGGGCAAGGGAGAATTCCACAAAGGAGAGAGTTGGGGCAGGGGCAGATTCTTTGTATAAACTCTATCCAAATCTTTGCGTGAATCCTGAACTCTGCATGTGTGGGGCAGACTCTACACAGTCCAGCTAAAGCTAAAGAACTGAATAGAGATTTCAGCTTCTGATACCAAAAAGGAGAGAGTTTCAAGTCCAAGTCCAACAAAGTCCTACAAACAAATAAAAAACCCAACATCCTTTAAGTGAATCTAACAAAATCCAGAGTCTTTACAACATATCATTAACAATGTCAAGGACATAATACAAAATTACTAGATAAAGGTAGAAACAGGAAAATGCTGCCCATACTTAAAAGAAAAGGCAGTTGGTGGAGACCAACCTCAAGAGGGCTCAGATGGTAGAATTAGCAGATAAAGCTTTTTAAAACACTTATAATTATGCTCAAGGATGGAAAATGTGCTTATAATGAATGAACAGATAACAGAGAAAGAGAATGTATTAAAAAGAACCAAATGAAGTTATAGAACTAAAAATAGCATATCTGAAAAAAATATCACTGGATGCGCTGCCAGCAGATTTGAAATGACAAAAGAAAGAGTCAGTGAACTTACAGATCAATAGAAATTGTCCAAACTGAAGAGCAGAGAAAAATATTTTAAAAAATTAACAGATCCTGGGGCCGCCCGGTGGCGCAGCGGTTTAGTCCGCGCTTGGCAGCCTGGGGTTCGCGAGTTCGGATCCCGAGCGCCCGCCGACGCACTGCCTGTCAGCCATGCCGTGGCGGCGTCCCATATAAAGTGGAGGAGGATGGGCACGATGTTAGCCCAGGGCCAGTCTTCCTCAGCAAAAAGGGGAGGATTGGCAACGGATGTTAGCTCAGGGCTGGTCTTCCCCACAAAAAAAAAAAAAAAAAAAAAAAAATTAACAGATCCTCCTCAGTTACCTGTGCGATAATATAAAATATTCTTGAAGTAATAATAGGTGAAATTTGACAAATCTGTGTGAAAATTATTAATAGCTGAAAGACATAAATTTATAGATGAAAGTGGAATAATATAAAGAAATATAAAGTGGAAAAATATAGAGAAAACCATACCTAGGCTCATCCTCGCCAAACTACTGAAAACTAAGGACAAACACAGGTAAAAGGGTAATCATTGGGGAAGAAGTATATCTTCTTTTGAAAAGTGAGAAAATACAAGTGAAGGAAAAGCATGGAAAGGGTAGGTGGTTATGAAAATAAAGTTCCCTTAAGATCCAACCTGAAAAGATGCCACATTTTTCCTTATGACTCAGGTCTTTCCATCACAGGCTTTAGGACTTTGAGGGGAGATTTCAGATATTTGAAAGGTGTTGACTCCTCACTGATATTTGGGGTATTACCTGCAATGGCTTCCACTTCTGTAATTATGATTCACTCAACTGAGATGTCCTTTTGTCCCATCCCTCACAATTTCTCGGTTCCTTCCTTTGCTCCAAAGCGGAGGTTGTCTGACTTAATAGAAAGGTCTACTTATAAGGAAAGAAATGGTATATGATCATGCTGAAGGTATTCTAGAACTCAAGTCCAGTTGCCTCAGAGAAGCAATATAGGAAGGGCAAACAGTGTGATAGTTTGAAGGACAGGGAAGACAAAGAACTGATCCCTCAGGAACAGGAGTAGAAATTAAGCCACTAGAACCGTACATGGGAGGAGGCAATGATTTCAGAGGGCAAATTCAAAATTATCTGCAGGTAGATAACTTTACGCAGATAGCTCAAGTTGCTGTATTTCTCTAACATCACATATCTGTATAAATTCTTCTGAGTGGATAAACTCATGTTTATCACTGAGTAAATGGTTCTCAATGGGTGATCATGTCCTCCTCTAGGGAGGATTTGGAAATGTGTGGGAACATGTTTTGCGTTGTTACAATGACAGAAAGGTGCAAATAGAATTTAATGCCTAAGAGCGAGGGGTGCTAAACTTTCTTGGAATGCCAGGACAGTTCCACACAGCACTAAAAATGGTTAGTCCTCTGAAACACTATATTAGCTAACGTTGCAAACATTTTTCTTTATCTAAACAAAGTATTTTGCTAATTATTTCATCTTATGATAGGAAGACTGAGAACTGCAAAATCCCTTGGCAAAAACCACTCTGTACATATCCCTGTACTAAGAGACTTAACCAACTCTAGCATGGGTTCTAGTAGCTAAAGGCTGTGTCTGGAGGATGACCTCAAACCCCCTTAAAATGCCTGCCTCAGAAAGCTCAATGCTTCCAGAAGAATTTATTGTTTGTTCCAGCCAAAACCTGATAATAGGCCAATACATCTCTGAACCCCCTCTAAGAGAAGTTATTTTAGAAAGTGTGCAATTATAAATCACTTCTCTGCCCCTTTAAGATGTAAATCTTCTACCACCACCATTTCCTCAAGGACCTGGGAGCCATCTTTTTGAATTCAAGCTATTTGAGGAGATAGCTCTTGCTCTGGCCTCCCAGACCCTGTGGGAGGGTAACGGCCTAACTTCAGTGGCACCTTGCTCCAACAACTCCTGTCATAAAGATACGAGAAGTTTCTTCCTTCCCTGGATAAGTGCAAATCAGCAAACCCAGATGGCTTAGTCACATGGATGAACCCTCCCCCTCCAATACCCTCTAGTGTCTTTTCTTTAGCACACCCCAGCATTTAAAAAGTCTGCCTTTTGTTTCAGGAAAGTTGAGCTCAGTTTACACTGGTAGGAAGAGAGTAATTACTACTGAATAAAATCTTTCTTTACCACCTGCAATTAGTGTCCCTCTTTGTTGATCTTTGACAAGACCTAACTATTCTATTTGTGTGTGTGCATGTGTGAGGAAGACTAGCCCTGAGCTAACATCCGTGGCCAATCCTCCTCTTTTTGCTGAGGAAGATTGGCCTTGGGCTAACACCTGTGCCTATCGTCCTCTACTATATATGGGATGCTGCCATAGATGGTTTGTCAAGCAGAGTGTCAGTCAGGTGTGTGGGTTCCGAAGCTGTGAACCCTGGGCCGCAGAAGTGGAGCCTGTGAACTTAACTGCTATGCCACCAGGCCAGCCCCACTATTCTGTTTTTTTGAACACCACTTATGTCAGACAATGTTTTGAGTAAATGTAAATGAACACTGCCAAACAAAACAGTAGTTGTACTGTTGTAATTGTACATAATTTGAGTAAAACTGCACATAAAATTGAGTAATTGTACATGTCTCTGTTTCAATAAAACAGATATGTAGTAATTAATATCTCATATTTTAAATCTAAGTTTAGGGAGCAAATGAAATTAAATGGATGATTTGAGAGGAGAGTAAGAGTATTGATAATCTTGTACTTTTATAAGTATGACAAGAAATTCCTGGAGTAATGACTAAAAGAACCTACACACTAATAAAGAGAAAAATTGGAATAATAAAAACAAATCAATAAAGGAGAGAAAAAGGAAACATGCAACACAAAGTAAAAAATGAAATGACATATTTAAATCTAAATCTACCAATAGCTACATTAAATGTAAATGGATTAAATGCCACAGTTAAAGAGACGTCTCGGGTGGATTTAAAAGTCTTAGACACACGATCTTCCCACTGCATTGTTATGTCGCGCAGACCTTGGCTCTGGACTACTGCTCCGGCACTGGGATTCCACACCTTGTACAGCCATGGGCCGCGCTGAGCTGAGCACCACACCTTGAAGACCTCCACTGAACTGTCCTCTGGCCAGGCGGGTGCTGAGTTCCGGTGGAAAGCACGCAGACCGCGAAGGCCTCCGGGAAATGTAGTCCTGCACTCGAAGGGTAACAGGACATCGCGAGCTCTGTCGTTGAGTGCCGCTTTGCCACAAGACTGAGCCCAGAGCAAAGAACTCCGCCCCGGCCCGAAGTGAACGCCTCGGAGGTTTCGGGAAGTCCCAGCCCAGGTTCTGTGAGAGGCCTCCATTACGGAAAACTAATCACATCTACGTTGATCTTCCTCCGAGATTGCTTATTCACGTTCGGAAGAGCATATTCCCGTGGACATTGAAGTTCTCGCGGGGAATTGATTAAGACAGCAGGGCCTTCTGGGAAATGTAGTCCCAGACTACGGATCCCAAAACATGGCGGAACTGATCGGTGGGAGGTTGTTGCGAATCTTCTTAGCGCCCAACCCGACTTAATCAGTGGTCGCCCAGGCTGTGCCTGGAGACTTTGGGAGCACTCGCTTGTCCTCGGAGTGAGCAGACGCATCAGTTACGATTTATGCTTTTGTGTAGGGGTGAGTCTGGCTATTGGTTTCAAGCAGTGTGCAGTGGGGAAGTGACGCCTGGGCGTCTGGAACGCTGGTAGCTTTAGGGGACGCCCCCGCATTCCGGGACGGGGCTGGGGATGTGCATAGATACATTCCGTGGGGATTCCAGCTCTGTGACCGTGAGTGTGATTTCGAGTGTAACTGGGTGTTTTGAGTGAAAAGCTGCATGGAGGATGTGACTGTATGAGAGAGAGAATGAGACTGCACGATCACTATCTGAATGTGGGTGACAGGGATTCATGGCCTTTTATCCTCCTTTCTTCGACTGTAAAATGGTGAAAATAAGGGCGCTTTTTCCTGGACGTCAGTTTACTTGAAAATTTGGAAGAGAAAAAGCTAAATAATTGACCTAATAAATAATGTAAAACAGGATTTCTGTATAAAAGATAAATTTATTTTTGCATAGAATACCAAATTAGTGTGACTTTTAAATATAGACAGGAAGGAATATTTTAAAGGAATTTATCTTTATGGGATTTCTGCTTTTGTGTCAGACTCTCAGTGTAGGCATTTATTCTTTTGTTTAGGGAACTTTGGTGTAGCTGGTTTGAGAAGCCCTGGATTAAGGAATAATTTATAAGGGGCAAAGTTGACTACCACTGATTAGAATTTGGGATTCAAGATTCTAGGTGAGGCACTGTAACTCCAGTTTCTGAAGAGAAAACGTTGGCTCGGAGAAATCTTGTTTAAGGAGTCTGTTTAAGGCTGCACTATTTCTCAGTGAGTCTAGACCAGATTCAGCCTGCCAGTTTGTTCCAGTTTTCCCCAGGCCACAGTGTCTTTGGGATGTAATAAAGCATATTGCTTGTCAGAGATCCTTCCTGTGAGTATTTCACAGCAGTTTAAATTTAAACGATAAAGTTATTAAGAAATCAGGTACAAAATTAAGAAACGGAAATCTGTAGACTTATATAAAAAACAACCAACTAAAAGATTTAATGAAAGAAAATATCATTTGCGGTAAGCAACAGATAAAGTAAAATACCTTGAAATAAATGTAAGAAATGTGCAAAACATTCATGAGGATATTACAACTGAAGGGCATAAAATAAGATTTCAACAAGTGGAAAGATGTGCCATAATCTTGAAAGAAGATCCATTTCATAAAAATAATTCTCCCCAAGTCATTTTATTAATTTAATGAGATTCACATAAAAATACCCACAGCTTCTTTTTTTAATTAGATAAGGTGATTTTAAAATTCATATGGGAAAATAAACGTGAATGAATAGACAGTAAACTCTAAAAGAAAAAGATCAATGAGAGAATACTAGCCCTAATTAAGAGAATATCATACTGATGCATAAACAGACCAATGAAACAATGAACAGGATATATAATCCAGAAATAGATCCAAAAACATAAGGAAATTTGGTATACTTTGAATGTGGCATCCCAAGTAGATTATCAGTTTCATTGATGATTATGGGACAACTGGATATCCATTCTTGAAATAAAGAAAGAGAGGAAGGGAGGGAAGGAAGAAAATGATGGAAGGAAGGTAATTGGATCCATGTTCATCCTAGGATAAACTTGAAATGGCTCAATGGTATAGACTGAAGGAATGTTTCAATTATGGACATCCAGTTGTTCCATTGTCATTTGTTGACCCGACTACCCTTTCTCTAATGAATTACCTTTGTAAAAATTCAATTGACCATATATATGTGGGTTTATTTCTGGGCTCTGTATTTTGTTCTGTTAATCTGTTTATCTGTCTTGAAGGCAGTGTCACAGTCTAGATTGCTGTCAGACTTTGAAGTCAGGAAATATAAATCTTCCAACTTTGTTCATTTTCAAAGTTGTTTTGAGTATTCTAAGTATTTTGCATATCCATAGGAATTTTGGAGTCAAAACTTTTACTTTTATCCTATTTGTGTCTTTATGTTTAGATTTCTTTCTGTTGGCAGCACATAGTTGAGTCTTGATTTTTAAGAATCCAGTCTGATGATCTCTGCCTTTTACTTGGTCTATAGTTTCCTATGGCTGCTGTAACAAATTACCACAAACTTAGTAGGGAATTTATTCTCACAATTCTGGAGATCATTCTGGAGGCCAAAAGTCCAAAATCTGTTTCACTGGCTAAAATCAACGTGTTGGCAGGGCTGCACTCACCCTGGAGGCTCTGAGGAAGAATCTGTACCATGCCTCTTCCAGCTTCTGGTGGCTGCAGATTCCTTGGTTTGTGGCCGCATCACTCCAGTCTTCAAGGCCAGCATCTTCAAACTGTCTCTGCTCAGTCTTCACATGGCCTTCTTCTCTGTATGTCTGTCTCCTATCTCCCTCTGTACCTCCTTCCCCTTCCCCAATAAGGACACTTGTGATTGCATTTATGGCCTACCAGATGATCCAGTATAACCTTACCATCTCAAGATCCTTGACTTAATCATATCTGCAAAGTCTCCGTTACCATATTAGGTAGCATTTACAGATTCCAGGGATTAGGACATAAAATCTTTGGGGGCCATTATTCAGTCTACTACTCTTGGGATGTTTAGATGGTTGTTTAATGGAATTATTGATATGCTTGGTTTTGAATCTACCATCCTTGTAGATCTGCCACCTATTTGTTTTCCCTTTGTCCCATTTATTTTTTTCCCTTCTTTTGGATTAATTGAGTAATTTTTATGATCACACATTATATCTTTTGTTGATTTTATAATTGCTCTCTTTTGTGTTTTTTGAGTAGTTGCTTTAGGGTTCAAAGTAGAGTTTGGCAAACTTTTTCTCTAAAGAACCAGATGGTGAAAAGATTTGTGGGCCATAGGGTTTCTGTCACAACCACTCAACTATGATGTTATAGCGAAAAACACGCATAGATATTACATAAATGAATTAGCATGGGTGTGTTCCAATAAAACTTTATTTACAAACACTGAAATTTGAATTTCACATAATTTTCACATGTCATAAAATATTATTCTTTTGCCCTTTTTTCCCCTAACTATTTAAAAATGTAAAAATCATTTTTAGCTTGTGGGCCATACAAAAACAGGCAGCAGATCAGATTTGACTCAATGGCAATGGTTTGCCCTACAGCAGCCACTAATGAAATAACTTTTAAAATATAGTTGGTAAGTCAATAGAACAACTAAAGTGGTACACTAAACAATATTTATTTAATTTAAAAAGTCAGTTACAGAGGAACAAGAACAAAAAATACAAGAGACATATAGAAAATAAATGGATGTCAAATGCAAATCCAACCATATCAATAATTCACTAAATATGTATGGTCTAAATACACCAATCAAAAGCAGAGGTTGTCAGACTGGATAAAAAAGCGAGATCCAACTGTATGGTGTCTACAGGACACTTACCTTAGATTCAAAGGCACAAATAGTTTGAAAGGAAATGGATGGAAAAAGATATGCCATGCAAACAGAAACCAGAAGAGCTAGAGTGGTTGTGTTATTATCATACAGTATACTTTAAGACAAGAAATACTATTAGTGACAAAGAAGGACATTTATAATGATACAAGGGTCAGTATATCAAAAGGACATAACAAAAATATAGGCCAAAGCTGGAAATGTTTGAGCAATAAAGTAGATTGGATCATAACTCAAAGTATAAGATAAATATCCATGAATCCACAATGATAAAAATAAGTGATTGCATAAATGGGGAGAACAGGCAATTCTCACAGAAGAATTCAAAATAATTTATGTAAATATTCCACCCTAAAGGAGGTGGAGCATTAACTACTCATTTCTTAGGTGTGGAGTGTACATAGTGACTTCCTTCTAAAGAGGACAGTATTGAAAGGGGGAAAAAGTAAATTTACAGTGTAGAAAGCTGATGAACACTACCTCAGCCAGTTAATCAAGATTAATATCAACAGTGACAGTAACATCAACATTAACGTCTAGCATGTACCCTAGGTATGATATGATGAGACTGGTACTTACCTCTGTCATCTTTGACCCCAAAATCTGTAACCCCTGTCTAACCATGAGAAAAACATCAGACAGACCCATGCTGAAGGACAGTCTATAAAGTACTGACCAGTACTCTTAAAACCGTCAGGGTCTTCAAAAACAAGGATGGTCTGGGACTCTGTCACAGTCTAGAAGAACTGAAGGAGAGACAAGACAACTAAATGTAATGTGCTATCCTGAATAGGATCCTGGAACAGAAAAAGTACGTGAGGTAAAGTAAGGAAATCCAAATAAAGTATGGACTTCAGTTAATAATAATGATTCAATATTGATTCATTAATTGATTTGTAAATTATGATAAATGTGCCATAATAACATTCACAATAGGGGGAAGTGGATGTGCGATATACAGGAACTCTGTAATATTCTTGCAACTTTTCTGTAAATCTAAAGCCATTCTAAAATAAAAAGCTTGGTTTTGAAAAAGTGTATGTGCCCCTAACAAAATAACCCCAAAATACATCAAGGAAAACTGAAAGAGTTGAAAGGAGAGTAGGAGAATAGACAGTTTAACAATTGTAGTTGGAGATTTCAATATCCTATGGTCAATAATTGTTAAAACAACTAGACAGATACCCTGATAAAAAACCTGACGAAAATATCACAAGAAAAGAAAACTATAGACCAATAACCCTCATGAACATTCCTTAACAAATATCCTTATCCAGCCACATATAAAAATGACTATACACCGTGATCAATTGAGATTTATCCCAAGAATGCAAGGTTGGTCCACCATTAAGAAAATCAATTAATGTAATAAACCATATTAATAGAATAAAGGATAAAAACCTCGCGACCTGTTTATAATAGAAAAAGCATTTGACAAAATCCAGCACGGATTCATGATAAAAACTCTCAGCATAGTAGGAATACAATAGAACTTTCTCCACTTAGTCTATAATTCATTTGAGTTAAATTTTGTGTATGGTTTGAGGTAAGGATTGAGGCTCGTTTTGTTTGCATATGAATAGTCAGTTGTTACAGCACAATCTGTTAAAAAGGCTCTCCTTTTTCGAATGAATTACTTTGTTACCTTTGTCAAAAAAAATGAACTGACTATATTTGAGGGTCTACTTCTAGAATTTCTACTTTGTACCATTGACTTAAATGTCTATCATTATATCAAAACCACACTGTTTTGATTACTGTAGTGCTATAGTGAAATTTTGAACTCAGGGAGGGTAAATCCTCCAACACTGACCTTCTTTTTTCAAATGGATTTGGCTATTCTAAGTATCTATATTTCTATATAAACCAGAACCCTCATACATTGCTGGTGGGAATGTGAAATGGTAGTGCCACTTTGGAAAACAATTGGTAATTTCTTAAAAAGTTAGAAACAAACATGCTGCTGATCCAGCAGTTCTTCTAAGAATCTACTAAAGAGAAATGAAAACCTGCACAGAAAGGAATGTTTATAGCAACATGACTCATACCGTCGTCAAACTCGAACCCATCCAGATCGTCCATAAACTGGTGAATGGATAGACAAAACAGTATATTCATACAAAAGTATACTATTCAGCATTGATACATGCTACAACATGGATGAATCTTAAAAATTATAAGTGAAAGAAGCCAGATGAAAAAGACTACCTATTATATGATTCTATTTATATGTGTCAAAGATAAACAAAGCCAGACACTAGTTAAAGCGGTGAGGACAGATTTTATTCAGTAATAACCATTGCAACAGGGAAGAGGATCTGGTGTGAAATGAACTCAGTTTCCCCAAAACAAAAGGCAGGAGACTTTTTAAAGGCCTCTGTGCTAGGAGAAAGGCACTAAAGGGTGGAAAGGGAGATTTGGTCCATGTGACCTAACTGGCGCCTATCCGGAGGAGAAACAGACTTCTTGCATCTTCATGGCAGGAGGCAGCGGTGCAGGTTGGAGCACTGCGCCCACTAAAGTTGGTCCCTTATCCTCCCACAGGGACTGGGAGCAAGAGTGACAATTTTCTCCCTGAATGTTTGCATGCAAAGAAACGTCTCTCAGGTCCTGAGGAAATAATTCCGGTTGGTATATTTAGATCTTCAAGATTTATAATTGCAAGCTTTCTAACGTAACTGTTCTAAGGGGATTCCAGGGCCTATCTGCCTATCACCAGAGTTTGGCTGGAACAAACAGTAAATTCTCCACGCAGCGTTGAGCTTTCTCAGGCAGGAATTTTAAGTGGGGCTGGGATCATCCTTGGGTCCTGGCCTTAGGCTACTAGAAGCCATGCTTGAGTTCGGTCAAGCCTCTTAGTGCAGGGGTTTGGACAGAGTTGTTATGTCCTGAGGATTCTGCAGTTCTCACAGGAAATGTCTAGAAAAGGTTAATTTGTTGAGGCAGATGCAAATCAGTGGTTCCTTAGGGCTGAGTGTTGGAGTGGGAATTAACTACAAATGGGCAGAGGGAAACTTTTTGTCATGATGTAAACGTTTCCTAACTGAATAGTAGTGATAGTTGCACAACTATGAATTTACTGAAATAATTGCATGCTTTCAATGAGTGAATTTTATGGTATGTATATTTTACTTGAATAAAACTTAAAAATGTTTCCAATTTAAAAAAATGCCAAGAAGTATGAAAAAAGAGCTGATTAACAAGAAAACATTATACCACCCTTTCATTTTCTTTCAAATCCGTATGTAAATAAAAATTTGGTCCATCAAAGCAGAGATGGGATCTTAGGTCTGATGGAAGCAAGGATGGTGTTTCTTAAGTCTCAAAATCAAACTCACAAACTACTCTTTGAAGCTTCCAGCTTGTGTGCAGTCTCAAATCCTAACCATCTCACTCCCAAGTTGAGAAAACAAGAAAAAGGATCACACAGAGTGGTACAGCAAAAACATAAACATACCTGCAATCACATGATCACTCAGAGTAATGCTCACCTCGGGGCATATACCAGGGCCAGGGCCGAACACCCGCCAGACTGAAGATCCGTCAGAAAGTGGCAGCCAAAGAGTGCGCATGCGCATTCCGAGCGCGGGCTAAAGTTCTCCGAAGACGCTTCAGGGGCACAAGTGTTAAATCCCTGGGCCTTCTTTGTGACGGCAGTCTCAAACCTAGAGAACAACCCCCTCCAGACTCTGCACCTGCACCCAAGTGGTGCCTGCTGAAACTCTACCTCGGTTTGAGTTTATGGTTCCCAGAAGCTATGGGACCTGGAATTAGCAGATCAAGGTCCTCTTGGTTTGTATTTGCCTGAGATGAGCAAGTCCACAGAGAAACTCTTAGGGTGATGTGGAAGGCTCTCTGCAGACAGTGGCACTCCAAGATTACTGTCTCTGTAGGAGTGGAGGGCGTGGGATGAAGAATGGATTTGTGTGGTGAGGTCAGAGTCGGGGGATAGATTGATATGGACTGGAGTGATGGTGTGAGGTAGGGGATGCTCTTGGGATTGTCAATCCACGGGCTGAAAATAACAGATAAAAGTCATTAACCCTGAGACACAGCTCTGCTCTTGGGTTAGAATTTTAGAGCTGAAGGAGACCTCATGTCAGGGAAAGACGTCTGAGGAAGAGTCACCAGGAATAGGAATTCCCTTGTAGTGGATCCTTCTGGGAGCTGTGTGGAGAAAATTGCCGTTCCAGGCCAGGACTATCCCAAATTGATGTTGGAGACTTCTAAGAAGGTTCAGACCCAGGTAGCTTCAAGCCTGACTTTTCTTTTTGATACAAGGGTGAGTAGAAGGTGCTAGTCTCTCTCTGACCTTCATCGTATACACAGGTAGGGGGCATGGAGAGCAGGTCTTAGTTTATACTGAGACAGAACTGGTTTCTCCTAATTCCATTCTCCTTCTCCAGTTCTGTTTTTCCAGAAGTGCCCTGAGGAGCAGGGAAGCATGGCTATTGTGGATCTAAAAACCATGTTGAAGGTGAGGTAAAATTTCTTTTTTCTATTAACTACTTTCTTGTTTTTTTCCCCCAGAAATGTGCTTTCTACTTTGGAATAGTAACCAAGGCTGGTTTGAGATTTGCCAGCATGATTTTGTTTTAGGTTGTATCTTTGTTTAGACTATGAAAGGTGGTGTGGTTTTCTTTTTTCATTTAAGCACCTCCCAGGCCACGTGGGGATCTTACTATCTGTGTGTATTTGAGAAATTTACTTAAATTCTCAGTATTTCAATTTCGTCATCTGTAAAATGGAGGGGATAATAGCACTTACCTGTAGTTTTGTTATAATGACTGAATAAATTGATACACTAAGGCCCTTTAAAATATTGGCACATAAAAAATACTCAATTTACATTAAATATTATGATTATATCATGTACTGAATTTTCTGTGGATCACAAAAAATGAACATTTAAAATTAATTGTGGTAGATATTTGCAAAAAAGAAAAAGAGCTGGATGTTCAAGTAATGTAAGAGTTTTTAACCTGTAGGTCATTTACTTCATTTAATGGCTACAAATGCCTTGAAAATTTTTTTCCTTTGGAAGAGGTCTACAATTTGTTAACTTCAAAGGTGTACATATGTGGCCTAAAAAGATTTAGTTCCACTGTTCTAGAATTGAAAACTGTAATGCCTGGGACAACCAAAGAAGTGACCTTAGACAAAGGTAGTACCAAATAAAATGAAAATAAAGGAATCCTTCTACATCCATGTGATTGAATATTGAACACAAAGATGTTAAGTAACTTGCCCAAGCTGGTACGCAGCAGATCGGGGCTGCAAACCCAGGCAGTCTGGCTTCATCGTTTGTGCTCATCAATCTGCTTTCTGTTTCTCCATGTTGTGACTTTCTGAAAATCCACAGTACAAATCAAGAGTCACATCACAGCTATCTATAAACAGAGCTGCATTTTTAATTGTCAGCGTATGCCCTTTTCTAAAATTATGGTCCTTTTTATTTATTTTATTTTTTATTTTTTTGTGTGAGGAAGACCAGCCCTGAGCTAACATCCGTTGCTAATCTTCCTCTTTTTGCTGAGGAAGACCGGCCCTGGGCTAACATCCGTGCCCATCTTCCTCTACTTTATATGGGACGCCGCCACGGCATGGCTGACAAGCAGTGCGTCGTCAGGTGCCCGGAATCCGAACCTGTGAACCCCGGGCTGCCAAGCGCAGACTAAACCGCTGCGCCACTGGGCTGGCCCCTATAGGTCCTTTTTAAAACCTGCTGCCTTACTCAGTAACCATCATGCATGTCTTTCCTTGTTTGTTTTCTAAAATGTTTGGTCATAATTGTTAATGGCAGCATAGTAGTCTGTAATGTAACTGTTCTCTGATACATACCTTGTGTTTACTGACCTGTGGCTGGCTTTTACAGGTCTCCTCTAACAGTAACTTCCCAAGTGTAGAGTTTTTAGGTCAAACACTAAGCATTTATTAATGCCAGGAATATCAGTGACTCTCTGCTAATACTTGGGGGGCAATGCAGTGATGAGAAAGACCTAGTTGCTTTCCTTAAGTTTCTCTCAATCTAGCAAGGGAGATATAACCTGTACAGAAATAGGTTAAGGTCTGACAGGACACTGGGGAGACACAGATGACGTACCCTAGGGGTTCATAGGAAGGCGATATCATTCTGACCGCAGTAACCTCTGCCATTTTATGATAAAACTATCCTGAATGCATAGACACTCTCTGGAGATAAAGAGATTTTTCTAGGGTAAGCTGTATGCCTTGTAGTTTTAGTCTGAATGTGTTTTTTGCCAAGTGATGCGTAGAGGGTATCATATTGGAAAGGACTGGCTAAAAAGGAAAATAAATCCGTATCTTATAAAGACATGAAAAGGAAGCATAGTTAGAACTGTCTGCAGTGCATACAAGACATATCTCAGAGACTATTAGGCATTTTAAAAAACTTTTCATTTTAGAAAGTTTTAGATATATAGAAAAATTATGAAGATAGTATGAGATATCCCTTATACCCATACCCAGTTTCCCCTGTTATTAACATCTTACATTAGTGTACATTTGTCACATTCATGAACTAATATTGACAATTATTATTAACCAGAGTTTTATTCAGATCTCTTAGTTTTTCCCTAATACCCTTTTTGTGTTCCAAGAACCCATCCAGGAAAGCACAATATATTTAGTCATCGTGTCTCCTTAAACTCTTGGCTGTGACAGTTTCTTTGTTTTTGATGACCTTGACAGTTTTGAGGTGTACTAGCCAGGATTTTGCACAATATCCCTCGGTTAGGATTTGTCTGATGCTTAGATTTGGGTTTGGGTTGTGGGGCTATGGGTTTGGGGGAGGAAGAGCACAGAGGTAAAGTGTCATTCCCAGTGCGTCATATCAAGCAAACTTATCAACACATCACTGTTGTTGTTAACCTTGGTCACATGGCTGAGGTAGCGTTTGTCAGGTTTCTCCACTGTAAAGTTACTCCCCCCCCTCCATTTTTATACTGTACTTTTTGGGAGGAAGTCTGTGCACAGCCCATGCTTATGGAGTTATGCTACACCTCCTTGAAGGTGACATATCTGCAAAAATTATTTTGAATTCCTCTGCATGGGAGATTTACCTTTTCTTCCCCATTTATTTGTGTATCACATCATTTATTCATATCAATATGGACTCATGGGTATTTATTTTATGCTTTGAATTTTAATTTAATGCTACTTTATTTTATTACTCAAATGGTTGCAGCTTTGGCCATTGAGAGCTTTTTTTTTTTTTTTGGTGAGGAAGATTGCCCCTGAGCTAACATCTGTTGCCAATCTGCCTCTTTTTGCCTGAGGAAGATTGTTGCTGAGCTAAAATCTGTGCCCATCTTCCTCTATTTTTTGTATGGGGGATGCCACTGCAGCATGGCTTGACAAGTGGTGTGTAGGTCTGCACGTGGGATCTGAATCCATGAACCCGGGCCGCCAAAGCAGAGCATGCGAACTTAACCGCTATGCCACTGGGCCTGCCCCATTTAGAGCTCTTTTAGATGACTTGCATATTTTTAAAAAGTTTTATATAAATTGTATTTTGAAATAATTTTAAGTTTATAGAGAAGGGGGAGATTTCTTACCTTGGCCTTTTTGTTTGCCTGACCAAAGAACCAGGACTGAATTATCGGATTGCCTCAGGATGGCTGAATCCCATTTCTAATCTTACTTGCAAGTCTTTCCATTCTATGCTAAATATGGTTTTTGTATTTCAGCAAAGAGGATAGTGCTGCTTGGTGGAGAAAGAAGTGGGTGGGTTGGGAACCAAGAATGGAGTGGGTAGTGCTTGTGAAAACCTGGCTGGTTAGTCAAGACTTGAATCCCAAAGGTTAGTGACAGTCCACTCTTATCCTACAGCTCAGGGAGCAGCTTCTGACCGTTTCTGCATGAGTTTTTAAAGGGACTTCACTGACACCATCATGTATGACATCATTCGTATCTCCATTTGTAGTTCACTTCTAGCATCAAGGATAGTTTTATGATGATAAAAGAATATGTTTTCAATGCAAAAGTTCAGAAAATATAGGAAATCACAAAATAAAGATTACCTATAATTCTACAAGTACAATGAAAAAGTTTTCTGCAAATCCTTCCACTTTTCCTTATATATTCACATATGTATGGATTTTGTACTAAAAGTGGATTACAATGAATATTCTGTTTCATAGCCCTCTTTGTTCACTAGTAAATTGAGGTAAATGACTTTTCATGTCACAAATAAAGAGAAAGGCTATCAGTTTTATGGCTATCTTGTTTTCCATTATATGCATGTGATATAATTTTTTAACCATTTCCCCGTTGTATATGTTTAAGTCTTCATTTGACAGAATCTAAGAAGTATATTTGCTGAGTAGAAGGCATGCTTGTGATTTCAATTCCTTTGGATGTGTACCCAAAAATGGGATCACTGGATCATATGCTAGTTCTATTTTTAATTTTTTGAGGAACCTCTATACTGTTTTCCATAATGGCTGTACCAATTAACTTTCCCATCAACAGTGTACAAAGATTGCCTTTTTTCCATGTCCTTTCCAACACTTATCTTTTGACTTTTTGATAATAGCCATTCTAATAGATGTGAGGTGATATCTCGTGGTTTTGATTTGCATTTCCCTGATGATTAGCGAAGCTGAACACCTTTTCCTGTACCTGTTGTCCATTTGTGTGTCTTCTTTGGAAAAATGTCTATTTGTCCCTTTGCCTGTTTTTTACTGGGGTTGGTTTTTTGCTACTGAATTGTCAGTAGCACAGCTACATTTTGTCCATTATATCCAGAGATCTTTCTAAGCATTCGGTCATCCAGGTTTATAGTCACTGAGTAATCAGTCTGCTGGGAGTTGTGTACTGCCCGGGTCAGTGGCCCAGTAGGGAGTAGTTCTCACAAGTTCTTTCCCAAATTATATCTTTTGTATATCTATTTTGAAAAATGAGTTGAAAGATACAAGCACATTACTAGAGTCCCACTCAGTCATTACATTTGGTCTTGTTCGTCTTCCTATTATATGAACAAAATGTCTACCAGTGATACTACTCAAATTTTCAGGCTTCCATTTGACTGTGTCGTGTTCCAAAAGCAGTGGTGGTGTCAGCACGCTTATGGCTTCATTCTTCTGGGCGTCTCGTGTAATTGTGCTAAGAGACAATATCGAGCCTGTCTCAGGCCACCAGTGTAATACCAGATTTCCCACATTGTATCACCCATGTATTCATTCCTTTACCCTTAGCTACTATTTCTTCTCTCCTTTTGATTTTTACCCATACTTTTCCACCTTCAGAAGTTAGGTGCAGCCACTGCACTGGTCCAGATAGTTGGCAGCAATACTAGTCTAGCGAGTGCCTACCCCTCAGTCCATTCCCGTTCATGCACGGTAGTGACACACAGATAGAGAACCAGTGAGCTGTCTTGACCATTAGGCAGTACAACTGCGTTCACTGTCATCCTCGATTTTGCCAGATGTGGTGCAGAGACAGTCCATCCCATCAGGCCCTTAGGAATCCTGGCATAAAGGTTTAAAGATAAAGTTACAGTTTCTTGTTTAGGGATCCTTTCTTCTTCTGTCACCTGCAGTTACAGCCCTGGTCCTGGGACCACAGCATCAGATAGGAAAAAAGGAAGTTGAGGTGATGTTGGGAAGAATTGTGTAGCTGTACCAGCATCTTCTCCCAGATCTCCCAGAAAAGTGGAGGACTCTATCCCTTGGCTTCCCTCATCTTGAGTGTGAGCACACACTCATGAAGGCATGCGTGTAAGTTAACCCTTCATGCCTTTATTTCCCCCCAACTTAGTCAACAAGGATATCATTCTCCTAATCCAATTCTCTACTAAACCACTACTCTGAGGATGATATGCAACATAATATGTCCATTTGATATGATGTCTCTTTGTATGTTGTTGGACACTGTGGGGTGTAAAGTGTGTTTCTTGGTCTGAAGAAATGTAACGCAGTGATTTAAATTGGTGCAATCTCTACTTTCAAGTCCTTTTATAGTATTTTGAGCATTTACATCTACCACTGGGTATGCAAAGTCCAGTCCAGGATAAGTGTCTATTCCTGTCGGAATCCATTTATAGGCTCCCAGGGCTATCAGCAGCCATCTGATGTAGCCCACATGCTTCATCTGTGTGTGGGGCCTTCACCCCAGGGAGTCAGTCCTAGCTTGCTCTTTCTGATATTATCATATCATCAGTGTAATGTATTGTTACACTCAGGTCCTGCATCAAGTCTAGTCCCTTCTAGCCAAATTATAAGTCAACTGGTGAATCCAAATAACTCTGTGGCAATACAGTAATTATAAATTGGGATCCTCCCCACATGAAGGCAAAATATGGGTGACTCTTTTCCAAGATTGAGATCAAGAAAATAGCATTTGCAAGATCAACCACGATTACCGGTATCTTTTAGCTTGCTCTATTGTTTGCACTGTTGGATCATATCAGAGACTGGTGATGCTGTAGGTAGTGCTGCTTTATTCAAGCCTCAATAATCTGCTGTTAGTCTACATGAGCTGTCCCCTTTTCCACAGGCCACAAAGAGAATTTATTGGTACCAGCACTCCAGCTTCTAATATGTTATTAATTAGAGTGGTAATCTCTTGTACCCACCAGGTATTAATACTGTTTCGTATTAACAGCCTGTGTGGGCTTGGTCAATTCCGTAGATTCCTATTTAGCATGTCTAGTTAACATTGGCCGAAGGGCAAACTTACATGCCTTCAGTTTTACAATACTAGGTAGAGGAAATGTTTCCCAGTCAGACATAATAGGCTTCCCAATTATATATTCAGGTATAGGAAATGCAACCACTTCTACATAAAGTCCATTCAGACATTCCAATTTTCATTTAAACTTTCACCTAAAATTTCAACCATTGCGTCCCCATATCCTCCCAGTCTAACTGTAGCTCCTGGTAGGGCTCCACCAACACGTGTAGAATGACAATGCATTGGGCTTCCATGTCAAGGAGCCTCAGAAGAGTTTCCTTTCCATCCCTGGCTGTTTTACCCGTACATGTGCATATGGCCTTGGTTCCTCATCCTGATTAATTTGCTGGACCATCACCTCCACTGATTTGAGGTCAGGTTTCTCACTGTCATCTTTGCCTTCTAGCCTTTTAAATTCCTTCAAACTAGGGTAAGTAGAGCAGATTTGTTTAGGGCCTTTCAATGTTAGGGGATCAGCAAGGGCTCCCTTTGGTCCACCCAGCGATTCATAGTGCTGCATTAAGACCTTTGTTTTGACCCCATCAATGTTCACTTTATTCATCCCACTTCTTAATAACCATTTAAAGATTTTTCACCCTTCTGGGATGAGTGCTTTCACTGACTTTATCTTTCCCCTTTCTCTTGTGAATCACTTAGATTTTCTTTAGCATGTGTAAGACCCATAAGGGGAAGCTGAGACAGCAAATCTGATACACCTTTCCAGACCATTGTGTGATTTTGCAGCAGTAAAGTTACATGCAGTGCCCATGCAGAAGGGGCCCCCTAAATCACAGCATTTGCCATGCCCTGGGAAAGTTCCTGAACATCTGATCATCACAAAGCCAACTCAACATGTCTTGATTATGCAGCTTATCAGCCACTTCATCTGGGGATTTTACCCGGCATTTAAAGGAGGAGAGGGACAGTTCTCCATCTAAGAGTAAATAAACTTTTACAGCAGCTTTTATCCACCTCACCAGACTACCTGTCCCCTCAAGAACAATCTGCTATGTGTCTGGATCATATACAGCCATCTGTGATTGTTCAGTAGTAAGCCATGGGTCCTGCATCAGCAGAAACATAGCTCTCCCTTCTGCAATATTCAAAACTAAAGAGAGTGCTCCTAAGGTAGTCACTCTCACAGTCCATTTTAGTAAAGATTCTTCAGGAAGCTGATGACATCTACAAAATGAGACAACTGTTTCATACTATATCCCTCAGTTTCAGTAGTTTCTTGGTTTTGCCTTTTCTCTACCACCTAGGCGTCCTTCTTTGTGATCAGAGGTCACAGAGGTGCTGTTTGTTGTTCCAACATAATTGTACCCTTTGGTAATAGCTCTGAGGCTAGTGGCTATGGCTTAGACCATCCAAAATCTGACCTTGGTGCAATGCCAGGACCCACCCACAGACTCCCTTGTACTTTCATTTTAGCTATTACAGATAACATTATTTTACATTTCCTTATGTATCTAGCCAACTCCTTGGGAGTTGGGTCTATCATTTCTAAATTCCATTGGTAGCTTTTACCTTCAGTAATTGATTGCAGTGCAGCTACTGTCTCATACCATGAATGACTCAGTAGCCATCCAGGCATCAAAGGTTTAAATGATGCTTTTGCTATGTTTCAGTGAGTCAGGGTCCTTCTAGCAAATCCCACTTCTGGTGCCAAGTGTGTTGAGTGTCCCCAAGGCTACCCTCAGGTTCAGTGATTCACTACATGGATTCACAGGACTCTGAAAAGCTGTTATACTCACAGTTGTAGTTATTACAGTGAAAGGATGCAAATTAAAATCAGGAAAGGGACAGGTGCAAGAGAGAAAGTCCAGGAGAAACCAGTTGCAAGCTTCCAGGTATCACATTTCAGTGGAGTCACACGGAGATGTGCTTAATTCTCCAGCCACAATGTGTGACAACATGTCTGTAGTGTTGCCAACCAGGGAAGCTGACCCAAGCCTTGGCGTCCAGGATTTTTACTGGGGGTACATGCAGTGCCCACGTGACTGACCTTAGCTACTCAGTCTATGGACCCACAGAGGTCCAAATGATACAGCTCAACGTCTCAGGCATACGAAAACACTTTTATCAGGCAGGGTATTCCAAGGGCTCAGAAATTATCTTCCAGAAGCCGAAGGCCAGCTCTGTCTTTGGAGTGTGCAGGGTTTGAGCTGTCCAAACCTGCTGAGTTAACCCTTCACTGCACAGAGATATATGGTGTTGAGCATGTTTATCAAGCTGTTGAATCTTAATGGTCATGCCTTACACTGTTTGCCTTCTGCATGTTTTGACTAATAGAAGTTTCCCACAGTCACAGGAGGTTGTATTCACCCTACAGCACAGGAGTGTTCAACAACGTGTGTGTATTAATTTCCTTATGTTATGTTATTTCCTGTGTTATAGGGTTCCAGTTCCAACCTGTTGCTTACTATAGAATGCCTCCTGGGAAAACCCTTATTTTTATCCTTATCATTCATCTGAAATATCATAGTAAAGAAAATGTTTCGTGGATTTTTCCTTTCAGGGGTTGGTGACGTTCAGGGATGTGACTATAGACCTCTCTCAGGAAGAGTGGGAGTGCCTGGGCCCTGCGCAGAGGGACTTATACAGAGAGGTGATGTTGGAGAACTATAGCAACTTTGTATCCCTGGGTAAGGTCAGCTTTCCCCCTGTAATTCAGAAAATACTCTCTCCCTTGGGAATTCTAGGGCTGCATTAAATATCTAAATTTCTGTTTCCCATTTCAAAACATTGGTTTGAGCTTTGTTGTGGAATAACACCTCTTTCAGTCACGTTCATATTTCCCATTCGTCACCACCGACTTTCATACCTTCTCCTTGCTCTTGATGTAATTGACTCTCCTTCCTGATTATCTAAAACTTAGGAAAACACATACCCTGGTATTTTCATGTTTGAAAGCTACATTCTAGGAGTTTTGCATTTAATATTGAAGGAATTTTACAGGAAGAACCATTGGTTGTGTCTTGAGGCTTCTTGTTTTTCTTACCAAAAAAGCTACAGATAGAGTCCATGTATATTTAAATTTAAGTAAGACCTTTTCCCCCTCACGTTGTCTGTTTGTTGTTTGTGATCCGTAGATCAGCCTAATGTGACTACATTCCAACCTTTTCATCGTTTTTTAATCTAAAAGCTTTTCTGAGGCCCATTTTTTAAACTTTTTATTTTGAAATGGTTTTAGAGTTAGAACTAAGCCGTAAGCCAAGTGTCCTCTTCAGTCAGTTTTTCCTGATGTTAACAATTTCCATAAGCATAGTACAATGATCTGAACCGAAAATGAACTTCAATACAATATTATTAAATTACCTGTATACTTTATTCGGGTGTCATCAGTTATCGTGGTAGTGTACTTGTGCTGATCCAGGATCCTGCACTGCATTTAGTTGTCGTGTCTCTGTAGTCTGCCTCAATCTTGGACATTTCCTCTCTCCTTCATGACCTAACACTTCTGAACTATGCTAGCTAGTTATTACATAGAACATTCCTGGATTTGGGTTTGTCTGATATTTTTTATGATTAGATTAAGGTTATAGATTTTTGGCGAGAATACCACAGAAGTGATGTTACACCCTTTTCAGTGCATCGTATCATGAGATAAATGATGTCCATATGTCTTATTACTGGTGGTGCTAACTTTGATGAGCTGGTTAAAGTGGTGTCCTCCAGGGTTCTGCATTGTAAAGCCACTAGATTTACCTTTGAAATCAATAAGTAGCTTGTTGTGAAGGACTTTGAGACTCTGCAACTATCCTCTTTCTCATGGTACTTTCCCCCCTTATTTTAGCTTCCATCAATGATTGTTTCATGCAACAATGATTACTCTGGTATTTGCCAAATGGTGATTTTCTGTTTCCATCATTCTTCTGATGAACAGTTTGACCTGAATTTGCTTAGGTTAAACCAACTCTAAATCAAAATATTTTTTGGTTTTTATATTTGTTTTTAATATCCTATTTCTTTGAGCAGGACTTGCCATTTCTAAGCCAACATTGATTTCCCTACTGGAACAAGGGAAAGAACCCTGGGTGGTCGGGAAAGCAGGACGGTGTCCAGGTGAGTGAGAGAGTTGGGGAGCAATAGGAATGCATTGCAGGGAAGCCACAACTGGTCAAAGTAGTGGTGTCTTTCCTTTGGGATATTGTATGGAAAGTTTCCCTCAAAGACCCAAGGCCTTGGGAGAAAAAGTCTGGGAAATGGGGAGAATATCAGATCTTTACAAAGAACTTACTTTTTATAGCAGATATATTGAGGCATAATTGACATATAATGAACTGATTATGTTAAAGAGTACAACTTGATAAATTTTGATGTATGTGTATATTTGTGAAACCATCACCATAATCAAGATTATAAACATATCTATTACTCCCATTGCTTCTGATTTGAAAAGGGAGAAAGCCTTCAGTATTTCACTATTGAATATGATGTTTTTTATAGACTTTTTGATGCCCTTTACTTGAGAAAATAAGTTCCCTTCTATTCTTAGCTTGATAAGAATTTTTATGATGACTCTGTTGAATTTTGTCTAAACTATTTTCTACCTTTACCCAAGTGATCATATCATTTTGCTTTTTCAATCTTTTAATGTGTTCAGTTACATTAATTGATATTCAAATGTTAATCTAACTTATATTCATGGGGTAAACTCCACTGGGTCATGTTGTATTATGCATTTTATATATATTATTGGATTCTATTTTTTAGTATTTAAAAAGGATTTTTGCACTAGTATTCATGAGGGAAATCTGTAGTTTTCTAATATTGCCTTTTTCTGCTTTAAGTAGCAGGATAATGCTGGGCTCCTGCAAAGAGTTGGCAGCTTCTACTATATTCCAAAAGATTTTGTGTATTATTTCTTCCTTGATTAATTAGTAGAATTCATCAATAAAGCCATTTGGGCCATGTTTGTCCTTAAGGCAATACTTTTACTATAAATTCAATTTCTGTAGTAGATATACAGCTATTTGTGTTACGTATTTCTTCTTGAGTGATCTTTGATAGTTTCTATCTTTCAAGGAATATGTCTATTTGACCTAATATGCTGTATTTATGGGCATAAAAATGTTCATAATATTTTCTTATTTAATTATTTACTCATTTACTATTTAATTTATGTAGGATTTGTAATTAGAAACCCTCTGTTATTCCTGATGTTTGTGTTTCTCTTTTTTTTTTTTCTCTTGGTCAGTTTTGCTAAGGGTTTATCAAGCTTGCTGATCTTTTCAATGAACAGCTTTTGGCTCTGTTAATTTTCTCTATTATCTGTCAGTTTCCTAATTCATTGATTTCTGCTTTTATCCTTATTATTTCTTTCCTTCTACTGACTGTGGGTTTACTTTGCTCTTCTTTTTCTGTTGTCTTGAAGTAGAACCTTAGATTGTTTATTTTATACCTTTCTTCTTTTCTAATATAAACGTTTAAACTGTAGATTTCCCTCTAAGTACTACCTTAACTACATAACACACATTTTGATATGCCATATTTTCATTATTGTTCATTTCTAAATATTTTATAATTTCCTATGTGTTGTGTTTATTTTCCAAATATTGGGGTTGTCCTAGATGTTTTAATGATTTTAAATTTAGTTTCATTGTAGTCAAAGGATATAATCTGCATGGTTTCAGTCCTTTTTAGTGTATGAAGACTTTTTTTAAAGACCATAAGACCAGCATATGTTCTATTTTGAATGTATGTGTGCACTTGAACAGAATGTACATTCTGCAGTTTTGGGCATTGTGTTTTATAAATATCAATTACTTGAAGGTGATGGGGCAGTGTTATTTATATCCTCTATTTCCTTACTGCCTTTTTTTTCTTGTTGTTCTGGTTGTTCTATCAGTTATTGAGAGATAATTGTTAAATCTCCAACTATGATTATAGAATTGTCTATTTCTTGTTTTAATTCCGTCAACTTTCTGTTTCATATATTTTGAGTTTCTGTTATTATGCACCTACAGATTTCTGACTGTTAAGTCTTCCTGATGAATTGACCCTTTTATCATTATGATAAAATTATCTGTGCTAATATAGATTGCCCTGAAGTGTGTTTTATCTGATATTAATATAGCCATCACAACTTTTTTTTTCCAAATTGAATGCCAATATTTAAAATTTATCTAAGCCATTTACTTCTTAAGAGCATTGTTTTCTGACTTTGCTTCTAACTGTAGAAGTTTCATTTCTCCTAAAACAGGAAAATATGATGTTTATTTTCTTCCAGATTTGCTGTCCATGTGTGAGACTAAGGAGTTATCTCTAAAGAATGGCATTTTTGGAAAGAAATCATTAAAGTGGAAAGTAATAGAAAAAGTCAGAAGTCAAGGCTTTGAGGAATCTTGTTTTGGAGATGATTGGAAATGCAAGGGATCCTTTGAGAGAGAACAGGAAACTAAAGAGGAATATTGCAGGCATGTGACAATCCCATATGAAAATATATCAGCATTCATCCAGCCTACATCCCTTGTTCTAAATCAAATAATTCACACTGGAAAGAAACTCTATGAACATAAGAAACATAAAGACCTTGCTCAACAGGTAAGAGTTCATAGCAGTGACAAACTTGATGAAATATGTGGGAAGGCCTTTATATTTTACACAGATTATATCAAACAGCAAATTCTTACTGGAAAGAAATGGGATAAATTCAAGGAATATGGCAGAGACTGTGCTTATGGCTCCCAGCTTACTCAATGTCAAATAAATCATATTAATAGGAAACCCTATGAATGTCAGATATGTGGAAAGACCTTTGCAAATCGTGCCCACCTTACTCAGCATAATCGAATTCACACTGGTGAGAAACCATATGAATGCAAAGAATGTGGGAAAGCTTTTATCTGTTGTTCAACACTGATTCAACACAAGAGAACTCATACTGATGAGAAACCCTATGAATGTCAGGTATGTAGGAAGACCTTTAGGAGGAGTGCACATCTTACTCGACATCAAAGAATTCATACTGGTGAGAAACCCTATAAATGTAAGCAGTGTTGGAAGGCCTTTGCTTCTATTTCTGACTTTAATAGACATCAGAAATTTCACACTGGTGAGAGACCTTATAAATGTAAAGAATGTGGGAAGGCATTTAGTAATTGTTCAACTCTTAATCAACACCAGAGAATTCACACTGGGGAGAAGCCCTTTGATTGTAAGGAATGTGGCAAAGCATTTAATAATTGCTCAACACTGACTCAACACCAGAGAACTCATACTAATGAGAAACCCTATGAGTGTCAAGAATGCAAGAAGTCCTTTAGGCAGAGTACACATCTAACTAGACACCAAAGAATTCATACTGGTGAGAAACCCTATAAATGCAAGCACTGTTGGAAGGCCTTTGCTTCTGTTTCTGACTTTAATAGACATGAAAAAATTCACACTGGTGAGAGACCTTATGAATGTAAAGAATGCAGGAAAGCATTCAATAATCGTTCAACTCTTATTCAACACCAGAGAATTCACACTGGGGAGAAGCCCTTTGAATGTAAGGAATGTGGCAAAGCATTTAATAATTGCTCAACACTGACTCAACACCAGAGAACTCATACTAATGAGAAACCCTATGAGTGTCAGGAATGCAAGAAGGCCTTTAAGCAGAGTGCACATCTAACTAGACACCAAAGAATTCATACTGGTGAGAAACCATATGAATGTAAGGAATGTGGGAAGGCTTTCACTTGTGTTTCTGACTTTAATAGACATGAGAGAATTCACAAAGGTGAGAAACTCTATAAGTGTAAAGAGTGTGGGAAGGTCTTTAATAACTGCTCAATTCTTAATCAACATCAGATAATTCATACTGGTGTGAGACCCTATGAATGTAAGGAATGTGGAAAGACCTTTACTTGGCTTTCAAACTTGAATAAACATCAGAAAATTCACACTGGTGAAAAACCCTATAAATGTAAAGATTGTGAGAAGGCTTTTCTCTGTTATTCAACATACATTCAACACCAGAGAACTCATACTAACGAGAAACCCTATGAATGCCAGGTATGTAGAAAGGCCTTTAGGCAGAGAGCACATCTTACTCAACATCAAAGAATTCATACTGGTGAGAAACCATATGGATGTAAGGAATGTGGGAAGGCCTTTGCTTGTGTTTCCTACTTTAATAGACATCAGAGAATTCACACTGGTGAGAAACCATACCAGTGTAAAGAATGTAGGAAGTCCTTTATTGATTGTTCAACTCTTATTCAACACCAGAGAATTCACACTGGTGAGAAACCCTTTGAATGTCAAGAATGTAGGAAGGCCTTTAGACAGAGGGCACATCTTACTCAACATCAAAGAATTCATATTGGTGAGAGACCCCATGAATGTAAGGAATGTGGGAAGGCCTTTACTTGTCTTTCACAGGTGAAAAAGCACCAGAGAATACACAGATGAGAATTCCTATGTATTTGAATAATGTCCTTTATTTATTTAGCAGTCCTTATTTAAGATCACCAAATTCATATTCTTAGAAATGTAAGAAATGTAGGAAACATTTAAATCTGTCCCTCAGCTGCCCTTCTATGTAACAGAATTTGTACTGGTGAGAAGCCTTATGAAGGTCAGGTATGTGTAAAGACCTACTCACACTTACTCGACATAGATGATTCATAATATGTTTAATGTAGGGAGCCCTTGACTTTTCAGTGATCCATTATGGAAAAGCAAACAATTTGTAAGAGAAACAAACCAGTAACTGTAAATTTCTTTTGCCTTATAACTCACAATTTATTCAGTATCAGAGGATTTATACAGAAAAAGTAAAATATGACTTCTGTTACCACTAAAACATAGTTATATTTGATTATATCATAATGATAGAAAATAACATGTGGAGAATAACTGTGTTGACCTTCTGAATGTAAGAAAAGCTTTTACCTATAACGTGAATCTTATTCAGCATCAATTTAGTTTCACCATTTGCCACCTGTGTTTTCTTACCACGTGATTTGAACTCTGTGTGCTTCATATTACTTATTTTTAATTTTCTGATAAGGTTTTGTGAAGATTAAGTGAATTAATTCAGATGAAGACCTTTGGAATAGTTACTGGCAAATAGAACCTGTTCAGTAAAGATTAGTTATCATTATTATTATCATCTTTATTACTACTCTTGGAACTTTCATATAAGAAGAGTTAACCCTGTGAATTTTATTAATATAGAGAAATCTACCATGTTGTCCCATATCAAATCTATGATAATTTGTTGTGGAATGAAAATTATTGAATTGTTTATTTAAACTTATCTAAGCTGAATCAGAAGATTTATGAGATAGTGGTATATGAGAAGTGGTATATCTGTACCAGATTTCAAAAAGCAGTATACATTTTTTTTGACAATAACTCAAAATTATTAGACACAAAGTGTGAATTTTTTTTAAATTTTGCAATTTAAAAACACCACTGTGTGTAACTCATGTATTAAGTGAAAAGTACAATCTGAAATGATAGGCTATTTATATATGAAAGCTAATGAGAGCCCTACATAATAAAACCTGAGCTATGTGGCCAAACCTGTACTTATTTGAATAAATATTTAAACATTCAAGCAGGAAAACAGTAAACCCAAAGTCAACAGAAATGTATTACTTAAATGAATTTGAATGAATTACTTAGAAAGAGAAAATGAAATGGATAAACATTAGTCTATCTAAAAGCTGTTTGAAAAAACCAGTAGTATAGGCTAGATTTTGCCAGGTACGATTGAGATAAATATGAGAAATGACACAAATGCAACAAGAAAATGGTAAAGTGGAAATGGCTCATACCAGCAGTACATTGTTAGTATGAAATACTTTGGTATTATTTCATTTAAATTTGAAAATTTTACAGTAAACTTTATTTTATAGAAATCCATAAATATCTCTGATTCACCAAGATATAGAAAGTTTGAATAAAGCCATTTTTCTCCTCTCAAAAAAGTTGAAAATTTGGCAAAGATAATTACCTTGAAAAAGCATGAGGTAGTGTTTACCAAGGAAAACTTCTTTGTGTGTGTGAGGAAGACCAGCCCCGAGCTAACATCTGCTGCCAATCCTCCTCTTTTTCGCTAAGGAAGACTGGCCCTGGGCTAACATCTGTGCACATCTTCCTCTACTTTATATGGGACGCTGCCACAGCATGGCTGACAAGCAGTGCATTGGCTGGTGCCCAGGATCCGGGCCTGCAAACCACGGGCCACCAAAGCACAAACTAACCTGCTGCGTCACCGGGCCACCCCAGCAAGGAAAATTTTAAGGAGCAGATAAGATAATCACCATAAAAATTTGTCAGTTCTTTCTACCAGGTTAAATTACCTTAGCAATAGAAATGGACAATGATAGCATTCCAAAATGCCCATGATATTCTATTGTCTTTTATGAAAGTAACTATAAAAAATTATCAGTAATCAATTGAAATTAGAAAGCAAATAAGGACAGAAAAATCAATATAGAATAGGCAAGTACTTAGTAGGGTGGTAGATATAAACCTTATCAGTAATGACATGAAATGTGAATAGACTGATTGTTATAGTGGAAAGGAGAATTTTTCTTATTTAAACAAAATTCTGTGTTGTTTACAAGCCACATGTCAGAACATAAAGCTACAAAAGGATTGAAATTAAAGAATGGAAAAAGGTATGTCATTAAAATGTTAACCAAAGAAATCTACTCACAGGCAAAGATTTTAAGGACAAAAAAATAAAATGATTTACTAAGAAAGTAGAAACATCATAATGTTAAAACATTCATTTCATTAGGAGGATATGAATATGAGTAATCTTAATTTGTATGTAACTAATAACATGATCTCTATAAATAAAAAGCAAAGATTGATAGAAGTACAAAGAGAAAAGGTAAATCTACAGTCAGATTTTAACATACCTCTCAAATAGGCGGAATCAGAGAATATAACATTTGAATGAATACTATTAAAAAATCTGACATAGTGGACACATACAGAATACCTAAAAACTACAAAATGCCATTCACTTATATCAGAACTTATTTACCATATCTTGGGCCATAAAGCAAGTCTTAACCAATTTTGAATGATTGAAATTCCACAAAATATGTTCTCTTATGTATGTTCTCATCCATGGCTAAAGTCTCCATATATTTAGAAATACAGTTTTTAAAACACTTTTGAATAAGCATTGATTAAAGAAACCATCACAGAAGAAATAGGTTTTTTAAAATAGTAGAAAATTTTCACTTTTGATAACTTGTGGAATGTGGTCAGTGTCTAGGAAGCTAAAATCAATAAGAAAAGCATCCGTCTCAAGATGATGGAAAAATAATTTTAAAATATAAAAGAGGAAATAATAGATAAGCAAAACAAATACAAGCAAAGTTTTATATAACCTTTAAAATTGTTTTTTTTCTTTTGTGAGGAAGATTGGCCCTAAGCTAACATCCACTGCCAGTGTTCCTCTTTTTGCTGAAGAAGTAATCTTCTGAGCTAACATCTGTGCCCGTCTTCCTCTATTGTGTATGTGGGATGCCGCCACAGCATGGCTTAATGAGCAGTAGGTAGGTCCACGCCGGGGATCCGAGCCTGCGAACCCCAGGCCACAGAAGCAGAGCATGTGAACTTAACCACTATGCCCCTGGGCCAGCCCCTAAAATTTTTTAAATAATTGATTTTATATGACAGCTTATATCGTTAAACTAAGGATTGATAGATATTGGTGTAATTTTTGACTATTAGGAAGTAATTAAATTTTACAAATTCTTGAAAAATGATTCCTATGAAGGGATCTCAGTATAGAAAGTGATCATGGCATAGTGATGGAAAGATATTATCCTATACTTAAATATGTTTTTCTGTAGAATAGGTAATCTGTAATGTTGCTCGTGTTCAGATTTTGTAAACATGTAGAAGAGTGTACAGTCAAAAGTGAGTCTCCATCACATGCATACCCTCCTCAAACTCTACTTCCTCCTCTTGGCAGCTGCTACTTTTACCAGCATCTATTTTGCATGTCATTCTCTGTCAGTACACAGCTTCCTCATTTGTGTTTTGGCTGTGTAGTGTTATCTTGTAGGCATAAACCACAGTTAATTGAATCAGTCCCTTATTGAGGCACATAAATGGTTTTTTTTTTATCTTTTAAAATAAAAATAGGGATGACTGTCCTTATATATGTTACTTAGTGTTTTTATTCAAATATCTATCAGAGATATATTCCTGAAGTGATTTGCCGGGTCAGTGCATGTGTGCATTTTTAGTAAGGCTAAATTTCCTTTGTTTAGTTTTACTAATTTACATTTTTCTACAATGTAGTGGCATGCCCATTTCCCCATACTTTTGCCAAAGCTGTTTTGTAAACTCTTAGATTTTTGCCAGGCTAAGTGGAAAATGTTATACTTCTAATTTGTATTTTTCTATTATGCGTGAGGTTGAGCAGGTTTTCCTATTTTTAAACACTACTTAAATTTCCTGCGATATGTACTTTAATGTCATTTTCTCTTGGGTGATTGGTATTTTTCTAATAGCTTTGCAGGACCTCTATATATCTGAAGGAAATTAACTTTTTCCCCCAGACTTTGGTTTGTTATTTATCTGTATTTTGCCTATTTATTTTTTTTGCCATTTAGAGATTTGGGGGTTTAGTGTTGTTAATTTATCAATTTGTGCTTGTATAGCATCTGTTTTGGTGTTATGTTTACAAATCACCATCTCCACTCCAATATATTTTGAAAAATTCCTATGTTTTCTTCTTTTATCAACTTTAAATATTGAATTAATCAGGATTTTTGAGTGTTGTACTTAGCAGGGATACAGTGTTATTTTTCACAGATGGCTACACAGTTGTCTCAGCACCATATACTTACTTAATAATCCATCTTTGTCCTACCAGTTTTAAATGCAAACTTTATCGTAGGCTAAGTCCCAATATAAATACTTGTCTGTTTCTTGACTATTATTTTGTCCTGTTGATCTGCCAATCTCTTCTTGCACCATAATCAAATTTATTTTCAAATAATAGCTTTTTATAAAATGTTTTGATAATTGGTAAGTCCAGGCCCCACCCCCCTGCATTACTCTTACTTTTGCAGAGTGGACCTGGCTGTTTTTGTTTATCTGCTGTTCCATATGAAATTTTCAAACACCTTTTTGATTTCTAAAAAATTCCTGCCGAAATATTTTTTACTTTGAAATTAAAACCAGAAATGACTTAACATCATTTTATATTGAAATTTTCTTATCCAGGTATTTCCATGTACTTAAGTGTGTCTTTTGTTCTTAAGTTGTGTCTTTTTAAATATAGATTTTACACATTTATTAATTAGGTAATTCCTGAGTATTTTATATTGGTTCATGGTGCTTTTAAAAGGCGTCTTTTTTTCCATTATAATTTCTAACTGATGGATTGCACATGGGAGTGCTATATATTTTGTACCTTGACATTTTACTGTAGTGTGTAATTTTTTATGTTATTTTCTTCAGGTCATCCTTTTGGATTATATACAATTATATAAACTGCAGAAAATAATTTTCTCACCTCTTTTCCAGTGTTTCACATTTCTTTTTTTTCTTATATAATTAAATTAGCTAGGAACTGAATGATTTTTTGTAGCAAATATAAATTACTCAAAGAGTTGATATGAGAGGAAGCTAGTGTGGTTAACAGCAAATGGATCAGGTCTAGGCCTTGGGCTTTCTGAAAATTGGAAAGAAAGGGCCTGTGCTAATGAAATATGAAGGGAGTGGTCAACTCGGTTGAATCCCAAAGAGAAGACAAATAATTGAATTAAAGGAAAGTGTCAGGCAAGATATAGACTGGAAGAATGTGTTTACAATACATTTATCTGACATAAGCTTCTTATTTACAAAATATAAACTAATTCTACAAAAAAAGACAACTCACTTTTCTAAGGAGGCAAGACTTGTAGGTTCCACTTCACCAAAGAGTATAAATGTCCCCAAAGCATAAGACAAGGTACTCACCATCATTTTTAAATCAGGGAAATGCAAATTAAAACAATTAGAGACCACTTGCACACCAGAATTTACAATTGAAAATACAATATCAAGTGTTGATATAAAGCAACTGGTTTTCATATATAGGTGGTGAAATTGTAAATTGTTTCAAGCACCTTGAAGAATAATTTGGCAGTGTCTACTAAGGTGAAACATACAACTAAGTTATAATCAAGCAACGGCTCTTCTAGATGAATACCCAAAATAATGAGTGTATATGTTCACTAAAACACAGATACAGAATAATCATAATAGCTTTTCCAAAATTATCCCCAAACTGAAAAAAACTCCTCAATATTAGATAAATTGAATGTGTTCATACAATAGCATACTACAGGGGAATAAGAAATATAAAATACAATGACACATGTAATAACAGATTAAGTTTACAGGCAATATATTAAGCAAAAGTACACACTGTAGAATATATTCTGTACACTACATATATGAAGCTCAAAAACAGGCATAAATAATTAGTGGTGATATTCAGAATAAGATTTACATGTGGGGGTAGGTGTTGGGGAGGGTTATAAGGAAAACTTCAGGGATACTGGAAATTTGTATTTTGGGTAATGATGATATGTATAAAAATTATTTGGGCTATACAATTAAGATTTGTGTATTTTACATACTTTATGTATTTAATATCTCAATTAAAAAGTATGTCTGACCAAAAAATATAAATAAGTGAAAAAGAAGGTTGATAATTACTAAAACAAGCAATAAGTTTTATGGTCCCAAAGGGACCATACTAGCTCAGCAAAGGACCAGAACACAAACCGGAAAGGCAGGGAAGTGTCTTGTATGAGATGGAGCATACGTTGAGAAAGGTATAAAGCAGAGGTGTTTGCTAGGGGAAAGGAGAAGAATGGAAGGTGGAAAAGGAAGAGATTATGTCACCCAGAGGAAATTAGAGAACTGCCAACAATTCAGTGTGATCAAAGGGTAGTGTGACATGGGATTGGGTAGAGTTTAGTAAAAAATTATGTTTACAGAATGGACAATAGAAACTGGATCCCAGAACTTTGGGTTTGCTCGTGGAAGATTGTCATTTAAAGGACACCTGAGCACATCACCCCAAAAGATGCCTCGTAATTGACATCCCACCAGTATTAAGGCTGCGTTGGCCATAATAGGGAAATATAATAGCAGACCCCTGACAGCATGCATGAGCGTGCACACGTGCACACACACACAGCAACTGCTGTCTGGGAGAGTAGCTCCTGTGTTCTAGGTGAGTCCTAACAGCTGATGCAGTGTGTTGGAGACAGTAGTAGCATGGATAAGGGAAGCCACATTGGTCCTGGGACGATGTTGGCAGTGGCTTTGTAAATGCTTCCTTGGGACTCCATTATTACATTGACGCCCACCTGTCTTTTCTTTCAATTCTCACACATGGCTGGGTACGTCGTGAGGCACAGTGCAAAATGAAAAAGCAGAGAAAAGGTACAGTTTCACTGTTCAAAAAGCAGAGAAAAGGTACAGTTAAAGGCACTAAAGTATAAAGTTTTCTTTTAAAAGTATTTTCTTATAAAATGTTAAATAATAGCAATGCAAGAGTAACAATATAAACTTACAAACTGCAAAATAATTGGTATCATAATTTATGTAATAAATAGTTATGTGATAATTGATCATAAGATTTTTCTAATTTATTAGCCATCAAAATTTATACTTTTAGAAACTTCATTTTCAATTATTTTAATTGAAATAGTCACTTTTGGTAACTGGAAGATCACAAGTAATTTTTGATAATTTTTAATTTTGAGAAGGATCTTTCTGCTGATGTAACTATTCCTGGAGTATTTTATAGGCTTTGACATCATTGGAATATATTTCTGATAAATTATTTCAAAACAGAGATTTAGTATCTATCGAGCTTAAGATTGTTGCAGACAAATTTTTCTAAAATGATTTATGACCTCCTACAAATCAGTTTTGCCTAAGTAAGATTTTAATTTTAAATGTAACTTGTATAGTGACATTTTAATGTTTCCTCTAGCATTTCCTAGAACTTGTGGAGTTCATACAAAAAACCTAAAATGGCTTCATGATTTGTATATAACTCAAAACTTGGATTTACATAACAGGAATTAAGAGACCTGGAAGTGGTAAATATGTGGGTAATATATTTAAAAAATTTTCACATTTATTAAATTCTTTAAAGAATAACTGTTTAAACAAAAACATAACTGTGTAGTGGGTTATAACGTGTAGAAATAAAATATAGGAGAGCAATAGCACAAAGAATGGGAAAGTGAAGATGGATATACACTCTTTTAAGGTTCTTACATTATATGTGGAGTGGTATAATATTATTTGAAGGCAGACTGATAAAATAAAGATGTGTATTATAAACCCTGGTGCAAACCACAGTTCGTAAGCCAGTAATGGAGAAAAAAAGGAATACTTAAAAAAATTCAATTAGTCCAAAAGAAAGCAAGAAAAGAAAAGGAACAAAGAACAAATGCAAAAAATAGAGGGGGAGAAAAGTAAGATGACAGATTTGAATGCAATCGTACATAATTTATATTGAATGTAAATGGCTAACCTCCAATTAAAAGTTAGATGGTCACTAAATAAGAAAGCAAGGCCTAATTAAGTGCTATCACCAATCATAAGAAACCTGGAGTAGCTATATTAATATCAAAGGAGACACCAGAGTGAGAAATATGAAGGATTTGGGCATTTCATAATAGTAGTAGGGTCAATTCATCAAGAAGACATGATTCTAAAGTAGTTTACACATACTATTGGGGCTTCAAAGAGAAAACCAATGGAACCTAAAGAAAAAATAGGCCACAATTATACTTGGAGATTTTAACACTTCTTCCTCAATAATTGTAGGAAAAATCAGTAAGGAAGTAAAAAATTTGAACAAATCTACCAAATTGTCCTAAAATTGACATTTATAGAACATGCCACTTAACAAAAGCAAAATATACATTTTTCAAATCCACGTTGTACATTCACCTAGATTGCCCACATATATGTAACAAATTAACCCTAAACTTAGAAGCTTAAAGTAATAAACATTTATTATTTCACAGTTTTTATTGGTGAGGAATTCAGAAGTAGTTTAGCTGGATGGTTCTGGTTCAGAGTCACTCAAAAGTTTGCAGTCAAGACATCGGCTGGGACTACAGTCACCTGCAGGCTTGACTGGGGCTGGAGGACCCACTTCCAAGAGGGCGTCCACACATGACTGGTGAGAAGAAAACTCAGTTCCTCATCATGTGGGCCTCTCCACAGGGCTCTTTTAATGTCCTCATGATATTGCCACTACTTGCCTTCAGTATGAGTGAATCAAGACAGAGACTAAGGAAGTTTATAACCTAATCTTAGAAGTCACACGATGTCACTTCATATTCTGTTCATTCAAAGCCAGTCACTAAGTCCAGTTCACATCCAAAGGAGAGTTAAGTTCCACCTTTTGAAGAGAGGAGTATTGAATAATTTGTGGACATATTTAAAAACCATCACATGTCTTCCTTTGGCCATAAATTATTTACATTCATCCCATATGAAAAATACGCTTACCCCTTCCCAAGTTCCCCCCAAATCTCTTCCTATTAGAGCATCTGCTTGAAGCCCCCATCTCATTATATAAACCAGATGCAGTTGCATATGAGACTCCTTAGGTGTAATTTCTTTTTTAAAATTTATTAATGTTGGGACCGCCCAGTGGCGCAGCGGTTTAGTTCGCACTTGGCAGCCTGGGGTTGCGGGTTTGGATCCTGGGCGCCCACCGACACACTGCTTGTCAGCCATGCCGTGGCGGCATCCCATATAAAGTAGAGGAAGATGGGCACAAATGTTAGCCCAGGGCCAGTCTCCCTCAGCAAAAAGAGGAGGATTGGCAATACATGTTAGCTCAGGGCTGGTCTTCCACACACACACAAAATTTATTAATGTCTTAATAGTTTATAACACTGAAATTTTACTTGTACATTATTGTCAGTCACCATATAAATGCATCCCTTCACTCTTGTGCCCACCGCCCTCCAGGTGTAGTTTCTTAAGTACACCATCTTGATTAGAATTCCTCTTGAACCAAAGACCTATGAACAGAAGAAACAAGTTATCCCCCTTGCCCATGCCCATACCTCACATACGGCAGTGGGCAGAGGATAACTCCTGTATCAAAAAATAGGAAAATAGGAGGCACAGGAGTTACTTGGTCACAGCAATTAGGAAATCTAGCAAATGTTGAGAGTGTCTTGATTAGAAGTCAGTCCTACCCCTGCCCAGGAGGATCTCTCTGTAGCACTTGGCTCCATCTTCTGTATGTTTAATTCCACCTTCTGAGTCATCCATCTTTTTCAGTGAAGGATGGCCTGTGTTTGCACCTGCTGTTTTCCCAGCCTTCTTACTGCCAGTATAATTTTTGCAGACCAAAGACCTCTTTCCATTTCATACAGTTTCTGTTCCTTTCAGGTCCAAGTTTCTGCCAATATAATTCTCTTAAAACTTTGTGGGTTTCCTGTAAATCTTTGGGGGATTTATTCCATTAGACAGAAGACACAGCCACAAATATTTTTAAGATAAGTGCTTCCCTCCATTGAGCTGTTGCTGAGACAGCAGAGGGAAAGCAATCTTACGTTTCTTAGGAGATCTATTATTTTACTGAATAATTCTCTATGAAACCAGCTTGAATATTTTTGAGCTCTTAAAAAAGGGTTTTACAGTTACAGCTTCAACTTTATACCACATTTTCCTGGCAGTGCCCTCAGTTGATCTTTGCCCTGAAGTTGCATTTAATTTTAGCATCGTTTGCCATGTGGAGATGCTGACCATTTTTAAAGCTAAAACTTCTGCTCCCTTTTGTTTAATAGTCTCCTGTCACATTTTACTATAAGAAAAAAGTAATCAGGTGACACCTTCAGCATTCTGCTTGGAAATCTTAGCTAGATCACCCAGTTCAAGAGGAACATTTCTTTTTTACTTTACATTCCTACAAGCAACATTGAATAAAGAAAATGTTAGCCAGCTGGAAAATAGGAGCTAGCTTATTGCACCCTTCGGGCAAAGTCTTATTTCTTTAACGGGGGCAATAACACATCCTAGGAGCCTTCCCAATCCAGGCTCTTTCCCAAGTGACACTGAGAGAATCTAGCCCCAAGTAGCAGGGACCATGACCTTTCTTTGAGAAACTAGGAAAAGTAGATGGTTCTAATCTCTCTTACACAGGGAAAAGGCCACAGGATGACTTGGTCTTGATTTGTTCTGAGAAAGCCTTCCACTCTCCTAAGGGCATTCTCCTTCCCCAGCTCTGCATTCCTCGAAGAGAAGTGCCATAGGAGCAGGTAGGTGTGTCTGCTGCTTACCTAAAAGCTTCATTTCTTGGAACATGGGATTTCCTTCTGAAATAGGAAATTCCACAGGCTTTTTTGTTTTCCAAGGGCTTTCTTGTTTTTCTCACTTACAAGTGCTTTCCTTCTTCACAGGGGTGCTTCAGACTATCCTTCCCCCTGAATGATGGAGTCAGGGGGTTCAGGGGTGATGACAAGGGAGGTCCAGTACTTCTCTCACCTCTGCCTAGTGTTTACATATTTATTTGGCAAGCCTTTCAACTTTCTGGGTTCCCAGGGATTGTCTCTCTCCTAGAGGTAAAGGATAAGGCCTTTATTTTAGAGAGTATTTGCTTAGGAAGAATTAGGCCTACCTGAAATGAAATATCAGATAGATTTAATCTCCACAGACCTGATTTTGAAAACAAGGGAGGGTACAAGCTGTTTGTTCCATTCATTAGGTGACACGGACATTGCTTTGAGGGACTGTCATGCATGGCAGTTGACTGTTTGGAGTCAGAGTGGTTTGAGTCAAGGGGCAGGGTCTTGTTTAGAGAAGATGTGAGTCCAACGTTGCAGTAAGAACTAAGTTTGTTTTAAGGTTTAACCACCTGAGTTTCTTTCAGTCGAATTCCTCGGTGGATTATGGGAGACAGTAGAGCTTGGTGAAGAGCCTGAAGTCGAGTTTCGTCCAACCTGGCTCTGAGTCCTAGCTTACATGTTACCTACCACCTTCGGGTGCTTAGGCTATCGGTTTAGATTCTCTCTGGCATAGTTTTGTCATCTTTCTAATGGTGCTTATAAGGAAATGGTTTTAGTTATTAAATAAGTTAACACAATAAAGAAGAAACAGTTTCTTTCAGACTCTGCTTGCTTTCACTAACATTTTCCTCAGTGGCTTTTCAGGTTCTGCCTGCCCCCACATTTGAGGTTGCACTTATGGATTCACCCTACTTCCAAGTACTTTTGTCAAAACACATCAAACTTCAAAATTAAAAGTGATGCATTTTACTTGACACACATTATACCACAATAAAACTGATTTAAAGATACAAGACAGATGCAAAAGTAACTAGTCAATGTTAAAAGACATAAAAAGAGATTTCACTTTTGGCAGAGAATGGGATCATATAAAAATAAAAAAACTACAAAGGGCACATCCATGAATTTACAGTAACTGAAAGAAAGAACTGAATAAACATGTTTAAGAACATATTAGACACAGCTGAAGAATAAGCTAACCAACTAAAATAGAATATAAGACACAAAGTCCAGATAAAATATGAGGAGAAAATAGTACAGAGGAAGTACAAGCAAAAGGTATACAGCAATAAAGTCTAACATGTGGAACTGGAATCCTAGAGGAATAAAAGTTGGAGAAAGATCAGAAATGATATTTGAAGATTCCAAAACGGAGAGCTGACCCCAAGTAACACTTTTAAGAATCACTTAGAACCCCAAGAAGGCAAGAGGAAAAACCACAACTAGGACCGTAAGAGGCAATGGGATGATGGCCAAAGACAAAATTGTAGATTCTTGCAAAGAAAAAAAAGGGGTTTCAAAGGAGAACCAATTGTCTTGAGGACTGCCTCCTCAAGAGAATGGAAGCGAGAAGAGAAAGTGGTTGTAGGAAATAACTACAGCTAAATTGGAATTCACTGTCACTCAAGGTAAATGAGAACTTTCATTGTGCAGATGAAGTACCTGGACATCATGAACTAAAAAGCGAAGGGTAGTGACAGATGGGTGCATCTCATTGTATGGAAATCATACAGCCATATGGCTTTCTCCTAAATCAAATACTTGTTTTTTATACAGAAAGCATGAAAACACAGACCTATATGATAATACTGTGTCTAATAAGAGATATATATGATTTGTATGTAAAATATATAAGGAAAAAGTAATTTACTTAATAACAAGTAATTGTTTCATAATTGAATTGGGGAAAATATTTTCTTTCTAAGAGTAACAGAAAATGTAAAGTGCATCAAAGTCATGAAAGACAAGGAAAAATTGAGGAAATATTAAAGGCTAGAGGCAGCTGAGGAGAAGTCATTCCAACTGCAGTCTGGAACCTGGGTCAGAAAAAGAACATTAGTGAAAACTGGTGAATTTTCAATAAGGTCTGTAGTTTATTTTAAAATATTGTACCAATATTACCCTCCTCTTCTTGATAATTTTAGTTGTGGTTAGGTAAGATATTAACATTAGGGGAAGGGAAGATTATGGGTTATAAGCAACTCTGTGACGTGTTTTTGCCCCTTTTCTGTAGGTTGAAAAGGAGTTCAACATAAGATTTCTTGTTTTCTTGTATTTTAAAAAGTGCATCTGGGGGCCGGCATGGTGGTGTAGCAGTTGAGTTCACACGTTCCACTTCAGTGGCCTGGGGTTCACCTGTTCGGATCCTGGATGTGGACCTAGCACCACTCATCAAGCCATGCTGAGGCAGCTTCCCACATAGAGCAACTAGAAGGATGTACAACTATGCCATACAACTATCTACTGGGGCTTTGGTGAGAAAAAAGGAAAAAAAGGAGGAAGATTGGCAACAGATGTTAGCTCAGGGCCAATCTTCCTCAAAAATAAAGAAAGAAAGAAAAATGTTTTCCTTTAAAAAAAAAGTGCATCTGAGGATGGATATTGCCTCACAGACTCCCAGTCCTGCTCACAAATCCCTCCCCGAAGCTTCCAGCACGTCCTCAGGGTCAAGCAACCACCAAACTCATACACACTTTAGAAAAGCCAAACGAAAACAAATCACGTGGAGCTACACGGCAAAAGGAGAAACACAGATAATGTCCCGAGGAGCACTGCAGGCTTGAGGCCGAGGCCTGTGCGGATCCTCCCTCCCTCCACTCAAGCAGACGGCTCCTCAGGCTGTGGGCTCTGCACCGGGAGCTGAAGCACCTCAGGGAGCAAAGCAGCCAAAAGCACACACGAGTCCCACGCTGGTGGTCACCGTACTGACACCTCGAAAGACAGTCACATGTACACCCTGAATGCAGACCTGACGTTAGACACCAGGGCTGCCCCCGGCTCCCAATCCTGCCTCTCTGGCCTGGCCCATTCCCTGCCACCTGCTTGACCTACCAAAGTTTACAATCCAGAGCCAAGTTCCCATGCACCCTCCACAGCCTGCACCTGTGCAATGCCTGAGAGTGTCCGAGCTCTCTTGGGCACCAGACCCCTGGGACTCTGTCGTTGTCATTGTGGTTGCTGGGCTTCGTGGCTTGAAGTGGGCATATGGGAGATCTCTGTGGTTCTGAATCTAGAGTGTGGCAGGTGGGAATGAGGTCAGATGGGGCAGTGATGTAATCAGGTGAGGCTGGGGTAGTGTGCTGGTGGGGTGGGAGATGAACTTCCATGGGGTTCAGGAGGGAGGTGTCAAGGAAAAGTTCCTCATCTGTGACCCAGGACTGCCTTTAGATGTGGGCAAGTGACTGTCCTGCTGTGGAGAGAGGCCCCAGGAGGCCCTGATTCTTAAGAGTGCCTTCCTGGAAATATTGAAAGGCCTCCCCTCAGGTACCTGGGTCTAGCCATGGAGAGCACAACCTTCTGGGTAAGGGACACCAGGTGGCAGACGGGGTCTTACTTCCTTGACAGAAGCAATTACACTTCCTAGAAGAGAAGTCTTCCTGCATCAAGAGTCTTTCCCAACTAGGTGACTCCTGAGAAAGTCCAGCCTCAGGGGACAGCAACACTGGCCTTTCTTCTGGAAAGCAGGAAAAGTTGGTGCAACTGTGCTTCTCCCTACACCTGGGTATGTAGGGAGAGGACCAATGCATGACATGATCTTAACTCCTGGCAAAGGCCTGTAGTCTCCTCGGGCCTTTTTTCTTCACCAGTTGTGCATTTCTCCAAGAGAAGTGCCCTAGGACAGGACAGCATGCCTACTGACTACCTACAAGCCTTTTCCTGAGCACAGAGAGGAAATTCCACGTACTTTCTGTTTTTTCTCACTGCCGTGTACCTTTCTTCTCCATGCCTCATAGAGATTTTCTTACGCTTTTACTTCCCAGTGAGCCACAGGGACGAGGTGAATGAGGTGGTAAAGTAAGATCCCGACAGGGACACCTTTCCCTCCTTTTGCGAGTTTACGTGATTATTCGGCCAGTGTCTGTTGATGTTGTTTAGAACGATGCTTCTCTTGGAAAGAACTGTTAAAGCTTTGAGACACTATTTTGCTCAGAAAGAAATGAGGCCTATATAGAAAAAGTAGCAGATATGACTGGGTTTGGAGTCAGAGGCAGGGGTTTCTGGAGATAAGACGAGTCCAACACCCTACTAAGAACTAAGCATGTTTGGAGGTTGGCCCTCCCGCGTTTGTTTGGTGAAGGGGGCTACATGTGCCTCAGGGCGGATGGCCAAGAGAGCTTGGTGGTGAAGTGTCTGGGGTCCGGACTTGGATGGCAGCTGTGTCCGAGTCTCAGCTCATTCATATATTGCCGGTGCGGACTTGAGCCACTGACTGAAATTGTCAGCGTCGGGCCGTTGTCACCTCCACAGTGGAGATAATCATGAAAGGACACTACCCTTCTCGAGGGAACCACAACGAAGAACAAGCATTTTTTTCCAGGCTTATGTGATTTTAACTAAAACTTGCCTGAATGCGTTTCCGGGCTCTGTACCATCCCATGTTCAAAGTTCTGGTGATGACAGAAACCGACCTCAGGGGGCATGGGTCAAAACTCATCAAAAAACAAACTGAAAAGGGCTGCATTGTGTTTGATCTGAATTCTCTGGAAAGACATTTAATGATAGACACAAAGAAGGTATGACTTAAAATGTGTCAGGGCTGAAAGACACAAAAGGGAAATACTAGATCAGGACAGAGCAGCAATTTTATTTTCAGTTTAAACACAAAACAAAACAAAAGGATATGAACAACAAGAAGGCTGCTGACTTCAAAAAAGGGAACGAGTGACCAGAGAAGAAGGACCTAAGAATGCTGGGAAAACAACAGAAGGAAGGGTGAAAACAGTGCAATGAAAACGGGGCACGGTTGAGTAGGGGGAGAGAATCGAGGAAGAGGGGAGAGCAAACAACGACACAGACAACAGATGGCAAATCGGAAAGGTGTGGATTTGGGATCCGGCAAGAGAAGATGGAGAGAGTGTGTGTGTGTGATTCTGGGGCAGTGTTTGTGATTCCAAGGCTGACAGTGTCCCGCAGCCGTGCTTTGGACCGCGAGAACCACCACAGCGGGGTCACGATCAAGGAGATCCTCCCCAGGACCACCAGAGCAAATGTGCTGAGTGCCCATGCAGGGTCTGAGAAGCTTGCAGGCAGAGGGTGAGATAAGAACACAACGGAGAGACCGAGTAAGAGAGCGCTCTGCAAGGGGCCACCCAGGCCCCAAGGAGCCGCCGATCTTGAAGCCCCGGGGACCGACTTCCCTGTCCACAGAGTGGAAGGCAGAAGATCAAGTGGCAGCAGGCCAAACCAGACAGCTCAAGTGGAAGCGGGTCAGTGATGAATTCGCCGGACCGGCGGCAGTGCGGTCGATCGCACCGCCCCGAGGGGACGTTCCTTTTGCTGAGCATGGACCATGGCGCTCTGGTGAGCTCAGGGTTTGGCACTGGGGGAAGAGGGGTGGGGGAGCCTTGGTCGAGTCAGGAGTCCCTTCTTTGGCCTCTGTGGGCACCTTTCCTCTCAGTCTAAGACGAGTTTCTCATCCGGGACAGTTTGGGTCCTGGTCTTTGGAAAGGTGTGTCTCGGGATGGGGCGGGGCTTCTTGCAGCCGCCTGTGGGAAGCCGTGGCCAAGTCAGGCAGACCTTCAGAAAACCCAGGAAAGTCAACAAGGAGGAACAGAGAAAACAAGAATCCTACTGAGCCACACGGCCACAAGGTCCCCACGAGGAATGGGGACTGCAGGGAGCCCAGTCCCAGCGGGCAGAGCCCGTCCCTGCAGCCGCACGGGCAGCTCCTGGGGCTCGGGCTGTATCTCCAGGCTCTGAGGCCCTCAGGTCCCTGAGTGAGCAAAGCCAAAAAGAAGCCCACGGGCAGTGCCATCTCAGGGTCGCAGAGCAGACCCCTTCCGGGACAGTCCCGGGCACACCTCCAAAGCCGACCTGAGGAAGAAATACGGCCGCTGCGCTCCTCATCCTGCCTGGTCAGCCGGGCCGTGCCCGGCGTTCCCCCACTCACGGGAGCGCCCACCATCCATCCCTCTCTCCACCCTTATTTCCTCCCTCACCTCTATCCTTCAGTCCTGCTTTCCTTCCACTTGTGCCTCCATCCATCCATCCAACCATCCATCCATTCCTTCGTAACCCCACCCAACGATCCCCCAGCCTTTCATCCGTTCATCCACCCCTTCCTTCCTGCCTTCATCCGGCCCAGCCACTGGCGCACCTGTCAGAGCCTGCGCCCGCGTCAGCGCTTGATCACCGCCAGAGGGCGTGCCCGCTCCCTCAGAGCGTCCTGGAGGCGTCGCTTAGCAACCCTGGTGGTGTTTGTGAGGTCAGAGGCGCCGGGGCTGCCCGCGCATGCGCAGTGGGAGGGCCCGCTTCAACCGCAGATCCCTGGGCTGCTGGACGTGGGGGGGGGGCCGGCAGAGGACCGATGGGAGAGGGAAGGAAGGGGCGAAGGGCAGTCCGACCTTCCCCTCCTCAGGGGCCCGTGATCCCAGATCTCTGGGGCGCTGCTGCCGCCGTTGCCTCCGACGCAATAGCAGGCACCGGTGCGAGGGCGGCCGGACCTGGCGGTGAGAGGCGGGCACGCCGGGCGCTTCTGCGGTCTCAAATGCGGACCGGGGTGGGTGGCAACTAGATCCGAGGAGGGGGAGGGAAGAAATCCGGTGAGGGGGGCAAGGAAGAGCCCCGAGTCCCGCCCTAAGCGATGGACATGGCCACCGTCCTCTCTTGACCCTGAGACTGGTCCCTCCCCTAGACTTGGGCAGACGAGGCCCGTTCCCTGGCGCCACAGCCAGGGCTCCCTGGGCCTCCCAGTGCCCTCCAGGAATCTGAGGAAAGCCCCAGGTTCCTGGCTCCTGGGCGGTTCCCCTCCACACTGCCACCGCCATGCTCCACCCGTCCACGCACCCACCAGACCCCCAACCCTTCACGCATGACCCCGCACAGGGTACCTTGGCATGACCGGTGAGGACCTGGCCGTGGAGAGCGCTACCTCGCCAGGTCGGGCCCACCAGTTTGCCGGCTCCCTCCTCCTCGGACAGGGGCCAAGGCACTTGCCAGAAGACTTTGAGGCCCCAGGGCGCTTTCCTCAGAACTTGTCCCACTGGCAGAGTCTTGGCTCGGGGGGCAGGGTCGGCCAGCCTCCCTTGGAGAAAGCAGGCGAGCCGTTGGATGCTCCTGGCCCTCCTCCCCGCATCTGGGGCACACAGGGAAGGGGCCAGGGGAGGGCCTTTCTCCTCCCCTCGTGGCGGATCTCTGCCAAGACGAGCGCCCTAAGAAGCAGGAAAGCATGGCGTTCCTGAGTGCAGACGAGGGGCTGGGACCTGCAGGTGGATGCGCCCGCCCGCTGGGTTCCCCCTTGCCCACGTGGCCTGCCTAGCGTGGCCCCATCCATTGGCCAAGTCTTTCAAGGCCTTCTGGGTTGACAAGGGTGTTCCTCCTCCCGGAGGGAAACGCTCAGGTTGTGACGTGAGGCCGCGTTTTCTCACGGAAGCAATGAGACCCGGCTGGATCCAGGTGGCGGAGGGATAGCCTTGATCTCCTCCCCAGACCCGGGAGGTGGCAAAGAGGAACAGACCACGACTGACAAAGAGCAGAAGAAACGACGTGAAGCAGAAGGGTTTCAGAGCAGGGCAGACACGGCCGAAGGAAAAGGAAACCCACTGCCGTCCCACACGTGCACCCTCGACTAGGAGGAGAGAATCGTGGGAAAGAGGGAAGGGCAAAGACCAGCGCAGACAACCGAAAGCTCACGTCGGACACGGGTGCATTTGGGATCCGGCAAGGGAAGATGGAGAGAGAGTGTGTGTGTGATTCTGGGGCAGTGTTTGTGATTCCAAGGCTGACAGTGTCCCGCAGCCGTGCTTTGGACCGCGAGAACCACCACAGCGGGGTCACGATCAAGGAGATCCTCCCCAGGACCACCAGAGCAAATGTGCTGAGTGCCCATGCAGGGTCTGAGAAGCTTGCAGGCAGAGGGTGAGATAAGAACACAACGGAGAGACCGAGTGAGAGAGCGCTCTGCAAGGGGCCACCCAGGCCCCAAGGAGCCGCCGATCTTGAAGCCCCGGGGACCGACTTCCCTGTCCACAGAGTGGAAGGCAGAAGATCAAGTGGCAGCAGGCCAAACCAGACAGCTCAAGTGGAAGCGGGTCAGTGATGAATTCGCCGGACCGGCGGCAGTGCGGTCGATCGCACCGCCCCGAGGGGACGTTCCTTTTGCTGAGCATGGACCATGGCGCTCTGGTGAGCTCAGGGTTTGGCACTGGGGGAAGAGGGGTGGGGGAGCCTTGGTCGAGTCAGGAGTCCCTTCTTTGGCCTCTGTGGGCACCTTTCCTCTCAGTCTAAGACGAGTTTCTCATCCGGGACAGTTTGGGTCCTGGTCTTTGGAAAGGTGTGTCTCGGGATGGGGCGGGGCTTCTTGCAGCCGCCTGTGGGAAGCCGTGGCCAAGTCAGGCAGACCTTCAGAAAACCCAGGAAAGTCAACAAGGAGGAACAGAGAAAACAAGAATCCCACTGAGCCACACGGCCACAAGGTCCCCACGAGGAATGGGGACTGCAGGGAGCCCAGTCCCAGCGGGCAGAGCCCGTCCCTGCAGCCGCACGGGCAGCTCCTGGGGCTCGGGCTGTATCTCCAGGCTCTGAGGCCCTCAGGTCCCTGAGTGAGCAAAGCCAAAAAGAAGCCCACGGGCAGTGCCATCTCAGGGTCGCAGAGCAGACCCCTTCCGGGACAGTCCCGGGCACACCTCCAAAGCCGACCTGAGGAAGAGATACGGCCGCTGCGCTCCTCATCCTGCCTGGTCAGCCGGGCCGTGCCCGGCGTTCCCCCACTCACGGGAGCGCCCACCATCCATCCCTCTCTCCACCCTTATTTCCTCCCTCACTTCTATCCTTCAGTCCTGCTTTCCTTCCACTTGTGCCTCCATCCATCCATCCAACCATCCATCCATTCCTTCGTAACCCCACCCAACGATCCCCCAGCCTTTCATCCGTTCATCCATCCCTTCCTTCCTGCCTTCATCCGGCCCAGCCACTGGCGCACCTGTCAGAGCCTGCGCCCGCGTCAGCGCTTGATCACCGCCAGAGGGCGTGCCCGCTCCCTCAGAGCGTCCTGGAGGCGTCGCTTAGCAACCCTGGTGGTGTTTGTGAGGTCAGAGGCGCCGGGGCTGCCCGCGCATGCGCAGTGGGAGGGCCCGCTTCAACCGCAGATCCCTGGGCTGCTGGACGTGGGGGGGGGGGCGGCAGAGGACCGATGGGAGAGGGAAGGAAGGGGCGAAGGGCAGTCCGACCTTCCCCTCCTCAGGGGCCCGTGATCCCAGATGTCTGGGGCGCTGCTGCCGCCGTTGCCTCCGACGCAATAGCAGGCACCGGTGCGAGGGCGGCCGGACCTGGCGGTGAGAGGCGGGCACGCCGGGCGCTTCTGCGGTCTCAAATGCGGACCGGGGTGGGTGGCAACTAGATCCGAGGAGGGGGAGGGAAGAAATCCGGTGAGGGGGGCAAGGAAGAGCCCCGAGTCCCGCCCTAAGCGATGGACATGGCCACCGTCCTCTCTTGACCCTGAGACTGGTCCCTCCCCTAGACTTGGGCAGACGAGGCCCGTTCCCTGGCGCCACAGCCAGGGCTCCCTGGGCCTCCCAGTGCCCTCCAGGAATCTGAGGAAAGCCCCAGGTTCCTGGCTCCTGGGCGGTTCCCCTGCACACTGCCACCGCCATGCTCCACCCGTCCACGCACCCACCAGACCCCCAACCCTTCACGCATGACCCCGCACAGGGTACCTTGGCATGACCGGTGAGGACCTGGCCGTGGAGAGCGCTACCTCGCCAGGTCGGGCCCACCAGTTTGCCGGCTCCCTCCTCCTCGGACAGGGGCCAAGGCACTTGCCAGAAGACTTTGAGGCCCCAGGGCGCTTTCCTCAGAACTTGTCCCACTGGCAGAGTCTTGGCTCGGGGGGGCAGGGTCGGCCAGCCTCCCTTGGAGAAAGCAGGCGAGCCGTTGGATGCTCCTGGCCCTCCTCCCCGCATCTGGGGCACACAGGGAAGGGGCCAGGGGAGGGCCTTTCTCCTCCCCTCGTGGCGGATCTCTGCCAAGACGAGCGCCCTAAGAAGCAGGAAAGCATGGCGTTCCTGAGTGCAGACGAGGGGCTGGGACCTGCAGGTGGATGCGCCCGCCCGCTGGGTTCCCCCTTGCCCACGTGGCCTGCCTAGCGTGGCCCCATCCATTGGCCAAGTCTTTCAAGGCCTTCTGGGTTGACAAGGGTGTTCCTCCTCCCGGAGGGAAACGCTCAGGTTGTGACGTGAGGCCGCGTTTTCTCACGGAAGCAATGAGACCCGGCTGGATCCAGGTGGCGGAGGGATAGCCTTGATCTCCTCCCCAGACCCGGGAGGTGGCAAAGAGGAACAGACCACGACTGACAAAGAGCAGAAGAAACGACGTGAAGCAGAAGGGTTTCAGAGCAGGGCAGACACGGCCGAAGGAAAAGGAAACCCACTGCCGTCCCACACGTGCACCCTCGACTAGGAGGAGAGAATCGTGGGAAAGAGGGAAGGGCAAAGACCAGCGCAGACAACCGAAAGCTCACGTCGGACACGGGTGCATTTGGGATCCGGCAAGGGAAGATGGAGAGAGAGTGTGTGTGTGATTCTGGGGCAGTGTTTGTGATTCCAAGGCTGACAGTGTCCCGCAGCCGTGCTTTGGACCGCGAGAACCACCACAGCGGGGTCACGATCAAGGAGATCCTCCCCAGGACCACCAGAGCAAATGTGCTGAGTGCCCATGCAGGGTCTGAGAAGCTTGCAGGCAGAGGGTGAGATAAGAACACAACGGAGAGACCGAGTAAGAGAGCGCTCTGCAAGGGGCCACCCAGGCCCCAAGGAGCCGCCGATCTTGAAGCCCCGGGGACCGACTTCCCTGTCCACAGAGTGGAAGGCAGAAGATCAAGTGGCAGCAGGCCAAACCAGACAGCTCAAGTGGAAGCGGGTCAGTGATGAATTCGCCGGACCGGCGGCAGTGCGGTCGATCGCACCGCCCCGAGGGGACGTTCCTTTTGCTGAGCATGGACCATGGCGCTCTGGTGAGCTCAGGGTTTGGCACTGGGGGAAGAGGGGTGGGGGAGCCTTGGTCGAGTCAGGAGTCCCTTCTTTGGCCTCTGTGGGCACCTTTCCTCTCAGTCTAAGACGAGTTTCTCATCCGGGACAGTTTGGGTCCTGGTCTTTGGAAAGGTGTGTCTCGGGATGGGGCGGGGCTTCTTGCAGCCGCCTGTGGGAAGCCGTGGCCAAGTCAGGCAGACCTTCAGAAAACCCAGGAAAGTCAACAAGGAGGAACAGAGAAAACAAGAATCCCACTGAGCCACACGGCCACAAGGTCCCCACGAGGAATGGGGACTGCAGGGAGCCCAGTCCCAGCGGGCAGAGCCCGTCCCTGCAGCCGCACGGGCAGCTCCTGGGGCTCGGGCTGTATCTCCAGGCTCTGAGGCCCTCAGGTCCCTGAGTGAGCAAAGCCAAAAAGAAGCCCACGGGCAGTGCCATCTCAGGGTCGCAGAGCAGACCCCTTCCGGGACAGTCCCGGGCACACCTCCAAAGCCGACCTGAGGAAGAGATACGGCCGCTGCGCTCCTCATCCTGCCTGGTCAGCCGGGCCGTGCCCGGCGTTCCCCCACTCACGGGAGCGCCCACCATCCATCCCTCTCTCCACCCTTATTTCCTCCCTCACTTCTATCCTTCAGTCCTGCTTTCCTTCCACTTGTGCCTCCATCCATCCATCCAACCATCCATCCATTCCTTCGTAACCCCACCCAACGATCCCCCAGCCTTTCATCCGTTCATCCATCCCTTCCTTCCTGCCTTCATCCGGCCCAGCCACTGGCGCACCTGTCAGAGCCTGCGCCCGCGTCAGCGCTTGATCACCGCCAGAGGGCGTGCCCGCTCCCTCAGAGCGTCCTGGAGGCGTCGCTTAGCAACCCTGGTGGTGTTTGTGAGGTCAGAGGCGCCGGGGCTGCCCGCGCATGCGCAGTGGGAGGGCCCGCTTCAACCGCAGATCCCTGGGCTGCTGGACGTGGGGGGGGGGGCGGCAGAGGACCGATGGGAGAGGGAAGGAAGGGGCGAAGGGCAGTCCGACCTTCCCCTCCTCAGGGGCCCGTGATCCCAGATGTCTGGGGCGCTGCTGCCGCCGTTGCCTCCGACGCAATAGCAGGCACCGGTGCGAGGGCGGCCGGACCTGGCGGTGAGAGGCGGGCACGCCGGGCGCTTCTGCGGTCTCAAATGCGGACCGGGGTGGGTGGCAACTAGATCCGAGGAGGGGGAGGGAAGAAATCCGGTGAGGGGGGCAAGGAAGAGCCCCGAGTCCCGCCCTAAGCGATGGACATGGCCACCGTCCTCTCTTGACCCTGAGACTGGTCCCTCCCCTAGACTTGGGCAGACGAGGCCCGTTCCCTGGCGCCACAGCCAGGGCTCCCTGGGCCTCCCAGTGCCCTCCAGGAATCTGAGGAAAGCCCCAGGTTCCTGGCTCCTGGGCGGTTCCCCTCCACACTGCCACCGCCATGCTCCACCCGTCCACGCACCCACCAGACCCCCAACCCTTCACGCATGACCCCGCACAGGGTACCTTGGCATGACCGGTGAGGACCTGGCCGTGGAGAGCGCTACCTCGCCAGGTCGGGCCCACCAGTTTGCCGGCTCCCTCCTCCTCGGACAGGGGCCAAGGCACTTGCCAGAAGACTTTGAGGCCCCAGGGCGCTTTCCTCAGAACTTGTCCCACTGGCAGAGTCTTGGCTCGGGGGGCAGGGTCGGCCAGCCTCCCTTGGAGAAAGCAGGCGAGCCGTTGGATGCTCCTGGCCCTCCTCCCCGCATCTGGGGCACACAGGGAAGGGGCCAGGGGAGGGCCTTTCTCCTCCCCTCGTGGCGGATCTCTGCCAAGACGAGCGCCCTAAGAAGCAGGAAAGCATGGCGTTCCTGAGTGCAGACGAGGGGCTGGGACCTGCAGGTGGATGCGCCCGCCCGCTGGGTTCCCCCTTGCCCACGTGGCCTGCCTAGCGTGGCCCCATCCATTGGCCAAGTCTTTCAAGGCCTTCTGGGTTGACAAGGGTGTTCCTCCTCCCGGAGGGAAACGCTCAGGTTGTGACGTGAGGCCGCGTTTTCTCACGGAAGCAATGAGACCCGGCTGGATCCAGGTGGCGGAGGGATAGCCTTGATCTCCTCCCCAGACCCGGGAGGTGGCAAAGAGGAACAGACCACGACTGACAAAGAGCAGAAGAAACGACGTGAAGCAGAAGGGTTTCAGAGCAGGGCAGACACGGCCGAAGGAAAAGGAAACCCACTGCCGTCCCACACGTGCACCCTCGACTAGGAGGAGAGAATCGTGGGAAAGAGGGAAGGGCAAAGACCAGCGCAGACAACCGAAAGCTCACGTCGGACACGGGTGCATTTGGGATCCGGCAAGGGAAGATGGAGAGAGAGTGTGTGTGTGATTCTGGGGCAGTGTTTGTGATTCCAAGGCTGACAGTGTCCCGCAGCCGTGCTTTGGACCGCGAGAACCACCACAGCGGGGTCACGATCAAGGAGATCCTCCCCAGGACCACCAGAGCAAATGTGCTGAGTGCCCATGCAGGGTCTGAGAAGCTTGCAGGCAGAGGGTGAGATAAGAACACAACGGAGAGACCGAGTGAGAGAGCGCTCTGCAAGGGGCCACCCAGGCCCCAAGGAGCCGCCGACCTTGAAGCCCCGGGGACCGACTTCCCTGTCCACAGAGTGGAAGGCAGAAGATCAAGTGGCAGCAGGCCAAACCAGACAGCTCAAGTGGAAGCGGGTCAGTGATGAATTCGCCGGACCGGCGGCAGTGCGGTCGATCGCACCGCCCCGAGGGGACGTTCCTTTTGCTGAGCATGGACCATGGCGCTCTGGTGAGCTCAGGGTTTGGCACTGGGGGAAGAGGGGTGGGGGAGCCTTGGTCGAGTCAGGAGTCCCTTCTTTGGCCTCTGTGGGCACCTTTCCTCTCAGTCTAAGACGAGTTTCTCATCCGGGACAGTTTGGGTCCTGGTCTTTGGAAAGGTGTGTCTCGGGATGGGGCGGGGCTTCTTGCAGCCGCCTGTGGGAAGCCGTGGCCAAGTCAGGCAGACCTTCAGAAAACCCAGGAAAGTCAACAAGGAGGAACAGAGAAAACAAGAATCCCACTGAGCCACACGGCCACAAGGTCCCCACGAGGAATGGGGACTGCAGGGAGCCCAGTCCCAGCGGGCAGAGCCCGTCCCTGCAGCCGCACGGGCAGCTCCTGGGGCTCGGGCTGTATCTCCAGGCTCTGAGGCCCTCAGGTCCCTGAGTGAGCAAAGCCAAAAAGAAGCCCACGGGCAGTGCCATCTCAGGGTCGCAGAGCAGACCCCTTCCGGGACAGTCCCGGGCACACCTCCAAAGCCGACCTGAGGAAGAGATACGGCCGCTGCGCTCCTCATCCTGCCTGGTCAGCCGGGCCGTGCCCGGCGTTCCCCCACTCACGGGAGCGCCCACCATCCATCCCTCTCTCCACCCTTATTTCCTCCCTCACTTCTATCCTTCAGTCCTGCTTTCCTTCCACTTGTGCCTCCATCCATCCATCCAACCATCCATCCATTCCTTCGTAACCCCACCCAACGATCCCCCAGCCTTTCATCCGTTCATCCATCCCTTCCTTCCTGCCTTCATCCGGCCCAGCCACTGGCGCACCTGTCAGAGCCTGCGCCCGCGTCAGCGCTTGATCACCGCCAGAGGGCGTGCCCGCTCCCTCAGAGCGTCCTGGAGGCGTCGCTTAGCAACCCTGGTGGTGTTTGTGAGGTCAGAGGCGCCGGGGCTGCCCGCGCATGCGCAGTGGGAGGGCCCGCTTCAACCGCAGATCCCTGGGCTGCTGGACGTGGGGGGGGGGCGGCAGAGGACCGATGGGAGAGGGAAGGAAGGGGCGAAGGGCAGTCCGACCTTCCCCTCCTCAGGGGCCCGTGATCCCAGATGTCTGGGGCGCTGCTGCCGCCGTTGCCTCCGACGCAATAGCAGGCACCGGTGCGAGGGCGGCCGGACCTGGCGGTGAGAGGCGGGCACGCCGGGCGCTTCTGCGGTCTCAAATGCGGACCGGGGTGGGTGGCAACTAGATCCGAGGAGGGGGAGGGAAGAAATCCGGTGAGGGGGGCAAGGAAGAGCCCCGAGTCCCGCCCTAAGCGATGGACATGGCCACCGTCCTCTCTTGACCCTGAGACTGGTCCCTCCCCTAGACTTGGGCAGACGAGGCCCGTTCCCTGGCGCCACAGCCAGGGCTCCCTGGGCCTCCCAGTGCCCTCCAGGAATCTGAGGAAAGCCCCAGGTTCCTGGCTCCTGGGCGGTTCCCCTGCACACTGCCACCGCCATGCTCCACCCGTCCACGCACCCACCAGACCCCCAACCCTTCACGCATGACCCCGCACAGGGTACCTTGGCATGACCGGTGAGGACCTGGCCGTGGAGAGCGCTACCTCGCCAGGTCGGGCCCACCAGTTTGCCGGCTCCCTCCTCCTCGGACAGGGGCCAAGGCACTTGCCAGAAGACTTTGAGGCCCCAGGGCGCTTTCCTCAGAACTTGTCCCACTGGCAGAGTCTTGGCTCGGGGGGGCAGGGTCGGCCAGCCTCCCTTGGAGAAAGCAGGCGAGCCGTTGGATGCTCCTGGCCCTCCTCCCCGCATCTGGGGCACACAGGGAAGGGGCCAGGGGAGGGCCTTTCTCCTCCCCTCGTGGCGGATCTCTGCCAAGACGAGCGCCCTAAGAAGCAGGAAAGCATGGCGTTCCTGAGTGCAGACGAGGGGCTGGGACCTGCAGGTGGATGCGCCCGCCCGCTGGGTTCCCCCTTGCCCACGTGGCCTGCCTAGCGTGGCCCCATCCATTGGCCAAGTCTTTCAAGGCCTTCTGGGTTGACAAGGGTGTTCCTCCTCCCGGAGGGAAACGCTCAGGTTGTGACGTGAGGCCGCGTTTTCTCACGGAAGCAATGAGACCCGGCTGGATCCAGGTGGCGGAGGGATAGCCTTGATCTCCTCCCCAGACCCGGGAGGTGGCAAAGAGGAACAGACCACGACTGACAAAGAGCAGAAGAAACGACGTGAAGCAGAAGGGTTTCAGAGCAGGGCAGACACGGCCGAAGGAAAAGGAAACCCACTGCCGTCCCACACGTGCACCCTCGACTAGGAGGAGAGAATCGTGGGAAAGAGGGAAGGGCAAAGACCAGCGCAGACAACCGAAAGCTCACGTCGGACACGGGTGCATTTGGGATCCGGCAAGGGAAGATGGAGAGAGAGTGTGTGTGTGATTCTGGGGCAGTGTTTGTGATTCCAAGGCTGACAGTGTCCCGCAGCCGTGCTTTGGACCGCGAGAACCACCACAGCGGGGTCACGATCAAGGAGATCCTCCCCAGGACCACCAGAGCAAATGTGCTGAGTGCCCATGCAGGGTCTGAGAAGCTTGCAGGCAGAGGGTGAGATAAGAACACAACGGAGAGACCGAGTAAGAGAGCGCTCTGCAAGGGGCCACCCAGGCCCCAAGGAGCCGCCGATCTTGAAGCCCCGGGGACCGACTTCCCTGTCCACAGAGTGGAAGGCAGAAGATCAAGTGGCAGCAGGCCAAACCAGACAGCTCAAGTGGAAGCGGGTCAGTGATGAATTCGCCGGACCGGCGGCAGTGCGGTCGATCGCACCGCCCCGAGGGGACGTTCCTTTTGCTGAGCATGGACCATGGCGCTCTGGTGAGCTCAGGGTTTGGCACTGGGGGAAGAGGGGTGGGGGAGCCTTGGTCGAGTCAGGAGTCCCTTCTTTGGCCTCTGTGGGCACCTTTCCTCTCAGTCTAAGACGAGTTTCTCATCCGGGACAGTTTGGGTCCTGGTCTTTGGAAAGGTGTGTCTCGGGATGGGGCGGGGCTTCTTGCAGCCGCCTGTGGGAAGCCGTGGCCAAGTCAGGCAGACCTTCAGAAAACCCAGGAAAGTCAACAAGGAGGAACAGAGAAAACAAGAATCCCACTGAGCCACACGGCCACAAGGTCCCCACGAGGAATGGGGACTGCAGGGAGCCCAGTCCCAGCGGGCAGAGCCCGTCCCTGCAGCCGCACGGGCAGCTCCTGGGGCTCGGGCTGTATCTCCAGGCTCTGAGGCCCTCAGGTCCCTGAGTGAGCAAAGCCAAAAAGAAGCCCACGGGCAGTGCCATCTCAGGGTCGCAGAGCAGACCCCTTCCGGGACAGTCCCGGGCACACCTCCAAAGCCGACCTGAGGAAGAGATACGGCCGCTGCGCTCCTCATCCTGCCTGGTCAGCCGGGCCGTGCCCGGCGTTCCCCCACTCACGGGAGCGCCCACCATCCATCCCTCTCTCCACCCTTATTTCCTCCCTCACTTCTATCCTTCAGTCCTGCTTTCCTTCCACTTGTGCCTCCATCCATCCATCCAACCATCCATCCATTCCTTCGTAACCCCACCCAACGATCCCCCAGCCTTTCATCCGTTCATCCATCCCTTCCTTCCTGCCTTCATCCGGCCCAGCCACTGGCGCACCTGTCAGAGCCTGCGCCCGCGTCAGCGCTTGATCACCGCCAGAGGGCGTGCCCGCTCCCTCAGAGCGTCCTGGAGGCGTCGCTTAGCAACCCTGGTGGTGTTTGTGAGGTCAGAGGCGCCGGGGCTGCCCGCGCATGCGCAGTGGGAGGGCCCGCTTCAACCGCAGATCCCTGGGCTGCTGGACGTGGGGGGGGGGCGGCAGAGGACCGATGGGAGAGGGAAGGAAGGGGCGAAGGGCAGTCCGACCTTCCCCTCCTCAGGGGCCCGTGATCCCAGATGTCTGGGGCGCTGCTGCCGCCGTTGCCTCCGACGCAATAGCAGGCACCGGTGCGAGGGCGGCCGGACCTGGCGGTGAGAGGCGGGCACGCCGGGCGCTTCTGCGGTCTCAAATGCGGACCGGGGTGGGTGGCAACTAGATCCGAGGAGGGGGAGGGAAGAAATCCGGTGAGGGGGGCAAGGAAGAGCCCCGAGTCCCGCCCTAAGCGATGGACATGGCCACCGTCCTCTCTTGACCCTGAGACTGGTCCCTCCCCTAGACTTGGGCAGACGAGGCCCGTTCCCTGGCGCCACAGCCAGGGCTCCCTGGGCCTCCCAGTGCCCTCCAGGAATCTGAGGAAAGCCCCAGGTTCCTGGCTCCTGGGCGGTTCCCCTGCACACTGCCACCGCCATGCTCCACCCGTCCACGCACCCACCAGACCCCCAACCCTTCACGCATGACCCCGCACAGGGTACCTTGGCATGACCGGTGAGGACCTGGCCGTGGAGAGCGCTACCTCGCCAGGTCGGGCCCACCAGTTTGCCGGCTCCCTCCTCCTCGGACAGGGGCCAAGGCACTTGCCAGAAGACTTTGAGGCCCCAGGGCGCTTTCCTCAGAACTTGTCCCACTGGCAGAGTCTTGGCTCGGGGGGGCAGGGTCGGCCAGCCTCCCTTGGAGAAAGCAGGCGAGCCGTTGGATGCTCCTGGCCCTCCTCCCCGCATCTGGGGCACACAGGGAAGGGGCCAGGGGAGGGCCTTTCTCCTCCCCTCGTGGCGGATCTCTGCCAAGACGAGCGCCCTAAGAAGCAGGAAAGCATGGCGTTCCTGAGTGCAGACGAGGGGCTGGGACCTGCAGGTGGATGCGCCCGCCCGCTGGGTTCCCCCTTGCCCACGTGGCCTGCCTAGCGTGGCCCCATCCATTGGCCAAGTCTTTCAAGGCCTTCTGGGTTGACAAGGGTGTTCCTCCTCCCGGAGGGAAACGCTCAGGTTGTGACGTGAGGCCGCGTTTTCTCACGGAAGCAATGAGACCCGGCTGGATCCAGGTGGCGGAGGGATAGCCTTGATCTCCTCCCCAGACCCGGGAGGTGGCAAAGAGGAACAGACCACGACTGACAAAGAGCAGAAGAAACGACGTGAAGCAGAAGGGTTTCAGAGCAGGGCAGACACGGCCGAAGGAAAAGGAAACCCACTGCCGTCCCACACGTGCACCCTCGACTAGGAGGAGAGAATCGTGGGAAAGAGGGAAGGGCAAAGACCAGCGCAGACAACCGAAAGCTCACGTCGGACACGGGTGCATTTGGGATCCGGCAAGGGAAGATGGAGAGAGAGTGTGTGTGTGATTCTGGGGCAGTGTTTGTGATTCCAAGGCTGACAGTGTCCCGCAGCCGTGCTTTGGACCGCGAGAACCACCACAGCGGGGTCACGATCAAGGAGATCCTCCCCAGGACCACCAGAGCAAATGTGCTGAGTGCCCATGCAGGGTCTGAGAAGCTTGCAGGCAGAGGGTGAGATAAGAACACAACGGAGAGACCGAGTGAGAGAGCGCTCTGCAAGGGGCCACCCAGGCCCCAAGGAGCCGCCGATCTTGAAGCCCCGGGGACCGACTTCCCTGTCCACAGAGTGGAAGGCAGAAGATCAAGTGGCAGCAGGCCAAACCAGACAGCTCAAGTGGAAGCGGGTCAGTGATGAATTCGCCGGACCGGCGGCAGTGCGGTCGATCGCACCGCCCCGAGGGGACGTTCCTTTTGCTGAGCATGGACCATGGCGCTCTGGTGAGCTCAGGGTTTGGCACTGGGGGAAGAGGGGTGGGGGAGCCTTGGTCGAGTCAGGAGTCCCTTCTTTGGCCTCTGTGGGCACCTTTCCTCTCAGTCTAAGACGAGTTTCTCATCCGGGACAGTTTGGGTCCTGGTCTTTGGAAAGGTGTGTCTCGGGATGGGGCGGGGCTTCTTGCAGCCGCCTGTGGGAAGCCGTGGCCAAGTCAGGCAGACCTTCAGAAAACCCAGGAAAGTCAACAAGGAGGAACAGAGAAAACAAGAATCCCACTGAGCCACACGGCCACAAGGTCCCCACGAGGAATGGGGACTGCAGGGAGCCCAGTCCCAGCGGGCAGAGCCCGTCCCTGCAGCCGCACGGGCAGCTCCTGGGGCTCGGGCTGTATCTCCAGGCTCTGAGGCCCTCAGGTCCCTGAGTGAGCAAAGCCAAAAAGAAGCCCACGGGCAGTGCCATCTCAGGGTCGCAGAGCAGACCCCTTCCGGGACAGTCCCGGGCACACCTCCAAAGCCGACCTGAGGAAGAGATACGGCCGCTGCGCTCCTCATCCTGCCTGGTCAGCCGGGCCGTGCCCGGCGTTCCCCCACTCACGGGAGCGCCCACCATCCATCCCTCTCTCCACCCTTATTTCCTCCCTCACTTCTATCCTTCAGTCCTGCTTTCCTTCCACTTGTGCCTCCATCCATCCATCCAACCATCCATCCATTCCTTCGTAACCCCACCCAACGATCCCCCAGCCTTTCATCCGTTCATCCATCCCTTCCTTCCTGCCTTCATCCGGCCCAGCCACTGGCGCACCTGTCAGAGCCTGCGCCCGCGTCAGCGCTTGATCACCGCCAGAGGGCGTGCCCGCTCCCTCAGAGCGTCCTGGAGGCGTCGCTTAGCAACCCTGGTGGTGTTTGTGAGGTCAGAGGCGCCGGGGCTGCCCGCGCATGCGCAGTGGGAGGGCCCGCTTCAACCGCAGATCCCTGGGCTGCTGGACGTGGGGGGGGGGGCGGCAGAGGACCGATGGGAGAGGGAAGGAAGGGGCGAAGGGCAGTCCGACCTTCCCCTCCTCAGGGGCCCGTGATCCCAGATGTCTGGGGCGCTGCTGCCGCCGTTGCCTCCGACGCAATAGCAGGCACCGGTGCGAGGGCGGCCGGACCTGGCGGTGAGAGGCGGGCACGCCGGGCGCTTCTGCGGTCTCAAATGCGGACCGGGGTGGGTGGCAACTAGATCCGAGGAGGGGGAGGGAAGAAATCCGGTGAGGGGGGCAAGGAAGAGCCCCGAGTCCCGCCCTAAGCGATGGACATGGCCACCGTCCTCTCTTGACCCTGAGACTGGTCCCTCCCCTAGACTTGGGCAGACGAGGCCCGTTCCCTGGCGCCACAGCCAGGGCTCCCTGGGCCTCCCAGTGCCCTCCAGGAATCTGAGGAAAGCCCCAGGTTCCTGGCTCCTGGGCGGTTCCCCTGCACACTGCCACCGCCATGCTCCACCCGTCCACGCACCCACCAGACCCCCAACCCTTCACGCATGACCCCGCACAGGGTACCTTGGCATGACCGGTGAGGACCTGGCCGTGGAGAGCGCTACCTCGCCAGGTCGGGCCCACCAGTTTGCCGGCTCCCTCCTCCTCGGACAGGGGCCAAGGCACTTGCCAGAAGACTTTGAGGCCCCAGGGCGCTTTCCTCAGAACTTGTCCCACTGGCAGAGTCTTGGCTCGGGGGGGCAGGGTCGGCCAGCCTCCCTTGGAGAAAGCAGGCGAGCCGTTGGATGCTCCTGGCCCTCCTCCCCGCATCTGGGGCACACAGGGAAGGGGCCAGGGGAGGGCCTTTCTCCTCCCCTCGTGGCGGATCTCTGCCAAGACGAGCGCCCTAAGAAGCAGGAAAGCATGGCGTTCCTGAGTGCAGACGAGGGGCTGGGACCTGCAGGTGGATGCGCCCGCCCGCTGGGTTCCCCCTTGCCCACGTGGCCTGCCTAGCGTGGCCCCATCCATTGGCCAAGTCTTTCAAGGCCTTCTGGGTTGACAAGGGTGTTCCTCCTCCCGGAGGGAAACGCTCAGGTTGTGACGTGAGGCCGCGTTTTCTCACGGAAGCAATGAGACCCGGCTGGATCCAGGTGGCGGAGGGATAGCCTTGATCTCCTCCCCAGACCCGGGAGGTGGCAAAGAGGAACAGACCACGACTGACAAAGAGCAGAAGAAACGACGTGAAGCAGAAGGGTTTCAGAGCAGGGCAGACACGGCCGAAGGAAAAGGAAACCCACTGCCGTCCCACACGTGCACCCTCGACTAGGAGGAGAGAATCGTGGGAAAGAGGGAAGGGCAAAGACCAGCGCAGACAACCGAAAGCTCACGTCGGACACGGGTGCATTTGGGATCCGGCAAGGGAAGATGGAGAGAGAGTGTGTGTGTGATTCTGGGGCAGTGTTTGTGATTCCAAGGCTGACAGTGTCCCGCAGCCGTGCTTTGGACCGCGAGAACCACCACAGCGGGGTCACGATCAAGGAGATCCTCCCCAGGACCACCAGAGCAAATGTGCTGAGTGCCCATGCAGGGTCTGAGAAGCTTGCAGGCAGAGGGTGAGATAAGAACACAACGGAGAGACCGAGTGAGAGAGGGCTCTGCAAGGGGCCACCCAGGCCCCAAGGAGCCGCCGACCTTGAAGCCCCGGGGACCGACTTCCCTGTCCACAGAGTGGAAGGCAGAAGATCAAGTGGCAGCAGGCCAAACCAGACAGCTCAAGTGGAAGCGGGTCAGTGATGAATTCGCCGGACCGGCGGCAGTGCGGTCGATCGCACCGCCCCGAGGGGACGTTCCTTTTGCTGAGCATGGACCATGGCGCTCTGGTGAGCTCAGGGTTTGGCACTGGGGGAAGAGGGGTGGGGGAGCCTTGGTCGAGTCAGGAGTCCCTTCTTTGGCCTCTGTGGGCACCTTTCCTCTCAGTCTAAGACGAGTTTCTCATCCGGGACAGTTTGGGTCCTGGTCTTTGGAAAGGTGTGTCTCGGGATGGGGCGGGGCTTCTTGCAGCCGCCTGTGGGAAGCCGTGGCCAAGTCAGGCAGACCTTCAGAAAACCCAGGAAAGTCAACAAGGAGGAACAGAGAAAACAAGAATCCCACTGAGCCACACGGCCACAAGGTCCCCACGAGGAATGGGGACTGCAGGGAGCCCAGTCCCAGCGGGCAGAGCCCGTCCCTGCAGCCGCACGGGCAGCTCCTGGGGCTCGGGCTGTATCTCCAGGCTCTGAGGCCCTCAGGTCCCTGAGTGAGCAAAGCCAAAAAGAAGCCCACGGGCAGTGCCATCTCAGGGTCGCAGAGCAGACCCCTTCCGGGACGGTCCCGGGCACACCTCCAAAGCCGACCTGAGGAAGAGATACGGCCGCTGCGCTCCTCATCCTGCCTGGTCAGCCGGGCCGTGCCCGGCGTTCCCCCACTCACGGGAGCGCCCACCATCCATCCCTCTCTCCACCCTTATTTCCTCCCTCACTTCTATCCTTCAGTCCTGCTTTCCTTCCACTTGTGCCTCCATCCATCCATCCAACCATCCATCCATTCCTTCGTAACCCCACCCAACGATCCCCCAGCCTTTCATCCGTTCATCCATCCCTTCCTTCCTGCCTTCATCCGGCCCAGCCACTGGCGCACCTGTCAGAGCCTGCGCCCGCGTCAGCGCTTGATCACCGCCAGAGGGCGTGCCCGCTCCCTCAGAGCGTCCTGGAGGCGTCGCTTAGCAACCCTGGTGGTGTTTGTGAGGTCAGAGGCGCCGGGGCTGCCCGCGCATGCGCAGTGGGAGGGCCCGCTTCAACCGCAGATCCCTGGGCTGCTGGACGTGGGGGGGGGGCGGCAGAGGACCGATGGGAGAGGGAAGGAAGGGGCGAAGGGCAGTCCGACCTTCCCCTCCTCAGGGGCCCGTGATCCCAGATGTCTGGGGCGCTGCTGCCGCCGTTGCCTCCGACGCAATAGCAGGCACCGGTGCGAGGGCGGCCGGACCTGGCGGTGAGAGGCGGGCACGCCGGGCGCTTCTGCGGTCTCAAATGCGGACCGGGGTGGGTGGCAACTAGATCCGAGGAGGGGGAGGGAAGAAATCCGGTGAGGGGGGCAAGGAAGAGCCCCGAGTCCCGCCCTAAGCGATGGACATGGCCACCGTCCTCTCTTGACCCTGAGACTGGTCCCTCCCCTAGACTTGGGCAGACGAGGCCCGTTCCCTGGCGCCACAGCCAGGGCTCCCTGGGCCTCCCAGTGCCCTCCAGGAATCTGAGGAAAGCCCCAGGTTCCTGGCTCCTGGGCGGTTCCCCTCCACACTGCCACCGCCATGCTCCACCCGTCCACGCACCCACCAGACCCCCAACCCTTCACGCATGACCCCGCACAGGGTACCTTGGCATGACCGGTGAGGACCTGGCCGTGGAGAGCGCTACCTCGCCAGGTCGGGCCCACCAGTTTGCCGGCTCCCTCCTCCTCGGACAGGGGCCAAGGCACTTGCCAGAAGACTTTGAGGCCCCAGGGCGCTTTCCTCAGAACTTGTCCCACTGGCAGAGTCTTGGCTCGGGGGGGCAGGGTCGGCCAGCCTCCCTTGGAGAAAGCAGGCGAGCCGTTGGATGCTCCTGGCCCTCCTCCCCGCATCTGGGGCACACAGGGAAGGGGCCAGGGGAGGGCCTTTCTCCTCCCCTCGTGGCGGATCTCTGCCAAGACGAGCGCCCTAAGAAGCAGGAAAGCATGGCGTTCCTGAGTGCAGACGAGGGGCTGGGACCTGCAGGTGGATGCGCCCGCCCGCTGGGTTCCCCCTTGCCCACGTGGCCTGCCTAGCGTGGCCCCATCCATTGGCCAAGTCTTTCAAGGCCTTCTGGGTTGACAAGGGTGTTCCTCCTCCCGGAGGGAAACGCTCAGGTTGTGACGTGAGGCCGCGTTTTCTCACGGAAGCAATGAGACCCGGCTGGATCCAGGTGGCGGAGGGATAGCCTTGATCTCCTCCCCAGACCCGGGAGGTGGCAAAGAGGAACAGACCACGACTGACAAAGAGCAGAAGAAACGACGTGAAGCAGAAGGGTTTCAGAGCAGGGCAGACACGGCCGAAGGAAAAGGAAACCCACTGCCGTCCCACACGTGCACCCTCGACTAGGAGGAGAGAATCGTGGGAAAGAGGGAAGGGCAAAGACCAGCGCAGACAACCGAAAGCTCACGTCGGACACGGGTGCATTTGGGATCCGGCAAGGGAAGATGGAGAGAGAGTGTGTGTGTGATTCTGGGGCAGTGTTTGTGATTCCAAGGCTGACAGTGTCCCGCAGCCGTGCTTTGGACCGCGAGAACCACCACAGCGGGGTCACGATCAAGGAGATCCTCCCCAGGACCACCAGAGCAAATGTGCTGAGTGCCCATGCAGGGTCTGAGAAGCTTGCAGGCAGAGGGTGAGATAAGAACACAACGGAGAGACCGAGTGAGAGAGGGCTCTGCAAGGGGCCACCCAGGCCCCAAGGAGCCGCCGACCTTGAAGCCCCGGGGACCGACTTCCCTGTCCACAGAGTGGAAGGCAGAAGATCAAGTGGCAGCAGGCCAAACCAGACAGCTCAAGTGGAAGCGGGTCAGTGATGAATTCGCCGGACCGGCGGCAGTGCGGTCGATCGCACCGCCCCGAGGGGACGTTCCTTTTGCTGAGCATGGACCATGGCGCTCTGGTGAGCTCAGGGTTTGGCACTGGGGGAAGAGGGGTGGGGGAGCCTTGGTCGAGTCAGGAGTCCCTTCTTTGGCCTCTGTGGGCACCTTTCCTCTCAGTCTAAGACGAGTTTCTCATCCGGGACAGTTTGGGTCCTGGTCTTTGGAAAGGTGTGTCTCGGGATGGGGCGGGGCTTCTTGCAGCCGCCTGTGGGAAGCCGTGGCCAAGTCAGGCAGACCTTCAGAAAACCCAGGAAAGTCAACAAGGAGGAACAGAGAAAACAAGAATCCCACTGAGCCACACGGCCACAAGGTCCCCACGAGGAATGGGGACTGCAGGGAGCCCAGTCCCAGCGGGCAGAGCCCGTCCCTGCAGCCGCACGGGCAGCTCCTGGGGCTCGGGCTGTATCTCCAGGCTCTGAGGCCCTCAGGTCCCTGAGTGAGCAAAGCCAAAAAGAAGCCCACGGGCAGTGCCATCTCAGGGTCGCAGAGCAGACCCCTTCCGGGACAGTCCCGGGCACACCTCCAAAGCCGACCTGAGGAAGAGATACGGCCGCTGCGCTCCTCATCCTGCCTGGTCAGCCGGGCCGTGCCCGGCGTTCCCCCACTCACGGGAGCGCCCACCATCCATCCCTCTCTCCACCCTTATTTCCTCCCTCACTTCTATCCTTCAGTCCTGCTTTCCTTCCACTTGTGCCTCCATCCATCCATCCAACCATCCATCCATTCCTTCGTAACCCCACCCAACGATCCCCCAGCCTTTCATCCGTTCATCCATCCCTTCCTTCCTGCCTTCATCCGGCCCAGCCACTGGCGCACCTGTCAGAGCCTGCACCCGCGTCAGCGCTTGATCACCGCCAGAGGGCGTGCCCGCTCCCTCAGAGCGTCCTGGAGGCGTCGCTTAGCAACCCTGGTGGTGTTTGTGAGGTCAGAGGCGCCGGGGCTGCCCGCGCATGCGCAGTGGGAGGGCCCGCTTCAACCGCAGATCCCTGGGCTGCTGGACGTGGGGGGGGGGCGGCAGAGGACCGATGGGAGAGGGAAGGAAGGGGCGAAGGGCAGTCCGACCTTCCCCTCCTCAGGGGCCCGTGATCCCAGATGTCTGGGGCGCTGCTGCCGCCGTTGCCTCCGACGCAATAGCAGGCACCGGTGCGAGGGCGGCCGGACCTGGCGGTGAGAGGCGGGCACGCCGGGCGCTTCTGCGGTCTCAAATGCGGACCGGGGTGGGTGGCAACTAGATCCGAGGAGGGGGAGGGAAGAAATCCGGTGAGGGGGGCAAGGAAGAGCCCCGAGTCCCGCCCTAAGCGATGGACATGGCCACCGTCCTCTCTTGACCCTGAGACTGGTCCCTCCCCTAGACTTGGGCAGACGAGGCCCGTTCCCTGGCGCCACAGCCAGGGCTCCCTGGGCCTCCCAGTGCCCTCCAGGAATCTGAGGAAAGCCCCAGGTTCCTGGCTCCTGGGCGGTTCCCCTGCACACTGCCACCGCCATGCTCCACCCGTCCACGCACCCACCAGACCCCCAACCCTTCACGCATGACCCCGCACAGGGTACCTTGGCATGACCGGTGAGGACCTGGCCGTGGAGAGCGCTACCTCGCCAGGTCGGGCCCACCAGTTTGCCGGCTCCCTCCTCCTCGGACAGGGGCCAAGGCACTTGCCAGAAGACTTTGAGGCCCCAGGGCGCTTTCCTCAGAACTTGTCCCACTGGCAGAGTCTTGGCTCGGGGGGGCAGGGTCGGCCAGCCTCCCTTGGAGAAAGCAGGCGAGCCGTTGGATGCTCCTGGCCCTCCTCCCCGCATCTGGGGCACACAGGGAAGGGGCCAGGGGAGGGCCTTTCTCCTCCCCTCGTGGCGGATCTCTGCCAAGACGAGCGCCCTAAGAAGCAGGAAAGCATGGCGTTCCTGAGTGCAGACGAGGGGCTGGGACCTGCAGGTGGATGCGCCCGCCCGCTGGGTTCCCCCTTGCCCACGTGGCCTGCCTAGCGTGGCCCCATCCATTGGCCAAGTCTTTCAAGGCCTTCTGGGTTGACAAGGGTGTTCCTCCTCCCGGAGGGAAACGCTCAGGTTGTGACGTGAGGCCGCGTTTTCTCACGGAAGCAATGAGACCCGGCTGGATCCAGGTGGCGGAGGGATAGCCTTGATCTCCTCCCCAGACCCGGGAGGTGGCAAAGAGGAACAGACCACGACTGACAAAGAGCAGAAGAAACGACGTGAAGCAGAAGGGTTTCAGAGCAGGGCAGACACGGCCGAAGGAAAAGGAAACCCACTGCCGTCCCACACGTGCACCCTCGACTAGGAGGAGAGAATCGTGGGAAAGAGGGAAGGGCAAAGACCAGCGCAGACAACCGAAAGCTCACGTCGGACACGGGTGCATTTGGGATCCGGCAAGGGAAGATGGAGAGAGAGTGTGTGTGTGATTCTGGGGCAGTGTTTGTGATTCCAAGGCTGACAGTGTCCCGCAGCCGTGCTTTGGACCGCGAGAACCACCACAGCGGGGTCACGATCAAGGAGATCCTCCCCAGGACCACCAGAGCAAATGTGCTGAGTGCCCATGCAGGGTCTGAGAAGCTTGCAGGCAGAGGGTGAGATAAGAACACAACGGAGAGACCGAGTGAGAGAGGGCTCTGCAAGGGGCCACCCAGGCCCCAAGGAGCCGCCGACCTTGAAGCCCCGGGGACCGACTTCCCTGTCCACAGAGTGGAAGGCAGAAGATCAAGTGGCAGCAGGCCAAACCAGACAGCTCAAGTGGAAGCGGGTCAGTGATGAATTCGCCGGACCGGCGGCAGTGCGGTCGATCGCACCGCCCCGAGGGGACGTTCCTTTTGCTGAGCATGGACCATGGCGCTCTGGTGAGCTCAGGGTTTGGCACTGGGGGAAGAGGGGTGGGGGAGCCTTGGTCGAGTCAGGAGTCCCTTCTTTGGCCTCTGTGGGCACCTTTCCTCTCAGTCTAAGACGAGTTTCTCATCCGGGACAGTTTGGGTCCTGGTCTTTGGAAAGGTGTGTCTCGGGATGGGGCGGGGCTTCTTGCAGCCGCCTGTGGGAAGCCGTGGCCAAGTCAGGCAGACCTTCAGAAAACCCAGGAAAGTCAACAAGGAGGAACAGAGAAAACAAGAATCCCACTGAGCCACACGGCCACAAGGTCCCCACGAGGAATGGGGACTGCAGGGAGCCCAGTCCCAGCGGGCAGAGCCCGTCCCTGCAGCCGCACGGGCAGCTCCTGGGGCTCGGGCTGTATCTCCAGGCTCTGAGGCCCTCAGGTCCCTGAGTGAGCAAAGCCAAAAAGAAGCCCACGGGCAGTGCCATCTCAGGGTCGCAGAGCAGACCCCTTCCGGGACAGTCCCGGGCACACCTCCAAAGCCGACCTGAGGAAGAGATACGGCCGCTGCGCTCCTCATCCTGCCTGGTCAGCCGGGCCGTGCCCGGCGTTCCCCCACTCACGGGAGCGCCCACCATCCATCCCTCTCTCCACCCTTATTTCCTCCCTCACTTCTATCCTTCAGTCCTGCTTTCCTTCCACTTGTGCCTCCATCCATCCATCCAACCATCCATCCATTCCTTCGTAACCCCACCCAACGATCCCCCAGCCTTTCATCCGTTCATCCATCCCTTCCTTCCTGCCTTCATCCGGCCCAGCCACTGGCGCACCTGTCAGAGCCTGCGCCCGCGTCAGCGCTTGATCACCGCCAGAGGGCGTGCCCGCTCCCTCAGAGCGTCCTGGAGGCGTCGCTTAGCAACCCTGGTGGTGTTTGTGAGGTCAGAGGCGCCGGGGCTGCCCGCGCATGCGCAGTGGGAGGGCCCGCTTCAACCGCAGATCCCTGGGCTGCTGGACGTGGGGGGGGGGCGGCAGAGGACCGATGGGAGAGGGAAGGAAGGGGCGAAGGGCAGTCCGACCTTCCCCTCCTCAGGGGCCCGTGATCCCAGATGTCTGGGGCGCTGCTGCCGCCGTTGCCTCCGACGCAATAGCAGGCACCGGTGCGAGGGCGGCCGGACCTGGCGGTGAGAGGCGGGCACGCCGGGCGCTTCTGCGGTCTCAAATGCGGACCGGGGTGGGTGGCAACTAGATCCGAGGAGGGGGAGGGAAGAAATCCGGTGAGGGGGGCAAGGAAGAGCCCCGAGTCCCGCCCTAAGCGATGGACATGGCCACCGTCCTCTCTTGACCCTGAGACTGGTCCCTCCCCTAGACTTGGGCAGACGAGGCCCGTTCCCTGGCGCCACAGCCAGGGCTCCCTGGGCCTCCCAGTGCCCTCCAGGAATCTGAGGAAAGCCCCAGGTTCCTGGCTCCTGGGCGGTTCCCCTGCACACTGCCACCGCCATGCTCCACCAGTCCACGCACCCACCAGACCCCCAACCCTTCACGCATGACCCCGCACAGGGTACCTTGGCATGACCGGTGAGGACCTGGCCGTGGAGAGCGCTACCTCGCCAGGTCGGGCCCACCAGTTTGCCGGCTCCCTCCTCCTCGGACAGGGGCCAAGGCACTTGCCAGAAGACTTTGAGGCCCCAGGGCGCTTTCCTCAGAACTTGTCCCACTGGCAGAGTCTTGGCTCGGGGGGGCAGGGTCGGCCAGCCTCCCTTGGAGAAAGCAGGCGAGCCGTTGGATGCTCCTGGCCCTCCTCCCCGCATCTGGGGCACACAGGGAAGGGGCCAGGGGAGGGCCTTTCTCCTCCCCTCGTGGCGGATCTCTGCCAAGACGAGCGCCCTAAGAAGCAGGAAAGCATGGCGTTCCTGAGTGCAGACGAGGGGCTGGGACCTGCAGGTGGATGCGCCCGCCCGCTGGGTTCCCCCTTGCCCACGTGGCCTGCCTAGCGTGGCCCCATCCATTGGCCAAGTCTTTCAAGGCCTTCTGGGTTGACAAGGGTGTTCCTCCTCCCGGAGGGAAACGCTCAGGTTGTGACGTGAGGCCGCGTTTTCTCACGGAAGCAATGAGACCCGGCTGGATCCAGGTGGCGGAGGGATAGCCTTGATCTCCTCCCCAGACCCGGGAGGTGGCAAAGAGGAACAGACCACGACTGACAAAGAGCAGAAGAAACGACGTGAAGCAGAAGGGTTTCAGAGCAGGGCAGACACGGCCGAAGGAAAAGGAAACCCACTGCCGTCCCACACGTGCACCCTCGACTAGGAGGAGAGAATCGTGGGAAAGAGGGAAGGGCAAAGACCAGCGCAGACAACCGAAAGCTCACGTCGGACACGGGTGCATTTGGGATCCGGCAAGGGAAGATGGAGAGAGAGTGTGTGTGTGATTCTGGGGCAGTGTTTGTGATTCCAAGGCTGACAGTGTCCCGCAGCCGTGCTTTGGACCGCGAGAACCACCACAGCGGGGTCACGATCAAGGAGATCCTCCCCAGGACCACCAGAGCAAATGTGCTGAGTGCCCATGCAGGGTCTGAGAAGCTTGCAGGCAGAGGGTGAGATAAGAACACAACGGAGAGACCGAGTGAGAGAGGGCTCTGCAAGGGGCCACCCAGGCCCCAAGGAGCCGCCGACCTTGAAGCCCCGGGGACCGACTTCCCTGTCCACAGAGTGGAAGGCAGAAGATCAAGTGGCAGCAGGCCAAACCAGACAGCTCAAGTGGAAGCGGGTCAGTGATGAATTCGCCGGACCGGCGGCAGTGCGGTCGATCGCACCGCCCCGAGGGGACGTTCCTTTTGCTGAGCATGGACCATGGCGCTCTGGTGAGCTCAGGGTTTGGCACTGGGGGAAGAGGGGTGGGGGAGCCTTGGTCGAGTCAGGAGTCCCTTCTTTGGCCTCTGTGGGCACCTTTCCTCTCAGTCTAAGACGAGTTTCTCATCCGGGACAGTTTGGGTCCTGGTCTTTGGAAAGGTGTGTCTCGGGATGGGGCGGGGCTTCTTGCAGCCGCCTGTGGGAAGCCGTGGCCAAGTCAGGCAGACCTTCAGAAAACCCAGGAAAGTCAACAAGGAGGAACAGAGAAAACAAGAATCCCACTGAGCCACACGGCCACAAGGTCCCCACGAGGAATGGGGACTGCAGGGAGCCCAGTCCCAGCGGGCAGAGCCCGTCCCTGCAGCCGCACGGGCAGCTCCTGGGGCTCGGGCTGTATCTCCAGGCTCTGAGGCCCTCAGGTCCCTGAGTGAGCAAAGCCAAAAAGAAGCCCACGGGCAGTGCCATCTCAGGGTCGCAGAGCAGACCCCTTCCGGGACGGTCCCGGGCACACCTCCAAAGCCGACCTGAGGAAGAGATACGGCCGCTGCGCTCCTCATCCTGCCTGGTCAGCCGGGCCGTGCCCGGCGTTCCCCCACTCACGGGAGCGCCCACCATCCATCCCTCTCTCCACCCTTATTTCCTCCCTCACTTCTATCCTTCAGTCCTGCTTTCCTTCCACTTGTGCCTCCATCCATCCATCCAACCATCCATCCATTCCTTCGTAACCCCACCCAACGATCCCCCAGCCTTTCATCCGTTCATCCATCCCTTCCTTCCTGCCTTCATCCGGCCCAGCCACTGGCGCACCTGTCAGAGCCTGCGCCCGCGTCAGCGCTTGATCACCGCCAGAGGGCGTGCCCGCTCCCTCAGAGCGTCCTGGAGGCGTCGCTTAGCAGCCCTGGTGGTGTTTGTGAGGTCAGAGGCGCCGGGGCTGCCCGCGCATGCGCAGTGGGAGGGCCCGCTTCAACCGCAGATCCCTGGGCTGCTGGACGTGGGGGGGGGGGCGGCAGAGGACCGATGGGAGAGGGAAGGAAGGGGCGAAGGGCAGTCCGACCTTCCCCTCCTCAGGGGCCCGTGATCCCAGATGTCTGGGGCGCTGCTGCCGCCGTTGCCTCCGACGCAATAGCAGGCACCGGTGCGAGGGCGGCCGGACCTGGCGGTGAGAGGCGGGCACGCCGGGCGCTTCTGCGGTCTCAAATGCGGACCGGGGTGGGTGGCAACTAGATCCGAGGAGGGGGAGGGAAGAAATCCGGTGAGGGGGGCAAGGAAGAGCCCCGAGTCCCGCCCTAAGCGATGGACATGGCCACCGTCCTCTCTTGACCCTGAGACTGGTCCCTCCCCTAGACTTGGGCAGACGAGGCCCGTTCCCTGGCGCCACAGCCAGGGCTCCCTGGGCCTCCCAGTGCCCTCCAGGAATCTGAGGAAAGCCCCAGGTTCCTGGCTCCTGGGCGGTTCCCCTGCACACTGCCACCGCCATGCTCCACCCGTCCACGCACCCACCAGACCCCCAACCCTTCACGCATGACCCCGCACAGGGTACCTTGGCATGACCGGTGAGGACCTGGCCGTGGAGAGCGCTACCTCGCCAGGTCGGGCCCACCAGTTTGCCGGCTCCCTCCTCCTCGGACAGGGGCCAAGGCACTTGCCAGAAGACTTTGAGGCCCCAGGGCGCTTTCCTCAGAACTTGTCCCACTGGCAGAGTCTTGGCTCGGGGGGGCAGGGTCGGCCAGCCTCCCTTGGAGAAAGCAGGCGAGCCGTTGGATGCTCCTGGCCCTCCTCCCCGCATCTGGGGCACACAGGGAAGGGGCCAGGGGAGGGCCTTTCTCCTCCCCTCGTGGCGGATCTCTGCCAAGACGAGCGCCCTAAGAAGCAGGAAAGCATGGCGTTCCTGAGTGCAGACGAGGGGCTGGGACCTGCAGGTGGATGCGCCCGCCCGCTGGGTTCCCCCTTGCCCACGTGGCCTGCCTAGCGTGGCCCCATCCATTGGCCAAGTCTTTCAAGGCCTTCTGGGTTGACAAGGGTGTTCCTCCTCCCGGAGGGAAACGCTCAGGTTGTGACGTGAGGCCGCGTTTTCTCACGGAAGCAATGAGACCCGGCTGGATCCAGGTGGCGGAGGGATAGCCTTGATCTCCTCCCCAGACCCGGGAGGTGGCAAAGAGGAACAGACCACGACTGACAAAGAGCAGAAGAAACGACGTGAAGCAGAAGGGTTTCAGAGCAGGGCAGACACGGCCGAAGGAAAAGGAAACCCACTGCCGTCCCACACGTGCACCCTCGACTAGGAGGAGAGAATCGTGGGAAAGAGGGAAGGGCAAAGACCAGCGCAGACAACCGAAAGCTCACGTCGGACACGGGTGCATTTGGGATCCGGCAAGGGAAGATGGAGAGAGAGTGTGTGTGTGATTCTGGGGCAGTGTTTGTGATTCCAAGGCTGACAGTGTCCCGCAGCCGTGCTTTGGACCGCGAGAACCACCACAGCGGGGTCACGATCAAGGAGATCCTCCCCAGGACCACCAGAGCAAATGTGCTGAGTGCCCATGCAGGGTCTGAGAAGCTTGCAGGCAGAGGGTGAGATAAGAACACAACGGAGAGACCGAGTGAGAGAGGGCTCTGCAAGGGGCCACCCAGGCCCCAAGGAGCCGCCGACCTTGAAGCCCCGGGGACCGACTTCCCTGTCCACAGAGTGGAAGGCAGAAGATCAAGTGGCAGCAGGCCAAACCAGACAGCTCAAGTGGAAGCGGGTCAGTGATGAATTCGCCGGACCGGCGGCAGTGCGGTCGATCGCACCGCCCCGAGGGGACGTTCCTTTTGCTGAGCATGGACCATGGCGCTCTGGTGAGCTCAGGGTTTGGCACTGGGGGAAGAGGGGTGGGGGAGCCTTGGTCGAGTCAGGAGTCCCTTCTTTGGCCTCTGTGGGCACCTTTCCTCTCAGTCTAAGACGAGTTTCTCATCCGGGACAGTTTGGGTCCTGGTCTTTGGAAAGGTGTGTCTCGGGATGGGGCGGGGCTTCTTGCAGCCGCCTGTGGGAAGCCGTGGCCAAGTCAGGCAGACCTTCAGAAAACCCAGGAAAGTCAACAAGGAGGAACAGAGAAAACAAGAATCCCACTGAGCCACACGGCCACAAGGTCCCCACGAGGAATGGGGACTGCAGGGAGCCCAGTCCCAGCGGGCAGAGCCCGTCCCTGCAGCCGCACGGGCAGCTCCTGGGGCTCGGGCTGTATCTCCAGGCTCTGAGGCCCTCAGGTCCCTGAGTGAGCAAAGCCAAAAAGAAGCCCACGGGCAGTGCCATCTCAGGGTCGCAGAGCAGACCCCTTCCGGGACGGTCCCGGGCACACCTCCAAAGCCGACCTGAGGAAGAGATACGGCCGCTGCGCTCCTCATCCTGCCTGGTCAGCCGGGCCGTGCCCGGCGTTCCCCCACTCACGGGAGCGCCCACCATCCATCCCTCTCTCCACCCTTATTTCCTCCCTCACTTCTATCCTTCAGTCCTGCTTTCCTTCCACTTGTGCCTCCATCCATCCATCCAACCATCCATCCATTCCTTCGTAACCCCACCCAACGATCCCCCAGCCTTTCATCCGTTCATCCATCCCTTCCTTCCTGCCTTCATCCGGCCCAGCCACTGGCGCACCTGTCAGAGCCTGCGCCCGCGTCAGCGCTTGATCACCGCCAGAGGGCGTGCCCGCTCCCTCAGAGCGTCCTGGAGGCGTCGCTTAGCAGCCCTGGTGGTGTTTGTGAGGTCAGAGGCGCCGGGGCTGCCCGCGCATGCGCAGTGGGAGGGCCCGCTTCAACCGCAGATCCCTGGGCTGCTGGACGTGGGGGGGGGGGCGGCAGAGGACCGATGGGAGAGGGAAGGAAGGGGCGAAGGGCAGTCCGACCTTCCCCTCCTCAGGGGCCCGTGATCCCAGATGTCTGGGGCGCTGCTGCCGCCGTTGCCTCCGACGCAATAGCAGGCACCGGTGCGAGGGCGGCCGGACCTGGCGGTGAGAGGCGGGCACGCCGGGCGCTTCTGCGGTCTCAAATGCGGACCGGGGTGGGTGGCAACTAGATCCGAGGAGGGGGAGGGAAGAAATCCGGTGAGGGGGGCAAGGAAGAGCCCCGAGTCCCGCCCTAAGCGATGGACATGGCCACCGTCCTCTCTTGACCCTGAGACTGGTCCCTCCCCTAGACTTGGGCAGACGAGGCCCGTTCCCTGGCGCCACAGCCAGGGCTCCCTGGGCCTCCCAGTGCCCTCCAGGAATCTGAGGAAAGCCCCAGGTTCCTGGCTCCTGGGCGGTTCCCCTCCACACTGCCACCGCCATGCTCCACCCGTCCACGCACCCACCAGACCCCCAACCCTTCACGCATGACCCCGCACAGGGTACCTTGGCATGACCGGTGAGGACCTGGCCGTGGAGAGCGCTACCTCGCCAGGTCGGGCCCACCAGTTTGCCGGCTCCCTCCTCCTCGGACAGGGGCCAAGGCACTTGCCAGAAGACTTTGAGGCCCCAGGGCGCTTTCCTCAGAACTTGTCCCACTGGCAGAGTCTTGGCTCGGGGGGGCAGGGTCGGCCAGCCTCCCTTGGAGAAAGCAGGCGAGCCGTTGGATGCTCCTGGCCCTCCTCCCCGCATCTGGGGCACACAGGGAAGGGGCCAGGGGAGGGCCTTTCTCCTCCCCTCGTGGCGGATCTCTGCCAAGACGAGCGCCCTAAGAAGCAGGAAAGCATGGCGTTCCTGAGTGCAGACGAGGGGCTGGGACCTGCAGGTGGATGCGCCCGCCCGCTGGGTTCCCCCTTGCCCACGTGGCCTGCCTAGCGTGGCCCCATCCATTGGCCAAGTCTTTCAAGGCCTTCTGGGTTGACAAGGGTGTTCCTCCTCCCGGAGGGAAACGCTCAGGTTGTGACGTGAGGCCGCGTTTTCTCACGGAAGCAATGAGACCCGGCTGGATCCAGGTGGCGGAGGGATAGCCTTGATCTCCTCCCCAGACCCGGGAGGTGGCAAAGAGGAACAGACCACGACTGACAAAGAGCAGAAGAAACGACGTGAAGCAGAAGGGTTTCAGAGCAGGGCAGACACGGCCGAAGGAAAAGGAAACCCACTGCCGTCCCACACGTGCACCCTCGACTAGGAGGAGAGAATCGTGGGAAAGAGGGAAGGGCAAAGACCAGCGCAGACAACCGAAAGCTCACGTCGGACACGGGTGCATTTGGGATCCGGCAAGGGAAGATGGAGAGAGAGTGTGTGTGTGATTCTGGGGCAGTGTTTGTGATTCCAAGGCTGACAGTGTCCCGCAGCCGTGCTTTGGACCGCGAGAACCACCACAGCGGGGTCACGATCAAGGAGATCCTCCCCAGGACCACCAGAGCAAATGTGCTGAGTGCCCATGCAGGGTCTGAGAAGCTTGCAGGCAGAGGGTGAGATAAGAACACAACGGAGAGACCGAGTAAGAGAGCGCTCTGCAAGGGGCCACCCAGGCCCCAAGGAGCCGCCGATCTTGAAGCCCCGGGGACCGACTTCCCTGTCCACAGAGTGGAAGGCAGAAGATCAAGTGGCAGCAGGCCAAACCAGACAGCTCAAGTGGAAGCGGGTCAGTGATGAATTCGCCGGACCGGCGGCAGTGCGGTCGATCGCACCGCCCCGAGGGGACGTTCCTTTTGCTGAGCATGGACCATGGCGCTCTGGTGAGCTCAGGGTTTGGCACTGGGGGAAGAGGGGTGGGGGAGCCTTGGTCGAGTCAGGAGTCCCTTCTTTGGCCTCTGTGGGCACCTTTCCTCTCAGTCTAAGACGAGTTTCTCATCCGGGACAGTTTGGGTCCTGGTCTTTGGAAAGGTGTGTCTCGGGATGGGGCGGGGCTTCTTGCAGCCGCCTGTGGGAAGCCGTGGCCAAGTCAGGCAGACCTTCAGAAAACCCAGGAAAGTCAACAAGGAGGAACAGAGAAAACAAGAATCCCACTGAGCCACACGGCCACAAGGTCCCCACGAGGAATGGGGACTGCAGGGAGCCCAGTCCCAGCGGGCAGAGCCCGTCCCTGCAGCCGCACGGGCAGCTCCTGGGGCTCGGGCTGTATCTCCAGGCTCTGAGGCCCTCAGGTCCCTGAGTGAGCAAAGCCAAAAAGAAGCCCACGGGCAGTGCCATCTCAGGGTCGCAGAGCAGACCCCTTCCGGGACAGTCCCGGGCACACCTCCAAAGCCGACCTGAGGAAGAGATACGGCCGCTGCGCTCCTCATCCTGCCTGGTCAGCCGGGCCGTGCCCGGCGTTCCCCCACTCACGGGAGCGCCCACCATCCATCCCTCTCTCCACCCTTATTTCCTCCCTCACTTCTATCCTTCAGTCCTGCTTTCCTTCCACTTGTGCCTCCATCCATCCATCCAACCATCCATCCATTCCTTCGTAACCCCACCCAACGATCCCCCAGCCTTTCATCCGTTCATCCATCCCTTCCTTCCTGCCTTCATCCGGCCCAGCCACTGGCGCACCTGTCAGAGCCTGCGCCCGCGTCAGCGCTTGATCACCGCCAGAGGGCGTGCCCGCTCCCTCAGAGCGTCCTGGAGGCGTCGCTTAGCAACCCTGGTGGTGTTTGTGAGGTCAGAGGCGCCGGGGCTGCCCGCGCATGCGCAGTGGGAGGGCCCGCTTCAACCGCAGATCCCTGGGCTGCTGGACGTGGGGGGGGGGCGGCAGAGGACCGATGGGAGAGGGAAGGAAGGGGCGAAGGGCAGTCCGACCTTCCCCTCCTCAGGGGCCCGTGATCCCAGATGTCTGGGGCGCTGCTGCCGCCGTTGCCTCCGACGCAATAGCAGGCACCGGTGCGAGGGCGGCCGGACCTGGCGGTGAGAGGCGGGCACGCCGGGCGCTTCTGCGGTCTCAAATGCGGACCGGGGTGGGTGGCAACTAGATCCGAGGAGGGGGAGGGAAGAAATCCGGTGAGGGGGGCAAGGAAGAGCCCCGAGTCCCGCCCTAAGCGATGGACATGGCCACCGTCCTCTCTTGACCCTGAGACTGGTCCCTCCCCTAGACTTGGGCAGACGAGGCCCGTTCCCTGGCGCCACAGCCAGGGCTCCCTGGGCCTCCCAGTGCCCTCCAGGAATCTGAGGAAAGCCCCAGGTTCCTGGCTCCTGGGCGGTTCCCCTCCACACTGCCACCGCCATGCTCCACCCGTCCACGCACCCACCAGACCCCCAACCCTTCACGCATGACCCCGCACAGGGTACCTTGGCATGACCGGTGAGGACCTGGCCGTGGAGAGCGCTACCTCGCCAGGTCGGGCCCACCAGTTTGCCGGCTCCCTCCTCCTCGGACAGGGGCCAAGGCACTTGCCAGAAGACTTTGAGGCCCCAGGGCGCTTTCCTCAGAACTTGTCCCACTGGCAGAGTCTTGGCTCGGGGGGGCAGGGTCGGCCAGCCTCCCTTGGAGAAAGCAGGCGAGCCGTTGGATGCTCCTGGCCCTCCTCCCCGCATCTGGGGCACACAGGGAAGGGGCCAGGGGAGGGCCTTTCTCCTCCCCTCGTGGCGGATCTCTGCCAAGACGAGCGCCCTAAGAAGCAGGAAAGCATGGCGTTCCTGAGTGCAGACGAGGGGCTGGGACCTGCAGGTGGATGCGCCCGCCCGCTGGGTTCCCCCTTGCCCACGTGGCCTGCCTAGCGTGGCCCCATCCATTGGCCAAGTCTTTCAAGGCCTTCTGGGTTGACAAGGGTGTTCCTCCTCCCGGAGGGAAACGCTCAGGTTGTGACGTGAGGCCGCGTTTTCTCACGGAAGCAATGAGACCCGGCTGGATCCAGGTGGCGGAGGGATAGCCTTGATCTCCTCCCCAGACCCGGGAGGTGGCAAAGAGGAACAGACCACGACTGACAAAGAGCAGAAGAAACGACGTGAAGCAGAAGGGTTTCAGAGCAGGGCAGACACGGCCGAAGGAAAAGGAAACCCACTGCCGTCCCACACGTGCACCCTCGACTAGGAGGAGAGAATCGTGGGAAAGAGGGAAGGGCAAAGACCAGCGCAGACAACCGAAAGCTCACGTCGGACACGGGTGCATTTGGGATCCGGCAAGGGAAGATGGAGAGAGAGTGTGTGTGTGATTCTGGGGCAGTGTTTGTGATTCCAAGGCTGACAGTGTCCCGCAGCCGTGCTTTGGACCGCGAGAACCACCACAGCGGGGTCACGATCAAGGAGATCCTCCCCAGGACCACCAGAGCAAATGTGCTGAGTGCCCATGCAGGGTCTGAGAAGCTTGCAGGCAGAGGGTGAGATAAGAACACAACGGAGAGACCGAGTGAGAGAGCGCTCTGCAAGGGGCCACCCAGGCCCCAAGGAGCCGCCGATCTTGAAGCCCCGGGGACCGACTTCCCTGTCCACAGAGTGGAAGGCAGAAGATCAAGTGGCAGCAGGCCAAACCAGACAGCTCAAGTGGAAGCGGGTCAGTGATGAATTCGCCGGACCGGCGGCAGTGCGGTCGATCGCACCGCCCCGAGGGGACGTTCCTTTTGCTGAGCATGGACCATGGCGCTCTGGTGAGCTCAGGGTTTGGCACTGGGGGAAGAGGGGTGGGGGAGCCTTGGTCGAGTCAGGAGTCCCTTCTTTGGCCTCTGTGGGCACCTTTCCTCTCAGTCTAAGACGAGTTTCTCATCCGGGACAGTTTGGGTCCTGGTCTTTGGAAAGGTGTGTCTCGGGATGGGGCGGGGCTTCTTGCAGCCGCCTGTGGGAAGCCGTGGCCAAGTCAGGCAGACCTTCAGAAAACCCAGGAAAGTCAACAAGGAGGAACAGAGAAAACAAGAATCCCACTGAGCCACACGGCCACAAGGTCCCCACGAGGAATGGGGACTGCAGGGAGCCCAGTCCCAGCGGGCAGAGCCCGTCCCTGCAGCCGCACGGGCAGCTCCTGGGGCTCGGGCTGTATCTCCAGGCTCTGAGGCCCTCAGGTCCCTGAGTGAGCAAAGCCAAAAAGAAGCCCACGGGCAGTGCCATCTCAGGGTCGCAGAGCAGACCCCTTCCGGGACAGTCCCGGGCACACCTCCAAAGCCGACCTGAGGAAGAGATACGGCCGCTGCGCTCCTCATCCTGCCTGGTCAGCCGGGCCGTGCCCGGCGTTCCCCCACTCACGGGAGCGCCCACCATCCATCCCTCTCTCCACCCTTATTTCCTCCCTCACTTCTATCCTTCAGTCCTGCTTTCCTTCCACTTGTGCCTCCATCCATCCATCCAACCATCCATCCATTCCTTCGTAACCCCACCCAACGATCCCCCAGCCTTTCATCCGTTCATCCATCCCTTCCTTCCTGCCTTCATCCGGCCCAGCCACTGGCGCACCTGTCAGAGCCTGCGCCCGCGTCAGCGCTTGATCACCGCCAGAGGGCGTGCCCGCTCCCTCAGAGCGTCCTGGAGGCGTCGCTTAGCAACCCTGGTGGTGTTTGTGAGGTCAGAGGCGCCGGGGCTGCCCGCGCATGCGCAGTGGGAGGGCCCGCTTCAACCGCAGATCCCTGGGCTGCTGGACGTGGGGGGGGGGCGGCAGAGGACCGATGGGAGAGGGAAGGAAGGGGCGAAGGGCAGTCCGACCTTCCCCTCCTCAGGGGCCCGTGATCCCAGATGTCTGGGGCGCTGCTGCCGCCGTTGCCTCCGACGCAATAGCAGGCACCGGTGCGAGGGCGGCCGGACCTGGCGGTGAGAGGCGGGCACGCCGGGCGCTTCTGCGGTCTCAAATGCGGACCGGGGTGGGTGGCAACTAGATCCGAGGAGGGGGAGGGAAGAAATCCGGTGAGGGGGGCAAGGAAGAGCCCCGAGTCCCGCCCTAAGCGATGGACATGGCCACCGTCCTCTCTTGACCCTGAGACTGGTCCCTCCCCTAGACTTGGGCAGACGAGGCCCGTTCCCTGGCGCCACAGCCAGGGCTCCCTGGGCCTCCCAGTGCCCTCCAGGAATCTGAGGAAAGCCCCAGGTTCCTGGCTCCTGGGCGGTTCCCCTCCACACTGCCACCGCCATGCTCCACCCGTCCACGCACCCACCAGACCCCCAACCCTTCACGCATGACCCCGCACAGGGTACCTTGGCATGACCGGTGAGGACCTGGCCGTGGAGAGCGCTACCTCGCCAGGTCGGGCCCACCAGTTTGCCGGCTCCCTCCTCCTCGGACAGGGGCCAAGGCACTTGCCAGAAGACTTTGAGGCCCCAGGGCGCTTTCCTCAGAACTTGTCCCACTGGCAGAGTCTTGGCTCGGGGGGGCAGGGTCGGCCAGCCTCCCTTGGAGAAAGCAGGCGAGCCGTTGGATGCTCCTGGCCCTCCTCCCCGCATCTGGGGCACACAGGGAAGGGGCCAGGGGAGGGCCTTTCTCCTCCCCTCGTGGCGGATCTCTGCCAAGACGAGCGCCCTAAGAAGCAGGAAAGCATGGCGTTCCTGAGTGCAGACGAGGGGCTGGGACCTGCAGGTGGATGCGCCCGCCCGCTGGGTTCCCCCTTGCCCACGTGGCCTGCCTAGCGTGGCCCCATCCATTGGCCAAGTCTTTCAAGGCCTTCTGGGTTGACAAGGGTGTTCCTCCTCCCGGAGGGAAACGCTCAGGTTGTGACGTGAGGCCGCGTTTTCTCACGGAAGCAATGAGACCCGGCTGGATCCAGGTGGCGGAGGGATAGCCTTGATCTCCTCCCCAGACCCGGGAGGTGGCAAAGAGGAACAGACCACGACTGACAAAGAGCAGAAGAAACGACGTGAAGCAGAAGGGTTTCAGAGCAGGGCAGACACGGCCGAAGGAAAAGGAAACCCACTGCCGTCCCACACGTGCACCCTCGACTAGGAGGAGAGAATCGTGGGAAAGAGGGAAGGGCAAAGACCAGCGCAGACAACCGAAAGCTCACGTCGGACACGGGTGCATTTGGGATCCGGCAAGGGAAGATGGAGAGAGAGTGTGTGTGTGATTCTGGGGCAGTGTTTGTGATTCCAAGGCTGACAGTGTCCCGCAGCCGTGCTTTGGACCGCGAGAACCACCACAGCGGGGTCACGATCAAGGAGATCCTCCCCAGGACCACCAGAGCAAATGTGCTGAGTGCCCATGCAGGGTCTGAGAAGCTTGCAGGCAGAGGGTGAGATAAGAACACAACGGAGAGACCGAGTGAGAGAGGGCTCTGCAAGGGGCCACCCAGGCCCCAAGGAGCCGCCGACCTTGAAGCCCCGGGGACCGACTTCCCTGTCCACAGAGTGGAAGGCAGAAGATCAAGTGGCAGCAGGCCAAACCAGACAGCTCAAGTGGAAGCGGGTCAGTGATGAATTCGCCGGACCGGCGGCAGTGCGGTCGATCGCACCGCCCCGAGGGGACGTTCCTTTTGCTGAGCATGGACCATGGCGCTCTGGTGAGCTCAGGGTTTGGCACTGGGGGAAGAGGGGTGGGGGAGCCTTGGTCGAGTCAGGAGTCCCTTCTTTGGCCTCTGTGGGCACCTTTCCTCTCAGTCTAAGACGAGTTTCTCATCCGGGACAGTTTGGGTCCTGGTCTTTGGAAAGGTGTGTCTCGGGATGGGGCGGGGCTTCTTGCAGCCGCCTGTGGGAAGCCGTGGCCAAGTCAGGCAGACCTTCAGAAAACCCAGGAAAGTCAACAAGGAGGAACAGAGAAAACAAGAATCCCACTGAGCCACACGGCCACAAGGTCCCCACGAGGAATGGGGACTGCAGGGAGCCCAGTCCCAGCGGGCAGAGCCCGTCCCTGCAGCCGCACGGGCAGCTCCTGGGGCTCGGGCTGTATCTCCAGGCTCTGAGGCCCTCAGGTCCCTGAGTGAGCAAAGCCAAAAAGAAGCCCACGGGCAGTGCCATCTCAGGGTCGCAGAGCAGACCCCTTCCGGGACAGTCCCGGGCACACCTCCAAAGCCGACCTGAGGAAGAGATACGGCCGCTGCGCTCCTCATCCTGCCTGGTCAGCCGGGCCGTGCCCGGCGTTCCCCCACTCACGGGAGCGCCCACCATCCATCCCTCTCTCCACCCTTATTTCCTCCCTCACTTCTATCCTTCAGTCCTGCTTTCCTTCCACTTGTGCCTCCATCCATCCATCCAACCATCCATCCATTCCTTCGTAACCCCACCCAACGATCCCCCAGCCTTTCATCCGTTCATCCATCCCTTCCTTCCTGCCTTCATCCGGCCCAGCCACTGGCGCACCTGTCAGAGCCTGCGCCCGCGTCAGCGCTTGATCACCGCCAGAGGGCGTGCCCGCTCCCTCAGAGCGTCCTGGAGGCGTCGCTTAGCAACCCTGGTGGTGTTTGTGAGGTCAGAGGCGCCGGGGCTGCCCGCGCATGCGCAGTGGGAGGGCCCGCTTCAACCGCAGATCCCTGGGCTGCTGGACGTGGGGGGGGGGGCGGCAGAGGACCGATGGGAGAGGGAAGGAAGGGGCGAAGGGCAGTCCGACCTTCCCCTCCTCAGGGGCCCGTGATCCCAGATGTCTGGGGCGCTGCTGCCGCCGTTGCCTCCGACGCAATAGCAGGCACCGGTGCGAGGGCGGCCGGACCTGGCGGTGAGAGGCGGGCACGCCGGGCGCTTCTGCGGTCTCAAATGCGGACCGGGGTGGGTGGCAACTAGATCCGAGGAGGGGGAGGGAAGAAATCCGGTGAGGGGGGCAAGGAAGAGCCCCGAGTCCCGCCCTAAGCGATGGACATGGCCACCGTCCTCTCTTGACCCTGAGACTGGTCCCTCCCCTAGACTTGGGCAGACGAGGCCCGTTCCCTGGCGCCACAGCCAGGGCTCCCTGGGCCTCCCAGTGCCCTCCAGGAATCTGAGGAAAGCCCCAGGTTCCTGGCTCCTGGGCGGTTCCCCTGCACACTGCCACCGCCATGCTCCACCAGTCCACGCACCCACCAGACCCCCAACCCTTCACGCATGACCCCGCACAGGGTACCTTGGCATGACCGGTGAGGACCTGGCCGTGGAGAGCGCTACCTCGCCAGGTCGGGCCCACCAGTTTGCCGGCTCCCTCCTCCTCGGACAGGGGCCAAGGCACTTGCCAGAAGACTTTGAGGCCCCAGGGCGCTTTCCTCAGAACTTGTCCCACTGGCAGAGTCTTGGCTCGGGGGGGCAGGGTCGGCCAGCCTCCCTTGGAGAAAGCAGGCGAGCCGTTGGATGCTCCTGGCCCTCCTCCCCGCATCTGGGGCACACAGGGAAGGGGCCAGGGGAGGGCCTTTCTCCTCCCCTCGTGGCGGATCTCTGCCAAGACGAGCGCCCTAAGAAGCAGGAAAGCATGGCGTTCCTGAGTGCAGACGAGGGGCTGGGACCTGCAGGTGGATGCGCCCGCCCGCTGGGTTCCCCCTTGCCCACGTGGCCTGCCTAGCGTGGCCCCATCCATTGGCCAAGTCTTTCAAGGCCTTCTGGGTTGACAAGGGTGTTCCTCCTCCCGGAGGGAAACGCTCAGGTTGTGACGTGAGGCCGCGTTTTCTCACGGAAGCAATGAGACCCGGCTGGATCCAGGTGGCGGAGGGATAGCCTTGATCTCCTCCCCAGACCCGGGAGGTGGCAAAGAGGAACAGACCACGACTGACAAAGAGCAGAAGAAACGACGTGAAGCAGAAGGGTTTCAGAGCAGGGCAGACACGGCCGAAGGAAAAGGAAACCCACTGCCGTCCCACACGTGCACCCTCGACTAGGAGGAGAGAATCGTGGGAAAGAGGGAAGGGCAAAGACCAGCGCAGACAACCGAAAGCTCACGTCGGACACGGGTGCATTTGGGATCCGGCAAGGGAAGATGGAGAGAGAGTGTGTGTGTGATTCTGGGGCAGTGTTTGTGATTCCAAGGCTGACAGTGTCCCGCAGCCGTGCTTTGGACCGCGAGAACCACCACAGCGGGGTCACGATCAAGGAGATCCTCCCCAGGACCACCAGAGCAAATGTGCTGAGTGCCCATGCAGGGTCTGAGAAGCTTGCAGGCAGAGGGTGAGATAAGAACACAACGGAGAGACCGAGTGAGAGAGGGCTCTGCAAGGGGCCACCCAGGCCCCAAGGAGCCGCCGACCTTGAAGCCCCGGGGACCGACTTCCCTGTCCACAGAGTGGAAGGCAGAAGATCAAGTGGCAGCAGGCCAAACCAGACAGCTCAAGTGGAAGCGGGTCAGTGATGAATTCGCCGGACCGGCGGCAGTGCGGTCGATCGCACCGCCCCGAGGGGACGTTCCTTTTGCTGAGCATGGACCATGGCGCTCTGGTGAGCTCAGGGTTTGGCACTGGGGGAAGAGGGGTGGGGGAGCCTTGGTCGAGTCAGGAGTCCCTTCTTTGGCCTCTGTGGGCACCTTTCCTCTCAGTCTAAGACGAGTTTCTCATCCGGGACAGTTTGGGTCCTGGTCTTTGGAAAGGTGTGTCTCGGGATGGGGCGGGGCTTCTTGCAGCCGCCTGTGGGAAGCCGTGGCCAAGTCAGGCAGACCTTCAGAAAACCCAGGAAAGTCAACAAGGAGGAACAGAGAAAACAAGAATCCCACTGAGCCACACGGCCACAAGGTCCCCACGAGGAATGGGGACTGCAGGGAGCCCAGTCCCAGCGGGCAGAGCCCGTCCCTGCAGCCGCACGGGCAGCTCCTGGGGCTCGGGCTGTATCTCCAGGCTCTGAGGCCCTCAGGTCCCTGAGTGAGCAAAGCCAAAAAGAAGCCCACGGGCAGTGCCATCTCAGGGTCGCAGAGCAGACCCCTTCCGGGACGGTCCCGGGCACACCTCCAAAGCCGACCTGAGGAAGAGATACGGCCGCTGCGCTCCTCATCCTGCCTGGTCAGCCGGGCCGTGCCCGGCGTTCCCCCACTCACGGGAGCGCCCACCATCCATCCCTCTCTCCACCCTTATTTCCTCCCTCACTTCTATCCTTCAGTCCTGCTTTCCTTCCACTTGTGCCTCCATCCATCCATCCAACCATCCATCCATTCCTTCGTAACCCCACCCAACGATCACAGCCTTTCATCCGTTCATCCATCCCTTCCTTCCTGCCTTCATCCGGCCCAGCCACTGGCGCACCTGTCAGAGCCTGCGCCCGCGTCAGCGCTTGATCACCGCCAGAGGGCGTGCCCGCTCCCTCAGAGCGTCCTGGAGGCGTCGCTTAGCAGCCCTGGTGGTGTTTGTGAGGTCAGAGGCGCCGGGGCTGCCCGCGCATGCGCAGTGGGAGGGCCCGCTTCAACCGCAGATCCCTGGGCTGCTGGACGTGGGGGGGGGGGGCGGCAGAGGACCGATGGGAGAGGGAAGGAAGGGGCGAAGGGCAGTCCGACCTTCCCCTCCTCAGGGGCCCGTGATCCCAGATGTCTGGGGCGCTGCTGCCGCCGTTGCCTCCGACGCAATAGCAGGCACCGGTGCGAGGGCGGCCGGACCTGGCGGTGAGAGGCGGGCACGCCGGGCGCTTCTGCGGTCTCAAATGCGGACCGGGGTGGGTGGCAACTAGATCCGAGGAGGGGGAGGGAAGAAATCCGGTGAGGGGGGCAAGGAAGAGCCCCGAGTCCCGCCCTAAGCGATGGACATGGCCACCGTCCTCTCTTGACCCTGAGACTGGTCCCTCCCCTAGACTTGGGCAGACGAGGCCCGTTCCCTGGCGCCACAGCCAGGGCTCCCTGGGCCTCCCAGTGCCCTCCAGGAATCTGAGGAAAGCCCCAGGTTCCTGGCTCCTGGGCGGTTCCCCTGCACACTGCCACCGCCATGCTCCACCCGTCCACGCACCCACCAGACCCCCAACCCTTCACGCATGACCCCGCACAGGGTACCTTGGCATGACCGGTGAGGACCTGGCCGTGGAGAGCGCTACCTCGCCAGGTCGGGCCCACCAGTTTGCCGGCTCCTCCTCCTCGGACAGGGGCCAAGGCACTTGCCAGAAGACTTTGAGGCCCCAGGGCGCTTTCCTCAGAACTTGTCCCACTGGCAGAGTCTTGGCTCGGGGGGGCAGGGTCGGCCAGCCTCCCTTGGAGAAAGCAGGCGAGCCGTTGGATGCTCCTGGCCCTCCTCCCCGCATCTGGGGCACACAGGGAAGGGGCCAGGGGAGGGCCTTTCTCCTCCCCTCGTGGCGGATCTCTGCCAAGACGAGCGCCCTAAGAAGCAGGAAAGCATGGCGTTCTGAGTGCAGACGAGGGGCTGGGACCTGCAGGTGGATGCGCCCGCCCGCTGGGTTCCCCCTTGCCCACGTGGCCTGCCTAGCGTGGCCCCATCCATTGGCCAAGTCTTTCAAGGCCTTCTGGGTTGACAAGGGTGTTCCTCCTCCCGGAGGGAAACGCTCAGGTTGTGACGTGAGGCCGCGTTTTCTCACGGAAGCAATGAGACCCGCTGGATCCAGGTGGCGGAGGGATAGCCTTGATCTCCTCCCCAGACCCGGGAGGTGGCAAAGAGGAACAGACCACGACTGACAAAGAGCAGAAGAAACGACGTGAAGCAGAAGGGTTTCAGAGCAGGGCAGACACGCCGAAGGAAAAGGAAACCCACTGCCGTCCCACACGTGCACCCTCGACTAGGAGGAGAGAATCGTGGGAAAGAGGGAAGGGCAAAGACCAGCGCAGACAACCGAAAGCTCACGTCGGACACGGGTGCATTTGGGATCCGGCAAGGGAAGATGGAGAGAGAGTGTGTGTGTGATTCTGGGGCAAGTGTTTGTGATTCCAAGGCTGACAGTGTCCCGCAGCCGTGCTTTGGACCGCGAGAACCACCACAGCGGGGTCACGATCAAGGAGATCCTCCCCAGGACCACCAGAGCAAATGTGCTGAGTGCCCATGCAGGGTCTGAGAAGCTTGCAGGCAGAGGGTGAGATAAGAACACAACGGAGAGACCGAGTGAGAGAGGGCTCTGCAAGGGGCCACCCAGGCCCAAGGAGCCGCCGACCTTGAAGCCCCGGGGACCGACTTCCTGTCCACAGAGTGGAAGGCAGAAGATCAAGTGGCAGCAGGCCAAACCAGACAGCTCAAGTGGAAGCGGGTCAGTGATGAATTCGCCGGACCGGCGGCAGTGCGGTCGATCGCACCGCCCCGAGGGGACGTTCCTTTTGCTGAGCATGGACCATGGCGCTCTGGTGAGCTCAGGGTTTGGCACTGGGGGAAGAGGGGTGGGGGAGCCTTGGTCGAGTCAGGAGTCCCTTCTTTGGCCTCTGTGGGCACCTTTCCTCTCAGTCTAAGACGAGTTTCTCATCCGGGACAGTTTGGGTCCTGGTCTTTGGAAAGGTGTGTCTCGGGATGGGGCGGGGCTTCTTGCAGCCGCCTGTGGGAAGCCGTTGGCCAAGTCAGGCAGACCTTCAGAAAACCCAGGAAAGTCAACAAGGAGGAACAGAGAAAACAAGAATCCCACTGAGCCACACGGCCACAAGGTCCCCACGAGGAATGGGGACTGCAGGGAGCCCAGTCCCAGCGGGCAGAGCCCGTCCCTGCAGCCGCACGGGCAGCTCCTGGGCTCGGGCTGTATCTCCAGGCTCTGAGGCCCTCAGGTCCCTGAGTGAGCAAAGCCAAAAGAAGCCCACGGGCAGTGCCATCTCAGGGTCGCAGAGCAGACCCCTTCCGGGACAGTCCCGGGCACACCTCCAAAGCCGACCTGAGGAAGAGATACGGCCGCTGCGCTCCTCATCCTGCCTGGTCAGCCGGGCCGTGCCCGGCGTTCCCCCACTCACGGGAGCGCCCACCATCCATCCCTCTCTCCACCCTTATTTCCTCCCTCACTTCTATCCTTCAGTCCTGCTTTCCTTCCACTTGTGCCTCCATCCATCCATCCAACCATCCATCCATTCCTTCGTAACCCCACCCAACGATCCCCCAGCCTTTCATCCGTTCATCCACCCTTCCTTCCTGCCTTCATCCGGCCCAGCCACTGGCGCACCTGTCAGAGCCTGCGCCCGCGTCAGCGCTTGATCACCGCCAGAGGGCGTGCCCGCTCCCTCAGAGCGTCCTGGAGGCGTCGCTTAGCAACCCTGGTGGTGTTTGTGAGGTCAGAGGCGCCGGGGCTGCCCGCGCATGCGCAGTGGGAGGGCCCGCTTCAACCGCAGATCCCTGGGCTGCTGGACGTGGGGGGGGGGGGGCGGCAGAGGACCGATGGGAGAGGGAAGGAAGGGGCGAAGGGCAGTCCGACCTTCCCCTCCTCAGGGGCCCGTGATCCCAGATGTCTGGGGCGCTGCTGCCGCCGTTGCCTCCGACGCAATAGCAGGCACCGGTGCGAGGGCGGCCGGACCCTGGCGGTGAGAGGCGGGCACGCCGGGCGCTTCTGCGGTCTCAAATGCGGACCGGGGTGGGTGGCAACTAGATCCGAGGAGGGGGAGGGAAGAAATCCGGTGAGGGGGGCAAGGAAGAGCCCCGAGTCCCGCCCTAAGCGATGGACATGGCCACCGTCCTCTCTTGACCCTGAGACTGGTCCCTCCCCTAGACTTGGGCAGACGAGGCCCGTTCCCTGGCGCCACAGCCAGGGCTCCCTGGGCCTCCCAGTGCCCTCCAGGAATCTGAGGAAAGCCCCAGGTTCCTGGCTCCTGGGCGGTTCCCCTGCCACACTGCCACCGCCATGCTCCACCCGTCCACGCACCCACCAGACCCCCAACCCTTCACGCATGACCCCGCACAGGGGTACCTTGGCATGACCGGTGAGGACCTGGCCGTGGAGAGCGCTACCTCGCCAGGTCGGGCCCACCAGTTTGCCGGCTCCCTCCTCCTCGGACAGGGGCCAAGGCACTTGCCAGAAGACTTTGAGGCCCCAGGGCGCTTTCCTCAGAACTTGTCCCACTGGCAGAGTCTTGGCTCGGGGGGGCAGGGTCGGCCAGCCTCCCTTGGAGAAAGCAGGCGAGCCGTTGGATGCTCCTGGCCCTCCTCCCCGCATCTGGGGCACACAGGGAAGGGGCCAGGGGAGGGCCTTTCTCCTCCCCTCGTGGCGGATCTCTGCCAAGACGAGCGCCCTAAGAAGCAGGAAAGCATGGCGTTCCTGAGTGCAGACGAGGGGCTGGGACCTGCAGGTGGATGCGCCCGCCCGCTGGGTTCCCCTTGCCCACGTGGCCTGCCTAGCGTGGCCCCATCCATTGGCCAAGTCTTTCAAGGCCTTCTGGGTTGACAAGGGTGTTCCTCCTCCCGGAGGGAAACGCTCAGGTTGTGACGTGAGGCCGCGTTTCTCACGGAAGCAATGAGACCCGGCTGGATCCAGGTGGCGGAGGGATAGCCTTGATCTCCTCCCCAGACCCGGGAGGTGGCAAAGAGGAACAGACCACGACTGACAAAGAGCAGAAGAAACGACGTGAAGCAGAAGGGTTTCAGAGCAGGGCAGACACGGCCGAAGGAAAAGGAAACCCAC